>CM035591.1:37735914-39054797 GCA_020423425.1 Chrysopa pallens | reverse complement strand
AATAATATGTATTGTAATTATAAGTATGTTAATAAGCTAAATTTGAGCTTAAATTGTGGCAAATCCAAATATATTAAGACATAATGTTCCAAACAAAAGTTGTTTCATCTTTGAAAACACATTTATGTCTCTAAATTTTTCTTCTATCCTTTGTGGTTTAAATTTTGCTGATTAACGAAGTTAAAATCACTTTTTATGTCTTTATTACGTCACTAAAATTTGAACTTGCACATTATCTCTTTTCGTTTTTGAGTTATCTTGATGAAGGGCGGACGGTGATGGACATACGGAAATGTAGCTAATTAGGTGGTTCTATGGACACCTATTAGAAATTTTATTTCGGGCTTCAATATTTTCTAGTGTTTCAAACTAATCTCAAATTAATATACTCCGTCATATTGTATGTTTGTCTAGTATAAAAATCTATATTAAAATAACCTGAAATGATTGTACATTTGTTATTAAATTTATTTAAATCTAATAATGTAAAAATTTATGATATAACTCGATTTGTATATAAATACGTTTTTTGTTAAATTATTGTTAGAATTTCTAAAGAGTTATTGTTGGTTGAGACGCATTAAAATTATTTATTATTTATGAATTTAGTAATGAAACAGAACCTTGATACTACATAAAATAGTATTGTTTTCCTTTTCTCTAAGGACTGTATTCACTGTATAATAATGGTCATATTTTGGTATAAAAAAAATAATAATCCATCGGAATTGGGAAAATGGAGGATTTATAATTCTAAATGATAATCAAACTATGCGTAAATGTAAATGAGAGTTTTTTTTTGAAATATGGGTAGTTTTTGAACAATATTGATATTTATTGATTTTTAAATTTTTTCTAGAAAACAGTGCATTTTGCCCTAATAAAGATTTTTATATGTATTTGTCCTTGTACAAAATTTTCTAATTTTGCTTCGTTTTATCGGTAGAACGCGATAAAATTCTGTTTACATTTTTTTATTTTTAACGCATTCTAATTTTTTTGACATAAAGTTTAGCCGAACTAAATTCATCATTTGATTAAAAAATTCTAAAAACCAAAATAAATGGCCAAATTTTTCAAAAAAAATTTTTTTAATTTTCGTGAATAATATGACTTTTATTTGGAATCGTTTTAAAGTGGTGTGCCCTTTCAACATACGCGTTTAATTATAATGGAAAATTCATGCCGGTGTAGTACTATAAATTGTGTTTATAAAAGTAAAAAACTTCAAGAATTAAATCTAAGAGTACAAATTAGAAATCATTAATATTTTGGTACCGAAAAAATAGCGTTTATGATCACCTTTTTAGTTTAATTATTTTTAATAATAATTTTTTCCTTTTTTTTTTTTTTTGAAAGTGCTTCTATGATCGATTTATATGTGACAATGTTAGAACAGCAATTAAATGAGGTATCATATGACGCTCGTGTAGCTGATTTGCATCATTCAATTAATTCGTACGAAAAAGGTATTATGTTAAAATTAAACGGCTACAATGAAAAATTACACGTAAGTTTTTATTTTTATTTTAGACGTATATTTTAGTTTTAAACTTACGCTTGATCAATTAATATTAAAAACAAATTAGACTTCCATCTTAAAAAAAAATGGTTTACTATTGTCAGTTTATTATTAATTATTTGAGTACACTTTTGATACTTACCTACGGTACAGACATTCGAAATGATCGAATTCTAAAAAGTCTCTAATAAAAAATTTTCAGTCTGTTTTATTCAACGATATTTAGAGGATAAAGATGGAAGGAGGTAAGATTATCTTATTATGTAAAAGAAAATTCTAAAAAGTTTTTATAAAGTATTTCGAGATTTCTGTAAACTTACGCACAAAAATAAAATTTAAAAAAAGTTTTACATACGTAAATTTTCTGAAGATCTAATGATTTTTTTTGTACGTTTTATTCAACAAAAAAAATGTACTATTAACAATCAATTAGGAACGTAAAATAATATGATAAAAATGAAAGGAAATTTAAATTACGGGCGATCTGAGTTTGAGAAGTAGGAGGGGTGAGTGTTTAAGAGTAAAATTCAGTTTATCTGAATTTTCGCAAAACTACAAGTCCTATGGAAGAAAGTTAAATGGCAAAGTCGTAGGTAATAAAAAGATCTACAACTTTTGTATTCACATTTTTTTTCACACAACCTTAAAATTTATGTGAAAAATTCAAATAACCAAGTTTTTGGTTTTTTATTTTTTTATCTTTTACATACAATTTTTTTTTTCACGTTATTTGGTGGAAGCTTACCTTTTTATGTTTCAAATATACGTTATTCTGTATTTGGATGGGTGACCACCTAGCATTACTGTGTACTGTTGTTGTTTAATAATAATAATCCACTTTGGGTAATGGCTATATAGCTGAAAATAGCTGAAGCCTGAAAAAAAAAAAAATATACGTTAATTTTTTTAAATTTAAATATTTATTTTTCACCTAATTTAGACTAAATATCGAAAAAGTACCTTAATTTTCAATCGAAAAATCTCACGTCAAAATTTCGACTTTTCCAAATAAGTTGGTTTTAACTAATCTATATGTTATAAAATGATTTTATGTTAATCTGTTACAGCATAACTTCTAAACTAATTATAAAAAATCAGCAAATGAAGAAGCGTGAACATTTTTTAAAATAAAACTTCTTGGTACATTTAGCACTAACGGGAAAAGTAAAAAGAGTTGAACGAATAAAAAATTCTAAACTCGCGTGACCGTTATCTACAGTAGTTTTAGAACCGTATCAAGTTTTCATTAAGCACCATTTCCATCGAACCCAAAATCAATATATTTTAAAATAAAAAAATTTCTAAAAATTTACTCTTCGCACTTGTAATGTTGCAAGTTTTTTGAAGTAGTGATGATTAAATGATAACTATAAATTGCTTTGAAATAAATATCCTGACTATTTAAAACCAAAAAGGGAGGGGCTTTGATTTTTAAAAGTGTATGTATGAATGTGCGCATGTAATATGTACATACGCATGGAGTACGTTTATCGATTTATTCTTACATATATCGATTTATTCTTACGGTCCGTAAAACGTAGGCTATATTTTATGAGAAAATCAGTATGACGGGTGATCCAAAAGTAAGAGTATCCAAATATTTTTAATTAAGTTTGCCCTTTTGGTAAAAGAGCCTTCAATTTTAGATAACAAATATTTACATTGATAATTCACACCTAAAAATATTTTAATAAAAATAGGTTTAAAAGAACTAAAACCCTTCCATGATAATGCCACATGTCATTTCTAATATGTGTTGATTAGTAGAAACAATTCTTTCGGCAAGTGACCGAGTCTATTCTCTGGACATCACATTATCTAATTTCGGATATGAATCTATTCTTAATTCGTACTTTTAAGAGCACTTTACCGTAGGAGGGTTTTGGTTCTTTTAAACTTATTTTTTATAATAGTTTTACTGGCATTTCATCTAAACCAACAGATGAAGTATTTTTTCAAGAATAAAATTACATATTTTTGGTTCTGTACAAGACTCAAGAAACATACTTCTTTGAACTTTTAAAATATTGCTGTTAATGATTGACTTTAGGTTAAGACTTTTAGTAACATTTATGAAATGGCATTTAAAACTTGAATTGGGTCGTTGCTATTTGAATTGGGTCGGCGATTTTACAAAGTCAATGATCATTTAATCATCCGGTATGTTTGGCAGAAAAAAGCGCTTGCTAGCGTTGAAAAGCGAACAGTTGTCACCCAAGACATGTTTGCTAACTTTAATAGCTATACATAATTGGAAGTTTGGTTAGCGATTGCCATTATGCTTACAAGCGCATTTTGCGCTCTTTCTGACAAACACAGCCATCTACAGTTGATTTTGTAAATGATGATATTTATTTAATAAATTTTACAGTGTTTTAGTACTATTACTTGAAGATTCAATTTTGTGTCGAATATGAACTGTCATCCAATTATTATTATTTTCATTTTTTAAATTGTTTTTACGTTTTATCATATGTTTTGGAAAACATATGTCCATATAATATATGAAAATTTCCGTGAATTTAATATATATATATATATATATATATATATATATATATATATATATATATATATATATATATATATATATATATATATATATATATATATATATATATATATATATATATATATATATATATATATATATATATATATATATATATATATATATATATATATATATATATATATATATATATATATATATATATATATATATATATATATATATATATATATATATATATATATATATATATATATATATATATATATATATATATATATATATATATATATACATTCACTAAAACTATCACATTTTAGGTTGTAAAAAAATTATGTAATAAGCTAGTAGTCCTGTTGACAGTACACTCATTTGAAACTACTTAATTAGAAGGTTTAAAAATATTTAAAAAATACTTTGACTAGAATTTTGTCTCAAGATACTCCAATGATACTTCGTAATTACTGTTTGGAGATCTATACAAGGATAAACCTTGAATATACTACCAATTTGAATCTTTACATAACACAATTCAAATGATTTTTCTCTACACAAAAAATCATTTTTTTAAACACTTACACTTTCCATGAAATTCACATGACACCTAGAGTGCGATACCTCCATGTATGGCATTGTTTCGGCAATAAAAGCTTACTAATTTATATCCTTCCATAAGAAGTTGATTTTGATTCATGTTCAATACTAAAAAATTGAAAGAATGTTGCATCTTCAGGAGCATTTACTCTGAAACTCCAATTCCAATTATATAATCTATTTAATCTGTTATTCATTGAATAGAAAATCATTTCCTATTGATTTCCTATTCATTTTCTATAGAATTGAATATAGGACTTTTTTTATTAGGGATATAATAGTAAAAGAACGTAATGTTATTATAGAACATAACCTAGATTATTGTTAAATTTGTCAAAAAAAAACTGAATTATGAGTTTTGAACAGTTGAATCGTCAATTTTAGTAGTTTGGTTGAAATTTATGTTAGTAAATTAATATTTGATAAATCAAAAGCTATGTATATTAACATTTGATAAAAAAGCTGATGGTAAGTTTAAATGGGTATATGCTTTTGATAGAGACCTCTTCAGTCTCTAATAATAAAGAAATCTGTAATGTAATACAACACATTGTATGTTTTTCAATTTTCGCACATTAATAACTCAAATAATAACTATCCAAATGTTATGAAATTTGGTATTCCAAATTTTGACCTAAAATCGAAGGGCATTAAAATTCAAATAAATTAATAATTAAAATCCATTTATATTTGATAATAAATATTATAAAAATGTTTAGGATGAATAAATCTAATTTATAAGTCATTGTAAGATTTAAAAATTTTTCTGGTCTGAAATAAATTTCATAACAAGTTAGTACTCGTTTTACCTTTGCGTGATGTATAAACATCTTTAAAGTATTAGCATATGTTGTTGCCTCGTTTGATTTTTTATGTGTCTCAGATTGAATGTTGATCGAAATATCAATTTTTCCATTATAGAAATTGAAAATTTCCAATAGGTATTATATTACTTTTGTTTCTTATAATAAATTTTAAATTCTATTTGCCTTCTATTTTATCATTATTCACTGATATTTTCTACGGTTTCACGATAGATGATTACATAAAGTTAAATGGCCGAACAAAAAAAATATAAATCCCTCCAAATCTTGTTCTATATGTTAAATATTATTATTAAATGTTAAAAATTAATTATAAAATTATACATTAGTTTTCTATCCTTTATATAGGTAGATTTACATTCACTAACTTTCCCCCTTATCCTTCCTATCTATTCCCTCTAACTTTTTTAACAAATTTAAAAATATTAAACAAAAATATTCGTTTGCATAATTTATATCCAATTAATTAAATCAGAAATATACCTACCGGAAAATGGTCACCCATAATTAATGGTTCTACAACTCGCCTGATTTTACCAATTACTGTTCTTATTAAATTGTTTAATATATTTTTAATTTTTAGCTTTTATTAGAATTAATTTTAAGACAAATGAAAAATTTCTCGTCAAATTTAAGTAAAAAATTATTTGATGCAATTAAAGAACAAAAAAGAAAAGCTTACACTAATAGTTTGAACAAGGCTGATAAACTTGCTAAGTAAGTATATAGGTTATTCTGAAATAATATAATTAAGAAAAATTTTCAAACTAAAAGAGTGTAATAATACATACTAAATTCGATTATTAACAATCCCCTTTAAAATAATGATTGTATAAAAATAAATAATGAAAGTAAAAGCGTAGAGTCGATGTAACACAGTTTAAAAAATAGATGAGTAAACTTAAGTTTAACCGCAATTTATATTTTGTTACTTATACGCCATTTCGGTGAAAACTACATTTATCGCTATGAAATCATATTTGACAAAAAATCGTAATAGTCAAAATTCTACTGTTAAAAGTAAATCAAGAAAAAATATTAAAAACGTTTCATGGCTTGTTATTCTTGTCGTCACAAGTACTCAAATTAGAGTAAACTAAAATGCTTAGTATGTAAATTTTAGTCGATTGGTTCACTTGGAGATAGCATCGCTGTTGTGGAGAATATTGTGAAATTGCTAGTTTCTCTTGATCACAAGAATTGGAAATTTTAGATATGTTTTCAAAGTACTATACAGAAAGATTGAAATAAGAACTTAATTCCACTTAACTAAAATATATAAACATCGAAATTTCGCTTTCAGAATTCATTATGTTAAATTTAAGAAATGAAAAGATGATTTTATTCGATTATCTAAGCGATTTTATTTCTCTAAATATATCATCCGCGATACGAAGCTTATACCATCGAAGATTTGCAATATTAGCTTGATGTCTGGAATATGCGTTAAATATGAATGTAATAAATCCTATCACTGCTGCCTTAGGTTGTAATTCTTAATTTATATTTCATAGAATTTGGTGTTTATATGTATGTAGATCTGTAATCGGCTAAAGTTAATGATAATTGTGAAAACATTAAAAAATTACGCTGAAATCATTTTACCTGCATTGTTTTTGTTACGAATTAACTTATGCAAAAATTCCCTATAATTAGTATTATGCACATATAAATATATGTCGATATAAATAAAAGAAAAATATATTTTACATTAAAATCATTATTTGTTTGTAGAGACTTACGTTTGTCTGTATTAGTAAAAGGTTACTGGACCTCATTAGAGAGATTGACTGCAATTGATGATATTACATATGAAATAATGTTACAATTTGGTGAAGATTTATTAAACAAATTATTTATACAAACATTAATACAAGGCAATATATCTTCACAAGATTCAATAAAAATCACTAAAAAAATTGAAAATATATTACAATGCCAATGTATAAGCGATGAATCAACAATGCCTCAATATATCGTAAGACAATTACCGTTAGGAATTAATAAATGTTGCTTATCATCATACAATGTAAACGATAAAAATTCAACAGTTACCAATTATTACCAATCTGATATTGGATGTTTACGGGAATTTGTTATTATTGAATTATTAATGGTAAGTAATAACAGGATTATATTATTGATTATTGATTATACTTATCTAGATAAATATTAGACTAATGTATACATTCCTATATTAAAAGAGACTCTGTTCCAATCAACATCGAAAATATTTGGAATATAGACTTTATAATTGAAAAATACACTGTAACGATGTTCATTTTCTTGTTTTCATTTCGTTAGACGTCTACTCGTACGCAAGCGCAGTACAATAATTTTTGACATATATGGACATAAATGTCAAAAGTATGTTGAACGGACATTCAAAAAAGCATATTATATATTTTTTTAAATTGTTACGTACCTATTCTACGAAAATTGATTTATTAAAATGGAATTCTTTGAAGTATATACATTTAGTGAACATTTTCCATTAACTACATGAGAAAATTTCAATTTTTTTAAAATAAATTAACAGAAAAATCCTTTGGTTAATGCCCAATCAATCTTAAGTAATGATAATATCGTGTATTGACTAATGTTAAAATTTCGAAATTAAATACTTCAGTGATTTTTTCAATGATGTTGTTCATTATTGGAAAAGACTTGAATTATAAGAGTAAATTAAATTCATGAGCCAAATAAGAAAGTATTTGTAAAAGATTTGCACTCTATATGAGCTCCTCTTTCATTGAGTCGTCGGTCATTATTAAATGTAAGTGTAAGTTACTGATATTTAGTGGACATTGAAAGGTTTCATCTATGCACTAATATTTATAGATTCTTAGTTTCATTTTTTACTAAAAAGAGTTTTATTTGGCGAACTTAGTTAAAATTCATAGTTAGCAGCTAGTATAATCTCATCAACAAATTTGGTTTAAATTTTTCTGTTTTGTTAATATTTTATAATTTTTTTAAGATGCTTATTGAAGAACCCTTATTTGACACTTTACGGACAAAGGAACAACTGGGATATGATGTATTTTGTACATTACGTGATACATTTGGAATATCTGGGTATTCGATTACAGTTAATACACAAGCTGATAAATTTTGGTAATTAAAATATAAAACTTCGTAAATCAGTAAAAATATTTCTAAAAATAATTTTATTACATTATTTCTTAACATTACATTGTCATACAATTCGGAACTATGTTGAAAATTCAAATTTCTAGCTCAGTTATAAATTAGTGTAAAACCAATTAAAAAATTTCATCCAAACAGACACAACAAATCAAGTTAATAATAAACAAGTGCAATAACAATTTTCAAACTAAAAAATTTCTGAATTAAAGAGTATTATTTCTTTAAATTCTATAAAATAAATATGTATAAAATTTTGAGTTGAATTTATGTTTGTTTTGGAAAAACAAATTTTTTCCTAAGAAAGCAACATTGAATTATTAAGGTTGATTCAGCTTGAAACCACTTTTCGGCAGATTTTGCTATTTTTTTCACGGATTCAGAATAGTGTTATATATGCGATACCGAAATTTCAGAATATTTGGTCATTTATCGCGAGATAATAAAGCTCAAAGTTTGCGATTTAGAGGGTCTTTTCCCATTTAAAGTAGGTAAAATTGTAAAGTCCTCCCAACTATTTTATTATTATATCATAAAAAATCTCGACAGAATTGAAAAAAAGTGTTTTCTTAACATATTAAAATTTAATTCTCCGCCATGCACTTTTCCCCGCAATAACTTGAGTGTCACAGCAATTTTCACATCTTACTGATACTTTCAAATTGAGATCGAAAGTTTTTCTTTTTCTATATTTTCTAAGTTTAAAACTAGGGTACATTTATAAAATTAGTAATTGCTAATAATATTTATAACATGGTAAATGCTCTGTTTCTAACATGTATAACATATTAAATGCTCTGACAATACTATACCAAGTAGTTTCACACTCGAACTACCTTAAACAATCCGTGTTTATCATTAAAAATTATTTATCGTTCGTTTTATTATTTTTATATGTTATAGAAAAATTAAATATATTTATCTGCAATCATTCTATTACTTTTCATTTTTTTTTTAAATTAGATTTGATGTCAACGTATTATATTTAAACCATTCATTTTTTAGTACTGATCATGTAGACGAGCGTATTGAATCATTTATCGAAGGAGCAATTAATATAATCAAGGAAATGTCTTCAGACGAATTAAATCAAGTTAAAAATGATTTAATACATTTAAAATCATGTGTTGATTTATATTTAAAAGAGGAAGTTGATCGTAATTGGGGGGAAATTACTAGCATGGAATACATATTTGATCGTTTAAAACGTGAAATTAATTTTATTAAAGAAGTTACTAAAGAAGATGTCCTTAATTGGATTAATTCACGAAGTTTGAATTCATCATCACCTATACTATTTCGTAAATTATCAATACAAATCTCCGGTCATTCTACAGAAAAAAGTGAGTATAAATCGACTATAAAATTAAACTTCAATTTTTTAGGGTTATTCAAATTTGTGTAGGGTTATTATAGATTATTATTTATAAATTTTAACATAGCCAAAATAATTTAAGTTAAATATTTTAACGAAATTATGCATGGCGGAATTTCATATTATGCTGATCAAATACCATTGATCGAAATTTCATATTATGCTGATCAAATACCATTGATCGAAATTTCATATTATGCTGATCAAATACCATTGATCGAAATTTCATATTATGCTGATCAAATACCATTGATCGAAATTTCATATTATGCTGATCAATTACATTGATCGAAATTTCATGTTATGATGATCAATTACATTGATCGAAATTTCATATTATGCTGATCAATTACCACTTCCTGACAAATTATTTAAAATCCGTAATCGCACGTACTACAGTATTTTCAGCATTAAAATATAATTTTTTTTAAATCAAGCCTGACCAATTACGACGATATATTAAAAATCAATCAGTTAAAAATTTTGCCCACATTCGAAAACTTGTTAATGAAACAATTATTTTAGACAAAATATCAATATTATAAAGTTGAATTATTAGAAGTGAAACAAAATTTGAAATTAAACAATTTTTTTTCATTTTTTAGTTTTGTAATTTTTATTGAGATTTTTAACTATCAAAATTACGTGGTCCAATATTTCAATATCATTGTCCGAGCACTAAACAAATTATCACCGCGCCATCGAAAAGTCGATTTTTTTAATTCTGTGCTCACTGCGCCACAACGATCATAGGACGAATTAAAATCATTTAACAAAGAACTCAACCACACACTTTTAAGAACGATTGAAACGTAATACTAAGGCACCCTCCATTATGTAAAAAAATTTCAATTTTCGCGAAATTACTCAAAAAATAATTATCCAAATTCGAGAAAAAATATTCGACAAGACCTCCGTTTTCATATGAATATTGTAAAATGTCAAAATTTCTCTACTCCTGATTATGTTTCTTCAACTGTCTGTTTTATTATTATTATTTTTTTTTTTTTTGGACCAAATATAATTTTAATATATAAGTGACATTTACTTTTTTCTGTCGTCATGAGAACTACTTATTCTGCGTAGTTATTAGAACCCCATACAATTATTAATTGTTTTGAGCGTTAAATTGTGGAAATCCATTATACTTTTTTATTTATAATTATTCCAAACGACTTGAGCAAGCAAAACTTTGAATAATAAATAAGCATTAAAAAACTCACATCGATCCTTTATTTCATTACTCTAATCTAAAAACAAACTTGATACAAAGATATTTTTGTTTGTTTGATAAACTAAGAATAATATCTATTATTTATTCAAATTAAAGAATAAAAGAATAAAAACACCACTGATTTGATTAAATAATTAAATGGTATAATATTTTTACCACCTAAAAATAAAATTTGTTCGCCCCTTTCTTTGAGACGATGTTGTAGTTTTAAAATTGTATTGTCTTGATTAGCAATAACACATTCCACTTAGGCTGCCTTTTTACGAAGTTCACTCAGTTGTGTGACATAGTCAAATTTCTTTTCTACAATATTATCGTAAATAACACTGACGCTTGTCTACACTCTGGGATACATGCATCATATTTTAATTTTATATTTCAATTTTGACTATTGTCAAAGTTAACGTTTGTTATTGTGCAATAAAAAAAGTTAAATTTATAATTCATTATGCCCAAGCTGGGCATAAAAAAATATATGTCCGATATAATATCAATTACGATATCCGTGTCGCCTCGATTTTTTTTATAAATTGTGGTAAAACAAGCCAAAACGAAAATGAAGAAACTAATTTTCGAGTTTTCTCCTATTTTTCAAGTTATCGACACTTTTTTTTAGAAATTATCGTGTTGTTTATGTCACATAAATATCACAATTTCACAAGACTACATATCACAAGATTTAATGATTATTTTTTGTTAAATGGCTATAACTTTAACTACTACAAAATTTAAGCACAAATAACCGAAAATTCAATTCGTTTAAAAGAAATCAATGTTAAATATATTTAACACAACTATTAAAAAAACATGAAAGTAGTTAGTTTTAACATCTCTAGTAACATAAAAGAAAACTAGTTGATTAAATAAATATGAACTATGTTATTTTCGTAAAAATCACATAGGGAGTTTGTAACAGAATGAACGTAGGGGACAAAAACAAACCAAACCCTTGCAATCTACACCCCACAAATAACCTGGGTAGTTTAATCACTACGGTTAAATGTTAATATTTGCAATAAAACGTTATAAAAAATAATTTATAATTCTTTGACAATAATTTTTTAAAACAAGTTGTCTCGTATTTCATTTATTCAAGATTCTTTTAATTTTTAAAAGTACATTTATATTTAATATATTAGTATTTTTCGAGTTTTCATCAGATCTCGACGTTTTGAAGTTACAGAAAGCTTCCCAGACTACCCCTGCGAGGTTGTCACTATATCTGTATGTATATGTGTGTGCGAAAGTATGTGAACCGCTTATAACTTTTGAACGGCTCAACCGATTTCATCGCAGTTGATGTCATTCGAAAGGACTTGATCAAACTTAGATTTTTATACAATTTGGATAGATTCAAACTAGTAGATTTTGAGAAATCTCAAAAAAAAACTAAGAAAAAAAATTTTTGGAATTGGGTTTTTTTTTGGAATAAAAAAAACTAATATTAAAAAAACTCATAGCTACTTGAAAACTAGATATTAAAAAAAAATCAAATTAAATAGATAGATAAAAAAAAAACTAATAAGCATTACTTAATATTGGGTTGCAATAAAGTTAAAAATATTTCTTGACGTGTGTTCAAAATTCTTACAGGTTTCTTGTAAATTTTTTTTTTGCTGGTACAAAAACCAAACGTTATAACTTTTTTTAAGAAAAACACATTTGTGGTAATTTATTAGATGTTTACTCCTTGCTGTATAACATTTCAATGTTGTAGTCACATTCCCAAACATTTAGTTTGGTTTTTGAAACCATAAATTCAAATGTGCTCCTGTGCTGAGTTGACCCCTTCTACTCTATTATATCTATTAAAATTATTGTATCGAATTGTATTAGATTGGACTCTTGACATATCAATGTATGAATTTATATATACGAAAAACATTTAATGACACTAATAAACACTAGAATATAATTCTGAATAATAAACACTAGAATATAATTAAAAACACAATTAATTAGGAGAGCAGAAGTACAAAGAACAAATACAAAGAAAAAAAGTCCAAATACAAAGAAAAATTTCTAATTTTGAGATTCAATATTTGCTCAATTACAGTATAGCAATATTTTTCTTAAATCTTAAAAAAAAATAGATGACATTAAGTTTTACTATCATGACATCTATGATAGGTGTTTTTTTCTAGAACTAAGAGAGTCCCTCATCTAATCCCAGAGTGTAAGCTGACGTGAGTGAAGTAAATTAATTAACGGTGAAATAATTATCATTCAATCCTTTTGTACCAGATGTATTCACCAGTGATTCACAGTAGATGATTTTCGACTTCTTGTTTTTCTTGGAACAACTGGAAAACGAGATTTAGATTTTACTATATATATTACTTATTAAAAAACTGTAATAACAAGCTTACTAATGTAAAGAAATACGAATATTTGAAACAATTTTAATTTTTTGTTTGTGGTAATTTAAAATAGTTAATAGAGGTGGTAGTTTAAAATTTCTGCATATACAAATAACGTGAATAGAGGTTTTATCGTTCTATGGACACAACGTACTTGTAAGATCGTCTATGAACCCCAATTTATAAAGATGTTAGTTCAACCGACAATGTCCAATCAGAGGACTCGAAGTAATAAATATTGATATAGGAAAATAGGTTCAGGCGAGAGGGGAGTACGAGACGACCTGATTCAGTTCCTCGAAATATTGACGAACAATATCGATTGGAATCTAGAAGCCTCAAGATATATATAATATTTTGTGTTACAAATCTGAGCACCTCTCAACAAGGCAAAAATTTTCATTTGAAAACCGTCGTTTATTGACCAAATGGAGCCGTTAATTTTATTCTTCTTGATTCATAAACCTCCGCTCCAGATAAACTCTGGACCTATCCGTTCTGAAATGAGAATCTGATCCCAATCTCCACGATAAGGAACAACGACCCTAAAGTCTATTCATTATACTCCCGTGATCTGTGCCTCACCTATTGTGCCATTGTCAACCACTCCTAAGTCATGTTTTTCCATTTCCTGGTTATATAGTGCGGGGATTATAAGTTTTAAAGATTTCTGTGAGTCTTTCGCTTATTATATCCAAATCATGCTGAAACAGAACCGGAAAGATGCCGACAGATGTAAGAAGTAAATGGCGTATTTTCCTTTGGTAGTATTTACGATGAGTTTTTCCGTAGCACATTTCGCCCTATTTACCCTCCTCCCATCACGCCTTTGATTTTCCGGTTCTCCCAAAGTAAAACCAGGGAAATTCTAAGACAAAAGAAACGTCAAATTTCGGATTCGAAAGATTAACACTGTTAGTTTTTAATGTTTTCTTCATTTGTTTATATTATTATTTGAGTTTAAAAGAATATTTACGAAAATTTTTTTAAATAGTTATAATTTTTAATTTATAAATATTTGTTTTATAGATTCTCTGGATCATATTTCAATAATAGACTGCCCTTCTAAGAAAAAAGAAAGTATCAATTGTTTATCATGGAAATCTATCAAAGAAATTGAAAAATTTAAATATGATTTAAGTACATTTCCTCCAAAACAAAAATTTTTTTAAATAAAATTGGTAGTAATTTCTTTATCGTTTAAATATACGATATTAAAAGAAAAAAAAGTCGTTGTAGGAACTTGGTTATTTTATTACAGTTTGGAATAATTTACAATTTTATCATCCCTAATAACAGATTGATAAAATAGACATTTTCTGACATTTTGCATTTCCTGTAGTTACTTAATGTAACATATTTACACTGACTGTTAACACGAATCAAAAGCGATAAATTTCTAAAGGACAATGCTGTCACTGTGTGTTCACTTAAATTTTGCAATATGTACGTTTATCTACCTCCACTTTGTATTTATTTTGGTTAAATAAATTAAATTTTCAATTTTAATTCATTTTTAGTGTAATTTTTGTGTAGTTTTAATCCTTAATATATCCTTAACATATTGTAAAATTATCTGCAGCCATATCCTAAGAGCTATTGCTCTCTATAATATAGTGATAATCGCTGAAAATGTGTCAAAATTGTTTATTTTAGCCTCATATTAAATTGTTTATTTAGTCTCATTAGGGCAGTTAGCGAATTCTGCCGTCTTAATGAAAATTATTGTTATATGGCTGTATAGTTTAAGTCTTATATGCAAAAAGACTCACTCGACATTCAAAAAATAAATGAAAAACTGGAATAATGTGCGGGAACATTTAGTATAGAGCTTCAGGTCTTGGAATTATTGTTGAAAACTTATAAATGAAAGAAGGGTAACGATGAGTGTTCATTTTAGAATTTGTTTCATGAGAATAACAAAAATTTGGGATGATAATAAACCTTAAATTTTAAGGAGTAAAGTTAGTAACATGATCAAGCTTGCTATTCCGGTGGGTTGGTGGGAATATGCTATACCAAATCAAAGGATACAGGTTTCATCTGCATGAATATGCTAAAATTATTGATTAGTTTGTACCTTTTCGAGAATGTATAATATATTTAAAATCAGTATAAAATTGAAATATTTAAATCATTTCAATAAAACACAAGCTTACAACCATAGTAATTGAAACCATTTTAAAAACAAAACTAAACTTGACACTAAGTTTTTTTGTCATGTAATTAAAAAAATTAGTGCGGTTTTCTTTATCTATAAACTCTTAACTTAGGGTCCTAATAAAAATAAAACAAATGTTAAAAAAATCAATATATTTGTATTAAATAATCAAAATTTCTATAGCATTTACAAGAATATTTAAGACATCAATTTTTATTTTACATTTATAATTTGGGAACAGTTCCAACTCAGTTCGACTAAATAATCATGATTAACAATTTCATCGCGGATCAACAAATAAACAATGATAGGTTCATTAAAAACAAAAGGTACGAGTTACATATAATGTTTATATCAGAAAAATCTACTTAGAAGAAATAAAACTATCAATTTCAAGTTTCTGAAATTCAAATGAATTGATATGACATTAAAATATTGAATCATAAATGCGGTTTTTTGTCGATTACTTGAACGCTTTTTTCCTCTTTAAACTCTAAAGAACACAATTCACAAATACCTTTAAATTTTTTTTTATACATAAAGATCAGAAACAATTGAATATTTTTTTGTGAAAGTTGTGTAAAATGATTTCGAAACTATTGTGCAATCATGAAAAATGTCAATTTGGAAAATCCTCCAATTTAATCTTTCAAAGGCACGTGAACATGTGTATTTTTCCACACCAAGCTGATTTTGATAGACTTTTTTAGCACCCATCTCAGACGTTAAACATCGTAATGGCTATTACCATTTTAAAACGATATTCTACACTGGTAAATACCAGATGTTTTTGTTGGTTGATAAACTCTGTATAACTTTCATTCATTCGAAAAAAGGACATACAAATTTGATCATGAATCCGTAACCAATACTGTACGAAACTAATGGATTATCCGAAAACATTTCATATCCATAATCGTATCCGAAACCGGTATAATATTATTCCAATATCCATATTTGTATTCTTATCCGCAATTATATATACATACACCCTGGTCTAAAATATTCTATAAGTATGTGTCGATATAAAAATTATTCACATCTTTATAACCAATGCATTAACGAGGAAACTATTACAGAATGAGACATTTATCATTACACTATCTATTTCCGTGCACAAATAACTCAAAAAAAAAAAAAAAAAAAACTATTAAAATGTAATAAATTTTTGTAAACACTTTCTTTAAATGGAATCAAATGGCATCTCTCTTTTCCCGAAAATTTTAAATTTTATTTATTTAGAAATATTTTTCGCTTAATTCTTTAACTCTTCGACCTTCGTTTTTTTATATAGATTATACATACCAAATATCATACTTTTTTTTTAGTTATTTGTGTGCGAAAATAATTGTATTTTTTAAAATTCTATATATCCAAATTTTACATTTATTTATATGTCACTATTAACTGATCACACAAATAGTAATAATTTTTATCTATTTCAAAGAGAATCCTAGTTGGGTCCACGAGTTAATTCTTTTTATTAATTTTTCTTGACATAGGTTAATTTCAATTAACAATTATAAGGAAAAAATATAATTATATTTATAGAAATAAGAATTATCATTAGAAAATAATTTATATATTCATAACAGGTGGACTGGAAAAGTTCGTAGGCTGGCGCATAGATGGCGCTACAAGTATCAAATTAATATGATTTTTAGTTAGCCCTAACCTTAAAAAGATGCGTTTATTATTTTGACAGCTGTTGCACTATTAGTATCTGATTTATAGCATTTTTATTGAAAAAACTTTTGTTACCTTTAGAAAATGGATAAAAAGAAATTTCGTGTTAATAAAGCATTGCTTTTTGGCGAAAAAAATATGGTTGAAACTAAGGCTTGGCTTGATAAACATTATTCGGAATTTGAACCAAGAAAATCAACCGTAGAGAAGTGGTTTGCTAAATTTAAACGAGGCGAAATGAACATCGAGGACGATGCACACAGTGGACGCACCAAAGAGGCTATTACCGACGAAATATCAACAAAATAATTTTTGATTACCGTAAAGTGAAGTTGATTGAGATAGCAGAGACCTAAAGATATCAAAGTTACGTGATGGTCAAATTGCGCACAAATATTTGGATATGCTAAAGCTCTGTTCAAAGTGTTTAAACGAGGCGAAATGAGCACCGAGGGCGATGCACGCAGTGAACTCCCCAAAAAGGCTATTGACGACGAAAATATCAAAATAATTTTTGATAACCGTAAAGTGAAGTTGATTGATATAGCTGAGACCCTAAAGATATCAAACAACGAATCGATGATTCTAAGGAGTGTTTGAAGCAGTTCGATCGTAATAAATCCGAAATCGCGAAAAAGCGGCCTCATTTGAAGAAAAAGAAAGTGCTGTTTCATCAAGACAATGCACCGTGTCACCAATCAATGAAATTGATGACGAAATTGTAAGAATTGGGCTTCGAATTGCTTCCGCATCCACCGTACTCTCCAGATCTGACCCCCAGTAATTTTTTTCTGTTCTCAAGCATAGAATATTTTGAGGCTAAAGGCAAATCGTATTACAAAAAATTGTATGACCGCTAAAATCGTTGTATCGCCCTCGAAGGAAACTATATTAAATAATAAAATCAAATTCTATCAAAAAAAAAAATTTTTTTTAATGTTAACCTACGGTTATTTAATCCCACCTGTTAAATCAATTTTACAGAGAAAAGGTCAGATTCCATTTGGCTGTTGTGATTTATAAATTTAAATATTATCCGCACCGTGCATAGTATTATAAAAAAATATTTTTCAATTACCTACATGTAAATTTCATTGTAAATATCACAAAATTATTTTTTAAAATTACGATAAATGATTATTGTAGTTGTGGTGTTGAAAATTTTAATAATTAGATCACGGCAAACTACAATTTTTTTAAAATTTTTTAGTTATGTCTTTAAAAAGAATGCGATTTTTTATTAATTAATAAGCGGGTATCCTGTGTTGCTACTGCAGAAAGGAATAAATGTATATACTTTTTTGACAAAATAATTAACACGATGTATATACTATAAAAAAAAATACCGCTCGCAATAAATATTCGTTCCATTTCACTCACATTGATTGGCATCGATGATAATTTGATTTTGTTTAATATATATAGAAATAAATAATAATATTTAAAAAATTCTATTCGAAATAGATTTGCCGATACACCATGCGCGTTAAGCAATAATTGGACAAAGTTTTATCGCAAACGGATGGACTTGCATAAAATACGAACAATGAGTCAAACCAACAAACATTTTTGTTTAGCTTTATCCTTACATTTTTTAAAAGACGCTGCGGTTTAAAATAATACCACGTGATTTAATTTGTTGCACCCATAATTGTTCGCCGATCGTTTTCAACGATAAAGTAATGTGACACTATTTTAATTCTTTATCCTTAAAAAAAAGTCAGCGAAAATCGCCGATGGAACTGCCTACATGAATGAATGAAAATAATAAGATTATTTCGATTATTGAATAGTAATTTGTTTCATCGATCTACTTTATCAGGTGCAAATGTCAACAGATTGAGCCTTGTCGTCAAGTATAAACTTAAGAGAATAAATGGAATAAGTAATATTTTTTCAAATGTAAATAAATATTTATTTAAATTTATTTTAGTAACAAATTTTTTAAATAAAATAAGGTAGCATCTACAGTTTTCTATAACTTTTGATAGAAACGTTAGCATAAAACTAATGCACGATTCGAACAGAAAAATTTTTTTATACATTTCAATAAAACACCTAAGAATTTTGGCTACGTGTAAAAATGTACTCATAACTTTTTAAGGTAAAAAAGCCATAAATTGGCGTAAACCGCCAAAGCCTTTTACGAAAATACAAATTTTCATAATCAGTCTCATTTAACATATTTTATCACAATTTTAAATTGCAAAAAAATCTTTAAAGTTCATCTTTTTCAATAAAATTAGCTTTTTCATAAATGACAGATGTTATATTTCGTATCGTGTCTACAAAGTGAATTAAATACTCGGGATCGATCATTCGATTAATATCCAAACTCTGATCATTTTGCATAACTTTTTCATAATATCGGATAAGCGTATCGATTTTATCACGAAATTCGTGTTTATTGAATATATGCCAACAAAAATCTTTTGTTGTTTGAATTAAAATTAGTGTTTGTTCGATAACATCGAAATTAACTAAATGAATATGCGACACAAATTTTTGAATAATTTGACACCAACCATCCATTTTAAAATTTGTTAGCAAATATTCGGCTACATATTCGGCATGGATATTTTTTCGACCTTCACCATCAATAATTAATTCTTTTGAATCAGTAACAAAATCAATTAAAAATGTTAAAATTTTTAATTTAAAATTATTATCAATAAATAATTCATCATTTTCTATTAATTTCGAAATATTGTCCAATCCTTTCTGTTTAATAAATGCCCATTGTGCTGTTGGGAAACGACGTAATAATTTCGAAATTGTGCTTATTGTTGGCATTATAATCGATTGATTTTTATTTGATAACAATTTTATTAAAATTGGTATTGTATTACGTTCATATACAGCAATTTGTACTTTTGGATTATTTTGTACAGCAGCACTTAAAACTTGTAATCCCAGAACTCTTAGTTTTGTATTTGAAACTTCTAAAATAGGGAATAATATTCGCTGTAATCCTTTAGATTGTATAAAATGTTTCGCATTATCAAACTGATGAACAAAAAATTCAAAATCGGTTAAAATATTAACTAATTCGTCAATATTATTCAATGGATCTAATATATATTTATCAAAACGATCAAATAGCTCGTTCATCACTTCCATATCAAATTTAATCGTTAAATTTAATGCACTTAAATCTTCCTTTAACTCTTTATAGCTCTTATATTTTTTTGCTACTCTTTCTTGTTGAGCCATTAAATCATCATCCTCATTCATGGAAATTTCGTTTTCGATTTCATTATTATTTTGAGTATCAACAACAGATATGGCATAAGGTTTTTCTTTTTCATCTAGAAGTTTAGCTTCTGTTACTTTTGTTTCAAAATTATGACGAATGTGTAAGCCAGCAGGAAGATGTTGTCCTAATTTCGTTACAAAATAAGGTTAAAAAAATGAGTGACAAAAATGTGTATATACGTACCCTGTTCAACAATTTGCCATTCCGAAGTTGCGACAAATTCTTTTCGATTTTTTTTATCGTTAGTACCATGACTAACAGAAATGAATAATATTAAAAATATTAATTTCAGCATTTTGTTTTTTGTTTTTTAATGAAGAAACAATTTTTGATTAATGATTAATAATCCTCTTTGGTAAGCTTTAAAAATTTCATGCGATCTGCCACATCTATCATCATAAAAAATATATTAGTATCATGCCAATATTCTATGTATAAATGTATCATGCTTTCTGTGAATCGTGTTTCAAATTTATAAGCCTCTACGTAATTATTTGGTGAAATTTCATTGGTTATTTGAAATCAAGCGCGTCGGTTTAAATTCGACCACGTTTCCGATTTGATTCAAATGATGAATATGTGATGAATCTGTATGAAATATGATGAAATTTTAGCTAGATATTATAGAAATGAATTTACAATTAAGGTTTTATACCACAATACTTTTATGTCTACATAATTTGAAATTTAAAATTAGTTCAATATCAGTTTTGAACAATAATTTTTATGATATTTTAAATTCTAAACACTGAGACTAATTGAGAGTATTTTAGTCATCCCTAATGATCCATAACAGTGCTGGAGCTCTGTGGGTGCAGCGGTGTCGGTTAGGTAATATACGGATCGCGGTTACGGTGTCCCTTAAGTCGACGTGTATACAACATTCGCGTGTAACACAGCACCGTAACTCAATTTTCACCATAGAAATTTATATACATATAACAAGTTTGCAAATAGGTATATTCAAGATTCTCATATTTCGATGTCGAAAACAGGAAAAATGAATTCAAAATAAAACTTAAATTATAATTATTTTTTAAATTAAATTAAAATTATTTATTAATAATAAAAATTTTACATTTTTTAAATTTCGATTTTTTGCCCCAATTTCCTAGTTCAAATTATCAGTATGAATTAGCCTCGATTTTTTGATAAATTTTGGCAAAACAAGCCAAAATAAGACGAAAATGAAGAACCAATTTTCGAGTTTTCGCCTATTTTTCGAGTTATTCATTGGTAATTTAAATACTGGTTGAACATAGGGGCCAAAAACCAACCCGGCCACAAATCTACACCCCACAAATCTATGGGTAGTTTAATCATAGAGGCTAAAACACCAATCCGACCCATGCAAACTACACCCCGTAAATCCATGGTTTAATAATCGAAAATGCAGCGTTCATGTATTTTGAATAGTTGTATTAAATATACAAGTATTTATTTCTTTTAAAGGAATTAAATGTCAGTTATTTGTGCTTGAATTGTGTTTAAATTAAAGTCATGTAACAAAAAATAATAGTTCAATCTTGTGGTATGTTTTAAATCGTGGTATTTATGTGATATAAACACGATTTCTTTAAAAATAAGTGTCGATAACTCGAAAAATAGGCGAAAACACAAAAATTGGTATTCTTCATTTTCGTCTTATTTTGGCTTCTTTTACTAAAATTCATCAAAAAATCGAGGGGGGAGATTACGATATCTAGGGCGTCTCGATTTGACGATTAATTATGATAAACCAAGCTAAAATAAGACGAAAATGAAGAATACCAATTTTCGAGTTTTCGCCTATTTTTTGAGTTATCGACACTGTTTTTTAGAAATTATCGTGCTTATGTCACATAAATATCACAATTTAAAACATTTTAGAAGATTTAATTATTATTTTTTGTTAAATGACCATAATTTAAACACAATTCGAGCACAAATAACCGAAATTTAATTCGTTTAAAAAAAAATCAACATTTGTATATTTAATACAACTATTAAAAATAAATGTACGCCATTTTTTACTGTTATCAATCCATGGATTGATTGGGTGTAGTTTGCACGGGTCGGGTTGGTTTTTGGCCCTTACGTTCAACCTGTGATTAAACTACCCATGTATTTATGGGGTATAGTTTTCACGGGTCGGGTTGGTTTTTGGCCCCTACGTTCAGCCTGTGATTAAACTACCCATGGATAATTCAAAAAATAGACGAAAAATTGAAAATTATTATTCTTCATTTTCGTCTTATTTTGGCTTGTTTTGCCAAAATTCATAAAAAATTCGAGGCGCCCTGGATATCGTAATCGGGAATCTAAACATACATGTGTTATGTGGGAAAAATTTAAGACATTTCAATATTTTTAAATTACTTAAATATTCTTAAAAAATATTTTTTTCAGAAATTTATAAAAGCTTATGGTTTTTCTATTTTCAATGAATTTATTACTTTATTTTAAATATAAAGATATTGATCAAATTTATTTATGTACATACCTAAGACTATAATATATCGGAAGTAAATAACAACACTAATACAGCTACCAAAGTAACGTATGCTTTTGTAAACAGTGAATGCACTTTGAAAAAAGAGTGGGGATGATAGCCGTTGTTGATCACCGCCATTAGTACAAGCGTCTTTTATAGTGATCACTCTGAGTTGTTACATTCCTAGCCGGCATTATCATTATCACGTGTGGTGTGAATTTTATCGTTAAACATCCAATAAATAGAAATGGCTGATGAATATTTTTACGGTAAATTATTTATGTTATATATTCAAGTATTTCATGTTAAAATTCTTTTTATTTAAATTTATATAGTTACAGAAATAATTATGAATTTATGTGTATAGGCGTCTATCGCCTTCCCGGCATTTTTACGCGCCATTATACTTTTTTTAAGTTGTGATTTTTTTATTCTTACTATATTATAAGTATATCTAACAATTCTGTTACTTTAATATATCAAAAATTTAACACTTTGGTGTAACCATTTATATTGTTTATAGTGTGATGTAAGTTCGATTATTTTTTTTTTTGTAGCTTTAACTTTACAAGGAGCAAAAGCATCAGAGTCATGGGATCCAGAGACCAAGGCCACTGATGATTATCAGGGTGGTCATAAATTAGTAATCAGACAGGCTGTATTAGGACCAGAAGCTAAAGAAGGTGAATTAAATGTAATTCAAGTAGAAGCAATGACATGGAAAGATACAATCAAAATCCCAGTAGCAACATTAAAAGCCGGTGCTGGTGGCCAAAGTCAATGTTTATTGGAATTAACATTCCCAGATCCACCAGTCACATTCAGTTTATCACAAGGTACAGGGCCAGTACATATAATTGGTCATCATTTAATTGGTAGCCCGATTGAAGAATTTGACGAAATTGATGAAATGGAAGAGGAAATGTTAGATGAAGAAGAAGGTGAAGATGTGGTAAGTAATTGAATTTTGTTGAAAGCAAAACATCGCTAAGTGATAACGGAGCAGTGATGATGTTTGTTGAGAATTACAAGTGGTTTCATAAAATATACGCGCATTTTTAGGGTCAAGGTGGAGCCAACAAAAAGCGCAAAATCAACTCAAAAGGACAAGATGAGGTGCGATATTAAATTTTTCATAGTTCTACCAATTTCACTTTCATTTTATTGAATCTAAAATATTATTTTGTGTTTTCAATGTTTAAAATCATGTTGTAAATCATGCAATTTTCACAAACCAGCGTAAAATTTTCGCCGATAACATGCCAAATATGATATCTTAATTACGTTTTGACGTAAATATAATTTTCATATATTAAAATTTTTTGGTATTTTGACGTAAACCCAATTTTATTTCAAAATTCCCAGTAAAATTTTCGTGTCACTTTCTATCTATTTAATTTTTTAAAGAATAGACCTGATAACCTACTTAATGTGGTACAGAGAAATAATAGCGTAAGCTTGTTTGAGCTAGATTTTATAGGTTATTTATTATAATATTAAATAGTACAAATTTTGACTATAAATTTTACTTGAATAACGAAAAGACAAAAGCTAATAAATTTGTATTTTCACGTAGTATTATATTCTCCGAAGTATCGTTGGTTAGAAGTAAAAATTAATGATATTTCTGCTGAATATTCGCCAAAATATGCGCTTTCAAAATATTGCATCTCTTCTCATGATATGATTCAAAAATTTGAACTAAAAATTTTAAATTGCTTCGAACGACAATTATTTTTAAAACGATTTATTAATTGTTAGAGTAAAAGAAATTGAAGCGTTATGTATCCCGTGTATTCACCAGAATATAAAAAAAATTCACTAAATTTTTTTACCCCAATATAATAAATTACGGAATCTTCATTTATTTGATTATCTTTGTTTTCTTTTCCATGAATTTGATAATAGTTTAAATAATAAAAATGATTCAGAAATTTTTTCGTTGGTTTGCGAAACAATTTAATTTTCAACGATGCATTTTTTTTATAGTTTTTTCTTTATAAAGCATCATTTGATTAAGTTTTCTGAAAATAATTTCTTCTTAAACACATTAGCATGAAGTACAACAGCTTAAATTATCCTTTAAATTAAAATCCCTTGAAAACCTTAAGTTACCTAAGCCAAGTCCTCTTTTTAATCTAAAACAAGCCTCTAAATATTATTGGTAATACTTTTTACTTTATAAATTCGTAAAGAGCATACAAGTTCAGTTTTTGAACGAAATAATTTGAAAATTTAAAAATTAAAATCAATAATGAATAGAGGCTAATTATGAGAAAACATTTTTTATTCGAGAAAACACAAGAAAAACACATTAATAAGCGTAAAAAATTTTATTTGAAAGTTAACTTGGTAGAATTATACGTTTTATACACACAATAATTTTTTTTTTTATTTTTCTTGTGTTTTTTTATCACTTCTCATTTTGTTCCAAATTTATTTCTTTTAAATAATTTTAAAATATATTTCGTTCACAACTATATCAAATTCTACGATGTATTAAATACACTTATTTAACAGGGTGTCTACTATCTACTGGTTAGGGAAAATCTGAAATAATCGGAGTTTTAGTTTTTAAAAAAATAATGGATCAACTATATGATATAATTTTTATAGACTCAATCATGAATATAGTCTGTATTACTCTTTATATAGTTATATTTGTCGTAATTTACGAAGTTATCATAGTGCTGACAGGCATAACGAAATGGAGTTTAGAAACGAAAGCTAAATATTACCTATTTTTACTTATAAAATGGCGTATTGTATCATAATATAGGAATCATTCACATTCTAAAGTCAAATCGTTTTCGTAAGTCCACTGATCATGCATTCCCCGTGGGATCACATTGATGCTTGTTTGGTCGTTTCTATACATTCTACAAATCAGTTTGTAGAATACAAGTGTTCACGTGAAGCTTTTATTTACAAACCATGGACTAACAAAAACGATTTAACAGTAGAAAATATAATAATTTGAACTGTTTGCTTGTTAATTGTATAGTAAATTTCAAACAAAAATTATTGAATAATTACAAAAAATGGCATTAATAGGATAGTTGACTATAGTAGAATTTGGCATATTTCATATTAATATGTGAAACTAAACTCAATATCATATCAAAACTAAATTTCCTTTCGAAATTACCATTCAAAAACAAAGAAGTTATAAGCTATCAAAGACTTATACTTAAAAAACTATTAACGTGTAATATATATGAATGTGCGAAATGGCGTCATCAACTTTATATTTTCTTTTTTTTTAATTAGGAATTTTGAATATCTTGCTTATTTTTAGAATTTTTTTTATAAATAACTTCAGGTCCATATTCGTAAAAACGCTACAATTGAAGAAATGAAAATTTAGTCAACATCTCTACAATATCTATTGTAGTTGTAGGGTTGAAAATTGTAAGATAACCCATAAAATTTGATAGTAATTATTTTAATTGGAAATAAACATATTCATTTAAATTTGTTAAGTTAAATCATATACCATTCACAGACCTTATATTCATTCGATTGATAAAATATTATTTCATAACCATACCAACAAATGACAAAAATTTGATGCATGGTTCTCATGACTATATTAACCGATACAGCTTTTATCACAATATAATTCTATTTAAAATTTTTTAGTGTGAATATATTATTTTTGTGAAATTTTTTACTGCCTAAATTCAGAAAGACAGTTGTAAAAAAGATATGCACATCATGTCTAAAAGAAAAGCAAAAATTAGCAAGTTATTTTTTATTTAAAGAAAAAATTCTACTTAATATACCTAATGGAAGTAATAATAATTGGATTTCATATTTACTGGATTTTTATAAGTTTGATGAATTTTTGTGTGTGTAATATTCGGTATTATGAATACTTTAGAATATATATGGAATTTACAAAATTAATAAATATATTTTGTGAAAATCTATTTTTAATAACAATAGAAACTTTTAACTTCTTCTAATTTTCACTTTAAAATTACGAATGTACTTTATTACATGATAATAACTTAATAAAGTGTTATTATCATGTAATGCAAAGTTTCCATTGTTATTGAGTTAAGTCCCAATTTTCTAATACTACGAAATATTGAATGCACTAACAATATTTAGATTTCATGTTCATAGAACCACTTAATTTGTTCATTTTCAATTGTAAAATAACTCAAAACTAAAAAATTTTAGAGATAGTTAGCTGAAGTTTTGATAAAAGTTTGGTCCCACGGAACTACGACCCATTTTTAAAACTATGCATTTTAAACAAACCAAAAGAGTTGGAAAAAAAATAGTTTTGAAACATTTTTTCCTCAACTTTTTTGATTCATCACAATTTTTGCTTAAATTTAGCTTTATTAACACATTATAATTTTTTAAAATACGTATTATTTAATTTTTCTAACTACTATTTAAGATATTTTATCAATGTTAATAATTCAAAATAGTTCAAACAATGATTATTAAAATGTTAATTATTAGATCTTTATTTACAGTGTCTTATTAAAAAAAATATAATAATTAATATAATAATAATGATCATTTGATAAAGCTTACGAGACACAAACATAATTGCAAATAATATTTATAAAATATAAAGGAATCTTAGTAATTCGTTAATGGTTACTACCTGTTTTAAGTGAGCTTTATCCATGATTATACAAAAATATCAACGATACACTCAATGTACGATTGTAAAAATACTTGGTATTGGAAATTTAAAAAAAAAAAAAAGTAACAAATTAGTGATCAAAACTAAGAACAAATGTTAATGGATATAAAATTTTAATGAGACATGATATATTATGAGATACGCTTGTGAATGAAATATTTTTTAGTTTATAGTAGTGAATATTTTTTGAATCCGTTTATTATAATTTCAGGAGGATGAAGACGATGATGAAGAAGGTCCTAAGAAAAAAGCAAAAGTATCCAACAATACCAAGGGAAAATCTCCAGCTGGGAAAAATAAAAAAAAATGAATTAGTTGAAACAAATTAAAAACACATAAGATCAGAAATCAACAAAATAACTCATCCATTATTTTATTTTTATTTTTGTATGACAGATTTTAAGTTTACGCTGTAGTTCGGTTTGGATCGCTTGCGTGCGTGCAAGCTTTGCCCGTCGCGTACATCATCCATCCCACCAGTTGTCATCCTCATTAAAAAAAAAACAATTTATATAATCTAATTAATTTAGTAACAGTGTCTACCCCGACCCCTCAAATACATTGAGTCGCGTCATGTGATTATTGATTGATTTAAGAATCAGTTATCTTGTATTTATATGAAGTAATTTTAAAACAGTAGTTAGTAATTATTATTAAGTCTTTTTCCGTTCACCTTTATTATTTAGGTCCTAATGTGCATATCGAGTATTCATCCTAAAATGCGTAATAAGGAACAAATAGTTTGTTAGAAAATTAAATACTCATGCCTTTTTTTTTACTGATAACGGGTTATCAGTTGATTTGTTCATTTTAGCTGCGCTAGAACAACTTTTTTATTTGTAGAAGTGCAAACATGAAAGAGAGAGGGTACTTACGTGTGTAGTTGAAAAGAAACAAAATTAGGCTTGAAATTTATGCTTACTGTATCATTTTTTGTAAAATCATAAATCAACTAAAAAAATAACTAATGTAAAAAATGCAAACTTGTACCATTTGAAATGGTATTTCACTTTTCCTCAAACTTTTAAAGAGATATAATCGTAGATATCGATAAATTTATAAATTAAAAATAATTTTAAATTTTCAAAAATATTTTTGTTGCTAAAATTAATTCCATTTTAGTTTGAACACACTCGGTATATTAATATATGTATATTTAAGGTAACTGATTTTTTTTTCTTTTTTTATGTTAAATGGCAAAAATGTTTCAAAACATTTGATTAATAATTAGTAGCGAAAAAAAGAAGAAAAAAAAATTTCTGGGTGTGAAAACTAATTTACAAATTTTGTACGCGCATAAATTAGTTTTTCACACAAAATTTATTACTAAAAACACTACGGATTTAATTTGTCTCGAAAAACAACTTAGAAAAAAAAACATTCAAATATTTAATCGTTTTTTGGATAATTTATTCATCTCACTGTGTTCTTTCGTTTTTGTGTACATACATATGATATTTCATTAAAAACCATCTTTTCTAGAACAACTGGTATTTTTTTTTACTTGTTTTCCATTTATATATCAAATTTCACTTGTTTTCTTTTCAGTTAAAATAAAAAAGTGATTGGAAGTATTTTAAAAGTTATCTGGGGTAACTTTTTGAAATGAAAACATCAAGTTTTTTTCGTTTTGACGAGACACCTACATTTTTATTTTTTTTTAATTTAATAAAACGGTATCGAAAATATTCGTATTTGTGAAACATGTCAATTTCTAGAGATGACGAGTGATATTTTTTCAGATCAATTGTTATATATATTAGTTGTAAATTATGGGAAAAATTTTCCAACAAATTTACGGTCGACGAATACTGCACTATGTCAACCTTTATAAATATATTTATATAATAGAATGATGACAGTGTTGCATAAAATGTTTTGTTCCAGCTCTGGTTTTTGTAATGTTGCGTAAACAACTCTAAAAAATATAATTTAGTGGCGTATTTTCACAATAATATTTTTTTTTGTTAAGGAAAGTTTAACGATTTTTAAAACAATCTCACTATTTTTTTTGTAATGTTAAAATTTCTGTTTTTTATTATATGTTTCAAAAATTAAATTGAAATGCACTATTTTGTTACATTATTTATAGGACGTAAAACAAACGTATCGATATTATTTTTTTGTAGATTGTTTCTTTTAGAAAAGATTATAATGAGTCCAAGGTTGTAATGTACTTGATATCAGAAAGTAATATTGGAAAAACGTACCACAATGTAGGATAGCAATTATTAATACAAATTTTCTCGTGGATTTACATCAAAATGGGAACGGCAGAATATTGCACACTTTGCTTTTTTAGAAGTAAATTTAAACGATGTAAATCCGCGAAAAAAAATTAGTGTTTATAATAATTACCATACACGCAATAAATTTAAGGTGTAAGTGTTATTATTATTAGTTAAAAAAAGCTACCAAAGGTATTTGCCTAGATTTATTATGTACCTAAAATAGATTTCATATCTAGGGTTGAAATAAATCTGGCTGCAACTAACAGCAACACCAATGCTCCCTTTCCATCGTCTACAACCCCGGTGTCGATAACATATGGTTAGCCTTGGTCGATTACAACATAATAGCATTAAACAGCGTCGAGATGACACTTGCATTTATAAGAAAATTATTTGTGACGCCAATTGTACTTGTATTGTATTGTACAACATATTTAAATCAACAATAAAACTTCCAAAACTCCAGTATCAAAAGGTTTCTTCCTATCCCATGAGTATTAAAATCTCTATTAATTACAGTATCTCTTATACAGCCAAGCTAAATTCTTAATTTCATGCGGTAGTTCTGTAAAAACAATCTATTTTAATAAAATTATAGTTATTGATTCAAATTAAAATATCTGCTGTAAAATGTCACAGGACTTTGTTTTCTTAGTATACTATAAAAAAAAATAACGTTAAGGACGTTAGAAAAATTATTTTAGAATCATTTCGGAAATTTAAATACACATAGCGGACACTTCTATGAACGTAAGAATTTTTTTCGTACCTTCCTGCACTAATTTTTGAAAATTTGTTGTTAAAGATTCCGGACTGACGTAACGTAATGACAGGCTTTGATCAATCTATAAAGTTAATCAACAGCAGTCACAATCTGTAATTGGATGGGAGATCACCTAGCAAAATGTGTACTGTTGAATAAAAGAATAATCCCCTTTGGTTAATGGCTATATAGCTAAAAAGTAGCTGAAGCCAGAAATTAAAAAAAAAAAAAAAAGATTGCATATTTAATACGTAGTTTCTATTCGGTCTATTTTGAATCGAAAAATTTATTAGGTATCAAAATGAATTTTCTTACAAGGTTATAGAATGCTAGATATAAAAATAAGTATTTCCAATTCGATAATATCGCACGCATAACACAAAATTTTCGAATTAGGGTTTTTTACATATTCACGTTTGATAGATATCTTTGCATAAGGTCGAAATCAGTTCGGCGGGAAAAATTTTATTTAATTAGGTATTTATTGTTTTACATTTGTGAATTTTAGCTATTGATCAAATTTTTTATTTTTGAAATGTTTATTAGTCACTTGTTAGATATTATTAAGCAAGCTGGAAATCATTTTAAAAATGAAACGAATTATAAAAATTCATATATAATAAAAAGACTGTGTGGAAAAAGTTAAATTGAGGCCTTAAAAAGACAGGGAATTTCGTTCTTGAGATATATAGACTCCCTGATAGAAAAATGTTTCAAATAAAAGTTGCAGAACCTAAAATGTTCTGTGAACATACTAAGAATACAATTTTTGAGGCCATTTTTGAAAAGTTTTCGTCAAAGAATTTATTTTTAACTATATGCAATGAATCACTTTTTAGTGTCGTAAATTTGTTTTTTGTTTAAAACAGTATAATTATGGAATAAAAAGTATTAAAAGTATTTAGTTTCGTGATGACCAATAAAATACTCTTCTTGATGTAAGCTATCGAGGCATCAAAAAGAGGACTTAAAATGAAAACAAGATAAATATTCGTTTTTTCACTTTTCAATTCAAAATTTTAAGTTTTAATTGAAGTGTGAAAAAAAATTTATATCATAATTTTTTTTAAAAACTACAGTATGATCTCCCTTTTATATGTTATAAAAATTGTAGCTGAATTTATTTATAATTAAACAAAGCTGAAATATATTTCACACATCATTTGATTACTTTTAAAGAGACAGTTAAGAAATTATGTGTATTTTGTAATAAATTGGCTAAAATTATTGAATATGGCAAAGGTTAAATTTTTGTTGTATTGAAACTAGCTAAACAATAGACCTTCATATTTAAATTAACGGTTTATTTTTGTTTCAGGCAGTCAGCAATACGATTAAGAGAGATTAAATATAATTGTTATTCTTTTTTATTACACATTTTTTGACATTCTGCTCGAAATCAAAACGAATCATATTATTTGAAATGAAAACGTCTATTAGAAACAACAATATTATTTATTTTAAAATATCTATTTAAATATTAATTTACAAAAACATTTCGTCTTCAGTATTATAATGTACAAGACTTGCCGGAATGTTTAAGTCATTTAATAATTTGTTCATATTTATTGTTGTATTTTCTTTAGCTTCTTCTAGCAATGCACTCAACGCATTCTGACATCCCGTTCGCCATTTAACAATTAAATTTTCTAAATTGCTGACAGTGTTGTTCGCAGATTTTTGCAACTCATTTAATATTTTTCGTTTTTCTTCTACTCGAATTTTACAAGCACTTATTTCTGCTTTTAACACCTCTTCGTCAGTATGTTCCTCATTTGACAACAATGCATTTAAATTTCTTTTTTTGGTATTAGCAATTACTGAGCTAATTTCTGATTTTGGTGTGTCATTATTGATTGGATAATTGACCCTAGATCGTTTAATAATTTCATTTTTTGGCGTTACATTTAATACATTTGTATCGGATTTATTCATAAATAGTAATGGCGACACATCTGATAAACTGCATTTACGTTTACGTGAAAGTCCTATCTGACGACATGGTGTAAAATGACCATTATTATTTGAAGGTGTTGAAATATGATGAGTTTTTGACTTCAGAATTGGAGTTTTTGGAGAATCTATTTAAAAATCAAATAAGACAAAACTTGCGGTTTGTATATGAATATTTCTTACCTTCATTCATTTTTAAAAGTAGCGCGATAATAAACTTTTGTTTTTAATTTAAGTTACCTAGCCTGTAACATTATAATAATAGTCAGTGACAGAAGTAAATTAATGTTTTGATTATTTTAAATCAGATTCTTAAAAAAATTGTAAAATATTATTAAAATGACAGTTAAAATTAAATCAAAAGAAAGTAAAACTGGTGAAATAATCGCTTACAGTGAAACAGCAATGCGAAATAATGCAGCTGTTGTTGAATATTGTCGTACATCAATGGCAGCACTATCGGGTGGCACTGCCGGTAACTGATAAAAAGTAATTATTTGTAAAATCATTTAAAATAAGTAAATTTTTCTAGGTTTATTAGGTTTAACTGGTTTTTATGGCTTTGCTTTTTACGTATTTGCTGTTGTTGGTCTCTGGGCATTACTAGTGTTAAAAGCAGGATCAAGTTGGAAAAAATATTTTATATCCAGAAAAACTTTACTAACGTATGGCTTCTTTGGTGGGTTATTTACATATGTTTTGTTTTGGACATTTTTATATGGAATGGTTCATGTATATTAAGTTTCTTATAATTTATTAAATATTAAATAAATTTTTGTTTTTATTAATTTAAGCTAATGTTCTTTTCATTTATGCACACTTAGAAACACTTTACTTAAAATTTTTTTTAATAGAGTTTTTGATAGAAGACAAAAACATGAGAATGTTTTCAAAAAACGATCAACTTTAATTTGAAATTTTTTTCTGAAATCTTTTACTCATATACAAATTAGACCCCTTCATCTGAAAACATTAATAGATCTTAATCGGATTGAATAAAAAACGAACAATTTTATTTCCGATTCAAATTTTGAAAGGTTCTAACCGGAATAAATAGAAAATTAAATTTCTTAAAAGCGACTGAACGTAGAACTATGAGAAAGATATTTCGTTCATAATAGAGAAAAGTACTTGTAAAATCTATTTTATAATGACTAGACTATTTCATTTCTAATGAAATACATTGGAATATAAAAACGAAACCAAATTATTTTATATCTAAACTTTGTCCAGACGATTCTTTAGTTATATTTCTAAAAAAGCATTAATGAAAATTTGAGATTTTGTCAGAATAAAATTTTATGAGTAATAAAACATATTCCTATTCAGTTTCTATAGGATTGATCAGCACTTTTTTTATCAGGGATAAGAGATAGAAGAAAAATTAAAAAAAAAAAATTGTTTTCTTCAAAATACATCTTTTCGTTAACTGTTTAGATTCGCCACAATTTAGCTATATGAAACAGGATTATAATACATGTTATTATATATATTTATAATATTGTATTGAGTGAATTTTATGATATAACCTTCAATTCTAATGGTCAAGAAACAACCACTATCGAGAATGGTCATTCTGTGTCGTTATTTACATAAACATACCATCATATAAAGGATATAGTGTCTGTTTCATTCCTAGAAGAAACATGGAAACGTCGGATCATTGTTATATGTAAAATCAAATTGAATTATAATTTAAGGACAAATAAAGCGTAATTAAAAACAGATATTTATTCAAGAATTTTACTATTATTAAAAAATAAATTATTTTTTAATTACATCAAGTTCATATTGATAAAAAATCACTTATGTATAATATTTGATTAAAGAACATGTACTAATTGGTTTATTCACATGCATGTATTATTATTATTTGTATCTTTATTATTTATTAATCATAAAAATACATACAGGCAAGTTGAGAAATAACCTACCCCTTTTTTTAGTTTCTTTAAAAATGAATGTATATTTAAAATTGCGGTCTTAAGTAAAATAAATATCGATGATCGTATTTAATCTACATTTGGTATTTTTTAGTTCAGTCATACAGTTACGGAGGCTGGTTTACTATACCGATGTGTTGATTTTTTCAAGTAACTGGTCATATGAATAAGCAATCTATCTATGATTTTTCGGAAAAAACTTTTCTTAAAAAAATGTTTATCTCTTAGTTTTCAAAAAATAGTTTTAGGTTATAAAAACGTATCTTAAATGTAAAAAAATTCAGTTTTGACCATCACTAGCCACACACGCGGTTAATGACGGTCGCGTTGAGGGAAATGGTGGTATGTAGCGGTCTAAGATCCTAAGCAAATTTCACATACATCACCCTCGAATGACGGGTGATGTATGTGAATATATCGACTTCCACCCACTACACATAAAGTGTGATCCAGAAACTCACGCATACCCTGGTTGAACAATTCAATCCCATAAATAAAATTGTATGAGAATGTATCCGAAAATTGCATCAGAAGTGTGATTAATATTATAAGTCTCTGTGAGAGAATTTCTCATATATTGTTAATTAAAAGTCATATTTCTAATACAATTTTCGGATACATTCTCATTCATTCTATTCTAATCATATTTGTGATTATATATAGGAATCTATGAGACAATTTGTTATACGTTCGGGGAAACTAATCCTAATTTTGATGCAACTTTCAAGTACGATCCTATAACAATTGATCAGATATTTGTGCAAGGTTGTATATAAGAACCTATTGGCATCTACAGGATTCTATTAGATTTGATCAGATTGTTGCGTCATTGAATCAGATGGTTATTGTGTCTAGTTGTGTATGAAAATGTATCCACATCTACTATATTTAAGGATCCTATAAAAATTGATCAGATATTTGTGCTAAGTTGTATATAAGAATCTATCGGCATCTACTGGATCTAGAGTAGATTCGTTCAACACTGATGCACTTCTAATACAGGTTTTTGGTGGCACTGACACTCGTTGAGTATATATTGCTTTATCAATTTCTTCTTCACTATCTACACAATAAAAATTTAATATTTTATTATGGAAGATTATAATTTTTCGTATGTTGAAGTTGAATTATACATTCCATTTCAAGACGAATTTATAATAGGTTATATATAGCTTTCTTGATTTTTATCGTAACTTTTATAAATAAGATAACACCTTTGAAAATAACTCCATCAATCATAATGTAATATTCATTTTTAGTATTGTAATTATCAGGATCAAATTTTAATATTTGTGAAATGCGTGCTTTGCGTTTTTCTATATTCGTTAACAAGACGTATGCCACTTTTCAACGTTAGCCGGCATTGTGAAAAGCAAACGAAACAAAAAAAAAACAAGTATGTCTTATGATTGAAAATGTTTGTATTACTTCACAGTACAATTGAAGCGCAGCTCTAACTCTGACAACACAATAGTTAATGGAAATAAAGCAAAAACATGGACAAAGCATCAATAGAATATACACTTTCAAATAAAATATGGATGACTTTTTACTTACGTCGTCAAGCTTAAGAAGAAAGGCGGGACTTATTAAAGAAATTGTGTGATTGAAATAATACTTATGCGCTCTCATGCGGCGATTGCAATTGAAAATTCGAGAAGTTAGACAAAAATTGATGGCTAGCAGTGTATCAAATTAAACTAATCTCGTCAGTCTATTACCAATATCAGAACAATCACCTAATAGGAATAATAATAACAATAGCAACAACAATAATGGTAATTACATTGATGCTTATTATTGGTAGAAATACAATCTATAAACATAAATATGATTAATAAAATATAATAAAATTAATTATTATCTTGACAAATAAAAAAATTTAATTTTGAAAACTATTTTATTTATCTTAAAAAATAAAAACTAATATGATTTATCCTATAGTTTCGTATATGGTAGAGTGAACAAATAGAAATTATTTTCCTATTCGATCTCGTAGTCACGCATAAAAAATGATCCCATACGTTTTTGTAGAAATAGATAATAGAATGACTGATATTATATTTCCATACGACCTCATATAAACTCATTCGATATATCCTTTAGATTCTCATAATGATTTTTATTACAATGAAAATATTTTTCACCTATGAGTTCCTATAAAAACTAATATGATTTATCCCATAGTTTCTTACATGGTAGAGTGAACAAATGGAAATTGTTATTTTCCTATTCGATTTCGTAGTCACGCATGAAAAATGCTCCCATACGTTCTTAAAGGAATAGGTGACGGAATAATTAATATCATTGTCCCCATACGGCCTCATATAAAATCATTCGATATTTCCCTTTCATTCTTATAACACCGGTTGATAAAATTAAAAATATTATTTCCCTGTAGATTCTTGTAGGAACTTATTCTATGCTTTCATTCATTCTTATTAATTCCTATAATGTTGAAACCAATTGTGCTAACACTTATATGTTCTGATTTATTCTTGTTGATTGTTTATGAGACCATCTTCGGCCTTCTTATAGATCCGATACATTAAGTTCGGTTTCTTTTACCAGGCTAATGTATCGGTTAATTATTTTTTTCTTTAGTCTAGTTTGAAGAGTTGAAAATAAGATGTTTTCAAGAGTTTCGCAACTTTTCTCATAGATTCACCTTCATCGATAAGTTTCATAGCTTTTTCAAAAGTTTCTGTGTTCCGTTTCGCCTTTTCGATAGACTTGCGTCAATATTTTGGCACCTATATAATATAAATACATAAAAAATTCAAATCTATTAAAGTGAAAGTTGAGGGCAATCAGATATAATGACAATCATTAACCGATTTGTTATCAATATGTACAAAATAATGTAATTTAAAAAAATGCAAATTTATACTGTACGAACGACAAAAAACAATTTTGATGCACCACTTTTGAATGTATAGCAACAACTAAACAGGCATTGAGGCATTTGCCAGTAAGCCAAATGGTGTAATACGAATGTCTGTTACCTACCCTAGCAGTCTACAAAAATATTCCAGCATTACTAACTCTTTTCGTTTAGTAATATTTTTGAAGTAATGATACTGATCGCCATTGTACACTGAGTAATATATTCTATTACACAAACCGCCACTTCTCTTGTTTCCTCTACCCACATATTGAATATTTCTTGAGTTTCGAGAAAGAAATAGCTAAAGTATTATTTACTATATTTACGAATTCTTTATTCAGGATTTTCATGAATTAAAACTAAATCTTTCAAATTAAGTCACGACTCAATTCTTCAAATTAGTTTAATGCAATTAATACATTAACTTTTAAATTACTAATTTGATGTTTATTAATAATTGATTCTTATATTTATATAAATTTTTCAATTTTATATCCTATAACTATATGATTAGAATGTTATTAATATGTTTAAATTTAGCGCTAATATAATTCAAAAACATTGATGTCGCTTTTGTAGTTTTTCTCCATATCGAATAAAAAAGAGACGCTATTCTAAGTAGTCGCCATTTTAACTGAATAATTAATTTCGTATAATAGCTACGTTTAAAAACATATTTCATTTTGCTGTCCTGCACGATGTGTCGCCATTAATATAATATATATTGCAAATATACAATATTGATGATTTCATGTTGTGGTATCACATTTACAATGTTGTGAGTTTTGAAACGCTAGCATTATCAGACGCTTTCAATCATACGCATGTTTATACATTTATAACAAGACCAAAGAACTATTGATTTCCGTTTTCCGGCATCATTTCGTTATATAGAAGCGTAATTTTGATGAAACAAATGTTGATAGTTGGTTCTTGAATCTAGTAATAAATATTTGTGTATGTATTGTTGTGTTGTGCGAATTATATCAATTTTAAGTCATAGTTAAATTTAAAATAATAATTCAAATCTATCGCTAAAACTTGTAGGTGTAATTAAGCGGCATTTTTAATAATTTAGTGAATGTGTTTATTGTAAATTGTTGATGAAATGGGAGCTGCCGCCAAATCTGGACCACAAAATAATGTTGGAAAAAAACGTAAACGCCCCCAAGGTGTGAAAAAAGGTCCAAAATCACGACCCCCTTCATTGTTTGCAAATCCAACACGACCACCATTTCCACCACCAATGGGACCAATACCACGTGGAATGCGTCGCCCACCATTTCCACCAGGTCGTATGCCACCAGGTATGCGTGGTGGACCAATGGGTCCTCCAATGCCTCCGATGGGAATGCGTGGGCCAATGGGGCCTATGCCACCTCCACCAATGATGCGTGGCCCACCAATGATAAATCGCGGGCCACCTTTACCACCACCGATGATGATGGGACGTGGTGGCCCACCAATGATGGGACCACCACCAATGGGTCCACCATTTGGACCACCAATGCCGCTAATGGGTGGAATGAATGGACCACGTAATGGACGAATGAACGGCAGATCTCGTAGTGTTAAAAAATTTGGTAAAAAAAAGAAAACAAAATTTGGTATAAACAATGAAGAAAACTTAAGTAAACCATGGGTAACTGAAGAATTGCGAGAAGAAATCAAAAAGAAAGATGAACTTTTAAAGAAAGCTCAAGAAAGTAATAAAAACGAAGATTGGGAACCATATAAAACACAACGTGATAAATGTGTTAAAATGTATCAAACAGCAAAAGCTGAATATATTGGAAAGCATCCGGAAGAGGTGCGTATCCCTCAACTTTGTCCAAGCTCAAGTAACCCACCAAGACTTAGACATACCGCCTCAATTGATTTCACAAAGGATGTTGAACTTTAGGTAATATTATAATTAAGACAAGTGAACTTTAAATAATATGAGAAATTATTTATTTATGTATGTAGTACGAGTTTTTATATATTCAACAAAAGTTTTATCGTAACAATTACATAACCAAAAACAAAAATATTTATAAATGGTACAAGATTCTTGTAAATCTTCCAAACATTAGCCATGTACTTTACATAATAAATTTTTAATTCATTATTTTTTAATCATTCTAATCATTTATTGTATTTTATGGAGCATTCCATGTTAAATGATTCAATCAAACAATCCCGATCATTTTTAAATTATTTTTTGCACATCTTATATACTATTATCCAAATAATGGACGTTTAATCTTAATTAGGACCGTTAATCGCAGTAAACTATTTTATTTCTCTATAGCCATAGGTAAATTTAATAACAACGTATTAGTGCTAAGGCTTTATTTAGTAATATATTTAAAAAAAAATTATATAACGATATTATGTTTTGTACGTTCACAATAGAGGATGGTGAAAGTTTTTACTCATCTCACTGATTGACGTTATAATGCAAAGCCTTTCTTTAAAAATAAAGTGTATTTCTGTTGATTTGGTGTTTTCAATTTTCAAATAGAGAGAATATTTCGCAGAATACAAAGTTTTATCGTTTGGTTTGAGTTAAATATTTCTAATGTAACGGTGCTTCAGTAAATTTACATTTATTTGTTAACTGTTCATCGTACAATTTTATCGAGCATGAACTAAATTATCATACACCCATAAAATCGTGATCTTTGTGCCCTCCAATAATTTTACCAAACTATATTTTCAACAATTATAATAACTATAAGGAAATATCCAACCTGAAAAAAATTATTGGTTTTTTTTAATTATTTCCTAGAAGACAAAGGAAATTCAAAATTTACTTTATGAAAATGGAGAGGTAGTTTGAATAAATCACTTGACATGAATTGCCCGATTAAAAAAAATCCGTGAAGATAGTTCAAAAAATCGATCTATAACATTATTTGAAAAAGACTGTTATTTTAGCGAGTTTTGACCGGAAATAAATCATGAATAGTGTTCGTTCTGGATTTAAATTGACAGAGGCGATTTTAAATAGGCTGAAAAAAATAAACAAATACAAGCAAAGGACTGTCTTCACGGTTAGATAAAATGAATGAAATTTCAGATAGATTTATCATACAAAAAATAAATAATTTGATGACGGTCTTTTTGCAGGACGTTAAAAATGATACCGTCACAGAGCAACAAGAACAAAAACTCCTGTAAAATCTCCAGAACAATGTAATAATATTGTTGAAACAAACGAAACTGTAAATAATAATGCTTGTACTACTACAACTTCAACTTCGACACTTGACAAAGCACTTGATAATCACAATAGTGTGGGGGCAGCAGACAAACTATAGAGGGCGCTCAGGTCAATACTATTGATGATAAAAATCAAAGTGCGGCCCCTACAAATCATTCAGAAATTGCATTCGTTTTTATTTTATTGAAATATAAGTTCGAGTCAAGTGGTAATTAATTTAAAAATAAAAAATCAGTGCAAACATTTTTCTCTTTTTTAAGAAAAGTTCTATATATAGTACATAGTTTAGGCTTAAAATTTGAATTCATTCATTATTAGAGCAAATTGAAAGTATATTTAACAATATGACAGAAAAGAATTTTGCTATAATTTTTCAGAGAACACAGTCCTGCTTTCAAGCGAAACTATAATGCTAAATTACCATTTCGCTTAAAAAACAGATAAGGTTCTCGCAACAAATGTTTAAATTTTACGAAAAAATATTATTATTTTATTTTACATTTAAAATGAATTTTCACGTTGTATGTTATGTATCGTGTTACTCCGAAGACATCCAAATGTTTAACGTCCATTGCAACCAATATAATTTTTAAGAATCATGTTATTTTTAAACGAAATATTAGATTTCCTAAAACAATAATAGTTTGTAATGTCAGATAACTAAAAGACATCTTATGTTTATAGTTACACAACGAAATTTTTACCAATTTAATATTTGAAAACCCAATCTAATTTTAAATCTCAGAAAAACAGATGCCTAAAAAAATTTTGTTTGTTTGTTTTTTTTTTTTAAGATTTCCGAATTTTACAGCAATAAAACAAAATTAAACAATAAACTTGAAAGAGTTCCCTTCCCTTGATCACTTTACACTCTATGGACTACTATCGGAATATCTAAATTTTCGCAGGTCCAATTTTTGTAATACTTTGAAATTTTAGTCAATAATGAATGAAAATTTTCAGTCTAAACTTAAGTTAATTTATAAAAATATATTTAAAAAAATAATATTATTATAAGAATGTAAAGTATATTTTAAAAAATGTATATCCACATTTGATTTTTCCTTTGTACGACTTGGAAAAAATCCGTCTTAGATGATTGCGTACAAAATAAAAACTATTAAATTATTTCAAAAATTGTTTCATCAATACAAAAGTTATTGAAAGCGCCTCATTTTTAATCAGTTATTAACTGCATGCAGAGGCAGCTTTGTAAAAGAAATTATAATGAATTATTTACTTGTATTTTATAAAAAACAAATCAACGTTTTTCTTTTATTGTTAAATAATACTACAGCTTACCACAAATTCACTCTCTTTGTGAAATCATTCAAAATATTAATTGTAGTTAATTTATTTAAATTAAGTAATAAGTTCAATATAATTTTAACAATAAAAATAGTTGGGGTATCATAAAAACGTTTTTTCCCTGATCAATCAAGATTTGATATCATTTATTTTATAAAAACATTTTATACAGTTTTATAAATCCCATTCAGATATTTTCATAATTTTGATTATGCTTCGTGTAACGTTTAATAGCCGTTATTCGAGTCAACCTTTATTTAATATAAGTCAATTGGTCATTTTTTGGAACATAAGATGAAACATTTTTCTTTTTTTTTTTTAAATATACAAAAGCTAGTTATTTTGTCTAAATGTTAATGAAAAAACAAAAAAAAAAGTTCAAAAATTTCTTCCGCGAAAGAATTTATAACGAAACCGGTTAATATGATAAACAGAAATCTTCAAATATATTACCAAAGCTAAAAACAACATTTTTGAAAGTTCCATCATGGAAATCATCTTGTTTTTATAAAATATAGATGATACAATTCATTAAGTTGTTTACGGAAAATGCAATGGTCCTCTACTAAATAATAATTTAAATGTATTAATTATTTTCATTAAATTCATAATGTATTGTATAAAATAAATAACGTTATCTACTAAATAAGTTACAACGACACGTTATTTGAGTCGTTTGAGTGTGTTTTAAAATTTTTTTAACTTTTTAAACTACTCAAAAATGTACTCAATTTATTACTTATCATACGTAAATGTTGTCTCATTCAAAATACATAAAGTATATATGTATGTGTTTATATGTTCTGGTTCAATCCTGAGAAAAAATTGTTTCAGTGAGAAATATAACCACGACTTGTTGAAATTGTATTACAAAGCCCTTGTTTTGAATTAGACTGTATTAATGTAACAGTGCATAGAATATATAAGCGAGACAAGAATGCTGTTATATCTGTGACAATCATACAGTCTATTTCAGAACATGGGAAAGTATTATTATTATTTAAGTCCCATTTTGTCTCCAATTCCCAGTACAAGTTTAACGGGTTGTGGTTAATATTTTTGAACTAAACATATATACAATTAAATGTAATTAAATGTGGTGAGTTGACTTGATAAAAAAATGTCTAATTAAATTATTAGATAGATATACTTTAAGTTAATATGTTTTCAGTCAACTTACTTAAAAATTCTCAAACTTTTATTTTAAAAATCAATAAATTTAATTCAAAAAATTTATTAAGTCATTTTTTTTTTTTTATTAAATAATATTCAAACTTGATCCTAGAAAAAAAAGAGACTCAGTTATTTTCAGTTAAAAATTTAAAGAACTATAAAAAATTAATAATTAATACATTGATTTAAGAGAAAACTTTTTAATTTTATCTTTATTCAAATTGTGTTTTTTGAAAATTGATTTTCAAAAACATTGCATTTATGGACGAAATGCTTTAAATGATTGGAGCGCCTACGTGGCCTTATTCGAACTACTAAGAGGGGTTAATGTGCTACAACAATGTTTGTGTTTGGTAAAATATTTTTGTTTCCACAAATTTTTTAAATTTTCAATGGCCTTCAAAAAATCAAACAATATACAAGTAGTAGTAATTTAGAGAATTAAATTGCAAAATTGTTTAAGGCTTGTTGGAAATGCTTGGCGCATTTTTACTGTCATATAAATTCCATAAAGTAAATTTTAATCGAAAACGCTCTTTTCTGATATGTTACTGAATAATCTTCCTACTACAATAACAAAAATGCGGATGTCTGACAATTTGAAGCTAGTGGGCTTAATTGAAAATTTAAAGGCTCCGAAAAAAAATTACTCACTTTTCAGAATTTTTATATAGGAGAAAGCTGTTACACTATTAAAAATTGAGCCATATATAAATTTTTAGATAGGTATTAATATATGATACAATATGCTTGTAGGCACTGGAACTATTTCTTGTTAAAAAACATGCATTGGTGTAAATTTTATTTTGAAAACAGCAAATGTGTGTGTTAATTAAAATTCTAAATGATCAAGTTTTCAAATCTAAAAGTTGAAAAGGGGCAGATAGCTAAGTTTAATTTCAATCCAGAATCAAATGGTGATATCACCACCGAGTTCATGAAATTTAGAGATGCGGAGTTGAATAGCCAAAAATGTTCCTTAGTCTAACATTTCAGTAAAAGCAGGAGGTAACTTATCAACCTTATAAAAATAATCGAGATATTTCATAATTAATTGATTAAATACATTTAACAATTAACTAATAAATATTATTGATTATTAAATCCTGCGTTCGTAACCAATTATAGAGAAGTGTACAACTAATGCGGTTTGACTGTAATCCATCTGAGTTACTAAATTTACGCACTTCGTACTTCCAATTTCGTTCTTGTATACAATTGCAAATTTAATGAACTCAATGCAAATATACTTTATATAACATCCAATTTGTTATATCATTATGAGTTTTCTTTCACGAAGACATATGTGTTTGAAGTACAAAATTTTGAGTTAATTTTATTTAATCAACCAGTATTTGTTAATTATACGATTTACATTTTACTTGGGATATTACTACTAGAAAAAATAATTACTTTTGGAATGATATAAATTAAACTATGAATATATATGACCCCTCTTAGTTTTTTTAACTGGACCACCAGAGGTGCATATTTTAGATTTTATGTAGTATAAAGTAAAATTTTGTTTGTTAGCGAATTTTCTGAACAAAAATTGTGCTACTTGTTGCTTAAAATGAGTAGAAAAACTACCTTGAAATAACGCGGATCACAAAAATTTCATATGCAAAAATGCAAGTAATTAATTTATTTTTTGAAATTAATAAAATGCCTTGCTTACACAAGAGTACAGTAACACAGGATTGAAATATGTAAGTGTGTTAAATTAATCTTCATAAATTTTTATATTAAGTTATTAATATACATTTATATTTATAATAATATCAATTAAATTAATGGTAATTATTACTGCTATTTTATCTATAAAAAGCGAATTTAAAATCTGAGCGCCCCTTTTACTTAAGTTAAATAATTAATTATTACATGTATATTTAATTAAGTAATATAACAAAATAATTATCATTCATTTAAAGTAGATTCCTCTAAATTGATTTATTTTATATTTAATTTATTCAGACCATCGCATGATGTTTATATCGAATTTAAGCTTGAGTTTGGACAGGTCTTTCTAAAATAAGGAATACTATGAAAATTTTAAGAATATCTCTTATGTTACCAAAAATTGATTGAGAAAATATACAATGGTTTTAAATAGGTATAAACATGGAATAGTCAGAGAAAATGGCAAATGATGCAAATAATTAGGGAATTTTGAATTTTTTCTCGATTTTTAAAACGTTAATTTAATGTTTTAAATATTCCTAATAATTATCATTTTCTTGATCTCATAATATATACGATAATGATGCTCAATCATGAACAAGTCACTGTTTAGGCCTAGAATTGGAAATCATTTCGAAAAATTGAAATGGTCAAGCTTGTTAATATTTTAAAAGCCATCACGGCCGCAAGTAGACTAATAGCATTATGAAATATCTGAGGATATTTAAGTAGATACATTTTAACAAAGCTTCTTGTTATTTTAATAAGGCATATTATTATTTTATCTCTGTAACATCAATACTTTTATCACGAAAAAAATTATATCTTTGTTTTACGTTCGCTCTGATGTGTTTTTTTATCGAGAATCGATTGCATGCATTTATTCAAAAAAATTTCAAACGTATATTTTTAGAGAGCTAAATTTATAGATAGAACGCTTGTACTGAAAACATACAAAAAATTTAATCATAAGTAAGCGTAATTCAAATGCAAGTTTCTCTCATTCACGGTAAATCGAATTTTATTCTGGATATATACAACTGTTCAGTGCGATTGCGATCATAGCGTAATACTTATGTAAAAGCAGTTTAAAAATAAATAAATTAAGTGCTGTAATCTTCTTTTGTGCTATACGCACATTTTTTTTTTACCTAAAAAATGAATACTAAGTGTTTTCGAAATATGAAAAACATAATCGTAAAAAATATTCACTAAAATGATATTTGAGTTTTAAATTTAAGAATTTGGAAATTGTATACCACCACAAATCAATTTTAACAGTAGGTCGCCGAAATAATATTTAGCTGTTACTATTATTTTGAGTGTGATAGAAAATATAATATTGTTGATAAATATTATATTGTCCTTAATTACACAATAGATTTGTTTCGGATTGATGTGTATTATATTTTTTGTATTCGCAAGAACATATTTAAAAGATATCTGGGAAATGATTCTCTCATTGTTATGAGCTGTTTTTGGTTTTAACAATAGCGATGTTTTAAAAAATTTTCAAGTATTCCATTATTATAAATTTTAACAAGTTTCGTATTTTCGGAATATATATACATATATATTTTTAAAAAATAATTTATTTTTTTAAGGCTGATTTATACTTCAGTGATCATGAGGATGGTGAAAATGACAGTGATGAAGAGAATGATGATGAAGAGAATAATGAAGGTTACGATAATGATGATAACGAAAAACCAATTAATGATAAAGAATTGTATTGTGATGCGTGCGACAGATCATTTCGCACATGTGCACAATTTCAAATCCATAAAAGCGAGCATCAAATATGTGGTATTGACGGTTGTAAATATTTCGCACATTATGCATTAATTGATAAACATATACGAATTCAGCATCAAACTGGACTTTATCAAAAAATTAAAAAACAATTATTAAGTGATAATAATGATCAAGATGTTGATATACAAAAATGGCGTGCACAACGCAAATTAAATTATCCAAGTAAAGAGAATGTGATACAACGGCAATTAAAACAGGAAGAATTATTAAAAAGGGGAGAAAAATTATGGATTGAAAAAAAATTAAATAGACGACAACTAAGAAATAAGGGTACGATAATATTTTAATTTGTCGTTTTGTAGTGTTCCGAACTATAAACAAATAAGTATGTCTATTGTTGAGTTGATATTCTTATTGAGAATATTTAAAAATATTTTTACATAAATTTTAATGTTTGTCAAATTTCATACTGTATTTTTGACAACCGAAGTACCCTATTAAAGACAAATATTTACTTAGTTCAGCATTGACTATCTTCGTATGACACCACATTCGTATTTGTATTCGCCAATATTAATAATAAATATTAGGGTAGGGGGAATATGACTAACAATAATATTACTTTTATAATCCCATATAAAAAATCGAAAAATATAATGAGTGTTTTGAAAATAATGAGGGTATTTAAATAAAATGTTTGTGGTCGTCTTAATTTAATCATATTGTGATATGGAAATGGAAAAATTTTTCAAAATCTAATCATCGAAGAAAAATTTTAGATAATCATTAATATTTTAAATAAAATTTGCTGTATAATATAAATTTAAAAATGCAATTTTCTGGTGATATATACTACATTCAGCTAGAAGATATGACAATCCTACTCTATTATTAATTTATTTTTATTAAACGACTTTATTTAACTTGAACTTATATATCTTGCGACTGATTTTTCAAATACTTCTACTCAACCGATGCATGTATAACTTTGCACAAACATCGGGTTTCCATGACAGTATAGCATTATGATAATTTCAACATGCTAACGTCTCTCTAGAAAAAAATTCAAATACACAAACTGTAATCTAGGAATCCAAGATAAATTAATATCTTTTATTTTTGAGGGTGGGCTCCGAAAATACCAGCATTTTTTCTATGTACTTTTCAGCATTTTTTTATACACTTGTCTGTATAAAAATATTTTATTACAGATGAATTTAATAATATTATGGTAATAATACATTTATGTGTTTAAAGATTGAGTTATGGTAGGGGAGCCCAAGCGGGGATTTTTGGATTTACTCGAGCGCGTCAGATTAAGAAATGGGATATACCTTACCCCTTATTGCATATCTCCATCGAATCTTATCTCCGTATATAGAACCGCGCGCATAAAGTAACCGATCCGAATATTAAAATGAAAAAATTGCTAGTTTGATTTAATCGAACACGTCAGATTAAGATATGGTAGGTTGACTACGTGCTGAAAAGTGTACATTTTACTAACCTAACGATTTGAACGTGACGCAATAGAATGGGTTGGCCACAAACTTGCGAAATAGACACTCCACCTGCGTCACGCTCAAATTGTCAGATTAGTAAAATCTATACTTTTAAGCACGTATTCAACCTACCATATCTTAATCTGACTCGCTCGTTTAAATCCAACTACCGAATTTTTCATTTTCATATTCGGATCGGCTACCTTTTGCGCGCGGCACCATATACACAGCTAAGAGTTGGTGGAGGTACGTAATTGGGGGTAAGGTATCTCCCATATCTTAATCTAACGCGCTCGAGCAAATCCAAAAATCCCCGCTTGGGCTCTCCTACTATTAAATTCATTCGATTTTTTATAAATTAGACGAGAATATTGTTTTAATATAACCGGTGCTATGTCTTATTCGGATGTTTCGCCTTCATCTAACTCAAGAAATAAATAATTTTCCACCAGAAATAAATAATCTAAAAAATATACCATAAACAAGTTAACGCCAAATATAAATTTTTTTAACAAATTATATATACAAAAATTTTTCTCCACTTAAATAATGAATAGTTTATTAGTTATTCATAATTTAAAAATTTTTATTATCGATTTTCTCCATTGATATAATACATATTTTAATCGTTTATGTTGAAAAAAAATTATATGCCAAAAAATGTTCTTTCAGAATAAACATTCGCTCCACTTAAATAACAAATAATTAGTTACTTTTTTTCTGGCTTCAGCTACTTTCAGCTATATAGCCATTAACCAAAGGGGATTATTTTTTTTATACAACAACAATACACAGTACTGCTAGGTGGTTACCCATCCAAATACTGACTGTTAATTAATACTGAATTTATATATTTGTATTTTATTGTAAAATGGAGTTTCACAAAGTTAAGCTTAATACAATCAATTTAATTAACTATTATTTAAATGGAGCAAATATATATTCTAAAGAAGTATTTCAGGAGCAATTTTTGGATATATAATGCTTGTTTGTGGTAACAAATATTAACATATACAAACCTAATATGACCTTTATATAAATATTCAATTATCATTTTCAACAATTAAAAAAATGTTATTTATTATGTGACATAGTAACACATATATCTGTTAAATTATTTAATTATTCATTAAGTACAAACATTCTGTTTAATGGTATTAATTCATTTTCTAAACTGCTCAAAATCTCAACTTCCTGTTTAAAAACTAAAATTTACGTTTATTTATTCCAGTTTTTTTTTAATAATTAGCAACGCAATACATACAATTTAACATGCATTTTAATCGGATTCATATAACGTTTTTAAAAATAAACGAATGTTTTATTTTACACATTTGACCACTTCTTGCCGCGTCAGTTGATTGAGTATGGATGGTATGCATAGTATCGATCAAGTAATGTGGAATTTTTTCCATATTCCTAAAAGATAATAAATTATTTTATGACGTAGTAGTATACACGAATTGCAATAAAAAATTTCGTATAACATGTGACCTTTATTTAGTACAAAGATATAGTCGTTAGTGAGTAGCCCAAACAAAATGATTAAACCAAAGGCAATGAGAAAGTTTAAAGTTGATTTTCAAAAATACTACCACTGTGTTTAAAGTATTTTGTTTTCGTGTGTTGGTATACTATGGCTTTCTATGGTCGTATTTATCGATTGTTAAAATATATATACTAATAAAATTAAAAATTGGACACGGGGTATATGGAATTTTTTTTGTAATTCGTCTGTACTATTTTACTATTCCTAAAATATTTACTATTCCTCCTGAAACACTTTGTATATAATATGAGGCAAATTCTTTCTTAAAAAAATATTTCATGGACAAATTTGTTGTCTTTATTATTGATGAAAACACAAAGAGCTTTTTTATTCTGTTAAAATTTTACAATAAACAAGACTCCAAAAGCATAGTTTGTTCTTATTATAATTTTTCTTATAAATGTTAATTATACTTTTTCTAGATGAAAAAGGAGCATCAACTGATAAAAATGATAAGTTAAAAACACTAAATAAGAAAAAAAACCGTCGTAATGAACGAAATCATAATAAATTGGTAAAAGTATTAACACGCGATACAGAGAATGACAAGAATATGACATTATCACTAACGTCTGATGAAGAGGATAATGATAATGATGAAATAAATGGTAATCTAATACAATTTAAAGGAATAAAATTACTATTTTTAAATGATCATGATAATGACGATAAAGAAGATACATTGAATTACGATATTGATGACAATGAATGGGAGGATATTAAAAAAACATGCGATAATGAAAATGATAATACTTTTCATAATGTAACACCACCAACTAACAATTTATCAAATAAATTAGGTACTAATGTTAGTAATATTGTATTTAATAATTCATTAATTGGTTTAATGTGTGCTTATGATTCCGCAAATTCTGATATTGATGATGGCGGAGATAATGTTACATTATCAAGTCATCACAATAAACAAGTATTCTCAAATTTATCACAAGATAACGATAAAATTGCATTATCAAATGAAAAACTTGAAAATGTTGATGAGGATTTCTCACCTCCAATTGAAATGAAAATCATTCGAAATAATGATAGTACGCCGATAGAAATTCAACAAATAAAAATTAACGAAGATATAATAGAGAACAGAAAGCATAAAAAATGTAATATTAAAAGAAATAATAATAAAAAACGTCCCAATGGAAATCAACCACCGAAACAAGAACAATTACAAAGGCGTCGTCGACCTACATTGTTAGAAAAATTATTAGTGAATGAAATTCGACATGAGCGTAACGTGATTTTACAATGTATTCAATATATTATCCAAAATAATTATTTCGAATAGATACTTTTCTACATCGATGGTTAACAAAAGTTATATGTTACATATTTTTAAACACAAAATAATACTTTTTACTTAAATTCAGTATTGTTTACCAAACGATTTGAATGTGATTAAATTTTTTCTGTGATTTTCAATAGAATTTTTAGTTGGACAATTCCTTGTTTGTTTTAGAAAAGATAACTTATTTTTTCATAAAAATAAACGAATTATAGTTTGTTTTTTTTTTGATAAATTTAAAAATGAATAAATAATTTCTTTAAATGTTTTTATTTATATTTATTTACCTTTCTTTAAATCAAAATTTTCCTAGCAGACTACATAAAACGTAACTTATACTTTCACATTATACTTTCCATTAATTAATCTGTACTATTAGTAGGTACACTAATAAAAAAAAAGTCCAATTATTTCTATTCAAAATAAATAGGAATCTTGCGATTCTGAGGTTGAAACAAAAGTTAAATATGATATCAGATAATGGAAATGTAAAAAAATTCTGTTTTGTACGATTTATTTATACATAATATTTCAACGATTAATAGGAAAAAATATTATTTCGATATATTTTTATACTCGACATATTTGCAATGTGCCAGAGTATATTAATTTTTTGACGAAAGTTTGTAAGGCTACCTAATATTGAAGGCACTACCAACATTTTGGTATAGGTATTTATAGAAACACCTAATTAGTCCATTTCCGGTTGTCTGTCCGTCATCACAACTCAAAAAGAGATAGCGAAATGCAATTTTGGTGACGTATTCCAAACTTAAAAAGTGAGTTTAATTAATGAATGAGCAAAATCGGTCTCTTGGATTCTTGAACCAACTATAAAAGATTAACATTTATTGTAAAACTCGTTAATAAATCTAAACGCTTCGAAAACCCATAAATACATTGATCGGAGACCATAGTTATTAACTAAGAAACACAAAAATCCAAAATAGCAAGTAATAAGCACATAAATAGCACTAAATATTTTGAATAAATGTCACATTGGAAGAATGTGAAAAAAAGAAAGTCAATGTTAGCCGAGACCCCATTTCAAATAACGTTTTCTCCCAAACGGTTTGAGCACATAAATCTATAATAAAAGTAGCTACTTGCATATAAATAATTTAGCGGTCTGGGGGGGGGGTTGGCTACGTTAACATGAGTATTTTATTTATCTATCTAAAACATTTTAAAATAAAAAAAATTACCAAATACACCTTGAAATTAGTGTATTTTATAATTTTAAGTAAACGTGGAAAATTCAGGTATTCGCGTTTTTTGATTACATGAGTATATATCATACATAATTCCCACATTAATGGAATATACATAAATTATTTTATTTTAAACTGGTTTGGTAGTGTTACCGGTTTTCATAAATGCCTAGTAGCTTGGCAACATGACATCGGTGCAGTTTCGAAATAGTAACGACCCAATGCATTTTCTTTCCAAAACAACTCAAAGTACTTTACCTTTAAATTTTTCTCTGTTTTCATTCCCTGTATACTTTCCAACTACAAGTCAATTTATTTAAAATATATAATTTTGCGGTCTAATGACCGCTCTTAATCGAGCGTTAATTTAGCTGCGCGGGTCAAATATTGACAAACTCTATGCCCGAGGAAATAAATGTTCGAAATCTTATTATTTTTAAAACATAACAATTGGTTAGAAAATTAACAGCTTCCATTGTTTTATTCATTCGTGTCATTGAGATTAAAAATAATTAAAATGTATATTAATTTAGAAAAATTTCATTACTAATGAAGTAAAAATGATTATTGAATTAAACTCGGTCTTTAAACAAGTGAAGATAACAGCTAACAAAGTTAATTGTTTAGATACTCGACATATAGTTAAGTATGTATGTTTAAACTTTTTTATCATTGGCATTCATAAAATAGTCTAAATATCCAGTGTATATAGTAATAAATACATATATAATAACTTATGTCTTGTAATTAAATACTGCACTATATTGTCAAATTTACAAACAAATATTTTTATCATTAAAACATTAATTATATTTGAGCTAAAATTGTGGCGAATTCAAACATTTTATGAAAAACTGGTTCAAACTTAATTTTGAAATTTAAACGTTTTTTTGTTCTTGAATTTTTCTTCTATATTTAATGGTTCGAAAGTTGGGTCATGAATCCATTGATCCCAATGGACCGATTTTGCTCGTTTACGAATTTGATCTTACTTTTAAGACCTAGAACATATCTCCAAAATTTTAGCTCGCTACCTCTTTTCGTTTTTAAGTTATGTTGATCACAGGCGAACAGATAAACAGGCAGAAATGGACTGATTAGGTGATTTTATGAACATCAATACCAACATTTTGTTTGAGAGTCGATTTTGTTTAGCGTTACAAATTTTAAACTGAAATTAATAAAATCTGACATATTGTATATTGTATTTCGAGTATAAAAAGTACTATTTAAATAACTGATGTTTTATAGTTATGAAATGTTTTAATAAAGTTCTAAAAATTATGAAATGAATAAATGAAACAAAATTTGAATAACTTTTAAATTTATCGGTTTATTTAAATTTAACATTTTATCATTAATTAATACGATTATAATTAACGACCTCTCGAAGGTTGTAAGATTTTTAGTTGTCATAGAAACATGCATTTTTAAGTTACCATACAGAGTACTGATTAGGTGATTTTAAACATTTTAAATAAGTCAATATTTTTAATGCATTATCGTTAAAATAATTTTATACAAAAACTAAAATTCTTAAAATAATGTTAATGTTCAAAGCTTTTTATAACACTTTTGAGGAAAATATTACGTTTTTTAAACGAGTAAAAAATGTATATAAATAAACAGATGATAACGACGACATATCTCGGAAATTGCCGATAGATCAACCTGTTTCCATCATTGTTTTAGTTTTCCATTTTTCTATCGAATAACGATAAAAAATCATTTTTTTTCGATACTTGAAGACTTCCTAATTATCAAGTGACATTTTATTTTTGTTACCTATTTAAATTGAATACATTATTAATATATAATAATATGAATACTGTTATCTGAGTTATTTATAGCATTAGTTTAAAAAAAGTGTTCGCTTTTATAAGATTGAGAATCAGAAAAATAAATCACATAATAAATAAATCATAAATTGTTTTCATCGTTTTCCTAATATTGTTTCGTTAATTTCAAATATCGTTCTCAAATTTAGTTTTTCAAGAATTTCCAAGATATATTTGTATTCAGGGACCCTCAAGTGTCCAAATTTTTTATAGTTTTAATAACATTTAATTATTAATCCTATGTATATATTTACATCAATTTTAATACATATTCGTTACACTATGATTAAAAATATATTTAAGAGGTCTGCTAATAAGCTTTCCTCAAATGATATATTGTTTTAATTTTGTTTACATGTATGTCGTTATTTTTATTATTTTACGTATACTGTTTTGTATTTTTTACCAATTTGAAAGGCGCAGTATACAATTTTGTCTTTAAATTAACAGATCTCTTGAGGAATACAAAATATTTGTATTTCAGTTAGAATAGTCCTGATGTGAAAGACTAGTTAAATTAATTTAAGAAATATTTTTAACATATTTAGAAAATACTATTATTTATCATAGACATTTTTATTACTCCACCACAGAAATAAAATGAATGCAGTATATCTGTAAACTAAACAGTATTATGCATTGATTTATTTGGGTCATCCTATCTCCAAGGGCTTGAATTAAATAGTTGATACACTATGAGAGCTTGCAGTTGTTACGCGGCATCTTAATTTGTTCACCAATTCATTTGAAGAAAAAATAATTTCAATGTGATTACACTTTCTTCTCCTAAGTAATTTTACTGAGAAATAGCATTAAGACAAACTGAAAAACATATTAAATCAGAAAATTAATACGTTTATTATTTAAAGTTTAAGTATTTTTCTTCAAAAGCTATGTTAATGTTAACCAAAAGTTGATTAAGTAAGCACTTGTAAGTTTAATATTTGACCACTATGAATACACAGCATTGTGCGGTACGAATTAAAGTAAAAAATATTTGAATTTTCTTCTAAAACTTTCTGAATGTTGATCCAAGTTGAATCTTCTAAGTCTATGCTTGGCCACTAGAATTATAAAGCATGTGCAATCCGCATTAATAAATTATAATTATGTTATTTCTGCTGTTCCAAATTGATAATCTGTTGAACTTGTTGGCTCTTATTATCATTATCATTTGATTGAGTTGTTGCAGTCGACGTAGTTACAATCGTTGGTGTAACACTTAAAGATGACGATTGTGATTGTAATTTCAATAGTTCATCATTCGCACCTCCACTTACTTGATGACTTGATATTGATAAATCATTAGCATTTGTAAAATCAATCACTTTTTTATTTAATAAATTCTTATTATTTATTAAATTATTAAATTCAATTAAATCAATCAGTTTATTATTATCAGATGATGACTTTATCAATGTGATATCAGTTTGTGGTATCTTTATTGATGTTGTGGATGATAACAAGTTGATTGCATCATGTTGTTGAATGATTTTATTGTATAAAGTGGGAGTTAAGAATGTCGGAGGTAAAGTTGATGATGTTAATGATTTTATTGATAAATCTGTAGATGACAGTGTTGATGATGTTGATAATGGTGGTAATGGTAGGCCTAATAAAGCTTGTGTAGTAAATTTATTACCTGAAAAAAAAAATAAATTTAAAATTTTATAATTTGTTTCCGACTGGTTATCGTTTATTCAGTTTAAAATATTGATCCATATAAAAAATCCGTTATTTCAGACAATAGAGATTAAACAGAAGGTGTGTTCAAAAATTAAAGATGACGGATACCCTCCTTCATTTCATCTTTTCCAGTCAAACTTTCTGGAATTATGAAATCAAGCGAGTGGGGATATTGTTACAATTCATTTGTTGAATTTAATTGTTTTTATTGTTAGATTTGCAACAATAAACTTTTGTGGTTAGTGTGCGACCACTTTCATATTTTCTTATAATATTAGTGTTAAAATTAACAAGTGGAATAAATAAAAACACAAACCTAAGACATTTACTAGATGTTCCGTTGATGCTGTTGTTGTCGATGTAATCATTAAATTCGATTGTTGTGTAATTTTTGGTATTGATAACACTGGATGTGATTGTTCATTTGGATTAAAATAAATACCTAACAATTCACAAATAAAACCCCATATAATTGTCTCCGATTGTTCTCCACCGCGTGGCAGTTTATTAATTAACGAAATCTTTAATTTATCCAAATATTTAATGCTATTCTGTTCAATATAAACTTTGTTAAAATCTACACGGCGTGGATCAGTTTTATAAAAATCTGCACATTGTTTCATCTGTTCCATAATTGGTGGTGTTAGAATTGTATCTTGAATTATTTGGTATGACATTAACATTGGTCGGCCATATTCATTTGGTTTCTGTTCTGATGGTGGAATTATCCAATAATTTATTATGTTTGATTCAAAATTATTTGCAATAGTATCTGAATTGGTATCGGTTATATTGTTATTGGCACTGTTGTAAGGGGATACGATACATCCAATACAGGGAATGTATGTAGAATCACAATTTCCTTTCATTTTTATTTGAAATTCCAATTGTAAATCGATGTCTTTGTATGTGGGAGCTGCTGGTGATACGGGATGCGAATGATACCATCCAACAATTGCTAATTTTTTTTGTTCAATTTGATCTTGTATTTCTTTTTCAATTTGTTGGATGTTTGAATTATTATTTTTGTTGGATAATAAACATGGAAAAACGTGAGTTACACTTAAATCTGTTAAAGAAAAAAATTAACAATGTTCAATAATGGCTCCAGTTTGAAAAAAATTTTTTAATAATGAGTAGGTCAGATACTAAAGAAGATAATGTTTGCAATGTAATGTTAGATAATTTTTATTGTTATTCGCTGAAACGTGTTACGTTTCTGTGCGACAGTTTCTGTAATCGTAAGTAAAGAGTATATAGAAATACACAAAATAAAGATTTTAGATTACCGAAAAATCGTGAACCAAGTAAAACAAAGTTGGGAATAGGAGTAGGCGTTTGTTCAAGGATCGAAAAGCGGACATAAAAAAGTAGTAGTAAAGCTAGTAAATAAAATTGATAGTGTGAATGCTGCTATAGAGTCGAATGAATTTTTGACTGTGTAGAAGTAGTAGAGTAAAGAGAAACATTAAAGAATATGTATAAGAAAAGCTAACAACGGAGAAAAAATGAGAGATTCATAGTCCCGAGAATCGAACATTGCGCGTTTACTATAGACTTGAAATAAATATAAGATGACACAATTTGTCAAGTGGGTATGTTTTTGTTACAGATCTCTACAGGCCCTGTTAACAAAGAAATTTGGAATGTAATATACATTGTATATATTTTTCGTACATAAATAATTAAATATATAATCAAGAGTTATGAAATTTGGTAAGTACAATCTTGACATGAAAACGGAGGATATATCGAAGAGTTTTCCGTCTGCCCTCCGCCTTCGTGTCAACTTTGTGCATTTAAAATTTTATAACTTTTGGATAATTATTTTTTTAGTTATTTATGTGCGAAAATATATAAAATGTTTTATATGTGAGTTGACCCCGGACTGACGTGACTTGTCGAAAGCAAATGTTGTGGAAACAGATAATAATTGGAGAAAGACCAACAGATAAATTGAATGATTCTGGTGTCATACAAAATCAGAGCGCAATCGATAAATGGGATGAATACGATGATGAAGCAAAAGATACAATTGATTTAATTGTGAATGATGACCAACTTGTGCACATTCGTTCAAAGAAATCAGCAAATCAAATACGGGAAGCATGGAAAAATTACGACTTGATTACGATATCCGTGGCACATCGAATTTTTTTATGGATTTTGGTAAAACAAGCCAAAATAAGACGAAAATGAAGAATACTTATTTTCGAGTTTTCGTCTATTTTTCGAGCCATGGATAGGTAGTTTAAAAACCGGCTGAATCTAGGGGCCAAATACCATCCCGACCAGTGCAAACTATTCCTCATAAATACTTGGGTAGTTTAATCACAGGTTGAATGTAGATCCAAAAATCAACCCGACCCGTGCAAACTACACCCAACAAATCCATGGATTAATAACAGTCGAAAATGGCGTCCATGTATTTTTAATAGTTGTATTAAATATACAAATGTTAATTTTTTTAAACGAATTAAATTTCGGTTATTTTGTGATCGAATTGTGTTTAAATTATGGTCATTTAACAAAAAATAATAATTAAATCTCGTAAAATATTTTAAATTGTGGTATTTATGTGACATAAACACGATAATTTCTAAAAAAGTGTCGATAACACGAAAAATAGGCGAAAACTCGAAAATTGGTATTCTTCATTTACGTCTTATTTTAGTTTGTTTTATCATAATTAATCGATAAATCGAGGCGTCACGGATATCGTAATCTCCCCAAAATGGCTTTGTGCTTTAAAACTCTGAAGAAGGCTAAGGCACATATAAATCGAATGCAAGACTTGTTCAAAAAATTAGACGAAGAAAAATTTTCGACAATATGGAGCAAAATATTTGTATTGAGCAGTTTACCAGAAAACTATAACACTATGATATCAGCACTTGGAGGAAAAACCAGAAAGTGAGGTTACTTTTGAAATAGCAAAGCAGCACGTGATTGCTGAATATGAACGACAGATAAATGTAATAGGCGATACAAACGATTCAGTTTTAGCAACTGTTTCTGTTGTGGTATCATATGAATATATATTGGGTTGAAGTTAGCTATGATGAAATATGTGGTGTTATTACATAAGATGTATTGAGTTTAAGTCAGCGATGGAACGGATGGAGGTGGGATGGTGAGACGAAATATACAGACAGTTTTGTTTGTTACTTTTTATATGTGAAGTTTGAAGAATGAAAAGGATTTTATTTTTGTGTGTCTAGTTTTTTATATGTGACGTTTGAAGAATTATAAGGATTTTGTTTTAGTTCAATAAATCAGTTTCAAACGCTAGTACTAATATCCATGGTTTTTTTTTCTACAAAAAGCCAAATCGTAAAAAAAAATTTCCGAAAATACAAAAGATTTTCATCAGTACGACAACAGACAAAATCAATACAGTGTCAGGTGGAGAATTTTTATTTAAAATTGGAAACACCCAAGGATGATTTCGCCATGAACTTTGGTGAAAATAAACACGGGGAAAGGATACAAGTTTTTTGACTGAAATTTATGAGCCTTACACAGGCATAGTGGAATTGGGAAACGGCGAATTGACAAGCATAGACAAGAGACAGGTACAGGAAACTTGAAATTATTAGACAAGAACGAATACATTCATAAAATCAAAGTAATCGATGTTTTATATGCACCAAAATTGGTTGGGAATGTAATTTCAGTACAACTAAATCAAAATGGCTTTAAAGTAGAATTCGATAATATAATTTGTGAAATCAAGTACAAGGGCTAATAGATTGGCGCAGCTGATATAGTTGATGGATTTTACAAACCTTATCATTGACGAATATTCATGTTTTACATTCATCAATTTGTTCACACACAAATCGGAAGTTGTTGGTTGCATTTGTGAAAACAAATTTGGTTGTAAGCCAAAGATAATGTTATCAAATAAAGATGGTGAATACACATCGAACTAGCTCATGAAGTTTTTAAAGTCTAATGGCATTCAAATCCAACTTACAGCTGCCAATTGTTCTCTACAAAACGGAAAAGCTAAACGAAAAAATCGCACATTAATCGAAATGGCTCGTTGCATGCTAATCGATACAAATTTATCAAATAGTTCTTGGGTTGAGGCTGTCGCAACAGCAAATTTCATTCAAAATAATTAAATTACCAGAACGACGAACATGTCATCATATGAACGATGGAATTATATTTGGCTCTAAATGTTTTGTTCACGCATTTTCAGAAAATAGAAAAACAGCGATGATTTTTCTTGGCTATGATGGCAACTGAAAAGCTTATTACAATCCTACTACAAAATAGTGATTAGTCGTGATATTAGATTCAGTGTAGTGGGAAAAAGCGGCCATGGACACTACTGAATTTGCAAATAAAAGAAACACTGAAGACGATTAAAGATAGAATGGTTCAGGAATAGCAATCCAATTATCATGTGCTAAATAACACTGATCATGAAAATGATACGATATCGATGAATATGATACGCTGAGGAGGAGACACCAATTGAAACACATCAAGTTCCACCAACGGTCCGTGTTTAACAAAGAACAAGTAAAGAAGTTTCACCAAAGCGAATGATCGAAGAAGTAAACATGGTAAAAGAGATGAATGAATCGAGGAATTACAGTGAAGAAATTCAAAGTTACGAAAATGTTCAATTGTTCGCAGCAATGCAAGCAGAAATTGAAGTACATAAACACAATGGTACATGGGAACTTGTTGATTTGCCACCGAGGAAATCAGTAATCGGTAGTAAATGGCTATTCAAAGTTAAAACAAATGCAAAGCGAAAAAATACAATGCGAGATTTGTTGCACAAGGATTTCCATAAAAATACGGCGAAGATTCTGATGAAGTCTTTGCATCTGTTGAACTTATTATGACATTGAGAACATTATTATCAGTAGTTGCAAAGAGATAAATGCTTATTCAAAACTTCGACGCAAAAACGGCATTCCTTAATGGGAAATTAAAGGAGACCATCTATATGACGCGACCGCAAGTATTTGATAATGACAGTTCAAAGGTATGCTTACTCAAAAGAAGCATTTATGGTTTAAAACCGGCCGTTAGATCATGGAACATGGCGCTTCATACGGTATTAATCGAGGCTGGGTTCAACAAAGTTATATTGATTCTTGCTTGTATTCCAAGAAAATTAGTGAAAAATTTTGTTACGTAATTGTATACGTCGACGATTTGATTATCGTATGTTCAAGTAAATGGCAATTGGAGGATATCGAAATTATCTTCAAGTCTCTTTTTGTGATGCAGGATTTGGGATCAATTAACTACTATTTGGGTATTGATATTACAAAAGAGTCATATCAAATTTGTGAAAGTCGTATAAGATTTTGTCGTAAAAAAACTTTAATGGAAGTTAACTATGGAACCATTCAATCATTGGAGATCAACGATAGGAGTATCGATGGTTGATTCGACGTTTGTTATATTTATCGGTAAATTCGAGACCCGATATTTCGGTCAGCGTCAATATCTTGGCACAGAAGGTATCAAGACCAACCAACGAAGTTTGAAATCAGCTCAAACGTGTTGTGAAGTATTTAAAGGCAACACATAGAATGAAACTAAAGGGAAGCATATATTCAACCAGAAGACTTATCTTTATGTAGTTATGCAGATGCTACATGATCTGATATACGAATCGAGGGAAAATCTAACATTGGCCGAATAATCTATCTCAATTGTGGCACAATCAGTTGGTCATGTAACAAGCAAAGTATTGTGGCCACGTTAACATGTGAAGCAGAATTCATAGCAATAGCAGAGGTATTAAAAGAAGTGAAATGGTTGAGGCAATTGTTGGAAGAAACGCATGAACAAATCCACACTCCAACAACAATATTCGAGGACAATCAAAGCTGTATCGAATTGGTTCAAGATAATAAGTTTTCATACAAGACAAAACACATTGACACACGATAAAACAGATATGCATTTGCATTTAAATAGTTGTAGTTATGGAAAATTAACATTTATATTGAATAAATTTCACAATTTAAACTTTTAACTCTTTGTTATTTTAATGCTTCACGCATATCAGAAGTGGGTGATTGATCTTTGGCAAGTTGAATATTATTTAGTCAAGGATATTCTACAATAAAAATAAACAGATTGTAGATGCAAATTTACAAAGTCGAAGATCATGAAATTTTTCGAATATATCATTTAAACAAATGTACATAAAATACTTACTATGTGAATTAACATCCCAATGTCCAGCTAAATAACCTTGTACTTCATTTAATGTAAGATGGCAATGGAAGTCCATTAATAGACATGCGTTCGTTGTGAATGAAATTAAAAATGGTTGAATTTTACCCAATGTTGAGAATGGAATACATTCTATTAATGTATTCGCGTCACTAAAAAATATTCAATAGTTTTTATTGTAGTTTTCATTTGAAAATAGACACGCGAGAAAATACAAAAGTTTTAATTCTTTTAAAATACAATGGATTTCTTAAAGTGGACACTTTAGTATGAGATCTTTTAGAAATTTTCCTAATGAGCTGTTAAATTTTTGAAAGTTCAGAACACTTAACCAATCTATACTTAATGCAATCCAAGAATAACTTAAAATGCATAAAAAAATTGCCAAATTCAATTTTTATATGTTGAAATTATATCTTGTTGCTTCGATCATAGACCACCAAGCCACTAGATGTAGTCTTACTTTTATAAAATACTAAAATTTTCTTCTGTAATGGAAAAATATGAAAATTAAAATAGTTATCAAGTTTTCTTGATTTGCATTTTTATTGAATTTACAGATAGCTTAATTTGGAAAATTATTTTTATATGTGGATCTTATAAAAATGGAATATCTATTAAATAAGACTTACTGAGTAAAGGCTCGATTCGGTACAGTATTATGTTTCATTACAACTCGATGCAATGGCGCTGGTGTTGCTAATAATTTCGCTTCAATACGTTCCATTTCTGCTTCCATTTCAGCTATTGATATCAATTTTATAATCAATGATTAATAATATAGTTTGACAATAATAATATAGTTTGATAATCATAAAATAAATGTTTACCATCAACTAAATCCTCTTCACGATCCATTTCTTCTTGCTGTTTACGTTTAAACCATGTATTTTTGTATGCATCCAATTTACGTCCTTTATATTTTACAGAAGCCCAACCGCAACCAGATTTTTTTTCAGGATTTATAATACGTTTACAATGTATGGCCCAGGCAGATGGAGATGCAAAAACTAAATCTGTTTCTTGTGATTTGATTTTACCATCGATTAATAAGTCTCCAATGAATCTTTGTCCCTATATAAAATTTATAATATTTTAAATCCATTAAATCTACATTTTAAAACAATAACTCACACAGAAGTTAGTGTCCATTTTGCGATTATGACCGATATGTGGACTTTTTAAAAATCTACGTAATCATTTTTGTGAAAAGAATTAATTAAAGACAAATTTTCAAAACAAAAAGACTGTATGTCAAAATTTATTATGGGATTTATATCCTTTATATCTTTGTAAAATGGAAAGAAGTTTTCAACTTTGCTTAAATCCAGTCTGCTTCAGAAGGCATTCCTAAAACTTGGACAAATAAAATAAATTGAGATTTAAATGGACGGATCCTTGATTTGAAATTGGTTCTGTTGTGATTATAAACATTTTAATTATAATAAGTCTTGACTGTACGCCTAGAGCAGAAATATGTACGTCCAAATAAAAGCATATACTAAGCTTTCGGTCAACTTTTTTTTATATACCAATTGGATACAATTGGGTATTTGAAAATAAAGCAATTATAATATAAACTTTCAAAGATTATTTTTCATCTCTTGAAAAAATTTAAATGAAACTTTATGGAGAGATATCCAGTCTCCTGTTTGTGAAGTAAAAACTTTTCAATTGAAATAACAAAATATTAGTAAAATATCCAATTATATTCAGTACTTGTTCAACTGACTTTAATATTTCGAACGAAATGCGTATGGGGGTTATGTCTTTTGTTTATTAATTATTAGTTATTTTACAATGGAAACGTTAGTCAAAACTGTCCGCTATTTATTCTACTTTATAAGCTATACAAATATACAATAAAAATAGTTTATACAGGCGAAAATTTTAATGTTATATTTTTTAAACAATTTAGCGCTTTAAAAATTTCTTAAAATTAATTCAACTATTAAATTTATTAAAGATAAACGAGAAATTTACAACAAGGTCTTGATAATTTTTTTTGGTTAAAAGTTTCCAAATTAAGAAGTAACATATCTCTCTAGAGAAATAAAAGACGATTTTTAATGGTTAAAAGAATAATTGGTTAATTACACCATTCTATAGATTTCAAAGTTTCACAGTTTCTGGAGATTGTCAAGTTGGCTGAAATGAATTAAAACAAAACTTTTCAAATTTAAATTGTTTAAATATTAAAGTGGTAAACAATCTAATTAAGTTGCTACTATTTATAAATATGGAATAATATCGCAAATTAGCGTTTCGAAATGATTATCGTTGATTATCATTGTATCATTAGAAAAAATTTTCAATCTTAGAAAGAATCCTCTACGATGTAAGCAAATATTTGGCCAAATTGGCAATAAATTGCATAACGAACGAAATATTTTGCACATTTATTTTTTGTTAGAAATTGTAAAATCCTTAATATTTTTGAAGCCAGTGATAACAGTAAATCGAGGTTCTTGTTGTTTCTTATCGTGTAAATTAATGACAATTTTACTAATGAACGGCAGATTTGCAGTTATTAATGTAATGACGTTAGTACTAGTTTGGATAGGTTTAATGGCTCCGATTTTTATCATATATTCATTTGATTATTCACTCGATATTTTTGTGCATAATCGATAATCACTGTTCATGGAATATGTAAACATATTTTTCGTAAAATTTACAAAATGGTCACTGTCTTTTATGTAAGTAACGTAAAATAATATTAAGGATAGAAATAGGAAATTTTTAATTAAAAGAATTACCTATATATTTCTCAAAATACAAGGAAAAATTACAAAAATTAGATTAGATTTAAAGTTTTGAGGCATTTAAGCTAGATATAAGCATCCAATATATATGAATATCACAAATTAATCGAAATTATGTCTTATATTCGCTTTCAAAATTAGCACATACAAAAAGAAAATGAAATATTTAATTAAAATTTTTATTTTTTTCATATTATAACAAAGGAGCAAAATGACTGGACTGAGAATATACATTTTAAATAACGAAAATCCAAATTTATTGTAGAGCCCTAATTTGTGATAATCCATTGTTGCATTTATTTAAATTTAAATGAGCATTTCTGTGACTGTAAGCTACAAAACTCATTTTTGAACATTTTTACAATTAAAGTCATAGGTAAAAAAAAAATATAAATTATATTGTTATATATTTTTCATTGGTTAATTTGCAAATATTCCACTAACATTTATATTAGATTGTACAGTCAAAATTAACTGTAATGTGGCAATTATTTCATCTTTATTTAAGATATTAACAAACAATAAAGATGAAACAATTGTAACATTACTGTAAATTTTGACTATAAAATGTAGAATATTTGAAAATTTATAAATAAAAAATATATAACTTAATACAGTTTATTTATTTTTTAATCTATTATCTATATAATAGATTTCCGTAAGGTTAAGCTCAACATCAAAATTGATACAGTTAGTTGTTTTGATGAAAATAAAAACAAAATTTTTTAATTCCAAGTAGTTTTTATTTGTAATTCTACTTAGTCAATTTAAAAAGTATGCTTAATTTCAGATTTCGAGTCCATTTTCAAGCAGTATGAATCAAAACAGTTTCTGAAATTAGTAATCATTTTTAAAATATACTAATTGGAATTGCAAATAAAAAGTACTTGCAATTAATAAATTTTGTATTTTTACCAGGCTAGGGCAAATCTAAAAGGGTGGGTTATGTTTTTAGCAATCTATGTATGTATGTATTGTATGTATGTGGGTATGTACGAATGTTCCATCATAGCAGCTATACTACTGAACCGATTTTGATGATTGTGTCCATCAGTTCGTTATTATATTTCGGGTTTTATAGGCTATATTTACTATGAATGATACGAATATTATGGTGGAACCTTATCAATCTTATTTCTAATATATATAAGACTCTTCAAGTTCTGGAAAAAAAACTTCTCATACATGTCTCTCACAATTCTATTTATAATATTTCTGGAACTTTACAAAAATTTTTTAAACATTACTATAGCAATGATTAATTATTTATATTTTTATTATTCTTAAATATAGAAATTTAATGACAAACGTAAAATTTTTCGTTCAATTTAAAACTTCTATGTTATAATTTTCTCCTCTTCTAATTAATTGTGTTTTTAATTATATTCAAGTGTTGATTTATTTAACTTAGTCATTAAATGCTTATACTGTTTGTTATTATTGCAAGATCGATTTATCAAATAATTATTATGTGATTTCAGTGTTTAATTTTAATGGTATTAATAATTATCTTTTCTTAATAGAAAAAATACCAAATTATTGTACAATAGGAAAGATGCAAAAATTTTTTTATCATTTCAAATGAAGCTGCCTCACGAACATGAATTTGAAGATATTTTTTAAAAATCTTAAAAAATAGCCAAAGTATTGGGCGTTTAAAATTCTTAATTAAACAAAGAAGAGCATTTGCATAACAGAAGTCATACATGTTCATCTCCATAGTAATTATACATAAGGATCATACTACGGTAAGAGGTCCTATCGATGTTCATGGCACTTGTTTACAATTTCCTTCAAAATTTAAGATAAGTAATGTTAGTATGCACAGAGTTGATTGTGAATAAAAATGTTATATAAATTACATTAATATTTAAAAATTTTGCTGTGCGATTTTTCTATAGAAAATGACCGCGTAACCTAGAATCACCCATAAAATTTTTATTATAAGAAAGAGATGTAAAATAATCTTAAAGAGTATTGAGCTTAGTTTCACATTTTGATGGTTAAAATAGCAAATTATTTGTATTTCAGCTTCCCTGTTTTTTAACATGACCAGCGGCATCTATAAGAAAATAGATATAATCATATCTAGTGTCAAGATTAGCATCGAGCGTCAGCGTTAAGCTTCAAACGTCAAGTTGTAAAATGAAACAATGAAAAAATTAATTGATATTAAAAGCCCTCTTACTGGTAAAAATCGTTTGTTGTTGATTTATTCGAATATTGGCTAATATCGTGATGAATAATATAGGATAGTAAATATTTAATCACCTAGTTACTACCTAAAACGGATGTCATATTTCGTGAAAAATGACACAAATTAAAATATACATGCAATTTAACATTTTGTACAAATAATTAAGGCGCTAAAATGTTAACAAATGAAATCATTTTATTCATTATGGGCTTTTTATTTGGATCCTGCTAAGTCTGCAAATATTATGAACAAAACCATTAACAGTCGCGACTTTAAAAATAAGTTTTCAAAAGTTCCTAAAAATGGTTAACTGATCTTAAATAAATTTTCAAGTTTAGGGACTTTTTATCCAATGAACAACACACACCATCAAAATTTGACATTACTGAAATACCTAATTGAAGATTTTACAACTAAAGCAACCAACATCATAATCGCATAAAATAATTTTAAATTTACTATTCAAACTTACTAAATACTCTATTGACATAGTACCATTACCGGGTTGTAAGATACCAGCTTCTAATAGCATTTGCAATGTTATTGTTCTTGATACAGCAACTGGTCCACCAGGAGTTGTAATTGATTTATTTATACTTCGTGATTCATTGTCATCATTTTCCTTTAAATTAACATTCATCAAATTTATTTTTGACTTTAGTGTTTTACAATGAAAATTATTTTAGTTCTTTGAAATAATTTCAATAAAATTTAATAATAATAAAACTGGATTGTGTGGAAAACAAAAAAAACCTGCACTAAATTTAAAATAATAAGACCCTTATTAGCCCCAAGATCTCTCAGAACAAATGACCAAAACAGAAGCATTCTACTTTTTAAAAGTAACAAATATAAGACACCCGTTAAGTAATTACAGCTTATTATTTTTACGATAAATATTTTTAATTCATTCATTTATTGAGATTTTATGAACGAAATATTTTTTTATTTATTACTTATAATTTTGTATTTTTATTATTTTCGATTAGAATACTTCCTTTGTTCTACATCCGAACGGAGATAAAAACTGTATTATATTGTTCGTTCTTTGGAGTATCCCAAACCGATTAAGTAAAAATAATCGACCAAATACATTTACTTAATTCTGTAGAAGTAGTTTAGAAACTAAGAATAATTACCTCGTCAATGATATCTTCATCCATAATAATGTCATCACTTTCTTCTTCACAACCATCATCTTTATCATCAATTATTTCATCAGTAATAATATTTTGAGTCACACTTCCAAATCCCGTTCCGCCGATACTTGTTGCCGTTACACCACTATTCGATACCGATGTTGGAGTGCTATTTCCAAGCAGTGCTGCTGCTAATTGTGATTGCGATGTTGTTGACGTTGATATCGATGTTATTGTAGAAGACTGCATTATTTATTTTTAAAAAAAATTTTAATTTTTACCTAATGTGATTCTGTTTATGTTTATATTTAACACATTGTTTTATACTACATACTAAATAGTTATTATAAATAAAATATTAAAACATACGTCCATAAATTATTCATTTGTTTAATTAATCATAAAAAATATTAAAATTATAAAAAATATATATAAAACACCTTTATTCAATTGTTTTTAATTCGGCTTTTAAAGACGATTATCAGACATTTTTTATGTTTTGTATACGTGTGAAGTTGTATTCATGTGTATTTTTTCAAATGTCAAGTATGATTTATATAAAAGTACATACATAAGGGTGCGATAATTTTGATCAGTGTTCACAGATTTTCATAAATTCTACACACTATCAAATATATTTCTATTGATCTAATGTTGATTGATTGGTCTATTGAGAAATGTCTGGGAAAAATCGTTAAAAAAGTTAGATAATTATGAGAGACAACTCAAAAAATTTCCTGTAAAATCAATTTAAAAATTAAAAAAATGATGGTGTATTGTAAAAACTATATTGCGGTTACGTAGAATAACATTTTAGTATCGATTGTTAAAAAGTTGTCCTGTTAATAAATTTTTCCCAATTGTCTGTACATATAAAAATTAACATAATAGTTTAATAGACCAGAGTAGAAGCCTTAAAAAATGATAAAAAGTGGAACAAAATTACAGTAGGATGAAATCCATTGGAAACGCAAGATAATATGAAAAAAATGAAAGGTAAAATAAATTTTTCAAATAAATTTTGAGGTTATTTAAAAAAAGTGTAAATACAAATGTTGTAGATCTTTTTCTTACCTACAACTTTGCCATTTAACTTTTTCCCATAGGACTTGTAGTTTTGCCGGAAATTCAGATAAACCGAATTTTACCCTTAAAAACTCACCCCCTCCTACTTCCCGAATTTGGATCGCCCGTAATTTATTTTTTCTTTCATTTTTATCATATTATCTTGCATTTCTAATTGGTTTCATCCTACTATAATTTTTTTTGTTTTCAAAAATTATCTACCCTGGTATATAAATAATTGTGCTAAAAAACTAAAACTTTTTCGTATATAAATACTTAAAAAAATCATAATAAAAAAGCTTAAAAAATATTAATTTTAATAGTTTTTAACTAATAAACATTAAAAAAATAAAAATTCAAAGTATTGTTAAAAAAAATTTTTTTCTTCAAAATTTTGTACTAAAAAATAATTTTTTTTTTGGGTTATACTCTCTCTAGCACCAACGCGCTCAAGTCAAAATAGTCGTACGGTTCCCCATTTTCAACGGCTGATGAGTATTATTAATTATATAGCTTGAGTTTCGGAAATAAAACTTTTTTTTTTGGAAATTATCTCTTCTCTAAGGATCTTTTTTCCGATTTCAAATATCTATTTTTGTTTTCAAGTTGTAAACAAAAATTTGGGGCCGTATTTCTTGTTTATAACAATTGCAATTTTTCTTTGCAGAAAATAAAAAAATGTACATCTCATAATTTTTATTCCGCGTCGAATGAGCTATCTTCCGTTATTTACTGATTTTTCGAAGTTATTTCACTTCTCAACTAGTCTAAAATAATTAAATGAATTTGAATTGTAAAATACAACGTATCATTCGTATGAAAATCAGATATACAATGTAAAAAGCCCATCATTAAAATGCAATTATTATTTTAAACTATTTTTAATCATAAGCATTGATATTCAGAAAATACTCTAAGTATGCAGTATATACAGTTATTATATGAATATCGTCAAAGGCAACTAAGAATGTTTTTTTTTTTTTTATAATTATTATTAGAAATAAATTACGATTCTATTTTATTATATATAAATATATATTTCGACTAAAAATCTATCATCATCAATACAAATTAGCTAATCGTAATTATTCACCGAGAAAATTTTACTCGTTTGGCAATTTGTTGACGGTCATTTGGAAACGAATAACATCTATGAATTAGAATTTATGAATTTGAGTACGAATTACATTCTCATAATTATATTCAGCCCACTATTTCTCCGTTTCTAAGCTATCTTGATGACAGATAGGCAGGAAGGCGACAGTTAATTGTTAAATGAACAACAGATTAAATTTTAAATACCATCATGAACACAGGAAATTAGGAATAATTTAAAGTTTTTCGTTTACAATTAAAGTTTATGACTCCTTTCACATCTTGTCATACAATGCCACATTTCTTTGACCTTCTCCCATTCCTTTAATTTATGTATCGCGCCATAAAGACATTTAGTTTTTGAGGGCGAGTAGTAATAGTAATTTTATTTCCGTAAACCAAAAACAAAATTTTTGCCCGAAAACTTCGAATTCGTGTTCATTGACCCAAAAATATGGAAGTTGAGAAAATCAATACAGTAGCAAAATAATTTTTTAAAAATAATATCTACCCAAGCGGCGTAGCGGTTAAAATGAGAAATTTAAGAAATTTGGTCTACTTTATTTTTGTATAGAATGGGCTTGTTGAAAGAACGTTTCCTTCTGAGATATGGGTAAAAAAAGTAAAAAAGTGTCAAAATTTTCTCAAAAGTTGTCAAAATTTTCTCAAAAAACAAAGTTTTGGGCAAAACTTTTGCCCGCAAACATCAAATTAATATTCAGTGACCCAAAAAATATGGTAGGGTAAAAAATCAAAACTGTAGCAAAACTTATCTCTGAGAATCCTTATATATGTAGCCTAAACATTAGAAAGTACATTTTGTTTAAACTTTGATGTTCTAATTATTTAAAATGCTATAATAATAGATAATTTTTCTATTTTTATATAAGCTCTCTGACCGTAGAATTAAAATGGACTGTCTTAAGGTGTTTATATTTTTATACAAGCCCTTAACAATAAGCTATTAATTATCCAATAATGTAAGTGGTGCTATATTCACTTGATAGATAGTCATTTATTATTCATAAAATTCATTTGATAACTAAAAAAACAAATGCTAACATGCATACAAAAAGAGACACTCGATACATACCGAGTCTAGTTAAAAAAGGAAGCACAAAAAAATGTAGTCACTTATTTTATCCAAATACTTATGTTACTTAAAATAAACGTCACTTATTAAACAAGTCACACTAGTGCCAGTAGTCCATTGTACCTTGTGGCCAAGTTCCACAATGCATTAAATAAGGGTACAAAGTCTAAAAAAATATTACACATATCTTTTTTGAAGCCTACTGATCAGTTGAGAGGAACAACAATACGCGGAGGGCGAATAGTGGAAAAAATAAAGTGCCGACTGGAACCGCAACGAACGATTTGTAACAAGTTATAATAAATTTAACTTGTTGGGTAATATTTTATATGATAACTAGCTTTCTTTTATAAATTCAATATAGAAGAAAGTTTAAAGAAATGGCTAGTTGTCGATTATTTGGATCTTTAAATAAGATCTCACAATGTAATATAAAATTAAGTAAATCGAGTAAGTTGGCTTAAATTATTTACTACAATAAGTATTTCTAAAAAACTGTTATTTTGTATATACCTTTTAATGTTGGTAGGGATTCAATAACTTCATAAGCAAATGTTTGTACTTTGATCTGTGTTACAAAATGAATTCAATTTTCTGTAATCGAACAAAATTATAATAAATTCTCTTTAAAATTAAAATAATGTATAAGATTTCAAATACTTCTTAAAAAAAAAAAAATATTTTAATGAACTTCTGGGTTAACAAATATTTTAATTTTGACCTTGTGTATTTAGTTTAAAATGATAAAAATTGTAATAATCTAAATCCTAAAATCCTTTTTATTGATGAAAGTATGTCAATGGCCATTATAAGGGTACATGTACTTAAGTTCTTATTTTGGCTTAAAAGCTCTTTCTTATGAAACTTCGAAAAAGATAAAATTAATGTCAATCCATAATGTTAATAATTGGAAAGTGGTAGGATATGACCGGTGTTGGTTATCTTATTTAGTTATAATTGTGATAGTATATAGTTAAATAAAAAAAATGCACCGATCTACATTTTTTTAATAGTTTTTTTAGGTGTTTATTATATTTAAATTTGTTTAGTATAGTTTGCATAACAAAATAAATTATAAAATACTTACTCCATGAAAATTGTGTGTTTTCTAATTTTATATAAATTATATAACACATGTGCACATAGCACATATTATACTGGCACCCGGCGCTGACAGAAGTATAAAAATATACCAAATTTAATACTAGTTTGTTTAATTGACAATTTTACATAAGTCGTTTGTTTTTTCGAGAGCTTACAGAATGATAACGGCATCTGGTCTCCAGATAAAGATTTGATGTTCGCTTTACGTTTAAGGGAATTAAGGAAGACTTGCCTTAAAGATACGCAAGGTAGAAAAGGTCTTTGACCTTATTTTAGGCCTATGACCCTCAGGCTCAGTGTGCGATTCGTCTTAAAAAGTACAGTTATTAAAATGAAGTATAGCTTTGAATGAATATTTTCTATTGAAAACAATAAAATCGGAGAAAGAATATTCTTGTAAAAAATGAAAAATATTGAACTGATAGTGCTATTTTAGGCAAAATAGTTTAGTATTTGTTGTATCAAATCAACAAAATAACAAACTGTCTCTCCTCTATAAATGATGAGCAAATAGCGTTTTTAGTTCAAAACAATTCATTTCGAATCAGAACATATTATTTTTTTATTTTTATTCTATTTACGAGGAACTTTTTATAAGTATAAGTGAAAAGTAAATTATCTATTTATGGTAATTTTATATGATCTTACATGTTAAAATATAAAATTATCGTGCCACGATTTTAGGCCACGATGAACTCCGACATTACTTATCCGCTCTTAACGTAATATTTTTTAAATTTTGTCATTTCTTCCAACTTATTGGGTATGTGTTTTTGATAGAGATAACTACAGGCTCTATTAATAATGTGAATCTGTAATGTAGAAATATTGTAAATACAAAGAAGTTTATTTTTTAAAACAAACATCTTTTTTATGAATTCATTGTTATCATGTGAGCCATGTTGATGTACACGCTAATATGTAATTAAACTGAATACAAGCCCACTTACTAATCATGGCGAGTGTTTTTTGTGCTTTCGAACAAGAAATTTGAATAAACTATAAAATAAAAAATTAAGAAAATCCACAGCTTCTCAGATTTGGTTCATTTTCACTTTCTTAATTGCCTTATTCCAGTTAAATGTGTAATATAAAAATTTATTTGGACTATCCTGGAACTTATTTGATAAACAACGATGAGTAGTTTATGAAATCCTTTCAAAATTAAGAAAAGTAATTACTGATTAATCTATTATAAAATTTTAATTCGTTAACGAGTATTTAGTCCCACTTTTTTCAAGTTAAGTTTATAATTGCAAAGAATCGTTTCCATGATTGGACTGAAGTTTTTTTTAAGAATGAAATAAGCTAATACATGGACTGAAAAGTCCCGGGCATAACACATAGATGGTGCTAGTTTTATTGCAGTCACCGTTTTTCCAGTTAATACTAACCTTCAAAAGACAGCTGTTAAAATTTCAAGATATTCTATTCATTAGTTTGTGAGTTATTGTGCTAAGAGTGACGCTACTTTTGTTATTTTCAAAACAATGGATCAAAAACAATTTCGTGTTTTAATTTTACACTGCTTCTTGATGAGAAAAAATACCGTTCAAGCGAAACAATGGCTTGAAAAGTGTTATGGGGACTTCGCTCCATCAGAAACAACAATAAAACGTTGGTTTGCTGACTTCAAACGTGGTCGTAGAGACACCGATGATGCAGAACGCAGTGGACGTCCAAATGAGGTGGTAACACCAGAAAACATAAAAAAAAATCCACAAAATCGTTTTGAATGATCGAAAAGTGAAGTTGCGTGAGTTAGCTGATAACGTAAAGATATCAAAAGAACGTGTTGGCTTTATATTGCATGTGCATTTGACTATGAGAAAGCTCTGTTCAAAGTGGGTGCCGCGTTTGCTCACTGTTGACCAAAAAACGAGAACGTGCTGATGATTCTGAGCAGTGTTTGGCCATGTTTAAACGTAATAAACCGGAATTTTTGCGCCAGATTTGGCTCCCAGCGACTACTGGCTGTTCGCAGACCTGAAAAAAGAATGCTCGCCGGTAAGAAATTTCACACGAATGAAGAGGTTATCGCTGAAATTGAGGCCTATTTTGAGGCAAAATATAAATCGTTCTACAAAAGTGGTATTGAAATGTTAGAGCGGCGCTGGAATGATTGCGTTGCTCTTGATGGAGATTACGTTGATGAATAAAGCTAATTTTGAACCAAAAAAACTGTGTTTTCTTTATTATGCCCGGGACTTTTCAGTCCATGTTTTATAAATGACTCGTGGGAATTATGATCAAAACTATTCAAAGAGTATTTAAGAATTTTCTCAAAAATTCTGTTTTTCAACATTAAATTTTTCAATGAACAGGATATAACTCGAAATCAGCAAATTTAACAAAAAATAACAATGTAAGTGTGTTATGAAAAAAATGAAAAAATATAAAATAGTAAAAGAAATTGGAGAACGTAATTTGAAAATAGCATTTTATAACTCTTAAAATTCTCACTAATTGTAATGACACAATCAATTTTCATAGCGATATTATGTATGCTTCTACATTCTAGAATTCAAATTTTTACTGCTAAAGCAAATTTTTGTTTTTGAAAACAGCTTGAATTTTTAATTCATTGAAATTTTTAGATATTGGAGGTGTCTTATTGCGGACCAAATATACTAGAATGTTTGCATCAGTAGCAGGAGATAAAAAATCACATACACATACTAAAATTATAGACAATGTATACGTAGTAACACTCGATTCACCAGGTGAAAAAGTCAATTCATTAGGGAAAGAAGTAATGAATGAATTTCAGAGTGTTGTAAACGAAATAAATAATAATTCACAAATTGAGGCAGCGGTAATAATATCTGGGAAACCGGGTTGTTTTATTGCTGGTGCAGATATTAGCATGCTTGAAAAATTGAAAACTGTTGAAGAAGTTACACAAATTTCACGAGATGGACAACGTTTATTGCAACAAATTGAAGATAGCAAAAAACCAATAGTTGCAGCTATTCAAGGCGCATGTTTGGGTGGTGGCTTAGAAGTTGCCTTAGCATGTCATTATCGTTTAGCTGTTAAAGATAAAAAAACTGGTCTTGGTTTGCCTGAAGTTATGCTAGGATTATTACCTGGCGCTGGTGGTACTCAACGCTTACCTCGATTAATTTCATTACCAAATGCATTAGATTTGGCATTGACTGGTAAAACATTGAAAGCAGATCGCGCAAAACGTATGGGTGTTGTTGATTTATTGGTAAACCCATTAGGACCAGGTTTAAGTGTACCTGAAGTACGGACAATTGAATACTTAGAAGAGGTTGCCATTAAGATCGCGAAGGATATAGCAACTGGAAAATTGAAAGTTGATCGTAGTAATAAAAGTTTAATGGATAAAATATTAAACTTCGCGCTTCAATATAATTTTGTTAAAGATCAAATATTTGGAAAAGCTAAAACTCAAGTTATGAAAATGTCTGGTGGTTTATATCCAGCACCATTACGGGTATATATTTTATTTTTTCATTAACGTGTAATTAATATTTAGGAGAAATTATTATACTGTAATGTATAAATTATAAAACCTTAGGAGTATAGGCACGGCGGTGTTGAAGTATTTTTTGAAAGTCTTTGACTGTTTCGAAGGTTTAAACTATAAACAATAATTCTGAAATAAAAAGTCTGCAATACCTTAAATAAAATCGATATACTTACTTTTGTTATAATCCTAATAATTTTAAAGTTGAAACCTCAGACATCGTTCTTACGGAAGTTCATCATATCCAAGGTCTGATATGAGAACTATTCATACATTGCCTTTTTTACTCTGACTTTCTTATGATCTAAAGATACTGTCAAAATATTTAAGATCACTTCTTTGAGGTGAAAAAAGTTCTTACTCAAGTTTTTTTTTTTACTTCAAAAATTTTAAATGAAATTTTATTATTACTTTTTTTTCCTATTTTGAAAAAAGATTTTAGAGGTTATACGAACCGGTCTTGATAAAGGATCTAAAGATGGATATGAAGCGGAATCGAAAGCCTTTGGAGAATTGTCGCAAACTCCACAATCCAAGGGTTTAATTGGTCTTTTCCGAGGACAAACTGAATGCAAAAAGAATCGTTTTGGGAAACCCCAACAACAAGTTAAAACTGTGGCAGTATTAGGTGCTGGTTTAATGGGCGCTGGTATTGTTCAAGTATCAATCGACAAAGGTATTTACAATGTCATCATGAAGGATACAAATATTAATGGTTTAAATCGTGGTATTGGCCAAATTCAAACTGGCTTGGCAAATGCTGTCAAAAGGAAACGTATTACAGCGTAAGTTGAAAAGTTTTATTGGAATCGAGATCTTAATTTTTCAAAAAAGTAAAAAGATTTTTTATGCATTCATAAAAAGAGATTGATCTCTATTAATGTCCAAATTTCAGTAATAATTACAAAATGGTATAAACATACAAAATTAGCATCACTGAGAAATGAAAGATAAAAAAACCTGATATTTTCATATTTTCCGGACCAAAAACAATTAGAAAAAAAAATTTGAAAACGTAAATTAAAAATAAAATTAATTTCCACCTTTTTCAGTTTGGATCGTGATAAAATAATGTCAAAATTGGATGCGACACTAGAATATAAAAACTTTAAAAATGCTGATATTGTAATTGAAGCTGTATTTGAAGACGTTAACATAAAACATAAAGTAATCAAAGAAATTGAGGCTGTTGTCCCACCACATTGTATTATTGCGACAAATACTAGTGCTATTCCTATTACAAAAATTGCAGCAGGTTCATCAAGGCCAGATAAACTTATAGGTATGCATCATTTTTATAAATAAGTATAGTAAAATAGCGATTTAATGCCAAAATTTATCTTATATTTTAACGATTCATCATATTAATTAAAACTTTTCATCTGTACGCAGAAATTCTTTCAAGTAACAGGTTTTATTATAAACAAATCAATCTATAAGAGTCTATCGAGGTCAACATGAAATTAACGAAATTTTTCTCAAGATCTAAATTACTTTTTATTCTGATTCTTTACAAGTTTTTTTTTTTTTGAAAAAAATGAGATAAGTATTGCGGCGCAGCCTACTTACTCTTTGTATATATTTGTGCAAAGAAAAATTTAGGAAATAGAAACTTTTAAATTTATTATATTATATTGTTTTAGTATATTATAATTTTTAGAAACAACTATGTCCTAAAGAAAAAACCAATGGTAACATATACATACGTAATGTATAATTAGGGTATGTTCCGATGTACACTGAGGCCATTGTAATTTATTATACTGTGAAGCTATACTGGCTAATGTTTAAAACGGATTGTCATTCAGTATAAAGAATAAAAAAAAAGCCCTGTTTATTGACGCCGTTTTAAAATATATAACGTTATTTTTGAAAATAAATTAACGCTGAGTATAATTTCGGAGCAATCAAAAACATTTTATTTTTACGTTTTATGTTAAAAGCTAACAAAAAATTTGTATTAATGTAAAACTATATATATATATATATCTATGTACATATATATATATATATATATATATATATATATATATATATATATATATATATATATATATATATATATATATATATATATATATATATATATATATATATATATATATATATATATATATATATATATATATATATATATATATATATATATATATATATATATAATTTTTTTAAGTTTTGAGCATAAATTATGTATTTTATCTGTTACATTTTACCAGCAATTAACTATATTTATGCTAATTCAAATAGAGAATATTCAACTTGAATTTTTTTTTCAAGGGATGCATTATTTCTCACCTGTGGATAAAATGCAATTATTAGAAATAATTACAACCGATAAAACGAGTAAAGAAACCACCGCAGCTGCTGTTGATGTTGGTTTAAAACAAGGTAAAGTTGTTATCACTGTTGGCGATGGTCCTGGGTTCTATACAACTAGAATCTTATCAACAATGTTATCTGAAGCTATCCGTTTATTACAAGAAGGTACTGATCCCAAAGAATTGGATACAATTACAAAAAAATTTGGTTTCCCAGTGGGTGCAGCTACATTAGCTGATGAAGTTGGTATTGATGTTGGATCACATATTGCAACCGATTTAGCAAAGGTTTGTGTATTTTAAGTTTGTTTATAATCCAGTATGCAAAATACCTTTCGTGGTCTTCCACCAACTCAATTATTGGGATTGTTAATTTTTCAAGCGATTTGAACATTAATTGCGATTTAAAGCAAGAATGATTTAGAAATAATGAAATGTGATAATTGGTTAATCTTTTTATGAAACACTACTGAAAGATATTAGCAAATTCTAAAGCCTAAAGCATCATTATCATATCTCGAGCAAATGATAAAATTAACTAAACTTTTATTATTTGGTTTATCGAACTATAAATCGATGCAAAATATAATTTCCTTTGCTGGCGCATTTCAAGATAATTGTGTATTGAACGTCTTGCATCACTCAAATTTTTTTCTAACACATAAGAGCTTATACGAAAATTAACTACATTTTTTGGTTTTTATCCTTATCAATAAGTGAAATAGTGTTAGCTATTATTATCTTCCATTACAAGAAATTATTAGTGTTTATACTTTTCTGGATTGTTACAATATTGCTTTATTTAGAAACCATGCGAAAACCCACATTATACTTTTTTTGTTGTTTTTAAACATTTTAAAGTTTTGTTTTTAAACAGGTAAAAATAATGAAAAATGCGTTTCTGATGACACAGTAAATATATCTGGACATTGAACGATACTATTTCTGCAGGATATTGGCTGATTTAATTGGACTAAATGCAGTCTTTAATTTTGTATTGATTTATAGCAAGTTGCACTGTTTTGCATTCTTTAATTTTGTATTAAATTATAGCAAGTTTTGCCCTTTTTATTAGACCTTGTTATCTTATGAGTTTCCCCTTAACTACTTTAAGACGACACTATTTATATATTCTCCGTATAAAATTAATAGCATCTGTATGTTTGAGAATTTATACGATACAAATTTTATTGTACCGTGATTGGGAATTCGAGAATCCCCAGTTATTGCATTCCTTTACCTGAATTTATTATTAATCTCAATAAAATTTATTCAAAAATATATTATCGAAGTTGTTAACTATTTTTTTTGTTTCCTAGGTATTTGGTGAACGATTTGGAGGTGGTGATTTGCGCATAATGCCAGATTTTGTAAGAGCCGGTTACTTAGGACGTAAATCTGGTAAGGGTATATTTGTATACGAAAAAGGTGTAAAGGAACGTCCAGTGAACCCAGGCGCTGTAGATATTTTCACTAGATATAAGCTCGAACCAAAAGGTGCTGATTCCATTGAAGACAAACAATTACGTATGGTATCTAGATTTGTAAATGATGCTGTGCTTTGTTTGGAAGAAAAAATTTTAGCATCTCCGTTAGAGGGTGATATTGGTGCAGTATTTGGCTTAGGTTTCCCACCATTCACTGGTGGTCCATTCCGTTGGGTTGATGCATATGGAGCTGATAAATTAGTTAATGCTATGCTACGTTATCATGATTTATATGGAGCACCATTTAAACCAGCACAAACTTTATTAGATATGGCTAAGGATTCATCAAAGAAATTCTATCCACAACATTAAAATCACTGATGCAATTTTTTCCCTCCTGCCAATTTTAAGTAAAAAAATTAATACAAAAATTGGATTTGTAACTTCTGGTCATTGTTGCACTACTAATTGAGTGCGATTGATTAAACAAATGTGTGTCAAAGTAAGTGCCTCTATACACTTTTTGAGAATCAATTATTTTAGGAAATTTTTTTAATAATTTCGTTAAAAAGATAAATTTTATTAATTATTTAATTCATTATTACAGTAATTATTATTTTATTTGTACTTCTTAAAAATAAATATTATATATTTTAATTTAATGTTTAAGGACTCTTATATTCGATCTTATTCTATAATCCTCTTTTTAGATCGTTAGCCTATAAAATGGGTTAGTTGCTGATACCTTTCACATCAATGGGTAGAATATAATATGATGTATATAATATACAGAACTGAAACAGAATTAATAAATGGCGTGATGATTTCCATTTATTTTTGTTAAGATTTTGGAAAATTAAATTCAAATCATTATATTTCGAAGTAAACTTGAACAAAATAATTGAAGTAGGCTAAACTCGCCTTGATAAAAAAACATCATTTTGTGGAATTAAACATCAGAGTCGTGATCAATTTTCGTGCTAAATTTTGGTTTATGTCTATAAGTACTTTTCCTGCATTTCTAATTTCCACTTTTCCTTAAAATACTAGTTTTGAGTAATTTAAGGAACTGTCCCACATAATTTTTAATTTTAGTACGTGATCGAGAAATAATATGTTTAATAGGTTTTATAAAATTAATATACCTAAGAATTTTTTTCTATATAAAACATGAATGAAAATAAGAATAATTAATTATTCAAACATAATATTTGATCTTTTTCTTCGTTAGTTTCTGGCCTTCACACGAAATTTTTCTCTACTTCCAGGTTTATCTTTTAATGGCCATGGTCTTCCAAACGAAATGTTTGATAATACTATGCAATATGTGTATATTTCCGTACGCATATTGAATACATTATTGTATGCCATTAAGGATTTATTAACTTTTCAATGAAAGTTATTGTAATGGGGCCGATTTTGTGAATATCGAATTTTGATATATCTTTACGCTTCAATGCACTTAGAACCCAAATCCGACGTTTTTAGAGAGGCGTGTGTGTGTGGTGTGCGTTCGGTTTGGTTCGTCTCGGTTATCTCGAGGACCAATAATTATATTGACATGGAACCACTTTCATTCTATGTGTAATTACATAACTTAGAACTGAATGACTTCAGCACCATATTCGTAATAATACATAAATTAATGTTTTATAATTCTCCTCATTGGGAAATTCGTTGTGTGTACCTTACCTTGCTGTGTGTACGTTGGTCGCACCTATTTGAAATTAATTTCAAAGATAAAATTGTTATAAATCTATAATTTATTATAGAGGTGTATAGTAAAGTATTCTTCAAAAAATACAATATATATAATTGTCACAAATGGACATTTGTCTTGTTTATAGAGAAACTGAAATGGGCTAATTAATTATGTGGGTTTCCTTAACACCTTTACCAAAATTAATAATTTAAATACGTATAGCTAGAAAGAACTGAGTGTACATTTAAAAGTGAGGTAAGATTTAAGTATATATTACAGGTGGGCTAAAAAGTTCGTAGTCTATCATATAAAAAAATTCTTTTTTGATAGAATTTGATTTTATTATTCAATGTAGTTTCCTTTTTATAATGCGATTTGTCTGTAGCCTCGAAATATTCTTCAGTTTCGGCGATTACCCCTTGATCGAAGCAAAATTTCCGTCTAGCAAGCATCCTTTTTTAGGTTTGAGAACAGTCACTGGGGACCAGATTTCGAGAGTACGGTGGATGTGGAAGCAATTTGAAGTCCTATTCTTGCAATTTCGCCATCGATTTCATTGATTTGTGACACGGTGCATTGTCTTGATAAAACAGCACTTTCCTCTTCCTAAATGAAACCGATTTCGTCTTTTAAACGCTCCAATAACGATACGTAATAGTCGCTATTTATGTTTTTCTCTTTTTAATATAATTAATGAATATTATACCATGAGTATCTCAGAATACTGATGCATGAATCTTGTCAGCCGACTTTCGCTTCTTTCCACGCTTTGGAGTCGGAGTCGATTTTTTCAAGGTATTAAAAGTTCTTTCACTATAAATTCCATAACTCAGATACTAATAGTGCAACAGCTGTTAAATTCATGCACGCATTTTTTGAAGGTTAGGGTTAACTAAAAATCATATGAGTTGATACCAGTAGCGCCATCTATGTACCAGTCTACGAACGTTTAGCCCATTTGTTATGAACATATAAATTCTTTTCAAATGATAATTCTTATTTCTATAAATATAAATATAATTATATTTTTTAATTGAAATTAACCTATGCCAAGAAAAATTTATAAAAATAATTAACTCGTAGACCCAACTAGGATTCTCTTTGAGATAGATAAAAATTATTACTATTTGTGTGATCAGTATAGTAGTGGCATATAAATAAATATAAAATTTGGATATATAAAACATAGAATTTAAAAAAATACAATTATTTTTGCACACAAACAACTAGAAAAACAAGTATGAAATATTTTTCGCTTTAATAAAATTTAAATTCTAAATAAAATTTAAAATTTTCGGGAAAAGAGGCATCTGTTTCCATTTCAAAAATGTGTTTACAAAATTTCATTGCATTTGAATAGTTAGTTATTTTTTTAATTATTTGTGCACGGAAATAGTGTATTATAAATGTCTCATTCTCAGTGTTGGCATTATATATAGCCATTAACCAGAGGGGATTATTATTATTATTTTTATACAACAACAGTACACAGTACTGCTTGCTTAACTTTATTAATTGGTCTAAGACTGTCATTACGTTACGTCAGTCCGGGGTCATGTTAATATTTAATCAGCAAAATAGTAAAGTAATACTATTTGGTTATAAAATAATTTTTTATTTTGGTAAATTAATTTGTTTGATTATTCAAAAAAGCATACATGTCTCTCTTACCGTTATAAAGCGCGAAATACGAAAAGAATGTAACATAATTTTTTTTCAATCGTGGTCTTATCTCATACGAAGAGTTAATTTTATTGATTATTGGAAATAATATAATAATAAGTAGGGTTTATTTATAAATGCAAATTTTATTTTTTTTCAATATTTAAGTTGAGTAACAATGAAGATAACAAATAATTCTTAGTATCGAATATTTTATAAATTATAATTATAGAACATGCACAGTTTAAAAAGTTGAGACTACAAATTAGTTATTAATTAGAATACTTTACCGTATAATTTTTTTTTTAATTCAAAGTGAAAACTATTGAATCAGAATAATATTGTTGACAACGACAATAACCTATGAATAACTGGGACCCTATAAACTGAACTGTCCACTGTATGTAATATGCAATATATCAAAGAGTCTTGAGAGGGCAGCATGATGAAAATTCTAGTTTTGGTGGGAATATTTTAACAGGAAAAATTGTCGCAAAATTATGTTGCGCACGCAATTCCGTCACATAACGACATCTCTATGTTTGATCGTACCAACTGCTAAATTATGTGATGTGTACGATAATTATGGTACGAATGCTAACGTTTAAAAAAATTTCAATAAAAAATTTTTAATTAAGCTGCAAAATTAACAATCAAAAAATATAATTATAAATTTATACTCGACACTTACTTATAGAATATTTCAGACCAGAGTGTTATGCATATAAAATTGCGGATAAGAATACGAATATGGATATTGGAATAATATAATACCGGTTTCGGATACGATTATGGATATGAAATGTTTTCTGATAATCCATAAGTTTCGTACAGTATCGATTACGGATATTAGATTTTTAAGGAATTGTGTGGAAATAAAATAAAAATAAGAAATTATTTGGCTTTATTTCTAGGATTATCATTTTACACTGTAGTCAGTCATATAATCAATTAAATATACTAATTTTTAAGTTTTCTCTAACACTTAAAAATGCATCAAGTCAGATTTTAGATTTCGCACCTATCCGAAATTATATGAAAATTTAATTTCGGATTCGGTTACGGTTTACGGCTATATTTTTATTTCGGATATTCGATAGATTCGGTTACGGGTGAGACTATACTATTTTTAGTCTAAAGTTTCTAAATAATTTTAATTAGTCAGTTCATTTCCGCATGTTCGCCCGCCTGTTATCAAGATAACTCAAAAACGAAAAGAGATAATGAGCTGAAATTTTGATGGTTTATTCTAGTTCTAAATCGTAAGATTAAGTTTTGGAATCAACAAAAATCGGTCAATTGGGTCTAATGGATCAATGAAACAAGTTTTAAACCATACAATACAATAGAAGATAAATGAGATTTAAAAAATTGCTTCAAAACAAACATATTTTGTTTGTAACATTTTTTCGTAGAATGTTGACGTTTGCCACAATTTGAGATTAATTAACACTTAAATATTATTATTGTACATTTGGGCTGATTATTCATTTATTTTATGAATAATAATGATTATAAATATTTCACAATGATACTCCACCATATGTCGAGTATTTAAATAATTAACACTGTTAGATGTTTTCTTGTTTATTGTTACATTTCACAATGACTAATGCAAACCAGAGATAATAAATCAATAATAGATAGGCAAGTGATGCCTTTTACTAAAGATATTCTTTTTAAAATGAATCACAGTTATAAAAGATAATGTCTGAGAAATGAACTATTAAAACGTTGGTTTGGATCCAAGATAAATTATGTATGGTAGTGACTTGCTTAAATATTAATTTTTGTTAGGCCTTTTTTTTAAATAATATGTCGTTTTTTTTTTTTTTTAATTTTTTGCTTCAGCTACTTTCAGCTATACAGCCATTAACTAGAGGGGATCATTATTTTTTTATACAACAATAGTACACAGTTCTGCTAGGGTGGTCACCCATCCAAAAACAGATTGTGACTGCTGTTGCTTAACTTCATTGATTGGTTTATGCATGTCATTACGTTACGTCAGTCCGGTTTCATGTCTCTAGTTATACACGATTTAAATATAATGCAATATTTAAAAAATTAAACATATGTTTTGTATTATTAATTAGAAAATATTAATTAGATTAAAACTAAACACTGAAATCACAAAATAATTTTTAATAAATTGATCTACACTCCGCCAGAATTAAATAAAATGGAGGAACTTTAAACTACTGCTAAACTATTCTGTGGCAAAGGCACATTTTGGATTTTTAAAAAAAAGTCACACTATGTGTAAAAATAAAAACGGTGTTTTTAGAAATATGGACAGTTCTTGACCAATTTTGGCCATTTTTTTTTGTTTTTTTTGAATGTTCCAAGAAATCGATTCATTTTGTGAATTTTATCCTGGCAAACTTGACCTACATACAAGGGTAGATAATTTATGAAAACAAAAAAAATTATAGTAGAATGCAAAGAATTGGAAACGGAAGATAATATAATAGAAATGGAAGGAAAAATAAATTATGGGCGATCTGAGTTCGGGAAGTTGTAGGGGGAGAGTTTCTGAGGGTAAAACATGGTTTATTTCGATTTCCGACAAAACTATAAGTCCTGAGGAAATTGGAAACGGAAGATAATATGATGAAAAGAAAAATAAATTATGGGCGATCTGAATTTGGGAAGTAGGGGGAGGAGTGAGTGTTTAAGGGTAAAATTGGAAAAAAGTTAAATGGCATAGTTGTAGGTAATAAAAAGATCTACGGCTATGAGAAAAGTTAAATGGCAAAGTTGTAGGTAATAAAAAGATCTACAGCTTTTGTATTTACACTTTTTTCACATAACCTCAAAATTTATGTGAAAATTTAAATAACCAAGTTTTTTATTTTTATCTTTTACAAAAAAATTTTTTTCCCACGAAAACTTACATTTTTATGTTCCAATTACACTGTAATTTTTTGAATTTTAAATATTAATTTTACACCTTATTTTGAATAAATATCGGAAAAGCACCCTAATTTTCAATCGAAAAATTTTGAGGTTTTGTGAAAAAAGTGTAAATACAAAAGTTGTAGATATTTTTATTACAACCTACAACTTTGTCATTTAACTTTTTTTTATAGGACTTGCATTTTCGCCGGAAATCGAAATAAACCGTGTTTTACCCTTAAAAACTAACCCCTCCTACTTCCGGAACTCAAATCGCCCGTAATTTATTTTTCCTTTCATTGTTATCATATTATATGCGTTTCCAATGGGTTTCATCCTACTATAATTTTCTTCCACTTTTTATAATTTTTTAAGGCTTCTACTCTGGTCTACTAGAAAAATATGTTCCCCCTCGATATGTATTTTTTCAAAATTTTCCAATTTTACTTCTTTTTGTCGATAAAATGGGATAACTTTATTATTTTTCATTTATTTTAAACATGTTTCTAGCATCAAATTCTGAATTATTTTTCAGTTTAAAGGAGGCATCCTTTAAGAAAATCTTACACCCAAAATGTATATTTTAGCCGTAAAACGCAAAAATTGGCAAGACTGAGAAACGATTTTTAAGTGGTTTCTAACTTTTTTTACTTCATGCGTGTAGAATATGGATTGTAAGCAAAAGTAATAAGCACTAAAGTTTCTCTAAGAATAATCCCTTTTGATTTAAAACCGAATTCGAGAATAGTTGCTACTAGAGTACACGATATAAAATCTTATTTTTTGGTTTTATTATTTAGAGCACTTTGCCATTCAAATTATGCTTTCAATTCTGCTATGAATATATTTTTTTAAGGAATTCATTGGAGATAGTTTTCTTTAGTTATTCCATTTAATAAACAAATTATTTCATTATTTTTTAAAATTTTTAATATGAATGCACATTCTTAAAGTTATTTTTTATTTCTGAGCTTAATGAGACTTTGATTTAGAATCTCAAAAGCTACCTAGTCCACAAGGCCGTTAGGTGTATTCTAAATTTCCTTCATATGCCAATTGATCAACTAATTTCGGTGGAGTATAAAAATAACAATACACTTTTAGAATAACATTTAGTGACACTTAATACAAAACAACGACATTTAAATAAGCCAATCACAATAAACATATGCCAGGGTAGATAATTTTTGAAAACAAAAAAAATTACAGTAGAATGAAACCAATTGGAAACGGAAGATAATATGATAAAAATGAAAGGAAAAATAAATTACGGGCGATCTGAGTTCGGGAAGTAAGTGGAGGGGTGAGTGTGTAAGGGTAAAATTCGGTTTATCTGAATTTCCGGCAAAACTACAAGTTCTATGGAAAAAAATTATGTGAAAAAGTGTTAATTCAAAAGCTGAAGATCTTTTTATTACCTACAACTTTGTCATTTAAATTTTTTCCATAAGACTTGTAGTTTTGCCGGAAATCGAAATAAACCGTGTTTTATTCTTCAAAACTCACCCTCTCCTTCTTCCCGAACTCAGATCGTCCGTAATGTATTTTTCCTTTCATTTTTATCATATTATCTTGCGTTTCCAATGGGTTTCATCCTACTGTAATTTTATTCCATTTTTTATCATTTTTTAAGGCTTCTACTCTGGTCTAACACATTTCAGCATAATCAACGTGCCATATCTTTATCTGACACGCTCGATTAAATCTGTCTATGGATCTTTTATTCGTTTTAATATTAATACTGACGCGCTTGAGTGAATACAAAAATACTCGCTTGGGGTCCCTTACAATCAAAAAGTTAGTAGATGGCATTCAGTGTTATTATCATATAGAGCCAAATAGTTTTGATAAGTATAGAGCCATGTTTTAAAGTTTTTTTGAGAACTACAAGAGTCTCTTATCTCTAGGTCTCTTATTCTTAGGTAATATAATCTGCAAACCACTTAATTGAGTTTCCTTAGAGCCGTTCTATATAGTCGGCAGTCGCTTATCGGCTAATCGTTCGCAACGCATTGCAAGTTATTTTTGACATTCATGTCCATAAATCTAAAAAATACCATGCAATGCGCTTCCGTACGTCTATCCAACAACCGACTACTGACTATGTAGAACGCCTCTTATGGAATGTATCCGTTCTTTATTTTTTTCATTAGCAATTGATATTTTATACTTACGATTAAAATTAAGGTATTTATAAAATTTTTCACAATATTTTTTTTTAATTTTAAATTAATCTACGAAAATTGATTAATATAAATTAAATAAGATTTTTTTTAAATTTTACTAATAAAACTCGACCATGGTTCGTTGTGGCTTTGTCTATTATTTTTATAGTGAAATAAATAAAACTAGGCTAGCAACTATAGTTTTACCGAGAAATCTTTTAAGTATATATCTTAACATTTCTGGTACCAGGCGTTTCCGCAGAAACGGCCGTTTCCGCAGAAGTATGTACACTAAAGATGATCTCCGTCCTCAGAACTCACAAAGTAGGTAAGTAAAATCTTTGACTTTGAGTCGATTTCCAACTCTGACCTAGTCCTCCGGTCTTAGTATTCACCTGGCTCTCATGGTAAGCAATGAAGGCTGGTGGCCTAAAAGTCTAAGGGCCTAAAATTTCATTTCGCTCGCAAGAAAGGTATTTGGCCATGTTTTAGGCCTACGACCTTCTGTCTTAGTATTCGCTTTACTCGCCAGGGAGGTATGGTAGACCGTCAGTCTCCAGCTTAAAAGCTTGCTTCGCTCGTAAGTAAAGTAATTGTACAATTGTATTCGAGTTTAAACAGTGCTTCAAAGTTGTGTCTTTATTGCAACGAATTGATGTGTCAGATTGCGAATTGTGTGAACTATTAGACTTTCATGGATTTTTGGTTGACAAATTTATTCTAGTTTTAAAAAAATAAATATTTATAAACTATATTAAAATTTAAGTTATTTGTAATTATCAAATTTAATAAAAACAGTTTTTAATTTATATGTTAAAATAGTCTTAGCAGCAAAAATGTTTCATACAAAAGTTGCATGTGTTAAAAAAATTAACATTTTTTGCATTTACACTTCTATGTCTCTCACTGTTTAAAATTTGTATTTTTAAAATGCGTGCTAGGAAGTCTTGGATGCGTAGAATTTTTACATCTATATAAACTTTTGACTTCGACTAACAATCAAGTTTTAGAGTATAAATATACGGAAGTCAATACACTGTTGATTAGAATACATAAAAAGTTCAATTGTATTAAAAATACTATACAAAAAAAGTTTCATACAAAAGTCGTTAAAAAATAAATATTTTTGCCTTTACACATAAATATCTCAAGGTTTAGAAGCTATATTTTTAAAATGCGACCCTCGAGTAGAATTGAAACTACCTATAAATTTAATAACCTATAATTTTGATGTGAAACATCTATAGGCGAGGTTAAACCTATTGTTGTCGTCGCGACGCATCCTCACACTATATGATGGAATGTATGAACTATACGTAGTCTATAGGTAATACGCAAGCGACTGTGCGTATAACTTTATAATAGCAGAAAAAATGCGTGACAAAGATAAAAATTAATATTATTTTTAATTTTAATATCTCGAGAATAAAACGGTTGTGTATACTCGACATGTAATAAAATATGTTACAATATGTCAGAGGATATTAATTTTAGTACAAAGTTTGTAACGCTAGAAAATAATGAAGCAACAAACAAAATTTTAGTAAAGGTTTTCATAGAATCATCTAACTAGATAATAAACACATATAATTCAATAAATATTATTATTCTATTTGTATTTATAGTTATAAATACAAATATAGTTTAAATGTGCAGTATATACAGAAGTATAGACTGAATATTTAGAGTATTTTATAAATGGCAATGATTCTGAAATAGTTCAAACATTGATACTAAACCATATGTCGAGTATCTTAACAATTAACTCTGTTAAGTATATTAACTTGTTTTTGTCAATTCTGTTAACCGTTTCTTATGAAACTACTTTTTCAACAAAATCTGTTCATCTCGACCTCCGTTTTCCTGTTGAGATTGTAGTTGTCAAATTTCGTTACATTTTGTTTTAAACAACCATTTTTGAGTTATTTGTTCGCGAAAATAGTGCCTTATTTCAAACTATATGCATATTAGCTGTTTTCCTCGGGAAGGTTTAAAAAAATTCACCAGATAACACCACCTTGGTAGTACAAGTGTTTACAATTATCAATTAACAGAAATTTTAAATGTGTGTAATATATTAAGCGACCCCGGACTACGTAACGTAATTACAGACTTTGACCAATCAATTAAGTTAAGCAACAGCAGCCACAGTTAGTATTTGGATGGGTGACTACCTAGCAGTACTGTGTACTGTTGTTGTATAAAAAAAATAATAATCCCCTTTGGTTCATGGCTATATAACTGAAAGTACCTAATGCCAGAAAAAAATAATAATAAGCAATTATATTAAAATGTTTGATTTTACTATTAAGTTTATGTAAAATAGAACTCCTCAAGAGTAGAAAATGGATATTAAAACAAAAATCAGACCACCTCGAACTGGCAAATTTAGGCTTGGGTCTTTTTAAATAAATAATCGAATTTCACAGAAACTATTTATTTCTGGTTTTGGTCAATTATTGAACTTATTTAGTAGCATCTTTTCTGAATTTATTAAAACTTTCAATCAATTATTGCAAAACTTATTATAATTTGAAAAATGTCATATTTGAAACGTTTTTGGTATTTAGGAAAAACCTTATGAACTGATTTTTATTTCGCTTGTGTCATTGTGTAGGGTCTATAACATCTAAAAGTTTTCTATGAGGCTTTCTTTAATCAATTTTTCTCCTGAAAAATCATTTTGAAATTCTCGAAACAAAAATACTAAAAAATCATTCAATTGCAGATGAAGTATAAATCTTGGAAACGAATATTTATAATTTCATCCCAAAATGTTTAGCCGAAAATTTTCGTTTATAAATAACAATTCAAAAGGCTAAAGAAAGATCTACAATTATTTACAAGATGTTTTTCTCATAACACGATATTTTAAATTTAATATACATACATTATATGATGTGAAATTTAAATCTTTTTAAGAATTTTTAATTATAATCTGATTTTACATTCCACAATTTTAGTGTAAAAATGTTGAGGAAAAGATGTAAAATTTTGCAGAAAAAATTGTTAGAATTTTTTCATAAACGGTGATTGCACACCATCACCAAATTAACAACGACTAACAGCTCCTCACAGAATCATTACGACTAGCTAATTCATACTGATGATGACTATTTTATAGTCGAAATACATATTTATAAAATACAAAATATTTTGACCTGGGAAATTGGGGCAAAAAATCGAAATTTAATCTAACATGTTGTATATTGACTTTGTTTTACTTCTTTTGTTGACAATTTTCAATTTTTTTTTGTAATTGGTATTAAGGTCTCGTTATATCTAACATATGGTATAACTGGACGATTTTGCAAGGTATAACATATATCATTCATTGAATAATTTTTGGAAAATTCATTGTATAGTTTTTGGAAAACTTTTTTGTCTAAAAATATAGTCTTTTTCTAATAAACTAAAAATAAATTAATAACCGGTTTCTATATATTTATATATAATATTTCTTTTTATTGAATACATATAATATTTAATTTTTTGACATATCCAATTTGTCTAACTAAAATAATGTTTAGAATAGTGTCAGATATCTTCTAAATTTTGTGTACTTATTATTTATATACTTTTTATCCACTTCTGAGTAATATCAGCAGTTCGCAGAAGTTTTAGTTATTTTCTTCTATATAAGTATAGTAACATATAGAGGATTGCATAGATATTCGTACATTACCGCCATTATTAGTTGTCTTTAAGAACATTTATACTAAGAAAAATTTTTTTTAATATTTTAAACATTGTAGATAAAAATTTTATGTAAAACATGTGTATCTACTTGTATCTACAATTTTTTTTTTTTTTTTTTAAAAACTGAAAAAACTATTTAATTTTCACTTTTCATTAAAAGTACTTATATTTCTATTTTAAATCTGTCATTCTTATCCCTCTTTAAAAATTGTCAGCGGTACGCAGGAATACTCATAAGCCTTAATATAAGTCTTCTAAAAATGCATTTTTTATTTTTGATTGTTTTTGTCGTAAAATTAATAATCATCTGTTTATAATAAAGCAATTTTGAAATCACTCTTATTTCACGACTGTTACACATTTTTGTAGAAGAGTATGAGTTATAAATAAACCGAATATATGCGATCAATCACGAACAACGAATTTAACGAATTGTAACGAAAAACGAAATAACTACAATTATATTCATCAGGGGTAAGTACGGTACCAGATTATATGTGCATACTCATATGATTTTAAATAGACGAGTCCGAATAAGAAAAACGAATTATTGAAGACTTTACAACGAGGTCGGTTGTAGTCTGTTTTACAATTTTAATATTAAACGGTCCGTCTATGTATTCAATGTTCGTATATTTACGAACTCATTTTTAGTGTAAGTAGGTACTAGTCGGATAGGTTGTATATTCTATGGGTACTAGAGAAATACGACGTCAGTGAGTGTAGTGTCGCGACGGCAGGCGTCCACACAATCAAACAAAACGACGGACATACGAAATACGAAATATAATATATATATATTTTATATATAAATACATATATATTATATATATATATATATATATACATATTAATAAAAAGATTTGTCGGTGGTCGGTATACATTCGGTGTGTGTATTAGTGGAACCGTCCACTTATTTCTGTGTTCTCAGCACATATTATAAGATGATAATGTCGAGCTGATATTTATTTATACCAATGTGAGCTCAGCAATGTTCTATCTGTGTATTTATTATTACATACTTACCACATAGTTCAACATTTATATGTTAGCTTATATTGTGCTAAAGCTATGTAACCGTCAACCAAAAACACCAACCAGTAGCCAATCTGTTCAACTCTAAAAAAATTTACTACACGAAAAGCTTAATACAAATTTTATAAATGTACTCTTCAAATATGTGTTAGTTTAGTTATAACGGTGATTAAGTGTGTGTTTTTGGTTTGATTGTGTGTGTAAAAAATAAGTGTGTGTTCCAAAATAGTGCATATTTTATCGACAACGATTCATTTACGAAACCACGATTTTTATTATTTTTTTAAGTTTATTCAATTATTGAAGCTTTACATTGCATAAAATTAGTAAATATCTATTATAAATATACACTGACATGTATAGATGATTCAAAAATACATGTACAGATTTACAATTTTATCGCCTTCAAATCGGCAATATGTGAAGAAGTGGATAAAACCAAAATTATTTCATTGGGAATATATCACATGTAGTTTAGAATCATCTGTACATATGTGTGAACATGAGTGTTATTTTATAACTTTTTTGTACTCTCTCTCTATATTAAAGTTGATTTACGAACTAACAAAAAAATATAAAATGATTATTTAACAATAGATAATCATTAAAATTTTTTTGAATATATATTTTTTCTCCATAAAAGTTCTATTTATGTATGAAAGATGTAGAGAACTAAGCAATAATATAAGTTCAAATATACAGACAGATTGGTATATATAACAGAGGCGGATTTAGATAATGGTTTCATGTAGTATTAGTCGAAGATTCTTGTCAATCAATTTCAAATATTTTTCAAAATTTGAATTGTCTGCCTGTTTGTGTGTTTGCATAATCTTGAAAGGTATAAATGCGATTCGATGTCGAGATTTTTACTTTCCTGGTGAAATCTTTGAGTATTTTTTCGAACATATTAAATAGATTGAAGAAAAATTTGTATAATAGTTTATAAGATTTAGATGAGAACGATATTTAAAATCTGAAGAATAATACCTATGTAGGCAATTTTTATTTATTTTTTCATGAAAATACTTCTGAAATTACATATGCAATTTTGGATGTATCTGTTATTCGTAATGTGCATAGTAGAGTAAAGGGGGGTTGCGGATAAGATGGGGTACCTATCTTATATAAAAAACCAATTAACTAATAATGATTTTTTTTTGGATACGACACACCGCGTAACATTCGCCAGAGTCGCAAGTCGCAAACACCACTTGATTTCTGTGTAAAATTGAAAAATCAGTTTGATACGGTGATATGCTTAGAGTTTTTTCAGTTTGTTTGAAACGTGATTTTCCTATATATATCGGCATTTAAAAATAAGGCTATATATTCTCGTAGAATCAAAAAACGCGACGACCTGAATCTTCCAGGCTTACTAAAAATTATAAAATACATTAATTTTATGGTATATTTTATAATTTTTAGTTTATATTAATGAAAATGAATGTTTTAGTATATAGATAAACAAAAAAAATTCTGAAAAACAACTCAATATAATATAACAATCTAATATTTAGTGTTTTAAAATAGGTAAAACTATCGCATTTTTTTATTCTTTGAGTATACTTGCGTCAACAATCATACTTCAGATTAGCGCTTGTTTATCTAAGTGTGAGAATAATCTTTTTAGAAAAAAAGTTTTAAATTCAATTGGGCATGAGAGGGAAATGGGGATACCTTAACTTGCCCTTATTAAAATAATAACAAAGTTTTTACTACTTGTAATAATAATATTTATAATGGGGTTTTACCTTCCGATACAATCATGATGTGAGTGGAGGGCAGCATATTGAGTAAAGACTAGGATTTGGTACGTAGTGTACCATGTTTTTCTTGTAATTGTTATTTGGAATCAAATGAAGGCTGGACTACATGTGGTATACCTATATGATATGTCCCTTAGGGTACTCCACTTTACTTGAGGGATAGGCAAAATGGGCAGATATAATTTTTTCTATTTTTTGAGAATTGTCTAGTTAATTACGTAACATATGTTCCTAAATATGTTGAATCATAAAAGAGTGATTTCCAGAGATGATTATTAAAATAAAAATGATAACATGCATACGAAAATGTGGGTTTTATTGAGCTTCAAACGTTAAGTACCCCCACATTGCCCCCTCCACTACATGGAAATGATTTCTTAATCGATTCATGCGCCACAAGTAGCTAAAATTTGTTATAAATCATTCACATTCTAGAAAATATAATTATTTATTCAATTGTTTGCATGTAAATTGTATTACAAATGTCAGACAAAAATTATTGAATAATTACAAAAAATGTCATTTAATTGTTTTTGTTGGGTTAATAATTTTAAGAATAATTGAAGAAATCGAATTGGCAATTATTTCTAATTGTTAATATAAATATTTATTCAATTAAATTTGTTAATAAATTTTGAGAAATTTACCTATATTAAATCATATAATTTCTACAGACTTATATATCATTTGATTGGTAAACTAATATTTCGTACCTAATCTGGCAGCACTGATTTATATCTATAGTAAAATTTTATATAATTTATTTCGGCAACTAACGGTATTAGAAAAAATCCCCCATCTATCACAGCTAGTAAAACTATTTTAAAACTAAAAGAATGCACGTATATACATCGAATGGTCAGTAATTGTACCATCCGATTATACCATTTTTAATTGAAATCTTCTAGATATCTTAGAAAAGCTGAAGAAATTTGCACATTATTTATATAAGGTAATATCTATACTAATAGCCATTATTTTGGTAATGAATCGAGTCTTTTAATCCTTCCATTTTAAATTGAACCACCTTTAGATTTGCGAAATTCACCTATTTATTTTATTAACGATAAAAATAAAAAATTAACAGTCTACACTCATCTAGATTTTTTTAAACGATTTTGAAAATATAGATGTGTATAGACTGTTGAAAATTAATTTAAATTGCTAATGGGAATAAATAAGTAAATTTTTATAAATCTAACGGAGGTATAATTTGAAATGGAATTGGTTCAATTTTTGAATCAATTTCGATTTTTTCCTAATTTCCTAGATCAAATTATTTTGTATTTTATAAATACGTATTTCGACTACAAAGTAGTGATCATCAGTATGAATTAGCTAGCTGTAATGATTCTCTGAGGAGATGTTACTCGTTGCTAATTTGGTGACGGTTTGCAAAATTGGGGAAAAATCGAAATTTATTCGAAAAATCCTAGAGTTCTCATTAATAATTATAAAATCAATTTTTGAAGATTATTAAAAAACTTAAAGAATGAAAAAAATTAATTTAAATATTATCGAAAAAATGTTTATTAGTAAGAATGTCTATTAGGTAAGATATTACCTAATAGACAATGTGAAATTTTCTTAGGATTTTCTAAGAAATTTAGAGGAGTTCAATTAAAAATAAAGATAAGAGAGATCAGTCGGAGAGTACAATTCCTGATCTTTTGATGTATATAAATTATTTTACTTTTTTAATGGTTTTTTTTTATTTAAGCAAAAAACATTAGTGTAGAAACTTCTTATGATTGTGTTTGTATTTTTATATTCGACATATAAAATATATCAAAAGGTATTAGTTTTATTATAAAGTTTGTAACGCTAGTAAATATTGACCATACAAACAAAATTTTGGTATTTGGTTGTTCAAAGATTGCCCAAGCGAATACGGTCCACTTTTAGAATTTCTGACTAAAACAACTCTTGGATACGATCGTTATAAATGCGGTTAGTCATGTAACTTTTAGCCAGTTTAAATTCAAGTATGTAGGTTCGAAAATAATCCCGATGATGTCTTATCAGGAATAAGCAATTTGCCAATGAAGTAATTAAAATTATTCGTAATTACACACTTTTATATTTTTCGATGAAATAAAACCGCAAATTTTAGAGTTTAATTGTTATCTTAACATAAAATACACACGATATATGGGTTAATTTGAATTTATTTAAACTAAACAAATTCGTAATTGTTTACTTTTTCATCATTTTTGGAGATCAATTTATTCGATTAATAAGACTCACTGTAAACTTGCGTTGGCCTTGATAGACTACTGAATCTTATCTTCATAAAATAGCTCCAAATGGACAGAACTATATGCAATCATGGTAGAGATAGAATGGATAGAGCACTCACAGATTGTTGTGGCCTTAAGAGTATAAAACCTTTAGGTCGCAGTGTCCAAACTTTGTATAGGCTTTACAGTATTGGATGTTACTTAATCAAAAGTTTAATAGACGCATCACTTATGTTCTACGTAAAACATAATGTTTCACATTGCCGGTAATAATTGGCTTAAAAATCTTAAATTGCATTCAGAAAATTTCGAAAAATTGAAAAATTTTATTAAGTGTTTTGCATTGTAAATAATCTAGAATAACTTTATAATATCGACATTGGTTCAATAGTTGCTAGCAACAGGCTGATTTTGCAGAAAATAAATCAACGAGTTCATTTAGCTGCATCTTATCATATATAAATCAGGATCATTGACTCTGTATCCACCCTATACTCATAAGATCGTAGGCAATACCAGAGTTTAACTATGATTTGCTTACTGTATGTAATAGTTAAAAGATAGCATGACCCTGAATTATAGAGCAATTTCACAACGTATAATATAGAAGGGAATATTGTATTGTTCTTTGATCTATCAAATTTTACTTTACTGTAATTTTCCTTATTTTTTAGATTGCTTTAGAGAGTATTAAACAAAAGCTGTTAAGTAGCCTTTTTACTTCCCGTGGAAGGTTAACTATTAAAGGATTTGTATATTTATAGTTTTATATTTCTTTATTTCTGTTTAAAGAGTGTTTTTAACAAAGATCAAGTTCGTGAATGACCAAAATCGGCTCGTTGAATCCATGATCCAACTTTTGAACCATCAAAGATATATGCAAATCCAAAGACAAAAAATGTGTTTTTTTTTTAAGAGATAATTTTTATTAGAGTAAATATATATATTTAGAGTAAATTATACATGCTTTACATTAAAAATAGTTCAAACATTTGTACTGACCCGTATGTCGAGTTTCTAAATTTACTCTGTTAGTTGTTAAAATTCATTTGCATTGTGATATCAACTTATTTGCAAATAATTAAAATGTAATGTTTTCAAAACGTTATGAAAAAAATATCATTAAATAGAACAAAGAGTCACAACAGATCATTTTTCTTGCTGGTTCTAGGGCTAGTTTCACTGTACCGTTGCATTATTAGATTGATTCTTTTGTCACACTCAAATTCCTGTATGTTAGAATATTTTACACGAATTTACGGTTTTAGTAGCTTATATCTGGCGTAATATTCATATGAGGACAAAAGTCACTGGATAACTATTCTAAGTTTAAATGCGTTTTTTATGCAACCAGATCTATATACATAAAATAATACTACTTCCCCAATATGCGAGGTGCTGAAAGTTCAAATAAAATAACCGATGGCTGACAGGCAGACAGGCAGATACGAGAGTGATTCTATTCAATTTTTTAGAAATAGTTTTTATATTTTTTATTAGTATTTTTGGTAAAAATAGAAATAAGGGATGCTTTAGTCGATTTCTACTTAAGGCTTTGACGTTTGTGTTAGCTTTCATATTAAATTATAGATTATGTTTGACTGCAATCTTGAATTAAGATCACGAAATGTCGCCTGACTATCTGACGAAATATGATTGCGATCGTAATAGCGAGAACTAATATTTTCAGTGTATCTGCTACCAATATTATTAATGCCTTGTGCTATATAAAAAATAAAATTACAAAAATACCAAAAAAATAAGAAATGCAACAATCAACGATAATACAACAGCAGAATACAACTAGTTCGTCGAATACAACATCACCAATATCATCATCAGATAATACACAAACAATACAAACACCAAATGGCATACCAGCTGGTTCACAACAACAGCCAACAACAGGTGGCGTTGGTGGTGGTGCTAGTCCTGCAACACCAGGTGCTACTGGTATTGCAACGACATTTAATATAAGTAAATCACAATCACATATAAATGGTGGACGATTTGATTTTGATGATGGTGGAACGTACTGTGGTGGCTGGGAGGATGGTAAAGCACATGGACATGGTGTATGTACAGGTCCTAAGGGACAGGGTGCATACAGTGGATCATGGCATTATGGATTTGAAGTTTCTGGAATATATACATGGCCTAGGTGAGTCTATATTAAACTTTAACACATTTTTTCAATAAACACATTCTATAATGTAGTATATACATAGTCACTTTTTCTATTTCCTTGCACAAATAACTTAAAATAAAATGATCTAAATGTTACGCGAAATTTATGCACAATGTTGACCATCTTGACATGAATATGAAGATCTGTTTTCATGTCAATAGGATCCCCGTTTATATGTCCAAATGACCCCCATTTGGATAATTATTTTATGATATATTTGTCAGTAAAAAAAGAAAAAAAGGACAATTTAATAAAATTTTAAAATGGTTGTTAAAATTTTTTCAGTGGTCGAATAAGAAAGAAGAAAAGTAACAGATATTTATAGGTTTTTATTTTTATACGTACTTTCATGTTTTCTAGGGGCAGTCACAAAAATGACCTATTTACCACCTTAGGAGCACATATACTCCTAAGGTCGTACTATTTTCAAGAAGTCAGGTTTGATTTTGGAATTTTAGCACTTCGTTATTTATTAATTCAAAATAAAGGAGCTTTTCAATTTGGTTGTATTTAAAAAAAATCCCAAATCATAAACTTTAAGCACTTAGACACAATTCAAAACTAAAAGATTATCTAAAAAAATTCAAGCGATTTCAAAAAAATAGCAACTAAAAAGTACATTTAAAGAAATCATTTCCATGTGAACAATTTCATATTCATATTTTGAGAATATAGAACTCCATATTTGAAAAATAATCATTTGTAAATTAAATTACTATAGTAATAATTTACATTTTAGTTTATTTTTGGGCCATTCCATACCAAATCATCAAATGTGGGACTCTGACACATCTCCGATTTTGATTAAAATAAGCAGAAACGTTGGGATTTTCGTCAAAAAAAGAAAATTTTCTGCTTTTTATTGTTTGTTATGTAATTCTCAGGTGGGACCTTCAACCATTGAAAAAAATAACATTTTTCGATACCCTCATTTATTCTTAGTTCAAAATTGATCTATTTATTGTAGGTTTATAATTTTGCCATCTAAGTTATTGAAATGCTGTCAATGGTATTTGGAATCTTTTGAGTTATCACATAGTATTTTTTGAAATATACACTATTTTCATAATTTTGACGTATTTTCTTTAGCTATAACTATGAATTCGATTAATGCATCAAGCTAAAATTGTATTCATTATATTTCTCCTGAAGCCTAGTTATCCTGTGATAATGATTTCAAGATCATTATCTTCTATTTGAAAAAATGAAATGAAAAGTCAAAAATATAAAAAACACTCCTTTTTAGTTGAAAATGAATTAAAAAGACTGAAAATATTAAATAAAAAATTATATGGTCAGTTTTAGCTTCTCAAATTTCATAATCCGGTGGTGTTATTTTCAGTCCTTGAGATTTTGTAGCTTTTTAAAAATCCTTGAAAATTAAAATTTCTCTTGTTTATTAACAATGGAATATATACAACAATGCACTTTTTTACCTAAACAGCCCAGTAAAAACTCGAATCGAAAATTTGACTCGAAGACATTAATTCCTCTTGTTATTGTATCTATTGTAAAAGAAAGTAAAAATTGTGTTTTTTGGAAAGGAAATGAAAATGTAAATTACGGCTTGTACGTTCAAATTAACAATTGGGTATTTAACTTCACGAACAGAGAACTGAAGTTTTATTTTAAAGCCTCAAAAATAAGCAAATTATGGAAGTTCTATAAATAATATAAATAAAGATAAAGATAGTGATACTCTACAGTGACGTAATTATGTTAAATCCAATAGAAATTGCATGTAAAATATTGTTTTTAATAAAGAGATGGAAAATAATAATCTCTGAAAATTTATAACTTATTGAAGCAGGTTTTATATTCTAATGAAATATAACAAAATTGATATCATTGAAATACCCAATTGGGTGTAAAAGATATTTTGCTTATAATGTAATGAAAATCGCTCGATCGATGGATAGCTCGATCTATCCCTATTATACAATCTATCTATTATACAATTATGTATAATAGATATTATGTATAATATATATTATGTATAATAGATAGATTGTATAATAGGGATAGATCGAGCTTTCTGACTGCAATAAAGCATTTAATAAATATTTGTCCACACTGATTAGAAGAAGTTTTGCTTTAAAGGTTGGACAAGATTTTACGTCTCTCGAAAATGAATTATAGACAAGCACTCTTAGTTTGCTGTGTGACTTACAATGTGCTTCGTACCATTGTATTATTTAAAAATAGATTTATGTACACTTATTTATATTTATTCTATAAGAATATTTCTCGCTACTAATTTGACTTCTCAGTTGAATCGATAACAAATGATCGATTTAAATTTTATTTAGAATTATGTTTATTTCATTTAGATTGATAAATAAATTTTTCTTTGATTTTCTGATCTTGCGTCGATTCAACTGGGAAATTTAACTTTTTTGACTGCTTGACTATTTTCAAATTTATTATACAGACGAATTACACGCTTTAGTGACACCTTTGCCAGAAACATAGCCGAATTGATGTTTAGTAATTATGTTATATTTACACAAAAAAGTATCAACTCTGCTATTTATAAACTTTTCCAAAATTTTAGAAAAAACTGGCAAATACGTAATAGGCCTGAAATTACTAAGTAATTATTAATTTTTGTTTTCATTAAATGTATTATACGTGCGAATTTAGCTCTATTAGGAAAATCGCCAGTAAACACCATACATGAAATAATGTTTGTTAATGGTGCTAAAATCAGATCTGCACAAAACTTTAATATACCATTTGAAATATAGAATATATCTTGGGTGGTCTTATTTCCGAGTGTGTTGATTACTTCCTTTACTTTGTTACACTCCACATCATGGAGGAAAAACGAATTTATAATAAAACCTGAACTCATCGAAGAGTGGGGAACTTGGGGTTCCTTCAAAACGTTTCCATCTTCATTAACAATCTCATTCAAGTTGTGAGATTTACTTGAGCCAATTTCATTTGTAATAATATTCCAAAGAGCTTTAGAGTCACCCTTTGCAGAACGTACTCTTGTGGCCACACATTGTCTCTTGGATGTCTCAATTACCTTATTATATACTACATTTAGTTTAAGTTGGTGTCTGAGTGTCTTTTGGAAGTATCAAATGTTTAGTTTCCCTGCCTGCCTCTTATGTAGCAATCTGATCTATTCAAAAACTTGAAAAGACAAACATTCAAATAATATTCGTTTTGTACTAATTAGGGAAATATGACTAGTGAAGAAGCTCGCCTGCTCACTGTTTCTGCTATGCTATATATTATATTACTTATCACATCATTTTTTTGTTTATTCATAACAATTTTTGTTAAATTAACATTTGCATCATAAAAAAAAATTACAAAATTTTAAGCAATTACTGTGAATTAATTTGATTTGAAAATCTAAATGACCCAAATAAATGTGATATTTGCAGAATTATTTCTTCAGTGTGTCATTTAACATTTATTATTCTTTATTTATTTTTTTAAGCTGATATAGTTGTGACGTAGCTTTTGCAGAGGATTCGCAGACCAGACTCCGTAGAGAACACTTAGTGAATCACTGTTATATGTTAGCACGAAAAAAAAATTTATTTAGTAGGGAGAAAACTAAGCTTAGCATGAAACCAACGCGGCAGTGGAAGATCTCGAACTATTATTAAAACACCTAAGCGACAAAATTAATGAGACTTTGGCAATGGTGCTCTTTACTTTTCCGCACTGACAATACATGCAAATGGAATTTTAATAATAAAGAAGATAAAATAAACTATACTTTTTATTATATTAATGAATATATTTAATTAATTAAATTTATTAATATTATTAATTATATAAATAAACAAACAAACATGTAATAACGTAATTACTATAACAGTTTTTTTTTTGTATAATATTTCATTTCTATATCAGATCACATTAATCAATCATTATTACATAGTATTAAATAGATTGTACATACCTACCTATAGAATTATTCTAAACGTGTATCCAAATGAATTTTGGTTGCTTTTTGACGTCCATTTTAATTGTCATCTGCCGTTTTTACGTTTTATTTCTTGTGTATTTTGAATTAGCTACAATTGATCTTTTTTTTTATTATAAATTGTTAAGAGCATTCTTGAATATTTCCATTTGTAAACGGAAATTTTGATCCATTTGTTATGTGATAAATTTTTCCTGTTACATGTTAAATGTTTCCGCAAATATGGTACAATTTTTCCTCCCCTGTCTATCGTACACATCTCAGCATCTGATCTGTCTATCATTCATCTGAACTCAGCATCTTTATTGATTCTACAGTTTGGTCAGGCAGTAATGCACAGATTTTAAGATACATTACGTAAGTAATGCACAATGTTTTCAAGCATTTGTGAATAATATAGGCCAACGATGAAAACACTTTTATAAACGTAGTATAACTTTTATTTTTACCTTATTTCTAGGATTTTAAAGTGTGTTAGACTCTAAAAAGTCATATCAACTACGAATTTTTCATATTTTAATCCTTGAACTGCGAAAAGTGATTTTTTAAATGCTATTAGGTTAGGAATAAAATTACTGTTCGCTATACATAAAAATTCAGAACTCGTCCCAGGGTTGGACGACGTGGACATGAGTATCTAAGCTTTGGCCATTCCAATAATTATCCAGATTTGAACCATGATTTAGTAACTGAGTCTAGGCTATTCCAATGATTAGCCAGGCTTAAGCCAGTGCTATGTAACCCAGCATCTGATATTTGATAACAACATCAGACATTTTATAACAACAGCTGCTTACCCAGGTGTGGGAAAAAGCTGCGTATACCTGCTTCGGCCTTTAATGGCAATTCAAGTTTGTGTCAAGACTGAGTAAAATACACTTGACCGTTTCAATGATAACTCAGGCTTAGACGAAGACTGAGTAGCTTGGCATTTGCCATTCTTGCAGTTACCCAGATTATCCGCTATTGTCTCTTATAAATTTCGTTAGTGAAACCAATTTCACCCAAAGGCAACCGTATTTACCCGAAGATAGTGTACAGGTTGTCAATACTATAAACTCCATGTACAGTACACGTATGCCCACTCTGTTTCCCGTTATACTACCGCCATATTTGTTACAACAATAGTAAAAATAATATTGCTATTGTCTGCTATTTTTTGGCCTACGAATTTTTTGGTCTAAAAATAAATTGACAACTTTATTGAAACCATGTCTAGTTTATTCATACTCAAAAGTAAAATTGTAGTGTGCGTTTCATTGAACAAAAAATATTCAGGCGGTAAATGAACCCATTATAAATACCATAATTAATATTAACAATAATAATAATATGAGATTGACAATAAACTTTTGATACAGAATCGTACATGCCTTATTATTTTATATATCACTTTTTAGCTTTTACAACTACTAAAGTCATATACTTACTACAGTGGGTATATTCATTCTATTCAACAATAGTACTCAAAAATCGATCACCTATCCATGTTCTGTGTTTGTTGTTGCTTAACTTTGGTGATCGGTTGATATCGGTAATTACCTTACGTCAGTGCGGGGTCTATCGTTGTTTTAATAATAGTGAGTTTGACAGTTAAAGTGAATTAGTAATTATGATACCAGTGGCATCTTTTCTTTTATTAGCCTCAAAATTATTTATATTATTTAGTGTGTTTATTATTAAAAAAATTAATTAGTTACGTATTTTTACTTAAAAATAGAGATATGTATTTTTGTATAATTAAAAACCAATAACCAAAATTAAAAATTTAAATAAAAATCTGAATGTAATTTAAAAAGATCTGCTTATCCAACAATTAAATATATAAATATTATACATTGAAATTACATGTTTTTTATTTTAAGAGTAAGCATATTTAACATAGGTCTTGTGAAATATGTATATCTTTAAGGACCTACAATAAAATATGTACAAAATAATATAAATTAGTATTTTGCTAGATCGTTTTGATCTCTCTTTCGATTGTTTTGACAGTTATCTTCAGTAGACCAAACCTTAATCTATTAATAAACACAAAAATATATACATTCCTGCAAAGAAAATAAATTAAAATAAATAAATAAAATAATAATGTCGAAATTGAAGCAATCTCTTTGAACCTGTGAAGCAGAAAATAGCAAATTAATTAATTAAAAAAATTATTAAAATATTATAACTTGTTATACAATTGTATTACAATAACACTTTTTAACGCAAATTTGCGGCACCTCTACTTGAAAAAGTTCAATATACCACAGACTGTAAATAAAAATTAAAAATATGTCCAAAATTTTGAATAATTTATACTAATAATTTCTACTAACTAATGAATTAAAAACTACTGGACTGACTTGAAAATTTATTTGGGTTCTTAAGGGGATATATATTTCAAAAATAAATTTTGTAGTCTACAGAAATACTCGTCCAGATTTGTATAAAACAATTTTTTTGTTCCATTGTACCTCAACTGTCCCTACTTATTGTTTGCCTATAATAAATAATTGTTTATAATGCAAAATAACTGGTGAGCTAAAAAGTTCGTAGGCTAGCATAGAAAAAATTTTTTTTTGGATAGAATTTGTTTTTATTATATAGTTTCCTTCGAGGGCGATACAACGAATATAGGTCATACAATTTTTCGATACCATTTTTATAATACAATTTGTCTTTAGCCTCAAAATAGGCTTTAGTTTCAGCGATAACCTCTTTATTGGAGTAAAATTTCCGTCCAGCGAGCATCCTCTTGAGGTCTGAGAACAGAAAAAAGTCACTGGGGGTCAGATCTGGAGAGTACGGTGGATGCGGAAGCAATTTGAAGCCCAATTCTTGCAATTTCCAATTCTTGCTAGATAGTCAATGAATATTATCCCATGAGTATCCCAGAATACTGATGCCAGAACCTTGTCGTTCGACTTTTGCGTCGTTCCACGTTTTAGTGTCGGGTCATCACGTGCAGTCCAAAAGAACCACTCGTCTGACTATCGTTTTGACTCCGGTGTGAAATGATAGAGCCATGTTTCATCCATCGTCCTATATCGACGCAAAAATTTCAGATTCATTTCATCCATGATCAATTTGGATCAAACATCTCCAAACACTCCTTAGAATCATCGATTCGCTGTTGTTTTTGGTCGATTATGAGCTCGCGCGGCCCCTACTTTGAACAGAGGTTCGCATATCTAAATATTTATGCACGATATGACCAACATGTTCCTTTGATATCTTTAGGGTCTCAGCTATCTCAATCAACTTCACTTTACGGTTATCAAAAATTATTTTATGGATTTTTTTGATGTTTTCGTTGGTAGTAGCCTCTTTGTGGCGTCCACTGTGCTCATTTTGCCTCGTTTAAATTTAGCAAACCACTTCCCTACGGATGATTTTCGTGGTGCAGAATAATGTTTATCAAGCTAAGCCTTGGTTTCAACAGTAATTTTTTTCGCCAAAAAGCAATACTTAATTAACACACGAAATTTTTTTACCCATTTTGTCAAGGTTACAAAACTTCTTTCACTAAAAATGCTATAAATCAGATACTAATTGTGCAACAGCTGTTAAATTCATACACGCATCTTTTGAAGGTTAGAGTTAACTAAAAATCATATGGATTTGATACTAGTACCGCCATCTATGTGGCAGCATACGACCTTTCCAGTCTACCTAATAGTCAATCCATTACATGATCATTGATATTCGTACTATGTTAAAATAAAATATAACCAAAGTTTGCAGTGATACATTGTATGTATTCTATCGGAGAAAGTATTTTTAGAATCATTTCAGTACTCAGTATTTCCCAAGATTACTCCGCTACAAATAAACAAAGCTTTCCTATTTATATTAGTGAAGATAAAGGTAGATTGCGTTTGTAGTAATTATGTCAGTAGGTACAATGTAATATTTGAATGTTGTTTAAATTTAAATATTATTTTCTATTTAACTGCTTTTCAAATTTAAATGTTTTTCTTATATATTCAAAACTATTCTTGTATTAAATTGTTGAGAGTTATTACTGGAAATGAAAAAGTAATTAAATAAAATAACTTGCATAAAAGATAATTGAATTGTTGTTCTCAGTACTTTAGCGGTTCGTTCTTAGTGGCCAGCTGCCCCACTAGATCCCCTTTTAAATCAATATTTGAACCATTTTGTAAGCTCTTTGAGGGCTGAATTTCAAAAAATTATTGTTAATTTTTCAATTAGGTTATAAAACCACCCATAATTCTAGCCTACGTTATAATAGTATGTTTTGTTCAAAATTGTAAACTTTCTAACTTAGCTTCTCTGCCTTTACCTTGATGGTAATTTCAAATTTGAAACACCACTACATCTCTTTGTGATTTGACTTTCAAAAATTTCTTTTTTGACTTTATTGTGGTTTGGGTAGTACAAAAATCAATATGTCACAAATATGTTAGTCTATTATCACTTTGAAACGTCTCTTAACTCCTTCGAAACAGAATTTCCCTTCTTAATGCTCACTTACTGAATTTCGAAAAACTTCAAAAATAAAAAATTTTAATGTTCTAGACTTTTAAATTGCTTATATTATAATTTCTAATATAACTTCTAAAAATCAAAGCTACACGCTATTATTGGTATGTAATTTTCCAACTTATTTTAGAACGAATTAATTGCGTTATCCGTGAAGTAATAAAAAATTTTCGTTATTAGCTTTGGTTTATGTAACATGGAAATGTGATTTAAAATGGTTTAATGACTTTGGAGCTGGAAATATAAAAATTAATACCATACGCCAATTATGGTGGTAAACGATTTATTTTAGAACAATGATATAATTATGACAATGATTTAAATAAATATTGATTTTCAATTTAAAATTAACTTTCACTACGAATAACATCAATTAACACATTAATTAATAAACCCAATTTACAGTATTTTGGATTATTATAAAAATCCGCCTGTTGTGAATGTTCTCCAACACCCGTATTTCCAGTATTTGTTGTTGATCCGTCTCCAGTATCTGTTATTTGTGTCGATTGTTGGGACTGCTGAATTACATCACATGTTATCATGTGAAAACTGAATAAAATTGCAAATAAAGATAAAGTAATATAAGACATTTTTGATTATTTTGTTTTCTTAAATGTTTTTTAGATTAATTATAATAAGTTATGGATGGCAACCTATTAATTAATGTCATATTAAAAGTTATAAGCCGGTTTATATATCCAAAAGTAATTTTAGCTAATTCACTTATTATCACGTTTTCGTATTTCTAATAATAAATGTATCACAATAGATTACTTCAATTGTTTTTTTTAAATATCTCTTCTGAAAAATATTTCCTTTATGATTTTCATGAAACTTCCGTATAGTTTAGCTTTTCTTTTTGTGTAACCAATGATATAAAAATATAAATAAATTGTTTATATGTTGTATTATAAATATTTAAGCACGTTCATAATTATTAATGTTTTTTTATGGTTATTTTATATTAAGTTTCCAAGTGTTTTGAAATATTCTATTTATAAATTTAAACGTCCAGTATCAAGAATTTAATGAGAATCACATACATATTATAGGCAATTAAAAAAACGCAACCAGGAATTATGCATTGTAGAGATATTTAGTCCTCTCGGTACAGAATGCGGACCAAGTACCTATCTTATAAAAAAAGCATCTGATTGATTAAAGTGTAATCTTTATTGAAAAGGGTATCTAAAATTACCAAAAATACTTACTTTGAACTTTTTATCGATGCACAATATACATATTTGGTGTTTTGCAATCAGTATAAAATGATGAGGGGAAATGTTAATAAATTAATTTTAATTTCACCCCTATCTTTTCTTTATATATTTTTAAGTTTCTTTATATATTTTAAAAAAAAATGTCTACCAACTATAGACAAATAGATAATTTTAACTGAAAATTTAAAAATCAAGGCAATGAAAGTGTTTCATATATTCGAACAAGTTAACAAGAACAAACACAAATCATTTAAGTTTTCTGCACCTCTTTGGTACAGTATTTTTTAAATGACACACACGTCTTTCGTTTACCTTTCAATTTGATAAAAAGGATCTAAAAACTGTTAATAATATATAGAAATAAAGGTTCCTTTCTCTACATATTTATTCAAATTTAAGGAAAATTTTTTGTACTCTACAAAATTACTTGGTTTATTTGCCTTTCTTTGACTATCAATCGGACACCTTAGTGCCGTTTCACGCGAAATAACAAAAATGTATTTTCAAAAATATAATAAATATCAGTTGTTTTCTTAAATCGTATGATTATTGAATTAAATACTTGCAAATAAGTATATATTTGAATAAAATTTTTTAAAATTTATTTAAAACTAAATTTGAAATGATTAAATAACATTGGTAAATAATATTTAGTGGATAACTACAAAAACTCGATTTGGTAACTTTGATATTAACATAGTTTCCTCATAAAATTAGAACAATAAAATACATAAATATATTAAATTTTGTCAAAAATTGATTTTGACATTCTACCAAGTTAACGGGAATAAACACACAGCAAATTAGTATTCTACTATACTTTGGAACAATACCTTTCGAATGATGTAACTTTCGTTAACTTTGATAATAAATGCTCACTACAGTCTATGTATAATGTGACTGTCGGATGGCCTCGATATAACCTGAAGTATTGATTGATATTTATTTTCAAATCATCATTGAGAAAGTAATTAGTTCCAGCCGCTTTGCTGCGGTTTGTTTTCTTTTTCGAACGCTTACACACAGTATAAAAAAGAGGGGGAATCTTCCTCTTCAGAGGTAGCGAAAATCTGTATCTAGTTAAAGATGTGATGGTCTCGCTTTTGTTAAAAATTTCAAGCACCTTAGGATGATTCATTGTTATATAAGGACATTTAAAAGTCTTCGTCACTTCTCAAATGCCATTAGAACAGATTCCGACAATGGACTATTTAAAAACAAAAAAGTAATTGAGCAAATCTCATAAAGAGTTGAAAATCAAGTTGAATGTGCACGCCTTACCCGCCTCCAATTTAAGTGTTTAATAGCTCAACTGAAAGGTCTCAGCCATTGAGTGTTCTAACACAACACTTAAATAATGAAACGCCTTGTAAAAACTTGAGAAAAGTAAAAGATAGATGTAATTTCATGCTTCATCTGGACACTAATACCTTTCATGCAAATTGGCTGAATAGAACTTCCGAACGGATTCATCAATTTTTTAATATACAGATTCAATTATTAAACGTGAAAAAAGTTTAAGTAGGTACTTTAGTAGTTTAAGTAGAACTTTAGTTGATCAATGCCTAGGTCGAGTTATTAGATTACATTCTGAAAGACAACATACACTCGGACAGTTGGGACTTATTTTCAAAATCAAATGGCTGTCTATACGCTTAGTGTGAAATTGTTCAATATTTTGTTTGAATCCAATATTACTGCAATCAATAACTCGGGAAATTTTAAAATCTAAACAACTGTGGCCTTTTCCAAAGAGTCCTAATTCACATCACACAAAAAAGGAGATGAATCTGAGTTGTGCTATCAATAATTTCTAACTTATCCAATTTGAGTGTGTGTTTACTCAATAGATAGGTATTAAGTCACTGAGTGTTCTTAGGCCAAATGATATATGTATTTTTTATGAGGTGTTTCTTTCTCCAAGTCATGCGATAGTTTTGTATCCGAATATTTAAGTTCTAATGAAGATAGCTGGTTTTGAAGACGCGGGCATTCAACTTTTCATCAATTTGTTCAATATACAGATAACATGCCAACGAAGAATTTTTCGCAAAATCAGACAAAAGTTTTTTTTTTGTCCAATATAAATAAAACAAACAATTTTGATAAATTCAAAAAATCTTCGATTTTTAGTTTAAAAACGATTTGAATATATGAAATGAGTCATAACAATTAAGTAATTGAATCAACAAAATATATTCAAATGTGATGGAACCATATATGTTATTTGTTTCAATTGTTATTAATGAGTGAATTAGGTGCCAAAACAAGGATGAACATATTTATCTGCCTACTATTACAGATAATGTTGACTTTGTTTTTTATTTAAATACCTGCCAGATATTTGGGAATCACAATTAATTGTTTTATATTATCTATGATTATATGATCTACTTTGCTCTTTTAAAAAATAAAAATAAAAAAAAAATATAAAACACTCACGATTTATTTTAAATATACCTATTACAAATGTATAATATAATATTATTGTTACTTACTATGGGTCTGTAGGTCAAAAAAAACATTAAGTTTTAGAAACTATGAAGAAGCTACTCTAGGTGACAAACGACTTTTTTAATCAGCAAATGTAGGTTTTTTTACATATAACGTAACAAAAAACGTACCATGAATTTTTTGTAAAACCTATACTTTTGGCAATTAACGAAATTTTAATGCAATTTCTATGATCTAATAGAAAAATTGAATTTTTTACCTTAAAAAATTCATAAGAAAATTATTTATTTTATCGATTCATTCAATTTTGTGATAATTAGTTAGGTTAATTTAAATAAATATTGAAAAGTAAACATAAAGATTAAATTAATATTTGTTGGTTAGCTTATAGTATAGTAAAATGTGGTAATGATAAATATTTTTTAATTTAGTTTTTAATAAATACTTCTATTTATTATAATGAAGAAAAAAATTTAGTATTTTTACAAGTGTAGATAACAACTAACAGAATTAATTGTCTAGATACTCAATGTATGATTGAATTTCATTGTTTGGACTGTCTTTAATTAACATTTATGAAATTTTATAAATATCTATTCTTAACAGTTATATATGTATAGGTACATGTATAATAATAATAATAATAATATGTATTGTTATTACCTATATATGTTTATTAGCCAAATTCGAAAACGTAAAAATTTTGGAGAACTCAAGCATTTTACGAAATAATGTTTCAAAAAAATTAACAATTAATGTTTAGAATACGTCCAAATTTCAGCTCACTATCTCTGTTTTTTAGAGTTATCGTGAAGACGGGCGGGCGGACTACGGTAATTTGACAAGAAACATACTCATTTGAAATCTTGTTTAATATTTATTTTTGCAAAATATTTTTTTTTTTTTTTTTAAAGCTGTAGAAGTTTACTGGATACTCATGGAACCACGGTATAAATAAAAAAAATACATTTTCTAAGCTCTTAGACAACAAACCTAAACTGCCTGGTGGAGTATCTTTTATCATATAATTCTTAAAGTGTTTTCCGGAAACATCTTAACAGGAAGACGTGATAGTCCACTAATACAAATAATAACACATATGACGTTTCGTTCTCACCACTTACCACTCCCTTCAAACATCAGATTCCGTTGGTGAGGTGTAAGACTTTTTATGGTTTCTGAACAGATGTTATCACATGTCGTTTTGGTTATTATAATAAAGTTTTCAATAAAGACTTTTTTTAAATTAAGATTCAAATTTTTTTTGCTTTAAGCCTCAAATCTGTTTTAAATTGCCGAAAAAATCTGAACCATTCAAAAACAGTGATTATATTTTGGGTTTAAAAGTTTGGGATCTTTGTTTAATTGACTAATGCCGACGCGAAAGCTAATTTTTCATAAAATATAAGGGTTGTATATTATTTTGCAACTTATCATTTTTTCTACTCAACTTTAATAAGCTGGAGAGCTGTTATCTTATTCTGCGGATTATATACACTAGTAGGATCACTAAGTACTTCTTTCTCATGGTTCACTGTTGACCAAGCGGTATTAAGTATTTTAAGGTTAAAAATCGAAGCTGTTTTTTATTTAACTTGATTAAATGCCTTTGTAAAATGTTGAACATAAAGTAATGTAAAAAAAATTATTTCACATTACGATTACATAGTATGATAAGGAACTGAACACAAATTTTGAAAAATTTTTTAAATTATTACACCCAAGAATTTTTTTTTTTTTCTTTTGAAATACACATTATGTACCTTCCCGTTAAATTTATCTCTGGTGGACAATATGTGAGTTAGGAAATAATGCTCTTCAACTGTTGTACATGTTTTATTACTATAAAATTATGGATAGTTTATTGCAAAATACTCAAGTTTCATTGTGGGACGTGGTTCACTGTTGATTATCCTATACCATTTGTTCGGTTGTACAAATACGATTCAAAGTTTTTCAATTCAATTTTTAATTTTTTAAATGATGTTAGAAAATTCAGAAAATAGACCTTTTTTTATAATTATTGGTTTGAAATTAGCACAACAAAGTTTTGGTCAAAATAATGAATGTTAAGGAGTAACGTTTCCCATTCGCACAATAAAACTTCTTATGAATAAAATGAGGCTTTGAGTATATTTAGAGCCTAGAAAAAAATTCCAAGTTATCTGACCTGAACCTTTGTTAATATATAAAATATCATTTAAAACTCGTAGGTATATCTATATTTTAATATTAAAGAAAAAACTTTTAGTTATATTAATTTTATTATTACAAAATACATACCTTATCCAACCTAGAAATTAGAATTCATACGTCTTTGTTGTAAAAAATAAATACCAATAAAAAAGTATTCCGTAAACATCTTTGAGATAGTTATAAGTACCTGTAATTTATAGCTAAATATAACTATTGAACCAAACTCGCTATAGAATACAAACACGCTTGAACAAATTAATATCATATTTATCTTTAAACAAATGATTTGATATAGTTTGATCTAATAAAATAATTATAATGAATTGTAAAAAAAGATCTAACATTATAGATTAAACTGATTACAAATTTAGTATAAATAATAACGGTTTAAATTACATTTCATTAGTAATAAATCAACTAATAATATAATTGGTAAATCATTTATATATTTTATTTAATTAAAATATATATAGTGACTTCACTAACAAAAAAAAAAAAAAAATTTAATTATACAAAACAAAACTTTAAAAAAAAATGTCGCAATTTATACAGAAAATATTAATAATTAATAATTTTTTATTAATTATAACTATTGTATTTACATCAGCATATCCACAGCCTATTACGTATATCAATAGTAATGGTGTAGTGACTAGTTATAGTTCAGTACCATACTATGCTTCAGGTCCAATTGTGCAACCACAATTACAACAACAACAACAACAAGTACAATCGCAACAACAACAGCAACAAGGACAACTGCAACAACAAGTACAATCGCAACAGCAACAAGGACAATTGCAACAACAACAACAACAGCAGCAGCAAGTGCAATCGCAACAACAACAGCAACAAGTGCAATCGCAACAACAACAAGTTCCACAACTATCTCAATCGGTTGCTTCTCATCAAGGAGGTTTAAATCCTAATAGCATAAGTGGTTACTATAAAAATTCATGTTTATTTGGCCACTTAGTAATGTTACTCAGTGACATAGTACGGCAACCAACATCAGATTGTACGAATGCTAATGCGCAAAATATGTGTACGCCACCAACATTAGCTCCAACAGTGCTAGACGATCCAACATCATTAGATAACACTTCTATACAAGAACAACAACAACAACAACAACAGCAACAACAACAACAACAGCAGCAGCAGCAACAGCAACAGCAGCAACAAGAAATAATAGTAACATCATCACCTGCGTTAAGTTCCTCATCCACGCCAACTTGTAGTGATTGTGAAACATCAGTACCAACAACTCAACCACCGCCAACTCCAGTGATTATTACTACAGCTACTCCAGTTGTCATACCAACTACCGAATGTCCTTCTACAACATTAACCCCAGTTGTACAACCAACAACATCATTGCCTTTAACAGATCCAACCCCACCTCCAACAACATTACCTTTAACAGACCCAACACCACCTCCAACAACATTGCCTTTAATAGATCCTACACCACCTCCAACACGTAATCAATTTGTGAAATGTGACGGGGGATATGGAATATATGTTCCATGGCAAACTACAACGCCCATTAAATCTGGAACAGGTACAACACCAGGTCAAACTGGTACAGGAACTATGCCTGGACAAACTGGTACAGGAACTACGCCTGGCCAAACTGGTACAGGTACTACACCTGGACAAACTGGTACAGGAACTCCGCCTGGTCAAACTGGTACAGGTACAACACCTGGTCAAACTGGTACTGGAACTAATCCTGGACCAACTGGTACAGGAACTATGCCTGGCCAAACTGGTACAGGAACTACGCCTGGCCAAACTGGTACAGGTACTACACCTGGACAAACTGGTACAGGAACTACGCCTGGTCAAACTGGTACAGGTACTACACCTGGTCAAACTGTTACAGGTACAACACCTGGTCAAACTGGTACAGGTACAACACCTGGTCAAACTGGTACAGGAACTAATCCTGGACAAACTGGTACAGGAACTAATCCTGGACAAACTGGTACAGGAACTACACCTGGCCAAACTGGTACAGGAATTAATCCTGGACAAACTGGTACAGGAACTAATCCTGGACAAACTGGTACAGGAACTACACCCGGTCAAACTGGTACACCAACTTCAGGTCAAAATACTAACAATGGAGGAGGGTCTAGCTCTGGAAAAAATGATGATGGAAGTCTAATAAATGTACCTGTAAATTTAGGATTAGGTTTAATATCTGAAGGTGATACAAAAGCTGGTACTGGCGGATCTAGTTCTGGAAACAATGCTGACGGAAGTCTTTTAAATATACCTGTAAATGCAGGAATAGGTATATTGTCTAAAGGTGATACAACTGCCGGTAATGGTGGAGCTAGTTCTGATAATAATGGAGGAACTAATTCTGACAAAACTGCTTCTTCAAGTAGTGGTGGAAGTAGTTCTGATGGAAGTATTATAAATTTACCTATAAATGCAGGAATAGGTGCATTATCTGAAGGTGACATAAGTGCTGGTAATGGTGGAGCCAGTTCTGGAAATAGTGGAGATGGAAAACCTCTTATAAATTTACCTGTAGATTTAGGATTAAAACTGTTGTCTAAAGGTGATACGACTGCTGGTGATGGTGGAGCAAGCGGAACTACTTCACCTGGAGGAGCAACATCAGGTGGTGATAGCAAACCTCCTTCAGGAGGAAGCAATACTAGCCCTGCAGATAATTCGGGTACTGGAAGTAGTTCTAGTGTACCACAAACTGATACAACAAACGCTGGTCAAGGCAACCAAAGTGGAACTGGACAAAGCAATCAAAATGGCAATGGAAGTGGAAATGGTAATCCAAGTGAAAACAGTGATGGTAGTTTAATAAAAATACCAGTAGCTGCTGCTGCCAATGTGATTAATAAAGGTGACGCTAATGCAAATGCACAAAGATAAATGAGGTCTTAAATAGATGAATGTTTTGTTATTAATCGGCTTGCTAACGCAACAATTTTGATCTTTTAAAATAAAATTATTTTTTGATAATTCTAAGAATCATAATAAAAATTTATTTTAGAAATATTATTATTAATTAAGAATCAATTTAATTTAGTTATATAAATGTTTATTGTATGTATTTATGTATATATGTACGTATGTATATGTATGTAAATAATTTGTTGTTAATTTTTAGCTAATTTAACACTTTTTATTGTGTTAAATAATTTTGTAGTATACGTAAGGCTAATAGTTTGTTGTTTATTTTAAATAATTTATGTAAATTCTTATAATATAATAAATTTATTTCTGAATGTATTTTCTAATAAATTTTGAATAGAGTTATAGTTTTCACACCCATAGAAAAATACTAAATCTTAATAATAAAAATCAAGTTGACAAAAATTACACATTTTAAGTCAAATATCGTGTTGCCCCAGGCACATCGATGTGCCTTAAGCTCATAAGAATTTTGTTATATTGCATTAGAGATTGTGTTTATTATAGTGGTCTCATTCTTTGTTAATGGACTACAAGTCGAATTACCATATAGAAAATGGGGCATAATCATAATTGCAGGTTTTGTTTTTAAAAATGGGAGTATTTCAACGTGTTTATAAATGGTTAAACTTTTTATTATTCAATAATGGGTATGTATCAGTTGTAGTACAAGATACCGCTGCAGGATTAGTCTCGCTAATCGATTTTTTGCTTAAAACCAAATTTTTATGTTTATTTATAATTAGAAGAATATATATTTACTAGGCTGTCTATCACAATTTGGCCGCCAGTATTTTTAATTAAATTATTTTTAATACGCTTTTATTAACTTCAGGCGTATTATTCCGTTTTTGGTTGGTAAAAAATATCGTACACTTGTTTTTTAAATAAAATAACGTCTACATCACGGCAATTTATATAAAGATGCTAAAAAATCAAGGTTGCCGTTGCTGACCTGGCCGCACTTCTTCGCAGCCAGGTGTAAACAGGTATGATTTTGTTACACTAAGGCACATCGCACATGAGGTGATTTAGGTGAAATCGCCGATATCAGCGATATCACAGCATTTTAGTCGCACACTTTGTAACGTTTTTTGAAGAAGGGGTAATACATAGTTTGTTTACTAATAACAAAATATGTATATACAGTGTCTTAAAGGATGAAATACATCAAGTAATAAATAATATAGATTATAATAGATTATACTTGAAATTAGCCATTTGAAATTCGCATTTCGTCTTACAAATTATATATATATATATATATATATATATATATATATATATATATATATATATATATATATATATATATATATATATATATATATATATATATATATATATATATATATATATATATATAAAAGGTTAAGTCAGAGTATATAAGTATTTACCCATTTCAGTCTCCCGTTCGTCATCAAGATAACTAAAAAACGACAAGAGATAGGTAGTTAAACTTTTGGTGTCATATTCTGGATCTTAAAAGTGACTCTAAATTCGTCAATTAGTAAAATCGATATAATGGGCTAATTAGATCTCTGATCCAACTTAACCATAAAAAAAGATTCAAAACAAACACTAAAAACTTGTATGAACATTTTTGTACGAACCGAAAAATGTTCATACATTTTTTTTTTTTTTAATCAAACAATTATCGTTTTGAATCTTTTTTTATGTTTAAGTTGGGTCATGGATCTAATTATCCCATTATACCGATTTTGCTCATTTACGAACTTATACTCACTTTTAAGATCCAGAATATGCCACCAAAAGTTCAACTACCTGTCTCTTGTCGTTTTTCAGTTATCTTGATGACGAACGGGAGACTGAGATGGGTTAATACTAATATACTCTACTAATATATATATATATATATATATATATATATATATATATATATATATATATATATATATATATATATATATATATATATATATATATATATTTTATTATATATATATATTTACATTGATGCTCAATCTTATATCGAATATCTAAAAAATTAACTCTGTTATTTGTTACCCTAACTTGTTTTATTTGTTTCATGTGATTAGATTCAATAGATACAGATTATAGCCACTGTACAATTACTGTATTTCTACAGTTCATTTTGTAAACATATAAAATAATAATAAGAATCAATATATATTATATTTTTGAGTAATAGTATAAGATGTATTGGCTTAATTTTATAAAATAAGTCTAAAGTTCATTTCTATTTATTTACTCTGTTATTGAAATGATTGAAATTAATATTGCTGCTTGAAAAGTGTTATAAGAAAATAAGTTTATAAACTCTTACAGAATGTCATTACTGCCATAATGAAGGAATGTTGTATCTATTGCAACGTTGCTACAACAATTAGGAGAAGTATACCTAGTGAAAGAGGTTTTTCCCTCTTTGCTATCCACAAATAATAAATATGTCTAGAAATTTTTTAGGTTGAGCATTTAACCGAGTAATACTATAGGTGAAAGCTCTTATGTATTTGACAACGTTGCTTACGAATGTAAAATTACATACGATTGTTGTCGAATCAAAATGGAATTCTTACGATTTCAGTATTTGATTATGCATATCTTACACAGTGCGATTTCGTACATGTAATTTTCTTATAGAAAGTAATCTCTATCCGTATTCGACACAACAATTGCAACAATACCATATATGTGATAAAAGTATAGCATGTATTCAAAGATATAAATATTGCAGGATATTATAAGCATTTACTTAATACTCGCTACTCCTCGTTCCTTTTCTTTAAAGCATATGTATGTATTTAAAAAAATTTATGATCTGCTTTATAAGATGCACCTATTAAGCCTGTTCTATATGGTTCAGGACATGAATCTAACCTTTTTTTGTTTGTATATAAACAAGCATTGGCATGTTTTTATTTTTAAATATTAAAAATAACATTATTTAACTCTCTATCTTTGTCATAAACATTGATTTATATGACTGTATAAACAAGAATATAAAAAAGTTGCCCATGTGATTTTAAGAACGAAGGATTTTTACAACGATTTTTTTATCACATGTATGATTTCAAATCACGAAAATCACGTCGTGTGCGACTATACATTGGTTTCCATAAGCAAATCATATGTATGATATCGCCGATTTCACACAAATCGCGTCGTGTGCGATGTGCCTAATTAAATTCACCTTCAAATAAGGGTTAAAAATAATAATTTTGAAGATACGGTGAAAGAGAGTTAGTGCGTAACATCATTTGTCATACGAGGATAGCGATTGCCGGATATTTTTTGCAGTATTCATTATAAATTGTCTCTATTACTCCCCGGCGATTGAGAACACGAACATTCGGCGCACGCGCAATGGCTTAAAAGCGTCGCACAGTCGGTAATCGCTATCCTCGTCTGACAAATGATGTTACGTGCTAACTCTCTTTCACTCCATCTTAAATATTTAATATTTTTAACAGCTAGCAACCCTTATTAAAAATAATTTAATTAAAAATATTGACGGCCAAATTTTGTTAGGCAACCTGGTAAATATATATTCTCCTAATTATAAATAAACATAAGAATTTGGTTTTTTAGCAAAAAACCGATGAGCGCACTAATCCTGCAGCGGAATCTTAGACTATTGATTTAAGCGAAAATATTTTTTGTATTAGGACTTATCTTCTATGTTATTATTTCAAATTTTTAGCATCGTAATTACTTAGCAACGTTTGTTATGAGGAAAAATTCAACCGAAGATAGACTACAAATTTTATCATAAATATATGTGCACCGAATTTAGAGATTAAATAGATCTTGAAAGGAATAGGATTGACGAAAATTTTTATATCTATATTATCAATTTGTGTATTTATGTATATATAAATTAATCAATTTAGAATTATCATTAGGTGTTGGTTGTAATATTAACAAGTGAAGATAATAACTAACTGTTTAGATACTCCATATATAATAAGTATCAATGGCTGAACAATTTTTGATCAAGGGATTTATAAAGTACTCAAAATATACAGTTTTTACAGTTATAAACCCTATCTATTTACCTACTATTATAACCGCGAAAGTTTGCATGTACAGATGTTTGTTACTCTTTCAAGCAAAAACTACTGAATAGATTTTAATGAAACTAATAATGCAGCTTATACATCAGAATAACATTATAAAGATAGGATATGATTTATGACCATTTTCTACCCCTAAGATGGTGAAAAACAGGGTCAATTTTTCTATCACTTGAAGTATATTACCAATTCTATTAGCATCATTTCCATCAAAACCAAAATTTAAAATAAAATTTATTTATCTGTTTTTAATAACAGTATCTCGAACTGTCAACTGTATAAAGTGCGCATATCGATCGCATCGTAGAAATATTACTGAACCACTTATGGTTCTCGAATTCGATAACCACGAAGTGGTCTAAAGCTAATGGCCGTCCGGTGGGTCAAGGGAACTTAAGTACTGAGTACCCACACTAACAAAAGGGAGTGTAAAACGGGGAAATTTGTTTTTTTAAACTTTTTACTGTGAAAATTGACACAGCGTGATATACATAAATAATTATAATATGTATTGTAATAATACATATATAATTATAATTTAGGCTTTTTTTTCTATCTTTTATGATTTAAAAGTTGGGTCATGAATCCATTGGACACAATACACCAATTTTGCTCATTAACGAATACGTCACCAAAATTTCAACTTGCTATCTGGTTGCGTTCTTGGCAACGGATGTACGGTTGGACATGCGGAAATGGGCTAATTTTGTGATTACATGAACATCTATACCAAAATTTCATTTCTGGCTTCAATATTTTTTAGCCTTACAATCTTTAGACTAAAATTAATATACTCTTACATATTATATATATGTTGAGTATAACAACAGGGCAATTTGAAAAGTTTCTCACAGAATATTTAATCTCATTCCTTTTATAGACTATAATTTTTCGATAGGAATCATCATTCGTTTCAAGCTTCTGTGTTCAGGTATCTGATTATTGTCTTCTATTCGAACAAAAGAAAATAAAATTAGAAAATTTCGTCAAACCTCTTTTGAGGTAAGGAATAAAACAAAGGTGATATTTGTTTATGTGCCTTGTTTTGTGACTGCGTAATCATTTTTCGTTAAAGTTCACGTATGATCATGTGAATTGATAAATGACTATAGAAGTTTTGACTATACTGCGGTTCAAGTGGTGAGGGTGACATTTTATTTTATTACAGAAGTATCAACCCCCCCTTAATGTTATATTCAGAAAATCGAATTGCCCAAAAAATATTTGTAAACTATAACTTATTGGATCTGCCATAAAATGCAAGCAAAACTATGAATTCGATCCATTTTTTTCGAATGTATAAGAAAAAAATTTTTATTTGTAATAAGTTAACCTTTTTGGAGTAATTCATAATATTAAGGAATAAGTTTAGAATTTAAAATATTTCATTCGTCCGTAAATTTAAATTCGTAAATAGCATTAGTTTTGGTGTAATAAAATATCGCGCAAAATAATTTTATATTATTTCCAATTCATCGGAAGCGATACTAACGTTATCAAAATAATTTTGTTTTACTGCAAATATTTGCAAATATTGCAAAATATATTTTATATTTGATTATGTCAAATCATACATATAAATCAATTGGAAAACTGTTGCTGTGGTGTAGTATGTTCCTATTGATGATATAGATTAATTTATTTTCTTGAATTAATGTTAAGGATTAAACCTATGTTTTCTTATTAACGAACCTGAAAATTTATTCATGACTACGTAACCACCTTTGAATTACCTGTGCGATCACTGATAAAATTTTTAAAACAAAATTTGTAGAATTGATAAAAGCTTCCATATTTCATGTTTTTTTATATCGATACGAATATTTTCACGGAAGCCATTAAAAAATTCAGCCAATTTCGTTACAAGTAATTGTGTTCTTAAAAAATATATCAATGAACTATTGTGCATACAGTGAGATAAAAAAATGATTTTTTTCGTAATTTATTTTGGGATTGGACGAAAATTTTTGTCTATAAAAAATTGTTTTTTGCAAGAATTCAAAGCTAAAAGCCTTTAACTTTTTACAGTAAAATATTTTACTTCGAATTATAAAAGCTCATATAAACAATGACCTGGAAAATTTGAATCAATATCTGGAAAACCTAGAAAAGTCAGAGAATTTACTTCTCAATATAGAGTATACATCCAGTTTCATCCCATTCAAAAGTATAAAAAATCAATCTGAAAAAAATAACAGGCATACAGAAAGACCGTTAGTTACTTAAATATCCACGAGCTCTTAAGTGTGTAACAAGGAAAACTACAGTTTATAACAAAGACAAATAGACCTAGACCTGAATGTTCTTGCGTGTGTAAAAATTATACACCGCATTCTGTCACTGGAATTGTGTTAAGCATAGCTTAAATATTGGATCCAATTTTTTTTATGACCTCCCTCATTTTTACATGAATTATAACGTTTGATGCTATTTTAATGGTTGGTCTATATAAACTGGATGAAAATAAATACATTTGAAGTTTAAAATGTTTTCGTATTATAAAATCGCAAAATATTATTTCAAAATTTAAAATCGAAAAAAAATCAAATCACACCATTTTTAATATGGTTTAGCCGGATTAGTTTTTTAATTTTCGTCTCTTAAGAGCATTCGCAAAGAGTTATATTTTAATGCAACATATGTCGTATTTCACAAAGTTTTTTCTTCATATAATTTCGGCTTTTCGGTGACTTAACACACAAAAATAAAATTGCTTATTGCACAAAACGAAGATTTTTTTAAGGAAATGGTAATAATTTAAAAGTGTTTATTTTTGACCAATAAACATTAAACAATCGGAATAGTTTCGACATGTTTCACCCATTTTTGCCCCTATCATCTTTTAATATACGTATTTGAAAAAAAGTTTGTGTACATGCTATTTTGTAATTTTATATTATTATAGTTTTTGAATATTTGACGACATCAGAAGGAAAACTGGAAAAACCTACCTCACAATTTTTCGACGACCTGACGATTTTATAAATATTTATTAAATAATGGTGTAAAAATTAACTTATTGTCGATAGATACCCATGCCTATAGGTAACTAGTACAAGTTTAGGCTGGAAGATTCGCCGGCGCCCATAATATTGAATTTGTTTAAATTATTTTTCGCGATTTTCACTAAATTATATTTGCATCTTTATTTTTGAATTCATTATGCCCGAAAATAATGTTTATTTCGGAAAAAAATTATCGCAAAAAGCAGTGGAAGGATCATTTATAAACACCATTCTAATTAATAATGAGGAATTAATTTTTTTGTTTTTAGTTCCAAATTTGTGGGGTGCAAAAATAAACTTAGGCTTCACAACTTTAAAGCTCAATCGACAAAATTGAATTAACTGTGATTGTTGTTAATCAATTATTAACAATATATTTAAATTGCGCTAAATTGAAATACTTCAACAACTTAATTTTATTTTTTTAGAAATATAGTGATAAGTGGCTTTGTTAATATGCTGCTTTTAAAACAAACACTCTAATTTTAAGAACGAAAAATCTTGCCCGGCATTTATTTTTTTGTTTAAGAAAATAATTTCATCAAAACATGTTTTCTTAATTGAATAGATATTAGCATGTTGCCTTGTACAATGACAAATGGAAAATATGAAAAAATATAAAATGAAAAATATGGCTGAAATAAAATAAATCTTTTACTTTTTACATTGTTTTAAAATTTGCATTTTATCAGAGTATGTGCGTGCATAAGCATGTAAACGTAAAATAAATCTATTTGTTAATAGGTAAACATAATTTACAATCGCTTTTTTCCGTATTTATTTAAAAAATAAAAATAAAAAATATTTAACGAAAGTTATACCATTCGAGGTACAATACTACTTGTATTGTGCTAGTTTCGTACGATACTAATTTGCTGTGTGTTTATTTATTTAATATACAGTCAACTACAGATAATTGAACACTCAAGGGATAAAGAAAAAGTCAAAATTAACAAGCCTTAAAATTTATACGATTACTATAAGAATATATATTTTTATGTTTGTATCGAAGTTTTGAAAATATTTATTATTTGTGTTATTATTATTTGTTTTTTTTTGTGAAACGGCATTCAGTTAGCGGATTGATAGTCAAAAAAGACATAGGAAAGAAGTAATTTTGTAAACAGTTCAAAATTTGTTTCTTCATTTTTTTCAAATATGTAGAGAAAGAATCCTTTATTCTATATGTTAAAACAATTTTTAGATCTGTTTTTTTTATAGTATTTAAATTTTAAAATATTTTCATTACCATGAATTTAAAATTTTAAGTTAAAATTATCTATTAGTTAAGATTTGATAGATGATTTTGAGTAAAGCACAGTGTAATAATAGAGCGTAAAACATCTTTACAAAACCGAAGGTCTGGCAGAAGGACAATGGCAATTACTATCTTTCTCCCAGCATTTTTTAATTGCATTTGTGGAAATTAAATAAAAGGAAAGGATAAAATAAACATAAAGCTAGTAAACAGGTCAAGTCATTAAAAATATAATATCATGAACACATTTTGAAATTATCAAATTTTATTCAGAAAAATAATAAGGACTATTTAAATATAATTATTAAGTTAGATAATTATTACAGATATTTGAGAAATGGTCGAATTTCGACCACAGGCGATACTGGTATTCATAATTTTTAGCAAGTTGTTATTTTCGTTAATTTAAAAAAAATTCCATCCATAAAAATTAATGAATTCCTATTATTCTGACATTTTACCGCTTTTAAATTTTTAGGATTTTGAAAATTTGGCCATCACTAGGCCCGGGTATCATTGGACCAGGCGTAAAATAATCAACTGGAAAGAAAGTTATAAATAGTAACTATTAGTAATGTAATACATGGACTGAAAAGTCCCGGGCATAACACAAAGATGGTGCTAGTTTTATTGCAGTCACCTTTTTTCCAGTTAATACTAACCTTCAAAAGACAGCTGTTAAAATTTCAAGATATTCTATTCATTAGTTTGTGAGTTATTGTGCTAAGAGTGACGCTACTTTTGTTATTTTCAAAACAATGGATCAAAAACAATTTCGTGTTTTAATTTTACACTGCTTCTTGATGGGAAAAAATACCGTTCAAGCGAAACAATGGCTTGAAAAGTGTTATGGGGACTCCGCTCCATCAGAAACAACAATAAAACGTTGGTTTGCTGACTTCAAACGTGGTCGTAGAGACACCGATGATGCAGAACGCAGTGAAAGTCCAAATGAGGCGGTAACACCAGAAAACATAAAATAAATCCACAAAATCGTTTTGAATAATCGAAAAGTGAAGTTGCGTGAGTTAGCTGACATCGTAAAGATATCAAAAGAACGTGTTGGCTGTATATTGCATGAGCATTTAACTATGAGAAAGCTCTGTTCAAAGTGGGTGCCGCGTTTGCTTACTGTTGACCAAAAAACGAGAACGTGTTGATGATTCTGAGCAGTGTTTGGCCATGTTTAAACGTTACAAACCGGAATTTTTTCGCCAGATTTGGCTTCCAGCGACTACTGGCTGTTCGCAGACCTGAAAAAAATGCTCGCCGGTAAGAAATTTCGCACGAATGAAGAGGTTATCGCTGAAACTGAGGCCTATTTTGAGGCAAAAGATAAATCGTTCTACAAAAGTGGTATTGTGTTGCTCTTGATGGAGATTACGTTGATGAATAAAGCTAATTTTGAACCAAAAAAACTGTGTTTTCTTTGTTATGCCCGGGACTTTTCAGTATATAATAAATATATTTGTTTAAGAATATTTCAATCAAAAGTTGTTTATTTCTAAGAAACAACCAATGTTATATATCTAACATTAATTATTGTGATCAGTAAATTGATATTTAATCCATGAAGGTTAAATCTGTTAATGATGATCCAAGTTAGTTGGATGAATATTATTATTCAACTGTATTGCTATTACAGATGAATGAAGTTCACATTCAAAGAGACGACACCTTCTTGCCCACAAAGACCATAACCCCAAATTATAATCATACCTATGGATCAACATCAAAAAAGGAACCTATGCTAGTAATTTTTTTTAAAGTTTGAAGTTAAGAAACTAATTTTTATGCGTATGAATACATACCGTATTTGAAATCATATTAATCAATTAAATATTTTTAATAATTTCCAATTATTAAAGTCAAATCAAATAGAACTATGATCTGTGATCACATCTACACATATAGATAGACCAGATTAGAAGCCTTAAAAAATGATAAAAAGTGGAAGAAAATTATAGAAAGATGAAACCCATTGGAACAAAAGATAATATCATAAAAATAAATTACGGGCGAAAAATAAAAGGAAAAATAAGAACAGGAAAAATAAATTACGGACGATCTGAGTTTGGGAAGTAGGAGCGGGTGAGTTTTTAAGGGTAAAATACGATTTATTTCGATTTCCGACAAAACTACAAGTTCTATGGAAAAAAGTTAAATGACAAAGTTGTAGGTAATACAAAGATCTACAACTTTTGTATATACACTTTTTTTACAAAACCTCTTAATTAGAGTGGTTTTTCGATATTTATTCAAAATAAGGTGCAAAAATATTGTAAATTAAAAAAATTACATTGTATTTGGAATATAAAATGGTTCGTGGGAAAAATTTTTTTGTAAAGGATAAAAAACCAAAAACTTGGTTATTTGAATTTTTCAAATAAATTTTGAGGTTATGTGAAAAAGTGTGAATACAAAAGTTGTGAATCTTTTTATTACCTACAACTTTGCCATTTTCCAGTTTTCCATAGGACTTGTAGTTTTGTCGTAAAAACAGATAAACCCCAAATTTTACCTTATTAGAAAGGCTTAACAACTCACCCCCTACTACTTCCCAAATTCAGATCGCCCGTAATTTATTTTTCCTTTCATTTTAATGAAATTATCTTCCGTTTCCAATGGGTTTCATTCTTCTTTTTTTTTCGCTTTCAAAAATTATGTACCATGATATAATACGTATATGTTATATGTTAATGTGTAATATTTTTAAAATAATAATTTGTAAATGAGTGTTCAGTTGAAATATTTCAACGTTACTTGAAACACGCTTTAAAATACCTTTAAATTGTAATATTTTACAAAAAGCTTAGCGTTTATTGAAAAAAAATTTCAAATCTATATTTTTGTTTTGCCAAAGGAGTGATTGTTATTTTCTTATAATTAAAATGTATTTCATTTTAACATTATGGAAAAATTTAAGTATTTTTAAGAGTATTTTTGCTGTTATTCCATTAATATGATCAATTTGAAACGAAAACAAGTATATTAAGCAAAAATCGACGAAATTTATCAAAATTAATAATTTTTTCTTATTTTATATTATTTTTATAAATATTTTGAAACCAAATATGTCAATTTGTATAATTAGTAACAATAACAATTTTATAAATTTTAAATATTTAATAAACTTTTAGTTAATTTCATAATTGAAATTAGGATGTTATTAGAATTCATTTTATGCCAGCTACAGCTTATGTTATAGATAAAGCAAAAATGTTAATACAACAAGGAAACAGTAAAGGGCATGCAGTTGATATTGTTGGTATACCTTCGAAAAAGATTGTAACTGGACTGAGTTGCGTCATCTATAGTTCGTTTTAAACCAACATTTAATGAAACACAAGAAGCTCAGTTTGCTTCACATTATAAAGAAATGAATGCAAGATATTTTGGATTCACCATCAAAGATTTGAGGCATTTGGCTTATAAATATATTAGGCTTAATAAAGTAAATATCCGTTTCAATAGTATGTGGAAAATAAAGGGGCCGTGATTGGGTTGTAAGTTTCTGAAACGTACCAATATGTTAGCAGTTCGTCAATCGGCGGCAGTTAGTTTAGCTCGGACTACTCGTAAGAACCGTAATGCTCGTAAGAACCCCCGTGATGATTTATTAATTAGTGGACCAGTGCAAAGTATTTGCATGATTTCTGATAGTGGCTATGTGAATAAAGAGTTGTTTGTTAAATAATTAGAACAATTTAAAAATTTTGTTAATCCATCAGCTGAAGATCCAATATTACTTATCCTCGATAACCATTCGTCACACATAAGCTTAGAAGCTGTAACATATGCACGTAAGAAAAATATTGTAATGTTAACACTTCACCTAAATAGAAGACATAAAGTTCAGCCTCTTCATAGACCTATTTTCAGTCCTTTAAAAGTAAACTATTAGATCGAATGTGATAAATTTATGTCATTACATCCTGGAAGAGATGTCATACAACACAAGTCGCCTGTATGTTCATTGTAGCGTACAAACAAATAGTCACGATGGTTAATGCTAAATTAGGGTTTAAGATAACGGCAATATAAATAAATAAAACTAAGTTTATTTAAAATTAAAAATATACAGTTTGTAAAATAATTTAGTTTTATTTATTTATATTTCCGTTATCTTAGACCCAAATTTAGCATTAACCATCGTGACTACTTGTTTGTACGCTACGTTGAACATACAGGCGACTTGTGTTGTTGACAACTGAGCTTCTTGAGAGTTTCATTAAATGTTGGTTTAAAACGAATTTTAGATGACACAACTCAGTCCAGTTTCAATCTTTTTCGAAGTTCCGATACAGTTATACCATACCCTCTACTTTTTCCTTGTTGTATTAACATTTTTGGTTTATCTATAACATAAGCTATAGCTGACTTAAAATGTGTATTTTTCTTATATAACCTCGTAGCATTATAATTTATCAAAAAATAAATCTGTAATAAAATAACACAAAATAATATAATAATTTTCAATTATGTTAAAAAGTTTCTCTTCTTCAAAACGTTTAAAGAAATTAAAGAAATTTTTTAAGATTTTTTCTAAAGCAGATCAGTAACGGATAATTAGTTATTTATAAAATTTAAAATTGTTTATACAAAAGAATTTTGAATTTCTACAAATGAGTAATTCTTTCAATTATAGATTATTTTGACCAAACAAAACAAAAGCTTACTTTTCCTATAAATAAATGTAACATTTCGATAATTTTGATGTTTCAGTGGGAGTGCATTCGAAGGACAATGGCAGAATGGTAAAAGACATGGTTTAGGTATTGAAACTAGAGGACGATGGATGTATCGGGGTGAATGGACACAAGGCTTTAAGGGACGTTATGGTGTACGACAATCATCTACATCAAATGCAAAATATGAGGGTACTTGGGCAAATGGACTGCAAGATGGATATGGTTCTGAAACATACGCAGATGGAGGTAAGGCGGAGTTTATATCGATACATTATGCAAACAATTACAGAGAGCAGTTTCTATGTAGAGTACTTTTGCCAAATGGTGTAACTAGCAACATATCGAGGTAACACTGTGTTGTACTGTATGATCGCAAATTGACGAGCAGTGTCGTGCTGCACGTCTATAAATGCGTCATATCAGGTGAGCAAATAATTGCCGAATATCTTATAATAAAAACCAAGATTTATTAGTTAAAAATTATCTGAAAGATCTATGATAAACTGCGTCGAATGCAACTCCGTGCAAATTCAAAAGCACTGTGATGCATTGAAATATTAGTAGATTAATTTATTTACATGATTTTTACAAAATGCGTGTTTTATTCCTGCCTTAAAAAATATCTCATTTATTGAAATACTGTAAATTGGTTTTGGAAGTTTAGTTAAAAAGCTTTCTTCAGAACGCTTTTTTCATAACTTTAACGTATATATATAGCGATTAATCATATATATACGTAAGCAATTATATATATATATATATATATATATATATATATATATATATATATATATATATATATATATATATATATATATATATATATATATATATATATATATATATATATATATATATATATATATATATATATATATATATATATATATATATATATATATATATATATATATATATATATATATATATATATATATATATATATATATATATATATATATATATATATAGGGAAATACGTTAAAGTTATGAAAAAAGCGATCTGAAGAGATTACTTAGACCAGAGTAGAAGCCTTAAAAAATGATAAAAAGTGGAAGAAAATTAGTAGGATGAAACCCATTGGAACTGAAAGATAATACGATTAAAATGAAAGGAAAAATAAATTACGGGCGATATGAGTTCGGGAAGTAGGAGGGGGTAAGGATAAAACACGATTCATCTCGATTTCCGGCTAAACTAAAAGTCTTATGGAAAAAAGTTAAATGACAAAGTTGTAGGTAATAAAAAGAACTACAACTTTTGTATTAACACTTTTTTCACATAAACTCAAAATTTTTCGATTGAAAATTAGGGTGCTTTTTCGATATTTATTCAAAATAAGATGAAAAAATAAATATTTTAAATCAAAAAAATTTTTCGGGATATAGTGTATTTAGAACATAAAAAGGTAAGTTTTCACCAAATTTCGGAGAAAAAAAATAAAAAACCAAAAACTTGGTTATTTCAATTTTTCAAATAAATTTTGAGGTTATTTAAAAAAAGTTTAAATACAAATGTTGTAGATCGTTTTCTTACCTACAACTTTGCCATTTAACTTTTTCCCATAGGACTTGTAGTTTTGCCGGAAATTCAGATAAACCGAATTTTACCGGTTTCCGGTTTCTTAATTGTGTTCTACCAGCTTTCTTAATCCGGTTTTAATGTGTTACCATGCCTAAAAAACAAAAAAACAAAATAATCTCAAATAAATTTTCAATGCAATTGAATTAGGGGCAATGCAATTCAAATTATGGCAACACAAATAATTAAACACAAGGTTCTTCTTCATTTTTCCCTTAATGTAAAAATACCACTACTATTTACAAAAAGTAGTAACTAATAATTATAACTTTAGGTACATACCAAGGACAATGGCTGCGAGGTATGCGACATGGATTTGGCGTCCGTGCAAGTGCACCTTTTGGAATGGCATCACATTATCGCCCAAATAAAGCGATACGTGCATCTTTAACCTCTTTACGTAGTGTCAATGATACCACTGGGGGTGGTGGAGGAGCACCACCAGCAGCTGATCATCATGCGAGTGAACGTCGTGATCGTCGTATTGATGATGGACGAGGTGGTTTTGTATTGAAGGCACGTTCTGATGAACAACCCCAACGAAGGAATTCGTTAGTGGAAAAAACAAAACGTGGTTTATTGTCGGTATGTTATATTTTAGGGACCTTAATTTAACTTTAAAAATAAGTTTCTACAACAGTATTAGCGTTAAGTTTCTCGAGAAATAGGTCCCGGTATGTACATGGATTAAATACAATGACCATTATCTATACTTAAGCTGCGCGAATCATAATATTTTTTTTAATTAGCAGAATGTCATATACAAAATTAATTCATTTTCAGAATGTTCTGAACTTTTTAATCAAATGTTAAAAACAGTAAGTGCTTATCTTGTCGAAACATAGATAAGAAAAAATTCGTCCCTACGTTTTAAAATTATCCAAACGGAGAATATGTTATCTGGTAACCATTGGGTCAAAACAAACAAATTTTATGACTTTATATCACCTAAAGACAAATTTAAAAAAATTAAAATAAATTCTGATTAATTTACTAAAATTAAATTTACTTCCAAAAATAAACTAACAAGTAAAAAACAATTCTATAAATAACTCTAATAACCAATAACCAATTACCTTTCGAAGTCGACTCTAATCACACTCCTAGATAAAAAAAAAAAATGATCATTATTTTAGAATTATTTAATTTAAAATTATTATTTTTTTTTTTTTAGTTAATTTTTATTATTATTTTTTATAATTATTTTTTAGTTTGTTTATTATTTTTTTTGAACTCGTTTCTATTTTTATTAAAGAATTAATAATGCTGAATTTTTTTATGACAGAGCGAAATAAATTAAGTAGTTCCCCAATTGTGAAGCAGTGGTGAAGCGTATCCAAATATACTCTGTAAATTGATCTGGAACATTGGTTTATCCTTTGCTATATTGAAAGATTTAAAAATGTTGACACATCTAGTAGTACATTAAAATTCATTAATTGATTGAAATGTAATATTTTAGTTTTAACTCGTCAATTTTGCATTTCATATGTCTGTGTTTATTTATCAATCTATGTTTATTTGCCAGATTTTATAAAATTTTGTAAACAGGTCCCTTTCAGAAAGTTAGGCGTGCAAAAAAGAAAGCTTGAACGTGTGTACCTTTATTTTTACTGTAGACATTTCCAATGAAATGGTTGCGAGGCAAAGTAGATTAACTTGTTTTCAATGATACAGCAATGAAGATGGATGTCCATAAGATGGGCATAAACTACGAGAAACACGCGTTTTAAAATAATTTTGGTTTGCGAGAATAACGCTTATATTATCCATATTATCTGTAAAAACGTTTCTGATGTGCTTGAATGTAAAATTTTACATTAAAAATATTTTTTTCACAGAAAATACGTAAACAAAAGAGTACAGGAGATTTGGAAAAGCGGGGTATAAGTGGAGCAACAACGGGATCAATACGATCAACAGGCTCAACAACATCATACATGAGCAATGAATCAACACAATCGGCATTAACTAATGCCAGTTTTCATACAGACTCGAATGCGAGTTTTGTTATCGAAGTAAGTTATCTAATTATTTATTCTTAGATAGTTCCTCCCATTGTGTTTAATTGATTGAAATGTTTAGGATGAACATATGGATGCAAATGTGACTGAAACATATATGGGTGAATGGAAGAATGATAAACGTACGGGAGTTGGTATCAGTGAACGTAGTGATGGTCTACGATACGAAGGCGAATGGTTTGCAAACAAAAAATATGGCTATGGTGTAACAACATTTCGTGATGGTTCCAAAGAGGAGGGAAAGTATAAAAATAATATATTAATTACATCACAAAAGAAAAAACATTTATTTTTAATACGTTCAGCAAAATTTCGTGAACGTATCGATGCGGCTGTAAACGCTGCCCAACGTGCTTCAAAAATTGCATTACAGAAAGCTGATATAGCAATATCTAGGTAAGTCAATATTTGTACCTTTTGCTTAATTTAAAGTACAAATAGATGTTGTAAATTTCCGATTATTTGAGTTGTCACAAAACTAATGAATGTGACTAAAACTCACCCATCTTGTTGAAAGAGTTTGCCACATGAAATGATTAAACACAAAAAGAATATGTCTCAAAGATTTCTCTATTTCTACTTGACGCAACACAGGGAATTTATTTCAATATTTGAGTTACTTTCTATAGGTTTCTGCAAAATAGCTGACCGCTATCGGTCTCGTTTTAAGTTCATATTAGACAGTTTTCAATGTATAATTTCCATACATTAAAATTACAAACTTGAAATATTTTTAACAGATTGAAGACATGTAATACCTACAGAATTATTAGAAAATTTTTTGCGCCCCTAGTATGTTTATGTACAAAGTATTATTTATATTTAAGATAAAAATCTGTCTTTTCCAAACATTTAGAACAGCAACAGCCCGCGGTAAAGCTGAATTAGCGGATATTGCAGCAGATCATGCAAAAGAAGAATCAGACATTGCACAATTAACAGCAAAACAATTTGCACCAGATTTTAAACAACCTACTGGTATTGAAAGATTACGTCAGCAACGTAATGCAGCTGCAGCAGCCGCAAATCTTGGTGGAGTGGGTGCTGATATTAAAAAGTATGTACCACCACCTGAAGACGCATTACCTGGTAAATCAATATTATCATCAGCAAATAAACAACAATCAATACAATCACAACAATCAATTCAACAATCATCACCGCCGACAATACAACAACAGCAACAGCAACAATCACAACAATATAATCTAATGAATAATTATAATAGTAGTGGTGGTATAAGCGGGGGTGTTGGAGTAGGAGGAGGAGGTGTTAATATGGGCCAACAACAACCATACAATACAGAAATGCAACAACAATATAATAATATTCCCTCAACGAATGATTACAATCAATATAATAAAAATGAACAATTCCAACAGAATATAATGAATGGTGGTGGTGGTATAGGTATTGGTACAGGTGGGGTTGTATCTAGTAATTCAGGGAGTGGCGGCTACAGTGGTTCAGGCGGTGGTGTCAGCGGTTCAACAATAAATAATATGACACAATCACAATCGCAAATGGCAAGTAGTACAAGTCCGTCAAGTAATTTAGATCGTCGAAGGATGTCACGTGAACCCACAATCAAATCAAATTTAGATGGTATACATTCACAGTCAAGTATAGATCGTTTTGATCATTATAATCGTCCTTCATCAGTGTCACGCAGTCGTGATTCAAGTGTCGATCGTATGAATTTGCCATTAAGACCTGGCAGTCGACAAACATCAATTGATAAACAAGTTCTAGGTGGTGGTGCTCTTGGTGAAAGGCGGTCATCTAAAACACCGTCATTAATACGTGGGGGTACACCTGTTAATAATATATCATCATCAACAAGTAATGGTATTATTAAAACTGGTTTGGGTCTTGGTGGTGCCGCTATCGGTATAAATCAACAACAGCTAGCATCATCACCTCCGCCTATTGATATGTCAACATCAATTACCACAACATCATCGTCTTCAAATCAACCAAAGCGTACAGAAAGTTTGTATATAACTCCTGGACTTAAGCAATCTATTGGAGTTGGAGGTGGTGGAGGTGGTGGAAAGGTACTTTTTATTTTGTTTATTTCTCAAAGAATATATGGTATAGAGAAGATTGTTGTTTGAACATAGAAATAATCACGAATAAGTCTTCTATTATACTAATAGAAGTTGAACTAGTCTACAAGATGTCCGTAATACAGCCTCCCACAAAAAATCTTCTCTCTACCATAATGTTTATGATTTTTTTTATTTGGCTTTTTGTATAAAATATTATTGTTTCTTTCGAATTGAATATTCATATAGCTTTTCATTATTTAAAAATTATGTTAGTCAGAAAATTAAAAAATTTACTTAAGAATACAAAAAGTTATTGTAATGCTCGTAATAGGCATAGATAAGATTAACATGAAACTCCAGTATGGTATCTCATAATATCACATCAATTAATGTCAATAACTATTACTAAGAATCATATCTCTGCGAAAACTAATTATCTTTATAACTGACCGCTTATTTTTAGTTTTAAGCAGTGCGTCACGCAGTGCGCAAGTGTTCAATCGTCCTTTCCTTCGTATTGTTCTCGCTTTATTATTGTCTTTTATATTTTTTTTTATAATAATTTTGTCATTCCTGGGACTAAAATGTAGAGCGAATACATTTCGTATTATAACGTTCATGCGCTGAGTTTTTCCATTTCTTCTTATTTCCTTTAATTACATACCCTTCTGCTTTACAACTGCCATATACCAGTCTTAATGTCGAATTTTATCCAGTAGTACGTGCTGTAATTACATGTAACAGTAGTTGTGAATAGATATACCTGCCTACTTCTGGTCATAAACTTTGTCGTTGATCCAGGCTTCTTAAGAATGTGGGAAATTATTTTACATTTCCCAAAATTATTTATTATTTTTAGTATTGTTATGTATCTATAATTTATATCCAAAGATTCGAGATTTGGTATCGTAAGGCCTATTGTAGCGAAAAAATCAAGAAGTTAGAAATTCAAAATTATTTGACGTCCGTAAATGACATTTGTTTCTACAAAACACATAAATCACTTACGACATTTAATTCGTGTATTAACAAATAAATTTACTTTAAATTCGGTGTACGGTTGTACATACAAATGTCGTTGCCAACAATTCTTTATATAAAATATAAAAAAAAATATGTTTTGTATGTGAAATCTATTTATACACTTTACATATTAGCTAACTTTACAAATACAAAGTTAACAACTATTCAAATATTTTAATTGTATTCACATCGGCGACCATTATCTAATACTAACTACTACTATTTCAAACTGTTGGTCGTAGTGATTTTTACAGCCATTTTTATTTATAAATCAAAAATTTATTTTAAAAAACTACGGCTTACTACATGACGAATACATGCGACGAACATGTTCAGTTCGACCATTCTTATAAATTAGTACACTATGTTACTTATGGTGGTCTAATGCTTACAAGTCTATTAATAATAATATTTGTGTAAATTTAAAACAAAAACTGAAATCGAAAAAAAAAATATATAATAAAAAATGTGGTATCAAGAAGGTGATGAATATGACGAAGAAGAAGAAGATGTTATGTTCTCACCTGCGCTAATGGCACGAAGGGCATCTGAAAGTTGGATAAGTGCACCTCCTGTTGAGGTATTTTGTTTTCTTCTGTGTATACATAGATGAAAGTAGTGTATTTTCCCTATTTTTCACAATGGCCTAATTCAATTACGAATTCAATATATTTCTAGATCTGTAGAAGTGTATTTCTAGAAAATGAGATGAAATCTTATCAATAATCAATTATTGTTTTATGCCATACCCTTATAAGATTCAAAAAATATTTAAGGTTTTTATCGGAAAATTATAAATAAATTAAAAATGTCTCATGTTTCATATACGTAAATTATAAACTAATAAAGCAATAATAAAATTCCCGATATAAAAAAACATATAACATTTTAGCGGGGATCAAAATCAGGATCTGATATTCAAACAAAATATGTCTATGTTAAACAATGCAAGATAATTTTGTTTCATTTTCTTCACTATTTAATGTTTTCTTATTTATTTTTTTATTTTTTTTAACTTTGTTTTTAAATGTTTACATATTTAATTGTGTTTCAAATAAAATAAACCGATTTGTGTCTATAGTTTAGGTTTACCTAAATAACAAGTGAAAATAGTAACTGGTAGTGTTAATTATTTACATAATCGACATATGGTTGAGTATGAATGTTTGAAGTATTTTTAATTACGATAAGCATTAATAAAATACACCCAATACTTTATCCATACATTCATAACATACAAATCAATTTTAGTGGTTTTCTATAGGGAAACAAGGAAAATCAATATTAAAATACACCTATATAGAATAAACACATGTATAAACAAATTAAATCTTTTAAAAATAATAATATATATTGGTTATCTTGTTATTTATGTATTGAGTTATATTCTATCTATATATATATATTTTAATACTCTCTTCACCTTTTTTTCTATAAACATTAACTTAGCGGACAATGTGTACACAATAATAACATGTTTTTTATAAATACATGTATTTTATTAGCTTAATTCAAGAAACAATGTTTCAAAAAAAAGTTTTGTTTTGTTTTTTTTTTTTTTAAAACAATCATATTTTATCTTTGAATTTATGTTTTACGTTTTAAAAGTTGGGTCCATTGGATTCCATTGACCGATTTTGCCTATTCACGAACTTAAACCGTGGTTCCAGATCTTACAAGTGGAATATGTAGATTTATTTATATAAATAATATTTTTAATGTATTATTAACTCAAACACCAAAAGAAAAGTATAACCATCAAAACCACCGAAATTTTAGCTCACTTCTCTTTTGGTGTTTGAGTTAATAATAAATCAAAAATATTAAATATATAAATAAATCTACAAATTCCTCACAAGATCTTGTACCGCAAATATTAATTGCTATGTCCGAAATCCAGAGATCGGGAGTTTGGTATCCGCGTAGACATGTTTATTTCTTCATATTATATTAATGTGAGGAATTTGAATTTGGAATTTTATACAATAGATATCATTAAATTAAGGCAACTTTAAGTTTTTTAAAAAGTGAAAAGATAAAGGATAATATAAAAATTTTAATGGTAATAATAAAAATTGTTAATTTTGTCCTATTTAAGAAAAATTATCGTCACACTTAATTTTTTCATACAATCAAAAATTAAACACATCGTGATTAAAAATTTATTTTTTTCATGAATTTACGTATATTTCGCACAAGGTTTACTGTAAATAAATTTACATTGTTTATTATTAATTTAACCCATAAGTTGACAAGTATACACAACCTTTTTTTTTGTCGAGTTTTCCTAAAATATTAAAATTGGTTTATTTACACCGATGTTTCAATTCAAATTTTACTCAATTGTTATTAATACCATAGAAAATAGATAATAGGTGATTTAATAATACCTATCTCTATACCGAAAAGAAGATTTATCTAAAATTAAAAATTAAAACCAATTTTATCTAAAGTATTTATTTAATTAAAAGCAGTTAGTTTTGTCTAAGTGTTAGTTTAACCGCGAAGGTTAGAAATATCAGATAATTATGGGTGCTAACTCATTCGACGCGGAATAAAATTCGAAGACTTTTAATTTTCTACAAACAAAAATTGGTATAATTAGTATAAACAAGAAATAAAAAAAAATTCTTAAATTCTTAAAAATACTTTAGTTAGATCTTTTTGTTATCTACACCTTTGCCATTTAACTTTTTTCCATAGGACTTTTGCCGAAAATTGATATAATCCGTGTTTTACCCTTAAAAACTCCCCACTTCCCGACCTCAGATCGTTCATAAATTATTTTTCCTTTCATTTTGTTATATTCTCTTCCGTTTCGAATGGGTTTCATTCTACTATAATTTTTATTTTATTTTTAAAGGCTTCTACCCTGACCTAAATGTTCAATCTCACAATTTGTATCTCATACGTGTACACAATCACTTATTCATATCGCTTTACTAGATACTAATTAAAGGAAATTATGGCATGTAAAACACGTTTTAATATATAATTATTATCTTCGATAAACTTATACTAATACACAATAATATAATTATCGCAATATGCATGTTGTATTTATGATAACTGATTACAATAATTTTGGAAAACTAATGATTATCCTCGAATAGATCTTCGAATCCTTTCCCTCCTCAGATTTATATATAATGAGAGTGAAGTTTTTATTTTTTTTTTTTTTTATTCAAAGTAAAATAATAATTTTAATTATTTGTGGGCTTAATTAGCATTTTTCAAATTTTTTATGAGATATGACACAATATAATACAAAACACACTTTAGATTTAGAGATTATCAATTATGAATCCCGCAAAGAAAATTCCATCTTAGAAAATAGAAATTAAATTTAAATATATAATTATAATATTCAATTTTCATCTCAAATTTAATAATTCGTCAAAGCTTCGTAAACTTAGCGAAATTTTCTTAACAAAAATTAAAATTTTTATTAAGAAATTCCAAAAATTCAACGAAGGTATTTTTTTTCTACATCTACTAGTTTGAATTCATAGTTATATAAAGCAATAACAATCACAGTTAGGAAAATCGATAAATTTAAAGAATTGAAACACATCGTATAAAATTCAAATTCCATAAAATTTTGTAAATACAAATTAATTTATTAAGTTTTACATCTGTATCAAAATTAAACTGCATTGTTGATTTTTTTGTTTATCAAATTTTCTTTTTCCTACCAGTCAATTCCAGTAACTACAACGACATTACAGAGAAAAAAATCATTACCAGATGTACAACAATTACCAAGAGCTACAACGCAAATGTCACGCGAAGAAGTGAGTGCATTGGGATCAGCTAGGCGTGAAGAAGTTCGACGGCAAATTCAAGAATCGGAACGTTTACGTGCAAATCCATTATTATATTTAGTCAGTCCACAAGTTAAGGTAACTATTACTTTTTTGCGAAATATATTATTTTTTGTTTAATTTTCCGAAAATTGGTAAAATTAATTTTATTTCTATAATTAACCAAATTTTATAATAGTTTTTTTTTCTGATTTAATTCATATTTTTCTTAAAAATTCCTAGTAAAAGTTTTTATTTTTACTAATTTCAAAGGACTTATTCATTATTATATTATATTATGTGAATTTTGAAATATATGTCAAAAAGTAACGTAACTAAAATTAATCTCACAGTAACACCCAACACACATTCTGGCATTAAATTTAAACAATTGAAATTAATGTTAAAATTTAAGTGGGCCTAATCACTAAATTATGTAACTTTACGAAAACAGCACAAAAAATATTCTGTCCTTTTTATTACTCTGAAGTTTATACCCTACAGGATAATGTAATTAAGGAAAGATATATTATACCAAAATTTTATAGTAAATGCAATTAATTTTAAAATGAAATAAATTCATAATATTAATTTTTCAATATTTATAAATAAATTAATTGCGAATACATTATTTTATTATTTACATTAATCTAATTAGTAATCAAAATATAAAATTTAGAATCGACTTACTTTTACTTGACTCAAATGTTATATTAAAATATAATACTGGAAAATGATGGAGGTCTGAAATTAGCCGGACTGTAAATTTCGTATTTTGCAATCAGACTTTGTCCAGCTAATTTCTTACCTGTATGATTTTTCTGTATTATATTTTTTTTTTATTTTGTTACATTTGTTGGGTCAAATAAATGATACGTCACTTAGTTCAAATTCAATTACAAATTTTATTTTTAAATACTGATAAAATTAATGCAAATACTAAAATAATTTATTCACAACTAGCAATGGCTTGTAACATTTAAAATTCACCTCTTTCAGTATAATATATTTGAAAAATATATGTAAAATAGTGAATAAGTTCAAAAATGTGTATTTTGTTAGATGAAAATTGTATATTTATAGAGCATATTCTTTCCATTGATGCTCTCTCAGAGACCATAGGTATGTTTTCAGTTGTTCAGTATATCCAAATACATGTGTATTCTATATCAATAAATCAATATGATTAATAGAAATTTAATAGCTTATTTTTAAAAATTAAAAAAAAAAAAATACAAAGAAAAAGCTTTAATCTTGCTACAGTTTTAAAAATAAGCAAATATTATACTTTTAACTAATATTATTTCAAACTATGATTTTGACTAACTCAAGGGTTTATTAAGAACATCCACAAATCAACACGTGACAACTGCCATTTTTCTAATTAGATTACAACAATATTTTAGTAAAATTGCTCTCCGTAAACACCTACACCTACATAGTTCCATGCATATATTTTAATAAAATTATTAAGTTTTATCAGAAATAGGTCTAGATAAAATTATTCGCGTATCATCAGAAATAAGATAGAGGATCATAAAATAGATAAAAAGATTTAAAAAGTTCCTATGATTTTCTGTTCAAAGCTTAAAATCCCAAATAATATCTTAGCATGGGTTTGCGTCCTTTTTGATCTTTACATCCAATCAGTACTTAAACTACCTACGTGATATTTTGTGTCTATCACGAGTCTTGACATGTATATTAAATAAAAAAACGAGCCATTGTTTATGCACTTTAACCACTGTTCAGTACCCTCAGTGGTGAAAAGTCATTCCGTTATGGTTTACCAGTACTGCTGCAGTATTCTATGAAAATACATGACGTCATTAATCACCATCATAAGATATATAATCCGTAAGATATATAATCCAACGCTGGTTACAAAAACCCTAGGACCATGGCAGTGGGATTACGCAAAAAGGATAAATGCTAGAATAAATTTTTTTATCAAATTTTACTTTAAATTCTCCTTTGTGGTTTGTCGCTATTATTAAAATTAATAAAGCCAGCTTAGTCATACACATAATACAAAAATTAGTCACACAAGTAATACAAATTACATTTTGAATATTGCGTATGAATTGTACATGCGTGTGTAACCTAACTTCTATTATAGACGCACTAATATATTATTTGTAACACTAGCGACAAAACACAATGGACGTTTGTTTATGTAAAATATTATCCTCAATTATCCTCTACAATTTTGAGCCCAAGTCCTTTCTTTTCTAGCTCCCATTTCTTCTCATCCCCTCCCTGACAAGGACAAGACCTCTAATCTGGCAAATCAGGATAATTCTTATGGGTATTAAAACCAAATGGTAATTTAAAAGCAAAGCTATCTTTCAAAAACTTGTTCATGTTCTAATAACTCAATCTAGGAGCATACATTTCTAAAATGAAAACATATTTTATTTTAATTTATTTCATCCCAACTCTAATATAGATTACATCCCTACACTGCCAGACTATGAGACTTCTTATGGGTATTTTGTGATTACCTACAATCATTCAAAAACTATTTAATGCTGTAACTCAATTGGATAGAGATTTGGAACCAGACTTAGATTATACATTATATAAACAATATTCATTATATTAGTCGGGTCAAAGATGTAACAAATACATTAAAGCCGATGAAACAGCTTATAATTATATGAAACCATTTTAACGCGTTCCTTGTATCTTAAATATCATTATTACTCTATATAGATGTTGTGCGATTAATTCCAACCACCTCAAATGGGGTACAAAGAACCCAAAATGAGTAATACGGTATTTTCCTTTGATTACGTTTTAGACGTTTTAGATTAACATTGATAAAAAAACTTTTTGTAACGAAACCATCCCAAATTACGCATTACCCTCTAAAAATACTTTCTATAATTAAACTCGCATCTACTGATTTTTGACTTATGCGAATTTTTATGTTTGTAACAATTTTATTTTTATATTCCCTGATAAAAATTCGTATTCATTCCCATTCAATTTCTATAGAATTCGATGTGTTTTTTATTAGGGTTAATGCAAAAATATAAAATTTCAAAATTTTATAAGAAGAATTTGGTTATCAATTTCCAAATATTCTAATAGATTCATTTTTCTTCCTTTTTGCGTAGTATATAACACTTCGAATTTGATAATTGGTTTATGGTCAAAATCTCTCAAAATGATTCATTTTTTGTCCATTATTTTGTATGTTGAAGGGCCTCACAGTATGTGCGCAATGCACGTGAACATTCTTTGCACGGTATTTTCTAAACTCTAGATTTTTCTAATTCTTCAGGTTTCTGTTTGTTATTAAAGAAGATTATTTTACCCAAGAAATAGGTCGATAGGAACGCAATTCGGATTTGATTTTTATGCAATATCCGAGCTATTTTGTTCGGAAATTTTGCCATAGTATATAAGCTACTCATAATGCTTGCGGTATTTTTTTCACAGGATATATTGTTCCAAGTGCCATTTTTAGTCGTTTTAGTCGCGTTTTGAATATAAGATATGTCAAAAGATTTTAACGTTAAACCCATTCCTTGCACTAATAAATTATGTTCAATTCCCTATCTAAGTTATCTGGTGAAGAGGGGAATGAGAATCCACGATTTATCAGTGCGTTGCACGCGGCCATTTTATGTGATATTGGATGCAAGAAATCGGTAGGAGTTGTAACATCCTTTGTCTAAAGCTTCGGATTATATATTTATACATAATATAATTTCATATAAATATATAATATAATAATCATTTGGTATTTTATATATTTATATATCAGAAAATTTAATTTTTCAGGCGGAATCACACCCAAAAGTGATTCAACCATCCAAAACTACCCTCTGTACTTAAATCCACTTCTAATAATGATAGATTCATGCGGAAAAGTAATTTTTCCAAACAGAATTATCACGAGTGGGGTTTACCCTCCCAAAAAACTCTCTACACTTGAACGTATTTCCATCCATAATTAACCTATGCATTTTTTTACATTTGTCGTAGTTTTGTGTACACATTAAATTTACGAACATATTTAATTATCAAAACGAAACTAACCCAAAAGTGCGTATCAATATCAAAGAATTCAATTATCCTATCATAATCAGCACCAAAAGGAGTAAACACTCCAAATAAACTTTCTGTATTTCATTCGATGATAGAATGGTCGGTATTATTTTTATATTCTGAAACTTCGCTTATTTTTATATTAATGAAAAGATCCGCAAGATAAATTCATAAATTTTTATTATGTAAAAATGTATAAAGCTCGCAGTTTAAACATTTATTCAATGCGTTAAAAATTTGGATTTTTACTACTATCAATTTCAAAGTTACACATGTGCTGTACACACTATGATGTTATCTTAAATGGTGCTTTGATTTATGTATTTATTTTTTAAGAAAAAATAAGAATAAGAAGTAAGTTTAAGTTCGTGGGGTATTTTTGTTGGGTTGACTCTTTTTGGGGATGATTGCGTTTGGAAACCTCAATTTATAATGTAAAAGTAAAATAAGCTCAATTAAAAAAATCCGCTTCAATCGTAATTACAAGTGAGTCAAAGTATATGGGGTCTATTTAGCGTTGACTCCTATTTGGAGGCGATTCTGATTGGAAATTTTTGATTTTTGTCTTAAAGTAAAAATAAAAAAGCGTCAAATGTAAAAAATCGAATCAGTCTAGCATCAGTAGAAGTGGCTTTAATTATAGATAGTATTTTTAGAGGGTTTATGCATTTTTGGGATGGATTCGTTTCAAAAATCAAATTTTATGGTTTTTTATCAATTTTAAACTAAATCGTAATCAAATGAAAAAAAATGTATCACTCTGTTATGTGCAGAAGTTAAATTAGCATTTTGAGGTATGTTCAACCCAATTTGAGGGGGTTAGAATTAATTGCGCAACACAGGTTTCATATTAATATGACCTGTTTCTGTGACTTTAATTTATTCATTCTTTTTTGTAACATCTTTGAAACTTTATATTCACTTTGATTCTGTTTATTTGTATCCTTTAAGGCTAGTAAATTTGTTAGTTCTAAAATAAAGAAAAATGAAATAATGTTAGTTAAAAATATAACCCTTCGAATATTTTTTTAAATATTTAAAAATAAAATAATAGACAAGAAAAATTATAAAAATATTTTGTACAATATAATAAATAAATCACCTTTTAACTTAAAGATGCATGCATGGGTGATAATAATAGATCTGTTTGACGTATAAGACCTAAATGTAAAAATTAACATTTACTGCATGTAAAAAGTTTTTAAATGTTTTTTAGCAATGCTAATGTTAGCGAGCGATGATGCGCTTTTTAGGGCTAAATGTAGACATATATGTGTATAAGTAGGTATTCATTCAATAATTGGAGCTTTGAAATCGTCAATTTGAGATATTGGTGCTCTAAATCATATTAGGGCATCACGTACGTCAATAACAGCATTGAAATTGAAATAGTAATTCCTAAATTATTAGCCGTAATAAACCTTACGTTTATCTATTACACTATTTTTCACCTTATTAGGAAATAAAATAAAATAAGGAAACTTCGAATTTCATGTTTTCTTAAGCCTTAGGAACTGATAAACTACAATGACTAGCATATGTAGTACTGTATTTACAATAATTATACTGATGATTAATTCATATAGTATCAAATATAAATCATATAAAGCCTTGTAAGAAATCGGATAGAAATTCCAAGTTAAGACCGGGCCCTGAAAGGTTGTAAATACTTATACCCTTTGTTGTAAGTGTTTGCACATGCAAAATATAAGGAGAAAGATCTGTTGATTTTTAAGCCTGAGATGGTCAGTAACCCAAAAACTAATATTGTCATTTTGTTCTACAAACATGAGTTCATAATCTATTCAAAAGTCGCTGTATACACTTTGGCCAAAATTGAGCTATTAATCTCTAACTAAGATACTGAGGAATAGTATGAATCCTAAATCAGACAATTCAGTAGGTGATTTCTATTTAAAAAATAACTATGCAAACTTTTAACTTGATTAATAAAGATTGGGTAATTAAATTTTTAGGTCGATTCGACATCCGATGATATTTCAGCCCTGTAAAATAAGTTTAGAGAAAATCAATTGATCCAAATCCACACATTTTAAATAATCAATAGTATTGTTCTAAAAAAATCTTTTAGTCGCAATACGCGGCGGAACAGACCATTTCATATTATTGTTCGAATATATATTTATCCTATTTGATAGTAAATAATAACTATAAAATATTGCAGAACTAAAAATTAGTAAAAATCACTTAAAAAATTAAGCTATTGTATTGTATCTGCGCTTTTGTACAAATTGATCAATACTTTGACAAAATGTAGATTAATAAATGACTTTGTATACTTATATCTACTATGCATAGCTAGATCATATATTTAGACATACATTTAATAGACATTCATTTGCTTTCATATTTTTGTTGTTTAATTATACAGTTCATATATCATCAACCATTTGCTTTAGCAACTATTTATTATTACTTACTGTTGTCTAATTCATAAATCAAACTCGAAATTTATAGTTATTAACTTGTTACTTACACGACTCATGGAGCCTAAATATTATTGGCTTAAATAATAGGGGATTATTTGATGAACTAGTGGTATTAAAAGAAAAGTAAGTAGAAGATATTCCATAAAAATCTAAAATTTGATACAAAGTAGCAAACGCCTTTTTTGTATGAGTTTCTTAACATTTACCATAATTTATCATATTATAAACAGAAAAGTCTAGAAGAACGGAGTCTAAATATCTCGAAAAAAAAGTGGCCAAAAAATTTGTGAATATTAATATACGATTTCATTTCATTTTTCGTAAATAGGTTTACTCTTCTAAAATTCATAATTCATTCTACAGAAGCCTTAACTAATCGAATAATCGATTCCTCATTCTATAAAGGGTACATGAACGCCCATCATGACAAACGACATGATTATAAACGGAGTTGTCAACTGTTTGATACTAAATAAACTTTTAAATTTGGTATACCTATTCATAAACTATATATAGTTAATAGATATAGACAAATCACAAGTGGACTTCACTAACTCGTAATAAAAATTATGGCTCTGGATCTTCCCTATTGTAAAGAGACTTGGATAATATTCTTAAGTGGTTCATCATTTGGTCTGCGGACTTTAAATGTTCTGGTTGGACATGCATTCTAAAGTGGAAATTTGTCAAAATTCCCATTTATACGATCATTATTAACAATTTTAAATAGCTCTTCTCTATTAAAATTTATTAATAATTAAATTCTATCGAAAACAACATCTTCCAATAAAAAAAAATTAATAAATTTAAAAAAAAAAATTAAATATGAATAAAGGTAAGTTTAAACGATAAATATAAATAAAGGAAAGTTTAAACGAAAAAATACTAAATATTATTTGTAATTCTTGGTATTCTTTTTCGTATAATGTTTACTGAACGTACTTTGAAAATTGATATCTGTTTACGTTTGTTTAGCTATTATCGAGCTTTATAATCCAAGATATGGGGCGTCAAAAAATGAACCATAATGTTCTACCGCCTGGTAAATAAACTCCTGGCTCGATGTGGAGCATTTTTCTCATAGAACATATATAAGACAAAACGACCATTTTCGAGACAGGGAGGGGTGTAGATATCTGGGGAAATCTAGAATCCTAACCGCCTGGAAGTAATAGCTAGTTAAAGCATCCATTTTTTATAACTCTGGAAAAATAGTGGTAGGTAAAAATTTATGAGCAATTTGTAGGGGGGTGGAATTGAAGAAAACCGGAAAAAAGTGTATCCTAACCGGATAAACTCAAAGGCGATTTTCCCTATTACAATATGTACTTTTACGGATAAATAGTGGAAGTCACTGCAGACTAGCAGTTTGACAGTAATTTGAAATCAAGGTTGTGATAATTTACGAAAACTACTGTAAAAATATTCTAAACGAGTTAGTTCTCAATTATGAGACCATAAATCCATTAAATATAAAACCAGTTCACTATCAAGCAGTTAATGTGTTCAAATCATGATGATATCAGGAAAAGTTTGCGTCCTTGTTTATAGGGCAGAAAAGCAGTTACCGCCAATTTAAAATATTAAATAATAATTAAATTCATAATGGATCAAAAGAAGATACTTTTTTTTATTAAACTGTGGTCTATCTTTATTTTAAAAAAATTGTATTTACTATAGCGCCCGGAAAATACATAGTGTGTATAATATACATTAATAATATTAATTACAACTATAAACATAGTATATATATTAATAAATGGGGCTAAAATCACTCTGAAATATGATAAAATTCATTAAAACTATAGTCCGGTCATAGAAGCGTACGTTTTCAAAATATAAAAAGAGATCAACCACAAGATGAGTCCAAGATCTCTTGCCATTAAAAGTTTGCTTAAGAGTTAGTGAATCCTATTATAGCCACATCGTCAACATATGTAGGATATTTTCATTCATCCATTATCTTAAATATTATGAATGCTTTGGTGTTATAGGCATTTGAAAATATTTTGTGCAATAGATTATTGCTGTAAGTACATAAAGATTGCAGTGTAAACGCAACCACGATTCATAAATCTTTACTCGATTATAATTTAAACAAAGAAATTAAGGATACACTTAATATTTTATTTTTGGATAAAAAATAAATAATGTCATTGTAAACACATCGAAAGACAAAAAGATTAAGTATTTCTTTATATGCTGCCAATTAATCTCTCTACTTAATGCGTAGAATATATTCTTGTAAAATTGAGATAATTTACTTTAAACATTGAACAGAAAAACTTAATCTCAAAATATTATAATATGTATTCAAAAGCTCTTTCCAAATAATCGCACAATATAGTCAGTTTCAATTGAATTATAAAGTTCTAGCTATGATTATGAGCAACTAGAAATGTCTCCTTTTTTGAAATACCAAAGAATAAGCAAAGTAGGCTTTAGTATTTGATTTATAACATCTTGCAATCATTATGAAATTATCCGATAGAAACAAAAGATTTTTGTCACTATATGGGTATGACCGATCTCTCGCCCCGTTTACTCAGCCAGTTGGCCAACCAAGGTGCAAACTTAATATTTTGTTGTTAGATACGCCTGCGTGGACGTTTTATTAAATAATTAATTTAAAAGATTGAAAAATGATAATTGATGTCACGAGGACAAAATTATAAAAACATCGTTCTCGCCAAACCTCTTCCAACAACGCTAGCAAATACTATATACTAACTCCCGAAATAAATGCTCTATAGTAACCGCAATTAAGTTAGCGTGGAAGTTTAATAAACTTTATTTAACCAAATCTCAAAAAATTGCTCCCGAAATGCTCTATCAGGATCCGTAATTGCTCCAGTGATTAGGTAATTATTTAATTAATTATTTGCAATCAAAATTACAAAACCTGTTTTCCTTACATATCTATCAGCTAATTACTGCTTTTTTCTATATTTTTTAATTCAATAAATTGCTTACGGTTTGCTCATTCGATATTAAACCATTTGATTCAGCAATTACTTTAAATAAAAGTAATTGCTTAATAAAATTAATTAATTAAGTATGCATAAATATGCATACTTAATTAAAATTATTAATTAAGATTTAAAAAGCCCCCGTACGACTGTGATGACCATGATTCTTATGGTGCAACTCTTAAGGTGTGACATCAGCATAGTCTTACGGTAGCTTTTTAAATCGTAATTAATAATTTTAATTAATTATGCATAAATAAAACTAATTGCTGAATCAAATGGAATAATATCGAAAGAGCAAATCGGGAGCAATTTATTGAATTTAAAAAAATAGAAAAAAACATTAAATTGCTGAGATATAAGGAAAATACTTTTTATAATTTTGATTGCATTAACAATTAATTAAATAATTACCTAATCACTGGAGCAATTACGGGTTCTGATAGAGCATTTTGGAGCAATTTTTTGAAATTTAGTGAACTTCCACGCTAACTTAATTGCGGTTCTATAGCAGACATCCATACACAATCTTATTAATAAAGGCTGTTTGACTATCAGAAAAAATCATTTTTCCACGGCGCTAATAAAACCTCTAAAAATATTTGTGCTCAAGAAAAGAACATTAGCATGGTGCTTAGATTTTATTTACAGATGTCTATAACCTAAATATATCATATAAAATTGTTAAAACTATAATTCATATATGTACGGAAACTAAAAATTTTAAATAATAATGAAATTAATGTGTATGTTACAGGATTGGTTTTCTCGCCAGCAATTAATGTTGCTGGTATTATTTGTGAATATATCATTAGCAATCATGTTTTTTAAACTACTGACGTAGTAATTAGGTAATTATATAATTATATACATTATTAATTATTAAATTAATATGAGCTTTAAAAATGCATAAAATTGAGAGCTTTTCATTTTTTTATATGCTATTTTACTATATAATATTAAAATATTCTAATGTATATATTTATATATGTATAATTATTTGTCAAACTATCGTTTGAGATTGCAAGAAAAAACAAATTCTGACCATCATGTGCCGACCAAGTGACACTTTATACAAACATACTTATACTACATTTAAAATAGAAAACGATTTTATAAATATATATAATAATAATTTTTTTGAGCATAAAATTTTGAATTTACGAAGAAATATTTATTAATATTTGAATAAAACAATCTTTTAAAAAAATCGAAAAAATACGAGATATTATGTTTGTTAATTCATTGACGTTATCTTAGGTTAAAACTTTTGAAAGACATTTTATTATTTAAATTTTAAAAAAATAACACTTTTTGATTCCATACAATTTTTTGTATTTTAAATTTTGGGTATTTAACTCTTTCCAATATTTGTTTTGCTGGTTATGAACCATGTAAAATCGATCCATATTTTATCTACAATTAGAGCAATCACGTGTAAAACACTTTATATCTATTATTACATTTAAACAACAAAATTCATTATTTTTTTTATTGTTTACGAAATACATATAGATAAAAATAAGAAATAATTATTTCAAAAATTAGAAAACAGCTAGAATATCCTACATAAAGACTTTCGATTTGAAAGGAATTAGATATAAAAATGACGATCGATATTACATATCCTTACAGCACCCTAAAATTTTACAATTTTACCAAAAAAAAAAATTTAATTTTTTCACAAGGAATGGTACATTTTTTATATAATGTCAATAAATTACAAACAAGTTATATATATATAATTAATTATATTATATAACATGACGAGATAATATATCTAAATTTTTACGTATAAAAAATTTGTTTAATTCATAGTTTTTTTTTTTTTTTACTTAACTATTTTTAAGAAATAAATGACATTTTAAATGTATATTATGTGAATTGAGCTTTAAATGGTTTTTAATGATAGTAGTAACATTTTTGGATAGAATTTTTTAAATGACCGTTGTCAGATATTATGTGGTGGTAAGTCTTAGCAAATATTTTTAATAAATACGTCCTTTAAATAAAATGAAATGCATGCCCATTAATTTTATTTTATTCTTATTTGAAAGAGTAGGTATACAGTCAAATAATCACGGAATAATATAAACTTGGTCGAATTTCAAATCTGACCAATATTTCTAAAGATATTTTTCAATTGTGTAGATATGTAAACAGTCAAATTCATTAAAGTTATACATATTTTAAGTTGAGGAAATAAAAAACGGCCAGGCTGTACAGTAGAAAGAGGTGGGCGTGTTTTTATTTTTATTTCAATAAAATTTTTAGAATTATAAAATTTTTACATAAAATTAAAATAAAAGTGCCATAATTTTTATTATAAAAAAAAAAAATGAAAGAAAAAACTCTGAATTAATCAAAAAATTAGCTAGTTAACAAATTTTTGATAGATTATCTTATAAATATATGTATATTATAGTTAAAGATCAACGTTTTCGAAAAAATAATTTAAGGAAGCTGGTAGCCGATAGATGTTGCGTTCTCTGACTGCATCATATCTGTACAGTTAATTTGAAATAATTTTAAGAAGAGTTAGAAAAAAGTATAATAAAGAGAGAGCATAATGTAAGATATACATATGAAAGAACCAGTCTCCTTAACATTCGTATTTTCGAGATGTTGCCTAGACCTCGTATCATAGTATACCTAGTATTATACACATATTTATGAAAGATAAATTTTATTTGTTTGTTATTTCTCTATATATATATATATTTTAATAGGTTAATTAATTAATTGTATAATAATGATGTCAATTTAGGGAAAATTGTCGCACAAAGACATATATTATTTATTTTATATATATTTTCAAAATGTATATTATAAAGATTTAAAAAAAAAAATTGCGCCAAATGTAAAACAATACTTACCTATCCGATTCTGATATAAAACAAATACATGTTGCTATATATTATTACAAAGATATTATCATATTGTTGGTTCTTGAAAAAAATTTTATAAAAAAATAAAATTTAGAAAAAATGAACAAATTATATATATTTAAAAAAAAAAAAATATTTAAAATTAAATGTATGTATATTATATTAACTTTATTCTTGCAAACTTGCTTTAAAAAAAATTTGCTTTATTTTTTGTTTGTTTTGTTATATATCAAAATGACCATTTGACTAAACAATCTAATATTTCAAAAATTTGACAATTAATATATGTACGTACAATATTTATGTTGGAATCTCATTCTCTTTGTTATTCAAAATTCACTATGCCAATTCTATATACCTAGATAATAAATTCTTACTATAAAACTGGGTATACATATAATGTCTTATTGTTTGTTATTTAAGGTTGTTTTTCTTGCTCTAAAATAATAAAAATATTTTATCAGTAAAAAATATTTTCGATTTAAACCACTAAATATCCCACAAGAATTAGTTCAAAATTTAATGAAAAGAAGCAGTTCTATAAATTTCTGATTTCTGATAAATTAGTACAAATTGAAGTTTTAAAAAATAAATAATTTTATATCTACGTACATTTAATTTTAAACTGGACATTCTTCTTTACGTCCTTCATATTAAGCTACTTAATATTTGTCAAATAAAATACAATAATTTATTTGACAAATTTAATTCAAATTTATGCATAATAAATAAATTTAAATTATGATAACATATAATTATTATAGGAACTCTCCCTTGAAGTCTTGTGAATGGGATTTGTGAATTTATTTCCTTTGAAAAATAATAGCTATGTATTCTCCCTGAACATGAACATAATAGGCAATAAACAGATTTCACATTATAGATTTTAAACACATAAAATGAAATAAGATTATCCTTCTCATCTGGTTTTCAATTTTTTAAAGTGAAAACTACTTTAGGCACGCTGGGCAATAATTAGGATGAGTAAAAACCATTGAACTCGTGCCATTGTTACCGTAACCAAAATCTCTGTGTATAACCATGTACATATGAATACATATTTCATATATTTAGCAATAAAATCCGTGTGAATAGCATATTTGCCTTTATATTCAACCAACCTTGGCTCGAATCCTGCTGCAATTATTTAAATTTTATTTTATTTTTTATCCAAAAATTATTTACAATTATTTTCGGAATTTTCGCTTTGCGGATTATTTCTTATCATTTACTAATTTTTAATGAAACAAACATCTAACATAATAATGTACTCTAAATAAAATACTTTTAACAATAGATTGGAATTATTATAAAACACGTGATTGTTCAAGTTTTCACTTCTGTCAAAACTCCCGAATTGTCACTACTTTTTTTTTAAATCAATATTTCTTAATGAGGCGACAAATCGCAGGTCGCATACAACATTCTTTTGATATTTGATTATTATAATTGTATAAAGGGAAATATTTTATATGATCTTTTACATACCCGCTATATGAAAAGTTATTTAATAAACATTATTAAATTATTGCGTACACTGATATTTATATTTTATTTCTTCATTTTAATTAAATCACGCCATAATATGATGGTTATTAAAAGCAACTTAATAAATCAATCAATAAAATGCAACTTTTATCTGTAAAAACGGGTATATATGTCACTTATTGGATTGAAAATTCACAATGCAAAGTCCCATTTACAGAACTTTTCAGAATGTTCCTTTATTCATATTAGTTAATTAAAAATAATATGCTTAAGGTGCTGTGCCTAAATTATTATCTCTGTATAAACAAAAATTTTAATTGAAATTAATTGTTGCAAAAATAATAATATATTCAATGAATTATTATTATTATTAATGACTGTATAGTTAAAATAATCAAAATAATATGTCATTATCATCAAAATAATAAAGATTTTGAATGATTTATGATATAAAAAAATATTTTAGGGAACAAATTTTATTCACGTCCTTCTGAAATTTAATATTGCCTATTTTATATAAATATATATATATAATTAATTATTATTAAATGGCCATATAAAATTGATTAATAATAATAATAATATGAATATGCTGAATGATAGACTATAAATTTTAAATTAAAACGCTATAAATTTTTAATCATTTTTTCACATTTCTAGCGTTTTGATACTGAATATTAAATACATTTTTTTATTACAAAAATAAAATTACAAACAATACAATCAATTTTTTAATTTTATTTTTAATTATTGAATAATGTTAGAGGTTGCTATTTTTTGGTGCTGCACAATACACAGCCAGTAATTCCTAACATTATATTTTTAATTAAACTCCTTCTTTTTCTGTTGGTACTCCTTGTTTTATTCTTTGTCTTCACATGTTTTTCTTTAATAATCCTTGTATAATTCGGATTTAATATAATTGAAGAGTTTTCAGTTTCGAAACAGATTTTAATTTATAAGCAACTATTTTAAGGGATGAGCCCACCGTAAAAAAAGATATCTGATCGGTTAATGAATAAAGTTTATTGGAAAAGATAGTATTCATAGAGTAGAAACATACGTCGTAAGACTTTTTGTCCCTAAATTGTTATGAAATTTAGTAGCCAAATTTAAGGACGATGAGTAACAGTTGAATGATTCAACAATTAAAACAATTGATTGGTACAGCTATAGATAAAAAAATTTAACCCACCTTTTGCTGTATTTTTTTAATAAAAATATTTGTTTAATTTTTTAGTTGTTTAAAGTTTTATAAGGTGGTTAAAATTTTGTTATGTATAGTTGTACCTATTTAAGTGTCGATTCACGCAACTGTCACTCATCGTCTTTATACTAGGTTACTAAATTTCGAATCAATTATAGGACAAAAAGCCTTACAGCATGTGTTTCTACCCTATAAAAAATATCTTTTCTAATAAAGTTTATCCTTTAACCTATCAGGTATGTTTTTTTCGATATAATAATTTCTTATTTAAAACGTCCTTGAGGTGATTACCATAGAAAATAATTAGTTTTGAAAAATATATTTCACTAAATTAGTTTTATTTGTTAGAATTCCTTTAAGATTTTAAGAATTATATCAATTTTTAAGTTTCAAAAATTTTATTTTAATTATTTGCTTTTGATTCACCAAATTACACATTTGTTATTTATTTTATTTATAAATATTCATCATTATATAAGAAAGAATACCTACGCCAAAACAAAGTATTTCATAGATTCATTCTTTCCACTTACAATGCCACATATGAATTATTTTTACTTTTGTGTTTTGCATACATTTTAAAACCCTAAATTTTTTAAACTATCATCTTATTGGATTGTTTAATTTATATTTTATCAAAATTTTGGTAAAAAATAAGAATTTCGCTAAAAATATAAAAAAAAAGTCTACAACGAAAATGAAGCAGAATTAAAAATTGTTTCGACTTTAGACTTGAATCTGGTTCTTGAATAAACAATTTTTTTAATTTTTTTTTTTTTTTTAATCATACATATTAGTTTTAATTTCATTTCAATTATATTGAATGTATATAGTAAATAAATATGTTTTATCATCTATTTAAATTAAATCCACATCATTCATTATAAATTATAAGAATGATTGATTGATTGTTTTGCTTGTTATATAAATTAATTTTATTATTGTTATCATTCAATAAAAATTATATATTCAATTATAAATATTATTTATAAAAATAAACAATTATACATTCTTCAAAAATTATTTTATTCATTTCCTAAAATTAATTTCTTAGCTATTTGGACCGTTATTTTGCAGTCTTCAATAATGATTTCCAATTTAATATAAGATCAGAAAGGGAATGTTTGACAAGTTAATGGGTGAGTTAGTTGATAAGTTACGAGAATGGATACTGTTAAATATACTATAGAAAAATAAATGATATAGAAATAAATGATATTAATACTATAGAATTTATCAATTTTTAAATTATTAATATTTAAATAAATATAAAATAATGAATTTGCTGCTAATATTATTAAAATTATTAAACAATCTATTTTACTTGTTGATAAAAAAAAAAGTTTTATTTTAGTAATAATATATTTATATTAAGTGTTCGATTATTTTGTAAAAATATTTTGAGAAAAAAGTTAATCGAATTGGTATGCTTAATAACAATTCTTATTTGTTTTTTTTTTCAAATTATTTTCATTTTAATATAAAAATAAATAAATAAATAACTATCAATTTATATTATCATGATTACCATAGCGAAAATATACATATTACAACTTTTCAACTTCGATTACGAATTTAAAACTGACAGTCTAGGGTTTTTCATCAATAGCAGCAATTAGGTTGTTTCTAATTGCTAAAATAACCATGCATTAAATTCTGTAATGTTATTGGCGCATCTTAATGGCTGTAATCCTATTAATATTTTTTATGCAAGGCTTTATTCCAACTATATACAATCAATACCAGATAATTATTTTGTAACAGTATTAGCAGATGGCCCAATTCTTGATCGATAATTTTTTAATATTATTATCCTTCAAATTTTTCTTTTTTATAGTTTACTACCAAGCTTGCAGAACAAAACATTTTTATGAAAGCTGAACTATTAAATATCTCTGGTTAGTTCCTTTTTAAAATATATAGAAATATAACACATATCGTGTGTGTAAATATAAAAATTGCCCTTATTTATATGATTTAATAAAAAATTATACAATATACTCATCAAGTAAATCTCATCAAATTCCAAATGATCAAGATCTCAAAATCATGCCCATCAATAAAATAGTTATTCATAAAAGTCAATAAAATAGTTATTCGTTTAATAATTTCAAAATTAAGTACAGGACTTTTAAATTGTATGGTTTTAGTTTAACTTTTATTTACACACTTTCAATTCCAATGCTATATTAATTTTATTTAAAATTCGCTGAATTTATTAACTAAGAGAAGCGGAATCGCTGATATAGTAGAATGTAGTATCGTCTGAATATAAAAATTTTATGATTTTTTGTTTGGTTTGGTACAATATCAATGAATATACTTAAAAACAAATGATCTAGAATAGAGCCCTGAGGTACGCCATTTCTCAACCTTAGCTATTTTGAATTATAGGATTATCAACACCTAGTAATTTAAACTTTTTTCTGCCGATCATTTAAGAGCAGCTTATGACTTACCCAGTCAAATGTTTTAGTAAGACTAAGGTCAACGAGACCCCGGACTGACGTAACGTAATGACATGCTTAGACCAACTAATACAAGTTAAGCAACAGCAGTCACAATCTGTATTTGGATGGGTGACCACCTAGCATTACTGTGTACTGTTGTTGTATAATAATAATAATAATTTGTTATAAGTGGAAGGTTAAGATATTATTCTCTTTTTAATTATGTTATGTGAATAAATAAATTTATACACTTTAATTTTTGCTTAACCACTTTATTATATCCTATATGCGACATATTTCGGATATTACTCCATATTAAACTGCCGTTTATCTTTACTAGATAGAAAAAATTAATTTTTTGTACATAATATAAATAAAACATTTGATTTTTTCAATAAAACTTTATATGTATTTTAATACAACACCATCTATTATCATGTAAAACACTAAAAAAAATTGTTTTGTAATGAGGTTTGAGTCTTAAGTATGACTACTAATCCATATCTCTTTTATCTATGGTTATTCCACTCAAAATGAATCCGACCTGAGTGGAAACTAAGCGTAATTGTTGACAAACGTCAATTAATAAATAAAATTTATTATTTTAAAGTAAATAAAAATTATTAGAAAAAAATTATTCAACTTTTATTATTTTACATTTATTATCCCTTCAATCCTTGCTTTTGTATTATTATAATAATTTTAAATCTAAACAATGGATTGTAATATATAATATACATGCAAAAATTCATATTTGTTAAATATAAGATATTTTTTAAATTATCTAACTACTGTAAGCCGTATAAAATCTAAAATTAAAACATAGAACGATATCTCACAAAAAATTTTGAAATATGTTTTATATTTAAGACGTTTCATAATTTTCGCGCAAAAGAAAAAATTTTCAAAGCAATTTCGCGGACAAATTACTGAAAAAATACTTATCCAAATGTTATGAAATTTGTTAAATTTTTTCGAAGAAAACTCTTCGGCTTCTCCTCCGTTTTCATGTCAAGGTTGTGCATGCCGAATTTCACTACATTTGGAGACGTATTTTTTCAGTTATTTGTCCGCGAAAATAGTGTATTTATTATAGAGGTCTCTATCAAAATCACAAAGGCTTTTAAAATTATTTCTGTTTCACCATCAATATTTTTATATAATATTCAGTTATCAAAAAATCTTTAACCGTTTTGAGCACACTGCATTTTATCAAGCTATTCACTAAAATAGCTGTCCATATATTCTACATCTATGCTTTTAAACCACCAATCTATCCTATTTACGAACCATTTAGCCCAATAATATGATTTTTAAATTTTAAATGAATTTTTATGACAACAATATTCATTGTTTATATTATTACACTAGCGTCCTGGTACGTGCTTCGCTACGTATTAAGTGAAATATTAAAAAAATTTAATTGGGACATAAAATTCATTTATTCAAACAAAAATATATTTTATTAAGTATCCGTCTTTATTTTTTATTTTTTTATTTTTTTATTAATATTTATTTATTAAAAAATCCGTCAAAGGGATACCATAGGCGCTTAGGCTGAGTTGTCGTGTCAGTTAATCTAGAAATTCCGCCGAAAGGTTCTTTGTTAATGTTCGGAGTGCTCTTTAAGAACTCCTTCCATGATATGATAGTATATTATTTTTTCTGGAACCTCACTTATTTCTAGTTTAAATAAGTCTACTTTTTTTTTTTTTCTGGCTTCAGCTATTTTCAGCTATACAGCCATTAACTAAAGGGGATAATTATTTATTATTTTTTTTTATACAACAACAGTACACAATACTGATATGTGGTAACCCATCCAAATAGAGATTGTGACTGCTGTTGCTTAACTTCATTGATTGGTCTATGCATGTCATTACGTTACGTCAGTACGGGGTCTAAGTCTACTTTTTATGTAATCAAATAGTTTTAGTACTTACCCAGGTCACTAGTTAGCTATAGTTGTTATTTAAGGATTTAGTGATATTTAATGTGATTACCAGCAGTGATCAATAGATGGCTGTAGTTTTTTAATATCGGTAAAGAATGGAGGTCTGAAATCTTTCATATAACGAATGCAACAATGAATGTATAATTAAATATGAGTTAATTATTTTGGGGACCCCGGACTGACGTAACGTAATAACAGGCTTTGATCAATCAATAAAGTTAAGCAACAGCAGTCACAATCTGTATTTGGATGGGTGACCACCTAGCAGTACTGTGTATTGTTGTTGTATAAAAATAATAATCCCCTTTGGTTAATGGCTATATAGCTGAAGGTAGCTTAAGCGAGAAATTATAATTAAATATTTATTTTTAATAATAATTATTTAATTTTATATATGTTTTTTTTTTCGTTGATGGAATTCATACACACTTATAGATTTTGAAAGTCAAGTATTCATAAATTACAATAAATAAGTAATATGATTTATTATTATCGGTTCTTGAATGGATAATGTATGTGGATATTGTTCTTCAAAATGTTTTTCGTACATTCGAAAATACTAATTTGCGTTTATTACATTTTCGAATTTCGTTCATCACTCACGACTAACAGTTATTCATACACCAATTAAAAGGAAACGAAAAATTATATTATAACGCTTTGTGTAGTATTATCATCAAGTTCGCATATCCATAAACTTAGTGTTTGTTTTCTAAGCGTATAATAGTGCTGATTATAGATATAGCTTCATTCCTTATTTCTAATGATTATTACTCTGTGAATTTAATTGAATTTAAATTTTGAATTAACTTATATATCTTCGTAAATATATATAATATGAACAGTACATTTTAGTAAGAGAAGATACTTTAAAAAATAAAACGTCTTCTATTTAAATTTCGATTTTTTCAATTTTTTAGATCAAAAAATTTTTGTATTTTATAAATACGTATTTCGGCTACAATGTAGTCATCACGAACCGTCACCAAATTAGCAACGAGTAACATCTCCTCGAATAAATATTACTACTAGCTAATTCATACTGATGAGATGACTACTTTGTAGCCGAAATACATATTTATAAAATACAAAAACTTTTTGATCTGGGAAATTGGGTCAAAAAATCGAAATGTATTTAAACAATCCTAGAGTTCTCTTTGATAATATTCATATTGCATGCAAAGTTATATCAAATTAATTAATATTATACACTTTTATACTTAACAAAATATAATTGCAGTAAAAATTTTCTTTTTTTTCTGGCTTCAGCTACTTTCAACTATATAGTCATTAACCAAAGGGGATTATTATTATTATTCTAACACAACAGTACAGTCCTGCTATGAGGTCACCCATCCAAATACTGACTGTGACTGCTGTTGCTTAACTTTATTAATTGGTCAAGGTCTGTAATTACGTTACGTCAGTCCGGGGTCATTTTCTTTTTTATTCTATTTAAATCTAAAATTTTATTGCAGTTAATTTTTTTTTTTTATAAGTTAAATGGAATAACTAATAAAGATTGTTGCCATGGAAATTCATTAAAAATTTTCTAAATCATATAATTGGGTTAAATGGTTTTTAAATAGGATAGCATGATTCTTTAAAACACAAATTTTCATCATTCAAACTCAAGAAATGGCACAAGCCACATACACCTAGTTTTCACTTGCGTTAGATTCTCTTTGGTCTATATATTATGTTAATGTTTCTTTTTTGGTTCATATTCCATCTTCAAGTCCTATTCAATCTTATATAGCTTTGCAATAACCTTATAACTTTGAAAAAGAACTATTTTCATAATCGGATAATTAGGTTATTAATTATCATGTTCCCGATTATGCTCTGTAACTTAGTTTTGAGTAGGTTTATTTGAATGAAACGTTGGTAATCAAGACACAACCTAAGTACATATTTTTAAGATAACATAATGCTCTTTCATTAACACAAATATACACATTATAATATTTTTGGTTTATTGTAATCTATGTAAATAAATAACAATCAAATGATAAAAATAAACCATTACAAAGTTTATAATGGTTTATTTTTGTTTGTAATACAAACCATCAAACGATTGCCAATAAGAAAATTGCGATAACTTCATATGGACTATGGAGTGCTCATACAAATCATAATATAAGGGGAGTGCTAGATATCATACACCGATATATCAGATGTTTAAAATCAAAATATACTAAACCAAATTCTTCAATTCAACCCATCACTGATAAACATAAACATGCTTGGCGATTGTCATCGAACTTGAAACTTGTAGGTTATAATTCATGTACACACGTGTTTATTGAAAGTTGCAAATATAAGTGATAAGTTTTTTAATTTTAGGTGTTAAAATTCAAATTTTTAATTAGTTATGTTGGTCACATAAAGACATTTCTCAGAAAACTGTTCTCATCACTTATTAAAAGTAAGAATTTTTTGTTCTGTTTAAATCTGATTTTAATGAATCAGGTCTTAAAAAAATCGTAAAATTGGGGGTAAAATTTCAGGAAGAATGATTTTTTCCCTAACCAACTGTCTCTTTTTTATAAATTTTTTACTCCAAAATTCTTTAATATTGAGTGAACAAATTTTACATCGAGTTTTTATTTATACTGCCGTCTGCCCGAGCAATCCAGTAAGAGAATTTCTTTCATTTAATATAAAGTTTTTAATAAAAGATAATTTCTTTCATTTAATACGAAGTTTTTAATAAAAGATAATTTCTTTCATTTAATAATGAAATTTATAAAAATAAGTTTTCAATAGAAATTAAAATGAGAGACAGTCGTAAGCCACGATGTCAGAATAGATCATATTCCCTTTCTTGTGAGACAATATGAACTTACGTGGGTTTTGAAGTGATCTACATCAAAAGCTTTAATGAATATCACTTTAAACTTTTTAGTCATTGTGTGGATTGTTTGCATTCCAAATTTTGTAAATGGACATCGTCTTAATAATTTTTTGCCAAATGGATGGCAAAATATATTAGTATTTACATTTTTGCCATATGGATGATAATATCAAAATATACTAGTATTCAAAATTAATCATTTCTTTGATAATTTTTATTATTTTAAAACATCGATTTATTTATAACTATCGCTTACATTTTTTTTATTTTAAATTTATAGAAAAATGGATCAATTTAATCAAGATATTGGAGCTGGCGGTGCTATAAGCAAAAATGAAATCGAAGCATCTTCAATAGAATTCTCTGTGTTAACGCAAGAAGAAATTTTAAAATTAAGTGTAAAAAAAATAAGCACTTCGTTAACTTTCGACCAATTAGGATATCCAATCACTGGTGGTCTCTACGATCTAGCATTAGGTCCATTATTAAAAGATTTAAAGGATCATAGTGACCCATGTGCTACATGTCATAAAAATGCTTACCAATGCCCAGGACATTTTGGACATTATGATTTACCTGTCGTCTGTATAAATCCTTTATTTTATACCTCTGTCGAATTATTATTAAAAACGTCGTGTATGACCTGCTATCAATTACAATTTACATTAAATATTAAAAAATTATTCATCCTGCAAATGAAATTAATCCAAGCAGGATATATCATCGAAGCGCAGGAAATATCAAATTATATGTTGATCGATGAAGAGAATGATACACAATCAAAAACCAACAGTCCAAATAAGTTATTAAAAAAGTACTATAAATTATTGGAAAAAAATTCCACTAACGAATTTAATAATAAAAATATTGAATCTGTTAAGAATAATTTTGTTAAAAATTTAATTCGCTCCATGAAATTAGGAAAAAAATGTCGATATTGCAGTGCAGTTATTAAAAAAATTAATACAGCTTATCATAAAATTATGATTCACGATACTTTATCGGAAGACCCAAATAGTTCGGTGCATTTTGGACCTAGGATGATAATGCCGGACGAATCGCAGAATATCCTTAGAAAAATCTTCGCAAATGATCATGAAATTATCTCTTGTTTAATACCGATTTTAGCTGGTATTAAAAGTGAAAATCCAACGGATATTATGTTCATTAATGTCCTTCCAATTTTGCCATCGATTGTACGGCCTTGTAATTATTTAAACAATCAAATCGTTGAACATCCTCAAACACAATTATACAAGTACATAATTGAATGCTCATTAATGATTCGATACACCATCAAATTATTACAAAACAATGATGAAAATGACGAAAAAAATAAACAAATCCAACAAATTTTAAATATACAAGACCTAGCCGATAAAAATAAAATATTGGAAAAATTTCACAACCAATGGCAAGAATTACAAACTTATATTGATTTTATAATGGACACAAGTTCAACTGCTGCTCAAAAATTGCGTAATAAATGCGAAGGATTAAAACAAATTATTGAGAAAAAAACAGGAATTATACGACAACATATGATGGGAAAACGTGTTAATTATGCGGCACGTTCTGTTATAACTCCAGATCCGAATATAAATATTAATGAGGTTGGAATTCCTTTGGTCTTTGCAAAACAATTAACATATCCGGTACATGTAACCACTTATAATGTTCACCAACTTCGGGAAATGATTAAAAATGGCCCTGATCAATATCCTGGAGCTGTTATGGTTGAAAATGAGAATGGCGTTCTAAAGTTAATTCCACATGATTCTAATCAAAAAGAATCGATTGCAAAACGATTATTAATCCCTACGGATGAAGTCATTACTAAAGGTAGCAATAAAAATAAGAGAAATTCGGTTAAAATTATCCATCGGCATTTATTAAATGGGGATGTAGTTCTGTTAAATCGACAACCGACTTTACATAAACCATCGATACAAGGTCATCATGTACGAATTTTAAATTCGATTAATAACGATAAAACAATTCGATTACATTATGGAAATTGTAAAGCATATAATGCAGATTTTGACGGAGATGAAATGAATATACATCTGCCTCAAAATGAATTATCACACAGTGAAGCAATTAATATTGTAAATGTTTCAAATCAGTACTTAGTCCCAAAAGATGGAACTCCATTATGTGGGTTAATACAAGATCATATTATAGCGGGAGTGAAATTAACCATACGAGATAAATTATTTAATAAATTCGATTATCAACAATTTATTTATCATGCGTTATCAAGTTTATCACGATCGAATAATATTAAATTATTACCACCTTGTATCATAAAACCTCAGAAATTGTGGTCTGGAAAACAAATTATATCGACAATTCTAATAAATTTAATACCAACTCCATTCATTAATTTTACAAGTCAATCGAAAATTCGTCATTTTAACGACGATTCTCAAATAATAATTCGTAATGGAGAATTAATATCTGGAATTTTGGATAAACAATCGTACGGAGCAACTCCTTACAGTTTAATACACTCAATTTATGAATTATATGGTGGTGATTACTCAACCAAGATTTTAAGTGCGTTTTCTAAATTATTTACACTTTATTTACAATGTGCGGATAGTTTTACTTTAGGAGTGGCGGATATTTTAGTAAAAAATCAAGAGAATTCAAGGCGAAATGAAATTATCAACGAATTACGAGATGAAATGATTAATAAACAAATAGTTTTGAAATCTTTAAGTAGTTCTGAAACTGATCCTTTAATTAATGAAGATGAATTAAAATTAAAAGTTGAAAAGTCGTTAGTTTTAAACGATAAATATCGTATGATTTTAGATCGAGAGTACAAACAGTCCTTGGATAAATATACTAATAAGATTAATAAGACTTTAGTTCCAAATGGTTTAATTAAAAGTTATCCTGATAATAATTTACAGTTGATGATAAATTCGGGCGCTAAAGGTTCAATGGTTAATTCTATGCAAATATCATGTTTACTTGGACAAATTGAACTCGAGGGAAAACGACCACCCTTAATGATTTCTGGTAAAAGTTTACCAAGTTTTATTCCATATGATATTCAACCTCGTGCCGGTGGATTTATAGATCAACGTTTTATGACTGGTATACAACCTCAAGAATTCTTTTTTCATTGCATGGCAGGACGTGAAGGTTTGATTGATACTGCTGTCAAAACTAGTCGTAGCGGATACTTACAACGTTGTTTAGTTAAACATTTAGAAGGTTTAACTGTTCAATATGATTTAACTGTTCGTGATGCAGACAATTCAATTATACAATTCTTATACGGCGAAGATGGTATGGACATTTGTAAAGCGCAATATTTAAAAAATTCACATTATTTTCAATTTTTGGATAATAACAAAGAAATTTTTAAGAATTTCGAAGCTGATATCGATGAAGAAGTTAAAAAATATTTTCATAAACTAAAAGAATGGAATGGAAAAAGTCGTAAACCGGATCCAATCATCTCAAAATATCAACCCGATCATTATTTTGGAGTCTTAAATGAAAAAATGGAATCTTTAATAAAAAAATATACCCAAAATAAAAAACACACTAAAGAATTTACAAGAATGATTAAAGCTAAATTTCAACAAACGTTGACAGTTCCTGGGGAACCTGTAGGTATGTTAGCTGCTCAAAGTATTGGAGAACCGTCTACACAGATGACATTAAACACATTTCATTTTGCCGGACGTGGTGATATGAATGTAACACTTGGTATACCTCGATTACGAGAAATTTTAATGACAGCTTCGAAAGAAATTAAAACACCAAATATGATGATTCCAATTAATCCGAATTATACAGACTCGGATGCGGTAGCGACTTTATGTAAAAAGTTAACTCGTTGTACATTAGATAATATTTTAAATAAAATTCATATTAAGTCAAAGTTAAATGTCGTAGAGAGAAATTATGAATATAATATCAAATTTTATTTTTTGCCCTATAAATTATATTCGAATCAATTTTATATTAAACGAAAGTATGTAATGAATTTTATGGAAAAGAAATTTTTTCCGAGTATTTTTAATGCCATATATAAAGCAGCACATATTAAAACATCTTTAATAACGACAACAGTTGAAAAAGACAAAATAATAAAAAAATCTAGTAATGAAGAAGAAGAGGACGAAAAAAATGATATTGACTTAAATGTCGAAGAAATGAACAATGATGATAAACAATTAAACTCAGATGATGATTCCGAAAGTGAAAATGAGGAGGAAAGCAAATTCAAACGTAATAAATTTAGCGACGATGAATCGGAAGATGAAAATAACCCTGCTGATGATAATTTAGAAAATACCCAGGTGGAAAAAGATCAAACTGAAACAGAGGAAAATCTACACCGTAGTAAAGTAATCGATTCACTTAATTTTGTTACTGATTATAAATACGATGAAAAATCAAAACAATGGTGTGAATTAACGTTTACGTTACCCTTAACATTTAAAAATATTGACATACAAGCTATTTTAAAAGATTTATCAATGAAATCAATAATATGGCAAACACCTTTAATAAAACGAGCAATAACTTATAAAGATGATCAAACTCAGGAGTTAATTCTACGTACAGACGGAATTAATATTAATGAAATGTTCAAATACTATCACATTTTAAATTTAAATAAACTATATACAAATGACATTCACAAAATGGCGAATGTGTATGGTATTGAAGCCGCTGCATGTGTAATTCGAAAAGAGATTAAAGAAGTGTTTGGTGTGTATGGAATTAACGTAGATTATCGACATTTATCGTTGATTAGTGATTACATGACGTATAATGGCATATATCAACCAATGTCACGAACTGGAATGGAAGATTCGATATCACCGTTACAACAGATGTCGTTTGAGAAATCGTTAGGGTTCTTAAAGAATGCGATAACGTTTGGTAAATATGACCATATACAAACACCATCGAGTTGTTTAATGCTTGGATCACCATCAAGAGTTGGAACAAATGGATCGTTTACGATAATACAAGATATTGCTAAATATTTACACTAATTTAGTTGTCATTGTGGTGTTTAAAAGTAAAAAGGAAAGTAGATCAGCCAGATTCAAACTTTCAGTATTACTACTTTGACATGGTTTTAAATTTGGTAATTGGTATGTATACCTAATAAGCCTATTCAAATTCTCTTTTACACCAAACTTGTATTTAGTGTTCTTTTTGTCGTTGTGTTCTACAATCAGTACAGGTATAAACAAATATTACCACTACTATTTAATAGCTTTATCCTTGAAGAATTTAAATAAAAGACTTAATTGTAATTAAATAATCAACTGTTTAAAATTAAGAACAGACTATCATTTGTATGTACAGGGAAAAAATGAAAACAATTAAAATAAAAAACTAATAATTTTTTAAAGACTTAGTGTATAAATAATTAATTAGCAATGTGAATTAATTATTGTTGATTAATTTTATAATTTTATTTGTTAATTAATAAAATACAAATATATTATTAAAACTAGTGTAACAATGTATTTATTTTTAATATTAGTTGAGTGGCCAGTTATGAATTTCATAAGTCTAATTGTTGAATTTCACACGTCGTATTGTAGTGGTTTAGTTTACCAGTAGACTCAGGATGTCTACTGGTCAGAGAAAAACTGGAATAGTCAGGGAATTTCGAATTTTCTAAAAAAGTCATGGAATAGTCAAGGAAACTGGCAAAGTATACAAATAGCTAGAGAATTTTCAATTTTTTCAGGACTTCCAAACATTAATTTAATTTTTTTAATATTTGTAATAATTATTAATGAATTTTTCATCTCGTAATATATCTGATAATGATGCTAACTTATGATCGAGTCAGTGTTCAGGACTAGAACATGCGACCAATTTTAAACTCTATCAACTATCTGTTTTTATTTTTGAGTTATAATAATCACGGACAAACGGTCATACAGACAAAGAAATGAACTTATTAGATAATTCTTTCAAATTGATAGTCAATATTTTGTTAGAGTATTCAATATTTTTTAGTGTTTTAAACTTTATTAATTTAGTAGTAGTTTAGTGTTTTAAACTACTAGCCTGGATGCATACGATCAATTTATCTAAAAATTTGTATATGGCTTTAATTAAGATTAGTGTAACAACTTTTCCTCTTCCAAAATTCTGAAAAGTTTTCTATTCGGAGATCGTATAATTTTCATTTGTGATCAAAAATTTCAAGTTTGTTTTACTTTTTATTTATTAGGCATATCATAAAATAATAAATACAAAAATCATTTTTGTCCAACATGTGATAAAACCTGGCAACGTTTGTACAACATTGCAATGTTTTTGTTGGATTATAACGGACAGTCAGTTTTGTTACGTGTTGGACAAATTGGTTTTAGAATTTGTTATTGAATCATTTTGCTATTACAATATTAAAGAAAAGGATGTCGGTCAGTTTTTATCTTTTGGGTGCAATCAAACATTTTACAGGCTCCGAAAAATAAAACGGATCACTTTTTTTAACTTACGTAGAGGAAATAGCTGTTACACTGACCATAATTAAGCCATTTACAAATTTTTAGATTTATATTATAAATGAAGTATAATTATGGACACCCAGACAATAAACTTAATATATCTTTATATAATAATTTTATATGCCAGATATAAAAATAAATATTTCCAATTCGATCAGTTCGCAAACGCGGCAAAAATTTTGTATACATGTGTGCGAGAAAAATTTTTCTCGGGATAAATTATCTTTTTTTTTTTTATTTTTCCGAAGGAAAAGGCTAAGAAGGTAAAAATGAAAATTACATTTTTTTACGCTGTTTTCTAAAAACCTATAAACTCTATAGTAGACTATATTTATATTCTCTACCACAAGACATGCGTTATACCATGACAATCAAATTCAACACAACTAATTTGAACAAGTTAAAAATTATTTAACATATCTTCTAGTAGCCATAATTTTATGAAATATGAAATTCATTTCTAGCTCTTGGAATAGAGGAGCAGCCAGTACAATTTGAGCTTATATATACACAAATTTTTTAAATAAATTATTTCACTGGAAGATTATCTTGAAAGTCTTGTAAGGTTTCATAGTAATAATATATTTATTTACTGGCTGTATACTTTTAATTGTAGCTGTGAATCCCTTAGGGCCAAGACTTATAATACTATTGTGGCTACAATTAAGAGTTAAGAGAATATATTTGACTCCGTAGACAAAAATTGACTAAATTTTAACAACAATATTGATTTATGTGCATTTCATAACACTTAATTAGGCTTTTTTGAAAAATTGTATTGACTATAGTAATATTTACGAGGACATTAAAAATGGTTATTAATGTCTACAGGCCTTTTTGTTAAGTTATTTAATCGATTATAAACATTTGTGTTATATTTTAAAATGTGCGAGTTTACTTAAATGCATATTATTGGACCCCCAATTAGAATATATAATTTTATAATGTTTCTATTCACATCCTAGCGGAAAATATGTGACGTAGATGTATTGTGCCATTTACATAAATGTTACAGATTCTTCTCAAGTGTATAAAATAATAAATATAGTAATTACTACCAAGTCCCGAGATTGATTTTTAATCACAAAGGAGCTCAAAATAGAAAATAGTTAAAAATATGAACCGAATGCCTATATTTGGAAAATTATTTGCCTTCCGGAAAAAAACACCGAAATAATGTTATTGTATTCTCAAATACTTAAAACAGATAAGTGGTAATTTTATTTTATTTATGAGTGAATATTTATCTATGATCGAAAAACAAATTTCTTAGATTGATACATTCAAAGAAAGGTTTTCCAATAATAGAATTTATACAAATATCCTTCATCATCATTTTTTCAGGATACCAAAGTTTATTACATTTTTGTAAATTTTGCCGATATTATTTACAAAGCAATGTCCTTTACGTAAAGAGATTTTTCAATTCCAAACATATTTAAACGTTTGGTATCTAGTTATAAATATAAATTTGTTTTTAATATCCTTGAGGCACTTTTTTTTTAAAAATCAGTATCTAAATATACTTTAAATGAATCTTGTTTCTTACAGTGAACTTCAGATGCAGGTAAAAACTTTTTCTTTATCAAATTTACTATCGTTTAATTTAGATAAAAGCCGATAACGGAGCATTTCATTTGCGAACGAAATGCACTTTACTAAGATAACGAACAATTTTGCCTATAAATTTCTATAACTATTTAAACATAAATTTGGGAGGCATATTGTTTTAAATGTAACTAAAAATATTATATTTGAAGAATCTGTGTACGTACTTCGAACATTTAAAAAGTATCTACTGTAACAGAAATAATGGCCATGAGAATTTGTAATTGAAAGATAGATAAAATTGAAAACCTTACAGATCAGGCGGGAATTGAATTCGGAACCTTCTGACTCGTAATTGGAATTTCTCGGGTTCGATTCCCAGCAGATGAGTTATGTTTTGTATACATATACACGTGATGAATACAAAATATGTATGGTCTTTTACACTTTTAGAAAGTACATTTATGAAATTGATTATTTATTAAAATAAATGTACACTATTTTTAATACTTGTATTACTAATAAATTTCGTTTTTTAATATGCAGTTGACAAACGATTTTTTTATGAGATTAATAAAAATATTAACACACTAGAGTGTGAATAGACACTATCATAATTTTTTGTTTAAATTTATATGTATATATATATATATTTAAAAAATGCATATCATATAATTTTTATTATATATAAAATATAAATCAATCAATATCACATTTAGTTTTTTTTCGGTTTATTTTAAAGGTAGGTAATTAATTGAATTTTCTTTATTATCATTTAGAACCGATTAATTGAAATAGGTAATATGAAATTATTGACTAAAAAAGTATAGCAAATAATATTTTAAGGTTTAGCATTATATACAATCTTCATCGTCGTAATAATTAGTTACACAAGATTGTATTAACGTTTTCTTATTTGATAAGCAAAATGTTTTACTAGACTTACATCGTTTAAACCTTAAACTTGAGATAATGAATAGTAATCCTTAGTAAAATCAGTTTGTGAAATGATGACAAGTTTTAAATAAACATAATTAAATACATAAAATACACCACATTTCTCTAATACAGTATTATCCAGGGCGTAAGAACAAAATAATGTTACTCATGCAGTTACTGAATAATCTACCTTTCAATTCGTTGGTCGCTTTATGAAGTAATTGCCGCACATTTTAAAATATGTTTAACAAATAATTTGCTCATAATTTATTTAAAATAGCTAAGGTATCCCTACTTTCAAATGTCAGAAGTTGATCTAAAATTTTAACTACTTTAATCTTTTTTAATGTGAATAAATTGTGAAATAGCTGCGATTCGATCACTATGCTATCACAGTCGTCTGTACGATTTGATGTAAAACGTTGCCAACTACATAATAATATATCCCGTCCGTTTCAACAAATGAAAAACGTGGCAACGTTTCAATATATTTAAGATTATGACAATTTCCTCATCAAGCGACCAACGGCGTTCGGTGAGAGGTGCGCAACAAATTAAAGGTTAAAAAAATTATATTATTTTGCTTTTACCTTATACAGTACGAAACACCCTAATTAAATTTTGTCTCAAATAACCGCTCTTTCAAAATAATTAAAACTAAGGCACTCCGCACACCAAGCAATCTTAGAGATATAACGCAACATTGTATCCGCACGAAAGTCAATATTTTTAAGTAACCACATAATTTTTTTTTTCTTTACAGGTAGGTACTTTATTATAATTAAATAACAGTAAACATTTTAACTCGTTAAATCACTTGATTGAGATTTGCTTCTACATTGTTTCGTGTGCGGATTTACATTATCTACCATTGACAAGTATGAAATAAATGTGTGTCTGGTTTATGTAAATTGAGGGATAAAATATCATTTTCGTCATTAGTAAACAACTTCTAGGAAACAGTTTTTATTTTGTCGATATGACAATTACGTAAGTAAAAACATAAAAATTAAACTCAGATAATGAAAGGAAATAGACACATGATTGTCAAAAGATGATTGAAGAATTTCAATGTAATGATTTCTCAAACAAATAGAAACATAAATAAATTGTAATAGAGTAATAACCTGTGAACGCCTACATAGTTTATAGAAATCAGAAATTTTTTCTTGGTGTTCACTAGGGAAGGGAACAATGTTTGGGAGTTATAAATCTGGAGAAGTGGTGGAGGAATGGTCTTAAATACAAACAGTTTTAAAAAGAGATTAAGATTTAGCAAAAAGTTTCCTATAAAACTTATAGACCATAAAATTTTACATAAAAGGTCCTTTTTTGGCTATTATCACAAATAAGCGAGCGAGAATGTTTTAAAGTTCAGACGCATAAATGTTCGTTTACATGTATATAATATGATGTGAATTGTAGATACGTGTGTGTGTGTGTTAACATTAAAACGCTCTCTTATTATAGATTTCTTATTTTTATTGAAGTATTTACTTCGCGCGTAACGTAACACCGTAACGCAACTTTGACGCGTAACAGCAAATTTTGCGTTGATGTGAACGCGTATCACCATCGTGTAACAACAGTTGATACGCGACGATGCTTAAATAAAATACTTAAAGTGAAGGTACTCTGCTTGGTAAACAGATGGAATGCTATGCAACACATCGCAACACTTACAAACCATTGGGCTCATAACACGTAACAGTATAGATTTACGAACGATGTTCCGTAACGAACGAATGTTGCATGAGTGTACGCTGCTTAATAATGGCCTAAAAACATAAAAGGTCTAATTCTTACCTCTTATCGAAAAAAATCCTTTTTTTAAACATTTTTGATCTCCTACTTCGTTACTCAAAATTTATAGTCCTCAAACTTTATTCCCTACATAAGTATGTCTGATATTCATGGGCTGTTAGTCAATAATATTGGAAACTTGTTTGTGTAAAGTAGTCTTGACACCACCGATGATGATACTAGATTTTTTCTTTTGAGTTTATTTTTCACAGCTAAATTCCTACAGGATTAAACTGTTTTTAATTCCTAGTTCTGTGTCAAAAATGTATAAGATAGGTATATATTATAGTGAAAACTACGTAATAACGTTGGTTTTAATCATGTAGAATACTATAAACAAAAATGAAGAAAATAAGATGAACAAAAATAGAGCACCATAACTCTTATTGTTAATCTAAAAACATGGTGAGTGTCATAATATACCATGAGTTTATAACTATCTTGTGAAAGAAAATTATATTATCTTTAAAATGAAACAACATACTACACCACGATCTGTCAATTGCCGAAAAATCAAGTATAATCATCATGTATTATCAATTATTGATGAATTCGGAGAGGGTGTTCGATCAATATAATCAAATTTATTATGTAATAATACAGATGATGTTGAAGACTGTTCTTCTGAACCCAATTGACAATTACATTTAATATTTTCATGATCATCTTCAATATTTAATTTTAGCGAAGAGCAACTAAAACATTGTTTTAAATTTTTTGTTTTTTCATTATTTATCAAGGATAGCGATGATGATGTAATTTGTGCTGTAGTTGAAGTGGAAGATGCATTCATTGCTTCTAATAATTCATGTTCCCATTTTAATTCTTTTTGCTCCATTTCGCGTCGTTGTAATTCGTGATACCGGTTGTATACACGATACTCGGGTATATACAACATGTTATTGTATTGTTGATGGTAATGCTGTAAATAATAGTGATGACAGTAGTTATTTGGTGTGTGTTGGTTGTTCTTCGTTAATGAACGTTGTTTTGCTAAACGTTTTTTCTTTTTGTGTAATGGACGTTGTTCGATAATCATTTCTTCTAATTCGAATGTGGGGTCACAATTTAGATGCCCTTTCTCTGGTATAAATATTTCTGTGTTGTATTGTTTGTTTAATATAATATCCATGTTTTTTATATTATATGTATTTATAATACAAGTGTGTTGTTTTAGTTCCTGAATATTTGTTATGCGTTCTCCAGGTGATACACACAATAACTAAAATCAAATAAATATTTTACAGATTGTTGATAAAAACATATCCTTAATGAAATATATTTTCAATAACCATATATTTGTTTGAAATTTTTTCATAACTTTGTGAGAACGCAATTCAACATTTTTGTCTTGAAATTATAGCATTTTTTCTACTTTTTAAACATATAGGAATATAGCCAAAAGTCCAAGAATGTCTAATTAAACCTACATACCCAAGTAACTACAATAATCTCCACTTTGATATGCGCATGTATCATATCTACGTAGACACTACATTGTTGTACTTATAATCATATTTAACTATGGCCTATGTCAGTATGTAAATTTTACATTAATATTATAGTGTAAATAATTGTATTTATGTACAGTGATATTTTAGTGATATTTAAAATCGAAATTTAATAATTTTGTAGTTCATATTTACTCTCTGAATTATCTCCCAAAGTTCAATTAATAAACAATAGAGAGCGCCTTTATTGAAAAAACTGGCGCTTCTACAGTTTATTCAAGAGCCCTGAATTTAATTTTCATATTTAGAGCAGGCGTACACCATCAGATTTTCTGATCATAATTTCAGATCAGAAAATCTGATGGTTAACGCACACATTCGGACAGTTCTATAAGAAATCCTTATAAGAAAATCTGATCTGACTTCCGATCAGAAAACCTTAAGCATGTGCGCGCATATATAACATCTGATATAATCAGATTCGTGTCAGGTAGATCTATGTTCTTGTAGCGCATTCTATGAACTTTGATTGAACATTTTTTTAATACTTTTTGCGGGAATATAAAAATGGATGATGATGACTTATCATTAATCGCTTTATTATTATCATTAAAAAAAGAAGAAGATAAGGCGTCCTTATTAGGTTCACAAATTTTTACTTACTTTACTAATTAAATCAACAATATCATTTGACCAAGTATTCGGATACTCTACACCCTGGATGAATAATGCACGAACATCCGCTATCGATGTGTTAGAATGTATATCAAAAGGACGGCATCCATCATTTAACATTTCATATGCTACCACACCCAATGACCACCAATCTACAGAGTAACTATACCCAACACATGTACCTACATTGGTGGTTGTTGTCGTTGTCGTGACACCTCCTCCGCCACTTCCAGCATTATCAGCTCCAGCATAATCTAGCTCAATTTCAATAGCACATTCATATATCTCCGGTGCAATGTACGGTTTAGTTCCACTCATTGATGTTGCTAATTGATTTTGATCTAGCTCAGTTGCAATATTGAAATCAGTTAAATGCACATGGCCATCGTTATCTAATAAAATATTATCAGGTTTAATATCACGATGCACTATATGCTTCGTTTGCAGATAATCTAATGCTAGGCCTAATTCACAAATGTATAAAACAATTGTGGATTCATTGAATTTTATTGACTGATTAATGTGATATCGTAAATCACCACCCATATATAAATCAAATACCATAAACAAATCTTCTTCATCTTGAAATGTAAACCATAAGTTAACAATGAATGGATGTTCGATTTTTGTGAGTATGTTTACTTCACGTATAACATTTTTTAGCGCATCACGTTCGATACATTGTAATTTGTTCATGTATTTCATTGCAAACATTTGGCCTGTATCTTTCTTTTGAACTATGCATACCTAAAAATACAAAATACATAATAGACTAGTCCACTTTTTCTAACAGGCTTAAAAATTTACGAAATACACACACACAGACAATTGCAAAAGCGAATAAAGATTCGAAAAACCGAAGGGTCCAGTTCTGCGCAAATATCAGCCCAAAAAAATCCGATCTTTGGTATGGAAAAAAACGAGGCACCGTACCTTAGTGCTGACGACATTTTCTGCCGTATAAAACGAAACGATATATATATATATATATATATATATATATATATATATATATATATATATATATATATATATATATATATATATATATATTATTATATATAATATATATATATATATATATATATATATATATATATATATATATATATATATATATATATATAAATATATATATATATATATATATTTTGTAATTGTTGCTTATACATTTATTTATATTTATATTATATATAAATATATATATTTATATTTATATATAAATATATTATATATATTTATATATATTGGTTTTTATATTTATAAATTTATATATACATACGTTTATATTATAAACGTAATACATGGACTGAAAAGTCCCGAGCATAACACATAGATGGTGCTAGTTTTATTGCAGTCACCGTTTTGCCAGTTAATACTAACCTTCAAAAGACAGCTGTTAAAATTTCAAGATATTCTATTCATTAGTTTGTGAGTTATTGTGCTAAGAGTGACGCTACTTTTGTTATTTTCAAAACAATGGATCAAAAACAATTTCGTGTTTTAATTTTACACTGCTTCTTGATGGGAAAAAATACCGTTCAAGCGAAACAATGGCTTGAAAAGAGTTATGGGGACTCCGCTCCATCAGAAACAACAATTAAACGTGGGTTTGCTGACTTCAAACGTGGTCGTAGAGACACCGATGATGCAGACCGCAGTGGACGTCCAAATGAGGTGGTAACACCAGAAAACATAAAAAAAATCCACAAAATCGTTTTGAATGATCGAAAAGTGAAGTTGCGTGAGTTAGCTGATATCGTAAATATATCAAAAGAACGTGTTGGCTTTATATTGCATGTGCATTTGACTATGAGAAAGCTCTGTTCAAAGTGGGTGCCGCGTTTGCTCACTGTTGAACAAAAAACGAGAACGTGCTGATGATTCTGAGCAGTGTTTGGCCATGTTTAAACGTAATAAACCGGAATTTTTTCTCCAGATTTGGCTCCCAGCGACTACTTGCTGTTCGTAGACCTGAAAAAAATGCTCGTCGGTAAGAAATTTCGATGAAGAGGTTATCGCTGAAACTGAGGCCTAGTTTGAGGCAAAAGATAAATCGTTCTACAAAAGTGGTATTGAAATGTTAGAGCGGCGCTGGAATGATTGCGTTGCTCTTGATAGAGATTACGTTGATGAATAAAGCTAATTTTGAACCAAAAAAACTGTATTTTCTTTGTTATGCCCGGGACTTTTCAATCCATGTGTTATGTGTGTATTATTTATATCAATGTATACTTAAGCAACAATTACAAAAAAAATTGTTTTTATTAAGAGTTACAAGTTTTTTTTTTAATATTTATTTATTTCTTATCGAGAAGCTACCAAATATTCTCAGTATTTTTGACTAAATATTTTTGTCCAAAATGCTGTTAATTTTAAGAATTTTATAACTTAACTTAGTATAAAAAACACCATAATTATTCTGTACGAACAGAATCAACAATTTATTATTTATTTTTATTTTCTTCCTCCTTATAATTTTTTTAAAAGTGTACAAATACTTTAGAAGATATTAGCGTAAGGCCCTTTGATTATTAGAATTTTTATTGACTCATAACGCTTTCAATTATTTCTATCCGAGTATGAAAGTTTCGTACAATATTCTAAGCGTCGTTCTCAATCGAACGAGTCAAGTAATTCTTGACGTAATGGTAAAATGCAAAAAGCCTCACAGAAAAAAAATTTATTACAAAATTTATATTTAAAAGATTGACAGAAATTTTTAATTTTTATTAAGCAATTTCCTGCATTAAACATATTTGGTGATTTTTATTCATTAGAGCAAATTTCTTTAAATGTGGAAAATTTATACCGTTTTCCGTTTACCAAAACAAGCAATTTTAACTTGCATGGAAATAATTTATCCATTAAAATGTCTACGTAAAATGACAATCTATTAAGCATACTTACTTTCCCAAAACTTCCTTTTCCAATTGCACGTAGTATTTGGAAATGATCAAAATTTACTGAAAATAAAATTCTAAGTTTAAGTAAGTAAGTCTATAATATTGAGTTGAGCATTATTATTATACTTCAGTTAAAATCACAAAGGTAAATTAAGTTTCATCAATTTTCAGTCAAGTCTAAAAAAAAAATTAATATGTAAAGAAATTTGGCATACTCAAATTGAATATAAAACCAAATATAAAAATTTTGATTTTTATAGGAAAAATACTCTAAGAAAGAAATAAACTTTTGTTTTTATTTTGGAAGTTTTTTTTATAAACTCAACGTCTTCATTTTTACTATATAGTGACCATAACACTTAAAATTAATTTTTCTTTTTGTAGTCCGATTTACCGATACAGTATACATCGATACGGTTAGTATTATCTTTTACTTATAAGTATAATACGGAAAAATTGCTTAAATATGTCAAATTTTCCAAAGCTAATTCAGCTTATATATCGTAATACACAAATCTCTAAAATTATCGACGCATAAAGTACTTACCGATATTAATTTAAATAGACCACTTTTGTTAAAAGTATAATAATAATGAAACTACAGTTCAACATCTACTTGGTTATACACATACATTTTATTTTAGATACTCTGAGCATAAGATCTCACATAGTGGACAGCCTTTACTCTTAGAAAGAAAATCTAGATCTTCTTTCCATCGTATATACTACACACTTTCATCGTTCTACGAGTTACCAGGTGAAGCTCAAAAAGCGAATTTCCTGAATGTGACAAAAGATTCTTGCAAATTTCATAAAAATTGGAAAAAACGTTCGAAAATTACAGCGGAACAAATATAGTTAGATACAGGCAAGCGAAATGCAAATCGTTTATACTATACACTTTCATCGCATCGCGAGTTACCCGATGAAGTTCAAAAAGCGAATGTGATAGATGTTTCTTGCAAATTTCATAAAAATCAGAAAACGCGTTCGAAAGTTACAGCGGATCAAACATAGATAGATACAGGCAAGCGAAATTCAAAATCGTCTAGTAAAACTATCGACCTAACTACGTTTGGTCAAATGTACCAAAAATAATCTGCGGTTATACAACATTTAGCATTGAAAGATAAAATTTATTAATGAAATTAACCGGAAGTGTGAAAGTAAACAGATAAAAATATATAAAAAAATTTTACACTCTTCCTTATCAATTTTAGTTACATAAATTTAAATTTTGTTTAAAGAACATATAACTTTGTTAGCGTATCATGGTTTTGTTAAATTATTCGACTTACCATCTTCTCCAAAATAAGTTGTGTTTGTGGATGTATTAACACGAGATTGATGGATACCCATTTTATCCAATTAATGTTTCAGGTCTAAATAGTAATTTATTTTATTTACTTAAAATAAATAATTCAAGTTAATTGTAAAAAACTTCTTAATTTTATAATTAGTTATTAATTTGGAACCTTTTTTGTGGTGTGTATGAACTGACGTCCACTTGACATCTCTCATATAACGTCTGACGCCGTTTCATATAAGTACAATAAACACATATACACAAAACAGTTAGGTAGAGAAATAACGAAGCGACGCGACGTTTATTACGACGCCCTATCCATTCATAATATAATAATACAATGATATAAACTGAATACAAGTACGATATGTTAGTTGCCTATCCCTATAAATAGGTAAATATTGTGTAATTATATTTACATAATGGCTTAATGAAGTCAAGACCATCAAACAATCCATTGATTTTTTTAAGAGCAAACATTTTTAAAGAGCAAAATACATTTTTGTACAATTAAATCTTGAGTTTCCAATTCCAAAAGATTTAAATATGAAATTAATTACATAAGTTTCTGATCAAATATTTTAAAAGATTTGAAAGTTTAGCTTTTCAGGACAAAGAAGGTATCTTTCTGTTATCAAATTCGTAATTACTGTATAAAAATAAATACTGTATAAAAGTTTTTAATTACTTTCTTAACGAATAATTTGTTAATTCAAAAATTTACAGAAAGATTTGCTGGTTGAGAAAAAAGTCTGAGGTATAGTTCTATATTAAACCAAGAAAGATTCAGAAACCTCGAAGTTTTTTTTAGATTAAACATTTTAACGCATTTATTTTCCCTCCAAATAGTTATTAGTGCCGCTATCTAGGATTAAAAACCTTATTTCAATGTCAACAGATTAGATACATGTTCAAAATATCGTGAAAACTTTCTCTTGCATTTTCAAAATTTTGTAATTTGTTTGATACTTAATTTTTCATATTTCTTATAAAAAAATTTCAAGAAATTTTTGCCATAAAACTATTTTATTCAAATATGTTTCTTCTCTTTCTACTCCATTTCTAATTATAAAAATAATTTTAATACAGTTTATATTTTCTTTTAAAAAACAATTTTCTTATATTTTTGATTTAAAGATTTAATAAACATTTAAAGAATTATAAGAACGATTACAAATTTTTTATTTTAAAAATATTTTTAGATAAATACGTCGATCTTTTTCTATATGAATAACGTATTTTTGGTATATCAATTCAAATTAACATAAGAGAATCAAAGTAAACATACGCGACAAAAAATAGTACCTTAAAAATTGACTAAAAATTAATTGAAATATAAATACATTATACAACAAATTATTGATAACTTTAATGAAAATTAAAATAAATTTGAATATTTTTATAAAATATTTAATAAAAAATAAAAAAACTTATTAAGTTTTCCTACACCGATCATTAAATGCTGGGTTACATTCATAAATTCGTTAAAGGAATATTTTGACGGTTTAAGAGCGCGGTACCAACGATCATTTGTTAGACAGGAAGTCTAAACTAAACTCATACATTTTACATGTGGTGTTATACAGTAGAGTGTGTTTAGAGATATTACCGGTATACACAGACACACTAGTTCAACTTCAATATAATCAGATTCCACCATCATATTGCGAACTACTTCCAAAAAAAATTATTTTTTAAATTGTGAGTTTAGAAATTGAAAAAATAAATAATCTTACAAAATGCATCCAGATACAATGCAATTAATACAAATACTTGAAAAAACAATATCCCTTGGTAAGTTTTTTAAAATAATATTTTTTTTTTTTTATAAATGGCTGAATTATGACTTACAGTCATGATGACTGATACGGTGATATGCTTTTTATCTAATAATGCTTTGTTTTAACGAAAAGTTTAGTAGAAATGTTTGTATTAAGCCGCTTCTTTTTATTTTTTAATAAATATAGATATAAAATATTGAGCAATATTCGTTTTATCGTTCACCACGATGACACATGTATGAATCAGTCGAATAAATATTGTAACTGGTTAAAAAGCCATATACTGAATGTTATTCACAGAAAATTCGGCTGAATTCCTTAAAACAACCGCACTAAAATCTAAAAAAATATGATACATAATATTAAGATGAGAACTATTGATAAAGAAATCTTTGTATAATCTTTTCTTAGATAAAAATGAATTGGAAGCAGCACAAAATTTTTTGGAACAAGCAGCTACAACAAATTTACCAGAATTCTTAAAAACATTATCCGATATATTACGACATGGTGGGAATAGTCAAGTAGCACGAATGGCTGCTGGTCTACAGCTTAAAAATCAATTAACATCAAAAGATCCTGCTACAAAACAGTTGTACCAAGATCGATGGCGTGCTATACCTGAAGATTCTCGAAATTACATTAAGAAAAATGTAAGTTTTTAAGAAAAGTCAACATTAATTATTTAATACTCAATAAAAATTATTGCCCGATCAAACATACCAAGCCTACGCCAGTTACGTTTTATTGAAGAACTCCAAATAAATATTTAACAATGCCCGTATAATCCAATAGTTATGGTTTTGAAGTCCAAATTCTTTAAAATAACATCAATTTGCGTGAAATTTGCACCGTACTTAGGAAATAAAAAATTAAACAACAAATCTTGAGAAACAAAATCCCTTCAAAAGTCAATTCTTTTTGAGTTATCTGGAATAATTTTCATGAATAACTCGAAAAACTGATATTATATCGGAAAATGTGTTCGAAAAAAAAAAAAAAAAAATTAAGCAGAAAAAAGGAATTTTTTTTTTTTTTTTTGTGGATGTAGTATTAATCGAATTGTTATAGTCTATCTACATAAGATGCGTGAAATTTACTCAAGTAAAAAAATGGTTATATTTCAACAAGTATTTTGAATTGTGTTTTATTAATGTAGTACAGAAATTAACTGAAATCAATGTTTAAAGTTCGTAAATTAGTAAATTTGAGATCACTTGATTTTTTTTCAAAAATAAGGATTCAAAACCCTGTATGAATAAATTGGTTTTAAAATAGTTTTTGGATAAATTGGATATCTTAAAAGTGGAAGTTACAGTTTTAAAAAATATTGAAGTTGTTTTGGGAACATATATACTCTGAGCATAAATACATCAAAACATATGTTTTGATGAATTTCAAAAAGTATTGACTTTTTGAAAAAAATTACAAACGATGTTGCGTATTAAATTTTGTTGTTTTAACGATTCCTGTGGTTATTTTCAGTCCCCAGAAGGGATGGCATCCAACCCTAATGTAAAAGCACACGTTTGTCCATTATTTGTAGTAGCTATTTTACTGTCGAAATCTTACGTTAATCGGCTTATCTGAAATAATTCGAAGTTAATATCCTATTTTTATCGTTGTTCAATTCTATTGATGATCTTATCCATTAATTAGTTAAATTGAGGCATAATTTGTGGAAAGCTATATCAATAACACTGAATATTAAGCTAATTACCACTTTTTATTAATGTTTACAAAAAATATTGTTTCGGTTAATAACTAATTTTCAAACAATCAACTTATCCATTAAGTCGATACACAGGTTTTTATAGCATCGAGCTCACGACCATCAAATAGTAATTATTGCCAAATAATGTGTATAGGTAAGGGTTCTTTTATAAAAATTTTTTAAAAAGTAATTTCTTTTTCTCAGTTTAAAATATATAATTTTTTTAAAATCATTTTATATTACTTTAATTATATTAGAAAGGTCGAAATTTTCTAATAAAAATTTTTAATTTTATTTTTAGATTGTTGGTGCATTAGGCACAGAATCAAACAGACCTAGTTCAGCTGCACAATGTGTGGCATATGTTGCTGTTGCCGAATTACCAGCTGGACAATGGACCGATTTAATAAATACTCTTGTGAATAATGTCGTAAATGCTGCTTCAACGGAAATGCAAAAAGAATCTACATTAGAAGCAATCGGGTATATTTGTCAAGAAATCGATTCTGATGTACTTGTGCAACAATCCAATGCAATATTAACAGCAATAATTCATGGTATGCGTAGTTCTGAGCCATCAAATCATGTACGTTTAGCTGCCACCGAAGCGTTACTAAATTCATTAGAATTTACAAAAGCAAATTTTGAAAAAGATTCTGAACGAAATTTTATTATGGAAGTTGTTTGTGAAGCTACACAATCTACAGATACTCAAATCGCTGTTGCAGCGTTGCAATGTTTAGTAAAAATACTATCGTTATATTATCAATATATGGAACCTTATATGGCCCAAGCATTGTTTCCTATTACTTTAGATGCAATGAATTCAGAAAATGATGCCGTAGCATTGCAAGGTATCGAATTTTGGTCTAACGTAAGTGACGAAGAAGTTGATTTAGCTATTGAAGACGCCGAAGCGGCAGAAGCAGGACGGCCTCCACAACGAGTTAGTCGTCATTATGCACGTGGTGCGTTGCAATATTTAGCACCTGTTCTTATGCAGAAATTAACTAAACAGGAAGAGTTAGATGATGAAGATACATGGAATCCATCTAAAGCTGCTGGTGTTTGTTTAATGTTGTTGGCTACTTGCTGTGAAGATGAAATTGTTCCTCATGTACTCCCATTCGTTAAAGATAATATTGAGTCAGATAATTGGCGTTATCGAGATGCTGCCCTCATGGCTTTTGGTTCAATTATTGGTGGTTTAGATCCAAATACACTTAAACCTTTGGTAGAACAAGCCATGCCCACACTTATCGGTTTAATGTACGATAATTGTGTGATTGTACGTGATACCGCAGCATGGACATTTGGACGTATTTGCGAAATTGTTCCCGAAGCAGCAATTAATGATGCATACTTCAAACCGTTGTTAGAAAGTTTAATTAACGGCTTGAAAGCTGAACCACGCGTTGCAGCAAATGTATGTTGGGCTTTTAGTGGTTTAGCAGAAGCTGCTTACGAAGCTGCAGAATCATCCAGTGGGGGCGGTGGGGAAAGTGATTCCAATTCCAATCAACCAGAAACTTACTGTCTCTCACAATACTTCGAGTTTATTATCCAACGCTTATTAGAGACAACAGATCGTGCGGATGGTGCCCAAGCAAATTTACGCGGTGCTGCTTATGAAGCGCTTATGGAAATGGTTAAAAATTCTCCTAAAGATTGTTATGTCACAGTCCAAAAAACCACCATGGTTATTTTGGAGCGTTTACAACAAGTCCTTCAAATGGAATCACATATCACGTCCCACAATGATCGTTCTCAATTTAATGATTTACAATCTTTACTTTGCGCTACGTTACAATCAGTTTTACGAAAAGTCACTCCACAAGATGCTCCACAAATATCTGATGCTATTATGGGTGCGATGTTAACAATGTTTAATTCAAATACTTCAAAAGCTGCTGGCAGTGTACAAGAAGATGCGTTAATGGCAGTATCGACATTAGTTGATGTTTTAGGGGATGGATTTTTGAAATATATGGATGCATTCCGACCTTATTTGTATATGGGGTTGAAAAATCATCAAGAATATCAAGTCTGTGGAGCGGCTGTTGGATTAACTGGAGATATAATACGGTCCTTAAGAATGAAAGTGTTACCATATTGTGACGAAATTATGACCTTGCTCTTGGAAAATTTATCAAACCAAACTGTGCATAGAAGCGTAAAACCACAAATTTTATCCGTTTTTGGAGATATGGCTTTATCGATTGGTACAGAATTCAAAAAATATTTGGATATTGTTCTAACAACTTTAGCACAAGCTTCACAAGCTCAAGTTGATCATTCTGATTATGATATGATTGATTACTTAAATGAATTACGTGAAGGTGTTTTGGAAGCGTATACGGGAATTGTACAAGGTTTGAAAGGTGATGGTCCTCAACCGTTACCTGATATTCAAGTTTTGGAACAACATATTCCATTTATTGTACGATTTTTAATTGTGGTGGCTCGGGATCAAGACCATACCGATAGTATCATTGGAATTGCAGCAGGCCTTGTCGGTGATTTATGTGCTTCATTTGGTACAGCAATGTTACCATTACTTGATGTAGATGCTATCCAACAAATGTTAACTGATGGGCGACGCAGTAGAATACAACGTACAAAAGCATTAGCTACATGGGCTACAAAAGAGTTGCGTAAATTAAAAGCAGCAGCAGGAGGAGCAGCTGGTAATACAACTGCCTCTGGAGCACCTGGTACACTTACAGCTAATAATGTAGCAGTACCGACTGCTCCGTCAGTAAATAATATGACTGGACAAACGCCGTCGGCTAGTTGGTAAGTAATTTCATAATTTGTTTATTAAACGTAACAATTTTTTATATCGTTATTGTGCTTCTGAAATTAAAATTTTTCAATTTCGTGTGATTTTTTTTATATATAACAGGTGATGAAAATTTCACCAATTTAGTAGTTGTTTTTAAATTTCTATCTTTTGATTAAACAAATTAAAATTTATTCGATCATACGAGCAATTCATTCATACTATCTGGTCCGTATTATAGTCTCTATGTAATAACGTACGTCATGGGAAACATATTTCTATTAATATTTGACCGTTATGGGGAGTGTGCACACTAGCTTAACGACGTTTTCACTAAATACGCTATTTGACAACATTAAAAATATACCACAAATTGTTATCATCATATAAGATAATAGTCTAAAAACACATTTAACTTTATTTAACTAAATTATGTTTATTTTTTGAAAATTAAACGAAATAAACTGTATTAATTTTTTAAATTTTATCTTGAAAAGGCCTTGTAATTAGAGAGAGCTCTGGTGATGTCACCAGCGAATAAACCATTACATATATTGTAGTAAACGAGGATGCCATGATAGGTGCTGTGCTGTTTTGTTGTGAATGAACTGACTTACTAGCATGAAACGTCATACGTACATCGTTTTTCGCGCTGTTATGAAAATTTAAACTTTAACATTGATTTTCATTGTTAAAACTGTAGATTTCCTGGGAATATTATGTAATAATTATTTTAAATGATTTCCAAATATTTGTCATAAAATATAGCCATAAAATTGTGGTTAAGTAATAATAAATTATTGCAATGAACTTGAAATTTCAAATGAAAAGGCCTATTTAAAAATGAGCTAGTAACATAATGACGACATTAAATGTCAAAATAAGTTGACATTTATTTCTTCCAAGACTTAATATAATGGCGGTTATAATTTCGATTAGTAAAAGTAAAAAAAACGGAAATTATAAAATTTATTTTATCATTTTATGACCTGAAACATTTTTACACTGCTTAAAAAGCCTCAGCTATTATTAGATTTTTTCACTTATAGAGTAAAAATACCTCACTGAAAAATTAGTGCACATTTTCTACCTTAAAAAAATATTGTTTTTAATTTCCAAAAACTACTAAAAGAGAGAGCACTGATTGTAATATTTTAGTTATACACAATTTATGAATTTAACCATAAAGTTCATCATGTTTGGGCTTTAAGATTAATTGACGCTAATTAATATTTGATTTGAATTCACACAAATCAATAGAAGAGCTTAGATATCTTAATAACCAAAAGTAATTTATGGCCAATCTGTACACACAGTATTGTTTAATTATGTCGATTATTTTTGTTTGTGAATTTTATTAAGAAAAATGAAATACATAAAATTTCAATATTTATTTGAAACTCATTACTCAACGCTTGCAATAGTTTTGCTTCTCATTATTAATTTTAAGTTAACTTCTTAAAGACTTAAAATTGACAAAAACAATCTCAGTTTTTTGATTATCATAATGATTTTTTAGAAAGGACTTTCTTACAGTACTATATATGTACGATACCTGTCTACCATTCAATCATGAAACTTCTTGAATCATCTTCCTATGTAAATGTCGCACTGATTTCATTATTTTCAGTATTTTATTAAAAATGTTATAAGGTTCGCTAAAAATTATAGTCTTATAAAACTTGTTTCAATGTTACGTAAAAAGTATTCTTGAAAGATTTTATGTAAACTATAAACGACTAAATTTTTTCAGTGCTATTATAACTCAAAAATGTTTTTTTTAACTTTGTTTTTTTACTTTATCTAAAATCAGAAAACTATTGCAGTGGGGGGGATTTCTAAGGATGAAATCCATCCCACTTGTGGGATGAAAACTGCAACTTTATAAATAACTACAGAAAACGATAAAACAAGAAATTTTAAGAAAAAATGTTTATATTTTTTTGAAAGTCTGTCTTTTTTGGAGTTATCTATCATTGAAAATATCCATTTTTTCATTAAAAAATGTTTTGGGATTATTATCTTCCGTAATCACAATAATACCTACGTACTAAAAGTTTGAATAAATATATTTTGTATTTTTTATTTCGATAATATGTAAATTAACTGAGATCAATGTCCAGACTTCATAGTATCAACACCGGACTAATTTTTAAACTATGTTATTTACAAATTTGTGGTAAGTTAGTTAATAATAGCAAAGCACCATATTATGTGTATGGTGGATTGGGGAGAAATACCTAACAATTTTGGAGTGGATAAACATTCAATAAGGCTTTAAAATAAAATAAAATTTTTTAAATATTTAACCAAGATATTATTAAAAGAATATATAAAATGATAGTATTAATTTAATTAGTATATTCTAAAACTGTACCAAATAACATTACAGTAATCATTTTACATAGTATGACGAGCACCAACTAGAATACATGAACAACTAATATATGAACAATTAATATATTATACACAATACTTCCGTACTATTTACCCCAAATTGGTTTTTTTAATTTCTTTCTATATTATAAATTATGTGATATACATTAGAGTACTGTACTAATGTATTAAGTTTGGGAAAAAAATGAGTCCTACCTATAGAAGTATGTAAAGGAGTATTTGTATTTGTTGATAACAATTTTTAATCGTTTATATTTTTATATTCAAAATATATATAATATAAAATATCTATTTGAATAGATATTAAATTGGTCTTAAAATTTAATTTGTAACGCTTTAAATGTTGAAAACACTAGTAACATTTGATATATGGTGTTTGTGACATCATCTAACTAGCTAGCCCATTTTCTCTCTGCCCATCATTACTTAAAAATAAGAAAACAACATGAAATTTGTATGGTGTTTATGAAATCATCTAACTAGCTAGCCCATTTTCTCTCTGCCCATCATTACTTAAAAATAAGAAAACAACATGAAATTTGAACATATTTTCTGTACATATATATCATATTTCTATTAAAGAAATATTTGCAATTTAATAATTAATATTGTTCACAGAACAGTAGCAGTAACAGTGTTTTTATATGCTGTGACTGCTTTGTCATCTTAAAAAATATTATTTTTTTTAAAGAATAAAATGAAATGATTAAATTTTTTTTGCACAAAATTTATATAACTCTAAAAATGTAATTTCTAATTATCCTCATACAGTTTGTAATAAATAAGTGAAGGTAAAACAACTTACAATGTTAATTGTATAGTTACTCGGCATATGGTTAGTATCAATGTTTGAACTATTTTTTATCATCAGCATTTATAATAATAATACATATTATATATGTATTATTAATATATATATTAGCTAGATTTGATCTGAAATTGTGGTAATTCTAAACAGTTTACGAAAAAATGTTTAAAACAAAAGTGGTTTGTTTTGAAGAAATGGACATTGTTGTTTTTTTAATTTTCCTTCTGTTTATAACCGATTTCGCTCATTCACGAAGTTAACATAATTTGTTAAGTCTGGAATACGCCACCAAAATTTCAACTCGGTATGTCTTCGTTATACCTTGATATCAGACTGGCGGATATACGGAAAGGGATTAATTACGTGAATCTATGAACACCTTATACCAGAATTTTGTTAGTGCCTTCAATATTGCTATCATTAAAAACTAGACTAAAATAAATCATTGATAAATAAAATAAATAAATGATTATTTGATTATTCTGTGGTTTTGAAAACATATTTGATTGAAAATATACTGTATCTGGAGCTCTTGACTTCTTATTTAACTTATTTAAGTAGACGATGTAATATAAGGGTGTATTCAAATATTAAAAGACACACTTGAATTTGTCCAACTATTCCGCGCCGATTTCGCTAGCGGCTTTTTGAATCGACATGACTATCCGCACAGCCATACAATCATTTTGTGCCAAATCCCATAAAAAATCATAGTGTACTTTTCTTTTTCTATCTTTTGCTCTTTTTGAAGCTTCATTTCTTACGCAAAAAGGAAAGAGATATTTAAAAGTTTGTACCTTATTATTTTCCATTCCGAGATTTACGTTGTTTTTTATTTTATTAGATCATGCGAGTGAGTCACTAACATATTTCCAAATAGCGTAAATCTTTCTTTTATGGTCCAAACGGTTCAAGCGTTAACCCTAATCTGCATAATGTACTTAATCGGCATATCTTTTTAAATTGGTGAGCTAAGGCTAATTGAATTATTCAGATTCGCTTTTTTTCTCGAGAATATCTAGCAGGGATGCGGATTTTAGTAAGTAAGCGAAATTTATTAGCGTCTCTCAATCTATGTAAACTAATAAAAAATTCACCTATTAAATGTTATAAAAAAAATCATACATGTATATTGCTCATGGTTTAATATTTATTTAATTAAAAATTATTTATTTTTAATTACAGTAGCACATCGATAATCGCGCACTGATTTAATTAATCAAAATCAAAAATCAAAAAAATCTTTAAAAAAAATTATGATAACACACTAAAATACTACACAAATTAAAACAAAGTAATAACTCATTTCAGATTTGATAAATTATTTACTACAAATCCAACATTAATAATTAATTAAAAATATTAAGATACAACATCAAAACAAAACTTTATTTTTAAAACAAAAAGCTTAAAAAAATTTAAAAAAAAAAGAGAGAAACAAAATATTACGAAAACAGAGTAAAAGAATTTATAAGAATGATTGATTATGAAAATTAAATAAACAAGTTAAACAAATCATAAAATGAGATGAATAAATGAATATATGAAGTGTGATGAACAAAGATGAAATTTCCAAGATGTTGCTGAGATAACTGGATGGATGTGGAAGAGAGTTGTGATAATTATTTTTGTATGTCTGGTGCGGTGCGCGTTCTGGAATTTGACACACACAAAATTTTCAAAATAAAATGAATGCTCTTCTGGTAGGAGATGAAAAAAACGAGAAAAATACAAGTGATGGCGTGGCGTGAGTGTTACAAAAAAAAAAAGGTTTATTTTAAACAAGTGTTTTCTTTTTTTTTTTATATATATATGTATTTTTTTTAATTTTTAATCGAAATTTCAAGGCTACGTTTACATGATGATAAAAAAGATTGGTTTGTAAAAAAGTACATTTTGTTAAAAAATTGTAAATAGCTCTCAGCTTTTCAACGATTATATGTGAGCGTTTAAGTTTGAAGCGAATTTTAAAAATTTATAGGGTATAATACCGAGTGAGTATTATACCTAGTCCGAACGTTACAAAAACGATATTTTTTAATTCAATTTTATATGATGAGCTTGCGTGTACAATACGCCAACTTTAAAGGAACTTCTCTAAATTTAGACTAACCAGTTCAAATTAATCAATTTTAAACTCATATCGTTTTATCGGAACTAGGTATAATCGTTCCCATTGTTATTTTTCACAATCCTTGAATTAAATATTTAAATTATCATATACAGTTGTTTTTTTTTACAAATTTTGATTTGATATTGGATTTAGTATCTTGTTGGAAAAAATCGAATTTTTTGAGTTTTGAGAATTTGTGTTTGAAAAAAATGAAACATATGCTGTGATGTGATGACTGTTTAAAAAAGTTGAACGAATTATTTATGAATGTGATATTTTTGATTGTTGAGCGTTTGAGCATTGTTTGTGCGATGTTGACAGGTAGGTGTTATTGAAATTGTAGAATATTTATAAAATTATGTTTTTATTCCAAATTTTTATATTCATGGGAAGTCGTAATTATTACTAGATTTAACGATATCCTATCTAAATTTTACGACTTCAAAAATTTATTCGATGTCAAATACACAAATAATAAATTGTATCATGACTCTTGAATATAAAAATAATTTGTGCTATGTTAATCAATTTAAAAATATAATTTAATAAAATTACTATACTAAATATTTATTATATTCTTAAAAATTATGTGTACAATAGTATTTGATTAAACTTATAAATTATTATGTATCACTTCCAATAATAATGAAAATAAAAAAAAAAATTGATAAAAATACTACAATCTATTTTTAAAAATAAATTTTTACTATGGGCTCGTTATGAAATTTAAATAATAAATGTTATTTTTTAAATATAATTATCAATAATATTTGGAATTAAACGTCGTTATAAAAACGAAAATTACTATAAGTGAATACAAAATTCTGTGCCATCAAATGTCTTTATAATTTTCGCTAATACTTCGTAAATATTTTTACTTCACTATGGCGAATTAAATTTGTCAATCAATTATTATCTTATTATTAAAATTTATTAAAAAAAATTAGCAATTTAAAAAAATTCAAATTGCTTTACAGTGGATAACTTTTTAGGAATGTCATTTTTCCTTCAGCGAATAGACTGGAGTAATGAATTAACATTATTAAGTTATTTTTATATAAAATTTGGTAAATAAAATTGTATTTTGCCTCCTGGGTTTATTTAAAAAAAAACAAACTTGATAATTATATTAAAAATTATTTTTTATTTAAATTTGTATATATTTTTCGCATCAGTTTAGTAATTATCTTAGGATATACTAATCCCGATTTCAATATCACTCAAAAGGGATCTCCGTTTAGTGTAAAAATTTATTTATAAACAATTTCACAAATCGGTTTCTAAAAAAATATCTTTGTTTTTCATGAAGTTCTTAATAAAGTAAAAACAAAAAAACTGGACTGAAATTAAGTCTATTAATAATGTTTGAATTATATTGATAAAATTATTTTAGGTTTGAAATATTTTTTTTTTTTAATTTTAAATTACTGACAAGTAAAAAAAAAAAAGAAAAAAGAAAAAAAAAACTTTCCAGTTTTATTGAATGCACATTACAATAAACGCAACGAAAAACCTGCTTTTTAAAAAATTCGCTTATAAAGTCAATTTTTGGATAGGATTAAAAAAAAATCACTGAAAAATTTTTTATTAAATATTATTATTTTTATCCTACATTCTATTAATGTCTGTTTTTTTTTTTTTTTTTTATATATATATACATTTTTTCTTAAATATATTTTTGTGTGCGATTTCGATGATGTGCAGTTGATGTGTATTATGGATGTATGAAAAATTATTATTAAAATGATTTTGATAATATTTTAGTAAAATTATAAATTGCCAATGATTAAATTATGTATGCGTTTGTAAATTCTGAAGATGGGCTTCACATACTTCCTCATGGTGCCAAACTATCTGCGTAGACAGGAATCTTAGGATGCAGCATGCTCTTTAAAAATAAAGCGATTTCCTTGTGTAGCGAAATAATGAATTTAAAAAAATCGAATATTATATTTTCCTAAAACCTGCAAAAATATTAATTTGTGTGAAAATGTTAAATATAGAGTTGAATTAATATTTTCTATATTTTAATTTTCAAATTTTTTTTTTTCTGTATGAAACCCAAAATTTAAAAAAAAATTCTAAAAACAAACAAGATTCTATTTTCGTCGTTGTTATATTATTTTCAATATAGGCATTTCATTTATTTTCTTAAATTTGGTCGTTGTTTCGAAATGTGTCTTGGTCGATTATTGTTTAAATTGATATGTTTTCAGTCATAACATCATCATTCTTGGTATTTAAGAAAATTTTGCAAAAAGGATTCAGTTCTGGTTAAAACTACATCATTTTATGAGATATTATAATGTATATACTCATTTTAAAGTTTCCATTATCTTATTCTCTATCAGGTGCTGTATACTAAAATTTTTTTTTTTTTTTTCATGTTTAAATTTTAATGTAACCATAACGATATAGTTTACCACAATAAATGATAATATTGTTAGTTTTAAAATAGAGTGAAAATTAGCCCGAAAATGCCTGGTAAAAAAATAACATGCATTTTATGGAAAGAAATAAAATTATTTGCACATGATCACAAAATTCTTTTGAAAATAAATCTGTGTTTCAAAACCATGATGGTGTTACTAGGCAATAAAGTCATAAAAAAATAATAAAGATGTCATCAAAAATGATATTGCTAATATACATACAATATTGATAACATCTTACCTTACTGACCAGTAACAACATGTTTTAAAACATACAGTAAGTTAATAAAAATACCTAGTTTCAGATTGATATATTATTGAAATTTAATATGATTAATTAAATGTCGCTTCAATTTAAATAATAATAATTAGACATCAAAATAAAAAGATAAACATTTAAAATTAAGCAAAAATTTGATCTACTTCAACTTTTATTGAGATATAAGCGAAAAATAAAAAGTGCATTTTTCTATGTAATATTTTCGCTTTATGATTTCATTTTAAACACCAAGCTTTATTGTATATAAATAACGATTGATTTCATTCGTTATAATTAAACTTGAAAGGTTAAAAATGTACACAACGGAAATCGAACTCAAAATAAACTTTTAACATCCTAGCATTTCTGTCTTCAGCTATTTAATTCTATACTAACTGAATTCGTTAAGATCATTTTTGTGGCATATGAAAGAATAATCTAATCTCACATCTCATAATGTTGGGCATCCTTATTCCTATAAAATTTATATTTACTTTCCGATATAAATTTAAGTTTGTAACCGTCATCGAGGTTCACAAACAAAATGACCTTATCTTAATTTTGATTGATTGTTTTTTTTTCCCTTTTTTTTTGTGAATTGATGTTACTGGGGTAAGTATACAATAAATTAAGACAATTAAGAAATTGATGTTTTATGTAGTAATATTGAATATATTTAATTTGGTCCAGTGTCTATTAATTGGCATTGTCTTAAAAAAATTAGATATTAGGAAAGGCTCTAATTGCAAGTTCTTACTTTATACTTACAAAAGTAAAACCTTCCTACAAGTTATTTTATCGCTAGCTATCACAATTATGTACATTACCAATAGCTGAACAATCAATAAAGACGTTTGTGGAAATTTTATAGAAATAATAAATTTCTTTGTACATGATAAAAATAATTTAAAAGCCTTCTGAAAATAAATCTGTTTCGGAACTCTGATGGTGTTATTTGTTTACAGTAAGGTATGATGCCATCAAATATGATATTTAACATTGCTAATATACAATATTGATGATATCACACCTTACTACCTAGCAACAATACGTTTTACAGTAAGTGCAGAATAAAAATTTATTTTGGCGCTAGATTCAGATTGCTTTGTTATTGAAATTTAATATAATTACAATTCACTTCGTTTTAAATAATAATTATTATAGATCAAAATAAAAAGATATATTTTTATCAATTTAAAATGTAAAATACAATGAATTTTCATATTCAAACTATTAGGGGTAAAATCATAAGTATTTGAGTGTTTGGTTGTTTGTGTTTTACGAGTGTATGTGTTTTACGGGTATTATGTGAGGAAGAATGGTTTTTATGTTGTAAATAAGTTTATGTTAACAAAAACAAAATATATTTTATAAATTTTTTTATTTAAAAAATATGTTGAATTAATAAATATTTTTCACCCGTATAAAGTTAAACAAAAATTTGGATAGTTTTGGTACATAGATAAGCGGAAAATTTAAAAACGCCAATAAAAAACTTAGAGGATTTCATTTGTGCATGAATAGATAGAAGGACTCACGAATAAGGTACTATATTACTATAAGTAATATCAATATAACAAATGAAATATTCAGAGTCCAAGATTTAAAAATATACTATTCCGTTAAATTAAGAAAATTGAATTTTAATATTTTTGTTAACATGAATAATTGAATTTACTACAGTTGATAACTCGATGGTTTAAGGCTCAATTTTATCATGTGGTGTAGTAAGTTACCCGATGCGACGCTTATTACGGTGTTGAAATAGGCGATGATGTTTGAAGACATTTAATACTTCCTATATAGATGAATTTTACTTAAATACACATAATAAACACGTTATGAAATATTTCTACGCATGCGTATGTCGGCCAAGTACTCGCTTGGTGTAAAAAGACGGTTAAACAAGCCCTTACTAACTGATTTGTAACTAAAGTCAGATACGCAAGAACGACTTAAACAATGTTATGAGTTATTTTGACGCATGACTTATTGTCATTTTTGATATATACTTATTAGCTTTTGTAAATATTTTTGATCTTATGTAATATGATCAAAAATGAATCATCAAATTTTTCATTTTTAGTATGTTAATTATAGTTAATTGTATTTCCATAAACTTAAGCAAGTCAAGCGCCTATACTAATTTTAATACCCTGGTAAAGGCGCCCGACTTCGTTTCACGGTTTTGCTACACCTACCTTCTCATAGAAATTACTCTTCGAATTCAATGGTAGGTTCAAAAAGTTAGTATAGGAAAAATAAAATTACTAAAATTTTATTTTTTAAATTAATTATCGCTTGTTTCTCGATCAGAACTCTGATGTATACTCAAAAAAAAAAAAAAAAATCGAGACCTGAATTTTGCCTATTAAAAACATTAAATACTCGATTGTTATGTTGTGTTGAGTTGTTTATCAGAATTAATTTTGGTCTATCTAAACCATTTTAAACTGAAAAAATTTAAGTTAGTGTTGAAGATTCAGACCATCACGTTTTTTGTTTATTTGATTGAGTATATATGCCTAAAATTAATCAGGAGTGATGAAATCGAACCTTATCAAATCATCATCTCTATCTCAATTTGACAAAATATGTGATAATATGTATATGTGGTATTGTTTAAGTGATTAAATTGTTATGATTGGTTCATAATGAATCGGTGTGATTAAAATAAATAATAAATTTTTAAAATGAGTTACATTGTATCAATGAATGATGTTTAAAATGAATATTAAATATATGATGTGTACTAATTTATTTTCATGAAGTGATTAAGGTCTGATAAATGACCTGCGAATTCTATTAAAAGAACTTTTAGTTTTCATTATCAATTTCAATTATTGATTAATTTTCTATACCATCAATCAAGCATTTCAATCATTGGGTAGTAAACCATTATCCAGAAAAGTAAATAATATTAAATATACATGAATAAATTGAAATTGAATTTTGTTAAACAATACATTTTTGAAATAGTCATAGCCATTATAATGATGTTGGTAAAATTTTTTATGCAATTTTGTTCCAGTAATTTAAATCGAACCTCGAATGTTATTATGGGAGTTTTTCTGGTAGAATGAGACATCTATAATTAAAACAGTATTTTCGCCCACAAATAACTCAAAAAATAATTATCCAAATGTAATGAAATTTGACAATCTTGATATAAAGGCCTGTATTTTTATTAATTTAGAAATAATTTTTCGCTATGTAATCTTCGACACGACATCCTTTTTCTTGCTTATATTATCTATGCTAATTTTATTACAATTGGACACTTTTTTTTGAATTATTAATGCGCGAAAATTTCGAAAATAATTGTATTTTTTGAAATTATATTTATTTTGTACGCCCAAATTTGACATTTCGATACCATTATTATACCAACGAGAAATAAAAAAGTTACTATATCTTCTTACACGGCATGAGTTTTAAAATTACACGAAATTTTTTTGAAACGTCTACCGTCTATATTCATTTCCATTTCTATAAATATAATTGTTTATATTTTTAGTTTAAAATATTTAAATTATATTATAAATAAAAAAAAAAAAAAAAATAATGAAATTCTCTCAAGTCACATTCTCTTTCATTTAGATAAAAATTATTATTAGGGAATGTTCAGTATATTAGTGACAGCTAAATGTCCAATTTGAACATATAAAACGACAGACACGCACGCCCTCCGTTTTATTGTCAAGATTGGTCGTACCAAATTTCATTTAATTTGGATAAGTTTTTATCCAAATTTTTTAGGAATGACTAATTTGAGTGCGAGAATTGTGTCTTTAATATCTTATTTTTCCTGAAAACTCCCTTTAAGTGCGTATGGTATATAAACCGGAGAATCATGTAACAGTTGCAAAAATGTTAAACTTCATAAATAGCTTGTGCAGTATGAAAAATTAAATGAATCACTGTACAACAATTGAAATGTAATATGAAATCAACCAGTGGTGAACAATTTTAAGCATAAAAATTAAATTATTTGTAGTTTGGCAATGCGCTATAATAAAAAAAAAATTATTTCAAATATGTTTTGGAGTGATCGATAAAGTAATGAAGAGGAATCAAGCAAAATACCGATAATGATGGTTTTCTGTATTTGTTACACTAATAGATAATCATTCGTAATCAATTAGATTTTCCATCAAATTATCATTTTTAATAAAATTTCTAACACACGCTATACGATTTGCCTTATTGAAAGATGAAAGAAAATAACACTACGTATTTGATTATCCAATTGTTTGTATTAGTTACGAGGATGCATATTCCATAGTTTTGTTTGATACTACTATATCATCCCATCTGCATTTTTTTAAAGGCTTACTTTATAAAATTTTCGATCAAAATCGCATTTATAGATATTAACGTTAAGATCTCATATATCGGACTTTAATCACTTCTTTTCTTTTGTTTCGTAATTTATGACTGATGATCGATCATTAAATTACATTTGACTGATGAAATTATCAATCTGCAATTGATAAATTAATGTTGTACCAACTGATATGATAAAGAGTACATAAACCTATATTTCATAATAATTCCAATAATATAATATGGATTTAACTAAAACAATGATATTTTTATATTTAAAAAAATTAAAGAAAAAAAATACTACGATACAAAATATTAATCAGAGAATTATAAAATATTATTTTTGATCTCTCTTTCTCTTATATACTCATTGGAATAAATGACATAGTATGAGAAATAAAACAGTCCATGTAAATTTCAAATTTAATTGATATCTAATAGTCGTATAAACATGTTTAGACAATATGGACAAGATACTCTCAAAATAAAGTCAGCCGACGCTTCCCTGAATGCTTTGTCTCTGCGTTAATTTTACACCTTATTTTTGCCAATTCATCTGATTTAGGTTTTATTTGTTATGATTTTTCACTTAAAGAAGTTTGACTGTTCATTATAGTCAAGAAATTCTCTGCTAGCTTTTGATCAAGCCAGCTGTTTTCCATGTTTTTTACTCGCAATTGAATTTGACACATCTTTTCATTTAATTCTGACAACTGTATTGAATGGTCGGTGTATAGGTTAACACTATTTTGAAGAAAACACTGATTATACATATTTCCTTCTAGTTTTTAATTAATATTTAATATTAATATTTTATTATTACCACCAATATTCTATAATTCAAGTCATTACGTATATAAGAAGACATGGCATTATATTCATTAAGAGGGATTATTCACAGTTGTTTTTTAAATGTGTGCTTCTAACAAGCTGTTGAATTACATGTAATTTACGTCAATATTTTAAGTTGGCTCTAAATGCAAACTTTTTTTAGTGTGAGGTTTACGAAAAAAAATTATTCTTTATAAAAATCTTTGATTCCGAAAATATCTACATTCAGCTATTCACTTTTACCATCAAATGTACAGAATGTATCAACAAGGACCGTTTAGAAATTTAGATAATTTAGAACAGATAATAAGGGAAGCGACAAGTCCTCCATTTTCATGTCAATATTGTGTATACCAAATTTCACAACATTTGAATTAGTATTTATTGAGTTATTTGTTCGCGAATATTGAAAGATTTTACATAATTGAGTGTGCTTCTAAGAACTGTGAATAGTCCCTTTTAATCCAATCCACGTTACGTGAGGTTGTATATTATTTCTATACTTCAAACTTAAGGAGGGTAAATGTCAGAAGCAATTCTCTGTCAAAAAAAGTATCAAATTGCAAAAAAGGAGTAAGAATTTAAAAAGAGGCATCTATAATAAAAGCAGTGTCTAATGAAATGTACATTGGATTTCTATTAATTTTCGTGCAAAATTAATTGAATTAAGTTATTTTGAGTGCGAAAATTGAAAGAAATATAATGTACAGGGTTTTATATAGAAGGTCTTATATTACAAACTTTTGACTGAACTGTTGATTTTTGAAATGTGAGAGTTACGTGTGCAGCGGTAGTGGGTAGTATAACAGTCTTATAGAAGGTCTGGACATTCAATATTAAAAACCAAAAGGTAATAATGGCTGCATTTCTATATTTTTATATTCACGCATACACGAGATAAGTTCCGTCATGTCTTCTTTTACAAAAAGACTCAACGGTGGTTCATTTAAGATGTTAAGATCTTGCTATATAAACCCGTGAGAGCATACTCTACTTGCAGATACGGCTCCTTATAAATGCAGCCATTATTATTACTTTTGGTCAGGCCTTTATAACGCAAATGTCATGACCTGGTGCATCAGACAGTGGTATAGGATATTCCTGCTATGATTTTAGCGCTATAGTAGCATAAATATAAACTAGTCATAATAACCATAGCTGACCATTTTCCAAAGGTTACAAAAATATGATAAGTTATTGTAATATACTATACACTATATTATGAAACACTTTATTATATGATTTATGTCTATGGTGTTTAAATGTTGGGTAAATCTAATTAGTTCTTAATTATATCGGTAGTGAGAGTCTTCGTTAGAATGAATTAGATACACTTGTCACTTATTTTATAATTAAGTGTCTTTAGCATGAATGTCCTATATTGCATTAGTCTCCAATGCAATAGATGTACCTTTTTTGGTTCTTATTTCTCTTAAATAATAAAGATAGTGCTCCTGACCTCTAAACTCCATATTAGTGCATATCTCAAATTCAATGTCTAAAAATGTTTATATAATAATGATGTGATTATTTTTAATCTGGCATGTTTCTTCTATTTTTAAATAAACGTGTTCACACCATAGAAGTGTTCTTTTTCTTGCCAATCAATATAATTTAAGTGTGAACTTAAACTTTTGGAATACCTTATTAATAAAAACTATATAAATTAATCAAAAGCATATTAAATTCTCTGAACATAAGTACTCATTGAAAGTACTTAATATTGTTTATTTAAATCCAATTTTGTTTACCTACTAAATAATTATTTGATTCCATTTAAATGTTATTTATATATTCTATATTTTTTCACATTATGTTTATAGTTTAATTTATATATACGTTAAAACTTAGACCACAGACTCTTTATATTTTTTGTCTGTGATTGAGAAGATACACATACACATAACACGGACATGACACGACATGACACAATATGACGTCACATAATATACAATGTGTCACACATTATTAAAAATATAAAAAATATAATGTACTCTAAATATAAATTATGTATTGTCTGCGTTTTTTGGGGGAAAATGAAACTTTTTTGGAGTATAATCTTCGAAAAAGCTCCCTATTTCTTCATACGTTAGTTTAAATTTTTATACACATTGAAAACCATTGAAAGATTTACATGTTTATGTTGTTATATTGGTGGAGAATTAACATAAGTAATGATGCAAAGCTAATATCAGATATCATCAATGCAATAGGCTTGATTAAAGTCTATAAGTTTATAAGTTGTATGTTACATTTCTGCAACATTTTAAATTATATTTTTGAGATGCAATATTTAAAGTCTGGGCATGGCAGTTACCTTTCAACAGCCTAGTTATTATTACTCATAGTATATTATTTGTTTAAATAATTACATATAGCCAGCTATACAATCAGTATTAATAATTACGGCATATGCGTGAGATTCAAATTAGGTTCAAATAATTTTTTTATAAATTTTATTGTTTCAAAATTATGTCTGTCATTATTTTTAATATAATATTATGAAAATAATTATTAACAACTGAAGATAACTAACAGAGATAATTTTTTACATACTCGGTTTATTATTGATATTCATTGTTTGAACTATTTTTAATTAGCATTCATAAAATACTATAAATATCCAGTCTATACAGTTATATATGTATACATGTATAATAATGATATGTATTGTTATTACCTACCTATATGTGTTTATTAGCTAAATTTGTACGGAACTCTAACATTACGAAAAAAATTTTCTAACCAAAGTTGTTTGTTTCAAAAAATTTTATGTATTTGAACTTCTCTTTTATCTTTTATAGTTGGGTCAAGGATTCATTGGACCAATTTTTCTCATTCACAATCTTAAACTCACTTTTTATGTTTAGAATACGTCACCCAAATTTATCGACAACTTTTTGGTTTTGAGTTATCGTGATAACGGACGGTGAGATAGACGGACAGTCGGAAATGGGCTAATACGGTTTGCGCGGTCAATATTAGATAGCGTTATAAACTTTTGACTAAAATTAATCAAGTCTGACATATTGACAAATTGATCACTGGCGTCATAATCCACAAAACACAATGTCAACAAGTGCTTAATTGCGGTGTGTTTGAAATTGAATTAGACTTTATTGTAATTTTGTAGTGTATTAGATATGTACTCATCAAGTTGAGAAGTTCAAAAATAATTAATATTATTTTCGGTATCTAATATCTGAAAACACAAACATAATAAGAAACATAAAATGGTCATTTTTAGTTTGCGAGTCACAATATTTTATGCTTATTACTTTTATTAAAACCTTCAAAGAGTGATCGAGACAAAATCTTAACAGCCTACAATCTATTACATTAATATTGTATCCCAAAAATAATAATCATAAATTGTTAAAGAAGTGATTGTTTAAGTGAAATAATAATAATTACTACAATATACATAGGTTATTTAAGATACCATGTATTTTTTTTCATGATTTTACACAACTTTCGTTTTACATCTGTACCTCTCGGGACAGGAAAAGGTAACCCAAGAGAAAATACTTTATCGGGTGCATTTGTTACTATATTTTAACAACGGCATATAATATAGTCTTCCGAATGTCTTAAACTACCCTGCATATAATACAGTTGAATGATGGTGGGAAATGTCAAAAAAATCAAATAAAATTCACATATTACCTCAAAGACAACGGTAACACCATATTTTAATAGGAGATTTAGTGTTAGATGTTTCGAAACATGATGTTGTTAAGGTGTGATGTCATCAATATTGTATATTAACAATGTTGAATATCATATTTGATGACATCAGGATACTTTACTCAACCTTTGAATTTCGAAATCCAGACATTGTTTTCTTGAATTTTATGCTAGTACAAGAAATGGTACTTTTTGAATCGATTTTCTACATTGAATGAGCAGAGAGGTATTATTTTTTATTGCATTAGACTCAATAAAAAATGATTACAAAGTATTAAAAGTTAATTAAAAATTCAAATTTTTTTAAGGTTACTACGAGAAAAACGATAATATTAATAGACATGTGAATCTAAATTTGTAATTTTAGTAATAATTTTCCCAATATATGAAAAATTGAATACATAATTTCCAAAATCATTTTATTTATATTTTAGTAGCTTAAAATTATAGAATCTTTTGATAAAATGAAAATAAATATCTCTGGCGTGTTGACAAAATTTATTTTAAAAGTCAGTTTATGGTATCTTGGAGGCTTTTAATTAATCCATGTAGGAAACTTTTTAATTTCTAACAATACATTTTTATCTTTAATTTTCGCAGATTTCAAAGGAATAATATAACAGTCTATAGATTTTATGGGTCCAATTTATATTTAAGAAAATGGACAGGTATTGAATATAAGGAAGTGAATGCATTTATCAAAAAGTACCTATGTTTCACTATGAGGCAAACTTATTTCAAATGAAATATTTTCATGATATGTTTTTATAACATTATTTGTCTTTATTTGCGTTTAGAATCAAGGGTTTCACTAATTTTAAAATTTATACGTCGTACATTTTTTTTAATTCACTTTTAAAATACAGAGTTCACATAGTTTGATTGATTATGAGAAAATATTTCGACAAAAAAAGTAAATCTTTCTATAAATTAAAATTAAAAAAAAAAAAAAAAAATATGAATATAAATTAACGTATGAAATTTTCGTATAAAAGGTGACCTCTGAATGATGGTCTCAAATACAATGTATGTTTATGACTTAAAAGACACAGTATAAAAGTTTGTTTTTTGAATTATGTTTGTATATGTCGATAAAAAAAATAGATTGAAAGATATAGCGTTTGATTGATTGGTATTATATATTGATTACTTATATACATACTTATGCATGATGATTAAAAAATAATTATACAAGGAAAATAGTGCCATTATGACTGATTGATTGTGTCTGTCTGTCTCTGATGATTGCACAATATTACAGACTGATTGATTGAATTAAAAGAAGAAAAATAAAATAAGTGAGATATATAATACTACAATTTTCTTCAATTTTCAACTATTATGTTTTGTTAATTATTATTAATTCATTAATTAAATTAATTATCTTTATTATATATACTACAAAAAAAAAATCTTGATTAATTTATAATTATTGATTAATATGATCAAGTTTCAAATTTATGCAAATAAAATAAAGATATTCAAATAGAAAATTGTGTATTTTTTAAAAAAACAAATTCAACGTTTCGCGTCCTTTTATTAATTTACTTGAGCAATATATCCAATTTTATCCTACAGGAACTACATTTTAATTTCGTTAAAATTTTGTGTTTTAATTACAGTGAATAATTTAAATGCGAAAGAACTAATTTTCATGTTAGTTTTTGTTATTTAATTTATTGTAAATTATAATGAAATTTAATTAAATTAAATTACAGATCACCGTTGAAAATTTAAATAAATACCATATCAAATGGAAATATATTGATGATTCCAATGATATTTACATATGGGTATGTATAAATTTAATTATTATAAGGTAGAGCAATTTCACCAAGGATGAACCTTTTTAATTATATTAGAATTATTGTAACTAGTTGTAGTTGCTATGCATATTATCAAAGACAACTTTAGGATTTCTCGAATATATTTCCTAAATTTTGCCCCAATTTCCTAAATCATAGTTTTTGTATTTTATAAATACGTATTTCGAGTACAAAGTAGTCTTTATCAGTATGAATTAGCTTATAGTAATAATTCTCCTAGGAGATGTTACTCGTTGGTAATTTGGTTACGGTCTGCACAAAGATATTTTCAATTTATCAGTATTTTTTTATCAAATTTTATTTATATACATTTCAACTTAAAAACTATAGTTCCTAGTTTAAGCTTCACCGATAAAACGATATCTTCTATACTATTAACATCGAGATTTACATTATTTCATTACATTGTTTTAAAAAAACGGAAAAAGGTAAATAAAAAACTAATAATATCCAAACTTAACCTAATTGGCTGGATAACTTATCCCTACAACTAAGTTAAATAAAGATTTTAAAACTACGAAGAACATATATACAATTCAGATTACACAGGAATCAGATGCAATCGACATCGTTTGGCATGGGAAACGTTGGGAACGATGGGAAATCTTTTCCTAAAAGGCAGCGCATGTGTGTCGAATTGATCGAGTTCGTTGATTTCCGGGAAAGATATATTACGGGATTGGAAAATGGATTTTAAGTTAGGATAAAGTTGTGGATGATTCGGCGTCCAATTTCGCGGTGGAGAGTTTTGAACGGAAAACTAAGGGGTTTTTTTCGACATCACTGGAAGTGATAGGAGACGATTAAGCCGCGTACGTGAGTACTGGGCGAATTCATGAATTATAAAGTCGATGGTTTAAACGTTCATTCAGTTTACTTTTAGGGCTGAGTCATGGGTATAGTCCTGCAAAGGATACGTTTCCGAGGGCCAGGCGCTTCTTGGCGTTCTGTGTACCTTTGGAAGGTTACTCCCAAATACACAATACTTTGAGTTTGCTGTCAATTAAGTTACTTTTTGAGTGAAAAGAATGGATTGGGTCTTGGGAGCCTGTCGAAACTTATTTTTGTTACCAAGGAGAACAGTAAATAGCCGTGTCATCTGAGAAGAGAGCAGTTTCGGTAGCTTGATCTCTTGGGATATCGTTGATATAAAATAAAAAGCAGCGAGGTCCATGTAAGAAGCCTTGAGATACCCCAGCTTTGCCACAGTATTGATTCGATGTACTTTGTTAGATATGGATTTAGGATTTACGGTTGGTAAATACAAAATTAACAATTTTCAGATGTAGGTGGGTATAATAAATTTCATCCGTCGTGTCAAAAGCTTTTTCTGTGTCCAAAAGGATTAAGTCTGTAGATTTAGTCCAGTTAAATCCGTTAGAAATGTGGTTAGTAAGCCGGTGAAGTTGGAGTGGTTCTATCTGAAATCAAACTATTGGGGGATTATATCATTCGACCTGGGATTTTCATCATTCGACTGCAGTATATTCAAAACTACTTTCTCTATAAATTATCGAATAAATGATCAGTCATCTCGATAAACTTTTTTTAAGACTTTATTCTCGTTGGATTTGTAAAATTTTCGTACGGTCTCGACCTTGATGCTGGATTTTTGGGGGTTCGTGAAGTTGGGGGGCATAGAACCCCCACGAATCTCCAATGGAGTTGGAAATGACAAAGATTCCAAGTCCTAGAAGAATGAGTTGAGTGGGGAACTGGGGGTTTTATACCAAATATCAATTATCTCCTTATTCGATGTCTTCTTAACTGTCGACGGGTTTGAAGTGGGTAATGGCGTTAGATAAAGTTATGTCATGATGAAAGTACTGTCGTTGATTTCTGGTTTCTGCTGTGTTGCTGGTAGCCTGTTGCTGGGACTCTGCTTGGGTTTCCCTCTCTTAATTGAAGGAGGGCTGGGAAATCTCTGGCCTGAAGCTATGTTGGGCGGCATTATGATATACCCCGAGCGGCCTCGTTCCTGCTCCTCGGGATGCTATAGCTGTTACGTAAGTTTTGCGTACAGGACAGTGCATGGAACTTACCAGTTACGTCGCGCCGCAGTTGCAGCACTTTGCTTATTCCGACCATCAGATCTCCTATTTCTTTGAAGCGTAATTTTTACTACACTTCACACAACGTATGATTCCACGACAGTTCCGTGAACCGTATCCATAGAATTAACATCGTTAGTACTGTAAGGAACCCCACTTATTCACGTATATTTCCACGCTGAATGGAACTCCGCAAATCCATCTAATGTCGAGGACACTTTGGGCTTGCATCCTTTGAAACAGAACAATAATATTAATAATATTATGTTATATAAGTACCAAAATCGATACTCAACATTAGCAATGCAGTTTTTTTTTGTAAATGCTATGAATGAAAAATTAATAATACCCTTAGCATTATTTAGATTAAAGCTTTTTGGATGCCATATTAGTAAAAAACTTGGGAATATCAGGGAATTATAAACTGTTAGATAAGTCATGGAATTTTGCCAAAGAGCTCCAAATTTGGATACATGTCTGGGAACAATAAACAATGAAATCGATAAGTTAAATTATCGGTTAATTAAAAATAAATTATTTATTAAAAATAAAAAATTCAATTCAATAAAAATTTATTATTGATGCAACTTATTTTCCAAATTAACCATATTTTACTGTTCATTTTTTAACTATGCAAATAATAAAAAATTTCTGAATTTGATCCGGGAATTTCTCAATTTCACTCCTTAGAAACTAGAAAAAGTCAAGGAATTTAATTTTACAAGATACAAATTTATATTATAAACTTTTGTAGAATCATTTTCAACAATTTTCAAAATTAAAAATACTGTTTAGAAGAATAATAAGCTTAGTCGTAGAAGGTGCATTCTTCTCAGCATTTGCTCTGTAATAAATAAAATATAGGGGTGATATTTTAAGATATAGAAAATACAATTTTCAGTTGTGACTGAGGTAAGCCATTTTTATGGCTTCTGTATAATTAAATTCATCAATAATATTCGTTAACTAAATAACGTATACCTGTGATCATCAGACAATCACCGCAAATATGTTTTCAATCGAACATTTAATGCCACTTATTATTAATTAGTTTATAATTAATATAAATTATGGATAAAAAAAATGATGAAGACATTGATAATCAAGTATGTATTTAAATCAAACTAATTTCTTGTAGTGTACCGAAAATAGTTTTTGGCGCCAATGGCTTGTGACAGTTTCGTTGCTTTAGCAGTAATCGATAAAATAATCATTTTGTGTCAAATAATCAATAGCTGTGTTTTTCAATTTTCTGCTGTTCATTTTTCTTGACGAATTGATTTAGAACTTTTATATATTTTATTATATTTTATTTGATCAGAAATTTTGAAAAAGTATTGTTGGAAATAATTAATTAGTTCAACTAATTCTAACAAGAGTACATCACTTGAATCTATAATTTTTTATATTTATTTGTATTGCTTATGTTAAAATAGAGTCATACATTAAGAAGAGTATAACCTTCAAGTGTATCTTGTACGGTTCCAGAATTCTAGCAAGTTAAAGTGTGAATATCGGCTTGTAAGGTTGCTTAAAAAATTGGTTATTAATTGGTCATAAATGGTCAGCATATTTGAAAATTTTGTCCGGCTTTGCTTCTTCATAATAACAAATTTAAATTTTCAAGGTCATTGGAAATAAAACTTAACCAAACATCGTAATATGCTGACTAATTAGTAACCAATTATTTGGATTGATTCGAGTCAATATTCGCAACTTTACATGCTAAAATGACCTTGAAAATTTAAATTTGTTATTATGAAGAAACAAAGCCTGACGAAATTATACAATTTGCTGGTCATTTATGACCAATTAGTGATGAATGTTTTAAGCTAACTTACAAGCCCATAATCACACTTTAACGTCTAGCTTCCAGAAGCCATCTTGTACAGTGAATAATAAAATATACGTTTTTTATTTATAAATTAAGTATGTAATAATTCTAATGCTTCTGCCACATAAGCGTTTTTTTCAACGCAGAAACGGACGTTGAAATATACTTGCGTTTCAGTTTTACATTGAGTTAAATGGAACCTATCACACTAGCGTTTATTTCAAAGTGTGTTGAAACGAACAGGATTCAGTTTTAGCGGACATCGCAAGAACGTTCTTGCTTTCAATGAAATCAAGTATAGATTGTCACAATAGTGTTAGATATTTTTAATTTGTTTATAGTTAATAATATAAAAATAATATTTGTTACATCATGTTAAATTTGTGTGTTATGAATATACCTACTAATTCTTTGTTTTTATGTATGCTAGCATGTTTATGCATGTACGTGTCTCTTAAAAGTATTATAACATAATATAAAGATACGCTTTTTGCAATCTATTTGAAATAAAAACGGAAAATTTTATTCTTAATTGAATTTAACTTTTTTGGGAAAAGAACTCCACGATTACTAAAATTTTTTCTTAATATACTAGAAAGATGCAGTTTTTTACAATCGCTGTGAAACGACTTAAGAAAATTTATATTTTTTATTTAATCTCCTTTTTTGGGGAAAATATATTTATTTATATCTATTTTCTTCTTATAGCATTCCCTCTTTTGAAGAAAATCTCCAAAAATATCTATTAATAACTATTTTTATACTCGACATACATAATATGTCAGAGTATATTAATTTTAGCTAAAATTTTGTAACGCTACCTAATATTGACCGCACAAGCAAAATTTTGGTATAATAGATAGGCTGAAAAGTTCGTAGGCTAGGATAGAAAAAAAATTTTTTTTATATAATTTGATTTTATTATTCAATATAGTTTCCTTCGAGGGTGATAAAACGATTTTTCGATACCATTTTTTTAATACTATTTGTATTTAGCCTCAAAATATTCTTCAGTTTCGGCAATTACCTCTTCATCGGAGCAAAATTTCCGTCCAGCGAGCATCCTCTTGAGGTTTGAGAACAAAAAGAAGTCACTGGGGGCCAGATCTGGTTTCGTCTTTTAAACGCTTCAAAAACGCTACGTAATAGTCGCTGTTTATGGTTATTTTGTTTTTAAGATAGTCAATGAATAATATACCATGAGTTTCCCAGAATACTGATGTCAGAACCTTGCCAGCCGACTTTTGCGTCTTTCCACGCATTGGAGTTGGTTCATCACGTGCAGTCTACTCGGCTGACGGTCGATTGGACTCCGGTGTGAAATTATGGAGCCATATTTCACCCATCGTCACATATCGACGCAATAATTCGGATTTATTACGATCGAACAGCTCCAAACACTCCTTAGAATCGTGCTGTTGTTTTTAATCGATTGTGAGCTTGCGTGGCACTAACTTTGAACAGAGCTTTTGCATATCCAAATATTCATGTACAGAATGACCAACACGTTCCTTTGATATTTTTAGGGTTTCAGCTATCTCAATCAACTTTACTTTACGGTTATCAAAAATTATTTTGTGGAAGTTTTTATGTTTTTGTCGGTAAAAGCCTCTTTCACTGATGTTCACTGCGTGCATCGTCCTCGATGCTCATTCCGCCTCGTTTAAATTTATCAAGCCAAGCCTTCGTTTCAACAACATTTTTCAAGGTAACAAAACTTCGTTCATTAAAAATGCTATAACTCAGATACTAATAGTGCAACAGCCGTCAAATTCATACACGCGTCTTTTGAAGGTAACGGCTAACTCAAAATCATATGGATTTGATACTAGCAGCGCCATCTATGTGCTAGCCAACTGTTCAGCCCTAATAAGTCCATTTCCGTTTGTCCGTCATCACGATAACTTAAAAACAAAAAGAGATAACCTCCCCAATCAGAGTCAACATACCCTGTAAATATATTATTATATGTTCCCTGTACATATTTTAATTTTAAATCTATAGTACCTTGTAAATATCTAAGTACTCGTTTTAAACATTGCCAAGGTTCCTGGTTATTTTTATTCATATATCTGCTTAATATACTTATAGTTAGATCGGGTCTTGTACATACCATGAAATACATTAGACATCCAATGAGACTTCGACATGGAGCATCGTATTTCTCATCAGATTCCAATGCCTTACAATCTAAATTAGTTACTAGCGGTGTATTTACAGGCTTACAATCTGCCATATTAAATTTATTTAATACTGCTTTAATGTATGTGGTTTGATCTAGTGTTATGACATTATTTTGTCTAATAATTCTAATGCCTAAAAATAGTTAAACCTCTTTTAAATCAACCATTGAAAATTTTGTCATTAAATAATTTTTAAAGTTCTTCATTGTATTTTCATCTGCAGTACATATCACTACATCATCCACATATAATACAATGTAAATATTTTTCGAGACATCTTCTCTGTCTAGTATGTACATGCACCGATCTCCATAAGAATTTGTAAAACCTCTATCTAAAAGAGTCTTTTCAAATATTTCAAACCAACATCTGGCAGCTTGTTTTAGACCATATAATCCTTTGTTCAATTTACAAACTTGGTAATCCTTACTTTTTACACCCTCAGGTACTCTCATAAATATTTCCTCCTTTAACTCACCATTTAAAAACGCAGTTTTTACATCCATCTGGTGGACTAACAAGCCATGTTGATTTGAAAAAGCTATTAAAAATCTAAAAGTCGAAATTCTTGCGACTGGGGCAAATGTTTCATTGTAATCTACAAGATATTTTTGACTAAAACCTCTGGCAACTAAACGAGCTTTATATTTTGATGGATTTCCGAACTCATCGTTCTTTATAGTAAATATCCATTTGCAATCTACAATATTTTTATTACTTGGTTTTGGTACTAGAGTCCAAGTTTTATTTATTAATAAAGAATCTAACTCATCAATTATTGCTTTCTGACATTGTTTAGCATCATTCCTATTTTCAATTTCCTGATATGAATTAGGAATAGGACATACAATAGATTGTGCACATAACAGATAATCGTCAGGTATATCATCTTCATTATATGAAACTTGGCTACGATCTTTGAGTCTATTACTCCGCCTAAGTCCTACATTATCTTTATCTTGAGATGAAGAATTATCGATTTGTTTTTCAAATCTGTTAGTCTGTGTGTCATTTAGTTGAGGTACTGTGTTTTGTATATTTTCAATACTACTATTACTATCTGTCTTATTATTGTCAAGTTTATTACAAAGGTCGTCTACTGAGTAACACATCGTTAGGGACTACAGTTTTTCTACCTGAATCGACCTCACCAAGTAATTTTATTTTTGGCCTTGACTCAACAAAATTTGTCTCATCTACAATTACATCTCTTACTACCACATATTTGTCATTCTCCACTTCATATACTCTATATCCATTTGGTTCATAACCTACCAGTATTCCCTTTGATGACTTTTCATCAAACTTATTTTTACTAGTTTTTATATTCGCATATATGGTTGAACCGAAAACCTTTAGATATTTTAATTGTGGCTTCTTGTTATACCACATTTCATAAGGTGTTTTATTTGTATTCAATGATTTTGTTGGTTTCATATTAATGAGATATGTTGCAGTTAAAACTGCATCACCCCAAAATATCTTTTCTAATTTTGCACCAGATATCATTGTTCGCGCCTTCTCTGGGATGGTCCTGACCATCCTTTCAGTTACACCATTTAACTGTGGAGTTCGTGGTACTGTAAGATGATAACTAATTCCTTTTTGTACACAATAATCCTTCATCTCGTTAGATAAATACTCTCTAGCATTATCTGAATATAAATTCACTATCTTTAAATTAAACCTGGATTCACTTTTTGCTACATAATCTTTAAACATTCTAAATACATCAGATTTATTTTTCATTAAATAAGTTACACAATAATGAGTGAATTCATCAACAAATAATACAAAATAATTTTTATTATTTATCGCAGAAGGCGTAATAGGACCACAAACATCTGAATGTATATTAAATAATGGTCTTACTATATAGTCTTTATTTTTGAATTTATTAAAAGATAGTCGCGCTTGTTTACCATTAATACAAGCTTCACATAAATCATTATCAGGTATTATTTTATTTAATTTTTCTACGTCATTAACTAATTGCCTATTTCTTATTTCATTAAACTTATCTTTTCCTATATGGCCTAATTGTTCATGCCAATAATTTATAATCGGAATTAGATGCATTATTTGAATAATTAATAAAGCTTTTACTTACCGAAAATTCAAGAGTAAATAGATTGTTCCTTGACTTACCAGTCATTTCCGTCTTACCAATACGGCTTACTGTAACTCCAGATTCATTGAAGTTTACCGAGTATCCTGCTTCCTGCATCTTGTACACTGATAGCAAATTATACGGTACATCAGGACTATACAGTACATTCTTGATTGTCCCTTGATTTCCTGTATTGCTTGTCAATACGATGGTTCCCATCTTAGTTGCAGTAATGAAGGCTCCATTCTTTGCAATAGAAATTTTGATGGGTGTCTTCAGGTCAGAAAAATTATCAGCTAGGTCCTCGCGGTTTATCAGATGGTCCGAGGCACCTGAATCTAGTAGAAAAGAAATTTTATTTTCTTTATTTACTATCTGCATGTTTCCAGCCATAAATTCAAAACCGTCTTCTTTTTGTGGATCAACTTGGATGGTTTGAACTGTCCTTGATCTTTCTGCATTCGGTTTTTGGTTTAAATTTCGCAGGTAGTAACGACATTAATTTTTATAATGCCTTCTCCTTCCGCAATGATGACACTTAATATTCTTCTTGTTATTTGCTCCATATTGCTTTGGCTTGACGATTCCACGATGATTTTTCCATGGTTTTCTAAAACCTTTATTATTTCGTTTGATGTCATTAGGTTTCTGCTCTACCATGAGGAACCTTTTTGGTTGTATCAAGATTTTCATTTACAAGTTTAACTTCATGATCTATTAATCTTGATTTTACGAAACTCAACGTGATATTATCTTCAGATAAAGTCTCTATAGCTGTAATCACGCCATTGTAAGAAGTTGGTAAGGTCAATAATAGTTGAGCCACTTTATCTACTTCTGAGATGGTTGCTCCGGCTGATACTAACTCCGATATTAAACAATCAAAATGCATAAAATGTTTACAAAAATCTGTTTCACCTTTTAATTTTAAATTAAATAATTTCTTTCGAGCTCCTAGTTGTTTTGCTACACTTTTTCGCTCAAAGATATTGTCTAGAACAGCAAAAATTTGTTTTGTCGACGATTCTGGTTTCACATAACTTAATTACGAATCGGACAAATATTCGATTAACACATTTTTCGCGGCTGATTCCGACTTCTTCCACTTGTCGTCAGGATTCTCCGGTTCCACTTTATCGATCACATAAATCACTTCGAGCTCACTTAAAATACCACGGATTCTAAACTTCCATATATTATAATTTTCACCGTTGAAAGGTTGAATGTTTCGCTTCGATTTTAAATTTTCCATATTGTCTATTGAATAATTATTTATTTTTAATAATTTGGAAATAGTTGATTGTTTTCACTTAGATACACTTAACCCCTTACTTTTAGTTTGCACTCACTAATTTTTAATTGCACTAAGAAATTTAATTTTCTTGTAAGAAAATTTGTATTTTAATATTTTTAATTAATCACGAACGTAACCTGGGCCCATAACCTGTTGGGATTATGGATAAGTGATAATGTATTATTTTAAATAATTGAATACTTTATTCATTGGAAGATATTCTTTTATTCAAATAGAGTTTTCAGAAGTATGTCTTAACACCATCAAGGATCAGAGAGAACTTACTACTATATTTCTACAGTTGTCGTTTTTACATCGTGTAACATTTAGTGTTTATTGGGGTCTATACAACACACCAATGTACCTAGTTTTTATTACAGGATGCTCGAGCACTTTAAACTATATTTCTCCTAAATAATAAAATAAAACCTTTTTCAAAGGTAAACATGTGTTCACCAAATGGAAACTTTCCCTTTTTCAAGGGTAAACATGTGTTCACCAAATGTTACTTAAAAAGGAAACTTTTACTTTGAAATATTAAAACCCTTTAAAAATATAGTATCTTAAAAAGCAAAGAGGATGATTTTTGTAAAGACGAATTCAATATTTCAACAGAAACAAACAACTTTTGTTTGAAAATTTGTTCGTAAAATGTTAGGATTCATCTCAATTTAAACTCAAATTTAGATAATTATCATATATTGATAATTGCAATACATATTATTATGCAAGTATATATAAATAGATTAGATATTTATAGTATTTTATGATTACTAATTAAAAATACTACCAACAATGATATTCAATATTATGTCGAATATCTAAACAATTAACTCTCTTAGTTGTTATTTACACTTGTTTTTTCTAAATTTCCCTTAATGTTTGGTACGAAGTTTTGTATTGATTATGTTCATTTCGTCCACAACTTATTTCATTCATCCATAATTATTATTTCAAATAAACGAATATATTGGATACGAAAATTAAAAAACAATTTTTGATTTCATTAGTAGATGAAATTGTTTTTTAACCATTTACTTTATACACATACTGTACTGATTGTACGATATATAATGAAAGAAAAACTTTTATCAAATGATTTAATTTATGCATTTTTTGAAAATAAACAAAATAAAAATCAGACATATTTTAACCATGTTAAAAATAATCATAAAAAATAACAAAACATCGACGTCCGTTCGACGCACGTGGAAATCAACGGATGTTTTATAAAGGCTAGTGTGACAGCTTATATTTAACACAATGGGAAGCTAGAACACCCATTGAATATCAAACACTAGTGTGGTAAATGGAATGTTACACAATAGAAAACTAGAAAGGACGTTGGTTTCAATGTATTCAAAGAAACGCTGATGTAGCAGAACACAAAACTAATTGTCCCATAACCCATATGTTCCGTATATGCTTTATAGGTAAATAAGCTAGATTTAAAGATAAATTAATAATATTTTCAGCTTTACTTTCAGTCATTAAGGAATTTTCTCTTTGTTCCATTTATATTTTCATTATTTCTTTAAATATTTTCTGTACCAGCTTCTTAAATGGATCCGATACCAGTTTCGGTAAATATTTATTATTCATTGATTTTTGAAGAGTAAAAATTAACGCTAATGTGGCAGAACGTTAAACCAATTGTCCCATGACCCATACCGTAAATATTCCATAGGAAAATAAGCGAAATTTAAAGATAGATTAATAATATATTCAGCCTCACTTTAACTCATTAGGACATTTCCAATTTGTTCTATTTATATTTGTTTTTCATTGAATATTTTCTGTATCAGCTTCATAAATGGAACCGATACCAGTTTCGTTAAATATATTTTACTCATTGCATAAATATTCCTTCCAAATAGTAATAAAGAGTAAATATTTTTTTCTCTTTATTACCATATTTTACACCAATCTTTACTTCAGCAAGAGTAGTTATATATATAGTAAGTTTTCAGAATAAATTATTTCGGTCGCATTTCGATTAACTTCCCTGCTAAAAAAATCTTATTCAATCTTATCAAAATTTTGAATAGGATGGAATAAGAAATCATTTCCTATTCAATCATATTGAGAATTTTGAATAAGATTGAAAAAGAAATCATTTGAATAGAAAATTACCTATTCATTTCTATTCAATTTATATAAACTTTTCTCCCACATGTATAGGTAAATTTACAGTATTGTTAGAGATTCCGTCAGATTTCTCAGTCTGTCCAAACATTTAATCCTATTGGTAGATTGATTAAATTCATATTTCCATTATCATTAGTATTTTGTTCCAAAGTGATGTATAGCTTCAATGAGTTCATTTGTCAATATTTTAAATGTTCTAATAATCATATTTATACTGGCCTCTATTATTAAGGCATGTTTATGCCAAATTTCTGCACAATTTTTTCAGCGATTTAATGTATACATTGATTCATCATGCAAATTTTGTACCTTTATTGGTTGAATTTTCAAAAATCCTTTCTTATGCGGGGAAAACAATTGTAAAGGTTGGCAAGATATTGTTTTCGAAATTAGTGACTTTATTTAGATGTCTCTTTCGTTCGTATTCCAATTCCAGTTTGCGAAAATTGAAAGAAATAGAATATATATTGCATTGCAGGAGGAGATTACGAAATCCGTGGTTACAAGATTTGATGAATTTTGTCAAAAGAATTATTAATAAAACGAATATAAAGAATACGAATTTTGGAGTTTTCGAGTTACCTTTTTTGGTTTCGAGAATACCAATTTTTTAGTTTTGTAAATACAATTAAAATAATTAAGTTGGATTTTGAATATTTTTAGGAAGCATTAGATTTGGATGACTTATTACCACAAATTGGTGAATTTGGACGTTATCAAAAAATTTTAATATGGTGTATATGTTTACCATCATGCTTACCATGTGGATTTTGTGCATTCAATCAATTGTTTATGGCCGAAGTACCAATAGATTATTGGTGCTTCATACCTGAACTGTTTAACAATACTATTATTTCACCAGAATATCGGCGATATTTATCAATTCCACCTGTTACAAATGATTTCTATAACATTACGCCTGATGATCAAGTATGTAGAGTTGATATTAAGAAGAACCTACATTTAAAACTTCAATGAATTTAACGTTGGTTATTTATTTACTTTTAAAGGGGAATTTTTTATTATTATTTACTATGTATTATGCAATTACATACAATTATCAATCAATACTTCTTTCTATTTTAAAATCAATTAAAAGTAAAATTGTAAGAATAATTAGCCACATTAATGACTAACAGTGTAATTACTATGTTTATCACTGTACTTTTCCAAAACACCGCTTTAAACGTAAAGTTAATGTATGTGCAATATACATACAATCTGGATCCAAATGTTACTGTAATTTTTGTAAACGTAAATATAAACAATTCATTTAAATTTGTTAAAATTGTTACAAATTTTAAATGTTAAATCATATATAATTCGAAGACGTAATATTTCAATATATCATATTATTATTAAACATTACTTTGTAACCAGATGAAACAAAACAAAACAATTTGATGCACGGTGTCAGTAGTATAAGGCCTCCGATAATCTTATTAGGAACGAATTCTGTTCCTGATTGCATCGATTTAATACATCTTATTTGTATTTGCCGAGTTATCACGATTTTTACCAAAGCAGTCGGTAAAAATATCGGTTTGAAATGGCCGTTTTTCGTATATTTTACATAAACCGTTTGATATAAGTTGAAACTATAAGTCTATAAAAAACTAGATAATATTGTATATATATGCATGTGTATACATGTGCGATTGTAATGTACAATACTTAATTGAGAGCTCGTTGGAGATTTCAATGACGGCCTTTCTGCGTTTTCTGTAAATTTTTTAGCGATGAATTATAGTATTCGAAGTGCAGAACCCTGATAAAAATGTCTTATTCAATACTATAGAAGTTTCATTCACTAAAAAATATACAGAAAATGCAGAATTTTGAATAGGCAATAAAATTTTGAGTTTTAAAAAACCTATTGAATTTTTTAATAATTACATAGCTGATCAGTGGTAAAAACTGCATTCCATAAAATACTGGCAATTTCGAATGTCAGATTAAGATCATTGTTTTTTTTAATTAGTACATATTTTAATAATGAATATTTTAGAATTCCAACACGCTCTAACATATTCATATTTTTAGATCAACTTAAATAATACACAATGGCATAAATGTTTGCAATATGCTGTAAATTGGACAGAATTATTGGAACAAAAAACTATCGAGGATATTGTACCAAATCCAACATGGCTTACAGAATCATGTACAAATGGCTGGGAATATGATTTAAATGGAATTCAATCTTCTATAGTTGTTGATGTATGTATGTATTATTTATGTATTGCTTGTTGATCCAAATTGAACTAGAAGATTTTTATTAATTAATTACTTATTTTTATCCCCGCCATATATAAGTATAAATTATACCTATGAGAGTATATTAAATTTAGTCTAAAGATTGTTGTAAAGATTAAAAAAAATTAATAGCAAATGACCTAATTATTCCATTTTCCTCCGATTGTCGTCCATCATGATGGTTAAAGTTCAACTACAAAAAATGTTTCTTTATGTGAATTTTTTTTGAAAATTGTTTTCATTTATTTTTTGATTTATTTGTGTGCGATAATAATGTCTCAAAATTTTCTAATTATTTTCAACTTGAAAACAGTCAACATAGTGAACAGAGTGTAATATAGAAAATTGAATTTATTGTAGTATACGCAAAGTGGCATTTCTATCACCAGGCAAGTTAATCGCAGTTAAAAAAGGCGACTGAACAATAATAAAAACTTTGAATTTCTGTATAATTAGCTGCAGTTGATAATATAGATCTTTTAATTTTCATTAATGATTCGTTTTTGTTTCGGGCATTCAGCAATAAGATTGACAAAGATAAAAAATAGTTATTATTCTTTTTATTGCTCTGTTATTTGACAAAACAAAAGAGAATCGTATTATTTGAAAATGATTTAAAATTAAAAAGTATACTGGAAAATGTATCTATGGTTCAATGTATTACAGGATATATGCCAAAAGAGACTCTAAATAACTACCGGTTGAAATAAGAACTATACGATAGATATGTATCATAAATGGAATGTTTCATAATATAGTATCGTATAATTTATTAAAATAATAAATCGCATTTCGTTAGTCTATAAAAATTGAAATTATTCAGCTGTTCCGATTTATAATTTTGCTAATGTGGTACTGAAATCTTGAATGTGGTACTGAAATCGGAAAATGTGAACTTAATATAATGTATATTATATAATATATTAAAATAATAGCAGTTCTTCAGTTTATAAAATTAAAAATATTAGGCCGATTGACGTTGATTTCGATTTGCATTTTTCTTTTTGTGTTGCTGAGATATTAGAATTAATCACTCTTAACGGGGATTGAAACATAATACTGACGCACCCTTCATTACGTGAAATCGTTTAATTTTTGCGCCCAAATGAATCAAAAAAACTTATCCAAATGTTTTGAAATTTGGTATGCACCATATTGACATGAAAACAGAGGTCTTATCGAAGTGCTAGAAAAATATTTCTAAACACAAAATCAAATATTTTAGCTGAGAAATTTTTTTTGAGAAAAACTCTTCAACAATTCCTCTGTTTTCATGTCAATATGGTACATGCCAAATGCATACCAAATTTCATAACATTTGGAAAAGTATTTTTGAGTCATTTGGCCGCGAAAATTGAAATAAATAAGTCAACAGCTTGTTAGAAGCACACTCCTTATATAAAGGAGTTTACTTTATGTAAGGGGACCAGTTTCCCTTAAGAAAGCTTGTTACCTCTGTAATAACCACAATGTATATTACATTGTTACTTATCCCAAAGATGACAATCCCCCTAATGCACCCACAGAGATTTTGAAAACACATTTTCTACTATTGATAAACTAAGTATCGAATAAATTATCTGATTTATTATTTATTGGTTTAACAATTAACTCCTAACGCATGAAGTTCAATTTCCATTAGTATTTCTTAACTGAGACCACATAATAATTTAAAAATGATTTTTAGTTTAATTTGGTATGCGATCGTGCTATTTATCCAACAATTGGATTAGCCGCCTTAAATGTAGGTGGACCTGTTGGTGTATATTTCTTTGGTTTGTTAAATGATCGGTTAGGACGTCGAATATCATTTTTTTCTTGTTTGGCAACTTTGATATTTGGTAATTGTTTAACGGCGATATCTCCAAATTTTTGGTGTTGGGCTTCAAGTCGAATAATTGTCGGTTTAACTATTCCAGCCGTCTATCAAATACCGTTTATTATTTGTAAGTAAAAAATGTCATTTTTTGGACGGAAATCATGAATAGCATACACGTCGGTATTTTTATAAAACGGTAATTTAAAAATATTTGCCAACTGAAATAAATGTCACTGTAAACAGTAATGACTCGACGTTTTAGAAATAAAAATAAAACTGTTTAATATTGAGCGTGATTAGCGATTAAGACATTTAAGGAAGTTCACATCAATCCTGTCAATCCAACGACAAAAGTATTACCTCCGTATGTACATTTTGCGTATGTAAAGCATATATACAGTACGAAGACTGCTGGCTATGTTTTTATAACGTATTGTTTCTATAACTCATAGTATATACTATCTACATACACACTCACTGTAGTATAAGCATACATGAAAGCAATCTTCTGACAAATTTCAGTGTTGCATTAAGATGGTGAAAGTTCATCAAGACAAAAAATTTAAAAATATATTATTTTGCCACGTTTCTCCTCTGTTACACGTACAAAAATGTCATTTTGGATCGGAATTATCTCATGTTTTGAATGGTTCAAGATAGCGAAAAGCGGTAACTGCACACGTATTATCAGGTTCCTTTGGCTATAGTGAAAATTTTAATCCAATTAATAACAATAACTTGAGAAAGCGTAAAATTCCGGGCGACTGTTATACGTGTATGCAATTCAAGAACCGTTCAAATATTAACGAACAATTTTTACTTTAAAATTTATTTTTCTTTCAGCTTTAGAATTAGTTGGTCCAAATTATCGCTCATTTGTCACAGTTCTAACCTGCTTATTCTACACTTGCGGTCTAATGTTGTTAGCCGGAGTAACGTATCTCGTACGAAATTGGGTCTTGCTGTCTTTAGTGACATCTACACCATTTTTACTATACTTTATATATTGGTTCTTTTTACCAGAATCACCACGATGGTTACTAGCAAAAGGTCGTTTAGAGGAAGCTTTAAAAATATTAGAGAATTTGGCAAAAGTGAATAATAAAGAATTGCCACCAGCATTTCGACAAAAATTAAAACAACGTATGATGTTACATCGTACATTAAGTGAAGAGGCAAGATTAAAAAACGGTCCAGGTAAGTTTAAAATATTTCCATGACTGTTTAAACCTAAAAAATTTATCAATGGATAAGAAAATTATTCTTTTGTTTATCATTTTATGATCGTTTTGCATTGTTGTTTTGAAACTATGAGCAAAGAATACAAACGCCGATAGAAGCTATCCAATTTTTGTGTATTAAAAAAACTCTGTATAATTACTCTGATAATGAGTTGGCTATCGCTATATTGAACGTCGGTATTTAATGTGATTGCCAGCAGTGACCAACAGATGGCTATACCTGTTCAATGTTGGTAAAGAATGGGTATCTGTAATCTTTGGTGAAACGAATGCAATAATGAATAAGAATTACTCGATTTATAATTGATTTATAAAATTTATAAATGTGTGTGTGAATTCCATCGATGAAGAAAAAAAGTCATGTATAGATAACACATCAACAAACTAAAATTCAATTTTATAATTCATTATTGCATTCCTTTAATCAAGGTTACAGATGCCCATTCTATGGCGACATCCAGTAGCTATAGTAATCTGTTGGTCACTACTGGTAATCACATTAATTACCGACGTTGAACAACTATACCCAACTGGTGGTCAGGGTAAGTTTTTCGAAAACACAAAAATTGAATTAATGAGCTTCTTTGAGATACCAATTACGGTATTCTCAGTGCACACTCGAAAAATAAAATAAAAGTTTATTCATGCAGTTTGGTTTTTTAACAAAAAAACATTATAAATGTCAAATCAAATAGTAAAACAATAATAATCAAATAGTAAAATAATTATAATAGCAGTAAAAACAAAGACAACTGACAACTTAAAATGTAAATATTAATAAATAATAACAAACACGATAAAAGAGAGGAATGAATAAAAAGTGGGTTTTGTATAAAAATTGATTATTTTCAAACAAATTTTGGTTGTAATATATTCTAAAACATATTCTTATATGTTTTGCAGGGATTGGATCTTTATTCAGAACGCCAAATATGCGTTTAAAAACGTGCTTAATTACGCTTAATTGGTTTGCAAGTGAAATGGTATATGTGGGTTTAAGTTATTATGGACCAGCACTTGGCAGTAATCAATATTTAAGTTTTTTATTATCGTCTGCTGTGGAAATACCTAGTTATCTATTATGTTGGCTGGTTATGGATCATTGGGGACGGCGATGGCCACTGGCTATTAGCATGATTTCCAGTGGAATACTTTGTACAATTACAGTATTACTTCCAGATGGTAAGTATAAGATAATGATAATATAAGAATAATAGGGGAACCACAACTGTGTTCTTTCACCTAGACCTATTGGTCCTCTGTAATCTAATTTAAAACCTCCATCTCTTGAAGACTAAGATGACTTATAACTTAGAGTACAGTGAAAGAACTATCAGAAGCAGATGAAGCTAAGATCTTATCGAGTAGCTATGCAAAAAGCTCACAGCTTCTCCGCTGGGATTGAGTTTTCAAGTATAAAATAAATATGGAATCTTTTTAATGTTACTTCACAGAATTGAAAAATCGTAAATTATATATTATTATCTTATTGGCGCATTATTTTATTAAGGAAGGATTACTACTAACTTTTAAAAAAATTATGTTTTATTTAGAAGGTGGAGCTTTTAAATAAATATATTAAATAGCCAAATTCTGATTTCTCAATTTGTAAACAATTGATTTTATAACAAAAAATAAATAAAAATAAATAAATAAATAAACGGGTCCTTATGGTTGGTTTAGCTCACTACACCAACGCTTTCATGGAATATACAGTCAATTTGTATGAAAAACTCTTTTAAAATGTAAAATAAAAACAAATATTAAAATTTTTCTTGAAATTATTATTAATCTACAACAATTGTTCTGGGAACACTGTTTTGGCTTACGCAGATACTGCGGGAAATAACCACTCATTTTTTTTATTTTACACAGTTTTGTGTCATGGTATGGACACGAATTTAAGTTATCTATGGAATAAATTCATTTCGTTAGAGATCATGGGGGCGTGTTGTCGTATTGTATTTAGTTGAAGTTTACTATGGAATTAGTTGATGTTGAAGTTAGATTAAATTTATATTTTAGTTTTTATACAGCTTTCATATGTAACGTTTGGAAAATTAAAGGAAAATTTTTATATAATTTTTGTGTTCAATTAAATTACAATTTTATTTTTCCAAACGTTACATGTGAAAGCTATATATAAACTGAAATATAAATTTAATCTACTACAAACATCAATTCGTTCTATAGCCAACTTCAACTGACATGTTCATATAATACGACAACACGTCCCCATGAGCTCTAACGAAATGAATCCATTCCCTAGATAACTTGACTACATGTCCATATAATACGACAACACCCATGATCTTTAACGAAATGAATCCATTCCATAAATAACTTGAATACATGTCCATACCATTACTCAACACGCCCCTATGATTTCCACATCATCTCACACGTATTCATCCAAGTAAGACGGCCTCGCTCCAGTTCTCGTACATTTCGCAGGCTCCTCACCTCCATGTCATTGACTCCCCAATCCATCCGTAAGTCGGTGAAATTCTCCTTTTCCCAACCCAAACTTTATGAATCGGCTTTGGCGGCAGTACTCATACCCCTTGACTCCCCAATCCATCCGCAAGTCGTTGGCGAAAATCGCCGTTTCCCAACGCAAACTTCACGAATCGGCATTTGGCGGCAGTCCTCATATTGGCAGGTTTCAAGAAGACCCCATATTCGCGATGTGCACCTGCTTCCACAGGCACAACTCATCATCCCGTCCATCACACTGCTTTGTAATATCCAAATATCTTAATACACCGAGGCCACACTTAATATGCCGAAATAGCTTTCACATATAACGTTTAGAATAAATAAAAGGAATTTATTTTTATATAATTTTTGTGTCTAATTAAATTACAAACAGGAAATTTTTATTTAAGACTATAAATACTCCATTAGAATTAGCAACTAACAAATTTCTTGAAATTATTTTAACTGTTTTAGATGCTGTAGCCACTACACTAATCTTGTTTTTATTATCAAAATCGGCAATATCAGCTTCTTTTTTGATCATTTATCCATTTTCTGGTGAATTATATCCAACACAAGTGCGAGGAATTGGTATAGGATTATCTGCGTATGTAGGAGGTTTTGGTTTAATTTTAATTCCATTCATAACATATTTGGTAAGTCTATGAATACAATATCCGATAATAATTAGTTCTATTATTTGTGTCACGACAAAAACTTGGGCAATCAAATTGAACATCAACTATTGGTGTCGCATCAAAAAATATGCTGAGCAGTACAATTTGATATTATATTACATGTATTTATTATTTAACATTATAACATGGACGGAATTAGAATCATGCTTTCTAGATTTCAAAGGAATCGGTCGTATAGAACTTGAGATATCGTGTCAACCACCTCAAAAAAAGTAGTTTTGAGAAAAACGCGTTTAAAGTTTCAGAAAGATTTCCCGCAGAGTAACTCAGATAATAATATTTAATACTCACTTTAGATTAATCGGCTATCCCATATCTATACATTGGACTTTCTTCTGTTTCATAATTAATGTCTTGAGAAGTTCTCTCTTCTAAAGGAGCTGTTCTTCCTGCTTTTGAAGCAGCAGAAGCTCGCAGCTCAGAGTGATCAATTCTCAGTTCGTTACGTCGTACAGCATATGAGTGAGCTTCAGTAGCAATGACGATTCCCATGAGTGCCATTATATTTAAAATCGGCAAAAAGCCTTCATTAAAAATGGCTACTGCTAAATAATTTGCAATCTCGATTGTTTGGGTCCCAGCGTGAATATGCTTTGGAGCAAAAGTCCATATCAATGAATTGAGTGATTCATTGTTATTTTTTGTTTTGGATCCTAAACATCGTTGTAATAAATCATCAGACGATAAGCTTGTATAAATGTGCTTAATTACATCTAATCAGTGGCGGATTAAGTATTTTGCCGCCCTAGGCCCTGTCTGATTCGCCGCCCTTTTTAAAGAATGAAATTTTATTTCTTTGAGACCGTTCATATTATTCAGATATAATATTTATTTCGTAAAAGTATATTTGTAAACAATACAAATAAATATTAACAACATAAATAACAGTCAGTTTTCTTAAACTATAATGTATAACTAAATTTTTAAATATCTTTTTTCTGGCTTTCGTCTGAGCAAATCATCAACTATGTCGTTGTAATCAATTTCTTGAACTAGCTGAGCTTCAATTGACAGTAGTGCTAAAGCATTGAGTCTCTCTTGGCCCATACTTGCGCGTAAATACGTTTTTACTCTTTTCAAGGTGGAAAAAGATCTTTCTCCTGAACAGTTCGTAGCCGGAATACTCAAAAAAATACGTAGAGCAATGTCCTCATTTGGATAAACATCTTGAAGATTTTGAGAATGCAAAAAATTGTATATTCCTTGCGCGGAACGAATATCTTTCGTGTTCATTAGAGAATCTTTGAGTTGCCAGTGCAAATGAATACATTCATTCGCGAAAGTCTCTTCCAAATCATTTCGATACTTAGTAACTAATTCATCTGCGCGAACATGTAAGATTAACTTTACTAAAGATACAAAAAGTCAACAGAGCTTTGAAAATTCTTCAAAAAAACCTTTTCAATATTCAATTATTTCTGTTATAAAACATTATGTATCAGTATTGCACTCCCGAATAAAAAAGTTAATCAAAAAATGAATAACATTATATTTCATAGAAATTGATCTGTAAATTTATATAAAAAAAATCCGAATAAATCCTTAAAATGTATTGTCGTTACATTATATCAGATTTAAAATTTTGACATTCTGAAAAATTTGCCGCCCCCCACATTGTGCCGCCCTAGGCCCGGGCCTCACGGGCCTAGGCGGTAATCCATCACTGCATCTAATACTTTTACATCCAGAGGAGGGTGCTCGTGGACAAAGCCTTCAAGGGTGTTGTTATCTGCGGCTTGTTGCCATTTACACCAGCTGCATGAACCAGCAGGGCAGTACATGTGTTGTGGATCCTCGTCGCTTGAACTTCTATGGTAATAAGAAGCCCATATTTCATTTTTCATACTCTACACACAGTCAGGATGCCGACGAATTGCCAGACTGTAGTATAAACTTAGCTCATTGATAACTTTATCTGTCAATTTACCAGCTCCTTTGCCACCAATACCAATATTGTCGTTCTTTGCTTTACCTAACCTGGCACCCTTACACGATACTAATACTACGCAAAAATATATTGTAATTAATAGGTAATTTGCGCTCTACCGAATCCTTGACCAATATATTGTATAATATTTTATCAACACCATCTATCAACCAGAGTCTCAACTACACAAATGTAAATTTAGGAAAAAAGAAAACTTCAAATGACCAAATTTAGATCAAACGATGAAATATAGTAATTACTCGTAACCAAACGATTTCCACGAAAAAAATTGGGGAAATCTGGCAAACGGGTGCTGGCTGGCTAAGGGCAAAATTTTAGTATGCTATTGCTCGAAAACTAACAATGACCTAACGATGAAACCTAGTGGCCAATCGTGAACAAACGATTTCCATAAAGAAAATTCGGAATATCCGACAAAGAAGTGCTATTAGGTGATGACTTTTTTCTGTACTCATATGCATGTTAACATCTATGCTATCATAGTATGCTATTTTTACCATTTTTAATGTACCAAACCTTCATAAGAAAATACCAAAAATAAAAAAATTTATTATTTCTATTTTCGTAAAAATTAAGATTTTAAAATGGATTAGTGTGTTTGTCTGAGAAAATAATCGTGAAAAAGGAAAATTTTTTTACTTTTTGGTTTATGGATGAATTACTTATAACATTTCTTTTTTTATTGTTTAATTTATACCTGTCCATTTTTCACGTAATGTCACACTCACACTCAACTAAAAATAATATACCTAAAACAATTGAACGCAAAAAGTAGAAAGAAATAATGATTTCTTCAACACTTTCATATTTTTTAATTTCGAAGATTAATATATTTATTATTACAGCTGTAAAAACTTTTTGAATATTCTTTTACTCAAGATACCTTGTTCTCCAAAATTATTTATTATTTCACAATAACTAAAACTAAGATAACCTTGCTTATTGTGTGATGTATGTTTTTATAGTGCTTATAGGGCGCACCACCACGACCTTTCTGTTCATCATCTTTAAATTACAAATTACACCCCGTTTTGAAAAAATCGAGTTTTCATCAGATCTCGACGTTTTAAGGTCCTAGAAAACTATTTTGACGGTTTCTGTGAGGGTGTCACCCTGTCTGTATGTGTGTGTGTGTGTATGTCAGTATGTGACCCGCTTATAACTTTTAAACGGCTTGACCGATTTGAACCAAAGTGGCGTTTCAAAAAGAATCAAGAAACTTAGATTTCCTGAAAATTTGAACCAATTCGGCCCAGTAGATTCCAAGAAATCTCAAAAAACTACGAAAAAAAATTTTTTCAAAATTGGTTTTTTTGTAATAACTTTTAAACGGCTGTATCGATCAACTCCAAAAACTAATCAGATCTTAACCTTGATAAACCACGTCGATCACCAACAATCCGGTTAAAATCGGTTGATTCGTTCGAGAGATATCGTAAACGAAAAATTTCATATAAAAGTGTTTTTTTTTACATTACTTCGACATTTCTTTTCGGATCGTTTTTGATGAAATAGAATAATTATTAAAGCTCTAAAATCCGCGTCGATATGAAATTAGCGGGAAGTTGCAGGGATGGCCTTTAGAGTCAACCGGTTTCCAAATTTTTTTAAATAAATTTTCGTATTGTTCACTCTCTATTACTACACTATAACTTAACTATTACTATTACTTAAATACCACAATTTAAAACATACCAAAAAGATTAAATTACTATTTTAACTTTATTTTGTGTTAAATGAGCAGAAATTAAACAAAATTAAAGAACCAATAACCGAAATTTAAATTCGTTTAAAAGAAATCAAAACTTATATTGACACCGCTATTAATAAACGTGGACGCATTTATCCTTTAAAAAAAAAATCTCTAGTGTTTGCAACATAAAAAAGTTAATAATTATTCATAAAAATTTGGTTGTTGCGTAGTTTTAAATGAATATGAAAATTTTATAAAAATCACATAGATAGTTTAATCATAGACTGAACGTAGGGGCCAAAACCCAACACAACCTATGTAAACTACACCCAACAAATCACAGGGGTAGTTTAATCACAGAGTGGACGTAAGGGCCAAAACCCAACCCAACTCGTGCAAACTACACCAATATCATGGATATAATAAATCACATGGATAGTTTAATCGCAAATTGAACATAGGGGCCAAGACTCAAGACAACCCATGCAAAGCACATCCCATAAATAGGTTAATCACAGGTTGAACGTAGAGGCCAAAACCAAACATAACCCGTGCAAAGTACACCCCATAAATAGTTTAATAACAGGTTGAAAGTGGGTGCGAAAAACTAAACCTAACCCCATGCTCTAATTACAGCTCATAAATCACATGGATAGTTTTGTGGTATTACTGTCGGAGTAAATAAATTCTTGTACCGAAATTATCAAAAGTGTCATATCAAAATTGTCACTACTGGTACATTTTATAATCTGTAATATTAAATTATATAGTGTGCTAGTATGACATCTGACACGCACGCCGCAAACTAACTAGTCGGTGAAAGCGAACCAGATTCGTTCGTTTATGTATTCCAACCCGTGCAAACGACACCCCATAAATCCCATGGATAGTTTAATCACAGGTTAAACGCAGGGGCCAAAACCCAACACAACCCGTGTAAACTATATCTCATAAATCACATGAATAGTTTAATCACAGGTTGAACGTAAGGACCAAAACCCAATACAACCCGTGCAAACTACACCCCACAAATAACCTGGGTTGTTTAATCATTGCAGTTAAATGTTAATATTTATAATAGTAAAATAATAATTTTATTTTTTAGAACAAATTGTGCGTTTTCTAATTATTCAAGTATACTTATAATTTTTAGTACCTATTTATATTTTTAATATATAATAAAATATGTTGCAAACACTGGTGATATTTTTTTTTAAACGTGTTGTAAAAGGATAAATGCGTCCATGTGTTGATTTCTTTTAAATTAATTGAAATTTCGGTTATTGGTGGTTTAATTTTGTTAACTTTCTACTCATTTAACACAAAATAAGTTTAAAATAATCATTTAATATTGTTGATATGTTTTAAATTGTTATATTTGTAAAAAGTGTCGATAACTCGAAAAATAGGCAAAGCTCGAAAATTATTATCATATTCGTCTTATTTTGGCTTCTTTTACTATAATTCATCAAAAAATCGTGTCGACACGGATATCGTATCTCTACCTTGTCGGGTTTATACTAATATTTTTTAATAAATCGTTTGTTGATAGTTTTTTTGCAAATTTTCAATCAATTTTATCATTCGTTTGATAAAAAAAATGATTTAAAATTTGCATGAACACGGTTCCGGATGTAACGATTAAATTTTTTTAATTTCTTTTAATCGGTCTTAATGAGTTATTTGTTCAATCAAAAAAAAAAAAACCTTTGTATTATAAATCATTTTTTCTAACAAATAATAAATTTGATCGAACATTTGCAAACAAACGGGGAACGAACGATTTAGAAAAAAAAAAAAAGTAAAAAATATAACACCACCAAGTTTAGGTAGTCTTGTTTTGAATATTTATATAGTCAGTATATACAATACTTTATAATAACTATTATTTTCATGCAGGGCTCAGAAAATTTAAAAATGCCATTAGTAATTATGGGTTCAATATCAGTTATTGGTGGTTTATCATGCTTGCGCTTACCAGAAACATTACATTATCGTCTACCTCAAACTGTGGAGGAAGGTGAAAAATTTGGTGCTGGTTGGACATGGAATGATTGTTTACGTTGTGTGCCCTTAAAGTAACTCGTTAATTTAAAATTATGTAGGTACAAATTTTAATACTGATTATGAAAACTATTTTAGACCTGAAGTGCACACGTCTTCCATATATCAAGATACAGATATTGAAAATGAAGTGGAAATGAATACGGTTAGTATGAAAAATGAAAATAATGAAGAAACTACACCATTAGAAGCCATGAAACGTAGAAAATCGTTACATCGTTTAATGCGTCAACAAAGTGTAATGGACACGCAACGGGATTCAGATGGTGCTATGAAAATGACGTATTGGTTTTAAAAATATATCAATTTTTTGTTTTTCTAATAAAAATAAATAATAATAATGATTATTATTTCTGTTTATCAACATTTATTTATTCCGTTCTTATTCTACGTTAATTTTTTTAGAGTATCAATTATAGTTAAACCAATCTTGATTACAAGTCAATTGCTGGAAGAGATCTTTACATATATAAAAAAAAAGTCGTTTTGCGAGTCTGCCTTTCCCTCTGTTTGCTCAAAAACTACTGAAACGGTTTTTATGCGTGGTTTTATCAATATATAGAGTTATTCATGAGAAAGGTTTAGGTATATAATTTGTCAAGGATTTGTGTAAATTCGTCGAAATAGAATGATAACCCGAAGAAATCACTGCGACCGAGATCAGGCCGTAGGCCTGATAAACAGTGCTATGGTGGGGTTACTTTGAAAGATTTTTGGGCTAAAGGACTTCCTTATTTTCTTTCCGAACGAAACGAGCATTTGGGCCGGAGACGGACACAATTGGAGGTCGGATTCCTTCTTTCCTATTTGTATCCCGTCTAAGCTTTCGAAGAAAAAGCACAAAAGCGAAATTGATTTAAACTAAATATTAATAAATCTTATATGTTTTTGTGCTTCTACGATAGTTAAGCAGCGGGTACCATATAGTTTTTTTAGTAATTATGTCAAGTTTGCTTTTAAATCTGATATGGCTAAATGAATTCATATATTTCATAATATATAAAATTCCCGTGTCACAATGTTGGAAATTTTCACACTATGTGAAACTGGGTAGAACTTAAGAGATATATTAGTTTTTTAACTCGAATTTTGTAAAAATACGGAGAGAAATTGGAAAATACTTTCTTTTATAAGGATTTAATATTGGAAAAATTTAATGATTAAATAATAAATATGTTCTAAAAGCTCTATCTGATGGTTTGGCATTGAGTTTGAGCTGATTGAATTGTAAATTTAATTCTATTTTTATTTTTTGTTAATACTAAAATTAGTCATCAGCTTGTAGGAGTTGAGTGAGGATGATGTTTCTCTAGACCCTTCTCGTATGGGTGTGAAAAATCAACCCCAACCTATAAACCTGACAAATCGGGATTAGCCTCCATTACCTCAATCTCCAACTCTACCCCATCCGTTAAAAAACCAATTTGCAAATATAAAAAAAATACACTCGGTTCTTTATTTAAATATATATGGATTGGAATAGTATGAACATAGGCCGATTACATCCCCTGGCCGTTAGGCGTATTTTGTTTGATAGTAAAATTACTAATATTATTAAAGTTAAGAATTTGGGTCGCAACAGAATTTACGTTCAATTTAATTCTTCGAATCCTTTCTTCTTTCTTGATCATTAAGTTTTAACTGAAAAAAATACGTGCCATCCCTACCCACCGTGTAACTAGGATAAGTGTTGTTAGGGATATAAATACCGATATCGATGAAAAAATTCTTCTTAATAACATTCAAAACATTAAAAATGTAAAAGTCTTAAAGGTTCATCGAATTAAAGGCCTGTATTACCTTGCGAAATTTTAGGCAAACGCTTTTTTCGTATTTTTAATTTCTCTTGCGAGTAAAGCGAGCACTGAGTCCAAAAGTCGAAGCCAGGCCGTAGACAGGCACTATCCGTAGGTCAAAGAATGCCACTCAGCAGAGCTTTGTAATGTATCGAACTTAATTATTAAAATTAAAAAAAGTTAAAGTAAAGTACTTATTTATTTAATTATTATTGTATATAAATACGCCTTATATTTTGTCTTTTGGCACGGAATCCATCTATGATGCTACCACCTGCGTCAAGTTTTTTTTTTTGTTTTTTTTTAAATTTATTAAAACTGGCTTCAGCTAATTCAACCATATAGCCATTAACCAAATAAAGTTAACATATCAATATACATAATATTTATACATTACAGAAATAAATTAAAATTAAAAGAATTCTTACATAAGATAATAACAAACAAAAAAATATTTAGAAAGAAAAAAAAATTTACAAAATTTGTATCATTAATGCACATTAGGTTAACAATAGAGTTTACGTATAATTTAATAGTAGAGAAAAATTGAGAATAAAATTGAGAATAGTTTGATGTATGAAAATTAAATACCTGCGTCAAGTTTGACAATAACGAATCTTGATTTTTATTTTAAAACTTGTCCTCGTTTTCATATTCAGATTGTGCATGCTAAATGTTATTACATTAGGATAATAATTTTTTGACTTGTATACAAAATCCCGAGGGACTTTTCTGTTAAATTTACATAGGTTAACATAACATAGTATAATTATCCTAATGCAGAGTTAAATATTTAAAGTTCTTTAATAACAAAATTATAACATTTATTTTACTAACAATTTTGAAATAAAAATTGAATTAAATATTAATTACTAATTAATTAATAATCATAAAGTTACACAAAACTTCATGAACGATTTACACTTGAAAATTAAATATCCTGTAGTAGTACCTGACCTTTATAATCAAAGTAACTCAAAAATATTCGACCAGTTGGCACCACCATCAACTCTGAACGCAGTTTCATTGGTCGGCCAATTCGCCTGACATGTAGGTAAACTTCGTGCAAATGACTCAAATCACATTTTACAACACAAAAAGGCGCTAGCAATATAGCTATACAACACTGCTCTGTACATACATTTGTTACAATAAAAATAATATTAAATAATTGTTTCATTTATTAAAAATAAAAATATTAAACGTATAAAAAATATAAGATTCTACAACTAGTAAAACAAAACACCACAATCCCATTAAATTTTATTCCAAAAAATTTTATTAGACTTCAAAATTTTTAGTTTTTCAGTTAAATTTCTACCCTAGCAATAAAAAAAAGAGATAGGGTAATATAAAGAAGCTAAAATTTGAGCATAGAAAAGAGATTATATAGATTATTTCATTTCTCTGATTGCATAAAGGTGGAGTTTTATGAAATTCTTTCAAAAGTACACAATAAAATTATATAATATTAGTTTACGTTTTGGATTTGTTTTGTATATTTTTATAAACTTCTTTTTAATAATACTGGGAAGCCATAATACACTGTTAGGCACATCCCACAAGGAGTGGTTTGAGTGAAATCGGCGATATCGCTGTTTTCCGCGATATCACAACATTTAATTCGCACACGGAGCAACTTCTGTATATGCAATCATGAAACGGCATGCTAACGTTTTTTGAAGAAGGGGTAATACATTGTTTGTTTATTAATAATATAATATACATATACAGTGTCTTAAAGGATGAAATACATCAAGTAATAAGTAATATAGAATATAATTTAAACCATTTGAACTATATATATAAATAAATATATATAATACATTTGATACATTTGAAATATATATATATATATATATATATATATATATATATATATATATATATATATATATATATATATATATATATATATATATATATATATATATATATATATATATATTAAAATATATTTCAAATGGTTTAAATTATATTCTATATTACTTATTACTTGATGTATTTCATCCTTTAAGACACTATATATATATATATATATATATATATATATATATATATATATATATATATATATATATATATATATATATATATATATATATATATATATATATATATATATATATATATATATATATAAAACTAAGTTCGTAAATGAGCAAAATCAGTACATTAGGCTCATTAGATCCATGACAAAACTTAACCATAAAAAAAGATTTAAAACAAAAATTGTTTCACTAAAAAAACAAACTTGTATGAACATTTTTCGGAAAATGCTTGTATTCACCACAGTTTAAGCTAATTAACCGATTCTTATTATATGTATATGTTACGGTAAATGTACACTTTTACCGTAAGATGTGTACATTTCCCAAAAATTTATGTATATGTGAACTGAATATAATGTATATGTACATTTCCCAATAAATGTGTACTCTTCCCTTCACGTTTTGGTAAATGTATACTCTTACCTTCATGTTTTAAGAAAAGCTGGAATTCAAATAAATTAAAAATGTTGTTGCAGTAAAAAAATTATTTAAATAAACATTATACAAAAGGCTTTACTAACGAAAATTATTTTAATTAAAAAATGTTAATGAAAAATAAAACATACTTTTCTTTGTATATTATATAATATGCCGTAGGTTATGATTCCAATATTCATAGTACAATTTTCGTCCTAGTTTTTCAGGACCAATACGATGGGAATCAAACAAATAATAATAATAACATTATTCTTTATTATAACAGTTTAATTATATAAAACTATAAAGGAACGTATAGAAATTTCATAATGAAAAAAGTTTTATTTATTTGAGCAAGAATTGCTATTGTGGCACTTGGAATTACATAATATTTACATAAATTTTCCCTTGCTTTCTTTCGAGCATTATCTATTAAAATTTTCTTCTCGTTTAAAATAGTATTTTGTATGCTTACATTTACCAAAACGGCGGCATGGTCATTGTGAATTCAATGTATATTTCCCTTCTTTGAAATTGTAAATGTTAGTTGAACGCACATTACCCAAACAAGGAGGCAAATGTGCATATTTACCGGAAAATGTGTACCTTTGCCGCAATATCTACTTATACCGTAACATATTTATTTATTTACTTATTTATTTATTACTGTCATTTATGAATGCTAATGATTAAAGTAGTTCAAACATTGATGCTCAATCTTATATCGAATATCAAAAAAATAACTCTGTTATTTGTTACTTCAACTTGTTTTATTTGTTTTATGTGATTAGAATAGACACATATTACAGCCACTGTGCAATCACTGTATTTATAATACAGTTCATTTTGTAAACAATTAGACAAAAAAATAAAAAGATTCAATATATATCATATTTTTGAGTAATAGTAAAAGATGTATTAGCATAACTTTTTAAAATAAGTGTAAAGTTCGTTTCTGTTTATTTACTATGTAAACTTACATTATTTATATGATTTCAGTATTTGATTATGCATATCGTACACAGTGCGATTTCTTACATGTAATTTTCTTATGGAATGTATATCCGTATACGACACAAAAGTTGCAACAATACCAAACCTGTGATAATAGTATAGCATGTATTCTAAGAGAAAAATATTGCGGGATATTATTAGCATTTATTTAACACTCGCTACTCCTCATTCCTTTTCTTTTAAGCATATTTATGTATTATATAGTATAAAAATTTATGATCTGCTTTATGCACCTATTAAGCCTGTTCTATACGTTTCAGGATATGAATCTAAATTTTTTTTGTTTGAACATAAACAAGCATTGACATGTTATTATTTTTAAATGTGCAAAATAATAATAATTAACTATAATATATATAACTATCGTTGTCATAAACATTGATTTATATGACAATATAAAAAATAATAGTTTACTGTAATATATATAACTATCTTTGTCATAAACATTGATTTATATGACTGTATAAACAAGAATAGTTAACTCTTATACAAGTTAAATTTTTTGATTAGAATTTATTTTTAAAAAAAATGATTTATTATCTCACAACAATACAATTAGTTTACAACAATTACTTTAATAATAACAATTACAAGTTACAATTATTTAAATTTGTTGAAATACTCGAGTGACAATAATTAGTTACGCGTATTAATTTTACAAAAACAATCTTAGTTTGCCAGTGCTCGATATTGAATTTATACAAAATTTATTGATGAATAAGCTTTACACGTGTAGTTCAAAAAATAGTACAAATAATAAAATTGATTAATAAGTAAAATTGATGGATCAGGTGATATCCGGTGATATTAAAATAATATAATTTACTTAATTTTACATATACATGATGTCCATAACTTACATGTAGCTATCTTTGTCAGAAACATTGATTTATATGACAGTGTAAACAAGAATAAAAAAAAATTGTCGCATGAAATGATATGAACGTAGGATTTGGTTATATCGTTATATCGCCCATTTCACACAAATCACTTCGTGTGCCATGTGCCTTACTCATAATTTTTTTACATTGATTGTTCAAATCAGTTTACACAACCGTGTTCTGCACATAAGAAATACCGAAATACCAACTGTAAATAAACAATCAAATCAAATTACAAAAATATCTATAAACAAAAAAATATGCGCATAACTGAGAATGTGTCAGATAAAGAAGGGATAAATAAATTTGAACATATATTTTTAAAGTGTCATTTAAATTATATTATTACTTTGTTAAATGATTATTAAAACGTGAAGTAAATACAATTAAAATTAAGGCTCCCCAAATATTAAATTAGTTTTAGCAAATATTTTAAAACAATGCAAGCCGTGCCAAATGTCAAGCAAAAGAGTAATAATTTAAGATATTAATTTGATCAATATAAAAACCATTAATTGAACAAAGCTATCGTTTAGAGCAATAACAAAAATATGTCGAAAAAAATGTCATTAACACATCATAATAAAACTGACATGTTTTGTCAAAAAGATTTGTGTTTCTCTGATTTGATTGAAGAATGTAAATATGGTGCACCGGGTGCAACGTTATCAAATAATTTACGAATACGCTTAGAACGATTTCCAATTTTCGTACGAAGAGAAATTGTGTCCCGTTTAAAAGATGGTTGTGCTCCCTTATTTATTGCATGTAAACGGGGCCAAGTAGAAATTGTTGAGTATTTAATTGAAGTGTGTAACGCAGATGTTGAACAACGAGGGCTGTATGAAGTACCCGATGATAGGTAAATACAAGTATCAGTTCTAACATGACTGTTTTTTGCAGTCATTTATTATCTGCTTATATAAGTATGACTTTAAATAGTCATTAAATATAATATCTTTAAATAAGGTGGACGGCATAGCTATAAATCACTAATAACAAAACATTTTCTTAAAATCATTTTTGTACGACCAAACTTTCGGTTTTGATTTAGTTTTGGAAAAAACTGGTTTAGACTTAATTTCCCCGAAACCAAAATTAAATTTGGTATGTTTTGCTCTTTGATCAGGCATGTTTCGTGCACTGACCTGCATGTAAATCGAAAATGCCATTTTGCCTCGTCCGTGCTCACTTCTTGATGTGAAATTACAGCTGTCAAAAATAAAAACTGATTATCATAATGTTTACTTTATTTTTTCCACGAAAAAATTACCTTATATGGAAGTTTTGGTTTCGATCGAACTGAGTGTGAATTCAGTCAGTAGCACGGTTTTAAAATAACTAAATCTTCGTGTGTTTTTACCAGAATATAAATCCATATCTAACTATATTTATATTAACACTAATTTTTATTTATTTATTTTTAATTTAATTTAGATCCGTTCATTGCGTGACACCATTGTGGTGTGCATCAGTATCTGGTCGCTTACCTGTGCTACGGGTATTAATCGCACACGGTGCTCAAATAAATGCTGTATCTGATACAGGATCAACACCAGTTAGATCAGCATGTTTCATGACAAATTTGGATGTAGTATATTATTTAGTTGAGAATGGTGCTGATGTAAACAAAGCTAATTATAATGGGGGTACTTGTTTAATAAACTCCGTACAGAGTGCGCATCTATGTGAATTTTTGTTGGAGAATGGAGCCGATGTAAATGCAAGAGATATACAAAATAAAACAGCATTACATTACGCTATACAGGAACATAGGTCAGTATAGTCAAGTTAACAAGTTCCATTTTATAAAACTAGAGTTCGTCTAAATCGTAAATTGTGATCAAGGTGTCATTCGGTTCGGAATGGCATTTAGAAAAAATTTCATAAGGTATAAATGATTTCGTTTAAAAAATAATATAAAGGATTTTGTTTTTTGAGGATATTACAAGAACTGTTACATGTTTCCGAAATTACAAAATAGACTCTTAGACTCTTGGACGCACATTATAAAATTTTCTAATCAGAAAATCTGATGTCACTCTAAGCATGTATTTTTTATGACCCTTCATAAGACATCAGGTCAGATTCATCATAAGACAATTCTTCATCGTGTACGCATACATGCGATGTTAACTGTAGTAGCATCAAAATTCCTTACGATGTTGTCTAGGATCAGAACATTCGAAGTAGACCATCTGTTAGTCAAAAAAGTAATGCCTGATTTATGATCAGAATTTCTTATATGAATGTCGTTTAATGTGCGATGTACGTAAGACGCTATCTGAAGTACGATCAGCTTTTCTTATACGAATTTCGTATAGAGCCGTCTAATGGTGTGCGTTGACCACCAGAATTATACAGCTTTCTTATGTATTATTTTAAATGCCAGTTAAATATCAAGTCAAAGATTTTCTTCTGCGTTTCTGGCTTGTAAACTATTGACATCGTCCAAATGGAAGTATTGTATCACAAACTCTGATAAAATCAAAGTTAATTTTCAACAATTGCTTTCTTTACGTCAGATATATAATTCTAGAACTACTATTTTTGTTCTAATTTGATGGAATTTAGTCTCTGTGAAGAAGATGATGCAAATAATCTTTGTTCAAAAAAAATCTTTTTTTTTTTTATTAGATTAGAGACAACAATATTATTAATAAAATATGGTGCTGATTGTCATGCAAAAGCTCGTGTCAGCGATGATGCGTTACAGTTAGCATGCTTAAAAGGTGCTAATCGTATATTTGAGCATTTGATAACAACAATTGATTATTCGTATGAGAAATTGGCAAATGCGTACGAGCTAATGGGTTCAACTTACTTAGATGAATACAATGACATAGTTAGTGCACTATCGCATTGGAATTATGCTGCTGAAATACGTGAAAATCATCCAGAAGAGAAGCTATTACCAAAAAGACCTGTAATACCAACACGTGCAGCATTTCGACATCAAAAAGAATTTGAAACTGTTGCAGATTTACGTGATGTAGGAACGGATTTAGATTCAATGCGTATACAAAGTTTGTTGATTTGTGAACGAATTCTTGGGTGTTATCATAAAGATGGGCTTTTCCGGTGAGTAAGGATAAATTTTATAACAAATTTTTGGAAGATTGGAACGGTTTTGTAGAACAAACACAGTTAAAAAGCAATTAAATTTTGATTTTCATATTAAAAATTTAAATAGAATGAGGGAAGAATAAATTTCGATTTTTTAATGATGAACAATTTGTAGTCGAAATACCTATTTATAAAAATACAAAATAATTTGATATAGGAAATTTGGGCAAAAAATCGAAATTTATTCGAAAAATCCTAGAATTCTCATTAAGAATAAAAATAAAAAATAAAAGGATGAGGAAATTTTTTTTTTTTAATTTTAAGAGTAATATTTCAAAAGTTCTTTTAAGTTCAAGAATATATTGAGGCTGAATGGTAAAAGTTATTTTATTTTAATAGAGTTAGAAGAATTAATTTCTAGTTTCAGAAATAATGCGAAAACAATGCATTTCTGATTCTGCTTACCTCTTGGAGAATCACCTCTGAAATAGCTCTTATATATAATATAAAATATTACTTTATGAATTTTACAATTTTATTATACGGTTGTCGAGATTGAATGTTATAAATTATGGATATTATTTCCAATATAGATGATTTAAAAATGTTATTATAATTTTGTAATCTATGTAAATTTGGTTAGAGCTCAATGAATAAACTCAAACTATAAACTAAATTACAACTCTAAAATTTGGTTAGAATTTAATAAAATAAAATGGGATAAACCTCATTTAACATCAAATATGAGGCAGAATTTAGGTGTCTATCTAAGAGAATGTCTTTTAAACAATTTGATGTATTTCACCATTTATTAAAAAGAGTTATCGACCACCATTTGCAGAAATTATTAAAAACATTTTTTTTTATCCTTGTTGAATTTTTATAATTTAAATTACGTTTGTCGTAAATGCATTTATTCTTTCGTATAATATTTAATATAATTTCGTCTACGGTTACATTATTTTTTAAGCAGTTAGCCATTTTTAATTCAAAACACAACAGGAAGTATACAATAATAAGAAAGTTGAACATATTACGACAAAGTGCAATCGACACATTCCACCCATTTTTCAGTCAACCGACTGACTTACTGCAGATGGATGACTACGACTACCGACTATGTAAAACGGACTTAAAATATTCGAAAAATTTATGGTTTTGTGTTACAATTATTTACAAAAAAAAATAAAGGTTTTTTTGAAAATTGTTGGTTAATTTTATATACCAACAATGCTAAGATCGAAAATTTATTGCTTTTCATTCATAATTATTTTTGTCAGTATCCTTAAAAATTCGTATCTAAAATATATTCAGGTAAAAAAATCTGAGTGTTGATATTATAATAAGGAAAGTTATTGGAATCGCTTTGAAAATCAAAACCGAAAATGATATTAAAATGTTTAAATGTGTCAAATTTGTGTAAGACGATTACTCGCAGAAAACGAATTCAACGGTGAATCTGAAATTTGTACAGTAGATAGGTGTCCATGTAGAATCGTCAATATTAAATTTGGTTTGAAATCCTTTTTCATAGACTGTTTGTATTCGCCACAATTTCCACATTTATTATAATACTTATCATTAAATAATATGTATTATAATTAATATAATAGTAGTTACACTTTATATATTATGACTATTATAACTTTATTACTTATTTAAAGTTTCATAGATTTTTTATTTAACTTTTTTATAAGGAAGTTCTTGGCGCCATTTTGCAGAGTCACATCCATTACGACTTTTTTTTTTTAAATAATTTTTGCAAATATCTAATTTCTCTGCATTGTAAAATTTGAAAAATATGAAGAGTAATTCTATTTTATGTTATACTGATTTTGATGAAAACAGTTTCGCATAAAATCATAAATTTTATGAATAGAAAAACCGTAAATTTGGTATTTGACTGAATCCAATTTTGCTATATTTCGCATCAAAATGTGAAACTAGACTCAATACCATAACAAAACTTGCAAATTAACTTAAAATTGATTCAAAAACAAAGAAGTTATAAGCTACCAAAGATTGTATATTTATCTCTTTCTTGAAAACGATGTTTGACGTGTAATTTATATGAAGATACTAGCAAGCGGTGTCAGAAGCAAGTATTTTCCTTTTTGTTTAATCAAGAATTTTGAATGTCCATAACTTGGTTATGTTTAAAGATTTTTAAAAAATAAAGACGCTACAATTGAAGTAATAAAAAATCTAGTAAAATACCTTATTCTCCACAGGTACAGTGAAATTAAAATTTATGTAGTGTACCACAAATTGAATATAGGTGGAAATGGCAATTAAAATACAAATATCCGTTACAAAAAATTTTTGTTCAATATCAAAACATATTTAGAATGGATCAAATATTACGTAAATTATAATAAATCGTGAGTGAATGCCTAATAATTTGTTATCTTCATGGATTTTAGTTCTTTTAAGATACCGTCTAACAATTTTTTTCAGTCTTTCCCTTGGTCTTTTGCACATTGGCTTCCAATGTAAGAACTTTATAACTCAATTACAGAGGTCTTTGATATGCTACAATCTTCAGGGTGTCAGACCCTGGATAGGAGAAACCTGGAAAAGTCAGGGAATTTTAATTTTGTGTAAAAAGTCATGGAACAGTCAAGAAATTTATGAAATTTTGGTAAAATAATTTTTTATATTTTTTATTTTTATTTATTTAAAAATGTTATAAAAATAATTATTACGATGTTTTACTAGAACTTCTGTCTAAAAACGAAAATTGCCAAAACGTCCAATGTGATTCTTTTCCAAAAGACCAAACACTTCCAAATAATTTACCATTATAAACCGTAGTCTTTTGTTACAATTTTCTTTATGTTAAGGATTGCAACTATATTATCTTATAAACTTAGCTGAGGTTGAAACTTTATTCAGGACTCCACCTTTTAATTTTCTGGTCGGCCATTTAAAAAATTTGTATAATTGATTAAAGTTTTCAAATTAATTTTTTTATTTATATCGTTACGGACATTTTCACGGCAGTCATTAAAAAATTCAGTCAATTTTGCTCAAGCTCATATAAATAATGATCTGGAAAAATTCAAATCACTGCCTGGAAAATTTGGAAAAGTCAGGGAATTCAGTTCTCAAGATAGAGTAGACACCTTGCATGTTGTAGCATTTTTCCACCAACAATGTTTTTTTGCATTTACAGACCAATTACATTCCTAATCGAAGTATTCTTTAGTTTGGTTTTTTTACCCTTGAAATTAAATTAAACATACAATTTTATTTAGTTATTTCTTTTTTAAGTATATTTTCAGTATATTCATATATTCATAGTTATTTCTTTTTTAAATAAATTTATACGATGTTATAATACATAACTCACGATTTAGTATAATTTTTGCAGTATTTATATTTAAGTTTCAAATTAGATAAAAAATATTCATATTATGAGAGTAGAACTTGTGTTGCATTTTATCGTAAATTATTAATATGGAATAATATTTTCTACATGACGTTAATTTTCCTTTGTTTAACATTTTGGAACTTAGTATCCAACATAGTTGATGCAGAAAAAAATCAGTGCAAATTTTAATACTTCAAATTAAAATCGTTTCAATCTCAGATTAATTGAAAATAAAATGCATCAATGAAAATAATTCGAATTTTGATTATAGATTAATGTTTCGTGGTGCAGCTTATGCTGAAGCATTACGATATCAAAGTTGTATCGATTTATGGCGACGTGCATTAGAAATACGAGTAGAAAAAGACGATTGTATATTATCCGGCGATACATGTTTTACTGCACAAGCATTAGTTCGATTAATGGTTGATTTAAATGAAAAAAAATTGCAAGAATATGAAAATGTCGATCAACGTTTTGATGATATAGTTGAGACATTTTTATTATTAACCAATGATATTACAGGTATATTACTCATTTTTCTTTCTCCAAACATTCCAGGTAAAGGTAGACAATAGACTAGAAAAGTGAATATTTCATTATGTACACTTATACTTGGCTATGGGTCATAGCCTTTGTCTTACACAGTGTTTTAATATAGGGTTAATATATCAAATATATATCAAAAAAAAGATTATTAGAATAGCGATTTTAAAATAGAAAGCCAGTGTTAAAGAAGCATTTCAAATATTAGAAATACTAAGTTCATAATGAGTTTTTATACATTTTTAACAACACATCCACTTCATAACTAGAACTACCAAAAACGAAATTTGGAAAATAATTAAAATGAATTCAGTACTGTACACCTACTTAAATATTGACAACTAACAGAGTTAGTGATTTATTTAGGAACTCGATATGCCTTATCAATTTTCAACTATTTTTAAATCAGTTCAGTATCAATTTTGAACTATTTTAAAATACTCTAAATATGCAGTTCATACAGTTATTAACACATATGTATTGCAATTATATTTGTGATTATTAGCTAAGATTGTGGTCAATCTAAACAGTTTACGAAAAAATGTTTCAAACAAAAGCTTTGTTTTTTAAAAACAAATATTTTTTCACAGGCAAGCGCAAATTGACTAATTACATGATTCTATGAACATTTTTACCTTGTACTTGTTTTTTTATGCTGTCAATATTTTGTAGAGGTACAAACTTTAGACTAAAATTAATATAATCTGACATATTGTATATAAGTCGAGAATAAAAATTAAATAGAGGAAGGTACCAAGCAGTTGACAACATAATGACACTAAGTTTGAAATTAATTTATCTGCTCGCAATCGAAAAAATCAGCACGGAATTTAATAAGTAATATTTACAAATTACACACCTTACCACACAAAAAATATATAAATTTTTTTAAAAATATTTTGTTTCATATTATTATAAATACATATTTCCTTAAAGATACCAAATTGATGTATTTTGAAATTTTAGAATAGCTTCACAACTACTAGTTGCAAACTTTCATGCAAGTCATGTCCTAAATTTTACATAGAACCCTCTGGGAGAGTGTTATATCTTATTTTCGAACGTAAATCTTGCTTCAAGACAAATTGTAAAATATTGTCATTATCGATTCATTTGAAAAAGAGACGTATGTTCTGAAAACAATTGTAAATAAATTAAAAATTTTACGATAAATTTAAACGCTTTTTAAATTTTCATTTATAATAGATTTTTTTGTATCGACACAACCGATAAAAAATTTATATTTATGTTTGTTGGTATTTTTAATTATATTTTGAGTATGGTAAGGTGTGAAATTTGTAAATATTATCCGAAGTAACATTCGTATTTCGTGTCATTGTGGGTCATGAGTCTTTTGAAGTCGTTAGCTCGAATACTAAAACTGCTTTCTCACTTTACCGAAAAAATCAGTTTTTATTGAATGGCGTTTACCTAACCATTGTAATTTTTTGTAACGCATGTAAATTTTTCTATACATAAGTATGAATAGACAAATTATCTTAGGGTCCACAAAATCGTTTATTGAGAGTTTTTTGATAATATATTTATCTTCTCTGCCTCCAATCGTATTTGTATTTATTATGCATGAAACTATGTTTTATACGTTGAATCTTTTTCAAGATAGAGCAAAAAAGATGGAACGCTCTAAAATTATTGATCTTTTTTATGTTGTTCAACGTTAAATCTGATTAATTCAATTTTTTTGAATCGAAATATCACTATTAAGGAATTTTATTTTGTTTAATGTTGCATGAACATGAATGAAAAAGAAGGTTTTTTGGTTTTTTATAAGCTATATTCTTTTCACTTTTCGATAAAGTGTAAGGTTTGCGAGCTATTCATGAAATATATTTACAAGAATGTATTTTTAGTTAATTCCTTAAAAAAAAAATATTTTACTTTATCGATTATTTTTAATGTTACAAATTTCATCCTCTCAGATAGGGTGAAATCCACTCCTCGAGAGGATGTGGAAAGTATCACACTAAATAAAATCTAATTTAGAAGATTTTTCATCAGTACAACTGTAATTTTTACCTTTTCATATTTTAATTTGTATAGGAACTGTACTGTATTGAAAATACTTGTTCAAACTTTTAAAATAAAATTTTAAAATGACAATGATTTTAAGATTCGTACTTTTAATAAAATTTTCTTGTAAATATAGTTTTTTTTTTTTTTTTTTAATTTCTGGCTTCAGCTATATAGCCATTAATCAAAGGGGATTATTATTTTTATACAACAACAGTACGCAGTACTGCTAGGTGGTCACCCATCAATCTGTTGCTTAACTTTATTGATTGGTCTAAGCTTGTCATTACGTTACGTCAGTCCGGGGTCTATAAAAAAAGTTACACATATTTAAAATATTTCCGTTATATTAAAAACCACGTGAGACGTTTGAATTTTCATCTACAGCCAAATTCAAATATGCAGGATGACGTATCAATCTTTTGGTCTATAAATAGTGTAAATTATTAAAAGCTTTAGTTACTCTGCGCTCTAGGCAGCAAGTAATACGTATACGATTGCATGCTTTAAAATAACAATAAAATTATTCAAGAAATAAACCGTTAATTCAAGAAAAAAAAAAGTTAGATCTCACTTTCTATATTTTGTACTTTTTCTCTATACATTACTGTAAATTCATTGTGTATTTCTGTTAGTTCTGATATCAAATAAATATCGATGGTTTTAGAGCCGATGTAAGTTTTCCATAAAAAGACGCCTATTATTCTTTTAACTAGTATGTTTAATTTTTTGGAATTATCTCTGGGCATATTAACTTTACTAGAATAGTCTTAAGTTTCACGAAAGATGAAGCTATGCAGATCAATACCAATCATCAATTTCACAATCATAATATTGCATTGTTATTCAATCCTGAAGTGTGTGAATTTCTAACTCATCTAGAAGTTAGTTTAAAATCAATTACAAAATTCCACTCGACCACACACACAACAAATCAAGTTATAAAAAATAAATGTTTCAATTAAACAAAAATAAATAATTACGGAACAGATTAAAGGTTGTTTTAAATTTAAAATGTTTTATTTCAGGTGCTCGAAAATTATTAGAAATACGACCAGTATCCAAAAGACAAATGGAAGGTTTTGATCGTATTTTAAAATGTGTAACACATTTAATTTATTTAATGATGGAAACTGCTAACACACCAGAACAAGTACAACATATGAAAGACCTAGTAACCGATTTAGTTAAAAAGAATCCACGTAGTGCCTCAACAGATGATACATTATTACATTTATGTGTTTCAAAATTGAATACAATTAAATCAAGTTATTTCCCGGATGAAATATTGGTAAGTGTATATATATATATATATATATATATATATATATATATATATATATATATATATATATATATATATATATATATATATATATATATATATATATATATATATATATATATATATATATATATGTATGTAATTGTATATACTTACATATAAATTTATTTATGAATTTGAAAAATGTGAATATATTATTATAGAATATATTATTTACTTCACAGGAAGTTTTCCCGAAATTGAAAGTAATTAAATTGTTATTGGAATGTGGTGCAGCTGTAAATGCTGTCAATGAATCGAAATCAACTCCATTACATATTGCAACACTTCAATATAATTTCGACAGTGCTGTAAGTTTGGTTTTCAAATCGTTTGAAAGGATTTTTGTAGGTTCAAAGGCAATTATAGTGGCAAAAGCAATTATGTCCGTACAATAGGATACGTTTCTTCGTGGCGAAATTTTTTTTTATGGATGCTTTTCGATATAGTATTTTTCTTAAAATGATTGTTTTATGAATTCAGTCGATAAATTACGCTCTGCACTAATAGTTCAGAAAACAAATAAAATTTAACTAGACCAATTTCAGACAATAGCTTTAGACTTTAATCTGTGGTTTATAGATTCTTTTAGGTACTATATGTAGTAAAATTAGTAATTTTTGCTATAATATGGTATTTGCCATATTTTTAGCCTTTTGATCTATCGGATCATACAAATAAGTGATTGAAAATAACAAATTTAAATTTATGATTCTAGAAGTTTTAGATTTTTAATCGTTGTTCTAGTTAATGAGTAGTGATCAAAAATTGATCCATAAAAAACGAGTCTTTTATGGATCAACTAAAATGAAGGAAAATTGACTACCAATACGGTTACAGCGTTTTTCTTTTAAGTATTTGAATTATCGGATTTTGGTGCTTTCGAAAAAAATTGGTTTTTGCTAGTCAAGATTTAAACGATATTTGCAGTGTATGTTAAAGACTTTTAAGGTTGCGATTACACTAGTGTTAAATTAATGCAGAAACAGCCATCAATTGGAACATGCGTTTCAGCTTTGCATTGTTTTTCATGTTAATTAATAAACGTATGTTTTATTTAAAAATCGTTTAATTTGCAATTTGATTTAATTTTTCGAGATAATTATTCTATAAGTAATTTTTTTTAATTCATAATTTTTTTTCAGTTAATACAGTTATTGTTGGATAATGGTGGGCATATTGACATGCCAAATCGTTTAGGCAACATACCACGAAACGCTATCGTAGCAAATTCAAATAGTAATATAAATTTAGTAAATTATATCACATTAAAATGTTTAGCTGCTAGTACTGTTACTAAATACAAAATTCCTTATAAGAATCAAATTCCAAAAACATTAGAAACATTCGTTACATTTCATTAAGTTATGAACTCATCGGATATTATCATTCGGGACAGCTGAGACGGATAATATATTGTCAGTGGACATTCAATTTAGACTGTACATTAAAGTTAAATGTGCTTTGATATATATACAGATGCATGTTTTAAATAAAAATTTAATTCATGTGCAATTTTTGGCCTAATAATTATTATTTATCTTTATTAATTTTAGTAAAATAATAAGTTGTTATAAATAAAATAAAACAAACAAAAAAATCGTGTAAATAGATTTCATAAACGTTTATTATTTCTGTTTATCCTTATACACTTTCTCGCGGCATTTCAGAAACACAATTTTGTCATGCTTCTGAAATTATGTGTGTGCAAAAAAGTGTTGCTCAAAACTATTTCAGGAAAGCTTATTTTTATGGAGTGGAAAAAATTATAATTATCGAAAATCTATCTTTTAATTTATAAATACTTTTATTTATCAAAAATTTAATCTCGCCTACGCATGGAGGTAAGTATACCAGCAGTAAGATATTTTTATATCAATCAGAGTGAAAAAATTTTGAATTTTTTTAAACATATCAATTATAACTAAGAATTATAGGATTTCAGGTGATATGGGCCTAATAATTATTATTTATCTTTATTAATTTTAGTAAAATAATAAGTTGTTATAAATAAAATAAAACAAACAAAAAAATCGTGTAAATAGATTTCATAAACGTTTATTATTTCTGTTTATCCTTATACACTTTCTCGCGGCATTTCAGAAACACAATTTTGTCATGCTTCTGAAATTATGTGTGTGCAAAAAAGTGTTGCTCAAAACTATTTCAGGAAAGCTTATTTTTATGGAGTGGAAAAAATTATAATTATCGAAAATCTATCTTTTAATTTATAAATACTTTTATTTATCAAAAATTTAATCTCGCCTACGCATGGAGGTAAGTATACCAGCAGTAAGATATTTTTATATCAATCAGAGTGAAAAAATTTTGAATTTTTTTAAACATATCAATTATAACTAAGAATTATAGGATTTCAGGTGATATAGTGACTGTAGTGACAAGCCGATGGGCTCGCTGAATTATATAAAATTTTGATTAAAGATTGAGCAATCTATGATAACGTTGTCTATTTTATCGAGTTCATAGTACATGGTAAATCATCGGTAACCACCGTAACGGTATTCGAATTAATTCCTATGCATTGAAAATATAAAGAAGTATTTTATAAACATTAACCAAATTACATAATTTATGATAATAGTTTAAAGTTGTTCAATTAACTCTCTGAGATTGACAATTTTTATCGCATTAATTTAAAATTTGCAAAAATCTTGCAATGTCTAGTCACTAGTCACTATAATGTACATTCACCATTAGAAGAGATAAGGGCTATTGTATCCATATATAATAAATATTATTTATGATTTATACCTACCTTACAAGAGACTGATTATATTACTACAATTAACTTCCAATAGAAATAAAAATGATAAATAAATAAAAATTCTATTTCATTTACTAATTATGTACAATTTTTGCATACAATTAATTTACATGATGCTAATTTTGCTTTATATTGATCTAACATTGATTTTTGTATTACTTCGATTATTGTTCTATATGCACGATGCCAATCACAATTTTTATTATTTACAATAATTAATCTGTAATTATAAAAACAAAATTTTATAAATTACAGTAGTATTCAAATAGATTGATTTTCAGTTACCATTACCCTTCGAAGAGCTGTCAAGTCAAAGTTAATCTCAACACAAGAACTCTCTAAATTATGTAGAGTAAAAAAATATGTTCAATGTAAACAAAAACTTTTTAAATGCATTATTACATTAGAATGAAGTAGAAAATTTTAAAGGGAATAATCCGGTCAGTTTAATTCGTCAGCGTTCATTAGGATGCACGCAATACCTTGGTAGCATCAATGAGTTAGCAATTCAATTTGAAAAATTAATTCGACGTTATGAAAATTTTAAACTTTGACTAAACAGATAGTAGTAGTAGAAAACTGTCTTGAAAAGAATTCAGACGTTCAAATATTTCCAAAATGCTTGAACGTGTTGTAAAAATGTTAATTATTTTAAAGTCTGTAGAGATACAATCACATCACGTTTAGTCAAAGGTGGGTGCTTTGCACACACACCATTCACAAAGCCGTTTTTTAAAAAAATACTACTAACCTGTAAAAATATTTAACAAATTCGTATAAAATTTCAATTTTTCGATTATAAACCATCTTATAAACATATTTCAATATCATATCAATATCGAATGATTTTGGTGCTGATTCCAGTGTAACCCAGTCATTAATTAAAATTTTAACCTCTTTCCAATCCATTGACTCGAACGAATTTGAAGTTTCTTTTTCAGTATTATTTTTTTTAATTAATGATTCTGAAAATTTCGCATTTGATTTTATTTCCTTTTTGTTGTTTTCGTGTAATGTTACGGTTTTAATATTGTTTTCTTTTTCAACTACCGAAGATGATGATTCTGATATTTTTAAATTATATTCACAAATTACTTCTAAGCGAATGTCATCGGGTAAATTATTTAAAACTTCTTGGTCAATCTTTTTATTCACAGTTTTGGATTTTATTGAGTTTGGATTCAAATTATTTTTATCTATAAATTTTATTGAATTTTGGTTTAAATTATCTTTATTGATTTTTTTTACCGAATTTTCATTTACATCGATACCTTTGTTACTTTGACGCATATTTTCGTCTAAACGATTATTTTCGGGTAAATTAATCTCATTATTTACATCATGCAATTTGATCAAGTTTTTCAAATTGTTCCTATCAATGACTTTAAACGAGTTTTTATTTTCAATTTGTATTTTATTTTGAGCCATCACTTCTAAACGAATGTCTTCTGGTAAATTATTCAAAACTTCTTGGTCAATTTCATTATTCATATCATTTGATTTTACCGCGTCTTGATTCAAATTGTTTTCATGAAAAGATTTAATTGAGCTTAGATTTAAATTGTTCTTATCAGGGGATTTTATAAAATTTATATTTACATTTTGTTTTTTACTTTGATGCATAACTTCTAAACGAATATCATCGGGTAAATTATCTAAAAAATCTTGATCAATTTCACTATTTGGATCGTTGAATTTAATCGAATTTTGATTTAAATTGATCTTATCAATAAAATTTACTAAGTTCCGCTTCAATTTACTCTTATCGATGGATTTAACTAGGTTTTTATTTATAAGTATTTCTTTTTTACTTTGATGTTTCCAATTATATTCATTAATAACTTCTTGGCGAATATCTTCAGGTAGACTGTTTAAGAAATCTTCATCAATTTCGATATTTTTAACAGATGTTATTGAGTTATTGTTATGTAAATATTGTGATATTCCATTTGATTCTATCTAAAATTAAATTCCATTATTCCAACCATCAGCAAAGAGATCTAATCTGCCTCAATGTATAGTTATGCTTATTTTTCTGCATCTTTTTAGTGAAATAAAAAAACTTTTAATTTTCAAATACAATAAATATAAGCCATATTATATTATCCTTTGTCATTCGATTGAAACGTCATTTTAGACTATTCACTTTATTGGTAAATACTTTTCAAGTAAAATATTTGAACCAGATAAATAAAAGATACGACTTCTCCGAAATAAAGTTACATTTTTTTATTAAAGCCTTCGAGTAAATTCGATAAATTTATTTTACCGTTCGATAATGTACGACTTACTAAAACACTCAACGAAGCGCACAGATTGATAAAAAATAAAAATTTCAATTGATAAGTTGACAGTATTTTGCAACAGTATCACAAAATAAAAATAAATCTTAACATAGAATAATCTGAAATAAAATCAAGTTCAAAAGTATATTTTTCAAGAATAGATGGACTTACTCTTTTGTTTTCTTTGCAGAAAGTTTTTCTTTCTATTGTTAAATTCTCTGATTTGGGTATTACAGAATTTTTCTCTGCTAGTTCGGTTGCCGTTGTCGATGTAACATTTTCTACTGGAAGATTGTTTAAAAATTTCGCTAATTGATTTGGTAATGCTGGTTTTTGACTAGATAATTTGTCTAAACGTGAAATATGTATTCCAATGCCACGTAATTCGTATGGTGGTATATTTAATTTTTTCCAAATAGATAAAATTTCCCTGAAAATTTTCAAATTTTTACATAAAAATTTTCTTATATCATAGGGTACACAAAAAAAAACAACCTTTTAATTATATTTAAATCATTTGTTGCATTTGTTAGCGTTGATGATTTTGTAACATTTTCACAAATACCGTGACCTAGAAATTTTGTTGACTGTATAGGAGCATCCTTTGCACGAATCTAAAGTGAAAAATTGTTAAAAAAATTTGTTTAATTTGAATATAATTTTAAATTCAGTTAATAACTTTTTATTCATTCTTCAGCTTTAAGTAAATTTTAAATATAAGACCGTTTCATTTAGAAATTGATGCAAATAAAAAAGCTGATCAGTTATTCAAAATCGTTGCAAGTACTAACCAAAACTGTTCAAAGCCACTTATCATATACTAGCACAGTGATTTCATTTGTAACGTAAATGAAAAAAAAAAACATTATAAAGAAATAACATGAAAAAATTGGCAACAAATTGTAGAAATCGGACTCGACGTCGTAATTTTTTTAAAGTCAATGATCAAGAAAATTAAATTTTTGCGTATATAGCGTCCTTTTTGTGGATTTTTACACTAATTGAACTTATTAAAAAAAGTGATTACTAACAAATTTTGTATAAAAATGGTTCTATACAATTTTTACACTATTTAAGAGTAAGTTCGAGTTCATTATTATGATTTTTACTTAGTTAATTTATTATTTCTATGTGATTTGTTTATTTGTTCAATATTTTCGAAATAATTTCTTTACTAACTAAATTTTAATACTCAGTTTTCAGTTATTAACTTTGGTATCGCTTTATTATCTGCTTTAGAGCCGTTCTACAAGGTCATTATTCGGCTAGTCGTAGGCAAACACAATGTTATCATTTTTTACATATTTGAGCATAAATGTAAAAAATATGTACGTCTATCGGATAACCGACTACCAACTAATGGCTTGTAGTCGAAAATTTCAATTATCGACTATTTTTGGGGAGATTACGATATCCGTGACGCCTCGATTTTTATGGATTTTGGTAAAACAAGCCAAAATAATCCGAAAATGAAGAATACCATTTTTCGAGTTATCGACTCTGTTTTTTTAGAAATTATCCTGTTTATGTCACATAAATACCACAATTTAAAACATTTTACAAAATTTAATTATTATTTTTTGTTAAATGACCATAATTTAAACATAATTCGAGCACAAATAACCGAATTTTAATTCGTTTAAAAACAATCAACACTTGTATATTTAATACAAATATTAAAAATACATGTACGCCATTTTCGACTGTTAATAATGCATGCATTTGAGGGGTGTAGTTTGCACGGGTCGGTTTGGTTTTTGGCCCCTACGTTTAACCTGTGATTAAAATACCCATATATTTATGGGGTATAGTTTGCACGGGTCGGGTTGGTTTTTGGCCCCTACGTTCAGCCTGTGATTAAACTACCCATGGATAACTCGAAAAATAGGCGAAAACTCGAAAATTGGTATTCTTCATTTTTGTCTTATATTGGCTTGTTTTACCAAAATCCATAAAAAATCGAGGCGCCACGGATATCATAATCGAGCCAGAATTTTCATAGAGACTACTAATTCGTAACTCTAATTTAATCTTAGCTATAACATACCATTAATTTTAATGTAATACATTTTCCCTTTTTATGAATTTTAGTTAGACGTGTATGAACTTCGGTACACAATTGATCAAAAAATTTGATAGCATCTTTGTTTGTTTGAAATCGTATGCCATAGTTCACTTCAGCCGATATTGATTTTTGTTCATGTTCCAACATTAATTTTCGATCGTCAATCCCACGACATGAATCGTATAAATATTTCCCAGTTTTATTACCAAATTTGGTTTGTAATTGTCCCAAACTAATTTCTTGTAAATCTTTACAATTTGTAACATTCATTTCTTTTAATAGATTCGAATGTGCACGTCCAACTCCTATCGAAATAAAACGGTTATATCATTCATAAAATGCTATGCGTAGAAAGTAAATATTGGAAAGTGTAATTTAATTGAACATAAATTATACAAATATAAATTCCTTTTAATTTTCCAAACTTCACATATCGAAAACTGTATAAAAACTTCTTATCAATAGGGCTTTTCATTTTAATTTTCGATTCGTTTTTGTTTCGGACAGAATGTCAAAAAACTAATGTAATAAAATGAAAAGCAAATATTTTCTATCTTTGTCAAACTTATTGTCAACAGTACGAAACAAATTTTAAAATGAAAAGGTCTATTTAAACTAACAACAAACATCAATTCATTCCATAGCAACGAAATGAATTCATTCCAAAGATAACTTCAATTGAATACGTATCCATACCATGACACAACAGAAAGGAAAAAGTATTTATATATTCTTGCATGAAAACTATTTATTATTATTGTATGTAAACTTAAATTTAAAAAAATTTGAAAATTCTCATTAGGCTTCCAAAATATTGTTTCTTTGCGAAGGAACTTGTAATAAATAGGAAAAGAAAGATTTATCAGAAGATAAAAATATCGTCTTTTAAAATAAACAGTTTTTACATATTTTCATAGATTTGCCATAATTTCAATTAAAATACATTTAAAACTTTGATACCCAAGCATATACACGATATTTAAATAATTTTGTAATACTATTCAAATTAATTATTTAACTAGCCTGGATGTACTGGAATATCAATATTTGACTCACATTGATACACTATCCTTATTAAAAAGTAAATACAGGTCACACCTCTCTATTATTTTATGAGTTTATACAAGTGCGAATAACAATAATAATTTTTAAAAATTCCTTTTAATAGTTATTACGAAGCTTCTGGTGGCCCATTATAGCTCTAAAGTTTGAATAGACTTTGAACTGTAATTTAAACGAATATAATGAGTTTATGAAATATGCTTTTAGTATTACCCACTACACTATCTTATTTAACTGATTCATAAATTCAAAGTACTTTTTATATCTAGATACTCTGTAAAATTTATACCTACTATCTCTTCGTTTTTCAGTCACCGTGACGATAAATAAACAGAACTGAACTTATTGGGAGATTATATTTTGTTTCTACTATCAATATTTTATGGCGTTACAATCGTCATATTAAATTTAGTATACCCTTTTATAATATAAGGAGGGTATAACATTAAAGCATTCTTAAAAATTTCAATAACTAATAGTTCATTTCAATTGGTAAACGTTGTAGTTGTGAAAAATTTAAGCCTCGGAATAAGTCTATAATATAACAGCTCTTACCTGGTAAATCAGAAATTTTAATATTTTGCATATAGATTTCGACATAATCTGGTTCTAAAATATATTGTCCATCAGGTTTCGCAGAACGTGTTGCTAAGCGTGCTTGTAAACGATTACTACCAAATCCTGTGGAACATGGACACTTTGTTTTGTCACATATTTCATTGCGTATGTAAGTCGCCCATTGTTGTACTGATCCACCAGTATCGTTTAATAATTCTGTAATATCCACGAACATTTCATCACAACTTACAGCTTCTACTTCCAATGTGTAACTATAAACATTTTTTTATTACAATAAATCGCATTTTAATCTTTTTTATTTCAGCGCGGCAAAATCGAGGCTGTTTAATCCATCATTAGACTAATAAAATAAGTGATTATTACAGTTAAATTATTTCATCTACAATTACGAATCGTCAAACACCTTAACAAGAGTAAATCGCAGCGATATAGGCCAAATGAAATTAAGTGCATTTAAAATTTGTAGGTACCTGGTGACAGTATCATATAGTATATTTGATATACGAGTATATTCATTAAAATCGTATGGAATTGTTTGTAAATTAGGACAAATAGTAAATGCTGTACCCAAAAACATTCCATTTTTAACACCCTTGGTACGTGCTTCGTAACTACAAGACGCTACTTCAGACATTGAATTATTTGCTTGATTTACACCTTCTGTATCCTAAAATAAAATGATAAAATCCCTTCTCCATTACTAGATTTCTTCACGTCAATCCAAATATGAGTTAAAGTGAATTTGGTACCAAATCCAGTTTAGTTCATGTTTTGGTTCACGTGAAGAAATCCAGTGCATATTAATTATTTTAAATTTGTTTTCATAAAGCATATTAATTATTTTAAATTTGTTTTCATAACGCGAAATAATTGCGGTGATTTTAAAGTTCAGTCAAACGAAAATTCGAAGTGATATGTTCATTTGATTCTTATATTGCATTATAAATAGGAACCATTACGAAAATTTCTAGTTTAGATACATTTTTAATTTTTCTCTTTGCCGACATAAGATGAAAATAGTAGAAAAATACGTTAAAAATATAAGTACTAAAATATATGAATATATAGAATATACTAGAATATATGAACAAATCCCCGCCATAGAGTCATTTGATTGAGTTGTAAATTTTGCGACAAAAAGATAAAAATAACAAAACAAGAATATATGAATTTCAAAATTTACTTGTTTCGCTCTTGAATGTGTAACAGCAATAGGTTTTCCTCTCAATTCTGGACGTGAAATTAATCCCACGGAGACGAAAAAACAATCCATATCGATATGCATTATAATTTTGTTTAAATCAATTCTATTTTCATTCTCCAAAATAGGGTTTTCTAAAATGTAACGGCGAAATTTTTCTCGAGCTGTAGTAAAATTAAAATCAGATTGTTCACGTAAATCAGTAACTTTTTTTTTAAACATGGTACCCAATGTAGATATTAAATGTAATCGAGATTTATTATAAAATTCGTTTAAAAAATTTGGATCATTTGCTGTTAAACCTGTATATTGTTGATCACATATTGATATACCATTTTTTGAAGTTGATTCTTGAAGTAAATTCAATTTTGGTTGAGTTTTGCTTTGATTTGAATACAATAAATATGGTTTGAAATCTGATGAAAAAAAAATTTCAAGTTATAAAGTTTATAATAAATAAGAGTTTTTAAGAACATGTAACTTTGATTAATCAATTCTCAGAAATCATATTGGAAGATGGAAACCTTTGTATTAAAACTAATTTTTATAAGGTGATTTCGAACCCTTTGAAAAAGCAAAGTATTCAATATATTGGCTAAAAGTAGTTTAAATACATTATTGTCTCAAATTTTTTTTTTTTTAATTTTAACTAATTTGAATTTAAATGATAAAAACTTGTGTTAATTACCTAATAATTTATTTTCTTTAATGCTATCTGATATCCAAGTGGGTTTAACAATTTTAACATTACTTCCTAATTGCTTAATTTTTGTATCTGGTAATATGGATGCAATTACATGAGTGGTTTCAGAATTTTGATAATGATGATAAAAACCTCCATGCAAAGCCATTAAGTATTTTAATTCTTCTGAGGAAGGTATTGTATACCCATTTACGAATATTGCAACACCATTAAATATATCTGATAATTTATTGTTCATTTCATTTGTTGTTTGTTTTTCATATTGGTCCATAAGTTTGGATTTTTTAGCACCCATATATCCACCTTCCTATATTTTAAATGTTTACGTTTATAAGAATTTAACCAAGTGAAAATTTCAGATCACTAACATAAAAACTTACCCAATTGCCAAAGCCATTATCATCGTCTTCTTTATTCCTTCTATGTTTTCTCATTATGTTTATATTTTAAAGATGTTTGATTCGGTTCGCAATTGAATTTGACATTTTATATATGGAGGGTAGACGTAAGGAGAATCATCTGTGTACATGAAAAAGTGTCCGCCAAAATGCATTAAATTAGGGTCGCATATCATTGAAGTAAGATAGAGTAATAAACCATACATTCATACCAAACCTAACAGCCTATTTTTTCGATTTTCTACCATATGAAATGACTCTCCTTACCTCTACACTCCATAATTTTATGAAAACCAGAGAATATATCGGGGTAAAACAGAACGTAAACTCAATATAAATTTTTATCGCATGGAATTCAGGGGGTTCTCCTTTTGGTTAATGGCTATATAGCTGAAGCCAAAACAAAAAAAAATAAGGGGGTTTAACTTTCAGTTATGAGACATCTATAAATAGCCAGCATTTTCAACAAAAATAACTCGAAAAATACCTATCCAATCGTAAATGTACAATATTGATATGAAAACCTTTTTTTTTTTTTAATTTCTGGCTTCAGCTATATAGCCATTAACCAAAGGGGATTATTATTATTCTTATTATTTTTTATACAACAACAGTACACGGTACTGCTAGGTGATCACCAATCCAAATACAGATTGTAACTGCTTAACTTTATTGATTGGTCTTAGCCTGTCATTACGTTACGTCAGTCCTTTTTGCTGAAAAATTGTAGAAAATTTATTCTATATTTGAGCCTTCGAATATCCAAGTGGAACACAAAGAGGTGGAAGACAGAACACAGACATGGCAGTACATGTAACAATTTTTGTAACACATTTGAAATATCTATAATTTTAGAGCTGGGGCACACCATAACATTATAACATGTATTTTATATAGACCCCGCTCACGGTAAGATTTTCTGATCAGAAAATCTTATGAAGTGAGCGTACATATAATGTTTTCTAAAGTAGCTTTAGAATTTCTGACCAGAAAATCTGATGTTAAAAAAAGTAGGCTATCTGTTAGCCAAAAAAAGGAATTAATGAATTTAATGTAACCGTTATTCGTTAATTTATATTACGAACGTCGTAATATAAATGCCTATGTGAAAATTTTATTTTATTCCATTTAAATTATTATATTTTATTTACTCTTATTTATTAAAAAAAAAAATATAAAATGGAGGACATTAAACATATTGGTCTACAACTTTGCTCCCGCCGTTTTTTTATTTATTTGAGGCTTTATTATAACAAAACGATTACATACATCAAAGATTACATAAGTTTCAAAGTATTGTCCATCGTTAGCTACCACAGTTTCGCCCATCTCTCAGGTAGCAGGCGAATCACACGGCGAAAAAATTCTTCATCTTTCGATAAGACCCATGAGTCGTTCCAATTTTTCACTTCTTCATACGAGCTGAAGTGCTGGTCAGCCAGGTCGTGTGCCATTGAGCAAAATAGGTGAAAATCAGACGGAGCAACATATGGAGAGTAAGGCGGGTGAGGTAAAACTTCCCATTTCAACGTTTCGAGATATTTTTTCACCACTTTGGCAACGTGAGGTCTAGCATTATCATGCTGTAAAATCAGTTTATCATGTTTCTCGTTGTACTGTGGCCGATTTTCTTTTAAACCACGGCTCAGGCACATCAATTGTGTTCTATAACACTCACCTGTGATGGTTTCAGAAGCTCATAATAAATTACGCCAAGCTGGTCCCATCAAACGCCGCCCACCACTATAACGGTCTTCGACAGTAAAATCACCACTCTTAAAACGTTGGAACCATTCCTGACACGTTCTGCCACTAATAGCCGTTTTACCATAAGTATCTAAGATAATCCGGTGAGCCTCAGCCGCAGATTTTTTCATATTGAAACAAAAAAGCAATACTTCCCGCAAATGACGAGAATTCAGTTTAAATTCGGACACATTTAATAAAAATTTTATTATGCTGCAAACACAAATTAAGTTATATCACAGTAGGGTTATATTTACAAATGTCAAAACAAAGTGTTCGACATCTGTTTCAACTACTACCGCCATCTTTTGGAAAACGGCGGGAGCAATATAAATGTATGTGTTGTATAATAAATGAATAAAAAATAAATCATCATCATCCATTTTTATATTCCCGCAAAAAGTATAAAATAAATATTCAAAGTTCATTGAATGCGCTGCAAGAACATAGATCGGACTGACACAAATCCGACCATATCCGATTGTATATAGGCGTACACATGCTTAAGATTTTCTGATCAGAATTTCTTATAAGAAATTCTTATAGGACTGTCCGATAGTGTGTGCCCGATCTTAGATTTTACACATGGATAATCCGTTAGTTAATATATTCTATGATAGATAATAATAAACAAAAAATAATCTGTGATTTTAAATAAATGTGTGTACCTATTTTGTAAATATGTTATATGTTACTACTTTTAATTTTGTGTGTATGTCATATATTACTTTTTGCGATCAAGTGTAAGAAAAAACAAGATACTAAGAAAAGTTTTATAATTTTTATCGCTGTAATGGATCGAAATTCATTGGTGTGCAGTACCTAAATGTACGAATACTTCAATTTGTAATCCAAATAAATTTGTCATCCATTTCATAAAAAAAAAATTGATTTTGTTTTTAGAAATGTTTTTTTAACAAAACACTATTCGTCAAACACTAGGTTTTCATGTCAATGTTGTGCATACCAAATTTCATAACATTTGGATAAGTATCTTTTGAATTATTTGTTCTGAAAAATTGTATGTTTCTAACAGTTGTTGACAAATACCCTTAAGGCGGCTAATCAACATCTGTTGTACTGATATAAACTAGTGTGCTCCTAAACAGCGGTTGGCTTAAATAACATTTAATATACATTGTATTTACTTCAATTTTTTAGCACAAATAACTCAAAAGATACTTCGAAATATTGTGCATACCAAATTTCTTAACATTTGGTTAAGTATTTCTTGAGTTTTTTGTGCTGGAAAATTGTATGCTTCTAACAGCTGTTGATAAACCCACGATGTTGCACAAAAATAAGACCTCCTAAATAAATACAATCTCTAATGTACACAATGTAATATACATTGAATTTTTTAATTTTCGCGATCAAATAAAAAAATCATCCAAATGTATTTTTTTAAATGTATTTAATAAATTAAATCATTGAGTAATATTCAAATTTATTTTATTTTGTACTTTCATATAGCATTGGGTATACATTATTTTTCCGAAATTGGTATAATTTTTTACCAAATCCTCATTTTCATTAAAATAGTTTCACAAGTTATCACTGTACAGTTTATTATATCTTAATAATTCACAATTATTGGTAGCTCGATTCAAAAATGGGGCCAAAATAAACATTTTATACAGTCGCCTGAGTCGAATGTATGTTGTTTCTTTCAGGAGACTGGACCTTTGCCGTAATATACCGCATATTTGTTCCTACTTGTGCCAGTTTCGACTTCTTCCAATAACACTGTACCTTAGTATTACATGGGTTCTCACTACTCCTGTGGACCCACATTAAAAAAGCCACAGTATGTTTACAGTCTCCCGTTGATGCAGAGCAATCATGGCACTGAACGCTAATGTATTTGTGTTCTGGGCACACCATACATTTTATGGTACACATATTTGTATCTCGTCGAAGTTGTACAAAACCTATGGCATCATCACCGTAGGATTGTGTCGCGGATCTGATAAATCGTGAAATTAAACCGAAAAAGTTTTTGGGTAACAAATAAATCGAATAAAAATATATTAAAGTTTAGCAAAAATACACGAGCTCTTATGAGTGTCCTTGTTCAATAATACCGGAAATGGAAGGTTTGTAGAAAATTGGCAAAAAAACTTTTAAATTGATAGAACTGTATCCCAAATATACACTGAAAAAATTTCAGAATAATTTACCACGTACTTTCCATGTAAAGTAATTAATTTTTCAATAATGACATGTGGCTTCTATCTCTCAAATGTGTTCTAAATTACCAGGCCTCTTATTTATCTATTTCATTAGTAATTAAATTTTCTATCCAAGAATAAATTACCATTATTTGTGACATATACTTCAAAATTGGCTATATCAATTTTATTTATTGTTTGACAATATCGCGATTCTAGTCGCTACGTGTTCATAGGTTTTTTTTTCTGGCTTCAGCTACTTTCACCGAAGCGGATGATTATTTTTATACAACAACAGTACACAGTTCTGCTAGGTAGTCAAATACAGATTGTGACTGCTGTGGCTTAACTTTATTGATTGGTCTAAGTCTGTAATTACGTTACGTCAGTCCGGGGTCTTGTTCATAAGTTATACAAGTAGTTTTTCCTCTATTATGACGAAATATCCTTCCCTAGTATCTACACTCGATCGCTTCAACTTAAGCCGTCTTTCGCACCTATACACTCGCTAAAATTGAGACTTTTGCAATGAACTAAACAAAACTATTTTTTGAGAAAAATGTATAGTGTTTCATTAAAGTTTTTTCAGTTCATAGGACAGTCGCTTATAATATCTACAGTCGGTCACCTCTATGTCTCTACTTAGCTGGTGCGGCTTAAGTAGAGACGACCAAGCGTAGAAAAAGCGTTTTTTTGCAGCCCATAATAGAGAATTGCAATTGTCCTATGAACTGTAAAAAATTGTAATGATGTTCAATACACATTAATCCAATTATTGCGAGCGGGTCATCGATCGTCGCCATTTTGTTCGACTACTTTATTCCGATTGTACAGTTTTAACTGATCGTGTTAATGATGACTCCAGACATTCATAGATGTAACACAGTATTCATTTATGGATAGTATGTATTTTGGATACTACATCTTAGATAGAGAACACAGCAGTGAGTAGGTCTGTATTATATCTGTGATCCTTAACATAAACGCATAAAATAAACGTTCGTTCATACGTAGCACGATACTAGGCGCTAAGCTATCAGGTGAACCAAATCTTTAAATGAGCAATTCTTATATATATATATATATATCTTATATATTTAAATGAGCAATTCTTGTATATATATATATATATATATATATATATATATATATATATATATATATATATATATATATATATATATATATATATATATAACTGGAATCTCGGAATCGGCTCCAACGATTTTCATGAAATTCAGTATATAGGGGGTTTCGGGGGCGATAAATCGATCTAGCTAGGAATCATTTTTAGAAAATGTCATTTTATTTGTGTTTTATCGATAAATTTTTATAATGTAATGATATGTTTGTTTAATATTTATAGTCGTATAGTTATTGGAGTGGCTAAGTGGTAGCGTGCGAGACTCTGAAACAGAGATCCCGCGTTCGAATCCCGGCTCGGCCAACAATTAAAATTAATTTTAAACCCAACCCAACACAATAAAGTGAATAATATTTTTCAAATAAGATTTTGTTATTATAATTGTATAATTTTTTATAAAGTAATGATATATTTGTTTAATATTTAAAGTCATTGGAGTGGCTAAGTGTTAGCGTGCTGGACTCGTCTTCCGCCTCGACGTAATATAATTTCCAAAAAACACAATTTATAAAAAAAAAAAAAAAATACCGAGCATAGCTCGGTCATCCAGGTAATTATAATTATACCCAGAATGATTCTATTGTGCAGTTATATGGTTAATTTATATTATTATCACAAATAATTTAAATTTTTGTGAATTAGTAGAATTCCATCCCAAATTTATTTAAAAAAATTAGCAAAAAAAAAAAAAAAACATTAAATAAAATAATTTTATTTCTTAAATTATCGCTTCTTCTTTTAATGGAGAATGATATGAAGTTGGATTTTCTGTGGGTTTTTCGTCTACTTTTACTCAATGATTAAACTTCGCAAGCGTTAATTCGGGTCTGCTAGCTCAACCCAAATTAACGGCTGCGAAGAACGTCTGTGTTTATATGGTTGAATTAACGCCTGTGAATTTCTTTTGAGACAGGAAAAAATCGATTTTGCTAAAATTTTTCAAAATAACCTTATTCCTATCATCATTTAATAGAGCTATCCGATTAGTATATTTTGGTTGTATCGAGGATTTAAACCGTCCTTCCATTCCAAAATAAGAGGGTGGATATAATTGAATCGAAGCACACTGTAAAGATAAAAATATATATTTCGGATTTTAAAAGGTTTGGATTGGAATTGTTAGCAGGTACTGGAATTTTTAGCAGAACATAATTAAAAAATTTCGATATATAAATGAGCATTTTATATTTCTTAGAAAACTCTCCAAATAGACATACAACTCAATAAACGATTAATAAAATGCTATTGTAAACGTAATGAAAATTACTTGAATTTCACAATTACTCCAATTATTTGGTTTAAGAAATGAAATTTATTTTGATATGTTTTGAAATAGGTTTAAAAACAAAATACTAATATATAATATTAACGATTATTTTTGGCATTATATTAAAAAATATAAACATAAAAAATTAGATTTAATGCTTTTGAAATAATCCATACAAATAAAATTTCGAAAATCTATAATACATACCAAATAAATCCATATTGAAATGAAACATAAAATAAAATTCTTTTATCAAATCTATTTATCTTTCATTTCTAATTAATTATTTTTTATAAAGAAGTTTGCTTCATTAAAAATTGAAAAGCCTAACTTTTAAAAATTTAATTTTTGGTATTAATAAAGCTTTACCTTTTACACATTTTATTTAAATTTGTTTTTATCAGTCTGGCTCCTACTAGAGCGCTTGTATATGTAAAAATTTTACCAACCACCATCTTCAATTTATTATCTGTGCCGATTAAGGCCAAGAATGAATTGATTTATGACAAATCAGGATATGTTAAAAAAGAGCAAGTGAAGCTTTTGTAAATTATGATTATTTCTAGTATATTAGAAGAAGAAATTATTTTATAGCAAATACAAAATTATGTTATTGTTCACAAATGCAATAAAAAATTGTTTTTGTAAAAAACAATTTTATAATCCGATTCGAATAAATGCTGAAACAGATCCTGGAAAATAATATAAAAATTTTAAAAATAAATAAAATGAAATTATTATAAAAATTGTAGAATAGCGATTTTTCACTTTTGATGTTGGATCAACAGAGTTCTAGTTCGAACCACATAGAAATTATTTCAACATTGAAAGTAAAGTTGTGATAAAAAGAGCATAATGAAATACTATGAACTGGAGAAGATGTTGGTCGACAATAATTCTACTTAAAAATTTCTTACCATACACTACCCCATTTATCAAAAAACATCAGTCGTAAGATTATTTTTGATACTATTCTAGACATAATACTTTTCCAAAGTTTTTAATGTTTTGTGTTGTCTATCTACAAAAGTTTTCATAATGATAATAATAATAGTCGTAATAATTAATAATTGAAAATTTACTTTTTACAAATAAATTGTAAATCGATTGATTCTCTTTTAATTATTATCCAAATAATCAATCGAATAATTAATTATGTTAATTATTTACAATAAATATATGTTTTTTGTTCAAAAATAAATATTTACAACAAATTGGGAATTAATTAAGCTACCAGTTTTTTTTTTAGGATACAAAAAGATTACAATATTTTTGAAAGCTGCGCGTAATTAATTTATATTATACAATGTACATATTTTTTTCTATTGCTTGTTTTTAATATGTAATACGAAAAAAAAACAAAACAAAATTAATAAAATAAAAAATCAAAAGAAAATAATTATTGTATACTTTGCTTATACGAACCTTAAAACTTATGTCTAAAATAATTTTTTTAGGAAATTTTAATAAAATTAATTTTTACATTCGGTGGGATTCAATTTTGTTATTTTGAATTTTTTTTCGTTGACAATCGTGTAACAATTTTTGTACGGTTTGGTTGAATTTAATCATTTTGGTTGAATTTAATCAAGTTTACGTATCAGAAGTGATATTTATAATAAATTTTACATATCAACAAAAAAATGTCTGTATTCTAAACATCTTTAATAAAGACACTATTTTCTTCATATAATAGATATATTCTATATCTGTGATCTCAAATAAGAATATTCACCGATTTCATGCAGATCCTTCATGCACAAATATCATTACATATGGATAATTGTTTTTTGCGTATTTGATCGCGAAAAATTAGTGATTTTGTTTATGAACAAATAATTAAAAACATTATCCAAATATAACGAACGGTATTCGGCATCCAAAATCTAAACATTAAAAAGAGATAATGGCACTGAAGGTAAGGCACCCATATTGAATGTACTGTACTCACTTTAAAATAAAGACATCCTGGAAAAAAATAAACATTATTGTAGGAATTTCAAAAATTTAAACAATTTCGAATTATTACATATAACAAACTGAAACGTAAACCTTAAAAATTTTTATAGTTTGATATATTAACTCGAATTTGTTTTAGTTAATTTTTTGCAATGTATTCGTAATAACTAAAATTGTACGTCGAGCAGATACAAATATTTGTACAAAAAATTATATATATTACCAAATATTATTTGCAACTCTACTTCTTCACAAATATTCTCTATTTTATGACATTTTAAAAAACCAACTTAATTAAAACAAGCTATTTTTGTGATTAAAACATACACCTAAGTTTTTACGCTTCGTATAAGCATAGTAATAGTATTTTTCATTCAAATTAATGGCAACTATTAAGCAAATCTTTAAAATTATTACGACAAAACAAAATACATTACGTCCAGTTACAGGAACTTACAATAAATTAGACGCATTTTCATTAATAATAAATTTTTTATCACATTTATTTTATTTTTAAATAGAAATATCAAACATTATGGAAGCCTTAAAATCTTATCGTAAAAATTGAGCTAAGTAGTAATGGGCTAAATTTGATGTCAACGAAATCAAATAATTCTATTACGCGATGGCTATTTTGTTTTTTAGTTTTATTCACAATTTTCTTTAAAATTTAATATTATTAGTAAGAGATTTATATAATTGTCATTTTGAAAACAAAGTTGTTTTTCAAAGTGTATATATTACGAGAATTCGTAATCATTAAAAGTATTAAGATGAACATGCTTAAATTGAGGTAAATAGAATTAACTTTAAATGAGAAATGGAATCAAGTTAAGAAGCCATAGATATATGAAGTAACCATTAAAAACAAAAATGTAGAATATATGGATAGCTAATTCATAAAATTACACTAGTAGCCAACATCTACCGCCCCTAGTTCCAGGAGCAAAGTTTGTTTTTAAAACAAAGTAGCCCATAAAAAAAAAACTATCAATAAAATATAAACGATAATTTCATATTTTTATTCCATGTCTATTGAACCTTAAATTTGTTTTATTTTTTTACCCACCTAACAATATATACTCAAATAAACAAAAAACGCGACGAACTGTCTTCTGATCTTCCATAGTTACTTAAAATACACTAATTATATGGTGTATTTTATGATTTTTTTAGTTTAAAATGAATGTTTTAGATACCTAGATAATCTACTCAACACAACGTATCAATCGGGTATTTAATTTTTTTTTGATGGGTCGTATATTTTGTTTTATTGATTATAGTTACACATAGATGTTGGCAACCCATATTTTTATATCTATGACCAAACAATTTTAAATGAAAATAAAAATATTTTGGCAGAACCAAGTTTATAAATGTACCAACAGAATTAAATTTATTTAATAAATCTTTAAGCATATTTGATGCGAATTATTCAGTAACAGCAAATCAAACAATGCAGAGAGAAATTTATTAAAAAAAAGAGTTAAGATTATTTGCAAAATATTAAAAAAAATCAATTTCAATTCTCATAAATAATTTATTTATTGTGAAACCTCTAAAGCCATTAATTTTTTAACTCACATTACAATCATTATAGGACATTAATTATTTAACAGTTTCCGAATATTGTTCATCATCGAACATAAAATTAAAGTTCCAATAATATCAAATCTTATAATGAAAAACTGATAGATTGCAATTTAAAATAAGCAAACCTTTTAATCAGGTAAAACATTTCTTTTGTATAAGAACAGAGTATACAAATAATTATATTGACTGAAGTCGGTAAAGTAGGCCCAGTAATTTGAAAAAATCTTAAGATGAAAAAAAATTTTTTATATAAAATATTATTTTTATCTGAATAAGCAGTAAAGCTTATTATGGGACATTCATACTAAGGAAAACTGTAACTACTGGCAAAAAATAAGAAATATATATAATTACACACCATAGGCATAAAATTTATTATAGATGTTTCAAAAGTGTATAGTGTATCATATATTAAAATAATTAATCGCATTTTTGTAGTCTATGGAAATCATCAACTGAGTATAATTATGAATGGTATATTTATGCTACCATATCACTGAATCTTAAAATGAATCTCTCATATAAAAAAAAAGTTTATATGTTTATTAAAAAAGTTTGCGCCCATCACTACTCGAGAAAACATGAACTTTATGAGAAGCCATTATAAAATGAATGAATTAAGTTTTTATATTTGTTTATAATAACTAAAAATTAATTTTTCTTTGGTTTGATTTTATTTATTTAATTCTAGATTTATACACCTCACCAATCAGTTCATACATTTAGCCAATCAATCTATTGTTTTTCAAATTGAAATTTTTCTTTTAAATTAAATTAAAATTCAATTAGATTGACATGTTATTTTATTAAGGAGAACATTTATTGAAGTTCTCAATATTTATATCTTCGCCATACACAAAGGTACTTCCATAGCAAATTTAATTAGAATTAAATTTCCACAGAATCAGTTAGAAGATCATACAAACTAATACGCAATTGTAATTATAACGTACATTTACAATTTAAAAATTCCGATGGAAAAATTGAGAGGTTATACTCTCTTTAAGTACTGGAAACAAATTATTGCTATCATAGATCTATTAAACCTCTTTCATATTCTCAGTTAAATGCAGAAATTTTAAAGTCAAATGAACAATTTTTGATCTAACATTATTAAAACTTGACATAGAAATCTGACATAATATATAACAGATTTTAATTTTAAAAATAATGTTGATTCCAATGAATTAATTAAAATAGATCTTATTGATTTTATTATTTAACGCGATATTCTCTAGAAAATAGTAACTAACTGAGTGAATTAGTAACAACGTACTAAATACTACGTATATAAGATATTTAATACGAAAATACCCAGTATATATAATTTTGAGTATTAATTTTTTTACTGTTTAACTAATAATAATTAGATCAGGTAAGTTAAAAAAAAAATTATAAATAAATTTAATAATATATATAAAACAAAGTATATAAGATATTTAAAAAATGATCGATTTAAAATCAATAAAAATTTAATGTGGCCTGTTTACGAACTTATTATCTACAATATCCTTTAAAAAAATTCAAATCGTTATTTTGAATGAACGTGTAAACCGTCAGACAAAAATGAATTCATTATACAATTTTTTGCGTATCTGTATTTGTATTTTCTTGGAACCATCATTATTTTTTAGTACAAAAGTTAGGTTAAATTTTACAATTATTTCATACATTCTAACATATAAACGTTATAAAAATGAGGTTATATGTGTAAAAAGAGTCCATATCCGAAAATGTATTTTTGCTCAAAAACTATAAATCTATAAAAACTATAAATATTTGTAGCTATAGTTTAGATAATAGCAATTTTAAAAGTAATTTTGAAAACCATTCTGCAAAATTTCGTGATTTATGTTTGATTTATTATTGTTCTTCTTCCGTAAAACACCTATTTTGATCGAGTTTCATTCGATCCAATTTTCTGTTTGTAAATGGCTTAAGTATGTAGACAATGCAACACATTGTAATAGTTATATTTTATTGGCAATATACCCAAATTATATAGATAGCTCATCTATAATTTTTTACATAACTGTAAATAAGAGATAAGCCTCTCTCGCTAAATTTTTTATTGTTTCGCTAAATTTTTTATTGTTTTAATTTTTTTTTTATTCGATGGAATAAGTTCGATGTCAGCATATATCCATGTATAGCTAGCAAACAAACATTTAAATAAAATATTTAAAAATACCTTTTTTAAATAAATTTTTATAATCTTTCCGTGAAAAAAATATACATATTTAGATAGAATAAAAAAAACAGTTACGATACAAAATTTATTTCGAAAGTAATATTTTTATTTTAAAATTTGTTCAGATTCGAAATAAAATGACTAGAAATAATTCATTATTTTTGAAGAGAAATAAATTTAGGATCATAAATTTTTATATTTTCTATATTCCTTTGATACTGTCTATTTTACATGCACTGATTCTTTTTTCATTCCCTTAAATCCACTCACAGAGTGAATTAATTTCAGATATTTAAAAATACTTAACAAAATAATGTGTTCAAGGTTTAGGGTGAGGGGGTTGATATTTGGGTTATCAAGTTAATAAGTTTCAAATATTATGTTCAGACATTAATTCATGAAAAAAAAATTTTTTTTTATCAACCTCAAAGTACTTTGTTCTTTGTACATAAATGTGTTAGATTTAGAAATCTAACTGCTCTATACAGAGATTACGACCGACAGTCGCATTTATGACGTCTAACATTTTTTCACATATCCCATAAGCAAGTACTTTCAAATATTTAACTAGAAGTCTGTATTTATCAGTCTTAATGGATGTTTCTAAATTGAGAGTTAAGACACAGTATGTTTATTTCCACCATATTTTTTGGCTAAGAAAGGTTGATATTAGTCGTTTTTGCGAGTCGACCTTTTCTCCGACCCGTAATTCAGAAGCTGCGCATTAGATGCTTCATAATATAACGTTTTTTGAAATTGGCATTAATAAAATTGTAAATAATTGCGATTATAGAATAAAATTTTGACATAAATTAATATCATCTATCAATGAAGGTGATAATCACAACGCATGTAATCCCCTAGATATGAAATTAAAGCGATCATTGCCAATTTCCAAAAACGTTGTATATGAAAAAAGATAAAGTATCTAAAGCGCGGCCTCTATCTGTGAATAGAAGAAAAAGTCGGCTCAAGAACAAGATTATTACGTCATGTATTCACTTTCATTTGGATAGAAATGTCTTTTTTTAACAGCTCCGACTATTACTGATACGTATTACAATAATTATTATATGAAATATTATTTAATCTTAGATAAAAATTTTGTCTACTGATATGTTATTACATGCTACCTATTTCAAAGAAACACAATTAGTTAAGAATTCATGTCACTATGTGTTTATGTTATTTGTTAAATTAAATAAATAATAAAGTTATACACAAACGTGTGTCTTGATTTTATAACCCGGCAGATGTGTTTTAATTCTAGCATTTAGGTGGCAAATGTCATTACTACTTCTGTAAAACGGAAATAATGTGTTAATACAATAAAAGTTTAAAAAATATCTAAGTTGTAGAATCTGTCAATCGGACACAAAAATTAAATATTTTGTTTATAATAATAATACATAACAGCTTTTCTTCACAAGCTTTTTTTTTCAAAATCACTGAAATTTCTAAATAATCGTTTTAATATTTATCATTTCAATGTTAATTCATATTTGCACCGTTGTAATAACTCTCAATGAAGAAATTCGATTTTTTCATTCACGATTATTCAATTCTATTATTTGTTCCGATTTACAGGCTAAAAATTCAAAAATTCGGATATCTATAAAAAAAATTTAAGTGGGCTGCTAATATGTTTTACATCATCTTCAGGTTTATTCCTGAAAAGGTTAAATGCCAGTGATTCAAAGTGAATCCAATCACAATCATCTATAACTATATTATGGAATGGTAATGGTTATTAAAAATACAATCAAACTTGGTGTTTTGGACATTCATGCTAACGAAGATATAATTAAGAACTATTTAGAACAACCAAAATTTAAACACCATAGGCATAAAACTTATAATAGATGGAGTGTTTCATAATAATATATAGTGTATAACATATTAGAATAACTAATCACATTTTTGTAGTCTATGGAAAATAATCAGTTGAGTGCTTTACGAGTAATTATTATTTTTGCTACTATGGTGCTAAAATCTTAGCATGAATCTCCTATATTCGAGATACTTAGAAGCCCAGTGTGCTAATATTATTTTAAATAAGAGCATCTTTATATGATACATATTATGTGTTACATAGCTCGCAATAGCGAAAATACATTTTTATAGCAAACTAGGTACTATACGTACAAGCTAATTTTTTTGATATCTTGGTATACGATTTTTCAAAATTAAACCCTACTTCAGCTTTATTTATGGATTTCAAAGTGAATATAACGTACTTTAAAATTATTTTCATATTTTTAGCTAAATTTTTAAAAACTGACACACTTTTCAGGGTACTTCAATTGAGTGTAGCTTGCGTTCTGTATATGTAAATGTTTTTAATTTAGAATTGTGTGCATTTTATGTAAAGCCGCATCATAATTAGGACAATAAAAATACATTAAAAACATCCTTGAAAGATATAATAGAGCCCATCTTCGTCAAAAAAAAACTTTGGTTACTTGATCTTGTTCAATAAAATTTTGAATTTGGCCGAGACTAAATTTTATTCTCACTACTGGAATTTATTCATAGTGTAGAATAATTGAATCCATCTTTTTATGGATTACAGATATTTCATAGAAAATGTTAATTCAGAGTGATTGAGCAGACAAATCTATCGAAACATGTTTCACTAAGTTTAAATTTGTAGGGTCTAATATGTATTTTTAACTCTTCCCTTAAGCCAGTTTAATTGTATTTACGATAAATTATTTTTTAATAAACATAAACGATAACAATCCAATACAAATGTCTGAACATAGACCAAACAAAATTAATAATAACAGATCCGAAACATATCATGCGATATCAGACTAAATCTTTAACACAGATTGTATCTAAGCCTTCAATTAAACATCGCATAAATGCCATTTCTTTCCGTGCATTTTCAAAAATAACACGTGGATCGGTTGCAGTACATCGTAAACAATTTGGTGCAAATACCATAGCTAAATTGGATGCATCCATTTTTGTTTTTGATACAACTGACGATTGGCTAAATGTTTGTAAAAATCGTATTAAATAACATAAAACAAAACGATTGATTCGTGGTAAACGTTGTATAATATTTGTAGCACGTTCTATTGTCATTGGTTCATATACACATTCATCATATAGTGTGTCAGGAATCAATGGCTCATACAATTCACGATACCATAATTTTAGTAGATTGGCTGGTACATGTGCATCTGTAAAGAAAAAGAATCTGGTGATATCAATCATTTATACGAGTTTTATACACAAACTTGAAAAACTAATTTAATATGAATTGGTTGCATTTTATGTAAAGCCGCATCATAATTAGGACAATAAAAATACAATAACACTGACGTAACGTAATTACTGATCTCAACCTATCAACAAAGTTAATCAACATTATACACAGTTAGTACTTGGATGGGTGACCGCATAGAATTGCTGTGTGCTGTTGTTGTATAGAACATCCCCAATGTAGTCACTATATAACCTAAGTTGTTGAAAAGTGACAAAAAAATACATTAAAACATCCTTGAAAGATATAATAGGGCTCATCGTCGTCAAAAAAAGCTTGGATATTAAACACATGCATTACTTCAAATTATGCTCTCCCTGAATGTTTTCTGCAATATGTTGATTATGCAACAGCTCTTCTTCGTTGTTACGAGTGAGTAATAAATATCATTCTATTGACGTACGTAAACTATAGGAATCATAAATCTACAGTAGTAGTGATAGTAACTAGTATTAATAATTCAAAATATCCATAAGTATTTTAATCAGTGACTTTTGATGTCCTAATTATAGCTAGAAGATATGATCTAAAATTGGATTTGTTACCAGAAACCCAAAATTTGCAGATTTGGGTCCTTGCATATGCATATTTAAATTTTATCTAAACGGTAAATTACAAAAATACAAACAGTAAAAATTAATTTGTATGTACTTTTATACAGCAGTTTATTTTATGCCACCAAATTTTTAAAATTATCAAAGGTTTCACAATCTAAAATAACGCAACAAAAACAAGTTTATGTTAAAATTTAATATTTTAATTTTAATGAAACAAAATCGTTTCATAACTGTTTTATTTCTAATAAAACTAATTATTAAAAACATTTTTTATACAATGTTCAGAACAATATTTCTTTATTTATATTGTTCTGAACATTGTATGAAAAGTTCAGAAAAAGAGATTTGATCTAGTTTGTAGTAATAAACATTTTTAACACAATGACAAATTTCTTAGTAATCATTTCTGTGTTTCAAATCTTTATTCAAAAAACTGAATTGAAATAGAGAAATTAATAACTCATTGATAAAGATGTTCGATGAAGCAAATGAACCATTTAAAAAAAGTTAAATGTTACCTATAGCTATAATTAGGACACCAAAAGTCACTGTTTGAAAGGCTTGTGGATTTTTTTGAATTATTAATACTAGTTAATAACACTACTACAAAGTTCCAATTAGCAAAAATACTGTGGATTCATTATGACTAGAGTTTAGATTCATTATGACCAGTAGAATGTTATTACTCTTAACTAGAAAGATAAGCTATCATATAATCAAATTATTGAAGAAAACATTCAGCGAGATCATAATTTCAAGTAATGCTCTGTTGATTTTAAGATCGTTTGACTTCGTTTTACTCTAGAATTTTTGTCTATCGGGATATACGAAATTATCTAATTAAAACTAATAAAATAAGATTATCTTTCATGGATCTAATATCATGGCCATTACCACAATCTTTATTCGTTTAATTAACATTTAAAGTTCAATTTTTATAAGAAATATATCGGCTATATTGAAATAATATTAAATGTATTTCACAGATTCTAAGTGAAATTTCACTCTCGAAACAATAAATTAATATATTTAACTTACCACTTGGCGCCTCTATCAATTCCCATTGATCTAATTTATTTTTATATGTATTGACTTCGTCAACATCAGCTGATACACGAAATATACCTTCAGTGGAAGCACCATCTAGACGTAATATTTGTTCACTTAATACAACTTGAGCCCAGGGTAATTGACGATCTGGATATTTATCACGTTGTAAATTCATGACTTCTTGCAATGTATTACCGAACATGCTTGTTTTGAATATTTGTATCTAAAATATACGTATAAAATACACTGAGTAAAACCACATTTCGAACACATTTTTACATTAGTTACATTCAGAATAATTATGCATAGTAAAATATCGTCAAAGCTAACTAAAATTTTGACAATTTTTACTGATTCCGAATACCGGTAACTAACAGTGACTATAAATCGGAAATTTTTATCTTTTGAACATGATATTACATTTTGTAAATATTTCTTTTACAATTAGACAAAATTTTTATTTGTTAAAATATTTATTGCTTCTAATTTTATCAAGGATGTTCTTGTTACCTAGAGATTTCACGTAGCAAATGAGTACACAGGTACAGTAGCTGTCTTCTGTGAAGTCAGCAACTCATACTGTGTAATTCAAGGCCTTTAGTGACTCTTTCAAGTTAAAAATTTTATTTTACTAAAAAGTGAACAGAGAACAATTTTTTTTTATTGTCTAAATAAGCACTTACTCTAGCTGCATCAATGTCATCTGGTTGTGGTTTACGCGCTTTCCGTTTGCCAGTTTGATGTCCAATACGCTCTAAGCGATTAATTGCAATCATCGCATAATGACTAATTCGCACATGAATTGGTCCACGTTCTGGATCTGGGAATATACGCGTTAATGTGGGATCATAATGACGATTTAAATATCCATGTAATACCGGTTGAAATGTTACACTTGGAGGAATAAACGATAATGCAATGGCAAACAATTCCCAACCACGTAATAATGAATCACGTCGAGGATTCTCTGTTGTTTGTCGACATAATTGTAGATATAATTCATCTCGAATACTACGAAAAATATATATGTATATATATATATATATATATATATATATATATATATATATATATATATATATATATATATATATATATATATATATATATTAACATTATTTTTATAAGAAATGGCTATTGATTCAGTATTAGCTAAGTTAAATGAATACATACACCTGGCATATTTATATTACGCATTGTAGGTTATAACAAAAAATTCCTACTTGTCAAGAAAGTAGTAAGATTAACTCAATACTAAACTTTAAAAGAATTGCAGCATAAACATTGCATTGTATAACGTATTCAGTTTTTCCAAAAAACCATTTCTTAAAAATTAAAAGTTCAAATTTTATTAAAAAAATTAGCAAACAGTAGGTAAGCATACAGCAAAAACTCTGCCTTTATGTCAAGATTGTGCATGATAAATTTCATAACATTTGGATAGTTATTTTTTCAGTGATTTGTGCTTAATAATAGAAACAAATACACTGCATTAGAGCTTTGTTATTAATGTCTCATTTTTTATTCTATTTCACCTTAATAAAAATTTTAAAATCCAACTTAGGATAAGTGTAATTATGGAATTTTATTCTTAAAATTTCTGTCTGAGTTAAGCAGTACGTAAATTTTTTATTTTATTTATCAAAGTTTAAATTTTGAACAGATTCGTTTCTTAAAGTTTTATAAAAATATAACATAACATATAACAGTAGTTCTTTAAAATAGAACACATCTTTGTGAAGAACAAATCTTTCTTGTAAATTTAAGAAAATATTTTTCGTTCTATTTCCTTAAGTTAAAAAACTAATAATAAAAATGTTTCTGTTATCCAATTAGAAACGATTGCTACTATCAATTTTTAAGTTTGAGAAATTCTTCTTCGTATAACATTCCTAAGAGAAAAACAATATGGTCGGGGTAGTAGCCAATTTATTTCCATTATGCATTGTTACTGAATAATTAATTGGCAATAGTGTGATATAATTCGATTTTTGTACAATTGTAACATAGTTTTCAAAATTTATGATTATCAATTTTAGTTCGTTTCTTTGAAATTAAGATTGTGTCCTTCTGTTAACTTAAATTTTAATTAAGTTAATTTAATGGACCAATTTCCTTTATTTTCGCTACCTTTTTCTTTGCTATTTTTTTTTTTAACAATTTACTCTATACAAGAAGAAAAACAGAAAAAAACATAACAAATTTTATTGGTTATTTTTAGCAGTTTAATTTATAAAACAATGTGTAATAGTGAACGATGTGCAGTACTTACTTAATATTATTAAATGCAATAGTTAGTATATCGTGTAATACAGAATTACAAGATATACCTTGTACACGAGTTTTTCGATCACCCATATACACTTGAATTAAACGAAATAGATCTCGACACATTTTATTATGTTGCTTTCCACCATCATTACATGCTATCGACAACATTGCACGATTTATTGAAGCTCCACTCCAACTTAACATATCACGTACCGTCTGTTTTCTTCGAAATATTCCTCTGTAATTAAAAAAATAATATTAAGAAGATAATAATTTATTTTGTGTGTATGGAAACTATCGAATAATAACACCGAATAAATATATTTTATCATAATACTTTCGAATAAATAACACTCCTGACTATTGTAGTAATTAAAATTCAAAATTTTATTACAAAGAAATTGAAATAGATTAAAGAAAAATAATGAGTTTAAAAATTAATAGAATACTTGACAATCCAAAATTCACTCTTCTTTCAAAAAATTTTCAAGTGTTTCAATTTCACTATAGAAAAAAATTAAATTAAAAAATGAAATTCTAATAAGAATTCATTTTTTGTAGCTTAAAAGTAACTATAGATTCTTCAAAACAAAGAATTAACAAAAGCAGCATATGACTAAGGGTGAATATGGAATTGTGCAAATAATAATAATGGTATCCTATCCTACGCTTTACCAAATCTCAAAAATTTCATTGATTAAAATACATTGCACTACAATTTCGTGGAGACGAAAGGAGATTGGTCAGTTTCATTAATTGGGATCACATAAGAGGTTTAATCTTAAACCAAGTTGTACTTACTTGCTATGTAAATTTAAATTATCTTGTGCAAATTTCTCCATATCAACTTCAGGCAAATGAATTGATGTTGATTGTTGTGCTTCAGCAATACTATAATAATTCTCCTGTTCTTGTAACCATAAATTACTACAAAGACCTCCTGCACCTCCACCACTTCCTGGCGTTATTGATGTTGAAGATGATTGATTTGATTGATCAACCATACGTGGAACACTGTAAAATGGAAATAATCCTATAATATTGGTAGAATTAAACAAAAAGTTTGCTCAAAGATTTCTAACATTTAAAATAATTTTGAATTTACCTATTAAATGTTGTCGGTACTTGTGATGGAGTCGATTGAGGTAATGAAGATGATGTTGTTGTATAATTATTACGAAAACCATATGTTAAATATTTACTATCTGTTGTAGACGTTACTTGTTTGTCTTTCTCGTCGTTACGATGATGATGATCCGAACGATTATTTAATGAAAACGATGGATGATTTAAGTATTCACCACTTAATTTTGTATTGCTATATTGTGGTTGTTGCTGTTGTTTATTAAATAAGGATGGAGATGATAATTGTTGGATACCACTACCAAGAGCACCTGGACCTCGACCCTCTGCACTTGGCGTACATAATGGCGGAGGTATATGGTGATGATAGCTATTTGTTTCTGATTGATCGGAATCTTCATTGTCTGGTTCATGACCTAATTTAATAGAACGACTATTAGATTCAAAATTTATAAAATTGAATATTTAGAATATTTTAAAATATATATAAACTGTCTAATTAATAATTTGAAAATGTCTTGTCTCCAACCATTATCTCTTGAATCATTTGGAACTATTCAAAACAGATTTTTAACGTTAAAAGATTTAAAATAACTGAGGTATTTTGTGTGAATATAACTATAGTCTCCGAGAAAAAAATATCTTAATATCGCTTCGCCTTATTAAGTTTCCATTCAATTATTATCTAAAATACAAATACTATTATTGAAAACTCAATTTCGAACTTAGGAAAAGGTAAAATACTGACAATATACTCCAGAAGTATAGACACCCTAAAACTATGGTTAAACTCAAGTATGTCTCCGCCTAAGGAGAGATTAGATTCAAGTCGATAGTCACCTCTTGTTATGTACTCGCCAAGCCTGTTTGCGTATCATGACCTACCGAAGTCAATTTTATTTATAACTTTCTAATGCCCGCTCACTGGACTATTTCAAGTCTTCAAGTTCTGCTTGAGATGAAAATTGAATTGCAAATAGATTGTAGAATAATAAATTTATTTTTATATGATTGTTTTTTCTTTGTTGTCATTCTATTTAGATTACAAAATCAAACACCTTATCCTTCAACATATTATAAAATATTTTTATTTCTTAGAAAAATTTCGTTAGGTTTCTTAGGATTTCAGAATAATTTTTTGGTTTACATTTCAGAAATCATATTTTCAAATTCAAAAAATAGCTTCTCATAAGTTAAAGAAAAGTTTCTTTTGGACCATTATTTTTTTTTACTCCTGTCTTCATCCGCATAAAATTTGAACCTCTTACATTATAATAAAGTTCAATACAACTCGAAGTTGCATTTGCATTTTCTATGTTTCATAGTTAGATTTAGAAATTTCGCAAATAATGAAAAATAAACAAAAATGCTGGAATAGTGAGATTGGGGGAATGGCTACACATGAGATTGGGGAATTGCTACCGAAGAAGTATAAATATGTATAGTATAATATACCGAGGAGAAAAACAGATATTTTAGGTCTTGGATTACTTTATAGCAGAGAAATAATTTAGTAATATTAAGAAAGGCGCGACGCACTGTAGTTAAATGGTAATATTAGAGAATTTTAGGTTTAAGACTATGGATTTAAGTATAATTTTGTTGTTAAGGGACATTACAATTAAATTTATTAATTTGCAAAATTTAACTAGCAAATATTCTTCACTTTTTATCATTTGTTTAAAGTGATCGAAAGCCGTTAAAGGGGATTCCTCGGCATTAATAGAAAAAAATAAATAAATTAGTAGATAATTATCCGAATTTTTAGCATGGTATAGTTGCTATAGTTGGTATAGTTAGCATGGATACTTTGCCGACCAATTAAGAGAGTAATTATTCATTGATCGGGAAGGTATCCAAATTTTTATTTTATATAATAATATGTTTCGTTAACTATAACATACTTAAAATTGTGAAGGACAATGGTAAAAATATTTTACAAATTTTATTATCAAGAACTTTAGATTAGTGGTCACATTTTATACCACAAGTTATATTTAAAATTGATGTGTTTATATATTATTTTTAAAATAAAATTTAATAAAAAAAATTAAAATTACCAGTTAATGATTCACTACCACTATATGAATGGCCATCATCTGATCCCGTATCCGAATCAATATGATCTCCAGTGCGATAACAACCAGATATAGCACCTAAACCACTTAAACTCCTACCATCTGCTTCCCTACCACCTAACAATGAATTCTGTTGTAATATATAATGTTGTAACGGTAATAAATATTGTTCCGTAGTCTCATGCCAATTCGAATACAATGGTATACAGCTATTTTCATAGTTATTAATTAAATCAGATGAACACGTTGAAGGAGGCGTGATGGTTGTTGATGTTGTACTGTTAGTAATTAAAGACGCAGGTGGTGTCGTTGTTGTATTTGTTTGTTTATCACGATCACGTGATCGCTGTGGTTGTGATTGTGATGTGACGAAACTACTACTTCGAGATAATTCTGATGTACGACGGCGTAATTGCGGAGTACTGGCTGATAAACTTAATGGTAATGGAACGGCTTGTGTCTGTTGGGAATGTAAATGATGACTTTGTTGATCTTGATTTCGATGTCTGCCACTTCTAGAAAACAAATGAGAAGCATTAGTTTTCTTTTAAATAGAAAAAAAGAGTAAAATTTCAAACTATTTGTAAAAAAAAAGTAAAGTAGCTTTGGTAAGAAAGAAGTAACCGGATCCACCAACAGCATAATAATATATTTATCACCTTGTACTAGAAGGTATCTTTGCCTTCAGATGGAGAAGTTTTCTAAAAGAGGGTACAGAGGACCAAAAGGTCTAGGTACAAGGGACGCGGTTGCGGTTCCTCTCTTAATATACTCTACATTATATTATAAAGATTACTATACAATTATCTACTATACACAATTGATTAAAAATTAAAAAAGAGAAACATAACAAACTAATCTTATTTATTCAAATAAGAGTATTTAATAAACGTGAACAGCTTCAATGTTAATAAGAATCCCTTCTTTGTAGAATAAATCGCAGATATTTAAGATTTAGCATTTGAGGGTCACATACATTTAAAATGTCTTCTGCACTGAACAGTTGTAGTTTATGGACATTCTACTTTTGTTTTCCCTCAACTCCTGGGCAGTTTTCTATTTGTACACATAACTTCTTAAGCACATCAATACTTTTCTGGCCTCACTCATACATGTTCATTCCAATTTCTAACATTTTCAATCACTCTGTCTTGGACCTTGATGTATTTCAAAACTCGAGCAAACGGCATCCTTATCCGATTGAATGCAGCAAGTCGATTTGTATATGGATTTAACGATTTCTATTAATTGCACAAGTGAACCAATAAGTGGAAATTTATTCCACAATAACTGCCTATTGAAATCCAGCGTGTGCTCAACTTACTATTTTATTTTTATCTAACCATTGCCTCTCAGTCGATCAGATAGTAGTATTTTGTATAAAGTTTGCTTACATTGGGCATTAAAGTAAGGCCTCGGTAGTTTCCAGTATCTCTACATTCTCGTTGTCCCTTATATATCTTTGCAATTATTCCTGTCCATATCTGAGGGTATATTCGTTTAATAGTCATGGCATTGAACAATTTGTTAAGAATGCTAATCAGCACCCCTTCCACTGTTATATTTCCACACTCTTCACTCATATCATATTGCTGATTGTAGCAACTCCATTTCATTCATTTATCATTACTCATTCTATCCTTATTTTTAAAATTGAGTATTTTCCATAGTTCTATATTGTTACCTTCATTCGCCCTCTGCACATATTCAGCCTCATAAATTCTCTTTTGATATTTACACAGATCTTTGAACTCTGATTTACATTTTAGATACTCCTGTATTGCGAATTCAGTCTTATTCCTTATCACTTTCCTCAGATCGTTTTTCAATTGTTTACTTTTAACCACAAAATCACACTCTTACCTAATGTTGACAAAAACGTTCATTCACCACGCTTTTCATTTAATGCTCTCCCATTCAAACTAATCGTTTTGTTTAACAACACTCAAGAATTTCTTATCGTTCGCATTCACGTACTCATCCATACTATGCCTTGCTATTATCCCATCATTTTCAATTACAACGTGATCCACTTCCATCCCGATTCTAGCATTTATGTCGCCACCCAATATTATTGCAGCAGTTGAATACTTTCTTTATATTAAATCGCATATTTCATTATTTAACATTTCAAAAAAATTATTCGAATAATTTGAGTTCTCAGGCAATTCACTCCCACAAATACTTTCATTACTCTATTTATTATCAAACAACATCCATAAAACCTCATTCAACACATTTTTAACCTGACTTACCACATCAATCATACTTCATCTATAGAATAAAGCCAAACCGCTAGGATGTCTACCTCTGTTGGTATTACAGATACCACTTCTACTTAAGCATTCGTATCCTTGTAAGTAAGGTATTTCATTATAAGCCGTCCAACGTTTCAACTAGTCCTATAACATCAAAATTATTCTCGTATTCAATAATATTTTTCTTTAACAATTTCTTCTTTATCCCTTCTACAATTCAGAATATCATGCCTAGTTTTTTCTTTTATTGCCAGAATCAGTTTTATCATTCAAAGAGTTTTTACGCTTCATATCCTGTCTAATAGTATAATTTGTGTCCTAAATTTCAGTGGAAGATTGAGCGAGTAGTCTCTTGTGTCCACAGCTAGTGTTATATTCTTTTCTTTGCTTTATTCTTGCAACCATCCTTATTCTTAATTCTTTTGGAAGGTCATCATTGATGAATATTGGAGTCCCAATAAGCTTCCTCTTGTTGTGATTGTTTAATGATAATTGGATAGGGCTGCTAATATTTTTATTATTTATGTCTCCAAGCTTATTGACTTGTTGAATATCAGTTTTGTTTATGTCCACGTCTAATTTATTATTCAGTAAATTTACAACTGTATCCTGTAGGTTGGCATCAGCATCTAGTTCACTAATTCTATGAATTATTAAATTATTTGAATTCAATTTCTTCTGCAGTTGTAGAATAACTTCATTTTGATACTCAATTTTCTTTTCGCTAGCTTCAACTCAAGTTTTTAGTTTTTCGTTTGCTATGGTATTGATTTATTTATAAAAAGAATTCATTTTAATTAATTTATACAAAAATTAAAAAAATTTTATTTATGAAACACTAAAATTTCTTAATGTACAAAAAAAAAATTAAAAATAAACATTTGGCTCTTAGGTAGTAAATTCGAACGCAAATATTTCTTACATTCACCGTTTTTAAAACAGGCGCTCTACTTACTTAGTTATAGACCACTCTTATAGTTTACACGTTTTTAAACTTAATGTATTTATTTATTTTTAATGCGTGTTGTTATCAAAATGTATTAGCAGGACTCAACAAAAATAAAATCACAAACAACTTCAAATGAAAACTTAAAAAACACTTGATTTTTCACTTCAGGAAATGTAAATTATATAAATTATAAACAAATTATTACACAGTAATTATAGCATAATTATTCCATGTGTTATTTCACTCCAACAGTGTTAATGTCACATTCACGAACTTAAACTCCCTTTTCAAGTCCAGGATACGCCAACAAAATTTCAGCTCGCTTTTTCTTTTTGAGTTGTCGTGGTGACAGACAGAAATGGAATAATTAGGGGATTCAATGAACACCTATACCAAAATTTTGTGATTGCCTTAAATATTTGTTTTATAATTTATTCAATTAAAATGAAATATTTACTTGATCAAAATTAAATCTGATAATGACCTTAAAATATAAAAATCGTATATATATATATATATATATATATATATATACATACATATATATATATATATATATATATATATATATATATATATATATATATATATATATATATATATATATATATATATATATATATATATATATATATATTCAGATCGGAGTATTTTTCATCATTATATATCGATTATACTAATAGTTGAAATACCACACATCATCATAATACCTTTTTTAGTCAATATTTAAAATATTTAAAATAAACAAAATTTGCATGAGTACCTAAATTTGGAAGTTTTTTTAGTGTTATGTATCATTATTTTGACAAGAAATTATATAAATCGATAATATTAAAATATTTTGTAAACATAAGCTTCATTAATTCATTATCAGTAAAAATACTTTTAACTTTTGTTTTAAGTTATATAGTGTTTGCTTTGATACTTAATTTGTAACTAACAAAAACTGTTATGTTTTTAATGATTTAATGACGTCAAAAACTGATATGAATATAGAAAATATGATTGCTTAACTGAATCTTTTATAGTATACATCAGTTACCGTAGCTGACATACTCTTAATCTAACTACAATGCTGAACAGATTTCATAATTTCATACATATTCTTGTAGAAAATAAAAAGTTTTGAACCGAGATTTAAATTTTATGTTGGAAAATCATATCGAAAAATTAGGAAAATGGTTTTACTATTGTTGTATTATTATTATTAACTAAAAAATTTTATAGATTTTTTATTTTACACATATTTTCAAACAAATTCCAATTTAATTTGTTGTCAGATAGTAATAGTAGATGCAGCCTTTTAAATTTTTTACTATAAAAATTAACTAGCTCTTAATTTATAAAAGTCAGAAATCTAGACGTTTGTAAAAAAATTTTGGTTTAAATATATAAAAGGTCAGGTACCCATAAGTATGCCGATTTAAAATAGGAATTCTATGTTAAAAATTATTCTCTGTAAACATTTCGTATGAATGTATAAAAAAGTACACATGTTTGTACGATATATATTAGTATTTACAGAGTATATTTCAATAACTTAACATTGAAGTCCTAAAATTTGTAGTTATATTTTCAATCTGAATGTAAAAATATGTTTAGACAAACATATTACATCTCGGCGATTGTACGCTTATAAATTGACAAATATCCTTCTTTTATTATTTCATATAGCAGAGTATTCAGTAAGAAATGATAAAAAAGTACTGTCCTATATTATTGGTAAAATTTGGTGTCCTTTATGCGATTATCTGAAAATTTCAATTTGCATATTGTGCAATGGAAATCTCATTTTACCGCATGACTGATTCTTCCTGTTAGAATACCAAAAAACGGCTTTAAATCTGTCATTTTTTAATTAGATCGCACAATTGGAAATTTTCTAAGTCCAATTTCAAAACTTATAAGTTGTATTTATAAATGATATCTAAAATACGAGTACCGAAAATACATAATTTACAGTTAAGAGCCCCAATTCATGGAAATTTCTTTAGATGTTTGTCTTTGTACGAAAAAACGTTCACATGGAGAAAACTCATTTTATATTTATAAAAAATAAAAAAATTAAAAACTTAAGAGGATTGTCTAATTTCTATTTGTACAGAAGAAACACAATCTTAGTTTGTACTTACTTGAGAGTAATTAGAACAAAAAATGAGACCTCTAATATAGACATTCTCTAATGCAGTATCCACTATAGATTGTATTTTACAAAAGTAAGGAAAGATTTTATATTTATTTGAATATCAGAATATTTATTATAAATTTAGTAATTCAGTTATCTATTTAAGGTATAATTATTGTATTTCTCCATATATACCCAGATGCGACTTTTCTAATTCATTTGTAATTATGTGTGTAGTGTAAATAAACTGCATTTATAACTATAGGGAATATGAAGTACTTTCAATAACAATTATTATGAAAGAAAATTTTTAATTTTACAATAGAATTTATCCAGCGAAATGTGAGCATATCCATATTACTGGTCAATAATACTTATTCTTTATATTTCCTTCAACTTTAGTAAATTACTAAGTGTATGAAAGGGTGGAGTCGAGACAAACCTTTGCTTCTAAGAAGACTAGAAATAAGAAGGTTTAAGAAGACTACATAAATGCTATTAATCTAGGCTTTCATATATTATTTTTCTACTAGTTAATTTAAAATAAAATTCACTTACCCATAAATTTGATGTTTATTTGATGATTTAATTGTTGGCGTTTGTGTCGATTGATTTACTTGTGTTGGTTGTATTGTTGTATTATTCGATTGTTGTTGTATTGTTGTTTTACTTTCTGGGTCTGTATTTTGTTTTAATGTTTGTAATTTAGCTAATGGTATAATATCACAATTATTCGGACGATGCCATACTGTACATTGTGTACTTGCATTATAATAATAAAATCGTGCTGTATTTGAATCAAATAATTCCCACCATTGATTTGAATCTGTTCGTTTTACTGGTACACCCTGTAAATTATTTTCAATTGTTTTTAAAAATATTATAGTAATGAATCACTTAATAATCATTTTTAGTATACAAATTGTTTGTTTTTCTGCTTTAGAATTACAAAAATATTTCAAATTAAACATACAATTTTAATTTAGAATTCCGGAAATACTTCTGTAAAAGAACGTGTATTGAATTACTTGAATTTTGGAATTAAGTTAAAAAAATTTTGCATAGAATTATTTATTGTAATAGTGTTAAAAAGAGTTTCAGATTTATATTCGCTTCAGTGTTAAATAATTTAAAAAATCTTTTTACCAATACAATAAATTGTTAAGAAGAAATTACATTACAGCTATATTATAAAATTATTTTTACCTTAATATTTAATAATTTTATTCGTGGTGCCGTGTATAAATACGTTGCTTTGTCAATAATAAATTTAAAAAAACACGCACGTTTTCAAATCCATACTGGGTCATATGCAAATACTTAACAGTTTTTTTACATCTCAACATTAAAATGTTGATATACATTTCAACTACGAAATTCCGTGAATGAAATGTGAAAGGAAAAATAAGGAACCAGTTATGACTTTGGAAAAGAATCAAGTTTGCTTGAATTTTATAATGCTCTCCTATAGGAATTAATTAGTTATGTAAAATAAATAAAATTCACTCTTTGCTTAAAATCTATACTATATTTTTGGTTCATTAAAATGAAATCGTATTTCATTTGTTTAAATTTTTTAATTATGTCTTAACCATGACATAATTAACATTTCTATTGCAAAGTAATCTCAATAGTTGAAAGTAATAGTAAAATACATGACATGAAAGAAATAGTTTAATTCTAGTTGAAAAGTATTCATAAATATTAATTGTAAGACAGGTTGCTTATTATAGAATCGTATATTTTGCGTAGCCAACATACAATTTATGGATTTTGTTAAAACATTTTAATTTAATATATTTTAACCACTAAAATTCCACAAATTTAACCAGAGAATGATATTGCATTTTACTAAAAATGAGTTACAAGGAATTACCAAATTTTTATCTTGGTAAATAGTTTATTAAGCATAAAAGTTAATTTATTAAGCATTAAATACGTTGTTGAATGATTATCCCTATAACTGTCGAATAGATCTTTTCATTTAAAATAACACGATTCACTTCTGTTTCGAAATGGAGTTGAATATAGAAAGTGTAATAAAAAGAATAATAGTTTTGTTTTATCTTTGTCAACCAACTTGCTGAGTGCCCGAAACAAAACGAATTGTTAATTAAAATACCTTTACTTAAATTAACAGCATGAATAAAATTAATTTTATTAAAAATTGAGGCTCAAAATTGATATACCATCATCCATTTAAACCTTATAAACAATAAATTGCTGCTAAAAAACTATAAAGTTGATGACAGAATTTTTCCAAAACAATTCTACTAAAATTGAAATATAAATGGATATGATTAAATATTTCATTTTTAGATAAAAAATATAAAACACTCATATTGGCTTATAAATGCCAATTACTTTAATAATTACTTTTGTCACTTTTTGATAAATAATTGGAATGTTAACTTAATATAAATTAATTGAGGACACTTAAATTTATTAACCAGAATTGTCAAAACCAAATATTCGCCAAGGGTTTTTTATAATTTGTAATTAATGTTAAAAAATTGAATTTCAAATTCTATTTTAGAAAAAAAGGCTATTCACTAATAAATTTTCAAACAATCTCTGAATTACAAACTTTTCGACTCTGTAGAAATAAAATATTTGCTTCTTGGTCATTGACGATTTTTAATGTTAATCAAGACAAATACAGTATAAATTAAAAAATATAATTAAAGTCTCACATACCTCAGGAGGATCCCAAACACATTCACCCGTTGTTAAATTTGCATACATATGTTCCCCAGTTTTAGGCTCAATAATTTCAACCCATTCCATACTAAATGAATGATATAAGAACATAATTAATAAAAATACTTAACATTTAAATGCATATTTAAATAAAATGTTATGTAGGGCGTGACAGCGTGACATTTATTTCAGTTTCTCACATAACATAAAAATCAATAAACAAAAATTTAACGTTTCGAATTTAGAAGCAATTGATACTTTGTAATCTAATTCGAACTGATTGATAAATAATTACTTCAATACAAACCTATTCGAAGCCATCATTATATGTTAAATAATAAATATTAATATATTGAACAGATCTACAGAGTACATTTTAACATGTATGTACATAAATATGTTTGATTGTCACAAAAATGTTTAACATCGCTGTCAGCATATACACTCACTTGCTCTAATCAGTCACAGATCTCATGCTTTAATTTAGATAACTAATCGAAGTTGAAATTTTTAATGGTCACTTTATATGATACAAAAGTAATAAATTTATAAAGATCAAATGAACTAAAAAATTGAAAATACAACGCTTAGAGTTCGATAAAGCAGCCTATCCTATATGCTTTAAATTAATCGTAGAATCTATAGTATAGTAATGTATTAACTTATTGAGTTTATCACGTTGTAAGTTCGAACGTTGCTACAAAAATTAATTGTTGCAGTTAGTTAATATCTCCTAGTTGATAACTCTCTACCCCAAATGAAATAGGTGCGCTTAGTTTATTGAAATAAATGAGGAGCTAAAATAATCAGCAATTCATTATTGGGAGTCAGTAAAAAAAATATTCAAAGGCTTACTTGTTAGGCATATGCTTAAGCTGTGGCTAAGAGGATCCGGCCTTGGTCTGCTGGGTAGAAACGTCTGGAATGCTAGCGTATATCAAATAAAATTATTGAAAATTTTATTGTTGGCTATATAGTTACCTAAAGGAATAAGTACACGTTATAATCATTAAAATAATCTATCTGTTTATTCTCTCAGTATAAATCTCCTATTAAATGTTACCTTAAATATTTTGTTTACTTTTTAATTATTATCTAGGCGCACTATACAGTATTTTAATTTTATGAGTCTGGCAGGTTTTTAAGACTGGTCTGACATTGCTGTTAATCAAAATGGTAGGCTACCTAGATTTAATATTAACGTCTATGCTAAACTCTATCCAAATTCAACCAAATTACATGTCAATGTATATCAATGATCCACACGTTTTTTTTTCAAAGATTTATCAACATTTCTTTATTTATTTGATTAATTTCCAAATTACGCCTTTAATCAATGATAATAAGATAGACTTAGGTAAACAGAAATTCTATTCTATAGGTAAATAAATAAAAATTAATATTCGTGAGTCAAAGTATGTTGTGAGTCATATTTGTTTTGTTATTTTATATGTTTAGGTATTTTAGTCTAAAATAAATATGGAGATAAATTATTTTGTAGACTCCTCCCTTTTTTCATTTTTTGCAAGTTTGAATGTATTTGAGGGGGAGGCAATTGTTAAAGAAAAATATTGAGAGATTAAAATATATTATCTGAAAGTTGTGAATAAACTCTGTTTTTGGTACGAGACTTCTGTTTATTAATTTTGAATATAATTTTCTAAAATAGAAATAAAATTTTTATTTTATTTTATGACAAAATACGAATATTATCTAATTGTAATAGATAACACATATTTTATAAACATTGTCTATGAAAGTCTTATGACAATCCAGTTTTATTTATATCAGTTTAATTTGTTTTCAATCAGTTACAAAATTTTTAAAATATTCTTGGTAAGTAGAAAAAAATAATTAAAAAGGAATTTTAACTTTATTAATGTATAAATTGATTTAAGATCCAAAAATAACGTAATATCTAGTATATTTTAATCAAATAAAATAGATTTTGATATTTATAGAATATTTTATTAATCATTTTCAGTACATCTACAGAACAAGAATTTTCAAGTGATCAAATGTTTTTTTAAAAATACGCTTATATAATAAATTAATAGTGATTTTATTTTGTGATAATTAATAAAAATGTCGTTTAGTTTTACAAAAAGTGTTAATTCAAATTTAATAGATTTAAATAGTCCTATTTTAAAACGTCAGTTAATAAAACCGTTAATACCGGAATCAAAATTAGTGTTTCCAATAGAATCAGCTCGTGAAAGTTTAGATAATAATCCATTCGATCAAGTTTTTAAAGAAGCTATTAAATATGATAACGAACCGGATCCTTTTGAAATAGTGGAACAAAAGGTGAAGCAATATGAAAATATTCAAATTCAAGTTGATGATGATGCGGATTCGTCTTTGGGTATTTTAAACGATTCGGTTATTTCAAATGATAGTTTAAATACATCAGAAAAAGAAACTACAACACCGAATAGTTTACAAATAACTTCACATGTATTAGATGCATCCACAGAGCAAGAAATTCGGGAATCAATTGCTGAACGAGTTAATCGATGTATTGAACAAGCTTCACCATCGCATAGAAGTAATTTATCGTTAAATTTAAATTTAAGGCGCTCACATTCGAACAGTTATTTAGGAATATCAAATCAATTAAGCTCGATTTCGGGTGGAGATGCGTATTCATCGTTAAACCGTGCTGGTTTTTTAAATACAGCTTCAACGTTTGAAGAATATATTTCCGAACAACGTTTAGAAACAGATTTTGATAAAGCATTTCATGAACATTTACAACGCCGCCCTTCGTATAACTATCAGAATTCGTCAGCATGTGTGATTCCGCTGGTTGGAAGTAAATCATCAAGTGCACGTAAACCATATAAATATGAATTACCAACATTAGAACATTTTCGATTAAAGAATTATAATTTTAAAGAGCGATTAAAATCATTTGACAATGAAGATCATTTGAAAAATAAGGTAAATATTTTAGCCGTACTTATAAAAAATACCTGGTCTCTTCACATAAATTACAGTCTTAATTATCATTTATAACGGCATCGAATCTAAAGATAGTCTCCTTCGGCTTTCGATGCTATCTAACCGTAATATCGTTTAATCCACCCATTAGCTTTACTTGTAAAAAATAAATCGCATATAAATTGAATGAAGTTTTAACAAAAAATTTTGTTTCCGAGGAGATATTTTACATTTTTTTTTTTTTTTTTTTTATAAAATTATTTAAGTGAATCTTTTTTTAAAGATAAAGCAAGATTATATTTGAGGAAAATCATCATTTAAATATTTTTTGTAGTTATTATAATTTTATTAATCATCCGAAATTTACATTTTTGTCCGATAGTAAATACATAAAAAATCATTAGAATTTTACCTCCTTCATATCTCTGTAACCATTGGTCTTGGAGAAAAATAGAAAGATTATTTCTATTTTGAGTGGAAGGGTTGAAATTTTATTTGTTCTAGTTGAAGTGTTGGAAAGTAAAATTATTATTATGTAATTTTCAAAAATACTTTAAATTAAAAGAATAAAAATCTTATCTTTTCTGTAAAACGGCAAAAAATTATGATAGAAGACTGACTATTTTATGATACGCATAAGTATATAATTAATTGAACTGGGAGATGGCTTGAGTTTATATCGGTTATTTTTTGTTTTAGGATGATTCGAATGATTCTGTATTTCTTGAACCTAGGAAATTAGTTGATGCATTTTCAAAGTATAGTGATGGTTCATTTAATTTAAATGTAAATGGACGTAGTTGTAAGTATTTTAAACAAATTTTTAAATATTCTATAATTACTCATATACCAGGGTAGATAATTTTTGAAAACAAAAAAATTATAGTTTAATGAAACCAATTGGAAACGGAAGATAATATGATGAAAATGAAAGAAAAAAATAAATTACGGGCGATCTGAGGGTAAAATTCGGTTTATCTGAATTTCCGGTAAAACTACAAGACTTAGGGAAAAAAGTTAAACTGAAAAGTTGTAGGTAATAAAAAGATATACAGCTTTTGTATTTGCAATTTTTTCACATAACCGCAAAATATAAATAAAAATAAATTGTAAAATAGAAGAACCAAAATTTTATGTGGCACTCAAATTAAAAAAGTGAATGTATTATAAAATTATTAAATGCCAACTGAATACGCAACTTAACTCTCAAAAGTAGCCTATGTAAGTGTCGAGAACCTTTTCTACATGTCTACAAAATGTTTTTGGAATCAGTTAGCCGTTTCTGAGATTTGCGTTGTACCTGCAAATACTCCTCACCTACTTTTGCGAGTGAAAAAATAATTCGAAAATGATATTATATTGCAGAAATGTCAAACTTAACGTCACCGTAGTAATACCATGCAAATTTCAGAATTTTATGTAATCATTATTTTACCGTACTGTCAAATAAGAATACATTTTAGTCTGAAATAGAAAATACAAACAGAAAATTAAAATCATACAAATTTCTGATTTTCTTTCTAATTAACAAAGAAGTGTATGTCTTTTAAAGAAGTAAAAGTTTTGTTGCCATTCCGTTAATGAGGGAAGATTACCATATCCGTGACGCCTCGGTTTAAATTAACTTTGGTAAAAGAAGCCCAATTAAAAGAAAATGAATATAAATTTTCGAGTTTACGCCTATTTTTCGAGTTCTACACATTTTTAAAAAAATCATGTTGTATCCACACTGTTTATGACACATAAAAACCACAATTTAAAACATGTCACCAGATTTAATTACTATTTTTTGTTAAATGAACAAAATTTAAGCACAAATAACTGAATTGAAATTTCAGTATATATAGACATAGTGAAAACCTTTTGAGGGGTTCACACACACTCGAAAATTGGTATTCTTCATTTTCGTCGTATTTTGGCTTGTTATATCACAAAATGCGCCACGGATATCGCAATCGAGCCGTTAATGAGAATAAAAATTAGACTGCGATAAATATTCCGGAAATATCTCCAAAATCAAATAACGTCGTAGATTGTAAGTAAATGATTGTATTAAGTGATATGTGTGACACGCGAAGTTCACACGACAACTTCTCAAAAGAAAGAATAATAAAGTAAATTTATAAATTAAAAATTCAGTGTTAATTAAAAATTTTAACTAAAGATTTTGTTTAAAATATTCGATTTTCTTTTGTTAGCTCCGTGTGAATTAATTGAAGAAGAGGTGATTAATGATAGCGATAATGATGAGAATACAAATTTTAATGCAATAGACGAAAATGAAAATCAAGAAAAAGATATTAACTTCAATAATAGTTCCATTAGTAAAATTCAAAAGTCAAATAAAAAATTAAATCAATCAAAAAAATGGAAGAAAGAAACTATACAAGTTTTAGAAACTATTTTACAAGCGTTGAAAACTGAAAGTGATAACGATGATACCAACGATGATTGCTTATTGAATATAGCCAAAATGATTAACGATAAACAGACAGCATGTAATGAAAATGTGGAACAACAAGAAGACAATTTGGATAGTACAGCTTCTTGTGATTCTAGTGATGATTTTGTTGAAATAAAACCTCAAGAAATACTTGAACAAAAATCATCAAAAATGCGAAAATCATATTCATTTACAAATGGACAACTACAGAAATTAAATATGGAAAATAAAATTTCGTTAAAACCTCAAAAAGTTGAAATCAATACTCACCAACCATTGAAAAATTTACGCCCAAAAAATTCTAATTCTGATTTGGGAAAAAAGGGGCCTTTAAAAGCTGTTATGCCTATTGACATTATGACGAAAGGTAAGAAATTGTAATTCTTATGTTTATAGCTTTCCAACTGAACGTATCTTGGAAATTTTTTACGATAAGCGATTAGAGAGTTTTTTGTCCATATTTTAGTTGTTCGAAATTTCAAATAAATAATTTTTTTAATTTCAAAAATAAAGTTATTACTTTTTCTTTGTTTAGTATCAACGAAATTGTTGCTGTAGGTACTACTACTACATATATATTTGATTGAACTAGTTTTTTTAATTTCAATTAATACGTTCAGATCCGTTTTTTATATTAGTGTCCTTTTTTTTTTATTAGATGCAATGAAAAATGCGAAACCATCTGTAAAAAATTCGTGCACAAGTATAAAACCTAATAAAATGATTTCCAGCACTCCAAAAACTGTAAGTCAATGTTTATAATTATTTCTATGCAATGGAATGTTTTCTGATCGATGATCATTTTCAGGAATCAAAAATCAAACCCGTCGCTCAGTCAACACCAACTAACGCAGCAAGTTCTAAATTGAAATCACGCAAGTCCGTTGGTATATCACCCATTTCCAGATATTCACAATCACATAATCGAAAAAGTAATAATGATACATTAAATACAACTTTTTCACCTCCGACGAATGATATCAGCAAGCCTGGTCCAAAATTAGCTAAAAGATTAACATCGATTCATAGTTCAAGCACATTAGCTAAATTTACTCCACGAACATCATCACAGATTTTAACACGACATAAATCAGCGAGTGAGTTAAAAGTATCTTTCGATAAGAAAGCTGTGGAAAAAACAACTGGTGCTAAAAATAAAATAACTGCTTTGCGGCCATTGAATCATGTTATTTCAAAAGTGCATCATCGTGCTTCGTCAGTTCCTGGTAAAGAAAATATTCGAAATTAAACTATACTTTCAATACTATGTAATATTTTTATTGTTTCTATACACATACAACTTAAATCTCATTATTTTTTATATTAGTTTTTTATCATTGATGTTTTTTTAATGAAATAAAGGTATTTTTTTTTTATTTTTGGATATTTTTTTTGTTTTTGTATACCTATTGTATTTTATATTATAATGTATCATGCACAGATTTTTTTACGAAAACGAAAACAATGTACATACTTGTGATCATACAATGCTTTTGTTAGTCAACAAATTTGTTGGACAAACTTTTAACAGCGGGGATCCCCTGTTGACGAACACATCAAAGTTCAGCAGAAAAAAATTATAAAAATTATATAAATTAAAACAGTATGAAAATGAAATAATCGGAAAATTTTATAAATAAATATTTTCGTACATTTTCGAGTTTTCCAATTTTGAATTCCCTAAACTGTTTACGAAACAATGAAAAATCTTAAGTCTGTAATGATTATGCCAAAATTTTGATTTCACAATGTATTTGTGCAAATATTTTGATGTGCCTTTTGACAATAAGGAAATGAAATTATCGGAAAATTTGAATAACAAAATTTTTTGATGGCATTTTTTTAGTTCATAATTTTTCCGCCTCGTAAAGGGAAGGTTATTTCGTGTAAGAAACTGCTCGTTTTTGTGACGACAAAATTTCTTATTAGAACGAATGGTACAATTTTCATGAAGAAAAATTAAAAAATACGGAAATCGCAACAATTTTTCGGAAGCGCTCCGGGAAAAAATATAAATGTGGTGCCCCTCATGACGCGATCTTGGATCATCAGAAATCAAAAAATCAAAGTTATTTCGTTAGAAAATCCTTGTGACCAGGTAACGCTGTAACATCTATTTCGAAATTCCAATTTTTCCGTTATTGGGAAGACTGATGGGAAAAACGCGATTTTTGCGAAAAAACTTGCCACTTAAAATTAAAAAAAACTCTTTGGTTATTACCTCATAAATTATATACATAAAAAGTGTTCAAAATTACAAACGGATCGGTACAGTAGTTTTGCGAATTATCAGGCGAAAAAACTTTGAAAATGTATTTCGTGGGAATTTTAAAGTTTGGAGATTATGTAGATAGTTAAAGAGCGGACAAGCACTAAAATACTCAATAATATTCTTGAGATATGCTTTTTATTAAAATTAAAATAAAAAATGTAAATTTGAAAAACCTACCATACCCTTGAATTGTTTATAAAAATATGCAAAATGCAATTTTTAAAATTTTTACAACGGCCGAATGTTTTCTTAATGATTAGATCCAAAGGGAGAAAAACATCTCAGATTTTTAGTTTAAAAATTATCATTGTGTTGAAGTTAGTTGCTTGGAAAAATTAATTTGTTTATAAAAGCATAGAAAATAGAAAAGTAACGAAAAAAATGTTTTCACACGGATTATTATTCATTCATGTTTATATACAAAAATCCTTACATGTAAAAATTAAAAAAAAAATTATTTAAATATTGCTCTGTACAAAATAATAAATCATAATATGTATGACAATCAAAGATGTAAATCTGTGGTTAATTCTCGTTTATCGAGTAAATTGAAAATTCGGGTAAATTTTTTAATTTGTAAACAATGATGTTCATTTATTTGCAATAATTGTCAATCACTATTTGATTTTAGTAGTTCGTAATACAAATTGATTTATCCATGTTCGTTATAAATGAATAAATTGAATATTCTTTGATAATAGATTGTCATAAAACCTTTCGTAATTTGGCACGAAAATGACGCTATTTTATAGGAATTCATTAGATTGTATGATAGTGTATAAAATTCGGGTAAAGATAGCCCTCTGTCGTGTAAAAACGAGTAATTTTAAAGAAAAAGGCGGGTATTTGCTTGAAATGAAAACGGAGGGCATGTCGAAGACTTTTTTTGTGAGAAAATATTTAATTAAAACTTGTTCAACGAATAATACCTTTGTGGGAAATGCCAAAGTTTGGGATAAAATTCGTAATGTCAAATTCTCCAAAATAAAAAAAAAAAAAAAAAACATGAAGATAACAACTAACAGATATAATTGTTTTTATACTCAACATACACTTGAATTTCCTTGTTTTGGATATTTATTTCAGCATTCATAAAATACTATAAATATCCAATCTATACAGTTATATATGTATACTTGTATATAATTCACGAATTTAAACTCACTTTTTATGTTTAGAATACGTCACCATTTCAGCTCGCTATCTCTTTTTGTTTTTTAATTTCCGTGATGACTAACGGACAGTCGGAAATGGACTATTTATATGTTACTATGAACACTTATACCAAAATTTTGTTTATGCGGTCAATATTAGCGTTTCAAACTTCAACTAGAAAAAAGCTGATCTTATATCAAATTCTTGATTGATACTGTAGTAACAAATTTTACTTCACGATCTCGAAGTCACTGAAGAATTTGTTGCGGGCTGTGAATCAAAAACGCTGAAATCGAGCATCGTTTGAGGATACAGAAGCTGTAATAACACCTAGCACGACAGCATTAGACCCAGCTTCAAGCAAGCGGTCAACCGGGTAAACCAGCTTTGTGTGAGCCAGATTTAAGCTACCTACAGTTAAAAAGAGTTTTTCTTTGATATGTTGTTTAGGAGAAGCGTGGGAAAACGATATTTAAAAGAAAATTCCTTTAGGATGAGATTGAAATTTAGAAAAATCAACTTTTACGACAATAAATAGAAGAAATATGTGTTTTAGTTAAAAAAAAATGTGAGGAATCGAATTCTTAAATATGTGAAAGCTTGAAACGTACATCAATCAGTATTTTTTTTGCTATTAAATCGTCAGTTTTTATTCATCTTACTGTTTAGAATTTCTTTTTTTAATTTTGAACGCATATTATAATTTCTTAGGTATAATTGCAAATGTATAATTACATTTTAATTTCAGAAATCATAATTGCGGTTTTGAATTAGGATTTTCATTTTATTTTGATTTCGAATTTGCAAATATTCCGCTATAAATGTTGGAACGAGCCCCATGTTTTTAGATGCTAGCTTTTATCAACTATAATTTTGACAAAATGGTCTGTTCTTCAGACGCATTTAGTATTGAATTTGCGAATAATCGGCTATAAAATGTAGGATACAGCCCCATGTTTTAACATGCTACACTTTGTCAACTATAATTTTGACAAAATGGTCTGTTCTTCAGACGCATTTACTATTGAATTTGCGAATAGTCGGCTATAAAATGTTGGAACGGGCCTCATGCTTTAAGATGCTACCCTTTGTCACTATGATTTTGACAAAATGGTCTGTTCTTCAGACGCATTTACTATTGAATTTGAGAATTATCGGATATAAAATGTTGGATATAGCCCCATGTTTTCACATGCTAGCCTTTGTCAACTATGATATTGACAAAATGGTCTGTTCTTCAGACGCATTTGCTAATGACACTTGTCTCTTTACATTATGATATACCAATCACAAAATCTTAATAAAAATGAAATGTATTTCTATCAAATTTACTTTAAGTTACCCACCTGAATCAAATTTCAGATCCACTATTTTTCGAAGGAGGTGAGCGCGCGTGCGTTAACGATTTAGCTGCTAAGTTCTTAAATGTACATGAAAAGAATAGGTATATAATTCCTAATACTGTTACTTTTATACATCTGTATTATTACTAGGATTACGCAGGAACAATAAAAAACATGTATAGAATGTTTAATAGAAATTAGGATTTAATTCGGTAAATTTACATAAAAATTCAATTGTACTTTATAATAATGTTCACAAATAATGTCAAAATACTTAATATATCATCCTGTATTGTATATATTTAACTGTAATTCAAATAGATAAATCGACCTTGCACTACACAAGAAAATTTGCTCTTGTAATCGTTCACAAATAGTCTAATCACATCAAAATGTTTACTACAACGTACGATTTAAATAATCACTTGATACTACTACATTTAAGTCTGCAATTAAGTAAAAAAAACCATCTTCACCACACCAATGTTGTAGTGAGGCGTTCATTATCCTATATGGGTACTAGCAACCTAACCTACTTGTTACTTATTTAACGACACAAGAACGGCTCCATCTTTGCTTCAACTATATAATCTACCTTTATCGGCACCCTTGCCAACGGCAGCGTAAAAGCCGCAGAACACATCGTCTCTTGACTATTCATCATCTTTACTCCACTGTGATGCGGTTGCACTTCTCCCCGAGCGACACAACTTTCGCTAATTATTGATTTTGAACACATCGTTTCTATTAATGATATAATATCCACTCCGCTTTTTTGCACCCTTACGCTTTGCAGTTGTGCCGACGACGATGACTAGAAGCTGCCCGCACAACTAAAGGCAGCCTCCTTTTCTAGTGTTTTGTTCTGCCGGGGCATGCTCAGGCGATAAGCGTGTGCTTCATACAGGTGTAGTATGTCACCTTTTCTCGCATACAAAATATATAAATCGCGTTAAGTGGCCTTCTTTCTCGCATACAAAACATTTCCTTGTATTGCCCTTACTAGGCGACCCACGTCGCCGCTGAATCAATATCATCGACGCCCCAGAATCCACATCAGATGCACTAATTAATACTCTAGCAGACTCAATCAATTTTGAAAGTGTCAGTCTCTCCATGCTACACTATGCTTTCAAATGCTGCGTCACCGCTTCAGACAACCCGTTCACCACGGCACATTTAATCCAAGCATCCAACATCGATGTGTCATCAATATGTTCAAACGTTGCAGATCCGCCACGAACACGTCAACCGACTCTCCCGGAATCAACAGCCTCGGCAGAAATCTTTCATATGCTAATAACGAATACGGTGAAAACGCTTCTCTTAAGACGACAGTCATCTTCCCGTAACCCGTCCGAGTATCATTGTCCAAACTATCGTAAACAGTCAACGCACCTGCGGATAAAAACAATGGCATTAATGATAATAAATCCTTGACCTTTTACAACTGCGCAATCAGCTCCAACTGTACAACCACTCTAAAAAATCACCCTCACCATAAAACTGTTTAATAATGTCCGAGTACTTAATCGCCACAGTCAACATTGCCGAAATAGCTTGAAATATTACTACGGTTACGCAGAAACAATATAACATATTTATACAATGTTTAATAGAAATTAGGATTTAATTCGGAACTTAACTAATAACACAAGCACTGACTTTAACATGACCAAACTCACGTGCTACATAAGCATTCAACAATAGGTGTGAATAACTGTACAACTAAATTACAATTGAACTCACATTGTTTTCTCCCTGCTTATATATAAATTTTTCAATAGAACGTCTTTTACAACCATTTCTACTTTAAAACAACAAAAGCCTCTCGACTGGCAACTTATCGACTTTTTATTATTTGAAATCGGATTTAAATTGGGAGTGCTAATTGAATCACCGTTTTTCTCTTTCTAGATATATTATTTTGTAATATACCATTATTTTTATTGATTCTCAGTATTATTTGCATACAATTAATTGCATACAATTATAATTGATGAAAAATGATCATTAAAATTTGAAAAAGTTCATTGAAATTCTTTTCATCCAAACACTCGTCGCTCTGATGATGTGAATTAATGTTGACTAGTATCGTCTGTGATCGAAATTCGACCGTCTTTCAAACATTTTTAACAATTAGATATAATAATTATATAATATACTTTGATTATTATATATTTTTAAATTAATTTTATTTATAATTTAATAATTTTATTGTTGTTTACCCGTGCCATTAACAATGCCAAAATCTGTTTTGTCATATGCTATTTTTAATGCCTTGCGATTCGAACATTATACCTTTCGTTTTGTGATTAAATATTTGCTAAGGGCGATTTAAACTCTTTTATTATATGCAACCTAAAATATTTACTCAAAATTATCTACCAGCTTTAGATTAAGAGATAATTTTAACTAAATTTTTTTTAAATAAATTTTAAATCATGGCATTAAAAAAATATAGATGATACTTTCTTTACTTACGGTTTTATAATTATTAAATTATGTTTTCCTAATAACCAAATTTGAAAAAATATGATGTTCAAAATTTGATTTGACCAAGTAAGCAAGTAGTTAACGGGAAATAAACGTAAAAGTTAATGAATAAAATAAATAATTGAAAATTAGAAAATAAATGGATAATTTTTAGATGGATAAATGGATAATGGAGTTATTAATTTTAGTCTAAAGTTTGTACCGCTAGAAAATATTGTAGCTCCAAACAAAAAATTTTAAGCAAGCGCATATCATTGGATATTATTGGATACGTACAACGAACCACAATGAACCAATGAACTTTAAAATATTTTAAATTTATTAGTTACCTTTTTTAATACTTCAGATAACATCGAAAGATATTCTGATGTTACGCACTTCATGATAAGATTTTCTAATCAGATAAGATGTCTTATGTAGAATTCTAAATAAGATGTCGTATATAGAATCCTTACCGTGTGCGGGGTCTAATATAAAACACATGCTAAGAGTTACATTAGATTTTCTGGTCTGAAAATCTTACGGTGTACGCTGGCCCTAATATATAAATAATAAATTGTAGCTTTTATAATTACAGATGGAACTTATTAGTGATGTACCGAGTCGCTGTTTTCGTGGATCGAATCAAGTCAAGTCACTTTATACGGTATTCGAATCATGACTCGATTCTGAGCTTCGTGTCCAGTACTCGAGTTTTATGTTTGGTATGAATGTTGAACTCATGTTTAAGTAATCAGATATCGAATACGAGTGAGTGATCCTATCTCGAGTACTAGATTTGAGGCAGTTGGACTCACATAATAAAACTGAGTCATCGAGTACAAAAACGATTCTTCCTGACTCGAGTACCGGAATCAAATTTGGCGTACTTGAATCAAAATAAATTGGTATTCTAGTTGACGTGTCCAAAGGAATCAAGTCTGGACTCATGTCAGTCATTAATATTTATCAAAATGTAATATGAAGCTATAAACTAATAAAAATAATTTTTATATAATAATTTATTTAAAATACGAGTAATATACAATTTTAGTTATAATTTTTGTTTAGGTACCAATTACATACATATTGTGGTGTATAGTTATAGAAATAATACATTTTCACATTAATTTATACATTAAAATGTTTTTTGATCAATAATAAATTTCTTTCATAATCTTTTATAATGTTTTTCTTCATTTATTAACAGAAATATAAAAAGATTTAAACATTTTGTGTTTACGAAAATTTTTATATAGATGTTGATGCTAAACTTAAATCGTCTACGACAACAAAGTGTTTTATGATCTAGGTTTAATATAAACATCTATGATCATAATAAAATCATCATTTTCAGTAACAATCAGTAAAGACACCCTGCTAATTTTTCAATATTAGGTATTTCGTCTGCAAAATACGATGTGTTTCTAATAACGACGTGACTTTATTTAGAAGAATCGTTCAATTCGATTCCATTTTAGTCTCCATATTATATTGTTTCAAAAAACATCGAAACAATATTTAAAAATTAAAAATTACTTTTGTTTAATGATCTGTAGCATTTGGATTTGTATAACTAAATCCTTGAAATTGTACTTGATCCATAGATCGCAAAATATCTTGATCAACTGGTGTTAATTTTGCTCGTTCTTGCGTAAACGCTTTATCAAAATACTGAGTGTCTAATGGATGTTGCTATTAAAAAAAAAAAAAAAAAATTAATTAATAATGACAATGCAAATTTTCGTTGTTAATATCGATGTAGCGCCTTAATCCTGAATTCATTTCAAAGTGACGGGTCTCAATGGGAGACTAGCGACCAAACGAAGAGATGATTATATTCTAATTAAATTTATAAAATTATAATATGGCGATTGTACAAGTCTATATATGTAGTCATAGATTCATATAGTTCATGAGAATGCTACATTATTCCTCATCAGCCGTAGCTATTTGTATCAATAATTTACAACACCCTGATAAACAAGTCCTATTCGATCCTATAGAAATTGAATTAAAATGAATAGGCAATCAATACGATTAAATAGGAAATTTCATTTCCTATTAAATCCTATTCAAAATTTTGAATAGGATTGGGTAGGATATCATTTGATTAGGAAATTTTCTATCAGTATTGGGTAGTTTCCTATAGTATTGAATGTTTCCTATAGTAGGACTTTTTTATCAGGGTAGATAAGGAAATGACGAAGGTAAATTTATAGAATATTGATTTGCTGATCTGAAGCATTGTAGTTTAATTTTTATGAAAAAATCAACGTTTCGTTCGAAATCTTTACAGCATCATATAGGTTAAAAATTACATTTTTAATATAAACTTATATTTCTCATAAAAAAATCAAATTTTTTAAATAACAATAAAATTCAGATTTTTATCTATACATTGCTGTAATGATCATAAAAATTTAGTAGGTAGAAATTTTCGTGAAGGAATTAGGAAGAGAATACTTACAACTTTTGGTTTAAATGGTGGCTCTAATTGTCGTTGTTCTAATTTTAACCAATTAATTTGTTTAAAAAATTCATGATCTACTATATCACCAGCCAAACATTCTGGACTACCCAAACGTTTTGTTGAATCTTTTTCTAATAGCTAATGATATTGAAATAAAAATAATATAAAAATTTGGCTATTAAAACCTCAAACAATCGTTACAATAAAAGTACAAAAAATTTAAGCTAATGTATTAAACTAATTTCTTTAATTGTATAAGCAACGTAGTTTAAGTGTCTAGTTTATAAATTGACGGTTTACTCGGTTGCTTTATTATATTGCAATCGATAAAAAAAATTAGTTCTAAGAAGAATTTCGACTTAAATATAATGCGTTTACATCATTTTCGTAAGAATGGTTTAGAATTGCAAACTTTTGATTTTTTTTTTGCACGGGTATTTTGGAAGCTGCTTTTTGTCGTTTTTGTTGCTATATCTTATATGGTTTGCTCAGTTTTCTTTGAACTATTAGGATATATTTTGAATACGTCATAGTCAAACAAAATGTAAATGATTTTCAAATATTTACCATTGTTAATATATTTGTGGCTTCAATCGTAAGAAATCGTGGAAATACAGGTCGCTCATTACAAATTGACCAAAACAATTCATCTTCATCACAGCCACTAAATGGTGACTGTCCAATTAACATCTCATACAATAAAACACCAAATGACCACCAATCCACACATTGATTATAATGTAAACCTTTTATAATCTAAAAGAAAAGTCGAAAAAATTATAAGAAGTTATTTAATATGAAAATCAAATTGACAATTTTTTACGTGTCTTGTAACCTTTACGAATTATGATTTTAAGTCATACCGTATACTGCGCGATGTTTACGATATCGATCGTGTATTTCGGCGATGTTGCAATATTTTGTCCGTATACGCGATACAAAAATTTTTAATTTTTTTGCGCTCTATATGCATTTAATGCATTTTAAAGGAGGGGGGAGGGGCATTATATATGTCTTAGATTAAATATGTCTTTTTTATGTATACTAATTATAAAGAGGAAACATTAGTATTTTTGTAACGAATAACTTAAAAAATGTATACTAAATGTACAGTGGCATGTATATATTATAGTAGTAATGTAGAATATATCATTTTAATAATTTTGTATATGCTATTTCACACAAAGTATTTTTTAGATTTGTAAATTTTACTTTACTTTTTGTATGAAGGTAATTGATAAAAAGCTATTCAACTACTCTACCGCTTGTTGCAACCTACGAATAAGAAAAATTAAAAATAAAATTGTCACAAAATTTGAGCTTAAAAATGATAAAACAAAAAAATATTTAGAATGTTTAGAATGTTTATTTTAATAATTTATTGAAATGTCGGTTGATCGAAATTCAGTTTCGTGATTTTTATTAAAAAAACAAAACTCACTAATTGTAATATTAATGCAGAAGTAATATGGATGCAAGTAAAAATTGGTTCACTGTTGGAATTTTATATTATTATATTATCGTAAATAATTTAGCAGGGTTGGAAAAAAGTAATCAATAAAATAAATTCAGAAACAACAAGTTTCAAGGTAACAGAAACAAAAAAAAATAAAAAAAAAAAATATATATAATAATTTTAATACAGATAGAATTACAGTTACGACAGTTACGATATAAATTATGTTCAGTAAGAAAATACATTCGGTAGGAAGCGAAAAGAAATTGGTTAAATACCTCTGGTGCCATATAATCAGGTGTTCCACAAAAAGTGTCTGCTGTCCTATCCAAATAAATTTGTAATTTACACATACCAAAATCCGCAATCCGTACATGTCCATCGAAATCCAATAAAATATTATCTAATTTCAAATCTCTACATAAAATGGAATATAATATTATCAATTGTTTAATTAATTTTGGATTTTTGTTTACACAATCTTACCTATATACAATGCCTTTTTTATGTAAAAATTTCAAACCGGATATAATTTCTGCTGCATAAAATCGTGCACGTGATTCTGGAAATCGTCCAGATTGTTGGATGTGAAACATTAAATCTCCACCATTCAAATATTCCATTACAAAAAATAAATGTGACTATAACAAAAAAATAACATTAAGAATTAAAATCTGGCTTATTTGGGTTGAAATTATTTTTATACTCGACATATATAGAATATGTCAGAGTATATTAATTTTACTCTAAAGTTTGTAACATTATCAAATATCGAAGGCAATAAATAAATGTTAGTTAGCGCGGTTCATAGAATCACCTAATTACTCCATTTCCGTTTTCACGCCTGTCCGTCTGCCTAGACGTCAAAAGTAAGATACAGTTCATGAATGATCGAAATCAGTCCATTAAGTCCAATGGATCTATGACCCATATTTTAAATAATAAAATATAAGAAAAATTTAAAAACTGCAAAAGAAACAACTTTTGATTGAAACATTTTTTGTAAACTGTTAAGATGCACCATCATTTCAAATTTATCTAATTACAGCATAATTATAATAAAAATTATTATTATTTATGTATTTATAACGAAGTATATGAACTATTTAGGTTTATTTTGGTTGTACTTACATCTGTTTGGAAAGTGCAAAATAAATGGCATAGATATGGGTGCTTTGTACCTAAAGCTAAAACTTTACGTTCAATCAACGTACATTCGACGTCATCGTCTTCAAGGACCACATCTTTTTTCAAGCATTTAACGGCATAATAATATTCTGTATCTTTCAGTTCCGCTAGTAACACCTAAGTACAAAAGAAAAAGAATTCGAGATTTAATTAATTAAAGTTTCACTTTTATTTTTAATAGAAAGTTTAAGCAAGACAAAGCAAAAAAGACAAAGCATTTATTTATGTATTCAGGCATTGGTCTATCATACCCATCGAAAATTAATACTATCAGATACGTCAATGAAAAAATTCTATTAATCTAACAGGAATCTGCGCATAAAATAAATGTTGAGACCCCCATTGACGTTACGTAATTATCGATCTCAACCGATCACCAAAGTTAAGCAAAAACAGACACAGTCAGAACATGGATGTGTGATCATCTAGGATTGCTGTGTACTGTAGTTGTATAGAATGAATATATACCCACTGCAGTCACTAAACTTTAGTAGTCAAAAGTATCCAAATTCGGGATTTTTCAAACCTTTATAAATTCGTATCTCCAAAACTATTAACTTTAACGTCAAACGCCTAGGACTTTTTTTATTCGTATTTTATGAAATAATTATATTAAAAAATATTTTCTGTTGGGAAATAACAATGCCTTGATATTGTTTAAACAATTTCGTTTTAAACAATATAACCCCGGTTTGCCTTCTAGCAATATGCATTCATATCATCAGTAGGACAATTTAAACTAAATGAATGTTTACTAATGTGATTTTAATATTACTTATGTAAGTGTTGATATCAGTTTGGACTCCTATAATAATGATATCACACTTAATATTATTCAGCTTAATAGCCAAAGTTGTTCGTCGAATAAATGTTAAAAATGCTTTGTAATGTTCTTACATCAGACAAATTACTATCGAATATATAGAAAGGACCTAAATAAATTTATAAATTAATTTAACTGATATTGTATAGAGAAGCTTTAAATACTGATACTCAATTTTAAAAAATACTTAAAACTGTAATGAGCTATGAACTATTCACTAAAAATTTACTAACCTTTCCAAAACTACCTTTACCCAATACTTTTAAAAAATGAAAATCATCAATTGTATATTTACGAAACCGTGGTATTGTTGTCGCCGGAGGTGTTACACGTCCAGAACGTTGGTACGACGTATATGTACATGATGATTCTAGTATTGATGATTCAGAATATGGTGTCGTGCAGCTTGATGCTAAGTCTGATGTTGATTCACTTGGTGAATCTAATGCAAATGCTGGATTATGTGCAGGTATTAATGATGATGATGACGTAGAGGATTTATGCTCTGATTGTGACGAAGATACTATTTAAAAATAAAAATAAATTTTAGTACCTATGTATAGTCATTTTGGCAAAAATCTCAAAATAATTGAGGGTCAGAAATAATTTGTGTATTTGTGTTTTATTGGGTATATGCAAAAATACTTCATAATATACTTAGTTGTAAAACACTTGATGTATCCAAATTTGAATATTTCACACAATACTCAATGATACAATCTATCCATCACCCAACAATTAAAAACTACCCAATTGTTATTTAAGAATGAGCAAGTTAATATTTTATTCAGTATCTAATAGATTACATATCGTTTTTCCAAAATCATATACTTTAGTTAATTGTTATATATTGACTTGACGAAATTGTAAATTAACGTAGTTTTGGACGAAATTTGAATTTCTTAAAGCCGAAATAAATTGTTTTTATTTTGGAACAAACTTGACTTCTTCTTCGCTTAAATATCTTGTTGGAATCTGTCAAGAAGATAGATGGCATATTAAATATTTGTTTTAAAATTTCCCAAATTTTATGCCCCGTTACTCTTGCAGAAATAAGGTAACCTCTGTATTTTTAGTGTTAATTTTAAGTTTAATCTCAATTGTACATTAGGTTTATTCTCAATTGTACCCATTGATGGCTTAATCAAATCTGCATTTTAAGTAGATTTTTATTTCATTAAATTAACATGCCAGATTAATAATTGAGCCGTTAATTTTTTCGGTCAGTACGAATGCATAGCACACAACTTATTAATGCACTTAAGATTTTTGACCTTGCCGACTAACGATTTAGTCCCTAAAAAAAAGAAATAATGAAAATTGAGAGCCACAATTTGTTCCGAAAACTTATTCTAGACGTAAGTTATTTTCGTTAATAATACCTTTTGAACTTTTTGCTATTAATAATTTTCTTTGGTCATTATAACTAGGCAAGATGTCCGTTATCATATCAAGTCATTCATAAATACATTTCTAAAAATTTGTATATGGCTTAGTTATGATTAGTGTAGTAACTTTTTCAAACTTCTCAAAAATTTTGAAAACTGAACTGCTTTCATTTTCGGAACGCGTTAAATTTTCGATTGCCCCACAAGCTTAAAATTGATACACATTCGTTTTTTTGTTATTTTAGTAGGAAGATAATTCAATAACAAATGTAAAAGCCATTTTGCCGGTACATAATAAAACCAGATTTACGTTGACCGATAACCTGAAAACTATGAAAAATAGCAATTTTAATATTTTCAGGTCAAAGGGCATCAGGTTTTGTCACATATTAAAAAAAATAGATTTTTGCATTTGTTTTGAAATGATACTTCTATAACAATAATAAAAAAACAAAAGCCGTTAATTTTAAGCCAGTGGGAACAATCGACAATTTTTCGGGCTCTGATAAAGAAAACGCCCCACCTTTCATTTTCGAATTTTCTAAAGAGACAGTAACATCGAAAATCGATGAAAGGAGACATTTCCAAGTATAAAATCAAATTTTGATTTTACCTTTTAAATTAAAATTTTTCTTTGAGTACAATTCTTTGATAAGCCCTCCGTTTTCATGTCAATATTATGCATACCAAAGGTCATATCATTTGGATAATTGTTTTTTGAGAATAAAAACTTCTAAGATATAATAAAAAAAAAGTCTGATTTTATACTTAGAAATGTTTTTTTTTTTTTTTTAACAAAAACTCTTTGACGAACTAGGTTTTCATATAAATATTGTGCATATCAAATTTCATAACAATCGGATAATTATTTTTTGAGTTTATTTATGCTGGAAAATTAAGTGTTTCTAACAGATATTGATAACTTCCCTTAAGGAGTTTTTAAGTTTTGATAAAACTATAGGAAATAATGTTTCTTCTGCATCAATTTGCTTACAAATCTCTAGTTTTGTGTGAAAAATTTTTGTTAATTTTTCTTCAGAACTTAAGAAATATGCATTGGATTTTTTTTTTCAGATTAAAGTTTTTACCCCAATAAAATACAAATCAACAAATAAAATATATAAATCAGGTATCAAATAAATTATAAACTTAAAATTTGCTGAAATATTTACGATAAATTAGTAATATTAAAAAGACAAATAAAACTGAACATTTTCGATATTCTATCATGCATCGGCCATTAATCTTCGATATAAATATGTACATTTGTATCAGCTATTTACCTGGTGTTTTTTCGATACAAGTAGATTAAGAATAAAATAAGTATAAAATTATTATATAACAATCATTAATTACACAAAAATATGGGGTTACCAAATACCTACTAAAACTTACTGGACCATCGGTTTCAACATGTGCTGCTTAAAAGCATATAAGGCACATCGCACATGAGGTGATTTGAGTGAAATCGGCGAAATCGGTGATTTTTGCGATATCACAGACTTTCATTCGCACACGGAGCAACTTCTGTTGCTCTGACTTTTTAAAGTTTTTTGAAGAAGGGGTAATACATTGCTTACTAATAATAAATATATATATATATATATATATATATATATATATATATATATATATATATATATATATATATATATATATATATATATATATATATATATATATATATATATATATATATATATATATATATATATATACAGTGTCTTAAAGGATGTAATACATCAAGTAATAAGTAATATAGAATATAATTTAAGTCATTTGAAGTACGCATTCTTTTACAAATTATATTTTATAATATAAACTGTCCGCAGTTTTTGAAGTATAACACAACCAGTTTTTACATTCCAAACTGTAAAATTGTTCCAATTTTTCTCCTAGGTATATTATCTTAAAATCTATAGCATAATTTCCACGTGTTGCGTCCATACTTTTGATGTACAATCACGTAAAGTTTAGAAAAAGTATATTTTCAGATAACTGTAATTTTTTTTTATTGAAACGAAATAGTACGAGATTTTTTAATAGATCATCTCAAAATTTAAAACGTTTCATGTTAAATCTTAAACAAAGTTACATTCAAGACTATCTCGAAAATTTATCTCTCACCAATTTGTACCAAGATGCTGTAAAGAAAAGTCTGATCTATTTGGAAAAGATATGAAAGAAGTGTTATCTAATTCACTGATAAGCTAGTTATCTCCCCCAATTGAGTCGTTATCTCTAAATGGAATACGTACTGGAATTGAATCTCTAAACCTTAAAAAACCCCTGAGTTTGATCTAATTACAACAATGGTTTTAAATGAGCTTCCAAAAATGGGATAATCATAACTCGATTTGCATTTAATGCAATCTTGAGACTAAAAAACTTCCCCTGGCTTTGGAAAATTTCACAAATCATACTAATTCCAAAATCAGGAAAGCTGGTTAACGAAGTCAAATCGTATCGACCTATCACTTGACTTGCAAACCAAACCTGACTTTCTGTTTGGCTTTCGTGAAAACATTCCATCTTAGAACAAGTACATTGTATAGTGAATACGATAACAAAATTTTTTCACGAAAAAAAAATTTTGTGCAGCATTAAAGCAAATTAAAGCAATCCACTTCATGTACTTATTACTATGTTTTAATACAATCTGGTGTATCGCAAGGCAATGTTATAGGTCCGACTCTTTATCTAATTTATACCACCGCAGATATACCAGTCGTCGATGCAAACATAACCGCTACATTTACAAATAATACAATTGTCTTATCCATGGATGTGGATCCAAATGTAGCTTCCCAATATTGGTTGCATAAATGACGTATTCAAGTAAACGAGATGAAGTCCGTTCAAGTAACATTTACTTTGAGAAAGGAAACCTGCTCGGATGATACAATTAACGAGGTTAGTTTGCCATTATTAAATGAAGATAAATATCTAGGTATACACCTAGATTTAAAACTTTCATAAAACAGTTCTTATACCGGTGTGGACTTATGGCTTTCAACTATTGGGAATTCCAAGTAACAGTAATGTAGAAATTCTCCAAAGATTCCAATCAAAAGTTGAACAATAAATTCAAAAACAATAAATGAATCCTTATGACATCTGTGTAATGACAGTATTAACAGGAGTCTGGATGTGACGACAATGCGTTAAGAAATTGTGTATTTCAATAACAAATACTTGTCTCGCGTCGAAAGACATCCCAATATTGAGATGATAAATCTTTTGAACAATAGTGATAGTCTTAACAGACTAAAAAGACAAAATGTGCCAGATTTATTGAAGCAGTTCTTAGTTATAGATTAATAACTTCGAGCTATAGATTAATAACATATGCTTTTACCATTATATCATCAATGTGACTATCAGTGTACATCACCGTTCAAACCCGCATATTAGTCATTTATATTCGAAAATTGTTTTTCTAACTCTTATCCTTTTGATCCAACAAAACTTACATCCCTTTCAAATTTTTGAAAACTGAAGACGTGCAGGGCAACTTCTGTCTGAACGTAGTTTCCGTACTTCGTATACTAAGATTCATCACTGATGAAACTTACAGCCTTAATGAAAGAGCTCTTAGTATAATATCAATTGTTATGTTATTAGAATTATTTTATTCGAATTACTGTGCAAGTGTTACTTAATTGCTATGGATCAAACGTTCGAAAATTTATATTTAAAAGTGTTAATGTCAAAAAAGATATATCATTTAAAAATGCGCCTCAAAGACTTTCAAAATTATCAAGAAAGTAAATATTTGCCAAATATTTATAATCAAATTTATTACATAAAACTTGTGTAATAATTATGTTGAGTTGACAAATTTACTTAAAAATTATGTTTTTAAAATAAGTTCATTGTCCGTTAGATACAAATGGACGTATTTGTTTGTTTGTAGAATAACGAAATCAATAAAATTTAACGTATTCTAAAATTAAACTTCCTGATATAAATCTTTTATTAAAAAGCCCTCTTTGTGTCAGTAATTTTATATGATATTTTTGAATCTTACCTTTACGAACGGATGATAATGCTTCAACTATTAATTTTTGATTAACGCCACATAAATTTGCTGTTAGTTTTTCACATTTTTTATGGCAATTTATATCACATTCTATAATGAAAATTCATTTTAATATTATTAATTTTTAATTATTTCGATTAAAATAGTATGGGCAATTTGCATTACATCTTCCTTTTGTCTTTAGCACCACTCTGTTCGTGCAGTCGAGTTTAAATTATTTTTAAATTTATTTTATTTTTTATACATTCATACATTCTTTTTTTTAATTTTTAAGAAAATTTTGTTTTTACAAAACAAAATTAATGTGATCTACTTCCAAAAATACAAAAATATTATTAGCACATCTGTGATCAATTCACTGAAGAAAAAAAAAACTTGTCTTGTAATACGGAAATGAGTTATAATGAGATCACATGAGACATAGGACAGTAATTTAACTAGAAACATAGTAAAGTAAAATTTTTCGAATTATGATTTGACACCTTTATGACAATTAAACATAAAATATAATTAATTTTAGATTTGGTTATAAATAAATAAAATAAACTTTTGAACTAAAAATACGTTTTATGTTTCGTGTTGATTGCAACATTTTTTGTATTCATAAAATTGTTATAAATGATTAATATATTTTAATGTGGCTTTAAATTCTATAATTATTTTGGCATTTATGCTTAAATAAATTCCAATATTAAAATGTTATTGATAACATAATTTTACAAAATCTCATTTTTATCGTAAGCTCCCCTTAAATATTTGACGTACTTCTTGATATAACAGGTAAAAAACCATTATAAAATGGTTGCCAAAAAAGTTTGTATGCTATCAATTTTGATAGAAATTTTAAAACAAAATTTAATTATTCGAATGCCAAGACCATGTGGTCATTACGTTTTCGTAAATACTATTCACATAAAAAGGTGGGTGTTTTGAAAACTCAAATAAATTCATTTTTGATATAGGTATTGAGAATTTATAGCATTACTTTTTTCTTAATTCAAATGATTTCGATTTATGCCTCACCAAAAACAGAGATATATCATACTTGTGTTATATAAAATAAAAATCTTCAAACGCGGGTCCAAATTATTTTCCCATCATTTTTTGTACTTTAATCGAATTTTTTAATCGTAGACTATTAAAACGAAGATTCTCTTTGGAATTAATTGGCGGAAAAATGGAGATGATTTTAATATCTTCAAATGGACCCAAATACATGGTATTTGACTTTCTACCATCGTGGATGGTGAGTTTAAGTTTTGGCAGCCGAAAAACCGCAAAATTTTGGCACTTTTCTTGGTTTTGCGTCTAAAATTCAAAAACGACGCATCTCACAGAAAAATTTAGAAACATAAAAATGAAAGTACATAAAATTATGCATCAAATGATCCATTAATAATAAAAATTAGTGTAGTCGTTTGGCCGCTATAGATTTTCACAACTGAGCGATTTTTCCAACTTTATTAGCAATGTTGACAAACCTAAACTTTTAAGTGATTTAACTTAATAACAACTCATTTGATGAGTTAAATGAGCAAATAAAGATTAAAATTGGTGCAGCCGTTCGGCCACTATTGATATTCAAAGTTGATCGATATTTTCAACTCCGCTAAAAAGTTGAAATTTGAAAACGATGCATCTTACAGAAAAATTGGAAAGATCAAAATGAAAGTACATAAAATTCTGCCTCAAATGAGTAAATATGTAAGACAAATAAAAATTTGTCTTATATATTTACAGTCCAGTTGCTTGGACGCTATCGATCTTCAAAGTAACTATAACTTCTGTACGATTAAAATTGTTATAAAACCTCACGAGACATTTACAAGTAGTGTGACCAGTGACAAAGTATGTAAAGTCTATTCATTCATCCATCTGTATTATTTATTTATTTATTTTTCTGCCGACTACTTGAAAAACTATTTTTTTTGAGGTTTTATAACTAAATTTTAATACTCGTACAGAAATTATTAGCGTTGAAAATTGAGGTTCCTCACGTCGTTAGTGAGGTTGGAAAAAATCTTTCAATTTTGAAAATGAATAGCGGGCAAATAGCTCATTCGACATAGAATTTAAGATCTCAATCGACACAGAATTTTATGTACTTTGAATTTTATTCAATTTTTAGAGTTCAAAGGCTGAACCGATTGTAACTTTTAAGAGCATATTTGGTGCATAATTTGATGTTTTTTCATTTGGTATTTCCGTATAATAATTCACTGTTTCCGAGTTTTAGTTGTAAAACTAAGAAAACTGCCAAAATTTCACGGTTTATTGGCTGCCAAGCTGAAGCTCACGACCCACGATGGTGCAAACTCCGATTTCATGTATTTAGATTCATTTTTCTTTTTCCTGGCCTATCAGTGCAATAAGTAAAATAATTATATAGTATTCTTATTTACACTATAACATATGTTGTACATTTAGTGTAAAAAAGTGATTGCGAGCTGAAATTTTCGAGGTGTATTTTAGGCTTTAAAACTTCGTGAATGAAAAAAATGGATCCATTGGATCCATTACCCAACATTCGAACTGTAAGTGAGTGTATTTTATTAATACAAAAAATTTCAAACATTAATAACTATGCGATAGAGTTATCAATGTTTAAGTCGAGGATCTAAGCAACTTCCACTGTTAATTTATATCTTCGCTTGTTTTAGAGTTAGTTATTTCTGCGCATAAATTGAAAGAAATACACTTGATTTGCATGGCATAGTGTTTATTATGTAGGATCTAATTGTTCAAAATTTCAAAGTGGGTTTAAATTCGTAAATGAGTAAAATTGTTGGAAATTTAAACTATTTAACGATATATTGTGCGGAAAAAGACAATTCAAAATATTGGATATTAATTGAAGATATTTAACATAATTTTTGTACAGCTACTAATTTTTTGGCAAATTTTTTATTTATATAATACGTCAATGTAAACATTTTATGATATCTTTAGAAAATTGTTTACATCAATAAAAAAATCATCATATTTTATGAAATCAAATCAACTCTAAATTTATTTGCATCAACAGCACAATCAATATTTTTCATTTCATAATAAAATAAAAAAACGGGTGGTTAAGCGTGAGTGAAACATAATGAGTTAGCATACTGTATGGAAAGTTTCCGCAAAAAAATATGCACATTAATCCAGCTAATAAACTGATTGAATTTCGTAAAAATAATGATTATGTAATAACAAATAAAAATATTGTTTTTTTTAAAACGAAATAAAAATGTTGGAATTATGTCAACACTAAGGTCAATGTTGAGGAATGAAATTTGGGTATCGGTGTTCGTGTCTTAAATGGTGGTTGGCGGTCGATAAATTTAATAAATTTTTTGATATCTTTCTTGGCTGTATCAATTGTAATTGTACTGTAAAATCATCAAAAGTATGTTACAAATATTGAAAACCCGATTGGATTACGTCAGGTATAAAAAAATCTATTCTACCACTCAGTGATTATATATTTTGGTATCTACCAATTCCGATCTCTTCAATGAGTTTGGGTTTTAATATAAAATCGTTTCTTCTTCAATGAAGAAAGGGAAGTTGTCAACAGAATCGCAAATAAGACCACGCACGCAAGGTATATTCCATATTTCAAATGATATAGTAAAAATTTTGTGCAGATTAGATTTTAGTACGATTCTTTATTACTCCCTATTTAGTTTTTTAATCAGTTTTTTTCTATAGTTTTAGAAAAGTTCATAAATAATAGAATTGCAAATTTTTTCTGTACATATAATATAATTACAATGGACCAAGGTAGGTAGAAGCCTTTAAAAATGGTAAAACCTGAACAAAATTATAGTAGGATGAAATCCATTGGACACGGAAGAGAGAAACATCTACAACTTTTGTTATTACACTTTTTTCACATAACCTCAAAATTTATCGTTTGAAAATTAGGGTGCTTTATCGATATTTATTCAAAATATGGTGAAAAAAAAAAATATAAAATCAAAAAAATTACAGTTTATTTGGAACATAAAAAGGTAAGTTTTCAATAAAATTTCGTCATAAAAATTTTTTTTGTAAAACATAGAAATAAAAAAAAAATTTGTTATTATTTTAATTTTTCGTATAAATTTTGAGGTTCTGTATAAATACAAAACTTTCAAAAAATACAAAACTAGATCTTTCTTTTACCTACAACTTTTCCTTTAAAATTTTCCCTAGGACTTGTTGTTTTGCTTGAAATCGAGATAAACCGTGTTTTACCCTTAAAAACTCATCGCCTTCCACTTCCCAACCTCAGATCGCCTGTAACTTATTTTGCCTTTCATTTTTTTTAAATTCTCTTCGAATGGGTTTCATCCTTCTATACTTTTTTTCGTTCCAAACATTATCGATCCTGGTCTAAATAGTTTTCTATAATAAATGGTTTTGTTACATATTTTCTAATTCAGTGTCATATTGTACAGACTTCCGTGTCATATTGTTTAGACTTTCGCGTTATATTGTATATGTATAGTAGAAACTATGGATAAAAATATTAAATTAACCACATTTTTTTCCCTAAAAATAACCAATAAATTTTGATGTTTTATTCTATAATCTGTCGTATGATTATAGTTTTATAAATTAGTTTTTGTGGTGGCAATTAGTCTATTACCCTACTTGCAAAATTCGTCATTTTGGGTATTAAAACTTTGCTAGATTCAACTCTTTTTATTTGGTCAGATGATAAGTTTTAATGTTCTGTTTCTATAATTTCACGTGTCTAGTATGCTAGTATCGTATATCCATATTATATTCTGTTCTGAATGCTTTATTCGCTTAAATTTGTTGAAAGTTGCTATTAAAAGCATTTACTTATTTATAAATTCTCTCCTCTTGTTAAGTAATTTTTTATTTTAGTTAATTTTTTAATTTATAATGTTAATTCTCTTTTAATTCAGTTGTATCATAAAAATTTTTTTTGGGATATTTTTAGAATACCTCAAAAGACATGAAAAAAAATTTATTTGCGTTTCATCGCAAAACGTTACGTTCTACTTAAACGTAATTTGAAAACAATAAACAAAGATAATCATATACGAACTGTATATACATGATTTCTTTATACGAAAATCATTTCAATGCCAAAAAATTGTTTTCATTTTACTTTGTCACAGGTGAGAATAAAATCAATGTTGTGAGAACCTTATGATTATAGGAAAAAATTTATGTGAATCATGCTTATAAATACAGGTAACAATTAAACGTAGAAATTTTCGATAACCGTATGTAATTGTAAATGATTCAACATTTTTATGGAATGAACCAATTAGTCTAAATTGAATGCCACAGAACCGTATAAAGAGTGTCAAATTTTTATCAGATTACTGAGAACTAAAAATTAATAAAAAACGTAAATCATCTAACAAAATTTTATCAATTCTACCTGTTTGCCGAAAAACGAAATTAACATGTATACATATCATTGCGAAAAACTATTTTTATGAAGATATAATGGTAAGAGAATTTAAAAATCAATGAATAAGTTATATTTAAACAAATTTTTAATAGACCAGGGTCGATAATTTTTGAAACCAAAAAAAATTATAGTAGGATGAAACCCACTGGTAACGGAAGGGAATATAACGAAAATAAAAGGAAAAATAATTTACGGACGATCTGAGGTCGGGAAGTGGATGGGTGTAAGTTTTTAATAAACAGATCTACAACTTTTGTTTTTACACTTTTTTCACATAACCTCAAAATTTATGTGAAAAATTGAAATAATCAAGTCTTGTGTTTTTTATTTCTATCTTTTACAAAAAATTTTCCAAAATTTGGTGAAAACTTTATGTTTTAAATACACTGTAATTTTTTGGATTTAAAATATTTATTTTTTCACCTTATTTTTATAAATATCGAAAAGCACTCTAATTTTCAATCGAAAAATTTTGAGGTTATGTCAAAAAAGTGTAAATACAAAAGTTGTAGATCTTTTTATTATCTACAACTTTGCCATTTAATTTTTTTTTTCATAGGAGATAGTTTTGCCGGAAATAAGGATAAACCATATTTTACCCTTAAAAACTCTCCGCCTACCATTTTCATACTTCAGATCGCCCGTAAACTATTTTTCCTTCCGTTTTTGTTACATTCTCTTCCATTTCCAATGGGAATTTATCCTACTATTATATAATTTTTTTAATTTTTACCCTTTTTCTTCTACCCTGGCTTCTACCCTGGCCTACAATTGAGAGTAACCAATTTGAGTAACTTATACTTAAATTTGTGCTTTACCTTTACGGTATTATAATTGGTTGAATACGGCTTGTTATAATTTATTTTACAGAAGAAATATATAAAAAAAATTAATGCTATGGCATATTTTTTGGAAATTTAATTACCGCCTTAAATCTAAATATTATGTAGTCTTTAACAATAAGTGTTAAATTTTAGTATAGAAAGTTTGCAGTAGGCACATGGAAATCATCAATAACATCTAGATATTTTTTAAATTTCATCTCTTAATACGAAAGATATAATTTATGTTCGAAAAAAAAAAATGATGAAACAGCTTTTTTGATACGCCTGTACAAAATGACAAAAATTTAAAAATAATTTTTGAATTATGTTAAATTTCACACAACAAGACAGCAAAAAATGTTTTTAGTGTAATAAAATTAATATACGAAAACAAACAAAAAATTAATACGATTTAATCAAACTTAATATGGTGTCGAAATTAGTCAATATAGTGTTCATAGAAACTTTGATAATTTCGATTTGGTATAAAAAATAGAAATAATTTAAACATAAAAATGGGAAAAACATTAAATTAAAGAAAAAAAATTAATAATGTTCAAAGCACCCAACGAACAAGTTATGAATACTTATGAAATGTGACACCATAACGTATTCACATTTGTTACTGATCGTCAAAGTAACCCAAAAAATGAATTACAAGTTAACAGGATGATTTAAATTTTCAATCGAAATTACCAGAAAAAATGTTAAAACAAGACAGAGTTAATATTAGTATTGTTAAAATGTGTGATGAAATTCTAACCAATCTCAGCAGTGGTAGCTGGACTGCATGGAACCGATGATTGAAAACCCGAATCATTGGATGATGTACTAATTCTAACACCTTGTAATGTGTCATCTTCGTCGGAGCATGAGATGGTTGCTTTTCGTGTACTTTCATCTGAATCGTCTTCATCACTTGAAGTTTCTTCTGAAGAGTCGTCTGAATCGTCGTAATAATATGAAACCGGGCGTCGCGGAGGTGGACGCCGTAAATCTCTAGGTGTAGCATATAGAACAATAGATGGATCGAGTGGTTTTGTATCGTAATTTTTGGGTGCTAATTTAGGTTTCGGTTTGTTTGCTTCTAATAATAATTTTACTAAATTTGAATCTTTTGCTTGATTTGCTAACATTGTTAAGGCTATATTTTCTTTAGATTCTTCAGTGTTTAGAATTTTATTTGGTTGTTTAGATTCTTCTTTTATACTGCCGGCGTCTATTTTATTCGTTTCAATTTTTGCAGGTAAACTATCAATTAGATTTTCTTTCTTCATTGTTGGCTCAAAATTTTTAGGAATTAATTCTGGAATTACTGTGGTTTTTGGAAGTTTATCTATATCTTTCTGTTCAATTTTTGCAGCATCTTTCAATTGATTGTTTTGCTTGTCTTGATCTAATTTTGATTCCTTATTTTTAGAAATTGAATCCTTATTTTCTCTCTTCTTTGTGACCACTTTGTTTGAGTCTTTCTTTTCAAATTCCTCTAATTTGGAATCTTTGGACTCTTGACTTGTACTAGGAACATTTATTTTGGTATCTTTGTTTTCGGAAACTTTAGAATTAACCACTTTTTTAACGATTTTGCCTGAATCTTTCTTTTCGAATGTATCCAATTTTGAAACTGTGCAGGGTTTTTGAATAATTTTAGGAACATTTGTTTCCGATTCTACATTTTCGGTGAGTTTAGATTTTGAAAGTACTTTTTTTATGACTTTAATTGAGTTTTTCTTTTCGTTTTCTTCTAATTTTGGCTCTATGGACTTTTGTATAGTTTTAGAAACTTCTGTTTTCCAATCTTTGATTTTAGATATTTTAGATTGTTCACTGTTTTCCACAATTTCTGGTCTTGTTGATTTATCCTCGGCAAATTTAGTAACATTTATTTCAGTATCTTTGCTTTCATCGATTATAGATTTCAACAAATTAGTCTCAATATTTATAGAAATTGAATTTTTAGTCTCAACGTTGTTAGAAACTGTATTTTTAGTATCAACATTTTTAAAAACGGAATCATTAGTTTCAACATTTTTATAAACTGAATATATAGATTCAGCATTTTTAGAAACTGAATCTCTAGTTTCAATGATTTTAGAAATTGAATCTCTAGTCTCTGCCTGTTTAGAAATATTTTTTGAATTCGATTGATTATTTAAAATTTCCTCAGCTTTTTTCGATTGAAGATCAGGCACAGTTTTAATTTTATTTTCTTCTTTTAGATGATTTAAATTAAGTTGATTGAATGTTTTACTTTTAGATAATTGCGTGGGTAACACCTGCTCATTGATTTTATCTTTACAAATAGTCACAATTTGATTTGGCACATCATCTTCTATTGTTGAGTTTCCATTAGGATTTTCTTCAATAATAACATTTGTTTTATTAATCATTTCAATTATATGCTCTTCAGATTTTATTATTAAATTACTTTCTGGTAATTTTGTCTCTAACATTTCGTTTAATTCTTCTGCATATTCTAAGGGAAACAATTGTTTACGATTTTCATTAATTTGTTCTTGTAATATTTGTTTACGTTGTTCAAATTTAATTGTTTCCCGTTTTCCAATGGTTTCCCAAAAATCAACACTTGCATCACGCTGTAATTTAGTTTTCTTTGGTATGGATGTTGTATTATTATTTTCGTCAGTTTTTAAATTTTTATTAATAATCTCTTTTTTATTAGATAGAATATTGATTTTACTTTTATTATCCATAAAATTATCGATATTCTTCTTTTCATTGGTGTGGAAAGTAACTTCGTCTTTGTTTATTCTGGAAATATTTATGCGCTCTTTTTTATCTAATGAAATTTCCAACTTGTCTTTTCTATCTAACGAAATTTTTTCATCTTTCTCTGTAGGAAGATAAATTTTGTCATTTTTATTAACAAGATAAACTTTCTCTTCAGTATCTAATACCAACTCAACTTTTCCGCTTTTATCGTTCAAAATGTCTACCTTCATTTGTTTATAAGTATCACATTTATTATTTTTATCTTTTTCAAGATCAATTTTCTCTTTTTTATCGATTTGAATACCAATTTTCTCGTTTTTATCCATCAAAATATTTTCCGTATCTTTTTTAAGAGAAATATCTAGTATGTCTTTTTTTTCTACTAAATTAACTGCCTCATTATTTTTAGTTAAAATTTCTTTTTTCTTATTTAATGAAATATCAGAGAATTCTTTTTTATTTAGCATAGTATTCTCTTCGTCTTTTAAATTTAACAAAATATCTGACTTTTTACCTGATAAAAGGTCAATATTATCTTTATTAACCGTTGAAATATCAACTTTCTCTTTTTTATCGTTTGAAATATTTACTTCTATCTCTGTTTTAACTGTGGAAATCTTTAATTTCGTATTTTTATCATCTGAAGTATCACTTTCTAATTTTTTAACAGTCCCAATTGTTTCTTGTTTCTCTATTGTCGTGGGTTCTAAAACAGTATCACTTGCATTGTTTACATCTTTATTCGAAGGTATTGACTCTATTTTTATTACGTTCTTAATATTTTGATCTTTATTTCTAACATTTTGGCTGTCTTTATTAACTTTCGGTATTTCAGTCTTATGATCGAATGAAAAATTTTCCATTTTTTGCATGGAATGCGTATTTGTTAAAACATCTGATAAAATTTCACTACCAGATGTTGGTGTTGAAACTGATTCAATATTTATATTAGATATTTCAACTTTAAACGCCTTTTTCTTTGGCGGTGACTTTAACGGTGAAGGAAGACTTTCAATGACTACATCGTCAACTCGAATTTTCAAATTCTTTTTCGTTTCTTCAATTTCTACAGTCCCCGAAATTTTGGGCTTCAATTTAACTTGTTTTGTTGATTTTTCGCCATCAAGCTGTAGATTACTCGATTTTTTTCGTGTGTAAATTTTTTTACGAACACGTTTAACAGTTGTTGTTTCAGAATCTTCCGGAGGTTTTGTTTCAAGATTTTCTTGTTTTAAAATATCATCCAATAACTTTACATGTTCTTGTAAAACTTCGGCGGAATTACGTCGAATTTGTTTTAACTCAATGGACGATTTTCGTGAAGAGAAATCTTGATCCTCCAGTGGACGTGATAGTCGTCGGTTTAAATTTATATCCTCGTGAACTTCATCCGTACTTATACTACGACATAGATCATGAAAGCTTGGTGCTTTTTCTATTCGAGGAGGTTGTGCTGGAACGATATTTATCACATTTTTATCAGGTATATAAAATTTTTCTATTAAACGTTCTCCAGGGGTTTTTTTATTACGTTTTTCATTTCTTAATTCGCTTGGAGTAAAGTTATCACGCCAGGAATTAACCAAATTTGTGCTTAACTCAAATTTATTTTCATCTGGTTTAATTTTATCTAGTTGCTCGGGTGCTCTTTTATCTTTCTGTTCTTTTTCATCTTTCTTTAAATGTTTTGTATGTAAACGAACTACCGTTCGTCCTCTTTTAATTGTACTACGATTTGCTTGATCAATTCGTGGCATAAAAACATCCCCATCTGCTGGTGGTGGGGTTGAAACTTCTGGTTTTTTTGACTCTGCTTCTGATGATATTGAAGGCTTTTCTGTTGCCTCGCTTGTACGCCGATATCGATGCTTAGATACATCAATATCTTCTGTATTTATGGAAATCGGTTTTGGGATTTTATATTTAGGTGATGAATGTCTTATTAATCTTGATTTTGGAGTACCAATTGCTGTTGTCCTAGGGGATTGACGCCGTCCACCAATGTATGTTTGACTTTCACCGATTGTCGCCAAATGGGGTTTATAACTGGGACGATTTCCAGCTATCCCCGAAGTATACCGATTCCCAAAATATGCGGGGATAATTGGGGATCGATATGATGGGCTGGTTACCAATGATGAATGTGTGGCATATGAGTTGACATTAATATATGCAGGAGGTAATGAGCCCGCGTAATATGAGCTAATGCTTGATAAATCTGTAAACATTGGCATTTTTGTTTTTTTGTACACACGATGCTCGCACTAAGAAAGAGAAGACACTACACTTTATTACACAACACTTAAGCACTGCACTAAGCGTATTGTTGAAGAAAACACACACATGGGTAAATTTAGTTTTCTATCGATAACACTTAAATCAATCGATCTACCGGGTTTGAAAATTATTCAGATTTTTTTATTTGTACGTGATAATCGTTTGGCAAATTTAATGATATTAAAGCTTAAAATCAATCTTTTTATGTTAGACGGTCTTTGTAACATACAACAATCGCTATTTTTAACATTATCATATGTGACGTGAAACGTCTATGCGGAGTGTACAAAGTGGTGTATAAAAGTAATGTTTGAAGTTTAAACAAAACTTTAATGTAATTTTAACATATTAGAATATAAAATTATTAACTAATTATTAACATAACCCTAAATAATAATTGGTATAACTAGACGATTTTGCATTTCGTTTGTATTCCAGTATAGGTATATACAGTCGACTCTCGTTTATTCGAAACTTGAGGGACTCTTAAAATATTACGAATTATCGAGTCTTTGAAATATCGAATGGGTCGAAATTTTTGAGAGAAAATAAATAAAACTTCGAATTATTAAGTATTGATCAATTATTATTTATTAACTGCTATTGTTTAACAATGACAAAAGTTTAGAGGTACATTCGTGTACATATTCATAATGTGAATTAATTAATCTTTCGAAAGAACTCTGTTGTACTGGTTTGCTTCAAAACACATTGCTGCTGCTCAGTCTGCTTAATAACTTTTTTTAAGAGAAAAAGTGCCTGAAATGCTTTTTCATCACTTTCGTTTTGTAGACAGAAGTTTTGTAAGGTATCAAATGATGCTTTTGCTTCCTAAACTGACATCTCTGCCAAAGGTTCCGATGTATCGTCCTCATCTTCATCGTTGCTTTTTTCATTCGTATCTGTAGCAGATAAAATTTCGCTATCAGCTAATGAACCTGAGACAGCAACATCTTCATCCACTTGAACATAATCAGAAAACTTACATCGCTGATGTCAACTAGTGGTTCTATTAATGGGTCTTCGTCATTCATAATTATTGAATGATTTTTCTGATTTTCTTTTATGAAATCGAATTTTTTAAAGCAGTTGAAAATCGTTGAGGGTGTTACAGCTCTCCATGCCTTGTTAATCAGTATAATAGCTGTCAGAACCGTAATATTCACAGTTAGCTGCTTGTCGAGAGATTCTAAAATGAGCTTAACAAATTAACGCGTCGTTTTGTTACGTAGCAATGATTTTTTCGTCCGAATTACCAAGTGCATAAAAATGTATTGATTAAGTTCGAAATATAAAGAGATTTTGTAGGGAACTCGCGATAACTTTGAATTATAGAGAAGTTCGAATTATCGTAGGTTTGAATGAATGAGAGTCGACTGTACATATATAAATGTTTGTTCCGCTGTAACTATCGAACGCGTGTTCCGATTTGGTTTTCCATAAAAATTGTGTCCTTTCCATAAACGTTTGTGTCATTTAGGAAATGTATTGTATATTATTTGGGCGTTATTGTCCTCTCAAGGGCTACGTAATCACATTAACCGTATGAAGATGTGTTTAGCATATATATTAGAACATGTACACCAATTTCGATAAAGAGGTGTGACCTATATTTTTTTCCTAATAACACTAGGGTGTTATAGTGAGTGGGGCTTACTGCTCAATGGAGATACGAGTTACTATAATGAGCATAGTTTTAAGAAATTAATTTTTATACAAATTTTATTTTTATTCCTTATTATAAGTTTATCTTTTTGGTTCTAATTAACTTTATCTACATTTAAAATCAGATTCAACAACTATAACTACATCTAAAATCAGATGGTTAGAAATACTGTTTAGTAATTTCTCTCCTTACTAGTGACATTCTGTCTTGCTGAGTGTCCCTCTTAATTTGATTAGGAATATTCAGTTTAGAGATATTTAATTCTTTAGATATTTACGTCATGAAATATTTCAAACTTACAATCAACGGTAGAACGTTTTTGTATGACACACATTTAGCTTATAATATAGTTTTGTAATATAGGTATGGTTCGTTTGAAAACATCGTTTAATTACGTTTAAACGAATATGTTTGAAGTATTTTCTAACGTAATCGAACAATCACCGTAGTAAATTTCAAATCAAAATAAAAAATTTTTTGTAAGAGAGAAAAATCTGTTCAGAAAATTGAATTTTTTTTGGTAATGTTTCTTTTTTGTATCTTCTAACATTTTATCAAAATTTGAATTTTTTTTTTTAATTTAATTTATCTTTATTGGACTTTACGATTTTTAATCTAGGGAATTATTAGGTTAATAAATAATCAAGCAAAAAACCAGTAGTTTATTGTTAAAAAAAGTTTAAAAAAATTAAACGTTTTTTGCTTACAATAAACTGTATAAATAGAGGTTATCAACATTAAACATAGTTTCGAGAAAATCGTGTTTAGAGTTTTAGTCAACGTGTGATATTACCTTGCTTTTAGAGAATTCGCGTTGAAGAGAGTCCTTTAGTAAATGTTCATTCGAAAACTGTGTATCCATCTGCACCTAGTAGCCCTTAAGAGTTTTTTCAATTTTTCGCAATTTTGAAAGTTTGCTTATTTATTATATATTATTGCTTATACTTATTATTAAACAAGTGAAGATAACAACTAATAGAGTTAATTGTTAAGATACTTGACATATGATTGAATTTTAATGTTTGGACTATTTTTAATTAGTATTTATAAAATACTATAAATATCCAATCTATACAGTTATATATATTTATGTATACATGTATAATAATAATATGTATTGATATTATATCTATATGTGCTTATTAGCCAAATTTGAGCTAAAATTGTGGAGAACTCAAACATTTTACGAAAAAATGTATCAAACAAAAGTTTGTTTCAAAAAAATAAACGTTTTTTGTATTTGAACTTTTCTTCTTGATCTTCTATAGGTTAAAAGTTGACGAAGACCGGCTTTGCTCATTTACGAACTTAAACACACTTTTCTGTTTTATTCACCAAAATTTCAGCTCGCTATCTCTTGTTTTTGAGTTATCGTCATGACGGACGGACGGACAGTCGGAAAATAAGTTTCATTACAGCAGGCTCCCGTTCTCGACGTTCCCGTCATCGACGTATTAATGTCAAATCTTCTGGATTATGTTGTAGACGCTAAATACTACAATGTTTACCTATTCATTTTGTATGCTACTCTCCATATTTTTAATATACCAACTTTCTTCTTCACAGGTGGATTGGCACTCACCCCTTAAGGGGCGGGGGTGGTGTCTCAGATTTCACATCAATCTATTCATTAGAGTAGAATTTCAACTTTTTATATTTTTAGTTCTATGGGACATGCACTAAAATACAGTGTATTTTTTGTTTGTAACACTAGATCATTTTTAGTCGGACAAAATAGGTAAAAATACGGTCTAATCTCTAATTTTGTTGAAGCAGAACGGATTTTGAACAAACATGTTTCATTTAATGCGTAATTAAATTAAGAAAAAAACGAATCTCATGAAATTTTGCGCAAATTATCCCATCTCCCTGGAAAATTCCTCATTACACCCTCATTTCGATAAAAATTAATTGAACAAATTTTTTAAATTGATAATACTGTATCAAAAGAGTTTTTGAGGTCACTGAATACAAATCTGACGCTAAAAATTGAGAAAATTTAATATAGTGGAAAAAACTTCCAAAAAAGGAAAAAACAAAATAACAAATAAAATGAATAGTCATGATACCAACGGTTTTGGAAGTCGCTGAATACAAATTTGATATTCAAAATTGAGAAAATTAAACATGGCGCCCATAGCTCCGCATAAAATAGGAAATAATATAAACTTAAATTACTCTTAGTTTTATTTTTAATTTTCTATTTTCTTTAGATGGGATATAAATAAGGGAATTTTACCATTTTAAGGTTGAATTTTCTCCATTTTTAATATCAGTTTTGTATTCAACAACTTCTTAATATTTCTCCAACTTTGACAGGCCATATATCGGGTAATTTTTAAGCTATAATTAAAAAAAGAACAGACTATTATTTACAATAAAAGTACTAGATTTTTGTATTCTAGCAATTTTTATATATTTGGCTTATTTTCTGAGTAATTTTTGATAAAATAATTTTGTGTTAAAAAGACCTATTCTACAATTTTTTTTCTATAAGCATTTTAAATCGGTCAAACTTCTGGATCATATTATTAATGTTAAAATAAAGTAATTTGTAACTGCCTAATATTTAATTTCAATTAGGGCAGTAATGAGTTGGGTTTCATTGCTAATTTTTTTGATTAAAAAAATCGAAAAAAACCTTGTTTTCGTTATAGCTCCTTTGTTTTTCATGAGGGACTATTTTAAGATCGCTTTTTGAAGTCTTTTGAAGTAATTTAGAAAATATTATAAAGCATTGTTCCCGTAAATTTAAATCCTTTAATTTTTCGTTGGGAAAATCAGTCATAGATACAATGAACTATTATAACTTGGTTTGTATTGGACTTACAGTAAAAAACAAATACTAGTTTCTTGATTTTTTTTTTATGAACTACAATTTTGGTAATAACATTTTTTTTAATAAAATCAATTTTGTTTGAGGTATTTGTGAAAAATCATTTAAAAATGTGAGTTTTTAAAAAAAAAATGTAACCCGAATAACTCGGAAAGTATTGCTTTTTCGATTAACTTCTTTAAAACACGATTTTCTTATAATTCTATCTTTTATTGATACCTGGCATTTTTTTTTTATTTATGATTCTCCCTCCCTAAGTTGGGGTGGTTTTCACCCCTAACGAAAAATTTACCCTGTATGATTAAAACACGTTCTGGTTCAACAAAATTAGATACTTTTACCAAAAATGCTTCGACTATTTGTTATTACTTTTTGTTAGAAGAAATGTAGTATATCGTATACCGTATTGGCTTAGCCTGACCCAATACGCCATTGTGCATTACAGACGGAGCTAAATACAACTACAACTGAACCTTTTACGAGAAAGTTTTTATAGAACATATTTAACGGTTTCCACCTCTATACAAATAATAAATTTATAATAACAAGATGTTTTTTGTATGATATGTTGATTGGGTGCTTCAGCTTCTTTGTGGTATATTTAAAATAGGAAGGAATACGGTTAAACTTAAAAACGGCAGGAGCAATTTGTTCGGTTTTGTTTATTAGGCTCTAAGAAAAGTTTCCAAGAAAAAAATAGTGCTAATTTTAAAAAAGTCGGATTATCCAAATATAGTTTGGTTTGTTAAGTCAGCTTTCGGGGTGAAAATTATTCAATTTGCGTTTCTCTTTATTATTCGTTATTAGTCGCTCTGCGCAGCAAGCGAATAACAGTTAGTACTAAATATTATTTTAAAGTTAGATAATATATCATTTTATATGAAATTCAATTGGCTCATGATGATTAACGAAATCTGCAAATCTTTAAAGTATCTCTCAGTTGGCAATTGAATAATAACTCTGATACACAAATACATAAATAGATTTAATGTAATTACTTTCGTTAAAAATAAATTTATTTAAAAATAAATTATAAGTTATGTATCCTGGTATACGAGTCACAAGATAAACCTTACCAAAGATTTATTTGACAAACATAAAATGACTCATTTTGAACATATCACTAGTTATGTACCCTGATCAAGGGTTTATCTGACAAACATACTATGACTCACCTCTTAACCCATCATAAAACCCATTTAAGTTATGTATCATAACATACAAATTACAATTAGGTATACGATGACTCACCTTTTAAGACGTTATCAAATATCTCTTATTTTGGAATATTCTTAAGATAAGAATTAGTATGTATATAAAGTTGATACCAACTAACACATATTGTCTTCGGCCATAAGCTCGCTTGCCTGTGTTGAACTAGCGATAATTGAATTGTGAAATATTTATAACTTTATGTAACTTTATTAATTAAATAAATTTTTTTTTTTTTCGAGACCGAAATTATAATTTATATATTAAATTAAAGAATAATTTTGTATCGTTCCATACCAAATCATCAAATGTGGAGCGCTGAAATATCTCCGATTTTGATGAAAACAAGTACAAATGTGGGCTTCCTTTTCAAAATAAAGTAAATGGCCTTATTTTTATTGTCTGTTTCGTAAATACTGGGTGGCATCCGCTACAAATTAAAAAAAAAACACCTTTTTTCATAGCCATTTTTATTCTTGCTTTAAAATATTTCCATCCAAGTTATTGACATACTATTTGAAAGCGGTATTTGAAAGCTATCTTAAAAAGCTTTCTTTGGAATTCTTTTTAGAGTCTCTGAGTTGTTTCGTTATGAAATGCAATATTTGAAAACACATTTTTTTCATAGTTATGTCTTTCCTCCCACAGATATAACGATGGACCCATGTCAAATCAAGTTAAAATCATATTCATTATATTTCTCATAACGTTTACTTATATTGTGGACATTTTCATATTTCTAGATCATTATCTTCTATTCGAAAAAAAAAATGTCGAAAATTTTAAAAAAACACCCATCCGTTTTTGGTGTATAAAATGAATGAGAAAGCATTAAAATATTAAATAAGGCATATAGTCAATTTGTTTATTTTCTCGAGTTTGATTAAAAAACGTGTTATTTTGAGGCCTTGAGATTTTATGGCCTTTATAAAATCCTTTCAAAGATTTTTTGAGGACGTTATTTGACAATGGCATATATGCAAATAAATGCAAAAATAGTGGATTAAGGATGTAAAAATTTTTAGTATTAATTAGTATAAAAGCTCATCTCACCTCTTATATCCTTTATTATAGGCTGTTAAATACCCTTGAAAAGGCAAATTTATTACTTTATTCAACAATAAGTACAAAATCTAAATCAGAAAATATCTAGCATAAAACTAAGTGGAAAATTTGCTCATTTTGCCAGCTTGCAAAATCCGATAAAATTAAGATATTTGTATTTCTTGAGACAAATAGAAGATATTGATCTAGAAATATGATTAAATTACCACATGATAAGTAGACTTTATGAGAAATATAATGAATACAATTTTAACTTGATGGCTTAATCGAGTCCATAGTTATAGCTAAGGGGAAAACGTCAAAATTATGCAGAAATATTTTTTTTTCAAGAAGCTCCCATTCGATAACGAAACACCTCAGAAGCTTTATGGTTTTAAACCAAGAATAAATGAGGCTATGAAAATATTTTTTTATTTTGAGATAAAAGTTGTTTGTTTAAAACAAAAACATTTTTTGTTTTTAAATTTTTCTTCTACTTTCTATGGTTTAAGAGTTTGGTCATGGATCTATTGGAACCGATGGATTTTGCTCATTCACGAATTAAAGCTCACTTTTTATGCCCAGAGTACACCTCTAAAATTAAACTTACTACCACTTTTGGCTTTTAAGTTATCTTGATGGCAGGCAGGTGAATTTCGACCATAACATAAAAAATTCAAGTTTTTCAAGGATTTTTAAAGGCTACAAAATCTCAACTAAAATAACACAACACTTTTTCTGGATTATGAAAGCTGGCGAGATGACTTTCCATGTACTTATATGTTGGATATTTTCATACTCTTTACCTTCTTTTTTAGATATAAATGAATGTTAAATAATATAAAAAATTAAAAATTAAAAATTAAAATTTTAACTTTTCAAGGATTTCTATAAAATCTAACGAATGAAGAAACTAACACAATATTCTATCGGAATATGATAGCTGGGGCGTGATGAAGTAACTTTCCATGTACTTTTATGTTATATAATTTCACTTTCTGATCATTATATGACCACTCAGTTTGTTCACAATAATAATTATATATATTTCTTCCAATAAGTTATATTTTATCATTCTCAATATTTAGACTAGATAGTGTTGTCATTCGATTTTAATTAAAATGGGAACATAAAATTGTATAGAAAAAAGCAATCGATAAATATGAAAAATGAGGTTAAAAATGCGACTATTTGCATTCAGTTCAACAATATCAAACGAGTGTAACTGTGTGCTTGAGAGCATTAAAAAATTCGTTCTACACATCTATAAGATATATTGTATACGGAGGTCATTTATAGTTGGAGAGGACATAGGAATACATAGCGTGTCTATGTATTTAAAAGTAATTTTTAATGCGAAGGCGTATAAATTATTACTTTCAGGAAAATCATTCATTTCAATTTTGATTTATATTTTCACATATTTTCAAGGTTTCATGCTTGGTGAAATAAAGTTTTAAAACGTTAATTTCGAAATTTTTAGCTCAAGAACAAAAGATTTTGGTTACATATTGGAAAAGAAATCTCAAGTATATTTTTTAATTCCAAAATTCGCAATTAGATAATAATAATTTAATGATATTTTTTTACGCCTTAATTGCATTAAAAATTTTATCGGAAAACATATCGCAAATGTGAATAAGTGGCTACGTTATTTTTAGTACGTAATTTTTATTTTGATCATATTAGATAATTTAATTAAAATAAATAGTCCATTTTTTCTATTTTACTAAAATATAAACATTATATTTCAATGCCAAGAAAAAAGTGGTCTATTTTTGGCAAATTTCCTTTGAATTAGTTTACAAAGTTTCTTAAAAAATTTTGTTTTGTATTATAATTGTGGGTTTCGATGTAAACGAGAAACCATGGTTAATAATTAAAATTTATTTATTATTTTAAACATTGCACACTTTGCATTATTCGTATTGTAGTGATACTACAGATCATTGTTTTAGAAGCATATATCTTATAATATTACTTTACTTGTTCATTGTCAGAATATTTCATCACTCCATAAGAGTGATTATCCACAGCTTTTATTGACATAAAAGAGTGTGCTTCTAACAAACTATTGACTTAAATTATACCTCAAATAACTCTTCTAAGTAACTCAAAATACTCATCCAAATGTTCTAAAATTTGGTATGCACAATACTGACATGAACGGAGGGGTTGTCGAAGAGTTTTTCTTGAAAACAAAATTCGATTTTATATTGAAAAATGCTTTTTTTGAGAAAAACTACGTTTACCTCGATTGAACGTATATTTTTAAAATTTTCTTTTGAGCGTTGTACTTTATATAACATGGGTATAATGATATTTAGTCGTGTTCTAAGGTTTCTATTAAGCATTAAAAAGGCAGGAGACTTTTCCGCCGCTGGATGTATTGATGCACGGTGCATTAACAAAAATGTTTTCTAAATTTCATTCCACTTTGGATTCCTTCTTTGAAATGTATTTAAGTTTTTGTTTCATCGTTTGTACATATCTTTTCGCCTGTCTATTTGTAGTAGGATGATATAGAGCCCTCATTTTATGCCTTATGGTTAATTCCATTTTATTTTAAACAATGTTAAAATTGTTCACATGTAACCTGTGTTCCGCCATCGCTTACTAAAACCGTCGATATATTCGGAACTATCACTATTTCAAGCCAGTTTGTGAATACGCCAATTAAAAAAAATGCATTTTTGCTTTGTAAAGACCTGCAACATCAACATGAACTCTATCTAATGGGTTGCTTGGCGTATCCCATTTATGTATTGGAACTTTTTTGGGTTTGGTTGTGTTAATTAACAGCAATAATCTGCCAGCAATACGTTCTTGCTAATGATTTTATACAACTTATACCAAAATGAATTTCCTTTAATATTTCCTTACACAAAACGACTAGTACAAATACTCTAATTCCATGGATTAGACAGTTTCGTGTAACGAAAATTCCGTTTGATCGATTCGAAAGTTCTCCGTACCATTTACTATTTCCCATGTTTCAAACCGTTTATTAGTATTTTTACAGGGTTGTCTTTTAAAGTTGTTCTTGCTAATTCGTCTTCATTGGCAAGGGCAACTTTTAAACACTACGTAGCATTCTTGTCAGGATTTTATTTTGACATCAAATACAGAAATACGTGTGACCATTGTAATGCTGATTGTATGCCTAGACGACCTTGTAAAGAATTACCAAAATTTAAGATAGATGAAGTAGATTTAATTCAATCATCTCAAATTAATATTATTTCTACAGTATTAATTTGAGATGATTCTACTTCATCTACCTTAACAATATGCATAACACTATGCATAAGGCATTATTTTAAGTGTCTATTCTTTAACACATTTATTTATAACGGAGCTATTGCAGATTGGAGAGAGTAATTTACCTCTAAACGCAAATCTTCTAATTTAAAGTTGGAATAATAATTGACATATAATAGCTTACTCAATTTTGAATAACTAACTTATGGACTGAATAGACAAATAGTAAAGCGTTTGAATGGTTAAGCCAAGTTATGTCTACGAATAATTTCTCACTAATCATCTAAACAAGTCTAAACAAAAATCTTTACTGGAAAGCTGTAAAAAGTATCAAATATTCGTTTAAATTGAATAATAATAATAATAATAATAACAAAAAGGCTAGTTATTAAGCAATTTTTTTAAAACGCATTCTAATGTACAAAAATGGTAAATTGTTTCAAATTTGTACTTTAAATAATTAATTTTTTGTAGTAATTTAATTATTATTCAATTATAACTATAAATGTTTATGTGCAAAGTAAGTATATCTTCTGACTTAGTGATATTTTGAGGTTACAGTCCTAGCCGTGCAATTCTAATACACTCTACATAAATATTCTGGTAATTATATGTATAAATATTAACAAATTTAATAATTATTGTCTAGTCTTGGTTAAATCTTAGATCATATACTACTAGATAAGGCAAACATATTTAAGTTTTTTTTTTTTTTTAAATTTCTGGCTTTAGCTATTTTCATCTATATAGTCATTAACCAATGTGAATTATTGTTATTATTATACAACAACAGTACACAGTAATGCTAGGTGGTCACCCATCCAAATACAGATTGTGTGACTGCTGTTGCTTAACTTGTATTAGTTGGTCTCAGCATGTCATTACGTTACGTCAGTCCGGGGTCTCATATTTAAGTTACACACATTAATGATTATAGTAGATTAACTAAAAAAAAAAAATACTAATAAAAAAATCCAAGGAATCACAAATATGTTGAAAAAATTTGAACGCACATGATCATAGTAACAGAAATAAATGATTGCAACCATATATGAAGTAAACTCAAGAGATACCACATTGACAACAACTTTATTCTTTTGTAAAGACGTTCAAAAACTTCCTGACTATTCATTCTTATTCAGTGTATATTTGACTCTTGGTGTATACACATCAATTATTATATTTACATTTTTGTTCTATTCTACATTCTTGTTACAAAATGGTTTCGTGCAGTGCAGAAGGCTGAGAAAATAATGAAACGAGATCTAAATATAAAATAGATGATATAATTGATCAAAAGTAAGTAAAAATAAATTTTATACTTTTTTGTCCGCCATATTGATTCAATGACAACAAACTTCAATTTACCTGAGACGGACTTGGGCTATCAAATTTTTGTTAGAGTATTTTTACTTTATTATAATTACTTTTATTATTTTTTAATTTTATAACTGATTGTTATTTTTCTTAACAATTATTTTAAGTTGACAAAACAATCTATAGTCAAATTATTTTCTACGTGTTATAAAATTACGAATCTACTCTATAGTACTTAGTATTTTATCAACGATGTAAAATCAACATTTATTGTATTTTGTACGATAATTGTTACGATTTTTTTACAGATTTGCAAGTAATTTTCTAAGAAAACATTTATGAGTTAAAACTATTAAGATAGCAGACAGTCTGGTTTCCGGCAAAAGATAATATCATGTCTTCAATAAATTTCAAAAAAATATTTTTATTGTTCTGAAAAAGGTTGCTATTTGCTTAGATTGTCCTAATTGTATTAAACGACATTACCAATGATTTAATGGTTTATTATAATGATATTTAAATATAAGAATTCATTATTGGGCAAAATTTAATTTAAAAGATTCTTAACTTCAATAAGTAAACACAATTTTATTATTCGAAGTTAATAAATAATATTTGTTCAAAATTTTTCACTTTTGTTATTTTTTATTGCATATCTTTTCAAGTTTCCAATTATCCCTTTTTACTGCTTTTTTTCTTCTCGTTTGTATTATTATTGTTTGTAATGAAGCGTACAGTACAAGCAAAACATTTCTTACATTGGAATTTAATATTATTTTAAATTAAGTAAACAAATTTATTTAAGTGCTACCCTTTACAAAATAATACAAATTCCTACCACAACTTATATTACTTTGTTTTATACCGCATAATACAAACGCATTAGTTTCTGTACAATCTAGTATTCTATCTATTTCTAGTGTCTATGATTGCAGCTTTATGTTTATAATCAACACTTGCGGTGAATTAAAACTCGCGTCAGGATACTACCACTATCAAATAATATACCACCTTAGTAGACTTGCGCATTAACAATTTGTCAACATGATTGTTTAACATTGTCAATCTATCCTGCACCCTACTTACCATATCTAGCAGTATATTGTCTAAGGATTAAATATTAACTATATTTTTCTTATTTATACATAGATTTTATTTATATATTATCCTTTGTCGTCTATACTACACGTTAATAAAACAAATAGATAGTTTTATTACACAGCACTGATTAAAATGTTGGCAAATGATTAATAATAAACTATTTCAAATATCACAGCAATTTAATTGCAAGATATGACATTATTACTTGATTGGTAATCACAGAATTGATTTTACACGAGATGATTGAGAGGAAGGGCTCTAAGTGAAATAAGTTTATCATATGATCTAAATCTTTTACATTTACCTGCATTTAAATTATTTCGTCACCTTGAAATTACAAATACTATTGCAGTTTCATTTAAAATATAATTAAATGTCGACATTAATTAATTAGGTACCATTTTTCGTTAATTTTCTTTAAAGTATAATTTTCGCGAATACGCTTATGTTTAGATAAAATATTTATTTTGAAGTTTTGAATGAGTAATTTCATCAAGTTTTAATAATATTAATATATTATTATTCTCAACATACATTCTCGACATCTTGGTGTATGTGTTCATAGAACCAAATAGCTAGTACATTTTCGCGTATCCGCCCGGCCGTTCGCCTGTCTATCCGTCATGAAGATAATTCAAAAAGTTAATTTAAGTTCGTGAATGAGCAAAATCGCTAATAAGCATATATATTGTTATAATACCTACTTATTATTATAAAGTATTTATGTATTTATAACTGTATGGGGTGCATATTTTTGGGTTTTTTAGCATCTAAACAATTTAACACTATTAGTTGTTACTTTTCACTTGCATTTATTAGAAGCAAGGAAATAACACGGTATTAATCACACCAGCTTATTAGAAAAAATTTTCTGGGTATAAAAGTACATTTTGCAAAATTCATAGGCTCAAAATATTTTTCTAAAAATTTGTATATGGCTTAGTAAGGATTAGTGTTAAAATCCCACCCCCAAAAAAGATACATATATTATAGTAAATAGTATTTTTAATTAAATTATTTTTAATAAGGGTATTTTTAATTAAATTATTTTTAATTAGTCTTAGATCCCGCTGCAGGATTAGTGCACTCATCCTTTTATCTTTATTTATAATTAGGAGTATATATATTTATCAGGTTGCCTATCAAATTTGGTCGCCAGTATTTTTAATTAAATTATTTTTAATAATGGTTGCTGGCTATTAAAAATAATAAATATTTAAGTTAGAGTGAAAGAATGTTTAAGGTATAGCGCGTAACAACATTTGTCAGACGAGGATAACTATTGCCGGCTGTGTGACGCATTTAAGCCATTGCTTGTTGCGCCGAATGTTAGTTCTCAACCACCAGGGAGTAATATAGACGATTATAATAAATACTCCAAAAAATATCCGACAATCGCTATCCACGTCTGACAAATGATGTTACGCGCTAACTTTCTTTCACTCTACCTTGAATATTTATTATTTTTAACAGCCAACAACCCTTATTTGCGGGCGAATTTAATTAGGCAACCATATATGATAATAAAAAAAAAAAGATTTAATTTGATATTTTGATTAATAAATAAACGTTATGAACGTATAAATGTAACAAAATAATACCTGTTTACACCTGACTACAAAGAGGAGGCTGCGGAGAGAATTATAAATTAACATAGAAATTTGGTTTTAAGCGAAAAACCGATGAGCGCACTAATCATGCAGTAGGATTTCGTATTATATTTCGAAATTTATTATATATGAAAGATTTGCCACATTAACATTTTAAATATCAAACTGTTCGAAATAGTTATTAGGCCATAAATTGTATGGCAATTAATTTCTTGCAATTTTGACTAAAATTTCATTTTATTAGTATCAACAGAAAAATTTTTTTTTATTTTAGGACATTAAAAGTAAATATATAAAATCTGTAAAACTAAAAATCTACAAAAAATAAAATTATCCGAAAAGTAGAACTAAAAACATTATTGATTATAGTTTAGTATGTAAAAAAATACGCTTAAAAATAATTATTATTTACACATGCATTCATTTTCATATATTTTGAGCTATAAATGATTGGTGGCGTGTGTAAGAATAAGCAAGCATATACTTTATTCAAACATTCGTTATCTTAATTTTATATTTTCCATTAGCTTAAGTAAAATGGCATGTCGCTTATTATAAGTTTTATTATTATATACTAAAACTTACTTATTCTATTATATTTTATTAATTTATACCAAAACTTTGTCTAGTTTGTTTGTTTACAAGAGGTAATATTCAACACGGGTTTATTTGCAAACTAAAAATAAGCTACATCATACTAATCATATTTAAAAATTTATCTGAAATATATAAAAAAAATTTGAAACAAAATCGTATAAATAAATAACACTTTCAAAGCCATTGCTTTGCTGCTCTTACACCATGTTTCGATTTTAAGCTCACTTAAATATTTTATTTTAAAAATAAATTAGAAAAAATATTATATTATCTCTATACACACATAATACATTATTTTAGATCTTAACAGCCAATGCAGCGATTATTCACAGCTGTTATAGATATAAACAAGTGTGCTTCTAATAAGCTGTTGACTTAAATTACAGAAAATTGCATTGTATTTTATTCAATTTTCTCCCCCAAATAGCTCAAAAAGCTTATCCCAAAGATCTGAACTTGGTATGCATAATATTGATATGAAAACGGAGGACTTGTCTCAAAATTCGATTATATATTTAAAAATGTTTTTTTTCGGAGAAACCCTTCGATAAGCCTTTCGTATTCATGTGCATACCTAATTTCAAAATATGTGAATAATATATTCTTTGAGATATTTGGCCACGAAAATTGAAAGATATTTACATAATTGAAGCAATGTTATGTTTCAGTCTCCTTCAAAGAAAATTTTACAAACCTCAAAAAAATTTCTACAAGCAATTTAAAGACTCCAAATAATAATATTCTGTTGACTGTAACTAAGGTAACTTTAATTGACTGCTATATTTGTTATTGATCGATGTACCTTGTATCAAATGTTACAGCATCCATCTAACACATGGACTGAAAAGTCCCAGGCATAACAAAGAAAACACAGTTTTTTTGGTTCAAAATAAGCTTTATTCATCAACGTAATCTCCATCAAGAGCAACGCAATCATTCCAGTGCCGCTCTAACATTTCAATACCAATTTTGTAGAACGATTTATCTTTTGCCTCAAATTAGGCCTCAGTTTCAGCGATAACCTCTTCATTCGTGCGAAATTTCTTACCGGCGAGCATTTTTTTCAGGTCTGCGAACAGCCAGTAGTCGCTGGGAGCCAAATCTGGCGAAAAAATTCCGGTTTGTTACGTTTAAACATGACCAAACACTGCTCAGAATCATCAACACGTTCTCGTTTTTTTGGTCAACAGTGAGCAAACGCGGCGCCCACTTTGAACAGAGCTTTCTCATAGTCAAATGCTCATGCCAAAATAAAGCCAACACGTTCTTTTGATATCTTTACGATGTCAGCTAACTCACGCAACTTCACTTTTCGATCATTCAAAACGATTTTGTGGATTTTTTTTATGTTTTCTGGTGTTATCGCCTCATTTGGACGTCCACTGCGTTCTGCATCATCGGTGTATCTACGACCACGTTTGAAGTCAGCAAACCAACGTTTTATTGTTGTTTCTGATGGAGCGGAGTCCCCATAACACTTTTCAAGCCATTGCTTCGCTTGAACGGTATTTTTTCCCATCAAGAAGCAGTGTAAAATTAAAACACGAAATTGTTTTTGATCCATTGTTTTGAAAATAACAAAAGTAGCGTCACTCTTAGCACAATAACTCACAAACTAATGAATAGAATATCTTGAAATTTTAACAGCTGTCTTTTGAAGGTTAGTATTAACTGGAAAAAAGGTGACTGCAATAAAACTAGCACCATCTATGTGTTATGCCCGGGAATTTTCAGTCCATGTATTATAAACTGCTATTAATTTAGTTAAAGTTTAGTATTAGATGGACGTATTACATTCAGTAACTGATAAAATTTCTGTAGAAAATTCTAATTATATTACATTTTTTTAATCGTATTTGATGGATAAATATTTTGTGATTATTTATATAATTTTTTACTAATTTCTGCATTTTTTATATACTAGAAAAGACAGGTCTAGAAAAGTGTCTATTCAGTTAAAAGCTAAGTTCAAAACGTTTTTCGGTGCTAGCTTCTTCGAAGAAATGTTTTATCTTGTTGAACTATTTTTGGTAAATGATTTATGCATGTTTTTTATTTAAAATTTTAACTTTTAATGCATGCATAAATATTTCTGTTCGAATTTAAGAGTGAAATATGTGGGCTGGTGAGATCAATTTTGTGCTTAACAATGCCAGAATTTGTGGATTACAATGAAAAAACGCCGGACATTTTTACACAATTTATTCGTGTAATATGTAAAGGTGTATAATTAAAATTTTATATTTTTGATAAATTTGATTAAGCTTAAAATCATTTTTTTATTACGGTTTTGATGTATGCATATTACATTATAATTGTGTAATGTGTATTGCCTAAGCTAAAAATAAATTGATTAAGTCCAATAGTCAATTTATTTTTAACACGCTTTTATTAGCTTCACTCGTATGTTTGTTTGTCTGTAGGTAACTCTCTGAAGTTGGCTGCAGAACGCATCTGAACGGATCCTTTGCATGAGAGTAATAAAGATAGAGCTAGTGCGCGAACTACGCATGCATGCGTGTTTTTTTAGTTTTTTTAAACTATTATAATTATTAGTATTGTACTTCTTACATACAATATTCATAAAAATAATTTTTATTAAGTAATTATTTTAAAACAATTTTTAGAGTTTAAGTTGTTTATTTATACAGAAATTTATATTATATCAAAGCCATGGGATAAATGGATTCAACTTATTATTCGTATATGTAATGTGTATTGCCTATTTTAATCGAAATTGATATACCTATTAATGTAACACCAAAATAATCTGTTTGGAAGTTCCTATATAATCGATTCATTTAAAATCAAACGATACCTTATATTTGTCTATGAAAATTATCATTTTGCAAGTAAAAAGTAATTTATAAGCCCCTTTCGATTGCAAATTTCGGATTATTATAGAAGTTTTAATTTCAACAAAATTTAACCCTCTATTAAAAAGTACCAAGAAAAACACAAAAACAATTTTTTTAAGTCTTTTTCAGGTATACAGGGTCTTAATTGGATGGGCTATACTAGAATGCATTTTAAAAATTCGCAAAAATTGCTTAGATTTTATTAAATAATTTTTTGATATTTTTTTCACACCGCTTTTATTTTTTTTATTTTTTATTATTTTTTTTTTTTTTTTTGTACAAAACAAAAACTAAAAATAAGGGCCTTATAACAGTATTTAAAATTAGCAAAAAATTATTCGATAAATTCCAAGCAATGTTGCGTTTTTTCTTTTAAATAGCTCCAGTTTTAATTAAAAACTATTTTTTTGTATAAACTGTATTTTTTGCAGATATCTAAACTATGCAGTGTAGACAATTTTTTATATATAATTTTTGTTCTTTATACGAAGTCTGTTCAAAAAAACAGGTAAATTTTCAAATTTCGCGGACTGCGTACATTCGATTATCGATTTTAGTGTTGTGTTCACAGATTACATATGTTCACAGATTCAGCTATATAGCATATTTAGTTGGCTTGTGAGAAGCATAAAAGTTAGACGTGTTTTGCGGGATCGGCGATTTCCTGCTGTCGAAAAAATGGATCAAATAATTTGCATTAAATTTTGTGTGAAAAATGAAATTAATTATGTTCAAAAACGTTTGAAATGTTGGGAAAGAAGGTCGGGAAAATGTGAATGACGACGCTCGTCCTGGACGCCCCAGCACATCAACGATAAAAATGTTGAGAAAGTGAAGATTTTTATGGAGAATCGTCGAATTACTATTAGAGAAGTGTCTGAGGATGTTGGCATACCGATTGTCTCAAGCCATGCAATTTATGCATCACGATAATGCACCTGCTAACTTGTCAATGCTTGTAATTTTTTGACCAAAAACAACAACGTAATCATGCCACAGCCACCGTATTCACCAGATTTGGTCCCTATTCCCAATGCAATCTGCGACTTTTTCCTATTCCCAAGATTGAAGAGACCCTTGAAAGGACTTCGTTTTGCGTCTATTGAGGTGATACTAACTAAATCGCTGAGAGAGCTCAAGGACATACCAAAAGGTGCATATCAGAACTGTTTCGAGGATTAGAAAAAACACTGGCACCAGTGTATTATATCTGACGGGGATTATATTGAAGGGGACAAAATAGAAATTGATGAATTTTATTACAGACTAATTAATTCATTTTGAACAGACCTCGTATAATCCGAAGCTTTAATTAAAATATAAGATCCCATAAAAAAAAGTTAAGCTTATTTAATAAAATCTTAATATCATCCCAGTAACCATGCACTTGCGAATCGGACCTTCCAAGTGATTAACGTTATGTTTGAAACAATTTTCTATATTTCATTTATTTTTCGAGATTCTTTTGAAAATATCAAGTTTGAAAAAACGTGATATGTCCAATAAAAGAAACTTTGGTGACTCTCAAACAGATTATTAAACTTCCATTTTAAGAATCCCTTATTTTACCTTAGAATAAAAATAAAATTATTTACCTTCGCACTTTAAACCTTGACGAAATAGCCCATATAATAAAGAACCGCAATGATCACAAAATGTTGGAGACATAAATGAATGCATTTTAAAACGATGTGGCATATCGATTTTAAACCGCTCACGCAAATACTAGAAAAAATATGCATATCAATATATCAGAAACTAAAATTTTCAAAATTTATTAAAACTTACTATAGTACTTTCTGAATTTATTCCAGATTCAGGACATTTACCCAATAATTTCTCATGGCATTTTTTATGGACGGCTGTTTGACAAGCTTGACATTGATAACCCTGTTTACCAAAACCCCATAAGAACTCTTTACAAAACGCACAAAATGTTGGTTGTCGAAAAAATTTTGCAACAAATTTATGGCCTTTAACTTCATGTATTCTGAAAAAAAAATTGTTTATTCAAAATTTCTTTTCTTTTAAACCATTAATAAATTGTCACTAATAAATTGCTAATTATTGTGGTAATGTTCGCTGTTCCCATAATGGAGAAAACTGAAATTTTGCTTAGATGGCAGTCAACTTAGCAAAAAATAACTTGATATTTTTGATTAATTTTTTTTAATATGCTCGCAATTAGTACTCTTTATACAATTAAACTCAGGATAGATCCATTAACTACTAGATAATTGTGTTAGCAAATTTTGTCGCTTTGCCCATTAGAGAAAACTGATTTTACCAATAGAGAAAACTGGTTTTTATACTTGAAAATCAACTTTTACCAATTAAATTCAGAAATGGGTAAAAATAAAAACTAGTTTATTGTGGAATAAAAATTATTTCTTCGTTATGGAAAGGTGACAAATTGCTGTAAATTTTAATAAGCGGCTAATTCGTATTTTATTGGGAAACTATGTTTTGTTAAGTTGTATGGTACTTTTTAAGAGTACTTACTCCTAACATAAGAAAATTGTTTTATATACTCCTTTAACTCATATTTATGATAGCCAAATTAGTAGAGATATTGGTTAGGAAAAATGCGTCCATTATACATTAGTTTAGATACAAAATATTTGCCATGAAGGATAAATATTTTGACTCCTTACTCTAGAGTACATAATTATGCAGGTTATAACTAGTAATATATATCCCCTTACCTATAATGTTTAATAGCACCTCGACGTCGGGTAATTTTTCGCCCTCGTGATAAGAATTCGTCAGAGCTACAATTTCGATCCACATCTATACTAGATGATTTTGATGAGGATTTAAGTAATGCAGTTGTGGATGTGGCTGGCGATAAATTTGTATCATCTTCATGTAAATCTCGTCGATGGGATTGTGCTGTTCGATGTTGTCGAGCAGATGATGTTCCTCGGGGTTTATTCTATTAAATCAACAAAATTTATAGTTTAATATTTTATAAATGTTTCAGTTTAATAACACACTATTTTGTAATTATATTTCTTTATTCAAAATTTTACTAAGTTTGAATTTATCGGACACAAAACCCTTAGATTCATTGTATAGAAATAAAGCAAAATATTATTAATGTCATACATTTTTTATATTATTTATACGTTCATTTAAAAATATGTTTATATTTAATTTTCAAAAAAGCATATTCATTTTGAAATAATAGCCATAAAGTATGGCAGGTGTCCACTGCACCCCGGTGACCATAACGGGTTCAAAGGTTTTCTGCTCGCGTTTTGTGATATAAAGATCAGTTTTTAAAACTTAAATAAAAAATTTTTTTATTTTCAAAACCGCAACATTCGTATCACATTGTCGGAGATTTTATATATCCGGATACGCTTTGTTCGAGGTTTCAAAATTGGTGACAAATGACTTTTATTAGGAGTTAAGAGTAACCATATCCATCCAACAGGATGTTTAGCAGTAACCAGAATTTCCCCGAAACGTCGACATTACTTCTAATTCCTGTGGGATATTATAATAAATAAACAGAAAATCAAAGAGTTTTGATAAGTAATCTCAATAATTTAAGCAGAAAACAAAGGTGCTAAGTGTGAAATTTCGTATATGAAGGGAAATGTAAAAAGTTTCGTATATGAGTTCATAATACAAAGGATTAAATTTCTAAAATTTTGACTTAATAATACAGAGTCTGCTTATTACCTCGTAGAGAAGTAACATTTTGTTCCAATTACAAAATCTAAATAATTCAACATATGGCGTATTTCTAAGAGTTCAGCAGAAGGGAATGGTATTTTCAATTTACTGAGGATTCAGACTTCGACTTCAATAGCTCAATAGTTTAGTACCTTGAAACGTGAAGATGTCAAAGTTTTCCAATTACTAAATCGGTCCCATGAACTTATCTTGAATCACATTTTATGAAGTTGTACTCAACAACAAAAGTTAAAATGAATGTTTTAGAGGAGGATCTGGAGGTAATTGAGTACGCAAAATTTGAGGACCACATTTCTGCCGATTGATTTCTGTTATGAACAGTTGAATTAATACTTGCTTCGAAAAATGAATCGATTAAAGCCGAAATTATCTAGTATTGACAACAGGTCCTTAATCACCAATCATTGTGCTTCTAGTGTTACTTTATTTAAAATGTTTCGGATTCGAACATTCTTTCTTGAATCCAATTATAACATCTTGAATACAAGCAGGCATATCATATCTTATAGGTATCATTTGGAATAGCATTTTTTATTATTATTGGAATGAATGTCTGTGTTTCGAAACCCTGATGTTGTTACTGGGAACTTAGGTATGTTGTCATCAATTATAATATTAAACATTGCTAATATACAATATACTTTACTGTCCAGTAACAACATGTATGTTTTGAAACAAATTCAATAACAAAACGTAATTATTACACAGAAGAATTTGACTAATAATTGAAAAAAAAATCCCAATTTGAACAAATGAATATTAATGTCTGTTTTTGCGACTCCAGTGTTTATGAAGAATTCGTGAACAGCAGGTATTCTGAAGGTCTTTCTACCTGGTGTTGACGAATTGTATCTTGAAAACATTTTATATATTTCTATTGATAGATCTAATAATGTTAACCAAAAATTTTACAGTAATTTAAAATCCTACATAAAAGATGTTAGATTACATCATGTTTTTGAAGAAAGTATGAAATGATTTTACTGTGATTTTGGATCTTGGTACTTGTAGATATCATACAGTTCTTAATACACTTAAATTAGCGTTCTGTCAAACTAGAGTATTTTAAGTGAGTTTAAAATAACCTTCGAAATCTGTTCTAGCTTTTTATTGTGTTAAATACAAACTGTTACAGCGTTTAATATTTAACAGATATTCCAGCTTTTTACTGTGTAAATACGAGCTGTAACATTAGCGTTTATAAAACGCAAGACACTAACGTATTTTTTGTTATTTTTATGACTATTGTAGTAGCTAGGCTTAAATTTGTCTGATTTTTATTTTATTTAAAATTGAATCATTCACAAAGAGTATTTCTTTTATTTATATCGTACAAAAAAATATATCATATAGTAGCAATCGGCGCATGTATACCAAAAACATATCGCCTATATTTTTTTGCTCGATTCACTTCAAATTATTCTAATAGTTTAAGGTTCCATCAGAGCCGGATTTAACCTTATCCACTATCAAAATTTTACATAAAATGAATAAATTTTCTATATAATATAATTTTTAAGTAGGACTTTCAATAATTGGCCGAAACCTTTAAGAATATTCTAGAACGCTCCAAACCCTAATTCGATCGATTTTTTCCGTTCAAAAGTTATGTGGGGCTTACATGGTTATTAGAAATTGGTTCAAGGCCTTAAAACGCCGATATCTCATCACAACTCCTTTAACCGAAATTGAATGGACATCAATAAATTGGAATTTTTGAAAATTTTTAAAATTAATTGAAATAATTTTTAAATAACCAATTATTACTGAAACTTTTTCTCAATTTTGTGGATAAAACTGCAATATTTATAATTTTGACCATGACTCTTGAGAATGGAAAAAATTATTTTATTTATTATAATTTGAAGATGTTTTGAACACGATGACACTTTTCAAAGCATTTTCCAAAACACGGAGAAAATTTATTTTCTCATTCTACGAATTTTCCGCCCCTAAAGATTTACCACCCGGGGCACTAGCCTCGACTGCCCCAGTTATAAATCTAGGGCTGGGTCCCATGACAAAAACCCCATAAAACACCTCAAAATTATAAATTGAAATTGAATAAAAAACATAATACCTCCACTACAGTAGTAAAGTTAATTATTTTTCTTTATGAATTTTTTAATTTTTCTCCAAAAACACTTGTTTGAAATTTATACAATTTGTAGTAAAGAAATAAAACAGTTGAAGAAATTTGTTTGACTGAATTTTTGTAAATGAACTTCTGACAAACATTTTACCATAAATTTTTTATGAAAAATCCTTTTAATAAAAATGCACTTCATAAAACCACTTAAAAAAAAAGTTTAAGATACTTTTATCTTGTTACAACATGCATGGCTGACAATTTTTGTGAAATAAACATCTAATATTCTCAGTTATTATAAATAATAAAAAATTTTCTTAAATATAATGGACTGAAAAGTCCCGGGCATAACAAAGAAAACACAGTTTTTTGGTTCAAAATTAGCTTTATTCATCAACGTAATCTCCATCAAGAGCAACGCAATCATTCCAGCGCCGCTCTAACATTTCAATACCACTTTTGTAGAACGATTTATCTTTTGCGTCAAAATAGGCCTCAGTTTCATCGATAACCTCTTCATTCGTGCGAAATTTCTCACCGGCGAGCGTTTTTTTCATGTCTGTCAACAGCCAGTAGTCGCTGGGAGCCAAATCTGGCGAAAAAATTCCGGTTTGTAACGTTTAAACATGGCCAAACACTACTCAGAAACATCAACACGTTCTCGTTTTATGGTCAACAGTGAGCAAACGCGGCACCCACTTTAAACATAGCTTTCTCATAGTCAAATGCTCATGCAATATAAAGCCAACACGTTCTTTTGATATCTTTACGATGTCAGCTAACTCACGCAACTTCACTTTTCGATCATTCAAAACGATTTTGTGGATTTTTTTTTATGTTTTCTGGTGTTATCGCCTCATTTGGACGTCCACTGCGTTCTGCATCATCGGTGTCTCTACGACCACGTTTGAAGTCAGCAAACCAACGTTTTATTGTTGTTTCTGATGGAGCGGAGTCCCCATAACACTTTTCAAGCCATTGCTTCGCTTGAACGGTATTTTTTCCCATCAAGAAGCAGTGTAAAATTAAAACACGAAATTGTTTTTGATCCATTGCTTTGAAAATAACAAAAGTAGCGTCACTCTTAGCACAATAACTCACAAACTAATGAATAGAATATCTTGAAATTTTTACAGCTGTCTTTTGAAGGTTAGTATTAACTGGAAAAAAGGTGACTGCAATAAAACTAGCACCATCTATGTGTTATGCCTAGGACTTTTCAGTACATGTATTATATTCTACATATAAAATAATAACATATAGAAATTAATGTAAAAGACTGAATCATATGCAAACGCCCAAAACCCCAAAAATTATTAACGGTGATATCTCATTTTACAAAATGATAAACATTATCGCGTTGCTTGAAAACTAAATTTAACGTGGTAAAAAATATTTTTTCGCGGTGTTTAATAATGAAGCTTGGCATATTAAAAAAGAGTATTTTGATGAAAAACGTATTATATAAAAGGAATCTTAAATATTAATTTAAATCTGTAAAATTAATTAAAAAAATTATCAGCCAGACAATATAAATATATATATATATATATATATATATATATATATATATATATATATATATATATATATATATATATATATATATATATATATATATATATATATATATATGGTCTGTCAGAAATTAATGAACAAAAATTGCCTGCCAGACAAATTTTTCAAAAATAGTCGATTATTTATTACAAATTATACAAATTTCAAACAGGTGTTTAAACAAAATTCAAAATCTCATAACAAAATAGCAGTTAATAATTTATTACCATTTTAGCCATTTAATTTTATAATATTGAGGAGGGTATAGGCTGTGAACTGGGTGCCATATTGTTTGTCCTATGACTTTTAACGATATTTTTGGAGACATTAAACTTTAAAGGTTTCAAATATTCCGAATTCGACCCATTTAAAATAAATAAAGAAAACTAATAAAATATCAAATATATTTTTTATACTAACACTGATGTCCTTTCGATGTTCGTTCATTTCAACGCACTTTGAAATAAACGCTAGTGTGGCAAGCTCCATTAAAAAATGTAAAGCTTAAACACATGTCAATTTCAACGCCCATTCCTGCATTGAAAAAAATGCTAGTATGGTAGAAGCCTAAAGCAACAAATTGGAATATAGTTTTATATAACATATCAACCATGTACCTGCACAATGCACACATCGAGGATTGCGTAGAGAAATGGAGATTACATTTATTACTCAAATTTGAAAACTTTGTGATGCCCGATGGGATGAAAATTCAGCTGTTAGTGCTAGACCGATTTTATCTCATGTTAAAAAAATGTTTCAGGATCAAAAAATGATAAAAAAGAACCAAAAGCTTCGCATAATGAACCGTTTTTGGTTTATTTTGAATTAATAGTATCATTATTACGCGGAATCATGCAAAATTTCATACAAACAAATATTGTTGAATCGAATGATATCAATTGACTTCAATTATGCTCCGATATGTGAAAAATTATTCGAACCAAATCTCCCGTAAATTACACATTCTGTCAATGGTATTGTGTTAAGAATACCTTAAATATTAAGGTTCTGAATGCTGCCGAACCAATTTTTGATACAATTATTTTTTACAGCCCTACATCATTTCGATGGAATATAAGGCTTGGACCTATTTTAATGATTGTCTAATGATTATTTCGAAAAATCTACGTTTTCGTATTACGTATCGAAGATTCATAAGAAGTTATCCTAAGATTCAAGTGTTTGATTTTTCCGAAAAATATTTCGTTTTCAAACTTTATGTGATTTAAGTTCGAAAATCAATCACTTTATTACGATGTTGAAGAAAACAATTTTGTAGAATTGTATCTTTGAAGATTTTTCCTTTGGCTTTTTTTCGGTATCCGACCTTTGGCCTAACTGCTCGCTTTCAAATAAGAAAGGACTTCGAACGCATGTTTCGGTCATAAGTGAAATAATTATAATAAAGTTTTATCGTAATTAACAAAATTCAATTCAAATATCCTACAATTTTTTCATTTTAAATATCAAATTTATATAATTGTTGGTACCCAAAATATCGGTAATACGAAAAAATTTTGCTGGCACCTCTCCCCGTTTAGAACTTTAATGTTTTGAATGTGGGCCACGGAAACATGGATGCGTTAATGAAAAAATTATATTCTAGACCATGTTACTTCAGTTTACCAGTAATAAATGAATAGTAGGTAATACAAATGCAGACCACTGGTGATAGATGCGTGGTCCGAAATTTTTTAATCAATTCAGTAGCAATTAAATATATTCGTTACAAACAAACAAACAGAAAAGCAAAGGTTTTCTCTTTGAATGACTTAAATATTAAGTACAAACGGACACCAAAATTTGAGTACAGCCAAAGCATAAAATAAAAATTATAAAAGAAAAAAAAAAAACAGCTTGATTTTCGAAATAATAAAATGTCGGTGAGTTAAAGTTACGAAAAATAGTTTTTATTTCGATTTATTTTTTTTAAATATTAGCTTTTAAGAGAAAAAAGCCATACAAAACTTAGAGATATTTAAAAACGTCTATAAAAATCCCCAATAATGGTCAATTCCCCAGTTCGGGATGATCCTTGTATAATTTGAAAAATATATTCTACTCTTAAAGAATTATATTTTTACGTAAACTTAAAAGTATAGTTAAGTAAATTCGTTTAATTGCTTAAAAATAGCATTTAAAATAACTTATTTAATGTTTTTTAACACGCTTTTATTTGATATGACCTGTATGTATGTATCTATATATGTAACGAAATCTTTGAACGTCTTTTATACTCACTTTGTAGGAACAGATTTTATTCAAATTTTGCACACTCGCCAAAGACCCATGAAAATGCAATAATTCAATCAAAATAGTCGAATATCCTGATTAGATTCGCTAGGATTAAAAATTTTCTAATCGTATCCTTTGCATGGGAGCAAGACAGATAGTGCTAGTGTGCGTTTTTAGTTTTTTTTTAAACTATAATTTATTTAAATGCATATGTAGTATCATATATTAGACGTATAGTAGGTACACTTTTAATTAAAAAAACATTAAATAAATCATCTTTAATTCTATTTTTAAGCAATTAAATGAATTAACTTATAATTTTACTTTGAAGTTTACGTAAAAATATAATTCTTTTAGAGATTATATGTTTAAAAAAAATCGGATCACCTCGAACTGGCGAATTAATGTTTTTCGTGAGTGTCTTATTAAATAAACATGCCAATTTCTCAGAAACTATTTATTTCTCCCAATTCGAATTTTTATTGAGCATCTTCTCTGAAATTTTTGAGACAATCAATAAATTCTTGCAAATGTTGTTGCAATTTAAAAGATGACCGACCGTATTTTGAAGGTTTTTTTTACTGTTTAGAACAATACTCATGAACCTATTCGTATTTTGCGTCGTAGGCTTATTTATTTTTTTTACAATGTGGTAAGCGGGATTAAAATTCTACATTTGATCGAAAAGGCCTTAAAAATAAATATTTGATAATCTTTCGAAATTTTTAAAAGAAAGGGGAGAAGGGGAACAAATCTTAAACGATCAACTAGATATTTACGATTTCCCGTTGTTCAATGCAATCTAGTCATATTTTTATTCATGTTTTATTTTGAAAAATCTTATTTATTTTTTGTATTGTCCAAAATAATTTTAAATCTAGACAAGGTGGTTTTTTACACATTTCTATTTTATTCACTTGACAATTTTAGAAATAGCATTTTTATTATTACTTGATTTTTATTACGTAAATGTAAAGTATTTTTTTCTATAAATACTGTTGTTTTTTGAAATATAAATATTATTTTGATAATGTCCTAACGAAGTTGAAACGATCATCAACAATTTTAAATAAAAATTTTAAAGTGGAATTAAGCAAAGAAAAAAGTGTTTTATTATTAATTAATATTTTAACAGTTAAAAATATTCATGAATGTAAGTTGGTGTTTATGCAAAAGATAACGAACATGTAATTGACTTCAAATATTGTGAAAACGATTCATAAAATAATGACATAAAAATCTTGAAATCTGGGAGAAAATTGTTTTTATTTTCCTTAAAAATTGGTGGAAACAAAAATAATAGGTGTACATACAATGTGCAAATGATTCACGTAAAAAAATACGAAAATAATGGATGTGCAAAAATTTCAAAAATTCGAACAATTGGGGACCAACTGCACATTTAATTTTTCTATGTTACTGGAAAATTCGTGCTTGTGCAAAAGACAATAAAGGATGTGCAAACGATTGGTGTAAAAAATTCCATAAATACGACCGTTGGGATCTGCATTACATAGATCATTTATATACGTGGAAAAGTCAAGGACTTTTATTTTAACAATTGTGATTTTTTCGAAAAATATTTTGATCAACCAAAACACGCTATTTTTAAATATTTTTTTACAAGGATTCGACTGTTCGTGTTATATTTTTCTTTTCCTGCCAAGTTTTCCTTAATAGAATTTTATCGAAATCGAAAGTTAATTCAAAATAATCAGAAGAATTCAAAAATGTTAAATTCCTGTATATTGGAGTACTGGACTAAACCAAACATTTGAACCATTGTGATTTTTTAAAAAATGCTTCGTTTTCGTGCTATAAGCGATTTTAACTTGAAAATTACTAGCTAAATTACGCCAATTTACATAAAATGACGACATGCTTTACACTTTATTTGAAATGGGAATGGGGGTCGTAAAAAGTTGGACCTAAAATGTATTCGACAAAATCCAGAACTTCAATATTAGAGCTATTCTTAACACAAATCAATAGACAGAATGAAGTTCTCGAGTTTTGCGTACTCAAGCACCTGCAGATCCTGTTCTAACAGTATACTATGGGTATGTTTGGAAACATGGAGGTGTTAATGGGCGTAAGGTATGGTATCATCAGTATTGTATAATAGCAATGTTAAATATCTTAATTTAAACTTTAATAATGTTAAACATCAAACCATACTCGCCAGTAACACTATCGGGTGTCGAAACACAGACCATAATTACCATGTGTGTTTTGTTACATATTGTGTGAATATTTCTTGTATTCACTTAGAAACTAACTTATATAATTACAGATTTGGTGACCTCGTATTAAAATATTTATTATAAAAGCTTTTATTAAACTTCTTAAAAACCCATTAATATTTATAAATAATATTTTAAGTGAATTAACTATTTTTTAATAAATTTTGCTAAGTAATAAATATTGTTTATTGTACAGTGAGGATCAAAACACAACGTCATATTGTTTGTTTGTTCAAAAAAAATGAAACATGTGAACTTTTACATGTTTCATGTTTCATTTTTTTTTTTTGAAACGTGTTCATAATTTTTAAAGTTATTTTTCTATTAAACTATCAAACCAACACCACTTAAAACTGCAAAACTGTTTCTGATGTTAACTTTCAAATGTTGAGTATTTAAAATTATTATATACGCCTGTTAATTTTTAATTGTTAAAAGCATTTAATCAAATCCACAAAAATCGCAATGCTACCACCGGATGTTTATAATTTATTAATAAACATTAGGTATTATGGGTATGCAATCATTTTGCAAAATCTCCCACCTATCAGTTCATTTTTTCATTTAAAATTCAAATAACTTGCATTTCATATTCAAATTTATTAACAAAGAGGTATGAACTATTTAAAAAAAATTTTCACAGGCATGTAAAGTCTGCTGATGTGGTGGTTATTATGGCTCGGACGACACAAAAATTTATTGACCTGTTTAATTAAACTGGAGAAAAAAATTAAAGAACTTACATTAATTATCAACCTGAATTAAACAGAGTATATGAAAATTTCGAGAACAAAAGGAAGAAACAAGGTTGAACATCTACAAATTGAAGGTATAACGTTTAAAGATGTTACTCAATACAAATATCTTGGAGAAATCAGCTATAAAAGAACGGAAATAAAGCTTTTATGAAAGCCATAAGCTATCATGAGACCAATATTTAAATATGGCAACAAAACATTAACTCATATTATAGATCATGGAAAACTTGGGAATATTTGATATAAAACATATAAGAAGAATATACGAAGCTATCAAAATAAATGAAACAAACTGGCGTATCAGATACAACTGGGAAATCAATGAAATTCTTTGTGGAGAATATGTAATGAAGTATCTAAAATAGGAAAGGTTGAGTTACTTTGGGTATATGCAAAGAAACGAATATGATAGTATGCCCAAGGGCCAAGAAGATCATGCAATCGAAAAGTTTATACAATCAGAAGGCCAGTGGCAATGAATATGGTATGATATCCAAATAACTAAATCTGTCAAATCGTTTCAGATTATATAGCTATTTAATTATGTTCACACATCACGAAAAAGTATTGTGTCGGTTATTGGCAGTGGAATTTATACTCTGTGATTCTGCTGAAACACATACCTACGATAAAAAATTCAAATTGATTTCATTAGATTTCCGCAATTATTACCGTGCCACAAAAATTGCGTACATACAAACGCATATGTGTACACAAACATACACACACTAATATATTTTTATTCTAGAATTATTATTCAGAATTATCTTTATTTTGTATTAATTATATTGTAGGAGGTACAAGTTTAAAATCAGTTCTGCTTAGATAGTAAATACCTCGGTTAAGAAGGTTTTAACAAAGTATAAAAGCATATTTAAAGAAGAAATATACAATTATTCAGATGCTTTTATTGAGCTTTTTGCATAAAAATGTTGCGTGCAAGCATAATAATGTAAGTACATGATTTCAGCAGCAAACACTACACAGAACATGATAACATATTTTCATAATTTTTTGCGGAATCATAATATTCGAGTTATTACACTAAACATTTTTAGAGATACATACTCTGTATTTGTGATAGAAACTTATTTAAATTTTTATTTTAAATGCAATGTTTAACTTAGTTCGTTAATATGTTTACCATAACTTAATGTACAATGTATACACATGTATTGATAAGATACACTTGTACTAAAATATTCTAATTTCAATATAAATACAGAAAATTTTATAAAATATTACTACATTATTTATGAAAATATTTTTCTCTAATATTTTGAAAATCTTGAGTCATTATATCAAAAACCGTTGGTTTTACATTTTATATAAAGTGTTATGAAAATTTTTTTTATGAAAATATGTTTCTCTAATATTTTGAAAATTTTGAAAGTCATTATACCAAAAAACGTTGGTTTTACACTATAAAATGACATTAGGCCAACAAATAACAATAAATTGGCATGGACCAACAACGTATTCAAAATTTTAAACATTAATTGAATTATTTATCGTACATATACATTTTATTTATTCTGATAAACATTCGAGGCAGTAAAATGATGAAAATGGTATTTTTTAAAACTTTTATTAGTGATCTGTCAACTATTAAGAGAGATGCAAAGAATATGGCAAAAATTATAAGAGTATAAAATACGAAAATAATTTCCTAATATTTTAAGATTGATACTAAAGGAAAGCTTATTTTATCATCCTTCAAATTTTAGGGTAGCTTTCCCCGGTCTTTGTGGTCCGAAATGGCTAAATCTTTAGGTAATAACTATAGAGGATTTACTGAAGGTTTTTCTTTTAAAACGAGCTAGGCCTGGTGTTTCTTCATATTATGATGCTTCTTTATATACTTTATACATTTATACTACACCCTTATACTATGAAGTAGGTCTGTAGTTCACGTAATTTTAGTATATAATTGTATTCCAAAGATTTCCTTATTTTTTAGTAAACAATCTTTCGCGGAAAATTATTTTGTTTTAAAATGTACCAAATAAGATATTGAGTGAAATTATTATGGCTGTCATCTAAAAATTGCAATATATACATTAATATTTAAAATAAGTAAAAATATAAACTTGCAATATTAATTGTTTAGATATTCGACACATAGTTGACTATCAATGTTTAAATTATTTTTAATGATTAGCATTCATAAAATACTTTAAATAAGCAGTCAAAACAGTTATAAATACCTATGTAATAATAATAATAATATTTAATACAAATTTATTTGCTTATAGCTAAATTTAAACTGAGATTGTGTCGAATTTAAACAAAAAAAAGTTTCAAACAAAAAGTTATTTGTTTTAAAAACAAACATTTTTTGTAGTTTATATATCTATCTGTTATAGTTTATGTCTAGAATACGTATCTTGATGACGAACAATCGGACAAACAGACGAAAATGGTCTAATTAGTTGATATAAAAAAAAGAATTTTGCGAATGGCAATATTTTCTAGTGCACATTTGTATTCGAAGCCTATCATCGTACAAAAGCAACAAAATCAAAAATATGCTTTTCTAAAACCATATTTCTTAGACTTTTAATTTACATTAAAATAAAATAAATAAAAAATTTTTGGTATTCAATAATAAAAGATATAGTAAGATAAGATTTAGTAGAACTGAACAAAATGCATTCAATTAACGAAAAGTTGTGATAAATGATCGAAATAATATGGGGTAAAGAAACGCGAAGACTTAATCATTAATGCACTCTTAATGTTATGTTGTATTGAAGCAGCTCCTTTAGATTTAAAATATTTTTTGTATATAAAATAATTTTAATTTCTCAATCAAGAGTTTTATAGTATATGAAACGTACATTTAAATGAAACTTTGAAATTTGAATTGAAAATGAAATTTTGAAATAAAAATGTTTGATCTCTTTTACTTTTAGGGGGTTTTAATAAGGTAATTAACCTCAGTTACTTTTTGAACACGGATTTATAATCAGCGACTCCAAAAACCCCTGAAAAACCATACTCATGGTGAAATTTGTAATTTTTTAAACTTTTTTGTCACTGTTACTATTTGGGGAGGGTTAACTACCCTAATTTTCTCAATTTTCATTGTGAGACAAAGGTTAATGGTGATGCCGAAGTGAACGAACAAACAAGAATTTTTAAAATCGGATCTGTTCCACCACTTTTCTTCATTTTTCAGCTTATTGTAGGTATTAGTTTAATTTATGTCATTTTGTTACAAATTTTTAGTTAAAATAAAGTAATTACTTAATTTTTGTAGCAATTTATTAATCTAGGCATTAGAGTAAATTGAAATTTCATTTCAAATACCAAGAGTAAAAGTCATTAATAAAATACCATGGAAAAAATTAAAATTTCCAATGTATAATAAGAAAAGAAAACTCCGAGCTAGCAATCAACAAAAGTCAAGTCGAATTACCTTTAAAAAAACTTTGGTATAACAATTACAAAATTTTAGAAAACTGATTACTATGTATATATATATATATATATATATATATATATATATATATATATATATATATATATATATATATATATATATATATATATATTTTAAATGTGTGTATTTTAAAATTTAAACAAACATTGATGATTGCAATCTTAAAATATAAGCACTACTTTTTAATACATTTATTTCATTAACAGTTTAAAACATACAACATACATATGGTTTATAAACGTTATCATCAGTATATGAATTCGTATATGAATTTCGACTGAGCAATTCGTAGATTTCCTTGATCGACTTATCGAGGATGCAAGACAATATTTCCCCGTAGCAATAGTAGGTGACTTCAATTCCCGGGCAGTAGACTGGGGCAGTAAGCTCACCAATGCACGAGAAAAAGTACTACTGGAAGCGATGACTACACTAGATGTTGTCGTCCTTAACACCGGTAAGACACCGACATATTCAAAAAGAGAGGCAAGCTTAATAGTGGATCTTACGTTCGTCAGCAGCAGTCTACCTAGAGGAAGTTTTTGTTGGGAAGTAGTAAAGACCTATACAGCCAGTAACTACAGGGCGGTAGTGTGGGAAATCTCGTCTGGTCACAACCCTCGAAAAGCAATAAGACGATCTAACGCAGTTGAATGGAAAGTAAAAGCTTTTGACCCAGCTGCTCTGGTAGTATCCTTAGAAAGCGACCCAGCTATCAACAAAGAGAGAAAAAAAGGCATTGCCTGCTGAAAAGAAGGCAAAAGAGCTAATGAAGAGAGTAACCCAAGCTTGCGACGCCTGTATGCCTGTATATAAACGTGGTATAAATCGAAGACCATCGGTGCACTGGTGGAACGATCATATTAGCGCTTTTCGTACGGAGTGTCTTAGAAGACAAAGAATATCTCAGCGTCGATCTAACTTTGCAGAGCTGGTAGAAGATGACAAGGAAGCTCGACGAAAATTTAACAAAGCCGTCAAAGATAGCAAAAGACGCTGTTGGACGGAACCCCAACAAGCCAGCCAATGCCGTTAGCTACGTGCCCGCGGTTCCGTCAAAAGATTGTCTCCAGGCTGTTTCCTCGACAGCGGGAAGTTCCCTTCAGCTAGAACAGCCTGAATCAGAAAACATTCCAACTGTTACCCAAGATGAACAAATGGAGGCATGCAACCAAGTAGGGAATAATAAGGCACCGGGGTTGGAAGGAATTCCAAATATTGCTCTAAAAACAGCTATTAAGGCAGTGCCAGCGTTATTCTCAGAGACCTACGATTCATGTCTCAAAGAGGGGATCTTTCCTAAAAGGTGGAAACATCAAAGGATGGTACTTCTCTCAAAGGGAAAGAAGCCACCGGATGAGCCATCATTTTACCGCCCACTCTGCATTGTTTCGATCCACTGTGAAAAGAATTGAAAAGGATCCTGAACCAGAGAATACAACCAGATTTACTAGTTGAAGCAATGTTATTATCAGAGGCTGCCTGGAACGCTACCAACACGTTTGCAACAGAAGTCCTCACAGACTTGCGTTCCATCGAAAGAGCAAGATCAAATTACAGATGATAGAAGAAAGGAAGATAACACCTTAGCCACCAGAAGGAATGGCAATAGCTAGATCCTCTCCCCACGAAGTAATGCCTGACGGCGGTTTCCATGAGGGATAAGAGGACAGAAGAAAAGGAGTTTCGGGTTTTAATGAGTATGGGCGCTAGCATTGAGTTTTAGATGACGCTGCGTCGATTCTTCACATATCCAGGCGATATACCATACGTACAAACACACATACATACATACATACATATATATAACGTAACACTATCTTATTATCGGGATGGAAATATAGGGTTCATCCCTATATAATTATTAGTTAGAGAAACTGAAAGTAATTATAAGATACAGTTAACACGAAAAGAAATTATTAGATACAGTTAAAATATATTGGAAATTTAGAATTTCGCAACTCAATTATTTTTGATATAAAATTTTTCTATTCAAGTTATTGAAATGAAGTAAACGAAATTTGGAAGCTTTCTTTCTAAGGTTTTTTAAATATTTTAGAATGATTCGTTACAAAATGTGAGGTTTTAGATTTTTTTTTTTAAATCGTGATTTTTCATGGTTTTAACGTTCTCCCCTCAGCTATAGTTCGGGACATGACTGATGAATCGAGTTAAAAGTATTTTCGTTATATTTCTCATAAAGTCTACTTACTCTCATCATTTTCAGATTTCTGAAGCATTAGCTTCAATTCGAAAAAACGGAATTAAAAGTAGAAAATTTCGAATACCTGTTTTTTCAAAAGGGATGAAAGTATTAAATAAAAACATCATATGGTAACTTAGCTAACTTATCTTCTCAATTTTTATAATCCGGTAAAAGACAGATGTTACTTTGAGTCATTCACATTTTATAGCCTTTTAAAAAGCCTTGAAAAATTAAAAAATGCAAACAATTGAATAAGAATACAAATTGGATAAGAAAATGAAAATATCTAATATTAAATAAGATGAAAGTTGAGCTTTTTATTTAATACTTTCATCCATTTTGCTTCATTTTTTATCCCAAAAAGGGATAGTTTTAGAATTTTTCGAAATTTTCTAACGCGCCGCCACAGATTAGTAACTCTGTCAACGTGTTTTTAACTCAAATTTATAGAAAGCGCATAAATTCTATTTGGTTTAAACGAAAATGCATATAAACTAATTGTTATTTTTATTAATATAAGATACAATAAAAACTGTATTATCACGGCGGAAATTGAATATTTCTAGTGTATTCAATAGAATATTTTTTGGGTTTTTTAAGTAAAAATTTGACGGAAAAACTTTTTTTGATGGTGAATTACTTCACTTTTACGTATAATTGTTGTTCATATTTTAATCGTTTTAATTTGATCATATCTTGGTAAGCCAGCCTGAAAACTATCACATATAATTAACATTCACACAAATATTTGGGTGTTAAATATTTTATGAAAACATTAAATTCGATATTTCTTAATTGATTCTAGTAAATGGAAATATTTATATAAAATTTGTACAATTTGTAGAAACAAATTTACTTTTTATGTTGGTTCATTACTCGCTTTGTACATTTTTGCGTTAATATCCAATATAGTTATTTGTTATCTATTCAAAATAAAACTTCTTTATCTCTTCTCACTAGCAGTATGTCGAACTGTCAACTATATAAAGTGTGCATATCGCATTGTTCAAGTATTACCGGAATCATTCTTGGTTCAAGAGGTCCATATACCTTTCATCAAGTGTATGTGTGCCACAGCAAAAATTATCGGGTGAACGCGGTCCCGGGTGTACCCCAGCAAATACCAGGTAAATACCGGGTGCATATAATGTACCGGGTGCACACTAAATACCGGGAATCCGATAAGAAAGGATTTGAAATTCTTCACCAAAGGGTAGAATTGCATCCGCATGTAAACGATGTAATATCATTTATTAAAATGTGAAAAATAACACAGCAACGCGTAAACTGGGTGGGTATGCTTCTAAATATAAATTAATATCATAATTTATTCTGATTTGCCGCAACTTCATTATTTAGTTATAGACAGTTGAGAATATGTTATTATATTTAGGAGATATTGATGTTGATTAGAAATAATTTATATAACAAAACAATGTTTACCCGGGTCAGCTATTCAAAATAGAATTTATTTATCTCTTCTTTTCTATATAAGTGGTTCTGGACTATTTTTCATCAAGTATATGAGAACTACAGCACAATATACACGAATTGTGGGTACACTAGTACCGGGTACACATCAAACACGAGTGTATATATAAATATTTCGTGTCACGGGTATCCCACACCAAATAGTGGGCTACACATCAAATACCGGGCATCCCATAAGAAAAGATTTTCTGAAATTCTACCCCTAATGGGATGAAAAGCAGAGGCAAAGTTTGTATGGGACAACGGAATTCCTTCGTCCAATCTGCTTCAAATTGACATGCAATCGATGTAATATCAATTGTCACCGCAACGTGTCCGGGTTTGCTTTAAAATATATATTAATATCATTATTTATTCTAATTTGCCTTAGCTTTCAGTATTAAGAAATAGAGGAAAGTTGTTAAGAATATGTTATTATACTTAGAAGATGTTGAAGTTAATTAGAAATATGTGGCAAAACGACGTTTGCCGGGCCAGCTAGTATATATATAAATCAATGCCACTTTTCGTTGTAATTTTATAACTCAAGAACGGGTTCACCTATCCAAACAAAATGTTTAGGCTTTTTCGGAGTATTTAGTAGACGGTTTATGTGAAGTTTGCACAAAATCGGTCCAGCGGTTCTTCATTTATCACATTTTTTGTAAGAAATGAATTCAATAAATGGCGGATCATTTTGTTAATGGGGATTTAGCTGTCAATTTGTTGATTACCTTGGAAATGTACAACGAGGCTTTGATAATAATTGAAGATATGTGTGTAACGATTGCGAATAAAGCATAAGTATAATAGGGTATTACCGCACCAAATCTTGATATGCAAGATTTGTTTGACCGTAAATTGCAACGTGAGCAGGAATTGAATTCTAATGATTTGCGTTTATTTGTACAATCGAATATAACCAAATTGAATATTCAACTAAACCTTGTATATGACATATTCCAATAATGCAGATGAATTATATTTTTTGGATGCACCCAAAAAATATAATATAAGGTGGTACAGGCAAAACGTTCGTTATATCATTGATTTTAGAGACTATTCCATCGGAACAGAAAATTTCATTTGCCCTTGCATCTACGGGAATTGCTGCTACATTATTAGAAGGTTGCCGGGCCGCACACTCTGCCCTAAAATTGCAATATTTCGAGAAATTCTGCTATGGCAAAAGTTCTGCGAATAACGTGAATTATTTTATGGAATGAGTGTACAATGGCGAATAAAAAATCACTAGAAGCATTTAATCGAACAATGCAAGATTTACGAGGTAATCAACAGCTTTTTGGTGGTACTTTGATATTACTGTCAGGGGATTTTCGTCAAACATTACCTGTCATTGCTCGATCGACTCCTGCTGATGAAATTAATGCCTGTTTGAAGTCATCAGTTATTTGGAAATATGTACAAAAATTGACACTGAACAATAATATGAGTATTCACCTATAAATTGATCCAGCTGCCCATGAGTTTTCAAAACAATTGTTAGAAATTGGTGATGGCAAAATACGCTGTACCGAACAATTTTTGTACAATTGTGTAATCGATAGATAAATTGATTGAATGTGTTTTTCTGAATATTCTTCAGAATTACAGAAATCATGATTGGTTGAGAGAACGCGCCATTTAAGCACCGAAGAACATTCATATCAATGCCATTAACTTTCAAATTCAAGCGAAACTGCCAGGTGTAGTCACGGTATACAAATCAATTGACAGTGTTATGAATTTAAATGAGGCAATGAATTATCCAATTGAATTTTTTAATTCATGGGAATCGGCTGGTATGTCACCGCATTGCTTGAATCTGAAAGTTGGTTCATTGATTATATTATTGCGAAATATTAATCCACCAAAACTGTATAATGGCAGTGAAAAAGTTATTGCCAAATTTAATTGAAGCTACGATCTAAACTGCTAAATCAAAAGGTTTGATACCGCGTATCCCTTTGATTCCAACTGATATGCCATTTGAGTTTAAACTATTACAATATCCTGTGCGTTTATCATTTGCGATGTCCATCAACAAGGCCCAAGGGCAAACACTTCACGTTTATGGTGTGAATTTGGAGGAATCATGTTTTTCACATGGCCACCATTATGTCGGTACCCCCAGCCGTTTGTTTATTGATGCTCAAAATGGAAAAAATAAATATATTGTTTATTCAAATGTTTTGGATTAAGTTTTAAAATAGAATCACTTAATAAAATATTTTTTTTGTTTGAAGAAATGAATTTCATGTCCCAATTAAATTTTTTTTTTATTTCACTTAATACGTAGCGAAGCACGTACCGGGCCGCTAGTAAAATATAAAATATTATTGTATTATATACGAGTCATTCCATATCAAATCATAAAATGTGAGGCGCGGTCCGATTTGCTGAAAATAGGCATAAATGTTGGACTTTTCGCCCAAAGACAGGAAACCTGACCTGCTTTTTATTGTCCGTTACGTAATTACCGGTTAGCACCTTCTACAAATAAAAAAAAAATTTCAAACCCTCATTTATTATTGGTCAAAAAAATTTTCCATTCAAGTTATTGAAGTCTTGTAAATGGTATTTGGAAGATTGCTTAAAAAACTTTTTTTAGGAGACATTTTAAAACTTCTGAGTTGTTTCGTTATCTAATGGGAGATTTTTGATTTTTCAATAATTTTAGGTGAATTTTCTATTCGCTATAACTATGGATCCTATTAATGCATCCAAATTGTATTCATTATATTTCTCATAAAGTCTACTAATTTTGAGATCATTTTCATATTTCTTGATCACTATATTCTATTCGAAAAAACGAAAAGAAAATTCAAAAATTTAGAAACTCTCCCCTTTCTGGAGATTTAAAATGAAGCAAAATGAAAATATTAAATAATAAATTATGTAGTGAGTTTGCTTATCTTCTCAACTTTCAAAATCCGCTAAAAAAAGGTGTTACTTTGAGCCCTTAAAATTTGTTAACATTTTAAAAATTCTTAAAAAATTAAAATGGTATTTATAATAACAATGGTAAATATCCAAATTAATGCAAAACTAATGGATAGAGAAATGCAAAATATCTAGTATTAAATTAGAATTAAAGTTACCTTATCGCACCAGCCTTCATAATCCGTAAAAATTTGCTGTAATTTTCAATTAGATTATTAAACAGCTATTTGAAAATTGAAAGTTGCTATGTTTTTTGACATTATATATGCAACAAATGTGGATAACGAAGTGAAAATATCGGATATCAAATTAAATGAAAAGTTTGCTCATATTACTAGTTTTCAAAATCTGTCAAAAAATTTCTGTTGTTTTAATTCACTGGGATTTTATAAAAATGGTATTTTATCATACTTTTAAAATTCAAATTTATTATTTCATATAATACAATATGTTATATACGAAAGTTGTACAAAATAAATATCAGGAAATAAAAATATTTACAATAAAACAACTTGAAAAGTTTGCTCATATTGTCAGCTATCGCAATCCGTTAACGATGTGTTGTTATTTTCTTTTTTGATGGATTCATAACGTTTTATATAATCCTTGAAAATTACTTGTGTTGCTTAAAAGTTTTAAAACATTTACTATAAAATCTCAGGGAATGACAATAAAAAAAAAATTTTAATGGATTCTAACGGCTTGCGGAATGAACAAACTTTCCATCGAATTTAACATTACATATTTTCACTACCTTATCCACATTTTTTTGTATTTATTTTCATGTCATTGTTAAATAACATAAGTTTTATTTTTCAAGGATTTTTAAAAGACTATAAAATTCCAAGGACATAACACCACTTTTTCACAAGTCCACAGTTATAGTTAAGTTAAAGTTCAGGTCAAAATAATAAAAAAATTTGTTTTAAGAAAGCTTCCAAATGCCATTTCAATAAATTCGATGGACAAGTTTTAAATCAAGAATAAATGAGGCTATAAAATTCTTTCTCATTATTTTTTTCATTTGTTGAAGGTGCCAATCAGCAATTGCGTAACGGACAATAAAAATAAGCTGATTTCATTTGTTTTGATGAAAAGCCCAACATCTATCAAAATGTATCTGCGCTCCACATTTGATGATTTGATATGGAATGACCCATACAAGAATTTGTATTTTACTACAACGCAAACGAAATAATTATAAAACTATGTGATCAAAAGTAGAATCAGAACCGAATGACTGTCTAACATTCAAGTATTGAATTCATAAAATGCATAATAAAAACTCTGGAACTACATACCATCGTTTGGCTCAAAACGTAATGTATCTTATGAAAATTCAAAATCTCTGCTTATGAAAATTCCAAGTTTATTCCGATGAAAATTGTAATCTAATATCGAAATATTATTTGAATTAATTTTTTAATATCGTTATATTTATCCTGAATTGAATATTATAAAAAAAACCGGTATCCAATAACTTGTATATCTATTTATCAATGTAATGGAATATTGCGAACTAACTTTAATAAACTGTAAGTCGTCTGAAAAGTGTGAAATTATGGAGACGTTTAACGGCCAGTGACGTAATAGTACGGTACTACTTATCAGCTACATTATACCTTAGCGAAAGTCGAAAATATGATTGAAAACACAAATTTGAATGTTGGAGGCTATAAGACATTATATGTTTGGTTAATGTGAAGACAGTAATTAGATTTTAAAATATAGTTTAAAAAATAAAAAAACAAAGCAATTACAGTTTTATCATGTGCAGGACTAAATAAAATAAAATCATTTTAATTTCGAATTTAATATGTCGTGACATTAACGTTCTAAAGCGCGACGTTAATAATAAAAATGCATGTTGGGTACCATGCTTTTAAATATTGAATTTCACGTTACAATCAAAACTATTATGTCATTTCAGACATGATTATTTTGTGGTTTAAAACCGATAGAGGGGTTATATTGTATATTATCATAGTTAAATACCATATTTTGATGACAGCATATTGTGGTGCCCATTATTCCGATATGTGTTTCGAGCCTGAATCATGTTTTCTGCGTGGTTTATTAATTTGAGCTATCGGGGAAAGTAGAACTATTACAAAAGATAATGGCTTTAAAATTATATTTTTAAAATCTCCATCTCTAGACCTTATAAAACTAGCTTGTGATATAATAAAGCCTTCCTACAATGATTACTCCATAAAATTCAAAAAAATAACCATAAGACGGTTATTATATATTTCCTATAATAACTAACGTCGACGAGATGTAAACAAATATGTTGAGTAATCAACAAATTTTGTTGAACATTCTCTAAACCAAACAAAATGGTTAAGGAAGTACACTCTTAAGAGCCCATTTTATTGTCCAATGATCAATTTACTGCTGTTTTATACTTTTCCAAATGTTTGGTAAAATCATGTTTTTCACTACACATGTTTTACGAAGAAAATAGATAAGGCCTACTGATAACTTTCTTTTATTAACACAGACATGCCAAGTCTGTAAATCATATAGATCTCTAAGTAAGATCATTTTCTTGGTATTTATTCAATATATAATTACGATTGAAACTCACGTTTTATAAATTCTAATGTGGCAGCTCGCATTTAACAGAATAAAAAGTTTGAACCTCCGTTGTACATAAAACTGTAGTGTGGCTGCTTGAATTTAATACAATAGAAAGCTAGAACGGTTGTTGGATTCAACGGACGTTAGAACAATAAACACTAGATACAATAAACGCACGTTGGTACAATAAACAAATTAACAAATTCATCTTGGTCTATAATACCATATGCCCAATATAAACAAAGAGTTTTATGTAAAGTTTTATTTCATCAAAAAGATGACAATGAGATGAAATTTTGGTGATGTATTCAGATATAAAAAGTAAGATCAAGTTCATGAATGAGAAAAATTAATCCATTAGATGCTATGGATCTATGACTCAACTTTTTACCATAAGAGATACAAGAAAATTTAAACACGAAAAATGTTGACAACTTTTGTTTGAAACATTTTTTCGTAAAATTTAGCTAATAAACACATTTAGGTAACTACAATACTTATTATTATACATGTATCTATAACTGTATAAACTGGATATTAATAGTATTTTATGAATACTAATTAAAATAGTCAATGACCAAACAATAATATTTCTTCATATGCTGAGTATTTAAACAATTAACTCCGTTGTTACCTTCACTTGTTTTATATTAAAATCATAGAAATGATCAATAGGATTTATGATCAAAATCTGTAAATAAATTGTGTGACGACCGTTTCAATACCTTATGCAATATATACAAAACGATCGTCGACATAATTTAATAATAAAAGATTTGAATATTCAATCAGTATGGTTTCACGAAAAAAACTTCGTAAGCCTTTTATTTAATTGAAGAAAATCTGAATTTTCGAACTAAAGCTCTCTTATACCCGTAATACGTATTAAAAACTTATTTCGATATTTAAAAAACAGCAATAAATTGATTAAAATATTCTTACCTAAGTTTTGAAAAAAAAAAATTAACCTGAAGAATTTATCGTCTCCTAAGGCACATCGCACATGAGGTGATTTGCGTGAAATCGGCGATATCATACATATGATTTGCTTATGGAAACCAATGTATAGTCGCACACGACGTGATTTTGGTGATTTGAAATCATACATGTGATAAAAAAATCGTTGTAAAAATGCTTCGTTTTTAAAATCATATGGGCAACTTTTTTTTATTCTTGTTTATACAGTCATATAAATCAATGTTTATGACAAAGATAGAGAGTTAAATAATGTTATGTTTAATATTTAAAAATAAAAACTTGTCAATGCTTGTTTATATACAAAAAAAAAAGCTTAGATTGATGTCCTGAACCATATAGAACAGGCTTAATAGGCGCATCTTATAAAACAGATCATAAATTTTTTTATATACATACATATGCTTTAAAGAAAAGGAACGAAGAGTAGCGAGTATTAAGTAAATGCTTATATTATCCTGCAATATTTATATCTTTGAATACATGCTATACTTTTATCACATATATGGTATTGTTGCAACTGTTGTGTCGTATACGGATAGACATTACTTTCCATAAGAAAATTACATGTACGAAATCGCACTGTGTAAGATATGTATAATCAAATACTGAAATCGTAAGAATTCCATCATGATGCGACAACAATCGTATGTAATTTTACATTCGTAAGCAACGTTGTCAAATACATAAGAGCTTTCACCTATAGTATTACTCAGTTAAATGCTCAACCTAAAAAATTTCTAGACATATTTATTATTTGTGGATAGCAGAAAGGGAAAAACCTCTTTCTCTAGGTATATGTCTCTTAATTGTTGTAGCAACGTTGCAATAGATACAACATTTCTTCATTTTGGCCGTAATGACGTTCTGCAAGAGTTTATAAACTTATTTATAACACTTTTCAAGCGTCAATATTAATTTCATTCATTTCAATAACAGAGTAAATAAACAGAAATGAACTTAAACTTATTTTATAAAATTAAGCCAATACATCTTATACTATTACTGAAAAATATTATATATATTGATTCTTTTATTATTTAATATGTTTACAAAATGAACTGTAGAAATACAGTAATTGTACAGTGGCTATAATCTATATCTATTCTAATCACATTAAACAAATAAAACAAGTTAAGGTATAACAGAGTAAATTTTTTAGATATTCGATACTTATCGATTGAGCATCAATGTTTGAATTACTTTAATCATTAGCCTTCAAAAAACACTGTAATATATACAGTTATAAATTTATATATATATATATATATATATATATATATATATATATATATATATATATATATATATATATATATATATATATATATATATATATATATATATATATATATGGTTAAGTCAGAGTATATTAGTATTAACCCATCTCAGTCTCCCGTTAGTCATCAAGATAACTGAAAAACGACAAGAGACAGGTAGTTGAACTTTTGGTGTCATATTTTGGATTTTAAAAGTGAGTCTAAGTTCGTAAGTGAGTAAAATCGGTATAATGGGACAATTAGATCCATGAGCCAACTTAACCATAAAAAAAGATTCAAAACAATAATTATTTGATTAAAAAAAATTGTATGAACATTTTTCGGAATGTTTATATTCGCCACAGTTTAAGCTAATTAACAGATTCTTATTATATCCGAAAAATGTTCATACAAGTTTTTTGTGTTTGTTTTGAATCTTTTTTTATGGTTAAGTTGGATCATAGATCTAATTAGCCCATTATACCGATTTTGTCAATTTACGAACTTAGAGTCACTTTTAAGATCCAGAATATGACACCAGAAGTTCAACTAGCTATCTCTTGTCGTTTTTGTAAGACGAAATGAGAATTTCAAATGGCTTAAAGTATAATCTTTTATAATCTATATTATTTATTACTTGATGTATTTCATCCTTTAAGACACTGTATATACATATTTTGTTATTAGTAAACAAACTACGTAGTACCCCTTCTTCAAAAAACGTTACAAAGTCGGAGCAACTTCTGTTGCTCCGTGTGCGACTAAAATGCTGTGATATCGCTGATATCGGTGATATCGCCGATATCGGCGATTTCACCGATTTCACCCAAATCACCTCATGTGCGATGTGCCTTAGAGTAAATAAAAATAATTAAAACATCATAAACTACTTAGAAATAAACGATAGCCTTATTGGGGAAGAAATCGTAGAATGTACTAAATTACGTACAAAGGATATAATAGATGAAACTAGAATGTCCAAAAAAGTATGTATGCGAAAGCTTACAAAGCAAGAAAGAAAGTCGGCCTGATTCGTTAACCTGTTTAGCATCATTTTGTAAAGTTTATAGGACGATGAAAACTCAATATTTGTATTCGTTATCTAATAAAAATTACAAAAATCCCGTAACCTAGCTTAAATATGCTTAACAATTCAAATGTTAACTAGTACCATATTTTATACACATATTTCAAAATTCAGGAAAGTATTTTAAACAACGGGGGTGGTTTTATACTGTCCCCAATAAAATAATATAATGCGTTTATCAGCGAAGTCTTTAATGCATTTTTCATTTTTATATCACACGGTAGATAAAATCATCTAGCTGTCTATTCTGAACAAAAACTTATTTGTGTTCAAAATATATTTAGCAGGTTAACGAATCAGGCCACCAACTGATTGTCGTATTTTCAAGGACAAAATAAAAAACATTATTTTAAAAGATAAAGTACTATGAAAAAAGGACGAGACAATTATTATTAATCATATCTAATACTCATTAATTATATGATAGGTGTCATGTGATTTGTAAGCGAGGGAGGGAAACTGGACGCTGCTTTTACCCCAGGTGACAGAGAGTGTAGATGCATCCCTGTGATAGTAACCACCCCTCCCCTTATTGGAATGCTAGATTATAGTACCATTGATGAAATCTAGTTTCAATTTTCAGAAGAAAAAACAAGTACTTTCTTTCAAAAAGTGAATAAAATATTTTAAAAACATACCTACTGTACGAGTATTATAAAATGTATTTTTAAAACAATAATAAACAAAAATGATTTCATTTAATACAATATATAAATAAAATATCGAATCGATATAAAATTTGGTAGGTTTTGAATCAAAAGAATGTTTGATTTTTAATAACGCAATATAACAGCTGTTACTACAAAAAGTCTACTATTAAAAGTGCAATAATATATGTTAAAACTAATTATTGCAAACGCACTAGCTATTTTACTAATTATTATGAGCGTTATGGAAATATAAGAATCGGAAATTTTTCATTCATTTTTAAAGAAGTTGATTTATTGACGACTAATGGTACAAATTGAGTATCTTTTTCGGACGTCTCCAAATTATATGATTTTCCGATAAAAAAAAATCTGATGTCACTCTAAGCAAATATTATAATTTCGACGAATTCTCCGTTTTTATGTCAAAATTGTGCATACTAAATTTCATAGCATTTTGGTGATTTTTTTATGTTATTTGTTCGCAAAAAAAAATGTATATTAATATTAGAGATATTAATAATAATAATAATTTTCTGTATTTTCATCAACTTTCAAGTTTTACCGGTATTGGTATCCATACATTAACTATTAATATACTTTTGAAATGAAAATTTTGAATGGTGACCGATTTCATGAAAAATATGTGCAGGCAGTTACTATTTCTAGAAACAGATCATTTATTGAGCTGGCTTTGTTTCTTGATGGGCAAAAACGGTTTTAATTATTAAAAACTATCTGATTCATTCGTTATCAAGCGTTTAGTTAGAAGATCTTTCATTTAAATTGTTAAAGACTAAAATTGGATGAGATGGAAGAGTGCAAGGCTCGGACATTGAACTTGACTTTCAATTCTTTATGAAATTTTCTCTACTCAAAGATCTCCAAATATCTTCAATTATAATGAACATTGTCTAAGAACACTCAGTGAGTCAAGACGTATCTTTTGATAACTAAAATTGGATGAGTTAGAGATTGTTGAGAGCACAACAATAATTGTATCCGTTATTTAGAATTTAAGATTTAAAATGAACCGATGTACCGAGTTATTGATTACAGTAATATTGGATATGTTATTGTACTTCTACATGGGGTATCAACTAATTTGTATGGGATATTAGGGAACAAACTGTACAATATGTACACGACGTCAAATCGTCCACTTTTGGATACGTCTCGAGAAAAGTGTTAATGTTGATTTTAAATGAAGCGTGCGTGGTGGGTGCCTTCTTTTTCCCCAAAAATGATGGTTTTGGATACACAATGATATAAACTTCTAACTATGCTATAAGTATTGTGGTAGGAAGAGGTTTGTTTTAAAGAAAAACTTCCAAACTTCCCAAGCTCATTAGATGAATAAAAAACTTTTTAACAAAACAAGTCGTAGAAACTGAAAAGCAAAAAATAATAAACCTTTATTATTTTAACTTAATTACTAAGTTCTGACTCTAAAGTTTTATTTACGTCAGTAATTTTGAGTTGGCGGCCACGTATTACGATTAACTTAATTAATTTGCATGTTTGGGGCCGACTCAAAATTGCTTAGGTATGCTTACATTAATTTAAGAACTTAGTTATTAAGGTTTATTAAAAACTCAAAGTTTTCGTATAATTGCTTGCTTATACTAGAGTCTGAAAATTTTTTAATAAATTACTCAAAATCAAGATTAAGTTGACGCAGCGTATTCGTCATTCGCATTCGCCTGCTCGTACTTACGTACGCTATCTCAATCTAAACAAATGTTTTTTTCCAAATGTTAGTTGCGATAATGTTACACTTTCATCAATCGTTATGTTTGTGTGATTTCAAAGAATTTAAGTCTTCATCGAGAAACTGGAAATCCTTCTATGCAAAAATTTTTCCAAGCTTACTCTTCTGAAAAGGCTTCCGCGTATTAATTCTTTTATACATTAGTTGTTTATTTTTTTCGTTGAATTTTGGGTTGTTTTTAATAATTTTTTCATTTTAAAAAACCTTTTTCTTTACACTCATATATAAATTTAGTTTCTAAAGAACTATTCCTATATCAAGCATATGTTAAATCATTTTAAAACAAGTTAATGATTAAAACAAAAAAGTTATTATAACACACGTAAGTTGAGTTATTTTTTTGTGTTTATTATTAACAACTCATTAAACTACTTATTTAATTAATATTGTATTATATTTAAATAATTTTACGGCACGGAGTCCATCTATGAAGCTGCCCCCTGCATCGAACTGCGTTCGAAATATTATATTGACAAATATATATATATATATATATATATATATATATATATATATATATATATATATATATATATATATATATATATATATATATATATATATATATATATATATATATATATATATATATATATATTTCTTAATTAAATTACTGATTGAAAGTTGTATTAGTATTTAGTACTTATCAAGATAAGAATACAGATGTAGAATATAAATTTAAAATTTGAATTATAAAATATATAAAAATACATTTTTGAATTTTAAAAATATGTATTCAATATATGTTTTCATGCTATTAATTTATTTTATAAAGATGAAATTCAATAAAAACAGTTTATGACTGTCCAAATAACTTTTTCTAAATTTCTGCACAGATTGTCGTATGCCTAATTATGATTCTAAGAACATAAAGGAACTGGAACCAAATTAAAATTTCCAAAAAATTACCTCATAATATCTAGCACGATTACGATCATATTTCCTTGAATTACTACTTGTCGTTGAATTACTACTACGTTTTTTCCCAGAGAACATCATTTTTCTTCACAAAAATTTTATTTATAAAAAATTATAAAAAAATATCACAAATATACACATACTCACACACACACTTATAACACCTTGTACACTAACCGAATGGTTATAAAAATCAATCCACTTTCGATTTATATTTACAACAAATAATTTTATTTTTTATAAATTTGTTTTTATTAGAAATTTTTCTTAAAATTATCATGACTATGGTAAATTTTCTATGTTTTCACAAGAAAATATTTTTTTTTTTTAAATGTTTCAACTCTATGGTTTATTTTTTTTTTTAATTATTTACATTGCTCAAAATTATTGCTTACGATTTTTTGGAATTAATTTGCATATAAAAATAACTTTTTTCAATATGTTTGATGAATTTCAAAATTGTGTTTTTATTGTTTAAATTATTTACGTTTTGTATAAATTATCTTAAATGTATCACATGAGAACAGTAATTTTTATCACAATGTTAAGTTTTCTTAACTTAATTTCGTAATGTTTTTTTCACGCATTCATTACTCAAACACTGTTATCAGATTAGCAATAATCACAAGTGAAATATTTACATTTTAAATCAAATAATAATAAAACACAATTTAATTTTAGTAAAAAATTAATTATGTATATTTATTTAAAACAAAACATTGAGCATTTTTTTTAAATTAACTTTTCACATTTTTTCTGTGTGTATAAAAAATTTCACTGAAAAACTATTTGGTTTAAACGTGGGATTTTACAGCAGCACTACAGAAAATCAGAACTGTCGAGATTCTAAAAATGTTGTTTGGTATGTTTATAGTGTTGACGCTTAAAAAGTGTTATTTTTAGAATGTTACTTATTTACAATATCTTCTCTGGAAATATATATATATATATATATATATATATATATATATATATATATATATATATATATATATATATATATATATATATATATATATATATATATATATATATATATATATATATATATATATGTATTACAAATATTATTAAAATTAATTTTATGATTTATCTATCTGTAACATATTTTCGATCTAAAATAAAATGAATAACAAGAAAATCAATTTATTCAAAATCTTCAAACAATCGATTTGTAATTATAACTTTGAACAAACTATTCAATTCGCATTCATTGTTATACACAATTTGTTTTCAAACTATATACCTGTAGTATTCTTGATACTTTCTAGTCTTGCTTTAGAATTGCGGATTTAATTTTTTATTGTTTCAAAACTGAATCACAAAATGCAAAAAAACAATTTTTTTTCTCCAAACAGCAATTTTTTCAATTAAAAAATAAAAATAAAATTTAACGAATGTGGTTCGTTTAAAAATAAATTCAAAAACATAACGTTAACATTAGGTACCAAATTTCTATATTTTTACTTTTGAAAAACAGCAAAGCTACAAATTTTCATATTTCCGTCTTTTACAAATTCTTTAGAAAATTAAATTGCGCGCTGTATATGTTTCTCGGTTATGTTATTTTGCATTCTACGTAGGTATTATTACTATGAGCATAGGAGTATCATTTTTGTGATCGATTGTCAGATTCTATATCTTAGATATTTTTAACAATTTAATTTGTTGTAGAATCACACAATCAAACACCAAAATGAAATAATTCGCTTGATACATGTTTGTGGATAAGTCATACTACTCTACTTATATCTACAAACATACAAAGTGGAACATAGAACATAATACAATTCATATTTAAGTACCAAGCATCTGGTGTTCAGTTGGTAGCACTGCCGAAAAGCAATTGGAAAATCTGAGGTTCGATTCCTAGCAGTTGTGTAATGTTTTTAATACTATCTTTGTGTAGATTTCGATTTTTTCCCCTAATTTCCTAGATCAAATTATTTTGTATTTTATAAATACGTATTTCGACTACAAAGTAGTCATCATCAGTATGAATTAGCTAGTTGTAATGATTCTCTGAGGAGATGTTACTGGTTGCTAATTTGGTGACGGTGTGCATAATAATTTGATCTAGGAAATTGAGGAAAAAATCGTAATTTTATTCGAAAAATCCTAGAGTTCTCATTAATAATTATTAAAAAAAAAAAAACTATTTTTGTGTCTTTCAATGCATTCTAGGGCAAATTTTTTTCCTCATTTAAATTTTCTTTGATTTACTTATGTATAATTTTTTACAAATAAAAACATGACATGAATTATTTATTTTTGAGAAATGGAGAATCAAATTACTCAAAATAAAAGAATACTAAAGCGCATTGTTCGTTCAATATAAAAGTAATTAGTTTTAATGATAGTGATTATTACAATTATTACGAATAATTGATAGTGTAGAACATATGTATCACATATATCTATATATATATTAGACAAAGATAAAAGTGCTATGGATCCAGATATATAAACAATTTTTGGAGTGTGCATATTATTACTAAAGACCAAAACAGCAACACCTCTACAGAATATATTGTTTTTATATAGAGGTCGACACATGGAAGCGGGCAACTTGGACTATCGGCGCCTGCGGCTATATATTTTTATACAAGTCGTCGAAAACTTTCTCTTGGCAGAAATTTGATTAATGTATCTTATACAGTAAGATGGCTTTCGAACTTGAAGTAACACACATGTTGGCAAAATTGGACAGTAACAAAGATGTCTACCTTTAGGACTATGGTAATACTACGTATACACCAAAAATTATTCACGTATCTGATCCATATGACTTTCATATGGTCGGATCTCCTAGTATCTTTTTCTTCCCACCAGGTGAATTTGCATGGTAATTTGTAACAGTAAATTTCAAATATAAATTTTCTAATTAATCCTTGGTTAATACTTGGTAGTTCTATGAACTGTAGACCTAAATCAAAAGTATATAAATAATACGTACACAAAATTTACAAGATATCTGACACAATCCAAAACATGATCGTAGACAAATTAAAAATCATATGTCAAAACATTAAGTGTTAAATATACGTAAATAAAAAAAAATAGGACATATGTACAGGCTACTAGGCTTCTAATGATAAGAGAACCTGATTTCAAATAGACTTAATTCAGGTTTTCTACTAAGTTTCCTGTAAAACTACTACCTAATAATTAAAAATAAACTGTTAAGGATTACCTACTGCTACATACATTGTCTAAAATTTGTTACAAAGGAGGATGCAAACTTTGATTAGCTAATAACTCCTAAAAACAAACAATATAAAAAAAATTATTTACGATTAAAATTTTAGAATTTAAAAATAACTTTAATATATAATTTAAGGATTAAAAAAATTAAGAATTTTAAATAAAGATGTTTTTAATGGTAATTGATTTCGATTCAAATATACCCAAGTTCGAAACCGATTAATAATTTTAATTTTTTTTAGAAAAGATTTTTTTTTGTTGATATTTTAGTGATTTTTCCAGAAGGGGGAATTGAACAATAAAAAGCTATACAGTTAATTTTGAATGTGATAAATATACCTAGCAAATTTTTACAAAATCGAATAAGGTGTTCGAAATCTACAGCGGAAAAAACATCGATAAATACAGACAAACGAAATTCAAAATCGTCTACTTATGCCATAGATCTCACTTCGTTTCGTCAAGAAGAAAATTTTTGATTGATGAATAATAATTTGATAATAAAATCTACTTCGGTAGCACAGTAGCAGGGACGACGAGTTCTGTATACAAAGCTGGAATCGCCTGGATTACATGCATGAAATACGAGGTAATTAGTATTATCTACGTATTTCAGTATCATTAAAATTGGAATTTAATTCCTTAAAACTAGAATTTCGTCTCTATGGTAGAATTTCGTCACTGAAATCGAATCGTTTTCAGTGACTTAAAACAATATTATAACTTTATTTTGCCCTTAAATTTATAGTTTGTTTCTTGACTTCTTATTGTTAGTTCTATATTTGTTATGACTGAATTTGTTTTATAACAGTTTATTTTTTCTTATGAGTATAAACATTTTATTGATTGAAAAATAATATTTTTGTTTTATTTATTTTTATTATTATTTTCAAAGAAGAAATAAGTTAAATCTTAGACTTGGATAGAAAATTTTTTTTCTTCCCTATTCGATTTATTCTTTGCATGGTCTTTTGGAAGAATCATATTTTTGCCAGAGGTAGAAACTCACAATATTTTTCATTTATGTTCTTATTTTACTTGCTTTTCGTAAACAATACAGCAACACCATATCCTCTCTACCACAACCAGAAAAAGTAATCAAAAAGTAAAAAAATATATATTTATCGACTGATGCGAATACTCAATGATTTTTTGTAGTGTTTTTAATTTAACTTTTCTAGATTTGTAAGAAAATCGAAGAAATTTTAGAATTAATTAGTGGGCAATATCTATCTATACACATCGGTATTTTTTGGATAATGTTCATAGTCTTAAAAATTGGTACCCTTTACATTATTAACAGAACCACCGCCCGGTATATAAAAATTCACATTTTGGAATTATTTATTCCTTATTCGGTGTAGCAATCTTTTAAGATATTTTTTTTTAAATTTGAATATAAATCAATAAATTCATAATCAACACGTTGTGTAAACTTTACGACGATTGACCTTCCCAAATATGAGTTATTTGCGATCAAAAATGGCATTCTTGTAGATTTAGCGTAGGAGAAACGTTAGAAAATGATACTTTTTAAAAATTTGCTCTTGTAACACACTTTAATCAATTTAATGAATAACTAAACTTTGAGGTTCAATATGTTATAAAAACACTGTCAGTATGTAGTCTTTATACTACATATATGTTATACATATGAAAAATGTAAATAATATTCTATTACTTTTGTAGCTGGACTGTCGTACAAATACTCGATAAACGATGAAAATTAATTTTCAATTTTCTTAGCCCACTTATATTTTCATGATCTATCGTGATATGTAACAGTTTTGTAAATAAGCGATGTTTTATATCAAGATTTTTTGAACAAGAAACAGAATAAGACTTATCATTCTGAAAATGAAAATTTATTAAAAACTTATGTTTCTTCAGTAGATGGTTTTGAATATTTTGTTTATATTTTAACGTAAATTACTTAAACGCTAAAATGATAAATTTAAACAAAATTAGAAAAATTTTTTATATATGAAGCTAATTAAACAATAAGCTTTATTTTGAAAACCACCATTTGTAATATTTATCCAATGGTTAAAATACTCAAAACCCATTCCACTTGGGTTAGCGATTTGAAGACTCACAAGCTAAAGGGACGGGAACAACCGCCTTCGTGAACGTGATTACACTCATCGTCGTATAAATTGTAGTAATGTTTTGAAAGCCATACCAGCCAACTAAATTCCCGAAATGACGTCATCAGTATTGTATATTACTAATGTTAAATATCATATTTTGATGAAAAAATATAGAAATTAACCTGCGAACTGGTATGTGTTTGAAAGCATGCCTTGTATATGAAGTAAACTTTACTATGATTTTTTACAGAGATAATAATCGACGTTTCGATGTTTAGAATTAAAAAATCGATTGTCCGATGTTGATTATAATTATCATCGCCCACCCCTATATTATAGAATATTTGTTTATTAGCCAAACTTAGTGGTTTATGGTATAATTTTGATCAAATAGTGTATTCATTTTTGTTTTATTCAAGAAATTAAAATATTAGAAGGCTACGGTTTTTTGCAGTAACGTATATGTAGAGAAAATAAGAAATATTTCCATAAATACCAACTTTTGTTTTCTATATAAGCTAGGGAGATGTGATTTTTTCGTCGAATGTGAATTCATTAAGAAAAAATGGAAAGACTCGAATTTTTTTATTACCCTCTTTTCTCTTTTTGGAAAAATTTGAAATACTACCATCTTTTTTTTAGCAAGTAAGGAAGATTGCGGCTTTTGAAATATATTTTAAATGATGAGAAAACATTGGAAAACTTGTTTTCAAAAATGATTTAACATAGCTTCTATTGTATTGATGTTACACATGCAATCAATATCAAACATGAGATAACAAATACTGTACGTATTAAATTTATTAATATCCTCTAATAATAGTAATATATATGAAAAAAATATTAACTATTCAATTTTAAATTAAAAACATTTAAAATATCTAAAAAAATACCAGTTGTTCTCCGGCTCCAAATGGCAAAGTTTGGCAAAACGTAATCCCATTATAGTCTGATTTAAATGTTTAAACGTACTTACAACATATACAACTTATTAATAACTGTTTAACAACTACCTCAGAAATTCTGATGATTCTTCAGACAGCATCGTTTGTATGCTCACACTATCACATATAAAAAAGATTAAAAAATTAAGAATTAAGATTTGAATACATAAGCGTTCCTGATCAGCAAATGTAATATATTACAAAAAATTCACACTTAGAGGGACAAAAGATTTCTTGACCAATAATGATAATGTGCACTTGCTATTAAAAAGTAGGAGCTCTATGAACTTTAGACCTAACCTAGAAATAAGTCAAGGAGCACAGATTATATAATTCCAAAGATAGATAAAGGACTCTATACGTTCTGGAAATCGTAGATGCTTAGACACCTCTCGCAGATGTCTAAGCATGATAGTAATACTTAATTCCATCTATAATCTTTTTGAAGACTTTCGAAAAATATTTTAACCATTACCATAGCAATGATTAATTATTTGTTTTTTATTATACTTAAATTGAAGAGTTTTTTGTTGTATTTAAATTCTCTATGTTATAATTTCGCTCTCTGTCAATTAATTGTGTTTTTAAATATATTATAGTGTTGTTGACATATCTTTTATCGTCTTTAAATGTTATTATGTTTGTTAATATTGTTAAATCAATTTATCAAATAATTATTCACCATTAGAACCAATGTTAAGTTTTAATCGTGTTTATAAATATCTTTTACAACTAATAATAATATAAAGTTAAAGTAAAATTTTAATAAATTTACATTGTTTAACTTGTGATTTTATGTAAAAAAAAAAAAATAACCGCTTTATAAATATAAAATAAAAAAATTAACAATTCAAGCGAATCCGAACCATACATTTATCTTGGATTCAAACTTTTTTTTAATAGTTCAATAAAAAAAATCTTTGGTAGAGGGCAAAAGTTGCCATTCTATTTTGGTTTATTATTTATGTAAAGGACAAGTATGCTATAAGTACAACTAAATTTCTATAATTATATTACAAATTCAATGTACTAAATTCGAGAGGGAATTTAATATTGTGTACCGGGTCCCCCGACACAGCGTCAAATTTATTTTTGGCCTAATGAATTTTCTGAATATGATTAACGTTTCTACCGAATTGTATCAAAATCGAACAACTTATTCGAAAGTTACATACAAACAAAAATATATATCGTTGTAAACAACTTACGAAAATTTTGTTCGATTTTGATAAAATTTCATTGGTACTTTAGTCATATTCTGAAAAAATATTTACCCATTAAAGGTTATGTGGGGAGCATTTAAATGTTCAAAATTGTTGTTCCTCTCGCATGAAGTATATTGAAGTTTGGAATATAATTGTTACAATTTAGTTGTAGTTATAGTAAACAAGAGTATTTTGGACGAACGCCTGAGATATCGGCTTTATCATTTATGTACTTGATCCATACTCACGTATACTTCCTCGTTCTTGGTGAACGTTGCACCATCGACGATTGCGAAATAGCAATTTTCTAATCGTTTTTTTCAGTTGATTTCACAAATCCGTCAGATTTTCTTCTGAACCTGTCCACAGAAAATTGTGACATCTTATTATCCGTAAGTTTATTTAATCCGCCTGGGAATCCTTTATCCAATCATTTCGAAATAGTCAATTCACATTTTAATACCCATAGAGGAGGGGGTCTAAATTAGACTTCGATAGTTCGTGAACGACCTAGTTCGGAAGAGCGCTCTTATTAATAAACTGAGCGAACTAGTTCATCGATCGTCTCGCTAATAGTTCCCTAGGTTTATTTTACATATGGATGACCCATTTATCCATTAAGAACTTAAAAGTCAGTGAAAGTTTAGTTTCATAGAAATCACACCAGAAACAAATTATTAAAAAAATATCCGAAAAAAAATTTTTTTTAATGTATTTAATTAGACTGTCAAGCGTTTTTACTGTTTTAATCAGTATAAACAAAGTTATTGTTTATATTTTTTCTCTATAGTGATTGAAAATATAGTGGTAACATATCATTTTAAATGGAACTAGAGAACTTAAAGATCGAACTAGTTCTCCGTCTTATGGCGAACTAAAAAGAGCGATCCTAAAAGAGAACGAATTGACCCAAGTCTAGTCTAAATATCGGATACTTTTTGAAAATTGGGTAAAATAAAATCAAACGTTGTCTTATATAGTTATATCAAAATTAATATACAGAATATTGAATCCATATACTATATTTTAATTGAATCCATATGCTATATTTAATTCGAAATTCAAGGATCAACAAAGTAGGCACCTAATATTCTCGATAAAATCTCAAAATCAGATATCGAATATTAGAGATACCCTATTTTACATATAATAAATTATGAAAACAAAATAAATACAAAGTGTGATTCTTTTATATTAGGAACTTACAAAATTAAGCAATATAGTTTTAATTATAATAAAAATCAACTGGAACGTAAATCAGTCTTCATATAATCCTCAGCTTTTAATTATTGTTAGCTTTTGACCATTTGGTGAATAAATCTAAAAGAATTCAGATCGATTTATGAGCTGCAAATATGGACCCTGAAAGAGAATCTTCCAATTCACTTTTCATGTTTTCTCGTGGAAAAACAAACATGACCAGTACATTCAATCCAGCCGCACTTAACAAAATACCTATGTTACGAGACTACCCCTTTCTGCTGAACTATTTCCGCCAACCTATTTCCGACCTTTTATGCATGAAACCTTTGTCCTTTTTAATTGAACAACAGAAACTCCTAAGTCTTCAACGTTGAAAATGCGGAATTAAGAACAATATTTACAGAAAAAATGGTTGTCAGATTTTTTAAAAAGGCCTGTTATATATTTACAATATATTGAAATCGGAAATAGAGATAATGTGCTCTAATCCCACTATAACTGATTCACTTAATTCAGGTTTCAATAAAATACGCCAAATCTTTTTAAAAAATCAAGCAATCATTTTTTCTAGCACGTTCTTTACCAAAATATTGAGGTGGAATATTGTTCCTAATAGCCAATTGAGAAGCCGCCACTGTCATAGTCATAGTCATAGTACCTAGTGACAATTTCTCTACAGTATTTCTGTAATTTGCTTTCAATTTATTGATGGAAATTATATTTGTTAGCTAGTTTACCTAATACTTGCTCAGACGTATTTGCGTTTATTTGACTTTTTATGAGTTTTTTTATTGTACATGCTGTATTGCTAATATTTAAATATTATTTTGGATAAATTATATATTCTGTGATGATAGATAACTTTATATAGCTGGGTTGCACAATTCGCACTAACCCAGAGTTGGCGCTTACGAGTGTTAGTTCAATACACTCAATACAACTTTCAACTGAATTACATGTAGGTTAACGTTAAATCTAGGTTAGTGTTAATGTGAAACCCAGCCTTACAGAGATATTCAAGTGTCCGGAATAGGGTAGTTAAGCATGTTTAAACAAGTACTTCAAAATATTAATTTCTTAATAAAAAGTCACAAATATAAATATTTTTGGAAAATAAACAAGAGTCCTTGCTATAAAATTATATTACAATTTTGACCTTTATTAAGTAAAAACGCTGCCTACAATTTTAGTGACGTAAAATCGGTACTTAATATTGAGAATACTGATATAACAACACATTGAAAAAAAAAACATAACCAAACACTTCAAATTTTTTTACTAATAAAGATACTGATGACAGATTGAACTTACAAAGGCAACTAATAATTTTGCAAAGACAACTAATGACGTAACAACGTGGCAGTCTAGTATTTAGGTCACGTGATATAATGATACAGATATCGAATTTTAACTTTAAGATAATAAATTAATCATGTGCTTTTATGGCTCAAATTTAGAATATTTCTACATTAATTTTAATTTTTTCCAAATTTTATGCTTAATTTTTCACTACCGAAAGTACCCAAATATCCGATATTCGGGTCATTTCTCTACTATTCTACAATCTTTTATTTAAGTTAATAATATAATGGATAATCCATCCAATTAGATTAAGTTTTCGATTTTAATAGTTTTTATTATATTTTTTACATATTTAAACGATGTAAGAAAATATTCAATCTTGATGTAGCTAGTCTATAAAATGATGTATCTAATATAGACAAAGTATAGATCAGGCACAATAGTTTTGTAATAATTATTTATGGATGATTAATAATAATAATACAAGTATACTTGTATATACTTTATTTACTTCTAATTGAGGTAGATAGAAGAGAAAATGTAGAAACATTGGATGGCAATCTGGATTTTTGTTGATGTAATTTTGTCACTAAAGAAGGATAACGGTTTTGCAGGATGAGAATCATATTGGATCGCCTAACAGAGTATTGCAAAATGTTTTTACAATTTATTAAGGGTTCTTGGAATATTTTATTCTGAAATCTACGTCCTAAACTTCACCTACACGATCTTTAGATCAAAATCATTGATTTTTCAAAACTGTTAAATGTTTTCTTTGCATTAAAATATACACAAAAGGTAGGTATCACTAAATCAAATGAAGAGAAATAATATAAAATCTAATCCAGGGGCTTAACCGGAAAAAATTATCATATGCGATGTATGGGCAATAAATTTTAAATTTAAGAAATACAACTAATATGATAAATTATAACTTTTATTAATTAATTCTTTTAAATTTTATACAAAATAAAAATGCTACAAACGAATTATTTTCTTTACTTTTCCCGCCTTCAAATATATTACTCTATGGTTTTTAATTTGAATATAGCTATCATAGAAATCATGTATATACATTTAAATCTATATATGATAACTATAGAGTAGAGTTGATTTATTTAATATCTCTACGTACTGTATGTCAACAACTGCATAGTTTTGTTTCTTTTCCCTTCAACATTCGTTCAACATGGTGAGTGGCTTTTTAAAAATCTGTGAAAATAAGTTTAATCTAAGAAATAATTTCGTTTTTTGTGATTCTATTTTAATGTTCTTCTTATTAAATTTAATTTTCAATTAATATTTTTGTAATTTGTGTTTATTAATGAATACTAAAATAAAAAAGTTTTTGGTTATGTATAACAATATAACGTGAATTGTACTGTTTTAGACGAAGGGTACATCAAGTTTTGGTAAACGTCGTAATAAGACCCATACGCTTTGTCGGCGTTGTGGGCGATCATCGTATCACATACAAAAATCACAATGTGCACAATGCGGATACCCTTCAGCAAAATTACGATCATGTAAGTAACATAGTTTCCATAACCTTATCGAATTTCGACAATTTAGAATCAAATACTTACATTTAAATTGGTTTGTAGATAACTGGTCCGTAAAAGCTAAAAGGAGGAAGACTACTGGAACCGGTCGTATGCGTTTCTTGAAGATTGTAAGACGCCGTTTCCGTAATGGATTCCGTGAAGGTGGCAAACCCGCTCCAAGAAAAGTATCAACATAAAATTTTGTATAAAATTATTAATTACTAATAAAACATAAAATTCAAGACTGTTCGTATAATTTTTGACTAAATACAGTGAGGTTCTTTTTCAGATTATTAAAAGAATGGGAAGATTACGATATCATCCGTGGAGCCTCGATTTTTGAGATTAATTTTGAAATAAGACGCAAGAACTCAATTTTCGAGTTATCGACATTTTTTTTTTTAGAAATTATCGTGTTTGTCACATAAATAACACAATTTAAAACATGCCACAAAATTTGATTATTATTTTTTGTAAAATAACTAATTCAAAACCAAATAACCGAAATTTAATTTCTTTTTAAAGAAAACACTTGTATATTTATTATAACTATTTAAAACACATGTACCTACGCCGTATTCGACTGTTTACCTATGAATTTGGGGGAATTAGTTTGCACGGGTCGGATTGGTTTTTGACCCCTACGTTCAACCTGTGATTAAACTACCCATGGATTTGTGGGGTGTAGTTTGAACGGGTCGAGTTGGTTTTTAAGTTCAACCTTTGATTAAAATACCCATAGTTAACTTGAAGATTGGTGTTCTTCATTTACGTCTTATTTTTTCGTCAAAAAATCAAGGCGCCACGAATATCGTAATCGAGAGATAAATGTATTATAATTGCTTTAAAGTGTGCCTAACGCAGTTTGATTTTTCATTTTGAAATATTTTTATTTTCCTTTCTCTGAAAGTTGCATCCAATTTTTTATCCTTTCAGTTACGAGTGATTATTTTGACATATTTAATGAGATTGTTTAAAAGCATTTTAAATGTATATTATATTTAAGAAGAATATCTTATTACCAGTTTTTAGGACAAAAAAAATGAACTGAAAAGAAAAAATAATTTTATGTAAACAACTATAATTTCATTGTGACCAATTACATTTCTTAATCGGCGCCAAAGAATCAGTTTTTTAGATCAGGTTGTGATAGGCGCCGACTTCGAAAAGTAATTCGTCACAAGGAAATTAAGTTTTTAGTTTATTTTTTTGAAAATTTCTACAGTTGTATAAAACCACGAAATATTTTCCTTTGGGTTAAATTTAATCACTAAAAATTGGTTTTGCGCCCTCTTCCTTTGGGCTCTAATTTTTTCTTCAAAATTAATATCAAACTGTACTGAATCCAACACATAATTTTTATAATCGGTTCATAACCAAAGAAGTAATACGCGAATAGTTTAAACATTGATACTGAACCATGTGGTAAACAATTAACTCTGTTAGTTATTTTCACTTGTGACTAGAAAGAGGCTGACTGAACCACTAACGAATCAACTCAACTTATTTTCTACTTCAAATGGATGTATGTAGAAATATAATAAAAAATCCACCAATGGTCTACAATTAATTTCCCAATTAAGATAATAAAAAAGCAATAATTTGTTTCAAAAATGAATTTTGTAGCCAACAAAAACGCTCATTTAAACGTAAATAATAATTTTTTATTACGAATATGGGTATTTTTTTTCCTCTCCACAAAAGACGGATAGGCCGTTTTTGCTGAAGTCATTAAGTTTTAAGTTTCCTAATTACATATCGATTGAAAATGGTTCCACGTTGATGGCATTATTGTATTCTGAGTAATCTTGAAACGTAGATATATCAAAAATCGGGACTCACAAATTAGGACCCATAACAAGAGCTTGTAAATGGGAAGCAAATTAAATATATTCTAATGCAATATATATTTTAATTTTTATTATGCAATTATGCAAATAATACGCAATCCAAATTTTATAAAGTTTAGCATGCCCAATATTAACATGGAAACGTAGAACTTTTCCAAGATTTCATGACTTTTGGATAAAATTAAATACAATGTATACTGCATTATGAGATTTTCTTTATTATGTCTCATTTTTAATTATTTAATATTAATTAAAAAAATTATGCTTAACAATATCTGGAACAGGATTCAACGCCCTAAATATTGATTTTTCTAACAAACAAAAATATTACCTGTGAAGTGCTTGTCTAACATGATTGGAATGTAACTCTATTTTCATGAGTAAAAGTATATAGATTGCTATTTTCAGAAAACTAAATTTACGGATTCACATGTAGTAGGTAGCACCAATTTTAGAACATTAAAAAATCAAAAATTTCTAAATTGCAGTAAAAACAATCTGAATAATGAATATAAAAACAGAGGGAAAGATATTTAACGAAAATACATTGGGCTTGTAAATATACTCGAGGAAAATCATACTCAAACATTTTATATAGTAAAATGATAATTTTGAAATAAATCAATTTTATTTTTCTATTAATTTTAAATATTCATGCAATCACAATTATAATTATATAACAAATAAATTAAAAAAAAAAAAAAGAATATAAAAATATTTTTTTAAATAAAAATAAATAATATAAGAAGTAATAATTAAGCTACTTTGATGACTGCTCTGCAATTTCCGTATCACATTCTTCATTTTCTATATGTATTTGAGGTCCTTTATACGGCGCTTCATCACTCCAAAACCAATGTGGTGCATCGATTTCTAATAAATGAAACATACCTGGTTCAAGTTCTTCAAATGGACTAAAATACGAACATTTTCTAAATCCATATTCGGGAACGTAAACATCATACGGTGGTGATAATATATCCAAAAAGGCACATGCACCATCAATGCTTTCAATTTCATGTAAATTACGTTCAAGTGGCTTTAAAATACAACATTCTGATGTATGATCGGCTAATATATCGGGATGCAGTTTTGCTATAACTTCTTTTCGATCATAATCATCAGATGAAGAAGAAGAAGAACTTTCCATTTGTGCAACTCTATCAGTTAATTTCGGTTCTATTGAATAACTTTTTATTTTTACTTTACCACAGATTACTTTTAATAATCCATACATGTATGGGTGATCGTGTAGAGGTAATTTCATCCCTGGCTTCAGAACAAAAATTCCAACATTTATAATGGAATCAATGTAGATTTGGATATATGTCATTGGAGCTTTTCCGGGTCGATTCCACATTTCTTCTTTTTGAAATTTTCTATCCAAATTTACATGTTCACTTGTTAAATTGTCCATAAGATGTTTTAATTTTTGTAAATTCGTTGTGAATAATTCCGCATTAGTATTGACCATTCGAAATGTTCGTAAAGATTGTGTTATTAGAACATTTATAAATGGATTTGCAGTCATGATTATCAGATTTAAAATATTTCAATTTTTTACCTGTGATCGGTGTTTTTGTAAAAAATTTTAGGTTAGTTTGAATAAATAAAAACACTTCATATCTATTTATGCAAATTTATCCTTCTATTTACAACAATAACCGATAAAGACAACAATCATAAAAAACTTTGTTATTTTTAAAATAAAATCGAGCAAATATATTTCTTACAATTTTGCACTAAAACTGCTAATTTCTTTCTAATATCATTATCATCTTATGAGATTATACACCAAATCAACTGTATTTGAAATTATGTAACTTTTTAATAAACAAACAAGTAAAGACAACAACTAACGATGTTAATTGTTTAAATACACGACATATGATTCAGTATCAATATTTGAAGTATTTTAATGAGTAGCATATTCATAAAATACTCTAAATATATGCAGTCTATACAGTTATAAATACATAAAATACAATCATAAGTATTGCATTGATATGTGCTTATTAGGTCAATTTGAGCTGAAATTGAGGCAAATCTATTAGTACTGGAAGTAGCATTGCATTTTTCATGATGGTTTCAGCCCGATAAATTTTCGATTTTATTGAAAGTTTATATAAAATTGATAATCGAATGGCAGTTCGGCAGGCGCACCCAAGATGGACTAATAACAAGGTGGAAGAATAATAAAATATATTTCAGGTCGCTTGAAATTAATAATAGAGATAGTTTCAATACTGTAGTAACTAAAAAAAATAGTCTGCAGAATATTTACTGGTGGAATAATTGTCAGCTAAATATCATAATTGATTGCCTTAGATGGAGATTGCATAGCTACTCAGCAGAAATTTTTATTCTGCCCGTCCACCCTCTCGGAGCCTGCTGACTTTCATAACAGTGATGTATGACTGCTAATAAACATTAAATTCCAACAAGAATTAATCGATTTGAAATAATTGTGTCATTTACAACGCACCTCCCGGACTATAAACAGTTTAAGAAAAAATAATAAAAATTGTTTATTTTCAAAAAAGAAACTTTTTTTGACATTGAATATTCCTTCTATTATGGTTTAAGAGTAGGGTTATAGATTCACTGAACCGATTTTGCTCATTCACGAACAAACACAAAATTCACATTTTGTCTAAAATACGTTAAATACGAATAAAAATTTCAGCTTACTATCTGCCCTTCTTTTTGAATTATCTTGATGACAGGCATACGTAAATAGACTATAATTAGGTAACTCTATGAATATACCAAAATTTTATTTGTAGTTCCAATATTCTTTAACGTTACAAACTTTCCTAATTTAACTATAGAGTTGGATATGTCCTTTAGCAGCATTTTAAATGCTTTTTCAAATGATATGCAACATGATAAGATTAAAGAAGGAAATTTTTTTTGATAAAAAATACATAATTTAAAATTATCAAAATATTTGCATAAATGTGTTTTTGGAAATATTGGTAGTTCCTGGCGCATTTTCGTGCATTTTTCCGATTTTTTGAATTTTCCTAGAAAACGGTTCAGTTTATGCTGCAAAATGACATATTTTCCAGTCCTCTAGCTAGATTAAGACAGCTTCCAAAGCAATTTGAATTTAAATTTTCCTAGAAAACGGTTCAGTTTATGCTGCAAAATGACATATTTTCCAGTCCTCTAGCTAGATTAACACAACTTCTAAAGCAATTTAAAAAACTAACTTTCGTACTTTTTTGGCTATCTTTTGGAAATTTACATATCTATATCTTGGAAATGTGTGAGACAAAAATCAAAAATTTTCTTAGTCTTAGTACAACTATATACATATGGAATACCCCGAGTATAAAAATGCAATTTTGTACAATATTATATTTTGTATTTAATAATTGTTTCGGCTTATTTTTGAGAAACAAATTGATTATACAAGTTTATAAGTTAGAATATGAAAAATTTTGAATTCGTATTTCGCTTTCACAAAATATAAAAACAATCCAATTTTCTACAAAAATTTATTGTACTGAATTGTACTAAAACTTTGAAATTGCTCAATAGATTCTCGTTTATAGCCCATTGAGTTTTTTTAAACATAAACACCTTTGTATCATTACCCAAGGTCTTGTATACCTTATTATCTACATGTTTAAGACATATTTTATGGTTTAAGAAAACATATTTCAAATGCACTTTCCAGAGGCGATATTATTTTGATAACTATAGGTAAAAAATTGGTTGTACTTCGCGAACAAATCTAAATGGCATATCTTCGTAAAAATATTTTGTGTATTATGCCAAACCAGTAGGTTATTATTCACCTTGTTACTAAGAATTAAAAAAGTATTTCTATTCCTAAACTCGATGATCTCCCTTTTTTCAACGGTTGCAGCTTAGACTATGCCTTAAATTTATTACACAGGAAATAAAAATTATTTTTATAAATCCGAAAAGTCTACAACTACAATAATTTGAGCAAAATTTTGAAGAATTAAAACTGAAAACCGAAAAAAAAATTTGCCCATCGACCTGCAAAATACAAAGACATCGAATAATAAAGAAATGATGTGTACTTTCAAAAATACAAAAAATTGTGCCTTTGATAAAATAATTTTAAGGAAAATATAAGTATGAACGATTAAATTAACAATACTAAAAGGATTTATTGAAAATATCTTCTTTTTTTATTATTATATTAACAATGCCAAATATTTTAAAAATATTGTTGACTAAAAAATATATATTACTCCTTAAAAAATCTCAGGCGAGGAAGACACAAAAAAATAATCTTATTTTATTTATCACGAGAACAAAATCATTACAATTGCAGATCTATCACATATTGCACAATATCATACAATATCAATTCATAAATAATGAAACATGTCAAAGAAATTTTCTTAATTGTGATTCTTCATAAGACTTCACTTCAATTTTAAGCAATATTAAGCAATAAAAACTAAATACAATATGTGATGGTTCTTAAAATTATTTCAATTTATCCATGGATATTTTCTCAAATTCTTTAGGATAAAATTGAAATTTTTAACATTACTCAACATTCAATTAACGTTTTGGGCTTTTTCTAAATGATTTTTTAAATAAAAAACGAATATTAAAAACTGTAGTCGAAGTCATGGCTTATATTTTTGTTGTACTATATACAAAGTTTATGCTAAAATGTTGGAGTTAATAATAGAACTTTCTTCTGTGGCAGGGCAGGGTAATATTTTTGAGTTACAATTTACGCATATACCTTAAATAATAAAAAAAAAAGATCTGGTTAAGTTTTTATAAGCCAATAAAGTAAGGACTTTAATCATAATTATCATCTTATTCTGTCTCTTTGATTTTCTAGTTAAAGGTTAATATTCAAGTTCATATTGTTAATTTTTCGTAAAAAATCGCTATTATAATAGCGACGAAGAAACTTGTGGAGAATCTGGGGTGTAATTAAAAAAACGAAGATATATAAGATCCTACTTTAAGAGCCAGATAATATTTTAGTAGGGCATGTATAGCATTTGGCACACTATGTTGGTCAAAACCGTACTACTAAGGGATTTAAAAAAATAAAGATCAAAATTTTTGTTTTTTGTTTTCATAGCATATTTTAACTGTGAATAAACATATTCAAACAATTAATTTTACTATTTGTTTGGGTTTCAACACGTGCTTTATATTCTTTAAAAGCTTGATAAACACCACTTTTATCATGAAGGAATCGTACTTCACACCATCGTGAATTATCATCAATAAATGTAACAAAATACCGAGCACGTCCCAATGATTCTACTCTTGACGGTCCCCAAACATCACTATGTATCAATTCTAACATTTTTGTGCATCTTTCAGACTTCTTAGGAAATGGCAGCGTAGTCATTTTTCCTCGTTAACAAATGTCACATGGTTCCAAATTCTTTTCTTCATTAATCTTGATCCCAACAGCTAATTCTTTTCTTGAAATTTCTAACAAATCGTCTTTATTTAAATGACCTAGACGATGATGCCATAACTTTAAACTTGCTGATTTATTATTTACTACCGCATTTGTTTGCTCTTCACTACCACAAACATAATATAAATTTCCAACTCTTTGTGCCAGCAATTTTATTTCACCGTCTTTTCCGAAAATAGTTGCACCAGTTTTAGAAAAACTGACAGTATTTTCGTGGTCCGTAATCCTCGCAACAGATAACAAATTAATTCTTAATTCTTTTACTAATAATGTATCATTAAGTTTGACCGACCTATTTGCTTTTCCATCTGTAGTAAAAACACGAGCAGTTCCTTTTGCTACAATTTCAGTTTTTGCATCACTGGCTAACAAAACATTTCCATTTGTTGATGTCATATTGATGAATTCTGCTTCATTGTTACACATATGAGACGTACAGCCACTATCTAAACACCATCGATTATCACTTGGTAATTGCTTCGTGTGAAGAGCTTCTTCTGTTACTTGAAATACATCTTCGACTTGAACCTCAACTTTTGATAAATATTCTTGCTTTTCATTATTTACTCTGGACAATCAGCTGCTTTGTGTCCAACTTTATTACATATGAAACAATTATACTTGAATGGCTTATTGAAATCACCATCTTTTCTCCGTAGATTTTCTTGATATCCCCCTCTTTGATATCCACTTCCTTGATTTTTATTACCTTGATATCCATTACTTTGGTACCGCTTAAAATTTTTAAAGTTTTGTTTGACAAACATAACCTCTGAATCATCCATATCACGTTGGTTTTGAGCATCATATTTTTCAATGACTTTTTCTCGAAGTATATCTGGCTTAGGCAATTCATTTTTTTCAAATTCATTTCAAAACTTGATGGCAATGCATTAAGACGTAATGTTGATTGTAAATCATTATGCATATCGACTCGCATAGCTGACAACTTTGCTATTATGTCAAAAAATTCCATCAGTTGAGTATGAAAATCACTGTTTTCTGTTATTTTGTAAGATGTAACTCGTTTGAGTAAACTTGCTTGCTTCACTGGTCCAGTAGATGCATACTCTGACTTTAACTTGTCCCAAATTTGTTTTGAAGTATTTAAACCTTTTACCATTCGTAATAAACTCGGATCAATAGCGATTATTAAATCTGACTTAGCTTTTGCATCTTCTTCTTCCCATTTTCCAACACTTTGAATTGATGTATCATCATTTTCAACCAACTTGGGTTTTGGTTTCTTACCGTTAACATACGACCATGTATTATTTTTTTATCATAACAGCCTCAATTTGCATAGCCCACGTATCGTAGTTTCCTTTCATAAGAGGCTTGATTATACTCGACGACAAAGACATTTTCTTCTACTTATTTTATTTTTTATTTTTACTCTGTTTACGTTTCACTTTCTTTAACTCTATTTCAGCATTCTGGGCCCATAACCTGATAAATATTAAACTCTTAATATTTATTAGTTTTTAATTCAATCACAATAATTATGTCATCTTTTCTATTTAATTAATAATCAACAACTGAAAAAAATGTAAAACGTTTCCATGACAAAGAAAGAAAACAGTTATAGTTCTGTATTGTAGATGGTGTCGAAGTGCTAAAATTGAATTAGTCACCCAACACTAAATAATATGGAAATTAACTTAAAAATATGTTGTTTTTTTTTTTTACTTAACTATTTTACTTTGAAAACACAAATGTTCTTAAATACAAAATTAATAACACGTTTTTAAATTTTAGGACAAAGTCGTAAATAAAAATGTAAATGTTGAGTAATGTTCTAATTAATGACTATTTAATAACTAACAATAGTATAGATTTCTTTTGAAAATTAGTTTCAAAAATGATTTATAATTTTTTACTTTTATTCATAATAAAAAATGAAACATCTCCAGATTTTTGTGTAGTTTAATGTATGGTAGTAATAAATGAGTAATGTGAGTGTTAAGTTTATTTTTTAAATTAAATTATTTTATATTATTTATTTTATTTATTAGTTCATAATATTTTAAGGAGTAGTAGGAGCACTGTTACCATGACGCATATATGCTGCAATATTTTGTGCTGTATAATCAAGTATACGGCGTTTACAATGTCGATAATATTGTTGTTGTTTATGATAGATACGCAAACAGCCTTTGGCTGCAATAAATGTCATACCACCTAACACTGTTCGATGAAAATTCGATCGAACTGATTCAAAAAATACACGTCCAAATAATACAGCTATTGAAGGTAATAACAAGGCACCACATAATATTCGCGTTGCTGATATTGGGTCACTTATTGGTGGAATATCTTCACTGCGGGCTGCTTCATTTGGAGATATATCAATTCTAAAAAAAAATTGAAATTTATGTGCATATAGATAACTATTAGTAACAAGTGAATATAGCAACTAACACTGTTAATTGAACTATTTTCAATCATTAGCATTAATAAATACATAATATAATATGTATTATAATTATTCATGTTTATTAGCTAAAATTTTCAAAAAAAGTTCGAAACCAACACATATGACATATTTTACGTACGTCGAATATAAAAATTTTTATGTGGCTTGCCAGTATGAGAACTTTTATCTGTTTGAAAATTCTTTTAACTAGCCGTTCTCTTTTACAGAACTCGAAAAATTTTCGATTATACACACAAGCTTAAAATTGGCGAATGTTCGTATATTGTAATAGAAAGATCTTTCAACGAAAATTTTAATAACCTTTTTGTATTATACTTGAAAAAATCGACAACTTTAAACGGGTAATAGATATCAAATTTTGTACAACTTCAGACATTACTATGAGTATAATTGATTTTTCATACCTATTTAAAATTGTAAAATACACGTTTTTTAATGATTCCCAGAATTATTTTAAGTAAAAAATTGATATTAAACAGAATAAATTATGAAATACACCATAAACATCGTATTAATTATAAAATATTCAATAAAAGCATTAAAGATTCGATTCATCGAAGTATTTTGTTATCGAGAACACAAAATAATCACAAGAATGACGAGACTTATGTATTTGAATAATTGGTTTGAAACTTTAATAAAAATTAAAAGTAATTTATTCTACTCATAGTTTCACCTAAACTTTTTAACAAGCTCTCCGATTTTATGCCATTATTCATGCTAAATTTCATTAAATTTGTTTTTTTTTTTTTTTTTGTATTATTTGTGCGCGAAAATAATGAATTAGAGCCGCGTTTTATTGCTCGTATTCCAATTCAGTGTCTATAAAGCAAGAGTTCTACCTAAAAGTTATATAATCAATCTGTATTCAAAATCTATAAGAGTATGTGTTCGACCTTTGTATCTTATTGTTTTGGAGCACATAGTTCGGTTTTTTTAATGTATTAAAATTAAGACTATTTCAAAACATTGTATTCACTTATTTTTAAAATCGAGCGAAGTAATGGAACATACTAATAAATCTAATGTATGTTGCTTATACTGATTTAAAAATAACATAAAAACATTACAAAATTATTTACATCAATTTCGCGATAATTTTTTACAGAAACTTACTGGAATGGAAGCAAATATTTAACCAAAGGAACGTGTACTAAATAATTGCGTATTAGAGCCAAAACAGTATCTTCCCATCGAACCATTTTACCAACCACTAATGCAATTGGTATTGCTGGTAAGCCTACCAATAAAATTAATGGATCTGCTTGTTCCATTATAGCCATACCATCACTATGACCAATTACCTAAACAACAAGCAATATTTTGAATAAAAATTCATTAAGTATATAAACCAAAAAAAGTAAATATCTGATCTACGTACTTTGTTTGCCAATTGCATTTAAAACACACAAAAACCAAACAATTAACCGTAATTGAATTCTAATTAAGTTGGATTTTTGAATTTTTTATCATGTGAATAAAAATTATCGAATTATCTTAAAATTATTTTATACAGGAAAGTTTTCTTAACGAACACCAGTTCAACTCAATGTAAATATTTTTAATTGTTAAGTGACATTGACAGTATTACTAGTAAGGTTCTTTATTATTATAATTCAGTTAAAATAACCTTAGAAATTATCTTATAGCTGTCAGTAAAGGCAAAAAAAATCGGATGCAAACCACTACAAAGAGTTTAAGGCTAGAGTGACAGTTGTCTGCAAATTTATTTTCCTGATAAACAAAAGAACTTTCAATTATCTAAAAAAAAAGTTGAAACATATGCGCTGCTATCTATATAATATATGGCACCAAGGGTCAATTACTTGAAAAGGACTTTTCACAACATAGAAAATTTGTTCACTCGTGTGTACTCAAAAACAAAGTAATAATTGAAGAGTTTATTTGCAAAATTAAGTCAAATTTGAGGAATATTTATTACGTAAAAATTATGTGTAAATAATACCCAAATTAATTATGAAAAATCCAAGAATGTGGTCAGCAATTTATTACCTGCATAACAGTAACTGCTCCATATGTAACAGCCGTCCAATAAATAGCACCAACTACAATTCCAGCAGCCATAAATGGGCATAATTTATATACAATACTATCAATAGTATCCATAATCATAACTAATAATCCCATATCCGGGAAAACAATTAAATATTCAGTTTGACATTGTGGGCATACGACCCTACTATTTCCACCACCTTTCTGTTTTTCATCGACCCATCGTTGTAAGCACTGTTGATGAACCCATTTTGTAGTACCACGACAATTACATGGTTGTACCCATTGTTGACTTGGGTCATCTTCTTCGGTCGCAAAACATACCCAACAACATCGTGATTCACTCGACATCGTTTTCGTTTAATTATTCGCTGTCGATTAAACTGTAAATAAACAATTGGATTAATTTAGAACTAATTTCAAAGTCAAAATGGAAGCAGCGGTGGAATTTCAAGCAATAATATACTTAGGCTACAAAAACGATATTGTCATAAGTAGCCTTTTATTAAGTATCAAACATTCGTTAAATCTACATCGTTTTGAGCCATTATGCTTATGTTCCAATATAATATCGGCTTGAACTGTGTAGCAGGATGACATTATCGTTGTAATGTTACATATACTTGGTTTTGGTAGCAAACAGAATGCAACGACCTGAACCTTTCAAACTAATTTAGCATTGTAAAATTCACGGTTTGTACAAAGTATTTTTGAATTCATTCAGTTCAAAATTAATTTTTTACTTCAAATAATATTAAATTTGAAAAACAATACACTATAAAAATCGTTTATTTTATAACTTGAAATATGTAGAAAAGATGCAGATGTAGATTTTTTGTTGCCGACTACACATATAACGAAATATAAAATTATGCTGTCCAGCACGCGCTGGTTTAATACAGAAATGCAAGCATTTAATAGTAGCACACTGGCCCTAAAGAAATGTCATCAATGTCAGTAATGCTAATTTTTCAGAACCAAAGAACTTTACATAGATAAAAATCATTGTAATGTTGCTGAAACAAATTTCTACAACCCAGTGGGTTAAAGCGCCTAGAAATATCAAAAAAATACAATTTACATTTTTTTGGCGAAAAATTTGGTTAATGCATTTTACTAAACTCGACAAGTTACGATTAATAATAAGAGTAAATATAATTTTCAATAATGAAGAAAAATGAGGAAAATTAAAAAAAATTAGATTTTGTCTATAACTTTCATGAACATATACTTATCAAACCAGCGGTGTACAAATAAAACCATGTAAGAGAAGTTTGAAGATTTCCCATTTTGTTGAGTTATAAGAGATTTAACCGGGGCCATCAAAATTTGTAACTTAGGAAATAGTAATTGTACTTTGTAACTGTCTAGGAAATTTGGATTGCGTAAAATAACGAACTTTATTTGCAGAAAATCTTATCAGTTACAATGTTACTTATACTCAAACCTTATTATAACCAAATTTAGGAAAAAATTCATTTTTAGAACTCTGACCTCGTTCAATTAATATATAATTATTCGGATCGATGGTGATGTTTCATATTATTTTCGATATTATTAGGTACTATATTCAAATTTTCAATAAATATAATAATATAAATATTACTTATTTCAATCTTTAATAATTTAAACATTACTTTAAGTTTAATTTTTGTTTTAAATTAACCTGAAAAAAGTAATCATTGAATAATATCAATTTATTAAGAAACATTTTTTAAAATTGATGTCATCGAAGTCTAAAGACCTTTAACAACATATGTGTATTATTTCGAAATCAGTAACAATTTATAAATATTGGTTAAACGTATTAAATTTTAGGTATTCCATTTAAATTTTAAGTTAAGAAATTTCTAAAAAGTAAGATTTTGGTAAAATTATTAACTTGAAAATTTTACCGATTTCAACAATTTAATTATATATTGAATCATGAATATTGTTTACCTTGGGTCACTAAATACAATTTGAATAATTTCCATATTAATGAATTTAATTCATATTTAATCAGTTTTATCCAACAAAAACTAAAATTAAAATGTAAAACAATTGTGCAATAATTAGTTTTTTTAAAATGCAACAAGAAATTTTTAGAAATATTTTATTATATTGTCAAATGTCGAATGAAAATTAATTTTCTTTGAAGTGGGAACTTTTGATAATCAATTATTGGTACTATTGTAATTTTTAATGTAGGAGCGGGATTCCTTTACATATGCATGTAATATGTAAATTTTATTTTTAAAAAAATTTTATGACAATTTTTGCAAAATCACCTTAATGCCACCGAAAATTAACAAAAATAATTTTTTACCAGTAGGCTTTGTTTATTTATTTATTTATTTATTTTTTTTTTTTGGAAATTTTTTAAAATTTGATTTTTGAATTGAATGAAAATCAAACTTTTAATATACTGGTCTTTGGGTCCGGCGGATATTTTCAGGATGATAAGCATTAAACTAAAAATTTGTATGTGATTTCTGTTAGCAAGTTCTGAAAAGTGAGCCTTTTTCTTTTCCCGAGTCTGCAAAAAGTTTCGAATGCGACCACAAGTTTCAAATTGATGAGTTTTATTTTTTTGTAATTGTAATAGGAAAATCGATCATTCAATAACAATTTCAAGAAACATTTTACCCGACAAGTAGCAAAACGAAATGTCCGTTATCCGACAGTTTGAAAATAATAAATTTCAGGTTATAAGACAATGAACATCCAGGTATCGCACCAAACGTTTGAATGATCTTTCCATTAGAATACCAATTTAACGAATTATATTGAAGCTTACGTGTACAATCGAATATTTTATTCGAAAAAGAAAACGTCTTTTCAGAATTTTCGTAGAGGAAAAATTTGTTACACTAATTATATTTAACTCTCATAGAAATTTTTTGCTTGGCCTTTTTCATCCCGAAAAACTCGATGGGCCCAAAGTCTATATACTTTTAACAAAAGTATATTACAAATTTCTTCAGTTGGTCAATTCCTATGTTTTAACAGTTCAAGTCAGCTTCTTCAATTTAGCCCCACTATAAATTTAAATATTATATATATATGTTTATTTATGTTAATAAATAATCAATAGTTCGCCGTTTGTTTTTTATTGTTCGGCCTAAAAATTATTTGTACGTTATGTATTTCCTAATATTAAATGGACAGTTATCATGATTTGTAATACAATTTAAAATGGATTCGCCCCCTGTGCTATCTAAACATTAACGGCAATAGGGTACTGGACAGATTCTAAATTTACTATATTTCACATCAAAATGTGAAACTAGACTCAAGTTTTTATAGTCCTGTCTGTAATATAAATAAAAAGTATCAAATATTTTTTTTGCAATATTTGATATGATGAATGAGTATTTTCATTTTGTCTTACAAAAGTTTCAGTTCTTTAAAAATAAAAGTTTACGCAGTTAGTCGTCGTTCATTAGATACAATTACAACCACTCTATTATCAATATGAGACGTGAGACGTGGTGATGAAATTTTACTTCTGGTATTTCTTCTTCAAGCAAATATAGTAATATAAAAATTTTTACAAAATGCCGTGGCGTGTATTTAATTATTTATAACCAATTATAATAAAATAAATTTAAAGTTATCAGATTTTTTCGACTAATTTTATTGCATAATTTTTTTTTTAATTAACTTTCTATTTATATTTAAGATTATTTATCGAAAAATGTAGATGCGTTAATCAAAATTTATAGCAAGCAGAAATAAACAGTTTCACAGAAATATTATGAATAATGTTTTTCACATTAAGATTATTTTTAATATATAGAGATACCTTTTTGTGTCAATTGCCCTTAATAAGATTCTATTAGAGCGGGCGCACACCATCAGAATTGCTGATCAGAAAACCTGATGTTACTTCATATAAAAAATTTAAGCAAGCGCATATCATCGGATACTTTTTTTTCTGGCTTCAGCTACTTTCAGCTGTATAGCCATTAACCAAAGGGGATTATTATTTTTATACAATAACAGTACTGCTAGGTGGTCACCCATCCAAATACCGACTGTGACTGTTGTTGCTTAGCTTTATTGATTAGTCAATATCTGTAATTACGTTACGTAGTCCGGGGTCAACCATTAAATTTTCAAATATTTTAAATTCATAATTACTTTTTTAATTAACAGATGGCCTATATAAGACAGCAACGTAAGTTATAAGAAATATATTATAAGAATTCTGATGCTAGGTGCACTTATCTAAAAATCTTACCGTGTGCGGGGTTTAATATAAAATACAATTTAGTTATATCACATTTTCTGATCAGAAAATGGTGCGCCTGCTCTTAAATAAGGATAACATTAGAATAATAATATAATATATAAATAATACTTAACTGTGCGCATGCGTAGTATTCCAATGAAGGATAGGTATTTTTATTAAAGGCTATCAAATAATTAATAAATAATATATATATATATATATATATATATATATATATCGATGAATTTTAATTAATTTACTTCTCTTCGATTATATATATATATATATATATATATATATATATATATATATATATATATATATATATATATATATATATATAATCGAAGAGAAGTAAATTAATTAAAATTCATCGATTTAAAGGTTAATATCTTTTATAAGTGAGTTAACTAAGACGATATTTAATTTAAAAATAAATAACAAACGAATAAATAATTTTTAAGGTCGAACAATTAAGAACAATTCGTTAATAAAAATAAAAAGCCAAAAATATATAATTTTTGGCCGTTTAAATTTATACGGAGGCTAAATTCATAGTTGTTTGATTACGCAATCCTAATAATCGTTATTAACATGTATAATAGATAAAGGTTAAACAAGGATGGCTCGTTATTCATAACGTACTGGCTTACATACTTTGTAACGTACATGTCAACTCCAAGAAAACGCACCGACCTGACTGAATACACGCTTTTTATGGTTTATAACTTTTTGGGTTTTAAATGAACGTTTTGCTTACATGAATAAAATTATATCCCATAAAGACTTAAAACACCATCAAAAAAGTGTATTTTGTAAGTTTAAATTAACATGAAAATACAGACCGGTGTATTTTTTTGGATTTAACTATACATACAAAGTCCGCCTGGATTTAAAAAACCAAAAGTTTTAAGGTGGTTTATCAACAGCTGTTGACTTAAATAACATGTAATATACATTGTATTTCTTTCAATTTGTCAGCATGATATCTTATTATAATTTCCATAGGTTTGAATAGAATTTTTGAAGAAAGTTTGAATAGAATATTCTATTCAAACCTATGGAAATTATAATAGGATTGAATAGGAAATGTCTATGATAAAATGATTTCGTATTCAATCCTATTCAAAATTTTGATTTCCTATTAAATTTCTATAGGAATAAATAGGACTTTTTTATCAAGGCTGTTTCATTATAATGGCTGCGTATACATTTGGCAATTTTGTATGAGGAATCTTAAAACTTTAACAATTAAAAAACATGATTGAAAAACTTTTTTTAAACAGAAAATATTTGTTTCGAATAAACCTTTTTTGGAAATAATTTTTATATTTTTAAATTTTCTTTTATCGTTTACAATTTAAAAATAAAATCATATAAATTTTTGTAGTGTGTATAAGTCTTTTTTATCAGGGAGATTATTAGGTTGGAAAGTACAGACCTTTTAATAGAACCACATTTACAGAAAAGGAGTGATTAGTCAAGAAAAACATGAATTACCCATTTCTCGGCTATATCTATACCTTTGTAAATGTTTTCTGCCAAATATTGGCAGAGATATTTACATATAATTTGTTATCATAAATCGTGAAATTCAGTTCGCAAATTGGGCTTTTTTATCAACCACTATTTTTAAACCACTCCATCGTTACAATTGAATTTTTGGATAGCAGCGGGGACCCGTAACCTCATTAACCTGAGTGTATAGCAGTTGGCGACATAGCAAACTGGCATGTTAATGCCGGCTTCATTCATATTTACTTCTAAATATAATGTTTTTCGCAAATATCATCGCCAATTATACTAATACAAAATGGTGTATAATTCGTAAAAGTCAATGAAAATTAACATTTACCGCTCTATAATATATTAGTATAACTAAGCGTCCAGAAAATATAATCATTTTGAGAGTGCTTTGAGAATAATGTTTTTACAGATTATAATACTTAAGATATATAAGGATCTCTCTAAATAATAATAATCCCCTATGGTAAATGGCTATATAGCAGAAAGTAGCCGAAGCCAGAAATTAAAAAAAAAATGATCTCTCTTACTTCTTGAAAAACCTACCATAGATATCGCTACATGATAGTAACACTTAATACCATGTATTATCTTTTTTGAAGACGTTAAAAAAATATTCTAAGCATTACCATAGCAATAATTAATTATTATTGTTCATAAATTGAGAAATTTTTCGTTAATTGTGTTTTTAATTACATTCTAGTGTTTATTGTTGGCTTATTAAAGTGTCTTTAAATGTTGTTCTTGTTAGATCGATTTATCAAATAATTGTTTTGTGATTTCAGTGTTTAATTCTAAACGTATTAATAAATATATTTTCTAAATAAAAATAATAATACCAAAGTATTGTGCAATTTTTTTAACATTACAATAAATTAAAATTAAATTATGTTTATAAAAATAAAATAATTAACAATCTAATTGAATCCCAATCCTATATAATTTATCTTAGATCCAAATTTTTTATTTATTATTATCTATGAATGTTTTAATAAAATGGACAACGGAAATCTTTTTAAATTACCTGAAAGTATTTTCCAAAAGAAAATAAATATTATACGCAAACAAATAATCAAGCGGAAATATGTATACTTACTGTTACACAAATATTTTGGGCGAATTTTACCTTCACAAGCAACGAGACTTTATTTTAAAAAATTAGCAAAAAATTATTTTGACAAATTGGTCCTATACTGGTATGAAATAAAAATTAAACGACGCCTTACATTGCGAGCAAACATTCATTATCATTTTCGGGTTTATCAACAATATTTTCATAAATGGAAATATTACTTACAAGTTCGAAAAATTAAAAAGACCAATCAAATGATTGCGGATGTATTTTTCAGAAATAATTTACAGATAAAATATTTTATACTTTTGAAAAAAAATAAAGAATTGAATAGAATAATTTCTAATTATCGAAAAATAATCGAATTTCGAATTGATTTTAAAGATCAATATGCACGATTCTTGGAAATTAAATTATACTTACTTGACGAATTGAAACATAAATGGTTTTATATTTACCTGTATCCATTTTATCAGAAAATATTAATCCGAAAGAGTTTTCGCGTACTACAGAATCATACCAAATACGCTCGAGAAAAGCGTACTTTAAAAATTAAATTACAAATTTTTATGCAAATACGATATAATCCGGAATTTTTGAGACACTTCTTTCAGCTTTGGATGAAATATACAAATCTCAAAAAAAAATACAAAACAAAAAATCAACTGGCAATCAAACGATATGAGTCAAGCATAAAGAGAGTATATTTAAAAAAATTCAAATGTTTTAAAAAACAGAAACAAATTCGAGTTGAAAAATTTATAAAAGCACATCGATTTTATAATAATCGATTAAAATTGAAAATTATTAATTTATGGAAATTTTATGTACAGGAAAAACAGCGAAAAAAGTTATTAAAACAAAAGGCGAACAAGTATTTTCAAAAAAAAATTTTTGAATCCTGGAAAATTTTTTGTGAAAAAAAAAAATTTCACCGTACAATAATCAATTATTTAACAATAAAACAAAATGAAAAATTTATCACTAAAGTTTGGAATACCTGGAAAAACTATTGTATACAGCGTAGTAGAAAAAAAAATCTTCTGCAAGCTGCGAATGAATATTATCGAAAAAAGTTATACCAAAAGTATTTTATTCGATTAATGAAATATCAAAATTATCGAATTACAAAACAAATTTTTCAATTACAAGAATTAAATCGTAAAAGAACTGTTTTAAATTCGAAACGATTACAATTTGCTTTTTATAAGTGGACGAAATTCTATGAATTCGTACAAAAAAAGAAAATTCAAAAATTGAAAGCAATTGAATTTTATAATAAAACAATTCAATATCTCACGTTTCAAAAATGGCTTAGTTGGAAAACATATAAAATCGAGAAGAAGTTCAAATTAAAGAAGACATCAGATTTTTATAATCATTCATTGAAACGAAAATGTTTTGAAAAATGGAAAAAAGTTGTTCATTTTCAAAAACAAATAGGAGTCGACCTTGAAGCTGCAAAAGATGTGTATAAAAAATATATTTTAAAACACGGATTAATAACTATCCTTAAATCGGGATTACATTTTGAAAAATTAAGACACAATATTAACTTACGCCGTTCTGTGTATCTTTATGAAATTACTGAGAAATATTTTAAAATATGGAAATACAAAACTAGAAATTCTACTACAGTAAAAATTCAACAGCGAAAAATAAATGAAGAAAAATACTTAAAAGTACGGCAAAATGGAGAAAATTTGTTTCAAAATTATAGTAACTTACGTCCTAGAGTTCCTGACTTTATTAGAAATAAATTTTTATAAAATTTGAAAAATAATGTTTTTATTTTATATACATTTTCCAATTAAAACAGTATAATTATCACGTTCATTGAGGTTTACACTCAGTTTAAATCGCTTAAAAGGTTTCAATTAATAAGCTAATATCTGTCACACTCAATACAACTCATTCGTTAAACTCATTCAAGTTTTGGAAATCCTTCAAACAACAATTCTAGCTAAAGATAATTTTGAATAACATACACTTCTGGAAACAATGATTTTAATATTACTTGTGTCAAAATGTACAAAACTCCTGAAAGTATGAATAATTGTTTAAGTATTAATGGGTGTGTTTGGCATAAAAAAAGCGCTAGGAAGCGCTTGTAATCAAAATAGCGATCGTTAAGCAAATTGTCAATTATGAATAACTATAGAAGTTAGCAAACGTGTCTTGACCGACAATTGTATTGTTCGTTTCTCAGCGCTAGCAAGCGCTTTTTTCTGTTTTCCCCAAACACACCCAATGAATTACTTTTTCTGTTAAAATTGTTAAGTCAGTTGTCTATGCAGTTTATTGGAAATGATCAAAGTCAAACTTGTTACAAGTTAATGTATACAGAAAAGTGTCCAAAAAGTACTGAGATGGACAGTTTCCTCAAAACAGAGCATGGGAATCGAAAAATGTCCTTTACAAAAGTTTTTGGATATTAAAAGACAAACTTAATAGTTTAGTTTTACAGAAAAAAGGACTAGAAAGCGCTGTCAACTGCTAAATAGCTACCTTTAGGACGCTAAATTAGTTTTAACCGGGAAATCTAACTTAAATATATGTTTTAAAAGTATTCAAATTAAAAAATTATCAATTATGATTAATTATAAACTATGAATAGTTAGTAAAAGTGCTTTGGCTGACAACTGTCAAGTTCGTTTCTCAATGCAAGCAAGCGGTTTTTTAAACACACCCAATATCTCGTGCTAATGTACACTTTTCAATATGTGATTAACCTTCGATATATAAATCGCTTGAGTAAATCCGAAAATCCCTTGTTTGACTCCCCTACTATCAGACTATGATCTTGTTAATCATTTTTAACACGCTTTTATTAGCTTCACTCGTATGTTTGTTTGTCTGTAGGTAACTCTCTGAAGTTGGCTGCAGAACGCATATGAACGGATACTTTGCATGAGAGTAATAAAGATAGAGCGTGTTTTTTTAGTTTTTTTAAACTATTTTATAATTATTATAGGTAATCAAAGAATTACCTAATAAGTTCATTTTTTAATTGTATGACCGTTTATTCGTATTTATTATAACTCAAAAATTAAAACAGATATGTCCTTAAATTAGGTTGTTGAGTTTTGTAACTACGGTGGTATCTTGCCACCATCACATTTACTCCATCAAACTAAATGAAATTATAACAAGTGAAGAAAACAATTAACAGTGTAAACTATTTTAATAATCGACATATGATTGATTATTAAAAATTAAATTATTTTTATCCATTAGCTTTAATAAAATATACTAAATATGTAATACATAATTGCATTAAAATTATACGTAATTGTGGCGTCAGGCTCATGCAAGATGTTTACGAAAAAAATTTTACAAACAAAAGCGTTTGTTTATAAGCATAAAACATTATTCATATTTGAACTTTTCTTCATTCCCATATGGAGTAAACGTGAGTTATGTACCCATGGGACTCAAATGATCGATTTTGCTCTTTCACAACTTAAATTCACTTTTTAGGCTTAAAATACGCTGTCAATATTCAACAATTATAAGTCAAGTTATTATAACCGAAAAAGTGCTAGTAAATCACCTAAATATTTACATTTTAATACATAAAATATTCTGAAAATTTTCAATATTTACAAAATTATTTCTGTTATTATAAATTAATCTTGAAATTATTCATGCAGCATTTGAATAAGAGGTAAATAAATTTTATAATTTTTTTTTTGAAAGTATATTAATTTACACAAATAAATCTCTTTTGGTCAAAAACAATAGTAAATATTTGGTAAAAATTAAACACAGTAAAATACAAGGCGAAATTTATTTAAAAAAATTTCATTATGAAAGGTTTTATATTAAAATAGTTAAATATTTCCCTGTTTGTTTCATCATCTTCTCAGTCTGGGTTCCATAAGGATATCACATCATTTATAAATATCCAGTTAAAAATTTGTATATGCGTCAATTATGATTAGTGTAACAATTTTTTCCTCTACGATAATTCAAAAAAATTTGTTGTTTTCTTTTTCAGTCAGTAAAAATTTTCGATTACGCTTCCGATCAAATTGACGGATATCCGTTTTTGTTTTTATAATAAGCAGATTATTCAATAAAAATTGCAAAGACCTTTTCTAACACGTGATGATAAAACGGATTGTCAATTGTCCGAGAATAATCTAAAAATTGAAATTTTTAAGTCAGACAGCGGACTCCTAGTTTTATCACATGTTGGAAAAAATGATATTTGCATTTAGTCTTCTATTGTGGGAGCAATAAAAATTTACGGACCCCAAAAAAAAAAAAACGGCTCACCTTCAGAATTTTTGTAGAGAAAAAATTGTAACACTAATAATATTTAAGCCATATACAGGTTTTTAGATAGATATTTATAAATGATGTGATATGCTTATGAACTATTATCTATGATAGATACCTTGTAATCATTAATTTTATTTTGTTAAATTTTTTTTGATAAATAAAGCATTTTTGAAGTACTACTTTCTTTATGGTTGAATTGTAGTTTGAAGATATCCTAACAATTTGATATGGAGGTCATGTGAGTCAATAATACAAATGAATTACATGCCACCTCCACTTTAACATCTATACGTAGAAAAACCTTCACACGTCGCGGTCGCATGCACCGTGTAGGTTTTTACATAAAAAAGTTACTTTTTCTTTCTTTTCCTGTCCAATGCGTTTAATTCTCCCTGTTGTATTGAAGCTCCACTGAGAATATCTTTAACCTTCTCTTTACGTTCTTTATCGCTTTCAATTTGTTGTTTTATCTTTAATTTAGATAAGAAAGCGTTATCACGACGAATTTCACGTAACGCACCTTTCTTTTCTTTCTTCAATTTGTACACCAATTTATCATGTTCCTGTTTTTCTTTTGGCAAATTTCTATGTTTTCTGTTTTCAAATCTATGGATACCAAAAAATTGGTTATAATAATTTATAGATAATAAATACAATTATTACTTTACTCTAGCGGGATAAATAGTATTGCATACAGATTACAGAAGGAGCAACCTGTATTTTCACTCTAAAGAGTACATCGTTCAATTATTTATAACGTATTCAAAAAGAATAAATTATGTAGTGCATTTCACTATTGTCCGCTGTTTTTCGGAAGGAGAATTTTGTGCAAAATTTTATTAGTGTCAAACTTTAATGAATTAAAAAGTTTCTGTTTTTTATTCCATGGCTCTCAAAGTATGATGGAATTATTATCAAATTTTCTCTTCTTACTCTGTTGAATTTCATATTTCATAATTACGATAATTATAAAAAATAAATATTTTTTCAGTTAGACACGACCTTTGCTTCAGGAAAGAACGCAACACACGCTTATATGCATGAACATTCAGGCAAGCCAAGCTTAATCAGGATATAATGTAATCCGAAATGATACAACAAAGTGTGTGCGTTTATGATCAATATATAATCTAGTTTCTTTATAAACTGATATTTAGAGAGCAAATTAGAAGAAATTGTGGTGAAATCATGACGCGTTTCATGCTATGTAAAAGAATTAGAAACATTCGCCAATAATTCGATTAGATAATTATGGAAAATTTAGAATAAAACAAAAATAAATACATACACTTGTTGAATATTTGGTTCATACAATCTTAATGCTTTTGGTTTTTGGGCCGCCACAACCAAATACGCCATTTTGCATTTATTTTTTCCATTTATTAATTCCGTTTTAAGTTTGTTATGGATCTCCTTTAACTCTTGTGGATATTTTTCCATTGGTAGCATATTTAATAAATTTAAAATAGGTTCAAACAATTCTACTCGTGTTATTAATTGGTCATATAATTGGTAAAATTGGAAACATAATTTTAATACAATGTAGAGAGTGCGTACTTTAAAATCATCATCAATATCCGTTTTTATTAAATCATCAACAGTCATTTTAAATTCATTTACGTCTTTATAGTTTTCGGTTAATACAAGTAATGAGTCGAATTGTTTGAATGGTGGAATTGTTGGTATTGCACGTACTGTTATTTTGGGTATTGATAGGTGAATTAAACCGCGTAAATAATTTATCACTGATGGTAAAAATCGTTTGGATAATGAAACATACTGAAATCAAAAAGAAACAATACATTAAAGAAATCTTTTACATGACCACAAAAATTTTATTTGGAAAATGAGTTTTTTTTTTTATGAAATTTATTAATAAGAAAATATGAAATACGAAAATATTAACTTTTCTCTAAATTTTAATTTATCTAAAGAGTGTTATCAGGGTGACTACTATATATCGAGATAAGAGTCTCTTTAGACTTTTCCAGGTTTTCAAGATACAAAATACTTTTTACAGAACAGAGTCGAAATTTTGGATTCGTGTTCAAGGTCTAAACCGAGATCAAAGTTCATGAGTCAATAAAATAATTAAATTAGATTACATTGATCAATGACTCATCTTTTAGACTGAGAAAAATAACATCCCATTGGTGCAGATTTTTCATAAACATTTTGTCTAATATTAGCCGATGCATTGATGATGATGCCTAGAGCAGTCTAACAAAATCTACTAGATCCTCAATTAAAAAATGTCTTTAATGAAAAATTATGTACGGAACGAACATTTCTCATCAAATTAAAACAAATTAATCTTACTTTATAGTTTTTCAAACTATACGATCTTTCTAAATAAAAAAAAGAAGATAGAATACATCTTAATTAATTAAGTCGGTTAAAAGTTTAGATTTTTACCTTTACTTTGTTCCAATGATCATTATCTCAAAAAAATAATGTAAAACTACACAGCTTTCAAAATAATATGTATCAATTTTTTTTGCCTCAATTATAAATTAAACTTTTTAAAATATTACTTGAATTCTTTGAAAAAATAATCAATTTATGAAAAGTTAGTTAAAATATTAATTAAATGAAAAATTATAAATTTTACCTCCAAAACATGTGTTACTAAAAATAATCCTGCTCCAATATCTCGCCGTGTTTTTACTTTACACCACGTCAACATCTGATCTATAAAAATTAAAGATGGCGTAACAACTTGATGTCGAAAATCCGATGTTGGGAACAATAATGAAATCATTTTAAATAAAATTAGCGTGTCCAACTGTGGGTATTTTTTCCGTTTCTCTCGGAAATTTGATTGTTTCTCTTTTAATACACTTATTATAGCGTTTGAAGCATCTTTTTGGATAGTTTGTGTGAGATCATACAAATATGGCATAATATGATCCAAAAATTGAAATATTTTATTTGTATTTAATGATCCCAAATCATTGATAAATTGTAATAAATAGGTAAACAATATAGATAATTTCTCTTTATTCGATTCGCCTAAACTTGGATGTGTACACTTTATCATACGTTCGATAATTATTGTTTGAAGTGCAACTGATTTTGTTTCAAATAGTTTTTCAAATTCTTCGTAAGTGTCTGGAATAGTAAACGTATATGGTAGTTCATTTCGTGCATCTTCCATAATTTTCTTCCGTGCTAATAAATCGATCATAATCTTATTGATATTTGCATCATCTTTCGATTTTTTTTTTGGTGTATTTTCCTCTGTAATTGCAACCGATTGCCGTTTTCTAGAAGTTTCAGAATTTTTTTTTGATGTATCATTTTTTAATAAATTACTTTGAAGATTTTGGTTAGAGGTTTTATTTTTGGATTTTGAGAGTTTCTCCTCTTTCTGTACAAAACTTTTCTGTGATTCGTTGTGATTTTCTTCAGAATTACTCTCCGAATCCAATGATTCATTAGAATCAATATTTTCCTCCGATGCATCATCTCCAATGTTTGAGAATTTATCATTTTTGTTTACAATATTTTTATCAGTCAATTTACAATTGCTTTCAGTTGATTTATGGTCACATTCCGATTCTAAACTTACGGTTAAATTATCATCGGCATTATATGCACTAGTTTCTGCTTCCTTTTTAGATGATTTTTGACTATTTTCGGCTTCTTTGTTTTTCTTGAAAAAAATATTACCGTTTTGATTGGACTCATTGTCACTTTCCGATTCCGAATTTTCATCTGCTTTTAAATCTGATAAATTATCATCAGAATCATCTTCATTATTTTCATCCCCTTCACTTCCATCCTCTTCTTCTTCATCCCCCTCCGCAGATTGATTTTCATCATTAGATATATCGTCTTCATTTTGATTTTCCTCAAGATCAGATTCGATAAGAAAATCGTCATCCAAATCATCTGCCGAACGATGTTTTGTCTGCGCTTCTTTATCATTTACTAACCCTTTCATACGAACTAAACGTTCGAGTTCTAATTTTTCGAGACGTTCTTTTTCTTCTTTAGCGACTTCGTCTTCAGTACGCAGCCGATCAGTTGGATTACCACGTGCTTCAAAACGTAACTCACGCATAACTTTATCAAAATCATCAAGTTGCACTTTCTTTGATTCATCTGAATCATCTTTTTGATTTTTATTCACTAACGGTAACAAATCTTTCCATTCTGTATCAAGTTTCTCGGTTAATTGTACCGTTTCTTCACGTAATTTTTGTTTTTCAGCTTTACGTTTTTTCGATTCTGCAATTAATTGTTCGATTAAATCTTTACGAGATTTTGCACCCTCTTTACCAGTGTTACTCAAAACACCACCACCAAAATGGGCATCTTCAACAAAATCTGCATCCAATCGACCACCAGATCTTTTTTCACCTTCGTCGTCGCTAAATTCATCTTCAGATCGTGGATCATCGAATTTTTCTATATCGTTCAATGTTTGACCCTTATGTGTTAATACTTCATCATCACCTAAATTAAATATAGATTTTCTTTTATGTAATTTGATACGTTCTGCTGTAAAACGTGCAATAATTCGATCCTCTGGGGCCATATATTTATTTTTTTCGCCAATACGTCGATCCAAAAATGTATTTACTTTATTCTTTAAATTGAATTCGGGTAACAAAGTTTTTTTCCTCTACAAAAAATAAATAAACTTTGAAAATATAAAAGTTTTAAGAAATATACCTTAAAAATTGAGAAATATACTTTATTAATTGCTTTGGTTCGAGAAATTCCTGGTAATCCACGGTCATTTTTTAATTTCTGTCCTAATACTTGAAACTTTTGTTTATTTACGTGTATTTCAAAAGGATTTGGTTTTTTGACTGTTTTCAGTAATTTATCTGCCGCATCCCTGTTTCTCTTATTTTTAACTTTAACCATTTTAAATTATTTATTATAATGTTTAAAATTTATATTTTCGTAACTTTATTTAACATTTTATGAAAACTTGAGGTTATAATCAAATTTCATTTTTACACATGTCGTTTTCACATATATAAGTTTGAGATTGCGTATTGAACAGATAGCTACCATTATAACTAAGGAAGAATGCTACCATTAAAAATACAAATTTTAATTTTGGTAATTTAATTAAACTTAAGGATGGATATGCGATATTAAATTTTAAGTTGAAAAGCCGTCACACTCTCAGTTAGATCTTCCTAGTTAAAATTTTGGCTAAAAAACAAAGTAATTTAGTTACGTAATTTGTTCATAGGACAAATATCCACTAAAACCCTTGATGTGCTTAGTAAGTAACCATATGAATAAATATGATTATTAACGTTATTATAATAGAAATGTGTAAATTACGATTGAAAATCGATCGATGTGTGAATATTATACAGAAGTTAAAATAAATGTGTAGTTTCCATTTCTGAACTATTAGAATTGAAACAGTATTTGAAATTAAAATTATTTAATTTCATAATTCTTTTTTAGTTTTGTACGTTCAATTTTAAATTTGAGATTTGTTAATTGACAAAAACCAGGTGGTCCAATATCATTGGCCGAACACTAAACACGTGATCGATGCTGATTGGTTGACGTAGCAATTTGATAGATACTTAAAAAGTATAAATTGCGCATAAACGAACGAACAAGTGTGCAACTGCAAACCGTCACCAAATTAGCAACGAGTTACATCTCCTCAGAGAATCATTACAACTATCTAATTCATACTGATGATGACTACTTTGTAGTCGAAATACCTATTTATAAAATACAAAATAATTTGATCTAGGAAAGTATGTATTAAAGCAATGTGTAAGACAAGGACAGTTGGAATTCTGACAGACAGTAAAGAACAAGTAAGTTTGCTGATAAAATTACTCTGTTAGTTTATTAATAATTTAGTGTTAGAAGCTTCACCCCCAAGGCTAATGAGACATCTGGTGGTCTACTGGCTGAATTAACATGAAATAATCACAAAAAGCTAACATTGAGTAGATGGATTCTAAACAAATCTATATTATTATATTATTTCACAGTGCCTATGGTGTGCAAAATATATAATGAATAAAATTTGAAAATTTATTTTTTTTTTATAATGAATAAAATTATAACACTAACGTCATCTTATATATTTTTATTTTAAAATTATCCGCCAAATATAACATTTTTAAGGAAATTTCGCGCACAAAGACCTCAAAAAATACTGATCCAAATAATACGAAATTTGTTTTTCACAATCTGAAAATAGAAACAGAGGGCATTCCGAAGAGTTTTTTGTGGAAAAACATTTCTAAATATTAAAACAAATTTTAATTTTTTTTAACACCAGGGCTACGCTCGGTTGTCTCTACTTAAGCCGCACCCAAAGTCCGCTAAGTTCAAAGTTCGATATTCACAGAAAGAAATAAATATTTTATTGGATTCTATCGTTGCCATAAAAACGTATCAACACTTATAAATAATAATGAATTTTTCATTGACCCCTTTCAGTGAAAATATTTTTCCGTATTGGGAATATTTCTTACATTATAATTAAAAATACTAAATATGATGAATATCGAGACATTATTATTTCCCAAATCGAATGTAAAAGTTTTTGTAAGACCGTTACCACGCTCGGATGAAAATTATAAATTTATAAAAGTATTGGATGACAAGAAATCAATTTTAGCAAAATGTTTACAAAATTTTAGTTTAGATAGACAACAACCAGAATTTTATTGGAAATATCAAGTGGATAAAGTATTTTATAATTCCAATCAAAAAGAAGTTTATGATGTTGTTATTGGGGATTGTATTAAACAGTAAAAACATTTATATACATTTGCAATATCGAAATATATTTATTCATAAATATATAATAAATTTTTATAATTTTTTAGAGCGCTTGAAGGTAACTGTACTGTTTTTATAGGGTACGGCCAAACGAATAGTGGAAAATCGTTTACAATGAACGGCTTACATCACAATTATCAGGTAAATTAAATTTTCTTTGGTAAATTAGGATTTCTATTACTGCCAACTATTATACATATTTATATATATATATATAGTATTTGTTATAACATATATTTTAAAAACTTTTGATTGTTAGAAAATTTATATTTAAGCAACGTGGAATTGGGCCTCGAATAATATCAGAATTGTTAGAAACTAAAACGAAATATGAACATGAATACAATATTGAATTGGGTGTGTCGTATTGTGAAATTCGGGGTAATGAATTTTACGATTTGTTGAATCCGGATAGTTATTCGAATAAAATTAATGTTTCAAAATATGGAAAATTCGATAACATTACTTTAATGATTGTATCAAGTGAAGAACAAGTATTAAAAATTTTATTTGAAGGTATTATTCATATTCATTTGTCGGCGACAGAAATTAGGTTTCAGTATACTAGGCACGTCAATGTGTGAATATTGAGTAGAGATTGATAGTTTTAATTTAATGTATATGCGTAAAAAATATTGTATTCATAAAGACTATATTTTCAAATATGGGTACATATGGCAATTTTTTTATAACAAGCTGTAAATATGAACCGTTCTAATTCTTAAACTTTTAATTAATAATTTTAAAATATATTTTTCTAATTGTCGTTTGTACAAATCGTCCGAGAATCGTTATAGTGAGTTTAATAGCTTAAAAAAATATTTAAAACGCTAATACTGTTTGTGTAAAAACGATTTTAATTTTCCAATGATTCGATCCCTTTTGTATGTGAATTTGATGATCATTTATTGTCACAAGGAAGAGAAAGAACCAACACCTAATCATGGTAGCTTGTGTACGTTTTATAACAATAAAAGTTTTAACTGTTGAAATTTTATTAAATAAAACTTGATGAAAATTGCTGAATATTTATAGCCCAATTATAGTGACATTCTCACTTTGACGTACTAATATCTTGGTCATAGTGCAACCAAGCTAAATGATTTATCAGAGGTATATTAATTGATAAATTTCTTGAATAGAAAATACAGTTTTAGCAAAATGTTTATTATTTGATTTTATATGGGATATTCATGGTAAAATTTCACCGCTAAAGTAACAAAAATTTAAACCACTCATAATAATAATCAGCTTACTACTGTCCACAGATTCAAAAATTCGATTTATTATTGTAATATATATATACACTACATACTGTTATGAAATAAGTACATCTATAAGCTTTATGTCTTTATGTTGTGTAACTGTGAAATTCTAAATAATTTTACCGATAGAGTAGTACTAAGCACGAATTTCCATGGGTTTTTACTGTAGATATTGGAACTTTAAGCTTTGTAAAGTTGCGTAATCGAGGTGTACACTTCGATAAAAAAATTTTAAAATCGAATAAGCATAACCCTTAATATCTATTTATTTTATAGGCGAAGGCAGACGTCAGATTAATAAGAAGTCGAAATTTTCAAATTCACATCTATGTAGTAGTATTTTAACTTATTATATAGTTGCCACATCTACCAACTCAAGTTTTCCCATACAAAAACTATCTAAGGTAAAAATGCAAAGCATTTTCATGCATATATATTACTCTATTTGTACGATAAAAAACGAAGACAAGGCATGTAATAAAAAAAAAGCAAAGAATTGGTAACAAATTAAAAATAATAATTAGCCTGCAGTTAGCAAAAAGTTTTTCTACGTTTAAAATATAAAATAAGGGTTCATAAAATACCCAAAATAAGAAACTACTTTCACTGTAGAAGATCTATTAGAACACTAGACCACTTATTTTCATAACAAAAACGAAAAAATATTTCTGAAGATGGTCATAATGGCCGAAATGAATGAAAAAGAAAATTTTAAAATTAAAACAAAATAAAAAATAGTTGTTTTTATTATTAAAGAAATAAAAAACGTTTTTAAATTCATTTTAAATAAATGGCGTATTCTCTGCGCTAATATTTTTGAACTTTCAAAAGCTGCGGGACATAAAGCTACAGTTTTTTTAATGCAATAAAATCATTCATTGACAAATATCCATATATTCTAATCGCAAGCCATTTTGGTTCCAATTCCGTCTTTGATGCGATCTTAAGCTCAACTTCTGCTTCATACTTACTACATTCTAACACAGGACCTAACGTTTTACCGCAACAATAAGTTTTTACCTTAAGAAACTCATGGTCATATATTTACACAGATACAAGTTGTGGATTTAGCTGGTGTAGATAAAGCAGGTAATTTTACATCGTTTGGAAAAACAGCTGTTGATATTGGCTTAGCAAATAAAGATTTAACATCTTTAAAAACATTTTTAATGCTTTTGCATCCTTCTAAGTATAAAGATGTTGACATGCAAGTAATTCATCGGCATTCATTATTGGTCCACTTTCTCTCTGATACTGTAAATGGCAAATCTTTCCTCAGGTTTTATAAAAGTCCTTGATTATTTTCTATTTGTAATATGACATAGCATAATTTTTTTGTAGATTTATTTGTCATATTAAAACCAATGGACAATATCATCCAATTACACTATCTATGTTACGAATAACTCAAACAATTAAAGGAATTAAGCCAACAAAATTAAATCCAAATACAAGAATTCAGCCTGAAGCACAAGTTTCAATGTTAGAAGTAAGCTAAATTATGTAGATGTTGCATTAACAATATTACGTCCATTTTTCATACAAATCTTATTTTTTGAAAGTTTATATCTTAAATCCTACTGTAATACTCATTCATGTTCTCATCTCGATTATATTTATGTTTCTCGTTAAAATGAGTTAGTAAGCCTATTTAAATTCAAAAAAATCGAAGGAAAGTTGGCCTTGATTATTAAAAATCATGGGTCACTTTGTCTACCACCTAAAATAGAGATACATTAGTGTTAAGGGGTTAGGTGGATTTCAGAGGTTGAAAAAAAGGGTATTTTTACGATTTTTTTAAAAATATATACAATTATATATTTTATTTATATAATGTGGCATATCAAAGATACATATGTAAACAGTGTTTTGTGAAATTTTTAGAAAAAAATTCTGAAAATTTAGTCATCTCCTTGGGCGTCTCAAAAAAAACTGCTCTCACCGTGGACATCATAACGCATTAATGGTTCTTCCAAATTTAAAAAAAACCAAAAATATTTCGTTAGTACATGTATAAATCTCGTGTTTGAACGAAGGAAAAAAAAATTAAAAGTTGAATTTTTCACAGACTTTCAACATAAAATCTCAATTTTTGGTCAAATTTTTGCCATTTATTGCTCGAAATCCCTTCGTTTAATTACTAGATAATATTATTTTAAAGATGTGTGCAAAATTTGAACAAAATCGGTCCATAACTTTTCGATCGCGCCCACCGACTTCAAAAATGGAGTTATGAGAAAAACGCGTTTAAAGTTTTAAGTTGAAATGCTAACGTGCTAGTGAAAGGAATTTTAAATCAATTTTACTCTGATTGATTTAAAATTTTGGGAGAATATTTTAAACATATTGTACTAAATTTTCAAATCCACCCAACCCCTAATTTATGATAGTTCACATAATTTTAATTGTGTATTAGCATTTAAGAGTTATCACATATATCCAAAAATTTTACACTTTTCTGCTAAAATTTTTTTTATTTTTTTTTATTGATATGTAGAAACTTTTAGAGAAATACAAACAAGAAATGATTCGAATTGCGATTTTTAACGGTGAAGAATTGGAAAACTATATGTGTAAAAGCCGTTTTGAACATTTAAAACGTTTAACAGAAGATTATCTAAAGCATAATACAAGCCAATTAAATATTACCAGCTATGGTCAAATGAAACCAGTTTTGTACATCATGCGAGATAAATATGACGAATTAAATGAAGAATGTGCTGATATTGCAAAAAAAGAATATGAAAGAGGTTTAGCAGAGGCTTCTCAACATGAAGGATCAAAAGCGCGGCTAACTCCACCATCACCAAATGTAAATGTCATTAAGCACTATTATTCTCAAATAAAATCTACATTTCTTTTTTCTCTAGAAGGTAAAAGAATTGAAGGTAAGACAGCTCTTCTCTTTTCTAGGAAAAAGTAATATAGATTTTACTCTAAACGATAAATAATTTTAGAAGAGTAAGGTAACTTTGTTTTTCTACGATTGATTTATAGCCTCTAAAACTAAGGAAAAAAGAATCAAAACCTTCGTTAGCAAAAACAAATACACCACGAACTGCGGTTGAGGTTCCCGATTCAGTAGTGTCGATACCGGAATCAGCAGGTGAACTAAATCTAGCCTATGGTGAATATCTGAATACAATTTTTTATTTGTTCATATTACTCGTAATTTAAAAGCAGTTAAATTATTATAAATATTGAATTCTTGTATAAAGGTAAAGGTATCGGTCCAGGTATAAGTGCAGTACCAACTAAAACTGGTAAACCACCAACTGCCATGAAACAACCATCAAATGAAACGTTTACACAAATAACAGGATTAAATCGTGAAGATATATGGTCGAAGTTTATGGCAACCGAAATTGCTATTTCTTTAACTGATAAACTGTCATTGGCTCAAAGACGAAAGAATATATTAATAACAGAATATAACACTGCTGTTAAAACTTTAAACAAATGCCACATAGAATTGGGTACATGCAAATTTTAATATTAAAAAAATTTTCTTGGTTTTCTTCAGAATCAGAAAGTAGATACCGCGCCTTGTAATAAACAATGATATCGCCTCACGAATATTCCTTCAATTATTAAGTTGGTACCACACGATGCGACAAACGTTTGGTTCAAATGTAGGCCACCAACATTGGGTTAAATATTCGTTTATTAATGGCATGTAACCTGCAACAATATGGGACGAATGTTTGATCTTAATATATTTGACACAAACGTTGATTTAATTTTCGTGGGAAGTGTTACTAATACATATAATATAACAAATAACGGTGGATTGATACCGCTGTAATAAATACACTCTTTGATGTAATATACACATTGTATTTGCCATTCAATTTTAGCATGCAAATAACTAAAAAAATAAAGGGGTTCCATTTTGCCAAAGTTTGCCGCTTGGAGCAACAATTCTTGCTAGGTATATTTTTTTGAGACACCCTCTATTTAGAAATAGTTTTTCGTGAAAAATTCTTTGATACGTCCTTTTTTTACATAACAATATTGTGCACACCATAAATGCAATGTATGTTACATTAAAGAGTGCAATATTTATTAGAGATGTATCAATCCTCCTTAAGATATTTGAATGTTAAAAATATTAACTTATATATCATTATCATATAAAACAGAAATATAGATTAAATACATAAACAAAAAGTTAAGAAAAGCTCGACGAATCGTATAGCAGTGAACCAAACGTTTGTCAAATGTATATTTGAGTACAACAAATTCATTTTGACGCGGAATAAAAAATCGACAACCGACGTATAAAATACACGTACGATACGACAGTTTATCGACACTTGTAGTTTTGTGAATCGGATTCTAGGTCACACGATGTGTCCAACCCACGACACCTACCGCTATATAGTGGACAGTTGATACTACTGTTAAACTATGGAAAAGAAAAAAGAGACAGAGTATATATCTTCTCTGACTATGACACTTTTCAAAAACAATCAGCGACTCACAATACTGGGATAGGAACTAAAATAAAATTCAGTGCGCATGTGAGCCTACATTAGACTGGTTACCTTATACACTAAACTATATATAGTTCGGAGAATATATACTAATATTCATAAACAAAATTTTTTGCAATGTATTCATCTTAGTGAAAATTAAAAAAAATGTGGTCAATGTTCATTGTCAGAAGCATTCAAAACATCACAAAGGATTATCATTTCATTTGTAATTATGTTATAATATATTATTAAAATTTTACTTGTTATAAATCATTTAATTGTTGATTTTTACAATTGTGTATTTTAATGGTACTAAATTTGCTATATTTCACATTAAAATGTTATAAACTAGCTTCGATATCTTAATTAAATTAAGAATATAATTATAATTGATTCAGAAACGAAGTTAAAAGCTTTTAAAAATTATTTGTCATTTCTTTAATGACAACGATAATGATGTCACTACAGAGTCTTACTTTCTTTATCTAATTTGGATTTTAAAACTGACATAATTTGCTTATTTCAGAAGAATAGATAAAATATCATTTATTTAAAGTAAATTTAAAAACGTTATTTATTTTTTATTTCTATATTAATAAAAACAACTATTTTTTACGACTATTTTTTGTTTTGTTTTAATTTTAAAATTTTCTTTTTAATGTATTTCGGACATTATGACCATCTTCAGAAATACATTTTCATTTCTGTTATGAAAATAAGTAGTAATGTTCTAAAATTTAATAAAATTATTTCTTTTTCTTCAAGTAAATTAAAAAATTGTTTTTATTTTTTTTTATTTGTTTTGAAAATAATCGGAACAATTGAATGGTAACATTCCATTCAATTAGAAAAAATTCCTGTATAAAAATAAGTCGAATGTACTAACTGTTCCTTGATCTAGTCTATCATATACAGATCAACACATTTGCACATTTTAAATTCAATTTAACTACCTATCCCAGTATTGTTCGGCGCTGATTGTTTTTAAATTGGTTCCATATTTTAAAAATTTTTCCATAAGCATAAGCTATTTATCTGTAGGGATATGGAGATCAGTCACCCACGTAAACATACTATGATATGTTTGAACTGTTTGGAATAATCACATAAATTCAAACATTGCACTCAGTGTTATATATTGCTTAATAAGGTAGTTTACTATATTTAAAAAGTGCTTAAAAATATTGATTTCCTAATAAATCGACAAAAAAAAAAAAATATTCAGGCAAAATAATCACGATTTTTTGCCATAGAATTTGGCTGAGTTGAACAATTCCATTAACATAGAGTTAGCTCTAGTCTTGAGTTATTTACATTGAACATTGTATTGAACTAACTGCGGTTAGTGATTACATTGAACGGTGAAATCTAGCCATTAAGAATAAAACATAACCTAACACTTTCAAATGTCTTATTACTTATTAAGATTTTAATATATAACAAATTTAAATTGAATTGACAGATGACATAAAATGGTGTATACAAACATGACGTCACACCATGACAGGTCATGTTTTAGGTCACGTGATACAAAAATTAAAAGTATCGACTTTTAATGTTAGTATAATAAAACAATAATGTTCTTTTATGACTTAAATTTAAAAGATTGAAGTATATTTCTACATAAATTTTAATATATTTCAAATTTCATAATTTATTTTTCACTACCGAAAGTACCCTATTTAAGCAATATTAAATATAGATTAATTATAAAATAGTTACTTGTTTTAAACTTTATTGATTAGAAAGAAATAAATTAAAACGTTGATATTATTTAAATTATAAATATTTTTGATTATCATTTGAATAATTTTGAATAATAATAATCGCTCGATAACATAAATATAAACTTACATTGTAGAATTGGCTATTTTTGACTACTTGAACGCCTCAAAATGGCGATTTTCTTACAGTTATCTGGCAACCAAGGTTGTTGGACACATCGTGTCACACGGATTTTATACAATAAAAAAATATTATAAAAATTATATTGGTAGTTTTAAAAAAAATGCGATTGTTTGAATTGAATCATTGATATTCATATCAGTTCCCTGATTCTGGAAAAAAACTTAACAACGTATTATTTTAAGTTTTACTTTCTCGACTGTTGCTTCTCAGATAAGTGCGATATATATGCATAAATTTCGTATATTTAATAAGACAATCAGAAATAATTTTGGGAATGAAGCATAAATGACATTTATCCCTTAGAAGTTTAAATAACGATTTTAAATGTCAAATTAAAGACAAAAGTCAAAACGGTTTTTTTACAGAAATCAAAAAGCAGTTTAAACTTCCAAAGGGCATTACCTGAGTTGATCTTAAATTGTACAATCAATTTATAGATTCGTAGTATTAATTTCCAGACAATTGAAGGCAGCAAACAAAAAATATAATTATGTATAGAAAAACTAATTCCAAGAAAGATAGCGTAATCTGGAAATTCACTGGCGAAGCCGAAGTAAAAAAAAAACAGTTTTTTTACTAATAAATTACAAAATTAGGCTCAATTTTGAAAACATTAAATTAGAAAATTGTAGGTATTGAAATTATCTTTCAATTATAACAGCTAAAAAATCTTACCTAAAAAATTTGTATTTTTTGGATTGGAAAAATTTGTTTTATACTAAAAATTCAAATTTAAAAAAAAATAAATGATATACAATTCTTAACGAAGAAAAAGAGCTCCAAAAAATGCTTTACGATGTTGGGGAGCTATATGCAAACATTTTTACAATAAAAATATTTTTTAAAAACTAGAAATTTCACGAATATTTTTAAAAATTTTGCACAAAAAATAAAGATTCAAATAGCCAAAATCAATATTATTTCGAAGTAAAATAAGGCACTAATTAATATTACACAACACATAAATCGGAAGATAATTTCATTACTAAAAGTTTCTAATTTAATCTTTTTGGATTCGAGCTCAACTTTTTGATTTGTAAGCAAAAAGTGTTTTTTTTTTTTTTTGACAAACGAATTGATTAGGTTATGTTCGCAGGTGAAATTTCGGACAAAAACACGCTCTCTTTCTTGAAATTAATTCTTCTATACGTACATATTTTTTGTTTTCTGCTTTCAATTGTCTGGAGTATTTCCTCAGATTAATTGGACTAAAATTAAAATGTATGGTGAGATACTATTTCTTTTTTATTGTATGCGAAAGTATTTATTTCGTAGTTCATTCTTTTACATATTTTGATTTTAATGGTTAACTTCACACTTAACATCGTATTTACCTACAATTTTTTTAATATATCTATCCACGGTCTTTTATACCAGATCATGACACGAAACGTTATAAATGCTTGACCAAAAGTTTTATACTAATGGTTGCACTTATAAGAAGACGTGCATGCAAATAAAGCATACCACGGTTGTATACTATAATTATGACTGTGGAGCATACTAACAACATACCTAACTACTACCGAAGTACTAACTACTACTGATGCACACATACATTGTAACACACATATACTAAATACGTTTATCATATAGAGAGATTTATATTTTGAGTCATGTTATAACAAAAACAATAAACAATTATACACAAAAATTGTAAAAAGTTGCCCTTTAACGTGCCATGAGCTAGTATATAATACCGTACATTTACCCATTTAGATCAAAGAAAACAAACACTGCGACAAGCGCAAATGCATCGTTATTTATATAAAAATCAAGAATATAATCCAGATGGATTGATACTACCAACCGAAGAGGAAAAACAATGTTTATCAAATATGTATGAAGCGAAAACATTGTTACGACAGCAAATTGATATTGTGGCCGTGTTACAATCGGATTTGAAAATAGCTAATGATGAAATTATGAAATTACAAACAGATATAGAATATGCATTTCAAAGTTATGCCTTTGAACATTATGAAATATTATCACCAAAATTATTTGAAACCGTTGAAGAAACTAGTGTGAGTCCAAGAAATGCTGAAGATAAGATTATCACATCAGAACTGATGCACGAACGTTATCGTCGGACATCATTGACTGACATTGAGCGTGCTTTTAAAAATCAACAAAAGGTAATGAAAAAATTGGCTAAGAGTAAGCAATTGAACGATTTTCATAAAAATCGTAAGTGGGTTTCGGATTATAAGCATTGATGGTCATTTTTGTACAGTACTTCTTAATTCAAATAAATATGTAAAAAATTATATTGAGGAAATTTTATTTATTTTCTAACCTTTCTCTATTCAAAATTTCTGTACGGTGGACCATTGCATGTAATGTGTTTTCGATCTTTCTTCCGCTACCCGTTGATTTTTGCGATACAGTCGCAATGCAATAAAAAAGAATACGTAAAATGAACACTAGAATAAGAAGTAAATAGAAATGATATTTAGAGTTAAGAAAATTTAAAATAAATTTTCTTTGTTTGGAATACATGTTGGCACTTAAAAAGACTGGCACTTAAAAAGAGTTCTAAGTTCAAAGATATCTCATATGTAGTTTCAATGAAAAATATCATATTAATAAGCTACATCGTACCCTTGAAAAATTAATCAAGAGAGGCGAAAAATATCCACTGACGAAACGTAATTACCGATATCAACTGATCACCAAAATTAAGCAACAACAAACACAGTCAGAACATGGATGGGTGATCGTCCACGATTTCTGTGTACTGTTGTTGTATAGAATGAATATATACCCTCTGTAGTCACTATATGACTTAAGTAGTTGTAAAGTTAAAATGTGACTTAAAATAAAAATAAAAATATACGAGCACGCATGAACGTAAAATACAACGCGCTACGTACCCAGATGGAAGACTTATTTGGTCTTGAAATAGCACATCGCATCGAATATAGTTCCTATATCAATACGATACCTTAATCGATCGAAGCGCTACAAGTAGCTGGATTGTATTATTAAACATTTGTATAAAGCCGCAATTTTTGATTAGTAATCGATCCACCTAACGTTTAGTAATTATGTATGGACAAAATTCCTTTATTTTTTATATATAGTTTCACATTTTCTTTTTTCAATTTTAACGTGAGGTTTGATCTTTTATTGTAGCCTTGCCAAACTTCCCAAATATATTAATAAATTATACTAATTCTCAAACGGTGTTCGATAAGTAATTATAATGGTTTAGAATAGGTAATTTGTGTACCAAAGGGAAGATGCAATTTTGAAACTAGGCTCAATACCAAACAAAATTCGAAAACTAAATTAAAATTGATTCAAAAACGAATAAGTAATAAGCTCTTAAAGATTGTTTTCCATCTCTTTCTTACAATAAGTATTTTATGGGTGATTCTATGATACGCGGTTATTTTCTATAGAAGAATCGCACGAAAATTTGTAAACATTTATGTAATTTATGTAACATTTTTATTCTCAATCGACTCATATGTGCATATTAACATTATATGAAATTTTGAAGGATAGTGTATATAAGTGCCATGGGCATTGACAGGAGCTCTATCGCAGAATGACCCTTATGTATAATCACTATGGAGATGAATATGTATGACGTCATTTACACAAATCTATTATGTTTAATTAAGAATTTTGAACGTCGATATTTTGCCTATTTTTGACGATTTTAAGATTTTTAAACAATGTCAATGAGTTCGTGAAATAAAGACGCTTCAATTGAAGTGATATTAAAATTTGTGTATCTTTATTCAATAAAAAATAATAGAACGAATAGTAATCGATCACCGATCAAATCATAGATAATACAGTTATGAATCGAATTTATCAGAATCAGCTGAAAGGCGATTGAAGCCATTATTCATTAATAACATATTATGGGTGAAGTATAAGTATAGTACTTCAACTGTAACAAATTATAATTTTTAAAAATTAATTTCTAATTTATTTAAATTTATCATAAAATGTTCACATACATTTGATGATTTTAAATATTTAAAAAATCAAAATATTCTATACGAACTGTATAGAATATTTTAAAAAATTAAATAAACCGCGTAAATAGTTGCTACCAAATATACAAGCATTTAAATACGAACTAGCATGAATACTAAAGGAAGCTGAATTGAAAAACCTCCATTTTCTTCTCTGTAGTGGCCGGCTATAAGCACGTGTGTGTCTTGTCTAACACATCGTGTTTGAAACTTTTTTAATTATAAACAACATAATAAAAATAGTTGTTTTAAGTTAAAGTGTTAAATAAAATAAAATATAAAAGATGAATACAGAAAAATTAAAGAAAATGCAAGCGCAAGTTCGAATTGGTGGCAAAGGTACACCTCGCCGTAAGAAGAAGGTTGTACATGCTACAGCTGCAACTGACGACAAAAAATTACAATCGTCTCTGAAAAAATTATCTGTAAATACAATTCCTGGCATTGAAGAAGTGAATATGATCAAAGATGATGGTACCGTGATACATTTTAATAATCCAAAAGCACAAGCATCGTTGGCGGCGAACACATTTGCAATTACTGGTCATGGTGAAAACAAACAAATCACGGAAATGCTTCCTGGTATATTAAGTCAATTAGGCCCTGAAGGTTTACAACAATTAAAACGAATTGCAAGTAGCGTGGCAAATTCAGCAGTGACTGGAAAAATTTTAGCTGATGAAGATGATGATGTGCCTGATTTAGTTGGCAATTTTGATGATGCGTCCAAGGATGAAGTGAAGAAAGATGAATTGGCAAGAAAAGAAACTGACAAAACAAATTAAGATTACAAAATTTTTTTTCTCTAAATAAGGTTATGTTTTTATTAATCACACTTATTTTGAAATAGCGAAGCTTGTGTCCGTAATTTAATTTTCTTTTTTCAATGCCATTTTTTTTTGTTTCTAGTTATCTTAAAATTTGTGAAAAAGTTGTAAAATAAACATTTTTGAAATACCAAAATTAAAATTTTGTTAAGATTAAAACAAAAAGAAAAAAAACTGTATAGTCATTTGAGATTGTAATTTTGATTTTTTTTTTAATTGTTTGTCTCGAAGGGCGTATAATTTTTGAAAATAAATACACAATGTTTAAAAAAGTATATTTATATATTATAATTATAACAAATCGTTTTACCAAATAATATTGTGAACATATTTTCACACAATTTGCATTTTCCACCTGGATCTTAATTTGTGTGAAAACTAATGATTAAGAATGTCTGTAGAATATTTCATAGGAAAATAAAATATTCGAATTACTTATAACATATGAACTTAATTTAACATCATTAGTTTTGCGTTGTATTTTTCAGAAGGTCATTTAAGAGTTGGAATTGATTAGAGTAAAACGGTAGAAGTATGGAATATGAAATTTAGTGTTCGTATAGAAAAGCAGTATTGAAACAACTGAATATCGATTGTATTGGTTCTCCTTAAATTTTCTGCGTTGAATTTCGTTGTTGATTGATATTCGTGTATGGTGTAGTTTAGTTAGATTTTAATTCAGAATAATCTCTAATCTTAGTTACAATCATGGATTATGAAAAGTCTTAGGTAATATATCTGTGATTATACAACTTAAATAATTTGAATATTGATAATGTTATTAAGACGTTCACGTGTTTCATATTGCAGGAATAAGGTTTATGGGTTATTTTTGACTAAGACGCGGAGTGTTATTAATTTAGAGGTTTGAAATGGGAGAGAGGGATATTAAAACGTAGCTTTTTCGGTTTTTTTTTTTAATTATTTCCCTATTGAAGCAAAATTTAGACATTATATAAATCTTACTCTAAAAGTTTAAAATCATTTTTTATGCACCACATTTTAAATCAAGAGTAAAAAAGCCAAAATTTCGAATGATTTTTTTTTTTTTTTTGTGTTAGTGGTATGTATAATGCTTCATAGGAAAAATATTAGACAAAATTTATTTTAGAATTTTGGGTCGGCTAATTTTTTTGGGTAAATATTGACCAAAATATGATCTCGAACAATTTTTTCGATTTTTATCATCTCTTTTATGCTGATGCTTTAACATTTATTGATGATTTGCAAAATTGCTGAAAGCGACAGTTGGTTTGGGTCTTGTTCAACTTTGCTTATTTCTTCTATAGTTACATGTACGTAAGAACGTGTTCATATATTTGATAGTTGTAAAGTATTTTTTTTAAATAAAGTTTCCAATAAGTTGAGAATCGATTGTTTGAAGCAATAGAGTAAGGAATTTATCTTAGTCTCTGATTGAAGTGATTAAAAAAAGTTTGTTAAAATTAAATTTAAAAAAATGATGAAAGGGTATCCCAGAAAAGTGAATTTAAAATAAATAAGTTTGTAGAGCAGTTATCTGAACGTACTTGATTGTGCAAAAATAGAGCAATGCATTCATTCCGTCAATGGAATTTTTTAAAGAGTAGCTTACATATTAAGAATGTTGCCTAACAAATTTTTGTTTATTGAACTAGTAGCACGAAAACAAAGTTTTAAAAAAAGACGCAGAGAGTATTTTTCAGAATCATCAAAAGTATACGAAAGTGTTATATATATATATATTGGATAAAATTTTTTCTAAACCTAAGTGCTTCATTTTCGTTCTATAAGAGATTTAAGTTCTATAAGAGAAAAAGTCGCTAAAAGCATGTTTTGGTCAATTTTTAACAAAAAAAAAAAAAAAAAGATTTCGACCCGGCATTTTAAGAGAAATATTGTTTAATCTTTTTTCTATAAAACAATGGTTATCTCTCACCCAAAAAACAAAAAATTCGTTTTTACATTTTTTTTTCGTTTCAAAGTGTTTTAATTTTTAATAAGTCATTTTATGGGAAATTAAATTATAAGGTTTATTTATTTACGGTATATGGACACCGTGCATCAAAATATTTTCATTCGTTTCTATTGTCACGAAATACTAACTTATCAATCAAATGATATATAACTCTGTGAATGGTGTATGATTTAACATAGGAAATATCTCAAAATTTATATTTAAATAATTATTTTTATTTGCTATTAAAAATAATTACTTATGTAAATTCTTCAATCATACTTATAATTTTCAACACAATAACTTCAATAATTGTCATATTTTTTTGATTTATTCGATTTTTGTTTGAAATTCTACACAATTACTTGCAAACAATTATATTTTCTAGAATGTGAATGTTTTATTACAAATTTTTGACTTTCGTAGCGCATTAATCGATTAAGAAATCCGTTTTACGTACTATGCGTGGTACGGATAGCCTTCATGAACAAATAATCAGTTATAATTGCAAATTGAATAAATTCATATAAAGAATGTCGAAATTTTGTTTAATTTGAGAGATATATTGGATAAACTAAAAAGGCTGCGTTTCACTTGTATTAATAAATAACTCATTGATCGGTTCCTGCAATAAAAATATCTAAAAGTTATATATAGTTGAATTTTGCCCCATTTTTTAAAACAAAAACCTATTTTCTCTAAAATTGCAATTAATTAATATTCTTCCTCTAAAGGGAAATTTTATTTGTATAAATTTTATAAGGGTCGTGTGGTTGTGCAAAATTTAAAAGTGGCACAGTTACCATCAGTACCATTCTTTCTGTGCTTGAAACAAAATCCCGTATTTTTTGTTTGTTTTTCTGACTACGAATTACTACAAAAGTAATATCAATATATGAATTTAGTTAAAATGAATATTGACTTTTATTTTTTTATTGAAAACTTCCAAGAAGAAAAAATGATATTGTTCAACTTCAAACTGAAACTGAGTTGTTCGGTTTATGAAGTTTTGAATTCATACTAAACATCTGGCACCATATTATTGATAATTTTCTGGAATACTGGTGGTCAATATTTGCAAGATTTAGAGTTTATTGTGATAAATAAAAAGCCACAATGAAAGAATTCAACCTCCATTAGATCTGATATTTTGGTTTTCAAATAAAAATCATTTCATTTCAAAATTTACAACGGGATATTTTGACTTCCCATTTTGGCGATTTGAATTAGTCAATCAGATTTTTTTGCTTTATGTTAACTACATTAAGGTGTTTCGTTTAATAGCTTTGGAGGCGATATTTTTTACAAGTGTTATAGCAATTTTATACTTTGTGACCCCATCTTGTATCTTAATCTAAGTAGAACAACTATAAATTTTGATAAAACTAATTCGCCACATAGAAATAAAACTTGTGTAGTTTTCATAAAAAGTACAAAATATCCAGTTAAAGTAGACTAGGAGCATTTTTTAAGTCAAATATTTAAATATTTGCTAAAAAATTTGAAGATTTTTCTCCAAAGTTTTGAGGGTTGACAAGGAAAAGTTTTTGACCGTAAAAACGAGGGAAATATTAGATTGATTTTGTCTACAAAATTTTACCATTTTAGAATACATGCATTTTATTATCATCCTTTATTTTATTATCTAGTATTATTTTTATTTTCTGAGGCACAAATATACAATTTTTAAATCAAATTGTCCAAAAATATTTTCATTCTAAAAAATATAATCATTTGTTCAATTGTTTGTTCAAACTGTATAGCAAATGTCAAAAATTATTCAATAATATCAAAAAATGACATATAATTGAAGTTACTGGTTTGAAAATTATAAGAATGATTGAAGAAATTGCATTAGTAATTATTTTTAGTTGCTAATATAAATAATTATTCATTTATATTAGTTAATAAATTTTAACGAATTTAATATGTTAAATCATACATAATTCACAGAGTTATATATCATTTGATTGATAAACTAGTATTTCGTAACCATAGAAAAGAATGATAACATTTTGTTGCATGGTGTCCATATACTATCCTATAAATTCAATATAAATAATAGTATAGTAAATGAGTTGATTATGAATAAAAATGTTATATAAATTATATTGATATTTACAAATTTTATCTTGCGGTTTTTTGCATAGAAAATGGTCGCTTATCGTAAAATCAATCACCCATAAAACTTTTTTTTGCAAGAAAAAGAAAAACAATCTTTAAAAGATTATATATAACTTATTCGTTTTTAAATCAATTTTAATTTAATTTTGTTTGGTATTGATCCTTGTTTCGCATTTTGATGGGTAAAATAGCAGTTTTTTTAAGAGAATCGCGTAAGAATATTGATGTAAAATAATTTTTGATACCTATGCGCCTATTCCTACTAAATTAGTTGTAAATTACATGGTTTTGAAAATGACTAAACAAGCTGAACGATGGTAACATAATGTCCGATTTTCGAAACTGTAGTGTTGTTACTGAGCAGTTAGGTATAATGTCATCAAATATATTAACATTGCTAATATACAATATTGATTATCCCATACTGTCAGTTAGAACATCCTGTTTTTGAAATTGACAGACACTTCATACATTTTAATAAATAATTTAAAAAGAATGGTAGTGGCAGACACTTCATAGATTTTAATAAATAATTTATAAAGAATAGTAGTGCATGCATGCTATTGCTAAATAATTAAAAATAAAAAGTATAATAGACTTCCAGAATTTAACACTCATTACAATTAGAAAATCTAAGGGATGGCTTTACATCGTTATTAATCTGTTTTTAGTAAACATCATTCCACACCAGGTATCTGACAAAGTTACAGCCATATTCATAAGATGATCTCGTTTTTATCGTCAGTTGAATTAAATATCTTTTGTTTGTTTAAACATTTCTATTTTAAAGGCTTAACAGTAAAATAAATAAAAGCGTTGTTATTTAGTTCATGGCATATCTGTCTCTGTATGTACAACAGTTTATGATTGTATAAATGTATTTAAATGTGACTAAGTATACGTCAATAGAAGACGAACTTCTTTCAACACGTTTCGTAGTCATGAGTACTTCGGGATATAGGGATTGAAAAACAATTCAATAAATAAAATAGAAGTTTGAATTGATAGACTATCCACCGTATTCATCAGATCTGCCGACAACGACTTCTTTTACTGCTTTTTATTTTCAAATTTAAAAAATGGCTATGAGAACAACCGGCTTTCATCAAATGAGTAAGATAATATATAAGAAGGTAATCCAATCCTGCAATGCATCATGGGAATATGTCAAGCGGTCAAGCACACTAACCGGCATCTAAAGTATTTTCATGCTAACTCTCGGAATAATAACAAATATTGTTTAATAATTAATTACTGTCTAAAAAAATTATCCTCACCTCTCAATAATAACAATAAATGATAATAATTATTTTAAAACCCTCAATTAATTGTTTTTCTTTGTTTCCTCAATTTCTCCGGTTAAACCGGTTTTCCATAAGTGCAGTTTATCAGTTACCTCTGATCTATACATACTAAGATGATTAGCAGCGCATATTATTTATGCTTGCTTTCCAAGTAAGAAGACTGGCTTCGAATCCCAGCACATGCATTTTTTTTAAAATAGTTTTCGTTATAATTACTTATTAATTAATAAAAATAATAATATAAGTAGTAATTAAATTAAACTTAGGATTGATAACTAATTAAGGTACACAGTCATTTTAATATATTAAAACAAATTTTTCAAAGTTTATTGCTTAAAATATTTATCAAAAAATTATTATTAAAATTATTAAACAATATTTGTTTTTATTTCGAGAGTTAGCATGAAAATACTTTAGATGCCGGCTAGTGTGCTTGACATGATGCATTGCAGGATTGGAATAGCTTCTTATATATTATCTTACAAATGAGGAGATCATGGCTCACACAAATGCTTATTTTGAGGAACTACCACAATCATACTTTTTTGAAGGGTTAAAAAAGTAGTAGGGAAGTTTGTAAAAGTATTGAACTAGGAGATTATAAAAAAAAAAAATAATAAATTTAGCCAAAGCAAAAAATTATTTTGAAAACTTATTGACCTACCCCCGTATATACACATTTTTAGATCTGTATAATGACATGATATGCTTATGAGTACTGTGACTATTGAGATAAACAATAGCAAATAGCAGTGGAAATAAAAGATTTTATAATTTGGAAATAATTATCATAAAATGAACATTGTTGCTATTGTGAGTGAAACTGATGGCATGAATAGGATTGAATCGGAATTGTGAATAAAGGTTTTAATTGGAATTACTTAGACATTATTTCCGATTTATCCATGTTCAAAAGTGTGAATAGATTTAAGCGCTATATTAGTTATTTCTTTATTTATTAATATGATTATTTGTTGTATTAATACAGAGTATGTTTTTCATTACAATCGATTATATTCTCTTCCCCCTATAAATCTCATGCGTGGACAATTATTTCTGCTTTCATGAAATCTCCATTTTGTAAATATTGAGTTCTATTTTGATTATTATTACGATATACGACGTATACAAAAATCGTAGCAAATAAATGCCATAAAATGTATGGAACAAATAACAGGCCAGCAATTGGACTTATATTGTAAAATGATATTGCGCATACCGTGGCTGTGATATCCAAAAGAAGAATTTCATAAAAACTCTGTAAACAAAAAAATTCTTACAAAATAAATCTTTAAGACTTAAGAATTAAAAAAGCACATTACTAGGGAGTAAATATTTTAAAATACTATGAAATATAGAGGTAAGGAGAACACTCTGTGTGTTAAATGTGTCCATAAAATTCAGTAACTTTGTAAGATTGTGTTACTATAGTTAGATATCTGAATATCCGTCACAAATTTTCAAGTTATTCTGCCTTAATTTTCGTTTCAACATGTTATCGGTTCACAAACTTAAAGTTTTTTCAACTATAGTCATATAAAAAAAAAAAAATATTCAGACCTGAATCATTCATATTATATATTTATTTAAAATTCCAAATACATACTTTTAATGGTATATTTTATAATTTATTCAGTTGAAATGAAAGTTAAATTTAGCAAAATAAAATTAAATCTGGTAAAGACCTTAATTCACCATAAAAATAGTGTATTTTGTAATTTAAAATAGCATGAAAGATTCAGATTAGAGCATCTATTTTTATTTGACTATATTTTAATTAAAAGACCTAATTCTACATTCATTTTCTTCCATTCGATATATTTCAATTTATTTGGAATCGGAAAGGACAGATTTTTCTCGGATTGTTTACCAAAGTAATTCTGGGAACTTATTGAAGTACTCTTTTACACCTTTTTCTGGAATACTTGTGTATCTATCAGCATCAGACAGTGATCTCCTTACTTTTACATCCATAAAAAAACTTACGTATCTTAATTTATGAGCACCAAAGAATATCAGTATAAATCCCCAATTTAAACTCAATTGTATAATATATAACACAAGTGGTATTTTAACATTATCTAAAATTAAAAAAACAAAATAAAAAATTACTAAAAAACAACGAAAGAGCAAGGTCGCCATTACCTAAACGGTCAAAGATTCGATAAAAGAAATTATTTTTCTCAAAGAAATTTTACAATATAATGAAATCTCGTAAATCGACTTTTTACAAAAATTCAAGGTTCTTCTCGAAAAATCAGATTAATATAAAATTGTGTTCTCGAAAATTCATGTTTCAATTACAGTATATAATTTTATTCCATTCATTGCGATGGGACAGCCAAAAAAAAGTTAATTGAGATTAAACTATCCATACGATATTTGAGATGGTTCTAGCTCGAATCTGCGTATTTGGGACAAATTTGGCATCAAGTTTGTACATCCATCCAGAGGCAAGTTAATTGTGCCAGGTAGGATATACCCTAATAAAAAAGTCGCATAAAATCAAATTACAATTGGAATAAATAAGAAATAAATAGGATTGGTATCTATTCAGAATTTTGTATCGGGAAGAATCGGTTTGCAAATGAAACTATTATAAAACCAATCATACCTTGAATCTGATTGAATAGGAAATTAAAAATCAAGATTCAATCCAACTTGTTAATAAGATTCTACCAAAAATTAACCTCATTCTAAACAAGCTAACAGAGTATCAGAGCCAACACGACCCCAAATATTCCCTGGATAGTTTAACAATCAATTATAATTACACAATCAATTCATCGAACAACTTGGACTGTTTATCGGCAATGATATAGCAAATGTTGACTTCGTAATGATCAAACATATGTGGATTAAATTGAAAAATTCTATTAAGTAAATAATTCATAGATGTGAGATAATTTTTCTTGTTAGCGATTTTAATAAAAATTCCTAAAAAAATTATTCGTGGCTGTCCATTTAATACGTAAAAAAAAAAATTTAATTTTTTCAATTCAATCTTTATTCGCCATTTTTAAAAAAAATTATACATATATTTCACAGAGAATAATAAGGCACATCGCACATGAGGTGATTTAGGTGAAATCGGCGAAATCGCCGATATCGGCGATATCGCCGATATCAGCGATATCACAGCATTTTAGTCGCATACGGAGCAACAGAAGTTGCTCCGACTTTGTAACGTTTTTTTAAGAAGGGGTAATACATAGTTTGTTTACTAATAACAAAATATGTATATACAGTGTCTTAAAGGATGAAATACATCAAGTAATAAATAATATATATTATAATAGATTATACTTTAAGCCATTTGAAATTCGCATTTCGTCTTACAAATCTTATATATATATATATATATATATATATATATATATATATATATATATATATAAATATATAAATATATATATATATATATATATATATATATATATATATAAATATATATATATATATATATATGTATATATATATATATATATATATATATATATATATATATATATATATATATATAAGGTTAAGTCAGAGTATATTAGTATTTACCCATTTCAGTCTCCCGTTCGTCATGAAGATAACTAAAAAACGACAAGAGACAGCTAGTTGAACTTTTGGTGTCATATTCTGGATCTTAAGAGTGACTCTAAGTTCGTAAATTGGCAAAATCGGTATAATGGGCTAATTAGATCTTTGATCCAACTTAACCATATAAAAAGATATATATATATATATATATATATATATATATATATATATATATATATATATATATATATATATATATTTATATTTATATTTATAACTGTATAGATATTATAGTGTTTTATGAATGCTAATGATTAAAGTAGTTCAAACATTGATGCTCAATCTTATATCGAATATCTAAAAAATTAACTCTGTTTTTAGTTACCTTAACTTGTTTTATTTGTTTAATGTGATTAGAATAGATACAGATTATAGCCACTGTACAATTACTATATTTCTACAGTTCATTTTGTAAACATAAAATAATAATAATATCAGTATTTAATAGTATAAGATGTATTGGCTTAATTTTATAAAATAAGTCTAAAGTTCATTTCTGTTTATTTACCCTGTCATTGAAATGAATGAAATTAATATTGACGCTTGAAAAGTGTTATACGAAAATAAGTTTATAAACTCTTGCAGAACGTCATTACTGCCATAATGAAGAAATGTTGTATCTATTGCAACGTTCCTACAACAATTAGGAGAAGTATACCTAGAGAAAGAGGTTTTTCCCTTTTTGCTATCCACAAATAATAAATATGTCTAGAAATTTTTTAGGTTGAGCATGTAACTGAGTAATACTATAGGTGAAAGCTCTTATGTATTTGACAACGTTGCTTACGAATGTAAAATTACATACGATTGTTGTCGCATCATGATGGAATTCTTTCGATTTCAGTATTTGATTGTGCATATCTCACACAGTGCGATTTCGTACATGTAATTTTCTTATGGAAAGTAATCTCTTTCCGTATATATACGACAACAGTTGCAACAATACCATATATGTGATAAAAGTATAGCATGTATTCAACGATATAAATATTGCAGGATATTATAAGCATTTACTTAATACTCGCTACTCTTCGTTCCTTTTCTTTAAAGCATATGTATGTATTTAAAAAAAATTTATGATCTGCTTTAAAAGATGCACCTATTAAGCCTGTTCTATATGGTTCATCTAACCTTTTTTTTGTATATAAACAAGCATTGACAAGTTTTTATTTTTAAATATTAAAAAAACATTATTTAATTCTCTATCTTTGTCATAAACATTGATTTATATGACTGTATAAACAAGAATAAAAAAAAGTTGCCCATATGATTTTAAGAACGAAGGATTTTAACAACGATTTTTTTATCACATGTATGATTTCAAATCACGAAAATCACGTCGAGTGCGACTATACATTGGTTTCCATAAGCAAATCATATGTATGGTATCGCCGATTTCACGCAAATCGCGTCGTGTGCGATGTGCCTAAGTTAAAATAATAGGACATGGCATATGAAGTGAAAGGGAAGGTAAAATCTATTGTACAGATTCGATTAAAAAATGTGCAATTTGGCCATTCGTGTGAGCCTACACTTATATTTGCAAACATAGGAGTGCGATCACTGAAATATCTACCAATGATCGCTAATTGGCAAGTAATATTATAATAATATTATATTTATATTTTCCATAACATCACACCCGCTAGCGTTTTTTTTATCTGTTATTTCATCTTGTATGTATAGTGCAGGCCGGCTTACACCTTCTCTAAGTTAAGGCTATTCAATTTTATAGTTCAAAGTTTATTACAAATCGAGATTATAATAATAAAACGTAATATTGTTAGGTAAATAAGCTAGGTAATCAATATATAAAAATATCATAATTCGGACAATACTTCCTCAAAAATAGTGAGTTAAAATATTAAATGAATGTTTTCGTAAAGATTACGAACATAGGTGGATCAGGATGTTCGAAATGCTAGCGAATTCCAGTTTTTGTTCGTATTAAATCTCACATTCGTAAAACAATAGTATTAATATTATCCACTCGACACTCTTGTAACATCGTTTTTGTTACATAATTTAATTATTGTTTTATCAATTTGGATGGAATTAATTTGCGTCATTTGACTGTTGGATGTATATTTTAAATTAATTAATTTACCTGCTTGGTTTTGGTGTATAATAGCTATGTATCCCACGCCAAAAGTATTAGATGCACATAAGCTACAGGTTAAAAAAATTATAGTTTTATATATACAAAATATTCTTACCATAATAAATACTGCTTACATAATATACAATAAATGATGCAAAACCGACGCTACAATAAACTAAAATCCATACAAAAATTCGTAGCCATCTAGGTGGTAATAATATCTTTGGAAATTTTAAAGTTTTTACCCATTCAATTGCATTGTTTCGTACAGCTGAAAATAATAACCAACCTCCAGTTGCTGGCGCGATTGTTAAAATTGTTGCCAAAAGTATAATATATTGTTGAGTTTCAGAATCGGTTTCATTGAATTGTTCCATATTTTTTTTAATTTTACAATAAATGTTTTCTTTGTTAATGATTTTTCTTGATAAAAGTTATGTCTATATAGCGATAACATTTTTATAACAGTATATAAAATATAGGTAAATAAAAAATATCATAAGCTAAATTTCAGGTCATTTTCTTCTGTGTCTGTACAGGTAAAATTTTTAATTGATTTTAAAGTGATTTCTATAGTAGGGGAGCGCATGATGCTAAATGGGGATTAACTCGAGTATCGAGCTACTTTTCGAACTTTGAATATTAGATGCAAAGAATAAATAATTGTACCCAAAATTAAATTGTGAAAAAATATCATATGATGTATACCTTTCTGTGGTAGGAGGGGGGGAACGAGTAAAACTTTCAAAAATTTAAAAAATCAGTCACCTGATATTGAAAGAAAATTGATCGGGTATAACTCCCACGTGTCTCTGAGGATAAAAATATCGGAATCTGACGGATTGATTAATTGGTGGCGGATGGCCATACGGCAGGCTTAAAAATAGATAGAAAAAAAATTTACTCGAGTGCGTTACATACTTCGAGTGCGTATATGACACAAGCTCGTCGTATTTGTTAAAAAATGTACATAATAGCCATAATACTCGAGCGCTACCGCTTTCATACAAGGTCAAAATAAAATAAATTGATTGACAGTAACTTATTTAATCCAAAAATGATCTTAAAGCTGAATTTTGCTCCTGAACCACTATATAACATTTCTACATTAAAATTTTGTGATTCATTTTTGGTGTTAAAAAAGGATGGTTCTATTAAAAACTTTTTAAGTTTGGTTCAGAATTACATTGGCGATCAACTTCAAGTTTAATTTCATTATTCAATACGGTCTTATTTTTCAGTCAGGGTAACAAATTCTCAAATTCTTTATATATATATTCTAAGTATTTTAATAACATTAATAGTTATACATAGTTCCAACATTTATATTCAGCTATGTGTTATGTATTTAACCAATTAACACAGTTATTTTCTAAATTTGCCAAATGTAATTGTTACTAATACCAGATTCATCGTACAAAACTATATAAATCAGACTACATCCTGTTTTTTCATAATTCTACATAGGTATGTTGATCAACAGAAATTCGAGTTTTTAAGACTTATCTATAGAATTGTAAACAACATACGTTATGCTGATGGCAGAAAATGTACAGGATCTCCAAATTTTAGTGGACAAGGTAGTAAAAACTAGTGAAGAGTGGAACCTAAAAATTAATAATAATAAAACTAAAACAATGGTATTTATACGCAAAAGAGAGACAGAAAATGTCAAAATAGAGTGTAATGGTGTTTATCTAAAACAAGTTGGTGAATTTCGATATCTCGGGAAACTCTTTCACAAAAATAACAAGGCGACTAGTGTCGAAATAAAATCAAGAATAGGGCAAGCGAAGAGTGCATTCATGAAACTCAAAAAGTTCTTAACGGACAATAAAATAAACAAAAGTATTCGTGTGCGGTTTTTAAAATGTTACGTGTTGTCAGTTTTTCTTTATGCTTGTGAATCTTGGACCCCGACAGCAAATATAATAAAAACAATAGATGCGTTTGAAATGTGGTGCTATAGAAAGATTCTTAGAATTTCATGGAAGACATATACATCTAACAGTAAAGTTATTAAAATTATTGGGCATTCACCCGAACTGAGCAAGACCATAAAACGAAGACAATTAAGCTACTTTGGTCATATTATGCGATCAAACAAATATGACATGATAAAGGTAGCATTATTTGGTGGAATTTGATTATGTGAGAAATTTTAATGCATAGACTTCATACCTATCTTTAAGTGAAATGTCCAGTTTTTCAAGTTCGCTTTATAAAGAACTGATGTTATCTGAACTCTTATATTATTCATCTTTTCAAACCATTAACCGGAGAGAATAATTCTAAATAAATAAAATATTTGAAAGCATATCCTCTTTGTATTAACTTCTCCTGTAGGTAAAAATACAGAAGTTGCATTACAAAAATTTGTTCAATAACGTGTATAATATTTTACACATGAAAATGTGAACTTAGACTCAATACCATAATATTCATATTCGTGAACAAAAGGCGTTTCAAGTGAGGTAATTTTGATAGCTAAATTGAAAATCTTGCAAATCCGGAAAACAGAAAAATGACATAAACTACTTTCTTTTCACAAAAAATTATTAGATACTGTCTCTACCTACATAAAAAATTATTTGTCAGATCATTAGAGGGAATATTTTAAAACATTGAGTTTATACGACACACAGTAATGTAAAGCATGAGTAAAAATTTCACGGTACCGTTAAAGATAAACTTGTCTGAAATTAATTTATTAATTAATCGTTAATTTGACAACATAAAAAAAGATGTACTTATATTATTCCATAAATTGCATTATATTGTAATGTAATATTTTTTAAAGGCCAACAAGTAAATACTCGTTTATTAATGTAGAACGATTATTTATGAATAAATTCACAATTAGCCTTTTTTTCCATAATTATTTCACCCGTAGGCGTTGCGTAAATTGGAATATATTTCTGTATGTATTGTATATATAATTTCTATGTATTTTCCTACGTCAACTACGAGCTGCACATCTTCTCGTCTCCTTTATATGTAATATAATTTCGACATGTTCATAGGTATGAATTGTTTAAAAAAGAATGATTGAAGAAAGAATTATTTAAATGAAATAATTCTGAATCTGTATTTTATAACTCTAAAACAAAAGATTTATTTATGCAGATTATATTTTAAATAATAATAAATAAAATAAAATGTGAGACATGAGTTGCAATAGTTACGTATCTCTGAAATATATAGTATACCAATATGTAAGTAAGACAAAAATACTTCAAACAGAACGAAGGAACTCTGTTCCATCAACGCGAAAAGCATCGAATATGCGAACTATTTGGAATATTTTGGAGTTTGGTTTAACACTATGATTAAGCCAAAATTGATATATTGATAGGAAATTTATGGTATTAAGCGAAAATACGATCGATTATTTGTAAAAAACTTCTACAAAGAAGTTGTAGGGGTATCAAAATCTACACCCGGCTGGGCTGTGCAATTGGCATTGGGTGGAAAGTCATTAAAATCCATCCCGTTTCATCAATCTTTTAATTATTTTTATCACATCTCACTTGGCGATAAAGAATTACAAAAATTATGCATAAGACAATTTTGGCAGAGTGAAATTAACGATAAAACTGTTGGGCATACCAAAATACTTACTGAACTGAAAAAAGGATGATTTTGTATTTCTCTTTGTATTTTTGTATTTTCTTCCTTTAATTTTTATTTTTCGTCAGAAAATAAAGTTTATTTCTATGTGTAACAAATTGAAAAATAATTATGTTTCAAATATATTATATATATTAAAATTATTGCATCGAATTATATTTGGTTGGTCTAACGGCATATCAATAAATGAATTTATATATAAAAAAAAAATTACGAATAATTTCATTGAAGGAAGTTTTACCTCTGGATACAAAAAAAAAAATTTTTCCAACCTTTTTAACTATTTTTCAGGCTGTATTATGAAAATATTTGGTTTTAAAAATACAACACACTATGTGGTATACTTAAAATTATTTTATTACAATATAATCTTACACTATGTTGAATACATACAATTCTTTAATTTCAATCTTCAAATTGAGGTTGGTGATTAATTATTATAAAAAGTGAATTATACTGAATGTGGTTTCGAGATGGTAGAAATATATATATTAATTAAAGTTTGTGTAAGTCTTAAGAGCCATAAGATTAAAGGGAAATTTAAAAGACATGCTTTCACACTAATGTTAAAGAAAGCAAACGAAGTTAGATAGGTAACGATGTTTAAAATTAATACTAAGATTAAACTCTGAAATTAAAAAAATAAACATTTAGTGGTATAATTTTATTTTGTTATCTAATTAACATATATTGAAATTGCTAAAAGGTATTTCGTCTTTAAATCTGATCTCGAACTAAAAAATGCAGTCTACTTTATGAATAAATCGAATGCTAACATAATTAACACTATCTACCTATAATTTTAGTAAGATGTAAAATAATATAATTTATTTTAGTTATCAATATGGAAATTTTGTCTAACACTTACACATTTTTATTGTTTATCAGATTATGATAAATGATAAAAATAAACACATGCAGAAAAACAGCTACAAACCCTCAGATGAGATCCGATTTTCATCAAATATAAAAAAATTTTAATTATGATTTCAAATAAAAATCCGATTGAAATTTGTCCAACTGTTTGAGAGCTTTGAAGTTATTATAAAACCTGACTGTGATTGTCTTGGTTTAATCAGATTACACAGCTATTTTTGTATAATACTTTGAATCGCATAGATATGTAGATACTTTGATTCGCATATAAATGTAGTAAAGTTAAGGTAGTTTGGTAGACAAATGACTTAAACTTAACCCAATATATTTTTGTATTTATTCGAAAGATTATAATTAAAGGAACCTATAAAAAAACAGATTTTTTTACCACATCGTTTAAGAGATATAATTAATTAAAATTTTGCAAAAATACACGAGCTCTTATGAGTGTCCTTGTTCAATAACTCCGGAAATGGAAGGTTTGTCAAAAATTGGCAAACTTGACCCCACAATAAAAACTTTTTAATTGATAGAACTATATCCTAAATATACATTGCAAAATTTCAGAATAATTTACTACGTAATTTCGATGTAATTAATTTTTCAATATTGACATGTGGCTTCTATCTCTGTCGTTTAGCGGAGACAGTCTCTCCTCCATATTATCTAGGGTAAAAATGGAGGATCCATTAAGCGCGCCAATTTCAAATAGTAACTAGCCTTTTTAATGGTATATAACATCAAAATGATATTGAACATTAATAAATATAAAAAATAATTTTTATAATATAAAATTTATTTACTAACGAAATAATTTATTTATTTATATTAAAATTTAAAAACAAAAATAAATAATTCACGATATAAAAAATAAAGTTGACAGTTCAGGATTATGTTTTGAAAATCATTTACAGTTGGTATTATCTAGTGATAGTTGAGTACTAGTCAAATTATACTTTATTTATTACATTATTTAATTATAATCCGTCCTAAATTATATCAATTAAATTCTTATGTGAATTTCTTATCAATTGTTATATCATGCTTCGTATATTTATTAGTAAAAAATAAATAAAAAAAAGTATTTTATTTGATTTCGGATTGCGGCTACCAAACTACCTTAAATGTTACAATATGAACGAAACATTAAACAGATTTTATATGAAAAACCTTTTAGGATCCATAGAATTTACCCATTCAATGGCTTGAAATCCATAAGATAATACAGTAAAACTCCAACATAATGATAATTGTAAGGCATATGCAAAAAATGCTAAAAATTTTAAATCTGCAAGAAATAAATAAATATTTGTAAAAAAGAAGTCGTTTATAATCTTGGTTTTTATGTATCTGAAAGATAAATTCCAATGTAACAACGCATTTTGACCATGATTCATAGAAGCCAAACCAATAATTTTATGGCTAAATTGAATATTCTATTCTTACCAGACTCCAGCAAAGCAAACAGGAAGATTATAATTCAACTACCATATATATATGTGTATATATGTATGGTTTTGTGTGTATTTCACAGATGTACCAAATGTATGTCAATGTCTAAACGAAAAAAAACTAAAGCATCCACGTCCAAAAGTAATGTTTGCAATCCGCCCCGTTGTCTTATATACCAGATTATAACACTGTTTCAATTCTAATAGTTCAACTTCAGATATCAACTTCAATTTTGAAATCATTAATAAAGATTTCAAAATTGAAGTTGAACTATAAGAATTGAAACAGTATTTGAAATTAAAATTATTTAATTTCATAATTCTGTTTTAGTTTTGTACGTTCAATTGACAAAAACCAGGTGGTCTAATATCATTGGCCGAACACTAAACACGTGATCGATGCTGATTGGTTGACGTAGCAATTTGATAGATACTTGGAAAGTATAAATTGCGCATACACGAACGAACAAGTGTATTTGGACTAACGTTGCATATTCGCTCATCAAAAACCCCTAAGATTTCCGTCCGAAGCTCTCCACCGCGAAACTGGACACCCAACTATTCCAAACTTTATCCTTACCACCTCAAAATCCTTTTTCCAATCTTCACGCAACAACCCCTTCCCAGAAATCAGCAAACTGGGTCAATTTGACCCAAGGATGCTACTTTTTAGGAAAAGATTTCCCATGCCACACGATGTCGATTGCACCTAGTTCCGGTGTAATCTTAATTGTATATAGTATCTTTTTCTTTTCTTTCATTTACAGGTTAAGCTAGTTTTAGGGATGGCCTATCCATCCACATAGGTTAAGTATTTTCAAATGGTTTTTTTTAAAATTTTCCATTTTATTAAAACGATGTAATGAAAAATTGTAATCTCGATGTAACTAGTATATAAGATGATGTATTATAGATAAAGCTTAGGCTAGGTGCTATAGTTATAAGCCGATTTGTATTTTATATATATTTTTTGATGAAAATAAAGAATTATTAATTTGAATTTGAACAAGTGTACAAACCGTCACCAAATTAGCAACGAGTAACATCTATTCAGAGAATCATTACAACTAGCTAATTCATACTGATGATGACTACTTTGTTGTCGAAATACGTATTTATAAAATGCAAAATAATTGGGGAAAAAATCGAAATTTATTCGAAAAATCCTAGAGTTCTCATTAATAATTATATTTAAAAAAACGTATGGTACATAAAGGAAAGTAGGAGTATGATAAACAAGACTAAAGAGATTAGATGTGTTCCGAAAAACGAAGCAATAATAGGGACTGATTCTAAATTTGTAAATATTTCACTTTAAAATTCGAAACTAGACTCAATACCAAAACAAATCTTGAAAATTAAATTAAAATTCATTCAAAAACAATCGAATTTTGATTTTTATCTTAGAAGTTATTTGTGCCCGAAAATTGGAAGAAATAAACTGTATATTACATGTAATTTAAATCAACAGCTTGTTAGAAGCACACTCATAAAGAAGTGTACTTTATGTAAGGAGTCCAATCTCTTTTAAAACATTGTGAACACCTCAAAAGTCAAAACGCAAGAATAACAGAATTATTTTTCGATTTCCGGGTTGAATACAATAATTTCTTTGGTTTTACTTGAAGCAGTAAATGTGTATTTTGTTGGTTATGATAGATAAATAAAACTGATAATTTTTCAAGAAAATGTCTTACCATAACTTCCTATCGTAGAAATATGAATAAGAAATGAAGCATATCCACTACACATATACGCTATCGTCCAAATAGCTGAGTATTCATTTAACGTAGGTGTCCATTTTAATGCTAAACATTCAACAGCTAAATAACAAGCTCGACCAATAATAATTGGAAATGTAATTGATATAATTAGTTTTTCATAGTAATGATTTTCACAACAAGACATCTTGTAAGTAACAAAAATCACAATGATTATTTGTTTATTCTACAAAGAGTATTTATGTAATTTAATATAACATCATGCAGATATGTAATATATTGACCTCATTATCATATCATGGATTTAATTTGATTAAAAGTTGTTGACATCTTCGACATATTTCAATGTATGTATCGTATTTTTTATATCCATGATAAGCTAGCTCCCCCCTCCAGATCAGAAAATTATTCGAAACTAGTCAAAAAATTTAGTTGCTCTATTTCGAATTTTTTGCTCATATCGTTTAGCAGATAACGACATTTTCAATGGGGGGAGGGGCAGGTCAATGTTAACCTAGCCATCCATATACTGAAAAATTCATAAATTTTGAAAATAAATGTACAATAATTTCTTGCTAGTTTGTTTGTTGTTTGTCCAACTTAACATTTTGAAAAAATAACCGTTTACAATAAAACGCGTATATACCATATGTTATCCTAGTCTCGTCCAAGCTAAAATCCATAGTTAGAGTCATGGGATCGAAAGAACAAATATGCCAAAGTTTTTTGCTATTTTGTTGCCCTATGAATCTAGCCTAACATTTTGAAAAAAAAATCATTTTCAGTAAAACGCGTATATAAATCTAAATACTCCAAAAACCTACGATAAATTGATCGGATTGAAAATACAATTACATTAAAATGTTGCTATTTTGTAGCTCTTAGAATCCGACTTAATGTTCTAAAAAAAGCTCACCATTTACAGTAATATCCGTATTTATAGTATTTATATTAATCATATTGATCTATATATTTTCCTTGCCCTACCAAGGTTAGGTCAGTCAAATTCTTTGACTGAATTAACACATCAAAAAAAAAAAAACTAGAAATTTTGACATTACAAATACAAACCTTATACAGAGTTATTCGAATTTCTTACTATTGTGTTGCTCAAAAAAAGGTTAAAATAAATTATTTCAAGTAAAACCGCAAATATTAAAGAAAAGAGTCTTTTTTATTCGAATTTAATTCGAAAAGTATATTTTAAATAGTATATTTCAGAATTACAGATTACTGGAGCTAAGCCAATGTTAAACCCACCCCCTATTTCAAATGTTGTTTTCCTCTAAACGGTAGGAGCACAAGCATCTGAAATAGAACAACTAATTAGAACATTAACACAAAATTTTGTTTTCATAGGTTTCGATAATTTTGTGATCTAGGGGGGGGGGTCTAAGTTTCTTCTTGTGTGTTTCTTATTTCGAATAAAGTGTGAATTTTAGGTGAAACGATAAGTTCCTTCTCTCAATAATGACTTAGTGTTTGCCGGGCATATAAATAATTTTTTTATAACTTGTTTCACAAAAATCTAAAAATTATCCAATATACATCCTACATTCAGTACAGCTTTTCTTTATTTGTATTTTTTGAGATGCAAAATTTTATATATAAATATTTATTTCAAAGGTCGATTCAAAAAATTATATCTACAATTAACCACCACCGGAATACACCATCGTGGGTCCCATTAAAAATGAGACGAGTGAGGCGTTTGAATTACATTAGATACGTATTGAAATTTAGGATGCAGGTAAATAATAACTGAATATTTACAAAAATAATTTTTGCGATTTAAAGTGGTCAAATTTACATATTCTTGTATCATTGTCTACAGTTTCTGATCATCAAACTCCAGGAAATCTGTCATAATTTGTTTCTTAAAAGTTTATAAAATTGTAGAAAGTGTCAGAGTAACATGCGAAATTTACTTATTTATTGCCCTAACTATCGTCCACATCATCTGGGTAGGAACTGACAATATTTGGTCTTCTTTTCAAAATGTTTCTCGTTAAAAATTTTAATTGCCAAAGAATTTTGAATACCCTGATCACTTGCCCATAGTTTACTTCTATGCGTTTAGCGAATGGAGCCAGTACATTATCGACTATGACAACCAATTGATCGTACTTTGTATTTCGCTTTCGTTTTCTCATAGTCGATTGCTCATATTCTGCAATACCAATCAAGCTTTTGGATTTTGCCTCTAAATACAAAAATATGAATCGCATTACATGAATGTAACCATGTAATGATTTATGCCGAGCGTATTCTGTATTAAGGTAAGTAGATTGACGGGGCTCTGTAATTTCATTCCAACTTAGCAGTTTAATAAAGTACCTATAAAATTTATTAGGTATGTGAGTTATGATTTTTTGTGGTTTTTTTGGAACACGCGCGGGACCCAGAATATTATCTGTCTACTGTTACTTGGTAAATCCGGTATTGAAATGGATGAGTTTTTTCGTCATAAGATTTGGAACGTCATAAGCATGGTAATTTGTGCAGAGCTTTAGAGTGAGACAGATTTCTTCTTATAACAATCGACTTATTTTGATAGAAGAGCCCGCAGTACATTAAATTAATATGAAGCTATGCTGGTAATAATTTTCATTTAATTGGAAGTTATATAAAATACATGTAATGTATACATGGGACAGAGATTTTTTATATTAATTAATTAATATACCAACTAATTGGCTTTCTATTTTAAGTAGAAAGGAAAAACATTATGATTGTTTCTTTTATAAAAAAGTGTTTATGCAGCTGTTAAAGTACAAATTCATGTATATGTACATTGTTTAAGAAGCAGTTTACAGTGTGCAAACTATTTTAAAATGAAAACATTATATCACCAAGCAGCTAGCGCATATACTATATTAAAGCCCAGCGCACACCATCTGATTTTCTGATCAGAAAATCTGATATAACTAAATAACATGTATTTTATATTAGACCCCGCACACGGTAAGATTTCTATCTGACATCAGATTTTCTGTTCAGAAAATCTGATGGTGTGAGCGCGTACATATAATGCTGTCTGAAGTAGCATCAGAATTTCTGATCGGAAAATCTTACGATGTTGTCTGATGTAGGCCATCTGTTATTTAAAAAAGTAATTAATAAATTTAAAATTTCATTTGAAAGTTCATTGGTCCATTGTGGTTCGTAGCACGTATCCGATGATATGCGCTTGCTTAAGAATTGTTTCTGATGTATGATCATATTTTCTTATAAGAATTTATTTATTATAGGGCTGTCCGATGGTGTGTGTTGCCCATCAGAATTTCAGAAAATCTTACGTTATGCGTTGACCCTAAGATACTGGTATATATAGGGTGCCTTTGAAAATAAAAATATTGCTCGTCCAATGTAGATGATGAATAACTGAAGGTATACGTCCAAGGTATGTCCGATTTCTCTTATAGAATTAAACACTAGAATACTCTAGGTGGCCCACTTCATTATTGAAACCATTCATAAGTAAAAGTTACCAGCTCTAAAATGGGTATTCACAAAATACGGGACAAAAACTAATGAATGGGAAATAGAATGAATAAAACCAAACAATGCTTTTAATGATTTGTATTATGTTTAATTTATATAATTACAAATATTTTTATTTCTTCATATTACTATCAATAATTAATTCCGGTTTTAGAATGTCTTTATTAATCAAACGTTTTAATCCATTTTGATAATTATCACGGTACACTGCATATGTCACAACAGTCGCATACACATGCCATAAAATATATGGTATAAATAATAAACCAGCTATTGGCTTAATTAGATAAAACGAAACTGCACATGCCGTAGCCGTAATATCCAAAAGTAAAATCTCATAAAAACTCTGCAAAAAGATTTTAATAAATTTATTATTTGCCTTCTTTAAATATGACGTTATTTTCAATATTGCTGTTTTACACCACTTTAAAAGTTTATTTCAGATTATGATAAGCCATTATAAGAAGCAACATAATTAAAAGATCAATTCGGACAAGAAAAATTCAAAATCATAGTAATTAAAATCAAAAACCTCCAAAATTACTAGTGCATTGTGAGTGGTTTTATTTTGCAAATAGGTATAAACAGTAAGTTTTAGTGGCTCTAAATTTCAAATTCAACTATTTTTACAGTTTCAGTTTTCTAATTTGGGCTTGGTTAATTAGTTAAGAATTAGTTAAGAATGGTGCTCATAAGCTTATTTATAAATATGCATCTTAAAATTTGTAAATGTCTTAGATATGTTAAATGTAATAACATTTTCCTCTAGAAAAATTCTGATATGTGGGTCTTTCCCTCTTTTTCGCTTGAAGCTTGAAAAATTTTCGATAATACGCACAAGTATAGTGAAATTGTAATATGAAGATCACAAAAGCTATTCTGTTATATACGTTACAAACAGTACCCATCCCGACTTCGCTCGGGTATTACTAAGTTATCAGCAGCCAAAAGACTTTTTTTCTATAATATATTGAATATTGTATCGTGTCTAAATAAATATGTAAACTTAATTATAATTTTTAAAATATTTTGAACATAAAATACTCAAAATTGGCTAAATTATAGATACATGTATCTTGTCGCGAACTTACTTTTAGATTTAAATATGTATAATATTTTCATGAATCGCAAACCGTCCGGGCAGCGTATGCCGATAAGAAAGCCAAGTAGTGCTTTCTATACGAAATATGTGAAGACGAAAAAAAAAAGGTATACTTTTTAGAATCGGTTTAGTAGTCCCACAGATGCCCCTCCCCCTTCCATGCAAACAAACAAAAAGTTGGATATAACAAACTCATACATATTTCTTATCCCATCATGGGCTGAATTTCGGTTAGTTTGCGATTTGGACTATACTTTGATCGATAAATTAAAATTTGTACCACCCGATTAACTCTTAGGGACTTTAATTGGAAAAAAATTTATTTGAGTAGGATTATTTGTTCAAAATATCAAGCTTTCTAACTAAGCAGTTTGGACTGTATTTTGATGGACGTATAAAAATTTAAACATCAGCATCATCTCTTTGAAGGTTTCATTTAGAAACTTCTTACATAATCCTTGTCTACCTTATAACGGGATACTCTAAAATTATTTTTCTGGCTCAGGGGTTTAAATTGTACGTTGTACCATGATCCAAAATTTTGACATATTTTTTTCATAGACCTCACATACGTTATAAAAGGCTACTCTGTTCATAACTTCAAACTTTCTCATTTAGCAGCCGGGAGTCTACCTTGATCGGAATTAAAAAAACTGAAAAACCCTTTCATTTTTAGCATCATCTACGATATAACAGGATCATCTGGTCTGAATTTCAAGCTTTTTTTATTTAACGGTATGGGCTGTACATTGATGACATATCAAAATTTGAAGATATTTCAACCCTCCCCCTTTTTTTTTCAACACTTTTAACAATAAATCCATGTGTCTGTTACCAGATAACCCGAATATTGTACTAAGCGTAATAAAAAATTCCAGATGATGAAAAATTGCATTTTTTATATTGTCGGACAATGGATATTCTGTTTTGTCACGAGCTACATAAAATTCACATGGAGCACAATCGAATTAATTTACGCGTTTCGCAAAAGAGAATACTTTAATTTCACGAAATTTTCATGGAGGAAAAAGTAATTATGCAAAACATAACTAAGCCACTTATATTGCATATATTGTTGTATGGATAATTATTTTTAAATGACATAAAATATTCTAGCCCGGGGCTATAATTTCAAGTATACATCATTATACACTTCGTTTTAAACTAAATTATTTGTTCTGCATGTTGCAATACCGTTTTCTTGGATTATTTTCATGTCCACATTTGAAATAATCCTAGTATTTACCTTTGTTTTCCAGTGATATTCAATTTTTGTAATAGTGTGTACAGAAGAACTTACATATAAGCAACAGTGTACACAACAGTGTGTTACACTTAATAACATGGTAGGTATGACTGACGACGTATTTTATGTATAATGATTTTACTTACACATTTTAATTTATGTCGAGCAAAAAATAATGGAATGAATCCCCAATTTAATAATAATTGGACAACGTATAAAGTAAGTGGTATTTGGGCACATCCTACAAAATAAACAAATAATCTTATTATGTAGAATTCTTGACATGTTTTATAATTAGGCTTACCATGAAACCCATGTCCCTCGCGATACACCAAAAAGGAAGCATAACCAATTCCACTATAAACTACAGTCCATACAGGAAATTCGGACCATCTTGGTGGTGCATACGATGGTACTTTTAGTGTTTTTAACCAATCTAAAGCGTAGTTTTTAACAGCTAAACTTAATAATAATGCACCCACATTTGGTAAAATTGTTAACAAAATTGCAAACACTATTACACATTTTGGTGGTGCTGTGTCCAATCCAAATTTTGATTCATCCATATTTATTTTGGAACTAGCAACTTGAATAATTCCTTTGTTTGTAGAAGTGACTATGCAAAATATTTTATTAAATATTATTTATTTTAATATCTAACAAAGAACATAATATATAATTAGACGAAGACACAATATTTAATTAATATTTAAAACTCGTGCATCACAACTTTTTATACGATTACAATTCAAACCTTTCCGTAGTATGAAATATATTTGACCTCTTGATCCTTTATTAATTAAAATCTTGGCTCTAATTGAACACTTTTTTTCGTCATGATATGATAAATTTTCTTTCTGAATTCAGTAAAATAATTTTCGAATAATTTCTATTAATTATTTTTAATCACAGCATTAATTATCACATAATTTTTAATCACAGAATAACTATTTTTAATCACAGCATTAACTAAATGCAGTTACATAATTTATATTATAATTATATGTGTTTATTAGCTGAATTTAACTTGAAATTTTGGATAATGTAAGCAATTAGCGAAAAAATTTATTGTTTTCGAAATAAACATTTTTTACGAAACTCTTTTACGATTTCTAACTTTGTATCAGTATATGTCCGACAAGTAAGACAAGTATTTTGCAATTGTGTTAAGAATAGCTTAAACACAGATGTAGTTGGGATAATTTTTGATTCGATTTTATTTTATGACTCCTCGTCCTTTTTGATGGACTATAAAGTTTGGAGCAATTTTAATGATTGTTTTTGATAATTGTGCAAAAATAAACACTTTTGAACTCTTCGAACAATTAGTTATTTAATATAAAAAAAGACAAAACTCGCCATTTTAAATATGGTTTACCCAGCTACTGATTTTTTTTTTCTGTTTGGAAAGTATTCGTAAATAGTTATATTTTCATGCAGACGTATATGTTGTTTTTCGCAATTTTTTCTTCCTCACAAAATTTTGCTTACTGGTGACTGTCTTTCGAAATTAAATTACTTTATAGCACGAAAACAAAGCATTTTAGTTTAATGTTTGTTTTAGTCCAATATACACAAAACAAACACTTCGTTTTTGGAGTATATATCGAATACTTTTGGAAATTATCAAAATTGTTTATTTCATTTATTTTGAATAAATAACACTTAACCTCTTCTCTTTTTTTGGAACATTCTTACTCTTCGAACTATAAGTGACTAAAGTTAGAAAGTCAACAGTCAACATGAAACCAAAATTCTATGAGAAAGAAAAAGCTTAGGGAGAAAATGCACGTGTTGCAAATATATATAACTCTTTACATACACTTTAAAAAAGATATGAAAAATTTTGGGATGAAAGCGGGATAAATCATATTTTAAAAAAGGCGTGTTATGGCTGTACTCTAAAGCGCAAAAACGTAGCATTTTTCAAAAAAATTTCAAATGCTTTACCCAATTTATAAACAATAATAATTAAAATAGCTTCAAATCTTATTAAAAGAAGTGCATGGAGTCCTAAAAAAATTAGATAAAAAATTGATCCGGCAACGTTCGGATCTTTAATATTTAAACTGTTTTTAATACAATTTTATTGATAGAATGGTGGTCTATTTTTCCATAGTCAAGTACCTCTAGTTGCTTCTCTATATATTTCAGTCGGCGACACTGCCAACTGAGCTACCAAGGTCAGCTGCGATTGAAATAAAAAGTGTATTGCACTTCACCTGCCCACAGCAACAAATAATTTTTGTGGCGACGTAGGAAGTTGCAACCGAAGCTTAAGTAAATTGAGTACACTACAGCCGGTAACAAGGCCAATTGGGCTAACGTGACGACTCATAATTATATATTCGACGTCAGATGCTAAATACTTCATATACATTTAAAATTAAAAAATATACTGATTTTACAAAAAAATAAATTATGAAATACATAAAAAAAATCGTGTATTTTTTAAATTCAATTAGCATCAATGATTCAGATCGACGGATTATTTTGTTATCGCGTATGTATGTAATAAATCTCTCGTTTTGGCATATGTATTATACAGGCACGACTCCAGAGGTAAATTTTGAGGGGATGGGTACGTAATTTATTTTTTAAAAATCATGTTTTTTGGTTTTATATTTTTCGAAGAGGGAACTGAAGCTATTTTTTAAATCTTAAAAATTAATAAAATAGGAACGATCAAAAAACCTTACTTATGGGTGGATGTCAACTCAGTATCTCAATAGAGATTACATGTAAAATTCCATTTTCAAAAAACAGATGGTCTTCATTTTTAAGTCAATTTTAATTTAATTTTAATTTTGTTACGGTAACGAGCCTAGTGTTTAACTTTGATGTATGTAAAACATAGCAAATTCAGTATCAGCCATTTACCCAATTACCCAAAACTTTGAATGTTATTCACACTCTTGGAATGTGATGTATTTATATAAATCCTTCTAATCCTTGCGGTTATTTTAAACAAAAATACGCCGTAAGTCAATAGAGAGGCAATAGATAGTTTTCACCCGTAAGAATAATTTGCGTACATCGGCATATAGTAGATTTTAAAGTAAAGGGTAAGTGGATATTAATTCCAAATTTTCAAGAAAATTCATCTGACTTGATGGAATGTGGAGGTTGTTCCATGTTTTTAATGCCATGAGCTGTATTAATAGTGCACTGCAAATGAAATGACTGGCTTCAACCGCTTCAGTGTACATCTATCTTAATCGAGTGATTGATTAATTGTGTCGTTGAGTGTATTATTATTCAAATAATGATAATGATTTTATTACATGTGATAAGAGAAAGAAATAATAACTGTATGAAAGAGAAATTAACCTCTCTATACTTTTTACTTTCTTTTATTACTATAGTAAAAGGAAGTATTGTAATCGTATCAAAATTGTGATTTAGAATTTTCACTAGAAATACATGTTTTAAGATCTTCTGAATGAAAAAAAGTTGTTTTCAGAAATTCACCTGAGTATACCTGCCTATGTGTGTGTATGCTAACGATATCATTTTGAACGCTTTAACCAAAATTTACCAAAGTCAGTTTTCATATTATCTCTAGTTGTTTGGTGTAGCTTTTGGTTAAAATCGAAATACTGATTCTCCCACTTTATTCTAGTCTTTGAGTTTTTTACATTTTTCTTTGCCCCACTTTATTCAAGTGATTTTAAGTTTTTTTTACGTTTTTCTCAATAACAGTTTCAACGATTCTTTTAAAATTTAATATGTTCAAAGAAAATTTTAAGCTCTACAACTTTTATTAAAACATTTTTCTGGGAAAATTCAATAAACGGAGAAAATTTCAACTAATAATAAATTTTTGATGAAATTTGGTGAACAAGTTTATCAACTCCTCCACAAAATTCGCTCAAAATTCATTAGTAATAGTGGAATATGAGCTATGAACTACCCAAGTCAATAATAATGATACATGAAAATTTAAAGAAAAAGATCTTGCAAGCAAGTTGTCGAAAATATTAGTTAATTACTAAAACAGCTGAAAAGAAAGATATAAATATATCATGATTCGTACGGCCGACTTTTAATGCTGCTCCAACATTTCAAAACTTCAATGGAAAAACCATGAAAAAATAAATAAACGGAGCAAAAATAAAAATAATGTGACATGTAAATTTTTGCCTCCTCTCTGGTTACATTTTTTATTAATAAGCTGATTTTTTGAATATTCTTATTAAAATTTTGTTACTGCTTTCTATATTTTTAAGTATATCGAACTTTTTACTATATTTAATATACACTGAAATATTTCATATGCAGAATGTAAGTTGTGTAGTGGAATTACAAAACTTTTCAATATGTGACTCTCACGGACATCGATGTGCCAATCGTAAAATTTTAATAAGGATGGATAAAAAATTCAAAATTTACAAAATAAAAAATAAAAGCAGAAAATGAGGACTTGCTAGAAATCAATGCATTATTTTGAATTTTAAATTATATGAATTATATTTTATAATTTACTTAGTTTCCAATAAATGTTTACTTGGATACATAAAATTAAATCTGATAAACAACTTAAAACAACATGATCACATGTATTTAATAGTTTGAAATAGATATGAAATATTCGGGTGTCTTATTTTTTCAGATGCTGCACTTACTCTTGAAGCAGTTTTAATTAGGATTTATGCAAAAATCGGATGAAATGAGAAGACATAGTATAGAAAATATTTCAGGAACTGAAAAATTGCAGGCAAAAATCAACTTCGGTTTTACTTGGTAATTTGTTTGTCTAGTTTTACATACAGTTTTATACCATAAATTAAAATTAATTTATGAAATTTGAATGAATTAACTATTTCAATCATATACAGCATATAACACATGGACTGAAAAGTCCCGGGCATAACAAAGAAAACACAGTTTTTTTGGTTCAAAATTAGCTTTATTCATCAACGTAATCTCCATCAAGAGCAACGCAATCATTCCAGCGCCGCTCTAACATTTCAATACCACTTTTGTAGAACGATTTATCTTTTGCCTCAAAATATAGGCTTCAGTTTCAGCGATAACCTCTTCATTCGTGCGAAATTTCTTACCGGCGAGCATTTTTTTCAGGTCTGCGAGCAGCCAGTAGTCGCTGGGAGCCAAATCCAAAAAATTCCGGTTTGTTACGTTTAAACATGGCCAAACACTGCTCAGAATCATCAACACGTTCTCGTTTTTTGGTCAACAGTGAGCAAACGCGGCACCCACTTTGAACAGAGCTTTCTCATAGTCAAATGCTCATGCAATATAAAGCCAACACGTTCTTTTGATATCTTAACGATGTCAGCTAACTCACGCAACTTCACTTTTCGATCATTCAAAACGATTTTGTAGATTTTTTTTATGTTTTCTGGTGTTACCGCCTCATTTGGACGTCCACTGCGTTCTGCATCATCGGTGTCTCTACGACCACGTTTGAAGTCAGCAAACCAACGTTTTATTGTTGTTTCTGATGGAGCGGAGTCCCCATAACACTTTTCAAGCCATTGCTTCGCTTGAACGGTATTTTTTCCCATCAAGAAGCAGTGTAAAATTAAAACACGAAATTGTTTTTGATTCATTGTTTTGAAAATAACAATAGTAGCGTCACTCTTAGCACAATAACTCACAAACTAATGAATAGAATATCTTGAAATTTTAACAGCTGTCTTTTGAAGGTTAGTATTAACTGGAAAAAAGGTGACTGCAATAAAAGTAGCACCATCTATGTGTTATGCCCGGGAATTTTCAGTCCATGTATTACAGAGAGCTAAAAATAGTAATTTTGAAAAATCCATCAGTTGAAAACGTATAGGTTGAAATATATTACTGCTTTATTGTTAAGTATATGTACCTATGTAAAGGTAAAAAGACAATTTATTAATCTTTAAATGAATACCAAAAATGGATTTGTGTTGTGTACTCATATGTATTTACGTACACTGAGAACTGCTGTAAAGAATAGTAGAACAAAAGTAGAATTTTTAATGTAATAAAAATATTAAATTAAAAATAAATATCAAAGTTCAGGGTATTATAAAGGTACAATAGATATACACTACTATCACTTAAAGAATTTTTAACGACATGAGTAGTAAAAATAGTTTTGCATAAAATTTTGCAGAGAGGTAGATTTCATCGATAAAAAGTTGTAAAAAAAGTTTGTAGAAGTATTGACCGTCTCTGTCAGCTGCAATAAATTTTCAAAGTCAATATTTAACACACTCTGGATAGAAAATTATAAATTTGATACCTTTTTTTGAACTTTAATATTCGCGTTTCTGCTATAGAAAATAACTTTTCAAAAACATGGATATCTATACACTTCTAGTATACTGGGAATTTACCGTATGAGATTACACCGTAATCTCACCACCGTTTCACATCTATTTCTAACGACATGGGAGAGAACGCACTCTTTTAATAAAACAAAAAAGCCAATGTTTTATATAGTTACAACGCTGCTATAAACATTCTATCATACATTCTTTATCTGTGCATATAATACTTCAGTACACATGACAATTTACATTGTTTACATATAACTCGTAAAAGCGACGATGTCGCTTATGCAATTAACTCATTGCTTAATTACACGAAATATTTGTGAAATAGTAATCTTTTCTTATTGTTTTTTTGTAAACGGCACGTCTAATTCATATTTGGGCTCAAAACATTCCCAATTCGTGTATATATATATATATATATATATATATATATATATATAATTGGAATCTCGGAATCGGCTCCAACGATTTTCATGAAATTTAGTATATAGGGGGTTTCGGGGGCGATAAATCGATATAGCTAGGAATCATTTTTAGAAAATGTCATTTTATTCGTGTTTTATCGATAATTTTTTATAATGTAATGATATATTTGTTAAATATTAATAGTCATATAGTCATTGGAGTGGCTAAGTGTTAGCGGGCGAGGCTCTAAAAGATCCCGCGTTCGAATCCCGGCTCGACCGACGAGTAAAATTAATTTTTTTTACATTTTAAACCCAACCCAACCCAATAAAACACAATAAAGTGAATAATATTTTTCAAATAAGATCTTGTTATTATAATTGTATAATTTTTTATAATGTAATGATATATTTGTATAATATTTAAAGTCATTGGAGTGGCTAAGTGTTAGCGTGCTGGACTCGTCTTCGACGTAATATAATTTCCAAAAAACACAATTTATAAAAAAAAAATACTCGGTTATCCAGGTACTATATTTATATATATATATATATATATATATATATATATATATATATATATATATATATATATTTATATATATGTATATATATATATATATATATATATATATATATACGACGTTAAATCGCACTTTTTTGGACACGTATAAAGTATAAAATAGCACATTGAACTAAGACTATATAGGGATACATTGATCATGATACACGCAATATTAGAGCTCCAGTATAGACAATTTCAAAGAATCTTTGCATAAAATTAAATAGTAAATTGTCATGTGTACTTTGACAAGTTATTTTGAAACTGAAAATTTCTATGGTGTAACTCGAATTTATGAAGATTAATTTGTTTATTTTCTTTTTTTTTTTTATAAATTTAACATTCATATATGATTTGATTAATGGTTGTGCGGGTATTTTGCATTAAAATTTATTTATTTCTTTAATTTGGTAAAAATTGATATATTTTATGCGTAATACGTAATGACATCAGAAAGTAGTATCTCCATTCTTTTATTTTTTTCGTATTTTATAATCATTTTCTTTAAAATGTCTATTTTTAGCGCAAAGAATCCTAAACACACAAATTAAATTATAAAATAATAACATAGACAACAAGTTATCTATGGCGGATTAATGTGAAATCGTCAACATAGTGTTTTTCGATGTGAAGAGGAAAGCAGTTTTTTCCCTTTATATTTTTATATTTCTATAGTGCTATCATTAGTGTAGATAATCTAAAACGATTTATTTGATAGTACATTTACAATAATAAACTTTGTTCAATCGTTAATAAAAGAGGAACTTAAGATTTTCTATAATCATATTCGAACGATATAAGAAATTTTTAATTATAGTCCCTTGAACCTGCACAATGAATATTGATTGTACACATTCAGAAGTGTCTAATTGTTACTTATGAGAAACCATGGATCTAAGGAACATATTTTTAAAAGATGTCGGCCAATTATGAATTTTTCACTTTAACTGTAAGTTCGGTATTTGTTTAACAAATGATTTGCAATTTGTTTATGGATAAAAAAGTATATTTGCTTTATTTCAATCACTAAAATATTCGGTATCGTTAATAAAAAAAAATAGTTTTTTTGCGATTTTCTGATAATATTTCTTCTCCATAATATCCAGAACAATCAATTTCAACAAAAGTCGTTGGTACATACAAAATTTTATCAAAATCTTAGGATACTTATTTGTTCGCGAAAATAGTATTTTATTAGCCAAACAAATAGAAAACAGTGTAAATTAAAATTTTCAGCACGTTTTGTATTGCATAAGTTAGAATAAAAGAGTCACATTTATTTATTGTATTTAGTCAAGTCACTTGGAATGTATAATATTTATTGTTTGGATATTTGATGCAACTTTCTGATAATAATAATGTTTTGAGTTATTTTTCAGGAAAAAATCAATCTTATTAAGTATTGATCATATGGCCTTATTAAGTATTGATCATTAAGTGATAATTCTTTAAAATGTTTATAATAAATTTAATATATTATTTTGTTTGTGTAGGTAGATATTAAATTGAGATATTACTACAGTAAAAATAGCCATTTTTTGGTCAACCTTGCACTAAATTTCCGATCCAATTTTTTTTTTTAAATAAGGTTTAGGATCACTTACTTACTGAGTATAAAATAACAAAATGCGAACAAATTCCGGTATTGTAGAAAATAAAATTTCACATATTTCCTTTAAACTTTTTTTGTAAAACTTACCGTTTACGATTTATGGCCCATTTAATGAACCGGTTTTTCTCTTTTTCTATGTTGACCGATAACTCTTAAAATATTGGATTAATCAATAAAATACATCTATCTTCAAAACTTTATTTTTTTATATCTACCCAAAAAAGCGACATAAAGGTGTGGAACCAATTTTATGTTCCAGCTCATTTTCCTTTGTGGTTTCTAAATATTAATCACCACGTGCGCTTCATATAACCTTAAATGCATGAATGTGGAACGCTGGTTTATAAATAAATTTTCGTGGAGTGTATTAATTTAAACTTGATTTATTCAATCATTACATATCATAACTTATTAAAATAAATATTCTTCTTTTAATTGTTGAATTATTACTAAATATATTTATTATTAAGAGAATGAAGAATTCATTAGAGACAACATCAAATAAAATTGGATTTTTGCCGCACCTAAAACACTCGAAAGTTTGATAAACTTTTGAATTTTTATTTGTTTTACGTTTTTCCTAAAAATATTAAAAAAATATGTATATTTCCCTTTCGTTTTCTTTCATTTTATTATGTTTTTATTATTATTAAGTAAGTGATCCTAACCCTTATTAAAACAAAATTGAATCGGAAATGTAGTGCATGGTTTAATTCTATTTTTACTGTTGTAAACACAATATCAATACTATCAAACACTAATACTCGTATTTATTATTGAAACAATGAGGCATACATAAATATATGCATGTCAAATAAACTTGGTAATAATATTAAAAGAGAATAAAAATAAAATTAAAACAGAAAAACTCGTAGTCAAGGAATCAAAGTTAGTTTGTTATTGACCCGAAAAATTCGCATCCATTAATTTTTTATTGTCTTACTCAAATCTTCCAAACAGTGAAATATTACTTCGCATCTCTTTATCCTATTTCGGCACGTAATGTGTTAATAGTTGTATTTTATTAAAATTCTTTATCATATGATAATATTTAATATCGGTAAGAAAATACTTTTAAGAATTATATATAATTAAATAAAAATTAAAAAAAATAATAAAAAAAAAAGTTAAATATTACAAACGTTTTACAGAACACATTGTGGCATGTTTGTAATATAAATATATCGACTTTTTTATATGAATTTGTATAAATAATATGATATAATAAAATCATAATTATAACGTACAGGAAGAATATCTGTGGGAAATTTATATTTGAAATGAATCAATATTATTTTTTATTTAAAAATAGCGCATGTATTTATCAATGATTATATACAAGCCTGGGATATTATTCTCTGTAAGACGTATATGAATATTTGAAAACGTGCATTAGCTTTAATCAGAATTTTCTTGTCAACATTCAATATTATTTACGATGAATGTTTTAAACAAAATATTAATTATTTTTTATTCAAAACTCATTCATTTTACTGAGATATTTACGTATTCTCAGAAAATTTTAGGATTTTCTGATCAAATTACTTATACCTTAGTTTCTAATAAGACACTAAACAAAAGAAACAGTTCTATACCATTAAAGTCATATTTTCTACTCATTAAATGAGAGTTAGTACAAGACATCTCCAGCTCAATTTGGAGTTGTTGTGGAGGTGTGAGAATATAAAAAAAATGATACTTCTTGCATAAAATATGAAGAACGGTGGCTGATAGACTGACTTCCACAAAGGGGAGGGTAACTGTGGGAATGGAGAAGCCCTAAATAAATTAATACATCGCATCAATTATAGCTGGATGGTATCTATAACTTTATCTAATGTATTTTAATTAAACCCTGATGGAGTGCTCTCGTGTTTCGGCGTTATCACTCCTTTTCCTCTTTTTGGTTATATTCAAAAAATAAGCATCATTCGAATAATGCATTAGATTTCTACATTTTAAGAGAATTATTAATACATTAAGAGAATTTTTACTTTTAATTTCTTGTGTTGTTGTGATATAATACTTATCGATTAAAACCTTTCAATTTTTTATTTTTTTTATTTTATTTTTTTTTACTTTAGTGTGATATTTATCGCGTTCAAACAAGTATTTCAAATTATATTCTTCTAAGACGCTTAGCTTATTATTCTTCGTATGCAGTTTTTCACACTCAGTTTATTTAATAAAATAGTGGAGAATGTTATTTTGAATTTTGACCGATGATAAAAAGTGTTCTAGCTTTCATACCATTACACTTCAACAATAATAAGTAAAAATTATTATAAATTAATTATTTTCAACAATAATAATTAACTTGACTCGTTGCATTGGTGTATTTTGCCCCCAATGTTTTGCTCTATATGTTAGAAATTCATTTTGATTTCAATTGCAATAAATTACTTTTTATATAATGCTTTTGGGATGTTGCGCTGTTTTGGATTTTCTTGTTTTCTATTCAATCAAATACCAGAATTTTAGTCTTACTTTGATTTACAGTTAGTTTTCACATTTTGGTATACATATCGACCACTGCAGAGCTCTTTGTAATCCACATAATGTTTCAGAGATGTAAAGCTCTATACTTCAGTATGAATCTATATTATTTGCTCCGATCTTACTCTTATTCATTCGAATTTCTATGTAAATATCATTTTGTACTGGACTATTTTTTATGTGTAATTCTTATACATGACACGAATTTATTTGTTCTATTAAAGTAAACAACTTTAAATTTATTAGTTGATTTGGTTGATTTATTGTCATAATGATCTAGTCATACTTATTAGAGTAATATTTTAATGTATAGATTATGGATCACTATATCGGAGCAAAATAATTATGATATAACTTTTTACACCCGATGGATGAATCAAAGTTTTCGGGTTTTTTTTATGTAGTGTAGAGAATTTTCTAATTTAAAAAATAAATAAATAAATAAAACAAAGTAATTTAAGCTGAGATGAAATTAGAAAAGTAATATAATAAGATAACCATATTCTATAGACCTATAATTTTTATTCGTAGATAGATATTATTAAATATTGTAAATTCTCTTTACTATTATTTACCTAAATGTTTATATCTACATTCGGGATTTGAATGAAGCAATTCATAATTAGTTGTCACTATTTTGTGAAAACCTGAATCCATAGCCATTTTTACTCAAAATTAGTCGATTTAAAAGAAACTTATTCAAAAAATCCAGCCTTCAACGGCTAAAAAACAATTAAAAAAGCATAAGATGTATACAAGATAAATGAGAATGGTTTCTTTTGATGAAAACGTTTTTCACATGAAAAATTGATGTATTTAGAATAAAAATTTTACCTATTTTTGTTTTTCTAAAATTCTCAAGTTTTATCGGATTTTTTTTCCCCTGTAAACTACACTCCACAAATCCATGGGTAGTTTAATCGCAGGTTAAATAGGGGCCAAACAATAATATTACATAGGGGCCAAAAACCAACCCGACCCGTGCAAACTACACTCCAAAAATCCATGGGTAGTTTAATCACAGGTTGAACGTACGGTTGAATGTTAATATTTTATTATAATAAAAAATGTCATAAAAAATAATCCCCAATAATTATAAGGCAAAATTAATTTATTAAAACAGTTTGACATTTTTATTCATTTTTAGTAACTTTTTTAATGTTACTTATCTTGTGAAATGTTTTAAATTGTGGTTTTATATGCGCAGTAAACAGTGTGAAAATAAAGTGATATTTTCGAAAAAAAATTTCGATAACTCGAAAAATAGGTGAAAACTAGAAAATTGGTTTTCTTCATTTTCGTTTAACTTTGGCTTGTTTTGCCAAAATTCATCAAAAAATCAAGGCGCCACGGTTATTGTAATCGAGCCTATAATGTCATTTTTACTTCGGATGTTCGCCTGACTGCGTCATTCTACAGCACTCATAAACCCAAATCAAAAACGAAAAGTATATAAGATTTTTAAACAATTAATTATATTAGTCTTATCTTCATTTATTGCTTTTCTTTTTGATTGATGTTTGGTATAATAAACGAATTGTAACATGTAACATCTTCAGACAAAAATTTATATTTGAGGTTCTTTTTCCGAAATTTATTTATTGATAGATCATAGATCATCCATTTCTGGGATTCTGGAGTTCTTTTTGTACTTCAACAGCGGTCGAATTTGATCCATAACTCATTCAATTTATCTTTTTCTATATGTCTTATTCAAAGCTGTCTGCAAATTGTATCCCAATTACTTATTACATGAAAACATGTTTCGGATAGCCCATTTACTTTATCAAATAAATACTTTAGTATTTTGAATAACTCTTACGACAGTCAAAATATTATTAAGATACTATTTATTAAGATGCGTATACTAAACTGAGGAAGGCAAACTTACCGTACACACTGTAAATTCTCTATATTCTTATTGTGATATATTTTTGATATATGAACATTCAAATAACGTTACCATAACACCAAACATATGCGTATTTACAATATGTATAATTATTTATAAGATGAGCATTTGTAAAAATTTACATGGATCGTTCAGATCATAATAATCGGCTTAAATATAATGCATACAAAAAACTCCTTGATAATTTTAAAGCAAACATATGCATTTGTAAAACATTTAAAAAAATGTATTCATCGCTCCTTTGAGAATTAGGCATATACAGTCAAACCTGAGTAAGAGAGAACTGGGTAAGCGAGAAAACTCTATAAGTGAAAATAAGAGCTTAGAGTTTTTAGCTGTACCCATATATTTGAGAAGTTAAAAACGACCATTGAAATTAGATAAAATCAATAGAGTATAAAAATAATTTTTCGCAATCTACCTGAAAGGTTTTTATAATAATTTAAACGTTCGACAGATGTATAGCTTGTTAATTTGAGGTGTGGCAACGTTATTGTTTTGAATTTTTTGCAACCGGATTAGCGACTCATAACCTCGTTTAATTTGTATTACGTAAGTAAAATATATAGTTTATGATTTCAGAATATGCGTAAATAAATACAATGCAATATTTATAGTAATTTACATATTAAATGTACATTTTATGTTAATTAAATAAATTATTAATTTTAATAGCCAATAAAAATAAGTTTCCTTTGTAAATAAATTTATTTTCTAAGTACATTTTTATTACCAGCGTGCTTATAACAGCGATTGCATTACATAACTTTAAATATTACTGCAATGGTATTGAAATAATGCTAGAAAAAAGACAATTTTGCAAGAAAACATGACATCTGCCACATATTCATTGTAAATGTTTATATTTTTGATAACATAAACACATATTGTCGAAAATAAAAGGTTTTAAAAATATATCTGCTTACTAAAAATCAAATATAGAAATATATTTAGTCCCATTTAGAGTTATAAAAACATCTTCAAAAAAAAAAAAAATTTGAATTTGAATCAAAAATGTTTAGAGAAAAATCAATTTTTATTTTTTGAATCCGCCAAGAGGTATATATCCGATCCGAATGATCTTGTAATTAAGATCCTTAAGATTTTTACGTTTTTCAGTTTTATTTTTTTAATTCTCTTTATGATATTATGTTGTTAAAATTTTTATACAATCCTAATTGCAAGGTACATAATAAATTTTAACAATTTTTATAATCATAAGAGATTGTGGTGATTTAAAATAAAATAAAATGTATATAATAACAAAAATTCGATGTTTCGAAACTTTATTTCCCCGAAACGTGAAATTTACAAAATATTATAACAAAAATTGGTTTGAAACAATTAATATTTTAAAATTTTGATAATCATTCCACAATAGCCACTTTGTCACCTAATGCTGCGGCCATAGTTGAACGACAACGAAGCACTAACCCAGTTACAGTAAGTAACCATAGAATAATTGGAGTATTTAAAATGGCAGCTGCTAAGCTAATATTATAGAATGAAAGAGTTGTAATTACTGCTACTGCATCCAAAAGTAATATAACTGCAAGCCCCTGTAAATATTTAAAAAAATATACTTAGTAGTTCTTTTTGGTAGAGGTATTTAATGATCATTTTTATATACTTACCAAATCCAAACTTTGTAATCCGTATACTACAAGAACGTATAACCAACCTAAACCTAATTGGGCAGCATAGGCTACAAGAGCTGGATTTTTTGTAACTGTAAAAAAAACATCTAATGAGTCTGTGCATCAATCTTTTCACATTTTAATTAATTAGAATGTGTTTTTTTCTGTTTTGTATATTCTTTTAGCATTAAAATTGGGCAAAATAATATCTTTGGGAATCAAGGATTGTATGATTATAGATTTTTCAAAGTTTAATGAGAAAATAAATATTAAATGTGATTGTTATAAGTAAATATAAAAAACTTGTGAAAATGCAACTATCAATAATTAGGTATAACACTGTAAGCGATAACGAAAATCGATGTAGGTATAACTGAAATGGACTAATTAAGAGATTTATTTTTATCTTCAGTCATGAAGATTCAGTCTTTGATTTGTAGCAGTTCTGCTCAAGTTAAATAATCAGAAAATGTTTTTTATAATTGAGTTTTCAAATTTGATTATTTAAAATTATTTTTCGCGCTGTATTTTTAGTATAAGAAAATTCATACCAAAATGTTAAATAAAATATTTGTTAAAAAAAAAATCAAAATATTAACTAATAATACTTAAATTATTAAATTTACATTAAATTTTAAAGTATGTGTTATAAATAAACAGAAAACAATTAATGATTTCTCGAATAGCGACCTTCGTCGACTGATGTTATCATTTAAGAATTTTGTTGGTTTTTTTTTTCATATTATATGCACTACAGTTTTTTGATTTTTAAAGTTATGATTTTGATTATATTTTTTCATTATCCATTTATTAATTTAATATTTATTATAATTATTATTTTGAGATTCGCAGAAATGTTGAGAATGAAAAATCACCTTTTCAATATTAACTGATTCGAATATTCAGAAAACAAAAACAACTTTCATATTGGGAAAGCATATTTTTCCAGAATTAAGTATAATGTTTCCAAATATATGTGCTTTGCACAACTGATATTATGATCCTAACTGATTCTAGAGGCATGTAAAGATTTAAAATTGTTTATATACTTTCATTCATTTTATTTGATATCTATATTATAAATTTATAAACATTATTTTATAATAAAATCACATTTAATTGTTGCAATGTAGTTATCAATTTATTAAGAATTTATTACTACTAGTTTTTAATCTCCATGAACAAAATAATTTAATTATAATTTCTTTCAATTTGTTTTATTAACACGATTTTTAGCTTATAAAATACAATGTTTAGAAGAGAAACAGAATAAAACGTGTTTAAAAGCAAATTATTAAATTTTTTTTAATCAATTAATTTTCTTATAAAAATTATTTTTCTTATAAATTCAAAATCATATTTGTAAAATTCAATCTTTACAATTGCAATAAACACATATTAGATAAACATACATTCAAATATTTAAAAGAACTTACATGATTTGATAAGTACGATTTTTACCAAATTTGTAAGGAGTAAAAACTAATAAATTGAATAGAATAATATATGACAATGCTATTTATTGAGTATGATTTTATTGTAAAATGTGCTTTTAATATAAAATACTCATTGTACAAAATAATTGGTTTAGAAATATTTTAGTAATTCAATTTTTTGAAAATGAAACTCAATAGATTTCATCATCAAAAATTTGAAAATATTTTATTACTTAATTCGTCATTTATAAAATAATTATATATTTACAAAAATAAAAATAAAAATGATCGAAAACATCTATGTGATATTACTTATAGTTGAGTCAATTTTTAAAAAAAAAAACTATGGACTTACCTCCCTTTTCAAGATTTGCAGCATTGTAAACTAGTGCTGCCGCTAAACCACTGGCTGCTAAAGTTGTAATCCAGGCAATATTAAATAAATCTTTGCCAAGAGCCCATTGTGGAACATTCTTCATTCCTTGTAACCATTTTTGTGCTTCTTCTTCATTAATCAAATAAATTGCTCGTGAAACAATAACAGGCAAAATAGCTGATATGACTATTCTTTCATATGTACGATCAGGAGTCATATTGATTAATAAATTGATTATATGATTTATTAATAATAGATAATATAAATGCTCTCTTGTCTACTCTTGTTCACGCAGTCACTAAATTTAAAAAAATTTATTGACTACAAGAGTTTATATTAAGAAAAATCTGTAGTGGAAAATTTTTGGTTACTGGGAACGTTTATTTTTTAAATAGATTGTGGTAATTACAAATGGCTGATGTAGATTTTAAAATGCATTTGATTTTAGCACCAATAATCCTGCTGGCCTTGTATTTATACGATATGCCGATATTACAACTATCTCACGCAAAGCCACCTTTTCCCTATTGTTAAATATTAATGGTAGGTGATATTTACATTTTCCACTTTTTAAACAATTTAATATTCTATACATCAAATCGTTTATTATCAATTTTATTGGATTGGTTTTGTTTTGTTGACTAGTTGTTTGTTTGTCCCTTCATTTGTCTGTCGTAAGTAGGTGTGTGACAATTTGTATCAGTTAATAATAATTAAAAATCATTACGCATAATACTTATTGTTAGAATATTTAAATATGCACCTTAATGAAATTGCAATACTCCTTACAAGTGCAATTATAACTATTAAGGATAGGAACTTTAATAAAGTATCAATAACACCTAAATTACTTGCTTAAAATAAAAATTTGGTGCGAATAATAGTAACGTATAATAACACTCTTGCTAAAGTTTGTATGACCACGGCATTTAATAAGCTGTAAGATTTCTGTAAATTTTCCATATCTAATAAAAATATTTTCCATTTATGAACTTGGCATGTTTTTCGGTGTATCTTGTGAAACGCAACCTTTACAAATCTTTGTGTGGACTTAATAATCTCGTAAAAACCTCTATGTAGCGGGTAATTTTTACGTCTCTTGGATAGTTGGATAGAAATTTTTATGTCTCTTCGAAGGCTTCAAGACATCTATGGTTATGCTTCACTTTCAGCACTTTCAGCTAGTTGGGCACGCAATTTTGAACATATCTACTCTTCAAGGATATTTTATCGATAGTTTTCGTTTAATTCTAAGGCGATATACAATTTTTACGTGTGGTACAACAGTAAATACTGAAATATTTATGTAGTAAACACATATGACGAAGCTTCCTCATAAACGTGTAATCGTAAATTTTTTGGGCACCATGAAAGAGAACACTCCATTTTTTGTTATGGTTAGCATAATTAAGGCACAAAATTTCTAGTTTGAGATAGCATGAAAGTTGATTATATCGTTTTTAAAGTCTATATAAATACGAAGTTTAATTTGAAATTTTTTGTTACTGAAAAATGTTTTTAAAATTTTCATATTTTTATTAAAATAGATAACAAACAAGTTAGGATAACAACAAACAGTCTTAACTGTTTAGATACTCGGCATATAAAGAAGTATTAATGATTCAAATATTCTTAATCATAAATATTCATAAAGTACACTAAATATGCAGTCCATATATTTATAAATCGTAGATAATAATAATATGTAGGTATTACGTGTTTATTAGCTAAATTTAGGCTGAAATTGTAGCGAATATAAGCTTTTTGTTTTGACAAAACAAAAATTTTTTCCCTTTGAATTTTTGTTCTTCTATTATAATTTTTGTTCTTCTTTTTTTTTTCAGATTCCTATCTCTTTTCGTCTTTGTGTTATCTTGATCACATGCGCTAATTAGTTGATTCAATGAATATTCATACTTAAATTTTTGTTAGCGTTATAAACCTAAGAATAAAAATAATATTTATTCTGTACATGTCAAGATATTCTTTATTGGTCAAATATAATGCAAGGTACGTATTGAAGCGAGCCGGGAACTCTCGACGTGACGTGACACTGCACGGTTTTTTGTAAATAAAATACACAAATGAGTCAATGCAAATTCATTACACGACGCTACGTAGCGTTACTAGTGAGACACGAAAAAAGCATGGCACAGTACTCCTGGCATAGTTTGTAGCGCCACGCGTCGCACGTTTCACCATTAATAAAATAATAAACAAAAACAAAAAACAAAATAAACAAAAATATTAAGTGGCAATAAACGTTCTCCAACAATATGCGGGTGGCGCGATCGCGTTATATCGTGTCGCTCGCGCCATACGCACCTTAATATGCTCGGGCAGAAAAAATTTTAAAAACATATTCATTATTATTAATAATTTAACAAAATAATCAGTTTAGGTTGTTGGGAATGTTTTACAAGCATGTGAGAGACTTTTGCTATTGGATAGGTTCAAGTGAGCATTTTTCGCCAGCAAATTGAAACATAATATAGAAATTCTATATTTAATAATATTAAAATTATTCTGTTAAACTTGTATCAAATATATATTTAAAAAAATATAAATCCCTTGGTCAAATTTTAAAATCGTTAATATAATTTGGATTATTTATTGTCTGTTGTATTGAATACTGAATTTAAAATATTCCAAAATTCCTTAAAAATATCTCATTTTAAAGAATTTAAAGATTGGCAAACGAATATGCTCCAATCAGGACTCCCATTTCATGCTTAGATATTGCTAAAGATTATTTACACGAATTTCTATCCATTCTCGCAGTCTATTTGATGTTGGCCGTCAACATATGAAACCAGTTTCTTTTGATACGTGTAGGTACTGTTAGTATTATAATAAACTACATTAGTTCAATCAGATATGCCATTTTCTAAAAAGTAAATTGAAACTATATTGTTGACGAAAAGACTGGAATTAGAAGTGTAGGTACTTTTTTTTATAGTTTATTCATAAACCACTTGCTCTTATGTGACAACTTAACTTACGTAAACTCACAACTACTCATGACGCAGGGTAAAATGCCAAAAAAAAAATTGTTTTACTCATGAAATTGAAGTATTCAACTCAATTTAATTTCCTAAACGCATTTCCACCTTCATTATTGTAGTATCATTAGAATTTTACACAATTAGAAAAAAATCGAAGACCTTCAAATAACATTTTTATGTAAAAATCTGCTTGTAATTCCGTTTTGGTAAAACGTACAAAACGATTCCCTGGCTTAAGTACACGTGTTTTAGGAACGGATTTGGATGAAATTCGTCAGAAAAATAATTTCGAGTATAATTTCGATTATCATGTAGGTACTTTCGTAAATGGCTTATTATATATTATTATCAATGTATGTTAAATTGGCCAATTTAATACTGTGTACTTAATCAAATGGCATCAGCAAGAGGTTCAAGCAATGGTACCAGATATAAATCAAGAATGTTGTGGTTAAATAGCAAAGTTTATGTATTACAGAGTTTTGTATTATACATTTACGTGAAAATTGTTTAATTTTAAATATGTTTTGCCATATAGGTTTATTTAAAAATAAATGATTAAGTTAGCAGTAGAATCAAAGAGTAAAAAAAACAGCTAATTTTATGTTTCAATTTTTTGGCGGCCAGAAATTTGATTTTTTTTTATATATCATTAGACAATTACAAAAAATGCTTCAAATACATAAACGAGTAATTATTTAACTCCTACCACTACTCAATACGCATTTAAATACCAATCGTACTTACATTTATTTTATAATAATTTCATAATCTATTTTTATTCAATCTCCTTGATTAAAGAATTACAAGTGGTGATATTTACCTACCTTTTACTTATATCATCACTTTAAAATTTAATAAGAAACATACACATAAACATAATTATTTATTATTTTATGCGTTTGTTTTAAAACAGGTTATATTTATCACCTCCGCAACTTCATGAGGAATAATCTACGAACGTTTTTAATTAAACCGTGATTTTTATATTTTTTCTCTTATCTTAATGTAAAATCTTCAATAATAATAAGTTTTTATATGCATAAAATTTATAAAGTACTCTTTACGTCCTTTATTTTGATACCAAACACAACATTATTCACGACCCTTGAGAATTTAAAGCGAATATGGCGACATGAAATTTTATATGAAATGTCCCTGATAAAAATGACCCTTTCAATCCTATACAAATTGAGGGAAAAAATAGAATTGAATAGAAAATTTCATTTAAAAATGATTTTCTATTTAATCCTATTGATTTCCTATTCATTCCTGTTCAATTTCAATAGGATAAGAATAAGAATTTTTTTATCATGGGTGTTTTTTGTGATGTCTAGTTTGATACTTTATAAATTCGTCTTTATTTTTTTAAATGTTACACATTATGGCGATCTTGTGAATGGAAAGTTACCTGTATATTCATGGTTTCATTCACTTTCATTTTACAGTTGTATGGGAATTCGCAGATTTTTTTATACTTACCGACCTATCATTAGAACCCAGTCCAAAGCGTCTTTATCATCAAACCATTCAGTCCAAAGCGTCATTCGTATATTTACAAACGTGATTCAAAGTTCAGCAAACCATTAACAAACGGTTTTAGACGGGACATATAATTTTACATACTAGTTAAGTGATTGTTTAATTTTGATGTTTTATCGGAAATGATGCTTATTAAAGTTAGTTTATCAAAATTTTCTACAATGTATACTGAATATTTTTTTCTGTGTATGTAAATATAGAAACAATAGAAACTTACAGAAACTAAATTTTGAGTTGTCTTCTAAAACCAAATATTTCGGTAAATACAGCTATAACCCTAAAATTTTTGAAAAATTCTTATATTAAGGTTATTATAAAGAGTTTACTTTTTCTAACCAAGATATTCAAATTTTATGGTTTTCCACAAAATTCCGTATATTTCAATAATTTTTTTTATTGATTACGATCCGAAACTGGTCCGATTGAAATTACAAATAAAAATTCTAGACAAAAGAGGAATGTGGTTGGGCGGGGGGTGCTGTAAAACAAATTTTTGGTGATTTAATTTAGGTTAGTACGATTTGTCTGGTTCTTTCTTAATTGGATAGAGTACACTTAAAGGTTGCTCCCATTTAAGTTTGTAAAAAAGTCATCCTCTTTTCCCCCTGTCCCAGGGATGACTCTTTTATTATTTGGATTTGAAAAAACGTCAAAACTACATAGAGAAGATATACATAGATAATTGTTATAAAATATTTGGCGTCATGCATACATAGGCTAGTTATAAAATTTTTTTTGTATTGGAGATATATCAAATCTTTGTGGTTATATAAGAACGTTTGTTAGAAAAGAACAAATTACTTTGCGGAATAATCTATTTTTATTTCAATGCAAATCTCTTGTTTGCTTATAGTAGTGTTTTAATTTGCAAAGATAATAAGTTGTTTTGTAGACACAGTATATGCGGGTTGTTTACGCAATCATGATTTTCTACTACACATAATAGACGAGGTGTATAATGTGCACAATATGTACTAAATGTTAAAAAATCACGTTGAACATCTATTGAGGATTCAATATTCTTATTTCGAACTAACTTAAGGCTTTTACTTTAAATTATTATAAAACAAAGCTTTGTACAAAATCATACAGAAATTGGCACTTTACTTAATTGTTGTTTTTTTCGACCTATGAACTCGCTGCATATTCTGTAACTATATTAATAGAAAGTTATATGTATTGTTATGGAAATTTTTTAAATACCAAATACGTATTATATTTTCCAAAAGAAATACTTTGGAATATAACGTCAATAAAAAAAAAACAAACAAACAAACAAAGATATAAAACCTATAAAGTCAGTGCATCCGTTATGTGCAACAATGTTTGAGGCTTCGTATGTAACTATTCTAGTAATTTGGAAACAATGATTCAATTAAAATGACAAAACAGTTAAATAATCAATTTTTTTTTAAAGAAAATGCTATACAAGAATTTGACCAAAATGGAAGTAAGTCATAATTGAATTGAAACAAAAACAATGAATAACTTGTGTATGCCGATGATATTAATGCGGTTAGCAATACCAGCACAAATAAACAAATAAGTACTTAAAAATTTTAGAGGAAAAGAAAATGGGGTAAATCAATTTCAGTTTTTAAAACAAGGCATATGTATTAAAACTCGAGAAAATTACAAAAAAAATGAGCTGATATCCTGAGTGTATGTGTTGTTACTTCGACGAAATGAAAATTTTAGATCTCAATATGTTGTGATCTCGTGACAACTCCGATCTTAATATTTGAATCACCTAATGATTATAATCGCTTGAATAAAGAAAGCATTTTTCCTCTTTAAAAACAGCTTCACTTTTAATGCTTTTTAAAAATAAAACTTCGTTTTTATAAAAATTAAAAAACAATATTTTGCTATATTCCAACAATTTTTAAACTGGTGGATATCGCAAAATATTGTTTTCAATTTTTAAAAATTGTCTCACAAATAAAACTTGGTTATTATATATTATTAAAAGTCAGAAAGCTAGTGAAGCTGGTGTTATAACTATAAGAATTGATAAATTGTAGGCAAAAAATGTGTTGAAATTTTTTTCGAAAAGTACTTTTGAGTTATCCATGATTCAAAATGCATTTAAGCAATTCTATGATTTTTAATGACGTTAGATAAATATCCGAAAATCTTAAATTTTATTGAAAAAATTGTGGGTAAAAATATCCAGAATTTTTTCCTTTCTGTAGAAGCTATATTAAACAAATAATAGATTGTAAAAGATGTTGTTTCATTCGAGCAAATTGAAGAAGTAGCTTTTAACGTTGAATAAAAAACGAATGGAAACCTAGATACCTTTCAAAGTCTATTGACTCGCATTTTTATCGAAAAAATTAGTTTCTAACCAATGTCGTTTCCCTATTTATTGAAATTTTACGTAACGCATGTCTATTTTATTTTACATAATGTCTAAATTCTTTAGATTTTGTTTTACGCAAGGTCAGATTTTGTTTTACGCAAGGTAAATACTGTTTGTCGCCAGTTTATCAAAATTTCTTTCGAACGTCGATCGTGTTCATAGTCTGAAAATAGGTAACTTTTTCATACAACAGTAACTACAGAATACTTTCCCGTACAGTAAATAAATTAAAGGGATCCAAGTATTTATGAAGAAGAACCACTTTCAAGACTCCACTTCCCATCAGGTCCGTTTAACTAATCAAAAAAAAATTTGAAAAATTAAGTATAAAGTCTACTAGTTTCGTAAATTTGATTGGTAGCTCTGTAAAAATTTGTTTATACGATAATAAATTTGTGAAAAGGTAGTATATACATTATAATTTATAAAGCAATAAAACTTTCATTTCACTTTTTAGTAGTTTAAAAAAAAAAATGGGAAAAAAATACTCTTAAAAAATCGTAAAGCAAAAAAATCGTTCAAACTCTGTTGTAAGTACTGGATAATGGATAATAAATTTTTTGAACACATATTTTACTCAATAAATTTGAAATCTCATTTAATTAAATAAATGTTTTATTTACGTTTTTATCGTTTAGACTATCGTTTTAGTTTTATTTATGTTATTTGTATGATTTATGACGTAAAAAAATCTAGTGTCTTAATCCTTAGCCTGTATATAGAAATTATTCGTAGCCCATATTAAATTTTTTATGACTTCTATAAATATTCATTAGAAGTAACACACACACTTAGATAGTGGTCATGCATAAATAACTAATTATAATTTAAATAATTCCTTACATACTTCCAGTGTGTGTAGGTATGTGCCACTTGCGAAAAAATAAAAAAATAAATAAATTTACACATATTAATGAGTACTAAATGTGCATGCAATTTAATTTTTTTATATTAATACATCTACTAATTGTCTGAAAATATTTTGTCTTTTAAAAAAATTTTATCCATTCAAACAAAAATTAAAAAAACCATAATTTTTGAAAAGCAATGATTGAAATCTTACAGAATTTTACAGATATGGAAAAAGTAGTTTTTTCAACTTAAATCGACCACCATTTTGTTTCTTTCAACAAACATGATAGTATTTTTCATAATTTGAATTTACTCTAGATATATTTGGGATCTGATTTTGTGTCTAGAAATATCAATTTTCATGAGAGATATTTAAATGATCTACCGTAATTAAATTTGGTTGTTAGCAAGCATCAGTTGTTTGGACAGCAAAAAAATACATTGTTTGAAATAATTAAGGCAGCAGCTCTTGTTGTGCAAACAATCTCAAATATTGTCCATAGTTTTGTCAAAATACAGGCAGGTTGTAGTATTACATGATTGTTCAAGAAACAGTCACGCTGCAAAATAATTCCTGGGTCAAGTCCATTTTACAACTGGTCAGCAGAAAAATATATCTATAAGCAGTTAATCTGCGATGTATGAATATTTAAGAGATAGCTATTAAGGGCAGGGTAGAGTTAATTCCTTCAAAAAAGGCACATTTTTATGAATTTTTTTAACGATAACGTTAAAATCTATTTATTAAAACGAAAGGTACATTAAACTGTAACATAAAGTGGAAATTGTCACTAAATTTGATGAAATCGTTGATCTTAACAAAAACCATATATATGTCTGAGGCATAGCTAAAATATTAAAAACTAAATGGGTTAATATGTATCCATCATTCTCATAATTTTGATCAGGTCTCCCTGGTTGCAGTATAGCCCAATTGAAAGCCCAGAATTTAAAAACAATCCCTTTCTTCATTTTCTTTTGCATAATTCAGTATTGCGTTCGACACTCGGAATGCCGCGCCCGAGATTGATGGACTGACGAACGTAGTTTTTAAAAATATACCAATGTCATTCAATCTATTGTTATTGGATGTGTTTAACGAGATGTTCAGTAGAAATTTGTACCCAAAGTCTTGAGAAAAATATTTATCCAGTTTATTACTAAAAGTGGTGGTAACGGTCTAAGGCCAGTTGATTTAACGCCTAGTGTGTGCAAACTCTTCGAAATCATGCTGTTGAATAGACTACGATGGTGGATTGAGACCAATAACATTCTGCCACTGAGCCAGATATGGTTTCGAAAGGGTTTATTTACTACTACCTAGCGACTTTAAAAGTGTTAAGATAAACCAGAGGAATAGAAGAGACATGTTTTGGCTCCTTTTTTGATATCGAAAATACATTTAATGCGCAGAGCACTATTTTGGTCTAATATGTGAACAAAATTTTGAATTCGACAAAATTATCTTCTTTCTGTGAAATTTTTGACCCATTAAAGATTTCTATTCACTAAAAACAGTACATAATTTTTGGCATATATGAGCCAAAACCCTCAAACTACCCCCAAAAGTAGAAATCTTACAACATGCCGAAGAAATTTCTTTATTTGTCTCGGTCGAAAATCCTATGACTGGAAATGAGTCGAAAATCCTACTACAGCACTCAATAGAAATCACAGAAAAAAATTTGTCCGAATTAGGTATTTCGATATCTGTTAGTAAAACATAATTAATTCATTTTAATAAACAGAATGTAAAACCTGGGCAAATTTCAATGGTAGTTAGAAACCACAAAATCGAATCAGCACATTCTGTTAAATTTCTAGTAATAATTTTTATTGTAAAATGTCACTTAAAAATGATCAGAATTATGTGATAGGAAATTGTAACAGGACATTGAACATTGTAAGATTTTTGTGGAGTACTTGGTGTGGATCTCACTTCAATAGGCTGATTTCCTTTTACAACTATTTTGTTTGTTCGATACTTGTTTACGGCATTTTCATCTACTATCTAAACGATAAAAGTAATAAATTAAAATTGTAACGAACAAAAAATTGAGCTCTAAAACCAGCATTAGGCTTTAGATATACTACACCGAACATCTAAGTTCTTGGAAAAAACAAAGACTCTCTATAGAACATGGGTCACATTGTTATGCTTAAATTTCTATATGAAATCTTTATCGAACAATAGTATCATTTCTTTTCCCACAATGACCCAATTTTTCAGAAACTTATTCACCGATCTTAAAAAAAGGACGAACTTAATGAAAGATTTTGGAAAAATGCACAAGTTTGATCGATGGAAATGATCGATGGAGTAGTTTTGTAGTCATGAGAGACAATGGCTTTGAAAACTGCAGTTGTGGGATAAACGCTTTAAAGTTTTGAACTCTTAAAAATTTGGAATAAACTGAAACGGTTATAAGCGAGTTACCTCACACTGAATCATCGACGCCAGGTCCATAAAGGGTGTTGCTATCATCCATGATACCTAAAGCATATTTTTTATGAATCTTGCCTTCTTTTGTCTGTTTTCAAACTTCCCGCACCGCTCTGGTTATACGAGAGCTGAAACAGCGGACGGACGCTTAATCACTTATAACTATATAATTTTCGACATTAAAATATCATATCGTTTACGACAGCCTTTTTTCATTTAGAGTATGCCTGTAGTCCGTTGTCCTGCCGTCCAATCAAATGCCTGCCTTTCGATATTTGCATGATCTGTTTTCACACAGGATCATTATAGGTTTAGATTGCTTGTTTGATTTCTATTTCAATGGCTATAAAGTGTATGTTCATATTAGCGTCAATTTAAACAATGAGTACAAATATAAAGTCCGTTTAAATGAACACTAATGTGACAGGATCCGTTTAGTACAATGTATTTCTGAAACGCATGCCAATTGGCGTTTGCTTCAGCGTTGAATTAAACACCCATATAATCGTACCTAAGTACAAAATGGAAATTCCAATGCACTCTTTGCTTGATTTCCTTTTCTTCGTATGTTATAATTAAAAATTTTCATTTCGTCGAAGTAACACATACACTCAGGATATCAGCTCAACTTTTTTGTAATTTTCTCGAGTTTTAATACATATGCCTTGTTTTAAAAACTGAAATTGATTTACCCCATTTTCTTTTCAAGCGATTATAATCATTAGGTGATTCAAATATTAAGATCGGAGTTGTCACGAGATCACAACATATTCAGATCTAAAATTATATATCGTATTGCATCTATAGAAAACTAAGTTTCTAAATTAATCTGTAGCTTTTTCTTAAATTACTAATCACAAGTATCCGTTTATTTTTTGTACAACATTGTAAAAGTAATGCCTTCGATATTAATGAATTACCAATAATTTACAAATTATATTTATCGGAAGATTGCGAATAATGCCTTTTATACATAATTGTTTGTAGTGATAGTTAATAACGTCCAACCGTAAATGACTAGCAATTTGCAAATTATTAACGGTACCGTGCAATTTGAAACTACGAGTTTATCATTGTAAAACAACAGACTGACTATTTAAAGATTCATAATAAAATACAGAAAATAATAATGCATAAACAGGCATAAACATTTTTGTGTTTGTAACCGCGACTACATACTCGAAATTATTTTAATTTCATTAAATCTCTATATATGTATATGTATGTATAGAGCTTTTACATTCATAAGTTTTTTAATGAGCAATTAGACCTATGGTTACCAAAGACTTGATTATTTGAGTATCAATAAGTCAGTAGAAATTTGGTGGGTACAAACATTCGCATGCATCCTAGCGTTCCTATTGCAAACTGCATGCTTATATCCTCATTGAAACCATTTTAAAATAGATCATCCGAATATACTATGTAATTTCACAGCCTCCATAATTAATATCGATTCATCTCTCAGAACCTTAAAAAGAAGGAGAAAACTTTAAATACAAGGGTTCAAGCTTTTGTCATTATCTGCTGCCTCCTAATAGACGATTGAATTCGGTTAGCGTCCAGAACATTATATTATTCTTATCTAAGGACAATCACTATAATCAACCCTAAACTACCCTAAGTATTGTGAATAGTTTATAGCTCTAATAGTAGAATCAAAATATTTATTAAAAATAATCTATTAAAATTAATGATATTATTTTGTAAAATATGGTCCTAGTATTAGTCATAATTTCTGAATGAATTTAACTTAATTATGTAATGCCTAATAAACGTAACTATCAAATGCATAATAAAACTATAAATAATTTATTGATAAAAAAATTTACGATTGATTTATTATTTTTAAATTTTATTTTATTATAAATATAACATATATATGCTTGTAAATATTATTCAAAATAGGTCTGATCAGTTTTAATCATTATAAAATTTAGATAATTTTTTTCTTGACCTAGCTTAACAAAAAAATTTATTTTTCTAGGTCAATTAAGATATAATATTAATTGATACCAATTAATTCAAATTTTAAAAATCGTTTACATCTGGAATAATGTAAAAATTCATAATAAAATTGAAAATTATAAGTGAATAAATTAAACTAAAATGAATTTAAACTAAAAACATGCATCGATGTATTGGAGTTAGTTTGTTTTCGGGATATTGAAGTCAAGAATTAATGTAAAAATACACTATTTGAATGGCATAAATGATTTAATTAATCTTTATATTATCATTAGTGATGAGCAAAATTGTTTTCCAGTCTGGGTCTTGATCTAGCGATTTTGCAAAATCTTAGCGAAGACCTAGAACAATATTATAAAAACTCTAGTAAGACCAAGTTAGCAAGTATGAAGTATCTGATCTAGACAAAGCTATAGACCGAAACCGATTCTATGATTGTCGAGCTTTTGTCTTGTTTACTCATCAGTGGTTTGTTTAAAGATATTAGATCAGGCGGAACGTACATTGAACTTAGATTAAATGGAGTATTCCTGATTTTTGAATATGAGTTTCGAACCACTGCTGTTTATTTAAATCCAGATTTACAACCCTCCAGATGCTATACTAATAAAATGGCGGCCGAAAAACCTTGAATTTGTCGCACTTTTTATCGGATTAAAAAAAACCTACAATATTACAGTTTGTCTTCACCACGCTTGTGTTTAAAGAGCCATATATCTATAACTACTTGACTTAGAAAACGAAATTGGGCTCATTTTATAGAAAATTTAAACTATTTTATGCGACACCATCGAATCAATCGTATCGTGTTGGTGAACGTATATTGCAACGCAGATCTCTCGTCCATATACATGTGTTTCTGTTAATTTTATTTTTGTTTATTATTGGTAGAAACAGTGCCCCGGCACTGTAATACGTGTGTGTCTTGTCGTAACGCTGCATAGTGTGTTAAAAACTTTTTTAGTGATTTTTTCTTCAAAACATTTAAAATTCAAAACTTATAAACAATAAAGCAATAAAATCGATTTAAAATTAAGATATATATTCTGTCAAAGTCTAATAACTTTTTTTTTAAATTGATTTTATTAAAAATTGCTCTGATAACAATTTAACTGAGCATTTTTTAACGCACAATTTTTATATGTCCAGGGTTGTCCATATTTCTTGAAGTGTTTTAAAACTTCAAGGAAAAATAACCATAATAAAGAATTTAAGTGTAGAATAAAGCTTATTTATGTACAAGTAAGATTTACTATTTTCCGGTTTCATCAACAAGTAGATTCGAAATTCTAACCGTGTGTATGTATTATTGTTGGAATTAAACAATATTCGTATTTATTAGCCCATATGGTCTAAGGAGATTAACCTTCGGGTGGTTGGATATAATTTTTAAGAAAAAAATTAAAGAATGTTAAAATTGGGCAAAATGAATTTTTAGTGATTAGATACAAAACAAAAAAAAAAAAAAGGAAATTAATAAAAATCTTTCGAAAAAAATAAAACTGACTTCAATAAAATGGTTTAAAAACTAAAAATAATTTTTAAATTTAAGACTTTTGCACACAATATCCTAATTATGACCAATCAGCTGCCGCCGATCGGTTTCAAAGCTGAAAATTGAGTCGTTGGTATTGACATAAAAAAGTTATTTCTTACAAAGACATAATTTACAGAATCGATTAACTAAAAATTATTTTTACTTTTTATTGTATATCTTGCAAAATTACAGAACCGATTTTGGTGAATCTTACACTATTCCTTAAGTTGAATGATATTTAATTTTATAAAATAATAGATTAAAATCCGAGTCTTATAGTTTATAAAAAATACGTAGACAAACATTCAATAACATTTTTAATTTGGCACTCGTATTTAGAATACAGTATGGACTAATGTATACGAATATTGTATATTTTTAACGACATTACAAACCCACGGATTGAATTGTTGATAAAAACGAAAAAAAAAGTAGGTAAAAACAAAGTAAATATTATATGTATACACTTATGTTCCTTAAACATCTCAAGAAATATGGATATCTCTGGGCATATACAAGCCAATTTATTTGCTAAAAAATGTTCTCCAAAATGGTTTAGTATCAAGATATTTTAAAATTTTTTTACTTTTATTTTCTGAAATATTGTCATTACCAACTATGATAGGTAAAATTTAAAAAAATCATGATACTAAAGCTGCCATTAAACCACCCTTTAAATGAGGCACATTATTGCTTAACAATAAAATTGGGTAAAAAGAAAGAATTCGGGAACTTATAAATTAGCATGTGAGTGTAATAGTATAGATTTTGGCCAAATAGGAAGAAACTTCGAAGCAAGAGAACGAGAACATATACTTAGGGCATATAGAAATTCAAAGGACAATTCCACATTTGCCAAAGTTTTTTCGTAAACAAATTGTAAATATATTTTTTATTATATTTTTTATTAAAAAGTTATTTTAAAGCTATGTAAAACACGAGTTTATTAATAATACATTATTATTATTAGAAAAGTAAAATCTTATAGAAAATCTGTGGTGTGTTTTCCATCGTGAAAATGATTAATTAACTTTTTCCGTCGTTCTAAATTTTAAAAAAAATGCTCATCATCATCAAAAAACCAAATGCTTTTAAAATCTTTTGATCTATTAATACATTTCATCTTTTTTAATTTTGTATAACTGTTGTTGTGTACAAAGTTCTATGAAATATTCATCCATTTTGATTTTCATAGAAATATGCGTAGAGAAGTAAAATAATTACATAACGGCTGAGATTCATACTCAGCTCCATTAACCTCTTGATCATAGTTACTGCAAAAGTTGTTGAACAGCTCCGATTTAAGAAATTTTCGTTTGAATATGTTCCTTAGATCTTCAGAAAGATTCATCATCACTAATTTTTACCTCACTCAGAAAATTGTGAAAATTAGGGTAGTTTCCCCATCCCAAATAGTAACAATGATTTAAAATTTTATAAATCCAAAATTTCATCACGAAAAGCGCCTCTCAGAGTTTTTTAGCGTCGGTGATTACAAATCCGAATCTAAAAGCAACTGAGGATGGTTACAACCATATTAAAATCCCTTAGAAGTGAGAGACATAACGCATATTTTAAATTTAAAATTTCACCTTGGTTATCGTCTTTTGGAGGTTTACGGGGCTGCTGATCACAAATTCATGGTTGAAAGGCAAGTGAGGGCAGTTGCAACCTCATTTAAAACGCCCCTTGCAGTGACAGGTAGGTGAAATTTTGAATTAAATATTTTTTTAATCTATGCCAATTCTGAGGGTGGTTTGAAAGCGGTGATAATCATTCTCAGTTTCTTTTTGACCACAAATTCGGAATCAGGAACCCCAAAACCCCAGAGACACAGTATCCGAAATGTAATTTTAAATTAAACAAATTTTTCTTATCCCTGTTACTTCTAGGGGTGGTTTTAATGGGATTGCAATTATCTTCACTTACTTTAAAACCTTAAATTTATTGTTAGTGGCCCCGAAAACCACCAAGAGCCGATTTCCGAGAAGAATTTTAAATTTTTAATCTGTGTCATTTCTAGGGGATTTTAATAGGGTTGAAACCATTCTTAGCTCTTTTTTAACTTTGGATTCATGATTGGCTCCAAAAATTTTGAATTTTTTAAGAGACGGTGAAATTTGTATTGTCTCAATTTGCATATTGAGGTCGAGGTTAGTAGTAATGACTGTTCCTGGAGGTCTAAAGAACACATACAAAACAATAATTTTAAAAATCGGAGATGTTCCACCACTTCTCCGGCTAATTAAGTGAGTCTTATGTAGTTGCTCTCTCTATGTTTCTATACCTAGGATGTCATAAGTATGAAAGTGTGTTAAGCTAGGGTATGAAATAATCTGTGGCTAATTGCTAAAGGACAATTCAATGGGCCTCAGTCCTCTATTTTATCCTAATATCATATTATTTGGACGTCCTATATTATTGATTTATTTTAACTAATTAACTACACAAACAATAAATAAATTTATAATTTTATTTAATGATTTATAATAATTTTGTACTCAATATCATATTAAGAAGTAATAAAAATTATTAAACAGTACTAATAATTATTCAACCGATAACGTTATAAAATAAATTATAGTTCAAAGTTGACGGTTAACGATCTTATTATAATTAATGACTATATACAAGTAACTAATGAAGAAACACAGACCAAAACGTTTTTTCAACGCATTGATGTTGATGAACAATTTTTTTAGCAACTTATTATCTTATAAAACATACTAAATAATAATCAATACCTATAAATAATTATTTTGTAGAATACGTATTTGCGAAAAAGTTTCATAGAGTCATTCGTGTCAAATGTACACACTTTTTCATTTGTAGACTCACAACGTGTACGTGTACAAAAATATAAAAGCTACGAAATTAAAAAAATGCTTTTCTAATAACACATTTCTTAGAGTTTCAATCAAAAACATTGTCGTTTTTCGTTAATTTATGATTAATTGGAACAAGTTAAAATGCGTTTACTTGACTCACAATGCCATTAACTGTTTGCACGGGATAATTAGACGCACGGGATTATGGATTTTGTGGGGTAATTTAGTAATTAACAAAAAAAAAAAAAATAGAAATTCTTTAAAGAAAATTTTAGTATTCTGTTTATTAAAAATAATATTAACAAAACAATTATGAGGTTAAATATAACAAGGCAAATAAATAACACAGCAAATAAATTTAACTTAAGAATTTAAAAAGGAATTTTGTTTTTATGGAGTCAGAAGAAGAGTATTTAAAAGAAAGTTCATAAAATTTTATGTCGAATGAGCCCTAACACGAAAAGCTAAAATGAATGCAGTTGTTTGGCCGTCATTGATTTTTCAATTTTGAACTCGTATAACTTCGAAATGACGCTTTCTAGGGAAAATTATTAATTTCTTAAATGTAAAGTAAATTCAAAGTAGAATGATTTTTCCAATTTTTCTTAAAAATTTGTCAAACCTTAATTTTCAACGCCTATAATTTGAAAAAAAAAAACAGCCTGCGACAAAATTTATAAATATAAAAGTTTACTTCAATATTCAATTCCCATAACATGAAAACAACGCATCCTACAGAAAAATTAATAAAATTAAAAATTACATAACATTTTAAAATTCTTAATCATTGCGGTGCCTAGAAAAAAGTTTATTTGAAGTCAAAGATGAAAAATTTGGAAAAGAATTGATTTTTCGCGATTTTCAGAAAAACGATAAGATTCATCATACAATTATTGCAGCCATAAATTGTAGATCTCTATAAAAAATGTATCAATACTTTTTAAAATAGTAGTTTAAATGAATTTAAAATTTACTACGAAAATGTGCTCTTAAAAAATGAAAGAAGAAAGTATTCTTACTCGCTTACACGCCACCTTACACCCTTAAAATGTATTGTTGCACATACAACTCTTACGGTAAGGATGTATGCAACCACAGCTATCCTCTGAACATATTTCGGACAAGAAAATTGTCTTGTTTCGTATTTTTAAGAACTCATTTTCGTTGTAGGATTTTAGTTCTTTTAAACTTATTTTTTTATCATTTAATTCTCTAAGTATAGAACAAAGAAGCGTTTGTTATGTAAGATATGCTTTGAATAAACAAATTAATTGAAATGTGCGTATAATACTTTGAATAATAAAGTAATAAATTTTAATATTTTATTGAAGTATCATAATTGCAAATCGTCCTTACATTCTTATAATTACTCTATGTTATTACAAAATAATTAAGGTTAATTATTCTTAAAATAAAGTGTCAATCCAATATTGCAGAATGCACGTAAGGTTTTCACTTTATAATGATTCAACAAAATACTAATACGACTGAATATTTTTATTGTTAGTCCCTTTATTGTTTATGGTCAAAAATTTTTAAAATTTAATTTCATTTGCAGTTGACAAATATTTTTTGTTTTTTTGCCTGAACGAAATATTAGTTTGTAATCCTAAATCCTAAATAAGAGTGTTAGGGTATTCGCCATTAAATTCGGAATTGCTACAATTTTTATATAATATCATAATGTGTGTAACTTGGAATAATTACTTCAAAATACACACCGGATAATAATATTTATAAATTAATAAATATTATTAATTTATACGAGTTACTTTTATATAATTTTGCCTAATATCGATTTTTCACCTAAGAAACGAAGCAAAAAAACGGTTGAATGTACATACAAACGATGTACTGATATCCATTTCCCTTCTAGAAAATTTTTGAAATAGACTGTATAGAATTCTACGAAATAAATTATGTGTTCATGAGTGATTTTGTACACGTATCAACGAAGTAAGATAAATAGGATAAGATAATAAAAAGCAATAAGAAACATACAAGACTTCGGGCAAGGCTACAGTCATTCTTTAAGTTTTTATAGGTAATGTCAATCAGACGAGGCATACCTAATACTAATATATATTAAGACATATTTGATAGGAAATCACTGTAATTGACCTGATAGTTAAAATAAAAAATACTATGTTTTTGTAAATTCTGAAGAATTATATATCGATAGCAGTGTATATATTATCTGATATTGGCGCTCGATAATTTGATTAAGTGTGCGAGCAATTTCCAATTTTGGCAGTCTATATTCTAGTTTCATTTTTTTATTACCGACGTATTAAATATATTAGGATATATTATAGTAAATTTAGTTTAAAGTTTATAACGTTAAAGTTTACAGTTTTAAAGTCAAAAATGAAGCCACAGGTTATGCAGGAGGTTGGACGATTTTTTTTTTTTTTTTTTAATAACAAAAATAAAATAAATTAACATATTTACAAAACAATAATAATAATAATAATATGGTATATAATTAATAACAATAATATAATAATAAATTCGAAACTAATAATTAACAAAAGTTTATCAATGCAGGAGATCTTATTCATCTATCATTTCATTTAGCAATTCTAATAAGGCATTCATTATCTGATTAGGTAAAGTTGATATATTCAAATATTGATCTGTGTCTCGCTATTCTATGCTTACTATTTAAAATTCAGTATTATTATCATTTAAACTGATAATCGTGAAGCCTGATAATTTAGCCCTCGTAGCTTCTTGTAATATGCTATCAAGAAATTATATTTTAATATTCATGACATAAAATTATTTGTTAAACAAAGCCAATATCATAATTATTTAAACATTTTTTTCGGTTTTATTTCAATTTAAAATTCTCCACCCCGATATAAAATCTCTTGTAATGTGCAAGTCTTGTAATGTGCACATGTTATTTTGTTTGGAGCAACTATTTAGAAAATAACATGTCGACTTTAAAATACAGGTCTTAGAGACATGCAGTGTTTTGCATAATGCTTAGACATGCATTAGGAACCCCTGGTGATACATTCCTTTTTATGAATTTGAATTTAAAATCCATACACAAAGTGCATTGAATTTTTAAAATGACTATTCATGTATAAAATTTTTGAAATTCAGTTTTTTACATCGCTGATGACGATAAATATATATATATATATATATATATATATATATATATATATATATATATATATATATATATGTATATATATATATATATATAAAATTGGAATCTCGGAATCGGCTCCAACGATTTTCATGAAATTTAGTATATAGAGGGTTTCGGGGGCGATAAATTGATCTAGCTAGGAATCATTTTTAGAAAATGTCATTTTATTCGTGTTTTATCGATAATCAACGCGTTCGAGTAGTCTCAACTGAAAAATATGACTCTTCCTGACATCTATTGGCGAATAATAATACTATTTTTTGTGAGCAAGTAATTGCTTTAACGACACAACAGCAGTTGGCGTTGTTAAGTAAAACGAAGTCAATGAGTGTTTGCAACACAATTTATAAAAAAAAAAAAATACCGAGCAAAGCTCTGTCATCCAGATATAAAATATTAAATGGATACAAAAAGCGCATAATTTTTCTAAAATCTCTGTGCGAGCTGTATTTTAAAATCAAGATATTCACAGTAACAAGGATCTAAATCACCTTATCTAAACGGTTACAAACAATTCAATCAATCATTTTGCTTGTCAACTTATTGGTCGTCTATGTCGTTATTCAAATTAGTATTGTGTAAAGCCATACTCACCACAGTTTGTATGATAATGTTATAAAAATTAAATTGAAAATAATATTGTCTTATATAATCATATAATTAAAAAGTCAGTTTATAATAAATTCAAAATGCATTACAACTACAAGCATTCCTAACTACAAGAAGTAGATATAACATTTTTATTAAATAAAAAATATTCTACAATGTAATCGATTAATAATATGTTTATTATAAATTGCTACTAATAAAGCTTTGATTTGAATAACATATCACGTTTCAGGTACATCAGGTTTTAGGTGGAAAAATAAATTTGGTTTGCAAAATTCTTGAGAAATTGAGTCTTATATCTAAAAATTGTTTGCTTAGGTGTAAAAAACCATAGGCTCAATTTTCTAACTCCAAAATTTGAGCAATTTTTCTATCCCCACATCGCGAATAAAGACTGCCGTCAATGCCGATTCGGTAAGTTTGTGCAAGGGGCAGAAGATAACTGGACAGTAAAAATGTACCATTTTTACATCAACCAAATGAGAACATAAAAGAAAATCGTCTTCATTTGGAAAATAAAAGTTTTTTTTCCAGGATAATGCACAATAACGTGTGCAATTGAAGTTTGAATTGATACACCATTAACAGTATTCGCCAGATCACGTTTAACTTATTTTTATTTTCAAATATAAGAAAAATGGTTCGTGGGACAACGGCTTACACCCTTCAAGGAGGTCATCGCACACACAAATGCTCAATTTGTGGAATATACACAATCACACTTTATGAAGGCTTCAAAAAGTTGAGGAAAGTCTATTAAAGTGTATTGAACTAGAAGAATATTATATGCAAAAATAAAAATATGAAAATTACCCATAAAATTTTTCTAAAATTTTATTATTTAAAACATATTAACCTGCCCTCATTGAAAAGGCGTAATAAACCAAATGGCACCGGAACTTTTAAAAAAAATTTATTTTGATTTATTTCAAAAATAAATCAAAACTAAAAAATTTTCCCTTAAAATATAAAAATACGTGAAAAGCCTACTAGCATCGTTGACGTTTGGAATAAACGTTTCCGTTTATTTCAAATTTTTTAGAGTTCAATGCGTTTTTCTTACAACTCATGTTTTCAGGGTGTTCTTCGTAACTGCCAAACTATCGTAGCGATCCTTTTAAAATTTTTTAAAATACTATCTCTATATAATGCACGAGGTAACTCTGAAGAGTTTTTTACAAATTAATAAATCATTTTTATCTTACAATAACAAAGTATCCGATTTTTTTCGAAAAAATATTAAGTACTGCCTTTGTCGTATTTTAAATCTTCTTTAAAATTTTACACAATATTCTTCGAATATTATACTTTAATTTAGGTACCATTCGTTTTAAGAAATAGATTTTATCTGTGTGGTCAAAAAAATTTCACAAAACTGAGACTTTTTTTCACGAATTAAGTCTACTATTTACAGTAATATACGTGTTTATTATATTTATATTATCCATATTTATCCATATATTATCCTTTCCCCACCAAGGTTTAAACACTTAAACTGAATTACCGTAACAAAAAATAAAAAAAAAAAATGTTTTCCAAATACAAACATTATACAGAATTATCATTTCAAATTTCTTACTATTTTGTTGCTGGAAACCTACTATTTTTAAACTGCGGATAATAAAAAAATATTCAACAAAAAAAGAAAGAATCAAGTAGCAGCCAAATTGAATCACCTCTAACTAAGAATCACTAAAAATGAATGTTGTACTAAAAATCACAACTATTAACTAAGAAACGTAGTTTTAATTATTTACAATTATTTATGTTTTTAACTGAATTTTTTATGCGATTTTCACCATTTCTCGCATCTATGATATAAAAAATACATCGATGTTTAACGGTGTATTAAGTATACTTAACAGTTTTGGATCCCTCACAATTCTTATTTAATTCGAATATGTTCTAAATAATCCATTCCAGTATTCCAGATTTTTAAACCGCTACAAAGCAATCATAGAGACTACCAATTTCAGAATCCAGATATCATGGGTTGAAAAATGTACTTAAAGAACGATTCTTAATTAATTTGATTAAATATATAAAAACAGATATATTTTGTACATTTCAAACTTCTAAAATAGTTTTATGTAATTTTAGATAGGGGTTTTACTCTACATTGTCAGGTTGTACTATAAATTATCAAAAATACTAGGCCGGATTCTTGTAGCAACAAAATAGCAACAAATTCTAGTTTATTTATTTTTTCGATATCCGGTTACCGTATTTATGAGTTATCGTATAATATATATACCAGGGTAGATAATTTTTGAAAACAAAAAAAATTACAGTAGAATGAAACCAATTGGAAACGGAAGATAATATGATAAAAATGAAAGGAAAAATAAATTACGGGCGATCTGAGTTCGGGAAGTATGGAAGGGGTGAGTTTTTAAGGGTAAAATTCGGTTTATCTGAATTTCCGGTAAAATTACAAGTCTTATGGAAAAAAGTTAAATGGCAAAGTTGTAGGTAAAAAAAAGATCTAAAGCTTTTATATTAACACTTTTTTTAAATAACCTCAAAATTTATGCGAAAAATTCAAATAACCAAGTTTTTGGTTTTTTATTTTTTTTCTCCGAAATTTGGTGAAAACTTACCTTTTTATGTTCCAAATACATTGTAATTTTTTTGATTAAAAATATTTATTTTTTCATCTTATTTTGAATAAATATCGAAAAAGCACCCTAATTTTCAATCGAAGATTATGTGAAAAAAGTGTAAATTCAAAAGTTGTAAATCTTTTTATTACCTACAACTTTGCTATTTAAATTTTTTCCATAGGACTTGTAGGTTTGCCGGAAATCGAAATAAACCGTGTTTTATCCTTAAAAACTCACCCCTTCCATACTTCCCGAACTCAGATCGCCCGTAATTTATGTTTCCTTTAACTTGTATCATATTATCTTGCATTTCCAATGGGTTTTATCCTACTTTAATTTTCTTCTTTTTTTTATCATTTTTTAAGGCTTCTGCTCTAGTCTAATAAGGTTTGATTAATTTTATAAACGGGTTTTACTGTCAATAGTGGGTTTGCATTAAAAATATTAGGCCGGATTCCTAAAGTAATATAATATCAAATTCTGCTATGTTTGTTTCTGGAATTTTAGCATTGGGGTGGCTAGGTTAACGTTAACCTACCCATCCCCCATTTCAAATATCGTTTTCTCCAAACCGGTTGGAGCAGATAAATCTGGAATAGAGCAACTAATTAGCTATTTATAAGTTTTTTTGACAAGTTCTGAACAATTTTGTGTAAACATGTGTTTGTCAAAAAGATCAGACATGGAGAGGAAGCCAAAAGGAAGTAGCAAGGTGAACCGGCCAAGGCTGACGATCGGTCGAGAGATATCTACAGGAAGAAGGCAATAGTTGGGGAGTATAAAAGCGGATGGTGGATTTAAGCTTTATGCCGCCCTAGGCTCGATGAAATTTGGCGCACTTTGCGCTTTACGAAAGTGATTTTAATAATTATAATTTTAAATTATTGTATTTCAAAATGAAATGAATAATCAAATTTTAGACTTATAGTAGTTTTCATTTCACTGTAATCTCAAACGTTACAATAGTTTCTTTTTTCTTGCTTTAGCTCGTGCGAATACATCGATGGTTATATTATTTTACTCAATTTCTTACATCAACTAATCTTCTATATATCGTAAGGACGTTCCAAATAAAATCAGTTTTCTTAGAATATTTTAGAAAATTTATAGACACATACTTAGAAATGTCCTCTAATCGTAGAATTTTTCTCTCATACCTTGTGGCACTAATTTTTGAAAAATTTATCAGTTAAAACTTGCATATTTAACACGAGGTTCATATTCTGGTTCGATTTTGAATCGCAAGTTTTATTAGATATCAAAAGGTATATACATGATTAAAGGTAATACAATTATATATTTATAAAAAAATTATGACAAGCGGTATTCGGTAAAAAGTTTTATGAACCTTTTCGTTTTAAAATTCGATTAATCATTTTCAATTAATACTGAATTATATTGGAAATAAACAAAACTTTAAATTTTAATTCTTCTTGGTATTTTTCTAAAATTATAAGATTTAATAATTTTGCCGCCCCCAAAATAGTGCCGCCCTAGTCCTGGGCCTCACGGACCTAAGCGGAAATTCACCAATGCCCAGAATCGTCTATATAGAAGAACTTTTGTTGCGGCCCTACTGTAATATATATAAATCAAAAAAATCGTATTAGTTACACTACTTATAACTCAAGTTCGGCTGGACCGATTTTAATGAAATTTTTTGTGTATATATGGTAGATCTGAGAATAGATCGAAAAATAATATACTTTTTATGCCCTTAAGATTACTTCAGCGTTATTATTAGATTACTTAGGGGTATTATACCCTAAGTGTGTGGTCGAACCTTTTTTTTATTTGAAGTACTTGAAGTATATTACAATTTCTATCATTTTCATCGATACCATCTAAATTTGAAATTCAAAATAAAATATATTTATCTCTTCTCACTATCACTATGTCGATTTTATAAAATGTGTAGGTAATACTCTATGTTGCATCATTCAAATATTACCGGAGCTATTCGTGGTTCTGGAGGCCTACAAACTTTTAATCGAGAATATTAGTACCAAAGCACGAAGTATCAAGTGCAATATAAAAAACTGGCTGTATAGATAAAAATACTTTGTCACGGGTGTACCATTCCAAATACAAGGTGCGCATACCAAATACCGTGTGCCCAACACCAAATATCGGGAAAAGATCCTAAAGGGGTGAAAAGCGGAGATAAAAGGTTTGTATGAGACAATGTGATTCCTTGGTTCAAACTATTTTAATTTTTGCATGCACTCGATGTAATATCGGTTAATAAAATAATTTCATTCGAATATTTTGAGTCATTTTTTTCAGGATTAAATGTTAATGTTGCTTATTACCAAGGTGTAATGTCATCATTTGCGACTACTGTAGGTAAGGCTCAATCCTTTTTAATTTTTTTTAAACTTTGTAGTCCAAATGCGTATTTATAAAATACAAAAAAAAAAAAAATGTTGATCCAGGTGAAAAATCGAAATTTATAGGAAAATTGATAGGTGATATCTTTGATTCAAAAATATAGTTATGTCAAATTTAGAACGATATTTTAGTAACGGTTTTCATTTATGGATTATAATTAATTGGCTTAGGATTTTATGAAATATATCATCGAGTGTTCAAAATCATCCGTACTATAATGAATGTGTGTTGTTGATGCGATTTTATTCTTTACTGATGATTGTTAATTTGCTATACACAAAAACATAAAAAAAAAAGAAAAAAAAAATTCACCGTAGAAATTACTACTCGTTGCAAGGTGGACTTTAGCCATTATATTAATGTCCGAACCGTATACAAATGAAAAATCAACTTTACTAACGGTCGATGTAAAAAAATGCATTGAGACTTTTTGTTCGCTACAACATTTATAAAAGTATGTTTCGCTCTAAGATTATACTTCTTTAAGAAGGACTACAACCGCTCACCTACAATTCACAAGAGGTATCAAGTTTTTAATAAAAATTCTAAAACATGTATATGTATAATAAATAATACAATACCACCAATCAAGCAAAACAAGCTTTGTCTACTTATGGTTATTTAGCTAACTAAATAACCAACTAACTGTATGTGTAACTTTTTATAATAAATTTCAAATAGTGCTATATAGTCCACTGAATAAGTCGGAGAATGTAGAAAAGTGGTGGAACAGCTACGATTTAAAAAATTATTGTTTGTACGTGTTTCTTAAACCTTCAAGAACATTCATTCACTAACCTCAGCCGCACTATGAAAATTGAGAAATAAGGGTTATTTTCCCATTCCAAATAGGAACGGTGATAAAAAATTTAAAAATTCCAAATACGTCTCTCGGGGGTTTATGGGGTCGTTGATCATGAATCCGACGTCAAACAGCAACTGAGGATGGTTTTAACACCATTAAAACACCCTAAAATTAGCAAAGTAAATCATAATTTAAATTCAAAATTTCGCTTTGGAAATCGTCTCTCGGAGGTTATCGGTAACTGCTGATAAAAATCCAAGGATTAAAAAGCAACCAAGGATGGTTACAACCTCATTTGAAACCATCTTTACTTGCTTTTTGAACTGAGATTCGTGATTAGCGACCCCAAAATCCACTAAAAAACTAATTACGATACAAAATTTTAAATGAAAAAATTTTTTTAAGTCTCAATCGCTTATAGGAATTCCTCAGTAACTTTATGACCTCAAATTCGTGAGCAACGAGCCCAAAAATACCCCGGAAGCTATATCCGAAAAGAAATTTTGAATAAAAATTTTTTTTTTTTAATCTCTGGCACTTATAAGGGTTATTTTATTGGGATAAAACAATTCTCAGTTCTTTTATGACCTCAAATTCATTACACAATGACCCCAAAAACACCCATAAGACGATTGCCGAAATAAAATTTTGAATTGAAATTTTTTTTTAAATCACTGTTGCTTATAAGGGTTTTGTCGGAGTTAAAACAAAACTCAGTTGCTTTATGGCCTCAAATTCGTGGCCAACGACCCCAAAAACCTTCAAGATACGATTTCTGAGGTGAAATTTTAAATCAAACAAAACATTTTCTTGACCCTTATTGGTTACAAGTTTCCTCAGTTGCTTTTAAACCTTGCATCAGCAGCACCAAAAACTCTCAAGAGGTTATTTTCGATGTGAAATTTTGAATTAAAAATGATTTATTTCTGTTATTTCTATGGAGTTTGGATGGTGTTGAAACCATTCTCGGTTGCTATTTGAGCTCGGATTCAGGATTAGCGACTCTATCGCCTGAGAGACAATTTTCGTGAAGAAAATTTGAATTTTTAAAATGTTATTATTTGGGATGAGAAAACTACTCTGATTTTCTCAATTTTTCATAGTGAGGCACAGGACCTGGTTTACCACAATTCAATGTTTTTTTCCAGCTCATTAACTGTATTAATATATATGTGATTAAAATCTAAAAAATATATATATATATTAATTATGTATTACATTTTTATTAATATTCACATGAAATATTCATTAACTATTTATATGAAATACATATTCATATATATTTATATATATATATATAAATATATATATATATATATATATATATATATATATATATATATATATATATATATATATATATATATATATATATATATATATATATATATATATATATATATATATATACATTTATATTATATAATCGAAATTAAAGCGCCAAGTCGTTTATATAAAATATCAACTAACAAAAAATAGAAAATAGCAGGAGAATTGAAAAATTGATATTACATGATTATTGTATAAAACGAACCCTAAAATAGTCTAGTAGTAGCAAGTTCCGCCTGAGTACCCAAAGGTATTACACGTCAATTTTCTTACGCGATTGCCTATAAATTATTCTACAGATGATATACATGCATATTGCCAGGGGCGACCTGCAGCCATATTACTTAAACCGAAATTGTTTAAACAATTGAATAAACAACATTGTTATTTTGAAACGGAAAATGTTTTATATTCTTTTTGAAATGCAATTAAAAAAGGACTTATGACTTTGTACTATAAAGTATTTATCGAAATATTTTCCGAGCTATAAGCTATTTAAACTCTATTAGAAAAAGCTCAAACACGCCATTTTTAAATATCATTTACCCGGATTCTACTAATTTTTTTTTCAAATATTTGAAGAGATAATTGTTTATGCAATGTATACCGATGGTGCCAAAAGTGACTAAGGACTACCCCCCCCCCCAAAGTCCGTCTCTGATTATATACAACGTTCGTTATAGTACAAGAATCTTTATATACATATATTAGACAGAAAAACAAATTATATTATAATTGATGATAACGATGTTTTCGACTTGAAGAAAGCCGGGTTTAATATTTAGCTTTTAATGAAATTTTAAATGGCGGGTGCGTGTAAATTTTCAGAAATGAATTGAGATACAATACGACCATCGAGAATTTGATAACTTTAAATTGTATACTGACCACCCCCCCCTCACACTTAATTAACAGAAATACAAACTTTTTTTTATGGCAGCTATAATGTTTCGTTTTTTTGTAATCGATATTTAATGATGAGGATATAGCAAAATTGAAATTTTTAATTTCAACTTCTCCTACTTGAACATTTTTAAAAAAAAACAAGTAAGGAAAAAGGGGTTTTTTGCGATCGATGTGTAATAAAATGATTTGGGCGAATAGGAAAACTATGATTTCTTTTGACCTCCTTCGTTTTGTGCAATCGAGAAAAGTGCCGACTTTTGTTTACTCTTGAGTGAGATTTAAAGTTTACAAACAACCATTTAGGATAAATTTAACAAAACCTCATTTATTAATCAGAAAAGAATCTTATATGATTTCTTGTGATGGTTTAATAACAGAATTAATTATCACGTTCAGCTTAATTGCATTTATTTGAGTTACATTGTTGTTTAACAAGAATTAATTGAAATAAAATATCTCACAATGGGTGGATTCTTGAATAGAAAAAACACATTGTTAAATGTTCAGCGCTCTTTGGTGAGACAATATGTTTAACGCAGCACTTTTTTTAATGCCTGCCGCTAATTTATTAAAATACAATAAGTAAACAAAATTTTGAAGAATTAAATTACGAACATTTTAGGCACAAGTATTTTTACCTACTTTGTATAAACAAAAATTGCTTCTAAAACTACTGTAATCAATAAAGTTGCAAGTAGTAACCAAACTTTTTAGATATTCAAATTCGTAACAATCAGATCGAATTTATCAAAATCTAATTCAAAAGTTCGTACCTTCCCTCATATAAATATATATATGCGCTTGTGCATGTAACGTGGTTTTATTGTTTTCATTTGAAAGCAACAGCTACTATTGTTTAACAATTTCTTTCATATGAATTTCCAAATGTCCACGTAATGTTTGGTTGCTCCACTTCATTTCTGCTTATGCTTTTTCATATTATTAACATCAGCATTAGCCTCAAAAATAACAGTTACTTGTTACCTGATGTATGATATATATTGCTGAAAAATGACAAAAAATATTGAGCCCATGCTTTATTTGACCTCTGATGAAGAAATCCTCCATCGACTAACGCAACGGTTTTTGATATGTCCATTCTTGTGCTTGTACTGGTGAACAGTTCATACATTGAAGATTTTTTTGTTGTCCTCATGCCACCCTAATCAAAAAGGGATAAAGGAGATGTTCAATTCAATTCCTTGCCAAAAAATAAGCATAGCTTAGTAAAACAAAAAGCTGAATCACTTAGGCGTGATGTTGTACGAGGAAGACTTACTGTTGATGTACTAGCTTCTTGTTCATCGCGTTATCTTTCAGCTGAGGCAATAGAACACTTTCGATTATTATTTCTACGATAATTTTCATGTATTGTCACATATTTCTGTTTTTTCAGATATTCTGAAAAGTCATCTGCACATATGATACTTGCATTGATTTATGTTTTCATATCACGTTCAATAGTAACACTTTTACCTTCAGTTAAACTTTTATCACAAAGAAAACAATAATCGGACATTTTTATTATAAATTTCAAAACTGCACGAAATAGGTAAGATTAAACACGTGTTTTCAGTACGGCGTGGCGCTCAAGGCTAACTGCTATTGGTCATTCTGGCACAAAGTATCCAACGCACGCACATAATTGAACAGGGAGACAGATGTTGTCTCAAGGTTACACTGGCGTATAAATTAAAGCACTGGATTTCATTCTACTTGATATTCTCTTATTTATACTTATGTATACCATTAAAATATGTTTACTGATATTACAGCTTCAGAGATGTATATACGTGGTGTAAGTATCAATTCAACGCCATTCAATCCTCCCAACCGTTTGAAGTACGAAACAAAATGAATAGGACCAGTTTTGTAGAGAATTTATTTGGTTTTTAATTAATTTTATTTTGTACACAGCCAATTTTACTCAAAGCTCAATATTTCTTGACACATTTAGGGAAAACTGAAAAAAGAGGTTTTGAAATTGCTCCCCTTCCCCTCGCACACCTCATCGCCGGGGACTTTTGGTATTTGTAAATGGTATTCTACTGAACAACGGTGTCAAATTTCCACTTACCTACATTTTACATATGAGCTTAGAAGCTATACTCTTTTAATAAGAATGTATTGACTCTATTATTTATATTCTGTACATAAATCCCAATGTTGACGATAAAAAACATTTACCAAACAATTAATCATAGATATATAGAAAGATATTAAAAAACTAAGATTAACTCATTAATTACCTATAATGTGTTAAACCCCACGAGTATTAAACCACTTGAGTGTTTCTAAATGAAAAAACAATGTTATGTTTTTTAAGCTTACTTTTTTATTATAATAGTTTTTATACAGTGGTGTAACAAAAAATCTTTCCAAACGGAATAGAAAACTTTATATATTCAACCAGCATCCAAACTAGTTAAACAGTTCAACAGAGAATTGATTCATTAGGAATAAATACTAGCATATAAATATTAAACAAAATATATAATGCAGGCGATGGATATCAGTTTTATGCCATCAAGCGTTGGATATGTTAACTTAAATTTTAATATTTGTCCTGAAAATAACACTTACGTAATGGAGTACTTGGAATATTTGTATTAAATATTTATACTTATTAATGAAACTTTAGAATATCTGATTGTATTTTCGGATTAAGCAAAAATGAACACAAATTGAGTTATTTAATACCTCCTTTGAATATAATTAATTACAGGTTGATTTACATATACTTACCCTCACATGTGTGGTTTTTGAAACACTGCTTAGAATATTAGAAAAAGTCTGTAAAGTTTGCGATTGGAGATTTTTAATAACCTACATATTCAGGATTACATTTTCAGTAATATTTAAGTTTTAAATAAAAATAAAGCTTTATAATTTTTTATTTATTTTTTGTCACGTTCAAGGAGTTAATGAACATATAAGTTAATTAAAATATTTTACTTAACTAGAATTTTAATAATTAATAATATCAACATTTAAATATTATTAAAAATACAACAAACATAAACCGGAAAAAAACAAAGTCATGTTAGTATAAGCTTTAGTTGTCATCTGTCAGTTCAATCTAAACAATTATTTCAATTATTAACAAAATATTTGAAAGTGTTTGATTATGTTTTGTTCTTAATGTGCTATAACAATATTCTCTATATTATATACCAGTATTACGTCACTAAAATGGCAAAGAGCCTTTTAATATTATAAAAAGCTTAAAATTTTAAAGCAAGAAATCGTATTATTTTAGACAAATTTTATTTTTTGTGTGTGACTTTTTATTAGAAAATCAACATGTTGGAGTACTTTTTTAAACATTGCAATATCCCTTATTGTAGTGTCTGTACTTCGCAAACAGGAGATTGAAGTTATTTCTTAAAATTCTATTAAAATAAACTATATTTGTACGTTCAAAAATTCTGATTAAAACGAAGGAAATAACACAGAAGGAAATATAATATTGTATGACGACACTTGCTTCTATTTCCAAAAAGATTTCATTTAAAAATTTGTGTTTCAATAAATTGAGAATGGTTTTTGAGAGCTTATAAATAACTTTGTATTTGAATGAATATTAATTTAATATTCGAGTTTTATTATGTTATTTATTCTAATCGTATTATATGGTGATATAAAATTTAGAAAATTTAGTAACAGACTAAAACTTAATTATAATTGGAATTCTATCGAAATGATCTATCAGCCTAGGGTCTCGGCATTTGAACGGCCAAACGGAATATTTTAGTAGAGTGGGATGTTATCAGAATGGTCTCCAAGCTAAGCCCCGAAAATTGGACAAATCATAAAACAGGGTCGGTGTGTTACCAGCATCAAATTGGTTTCAGAAATATTTACCACATAAGTCTTCATTTGAACGAAATAATTATCGGTTGGTTATTGATACTAAATCCGGATTTTTCAGAATGATGAACTTCAGGTTTTTATGACATTCTTTTATATTAAGGCAAATAAACATGTACTGAAATTTCTTGGAATAGAAATGTTGAGTAGAAAAACTTTTTGTAAATATAAATATTTAAAATAGAAATTAAAAGTAGAGGGCTTTAATAAAATTATTCTAAAATAAAATATATTTTCAAATTTCAAATAAAAAGAATAATTTTTATTTTTTAACAACATTCGTTTGAAGTAGAAATCCTGTTTGTGCATTAATTTAAACGATAGTAGCCGTAGTTAAGTTGCAAGGCAAATATAACTGTAACGACAGCAAAGAGCATATCAGTTTGAGTTGCATGGTCTTCAAACTTGACCTGGAGAGAAACCGTTTAGTTATCAACAGTAAAATAAAAGAAATAATTAGAAAATTATTTTTTTAGAAAAAAATTAAAACCCCATTTACTTGAGTGCCGCCTCAGAATGATACATATCTACTGTTACTATGTTTAGCAATTATTTCTACATTATTTATTCAAAGTATTATTATGTGCTTAATGTTATTTTAACACCTGTTTTAAAAATTCAAATCATGTTTTACGAATCAATTTCTAGTTCTTATAAATCTTACTGGCAAAATGACATAGAGTAAACTTGTAAAAATCATATGCGATATTTTAATATGTAAATGAATAATATAAAATAAAAATCATGCGTATTTAAAATCATACCACTAGTGTCAAAAGCTACGTTCCGGTCGCTGTAAATCATGTATTGTTAAATGGAAACCGATAAAGAGATATAACATAATTTTATTGTATAATTTTTCGTTTATAAAGTTATGTAACTAAGATATATGTGACAAAAACAAAGTTATTCTATTTTTCAAATTTAGATTAATTAATCTATATATAACATTATAAGTAATAATTATAATACAAGTCAATTTAAAACCTATAACAGCTAACCTAAGCATTATCTATAATAAATAATCTTATATACTAGATACATAGAGATTATAATTTTTTTAATATACTTAATCTAAAACCAAATCAATAAAATTAAGATTACACAAGAATCAGGTGCAATCGAAATCGTGTGGCATGGGAAATATTTTTCTGAAAAGTAGTGAACGTTGGTCGAATTTCGAAATCTGTATTTCAAACTACATTCGACTATAAATACAATTAAATTTGTCATGGGGATGGAGTCGGGTACTTCGTTATTATCCAAGCGACGACGCTGTGATTAATTAACTCCGTTATTTATAATTGAAACAACTATCGTTGTAAAACGATTGAAGATGTTAGCCTCATTACTCTCTTGGCCACTGAACCAGTTTATTACTACTGTTCATATCAGCAAAATATGACTTATACATGTTTAATAATAAACTATGAATTTACAATAATTGCACAATAGCAAAAGTGCCATTTTAACATTTTTACAGTATAACCTTAGAAAATATAAATTACCGGTAATTGTGATGATAAACGAAAAATGGGTACGTGTACTTATGTACGCACGCCAGAAGATATACTTCTTTGGCATCATTAAAAAACAATTTTTAATTGCATGCAAATAATTAATTATAATAAAATAGTAAAAGGACTGGATAATGATAGCCGACACTGTCAATCAAGCTCAGTTTAAATTTGAAAAATTAAATAAATAAATATACATTTTCTTACATTAAGTGTAACATGAATCATAACAACAACTTGAACCAGTGAGTTTTGTGTGACGGTGAACGCATCTTAAAATTTCAGTCTCATCATTTTTCGTAATGCGCCTAAAGCAGTATCACTTCAAAAATAAGCAAACATCCCGCAAGGCCAAAATTATCTCCTGAAATAAATAATAATCAAGCATTATGTAATAACTACTGTTTATACCAGAAGCATATGATTTTTGAGTATGTGTAAATAAATTATGAGTTCTTAATAAACGCACTCTATCAGAAGTGTCGATCGGACAATTCGCGATCCAATAAAAAACAATATTAATTTATACATCTAGCACAAATTAAAATATAAGTTTCTACATCGAAATTGAACAATTACAGAAATTTCATATTTCTTAAATGATTCCCGTCATATTACATTAACTGTAATCCTTACGATGTAAAAGAGAAAAGTTATCTTAGAAACAGTAAAACTTAAAAATTTTTTTAAATAAATTGAAACTGACTGAAGGAAAATTTTTTTTAATTTGCACAATAAATTATTTTTTAACCTCGATTTTGGTTTTTATCAATTATATGATTTTCCATATCATATTCATAATATTCACGGTTAAGTTTCACAAAAATTTCTCATACAATAAAAGAATCATAAAATGCGATTAAGATTACTAATTAAGTGATCGGTGCTCTATAGGCAAATTTCCTCTATATATACCTGTCATTTTAATTAAACTTCAAATTTGTAATAAATAATATCTAATAAATATATTATTTATTAAAACATTGAATATTATTAATATTATCATTTTCAATTAATATAATTTATTATATTAATTAAGTTTGCGGATAACGAATTTCCCATCTTAAGAGAAATTAACTTTCCGTTTTTTATGCTTTACTTTTTTTGTTCAGGTCTAGCTCCTAAAAAGGTAGTAAGCAAGGCCACCCGAGAATCAGTCATTTTAAATCGGATTATGGACTTGTTTCCGATCGATACGTTGCAAATCTACATAAAAGAAATTTAAAAACTAATAACCCTCAGGCCAAGATCTTGTATATATAGACCTACGTGATTCACATTTTGGTAAGAAATTAGGTATGAATAATTTTATTTATGTGGTTTCTCAAATAAATTGAAGCTAAGATTTTTTTGAATAAAATTTTTATAATTTCATCGCTAAAGAATAGTCTTCGTGAATATTTAGTAAACGAAAGTTAGGGCTTCCATATTGCTTCGTTTGTTTCGAACTTCTATTGGTTTAATTGTATTAATCGTATAATTCATGGTTTAAATTGATAATATGTTTAACAATTAAACGTGTTAGATAATTATTTAAGTAATCAATTAAGTAGTTTTTACAGTTGTGAATTATATATGCATGTATTTAGTATTTGTTATAAATTTCAACCAAAAGCACCAAAAATCTGATTAATATTTTTAATTACAAATATGTATTTTGTTAAAATTAAGGAACATTCATTGCCACACACTTTTTCCACACTATAAAATTTGAGAAAATTAGGGTAGTTTTCATCCCATATAGTAATAGTGATAAAAAATCTAAAAAATTACCACGAAAATCACTTTTTGGGTATTTTTAGAGTAATTGAGAATGATTTCAAGCTTATTAAAACGCTCAAGTAACATTAATAAAACATATTTTAAATTCAAAATTTTACCCCAGACATCATTTCTAGGGAGGTTTTTGAGGCCACCGATCACAAATTCAAGGTATAAAAGCAGCGTTGGTTTTAATAGGGATGTAACTAGTCTTATTTCCAACAAAATAGTAGTTTATTTATTACTATTATTATTATACCTTGAACTACAGTTTAGCACACGTTATTAATATCAGCTCCATATATGATAAATGGAAAATGTTTTTTACCTCTCTCCATCTATTTTCTGTGTAATATTTCAAATTTTATGTTTCTCAGGTATATAAAGAGCTAACAAAAATAATATTTCACATTGTGTAAAAATGACCAAAATGGTATGAAACATATGTCAAAATTTGTCTACTATATTTTTTAATTTTCATTAATATATACAAATAAATATGGATGGAATAATTGCAAAATATTTTTAAATTTTAACATCTAATTAGTAATAACACTAACAATCATAAAAATATTGATGAACGAGTACATCGTTTTAAGTTCCCTTGCTTGATGCATTGATGGCCGGTCAAGAGTGATTAGGAATTAATTGCAATATGGGTACCAACTGTAAACCAGTATTCTACAATGTTATTAAAATTTAATCAATTTTTTCAAAATTAAAGTGTGAAACAGAGAAACTGAAATGCACTGTATTAGTCTATAAAATTCCATGTAGCTGTGGTATACCTTTATATAGGCCAAAATAAAATATTTGGAAAAAAGAATATATCAACATAAATTTAACTACAAAGTTTTTAACCACCTAAATAATGATCACACCTCATTAATTAAGCATCATTTTGATACTAGATCACAGTAAAATCTAAAAACAATACCGGCAATCTGATTTATTTTATACAATAATTTACTAGAACGTTATAAAGAGATAAAATAATCTAATAAATTATGTTATTATCATTTTTACAATTAATAGTTTGTATTTGAAATAGTTGCAGTAATTGATAGATATTATAATTTGACAAGTTGTTTGAAAAATATTCTGACAGATGCCATTGATAATATTTACATTTTATTTTATTAATTTAATCGTTTATTTTTATTTATTTATTTATTTTAATTTTAAATTACATGTTTTTTTGTAAATTGTTGGTTGGTACAATAAAATGATAAAAAAACTCAAAAACAAACAATGTTATTTGACCAAATACAATTTTTGATTCTTTGACCATTTATATTTGAAATTAAATGTTAATGTCGCCTAAGTATGATCGAATACGGTACTTTTATTATTGCAAAAAGTAAATAAAACATATATCATTTATTATATCCGGAGCTTATATTAATAACGTGTGCTCGTATGTAGTTCAATATGAAAACCGTCAAAATCATAACAATGATTTTTTTCAATCTATTTTATAACGAAACAACCCAAAAGATTTAAAATACTTTCGAAAGAAAATATTTTTAAGAAAGTTTCCAAATTCTGTTTACTCCATTTCAATGACTTGAATAAAAGTATTTTAAGCCAAGAATAAATGTGGCAATGAAAAATGTTTTTTTAATTTGTAGAGGGTGACACCCGGTAATTCGATAACGAACAAAAAAAACTCATTTTTTTTCTTTTCACGAATAGCCAAACATTTATACCTTTTTTTTTTTTTATCAAAATCGGAGTTATGTCTGCGACCATCATTTGTTGATTTAGAATGGAATAATCCAAAAAATTAAATATAAAATTTAATTTTTATTTTTAAATTAAACACATTTATCTTGTAGCGAAAGATAATTGATCACAAAGAAATTATTTATGAAAGTAGTTCATTTAAACTTTATTTTTTGTGAAGTTGGTTCTATTTTTTGCTTTTGGTGTTAGATGTTTCTAACCACGGATAATATTATATCTTTTGGGTGATACGCAATTATTCAAGATTTATTTTGTTCAATCCTAGATTGAATCATTAAATTTTACCTTTAAAGTAATTTAGAGATAACGTTCTCGATGCATCTTTACATTTTAAGATTTCTTGATTTAAAATCTGTCCAGTAATTGGTCTGTATGGATTACTATAATGTGTTTGACAGATTACTTCCAAATAAATTCTTTAAATTTAAAACATAAAGAAAGTATAACTTCATAGACAAACAAACCAAATTTTTTTAAGAGGATGAAATTCAGTTTTGATTTTATTTGATTTTTGTCAAAATTATCTTATTTTTTAGCAGTAGCAACTCATTTTGTGCATCTTTTTGACGCCAACATTTTATAAAGTATCAAAATTCGTATATTTTTCTTTATTAAAAAGAAAAAATAATAATAATTGTGAATTTAGAAATAGCTTTGTGACAACAGAGGACGCTTTCAAATCCTGGGCGACCTAATTCATTATTACTATCGAACATTGTCTACCGATATAAGAAGTATTGTGAAGAACAAATTTTTATTTTCCGAATTCAAAAATTTTTATATGTATGTCGCCGAACTTTCTGAGCAACTTTGATTTCATGTTCGTCTATCTGCCGATATATATGCCGATATGTAGGTCTTTCATTCAGACTAACGCCCAGAACATTAAAACTATTGATCGAATATTTATCAATTTGTGGTAAGCGCTAGTGGAGATGTTCAGGATTATCCCATTTTAGAAATATCTCATCTATCTATTCGACCAATGTATGTCCGGAAACTTACTTCTTTTTATACTTAAAATTAGATATCTCGTGAATCGTCATCCAATATTGTTGAAATTTATTTACAATTTTAACCATGATAAAAGTTCACACAAGTCATTTAAACTGTGTTAAAATCAATTATTCTGCAAAAATCGAAACGAAAAGATGTCAAAAAAGCATTATGTTATAAAAATGTAAAAAAATGAATTTTTTTACCATTTAATCGAATTACAACTCAATTGGTTAAGCCAGTTCAGAGTTATCCGATTTTGATGAAGTTTCGGAAATACACGTATGATGTATTTTTTCATCAGTGATTTCAATTTTGTTGAAATCTGCATTTTGGGTATTAAGAAAAAAAATTATAACAGAAAATCTAAAAAAAAAATGAAGTTAGCTTAGTTATCTTACAGCTATAAAATTGTATGTGGCTAAAATGTAGAAAAACTATTATTTTACCTTATATCCACATTGCAAGTAATTCGGTGAAGACGATGAATTAGAAGGCATAAAACTATTCACGAGGAAGGTCCATTATTGACTGTGTATTTAGTATTAGTTACCTTTCAACATAATCATTTCTTTTTAATTGGACTTATACTTAGTAAATAGCAGCGTAAATATTACCCGTCTTTGTAATATTTTTAATGTTTTTACTTTGTTTCAGTTCCATGACAGACTACTTAAGCTGAAAAAACTAGAACTTAGTAAATAACATGTAGGTATTTTCTTTACATATGTATAAAAATGTTTCTATAAATCATTCATTTTTATCCTACTACTCCTTAATATCAAATGCATTTTTATATGCATATGAATAATTCATTAAAAAATATTTATTATTTTATAATTGAACCTTGTATAAACAAATATTTAATATTTAACCTTAGATTAAAACAGAAAGTATTAACGTTAAACAAGAAGTTAATGTAATCTATTTAGAGCATAAAAAACTGTTGACTTTATAAATATAATGGCTCGATTTGATTTAGAAATCGGTGTAATACAACGTCGTTAAATATTAATTTATTGACTTGCTCAACTAATAAATACCATAAATAGTAATTGCAGTTGTACATTATGTATGAAATGAAAATAAACTGAATAAATTCTCCAATTTTACAATATTCAAGAGTCAAAGTCCTTTTTATTACTAATCTAGTCTACGTAATATTTAACATTTGCGTCGATGAAATTATGATAGTACGTTTGTGTAAGCAATATTTTAAGAAATACTGGAAACTAGGAATAAAGGCTATTAAATACATAATACGGAGACTGTTAAAATTTGAAGACGATTGAATATCCCATTTTTTTACATGCTGCATAGGAGAAACGTTGGAAATTGATATTTTTTAATTTTTTTTATTACCATCTTAATGAAAATCTAATATTTGTTAGAAGAATAAGTTGGATTAATTTACCACATCGTTTAGGCAAATAAAATAAGTAAACATTTTAAGTATTATTTCCGTATATAAAGAATAGTAAGTGAGAGTACGTGTAAACAGTATAAATTGTGAGTTATAAGTATGATACGTTATAAATATCGATGGGTATTAACTCGTTAATTAATACATCGTGAATTAACAATCTTCTGAAAACGGAAAAATTTAACTTTTAAGTTAACTCAAAAATGTTTGTTAACTTCCATTCATTTTATCCGTTACATTGGTTAGTTACTTGTTGATATATTACCATTCTGTTTATGTTAATAATATTTGAACAAAGAAGTCAGTCAGTCAATAAACAGGTCTGTCAAGTTAACCAAAATAATGGCCAATAGGAAAAAAAATGAGGAAAGTTGAAATTGTATACAGTTATTCAGTGGAATATTTTTTACAAAATACGAAAAGTGAAGTGGGCAAGGGGAAGGAGAGCAATTTAAACGTGACTAAAATTGACCGTTTACAAAATTAGAGTAAATTTTCTACAAATATGGTCATGTTCATTTTTTCATACTTCAAACGATTTAGAGGATATAATGGGGTTGAAATTAGCATAATTTTCAAAATTGGATAGTTCAGAAAATAATTTATATTTTGAAAAAAAAATTAAATTTTGTAATGAATTTTAAAACTTAAAAAAATTTTAAAAATTAATTATGAATACTTTAAAATTAACCATAAACACACCATAACGTAATAATGTTAAAATAATTTCATTGTTTCCATGATTTTCTTATAAATGATATTGCCTGCCTTTCGAAAGTTTAACATCATTGATGGGCATCCATGGAAGGAGAAATACGTATTATCAAAATAATTGGTAAGGAATGCAACATGAAGTGCCATCTACATCAAGCGCCACTGCTAGAATTTGTAGAAGTACAATGTTTTCATCTGTGGTCTTGTGGGGGAATAACATTAACTGCCACCTAGCACTTCAAGTAGGTAAAAAAAATAATGCAGAAGTTTGTTGTACATAACATAATGAATATTTGGTAACCTTTTGGAAATTTATATTAGCTCCATTTCTTTAACCGGTTCTGTTGAGGGTGGCATGAGAACAACAACAAAATCTTCAGTGTATGAACTTTTCCTCAGAACCCTCATAACAATAGGTACATTAAAAACTGCTGTAGTAGTCGATGGAGGATTTCTTCTTTACCGAGTCAAATAATGTATAGGTTTAACATTTGTTGTCATTTTTCAGCAATGTAAATCATACATCAGGAAGCACTATAGAAAACAAGTTACTGTTATTTTCGAGGGTTATGCTTGTGTTAATAGTATCAAAAGGAATGAGCAGAATCGAAGTGGAGCAACCAAACATTATGTCGATATAAATTTGGAAATTCATTTGAAAGAAACTGTTCGATAAGAGCAGTTTCTTCTTTCAAATGAAAATAATAAAAACAGGTTAATTCACTTTCTCGAAAAACAATTTACAGTTGCAGGAATTGAAACACAAATTGCTACTGTTGATGCAGAAACAAGCATTGTGAACTCTGTAATTGGTATATTTTACGACCATGTATCAACACATTAAACAGTTTCAGTTGTTGTTGAGCAAATGTTTCCAACGTTATACGGTGCAAAATACAATGTGCAAGAACTTCTAAAATCTTCAGTCAACATTAAACTAGACCTTCCCTTACTTCCTCCAACAAAAAACTCAGCAAGACAACAACATTATGTCATAGAGTGTATTTACCAGTTCACGAATAGCTGACGAGCAGGTTATCACCTGCGCAGTAAGAATTGTACCGTGGGGATGATGGCACCTTAGAGCCAGTGAAAATTACTCAACCTCCAGCTCCGGAGTCTATTTTAAACAATATTATCCGTAAGCGTACAGGAGATGTGTTTGATGAGTGACGAAGAATTGGATGAGGACTTCATTTAGGGTTACCACATCTTTGAATAAATTCATTTTTTTAACTCTATTTTTGAAATTAAAGTAAAAACATCAATTTATGCTGTGTTCTGAAACTGCTGTTCTATTTTGATGTGTTTTATTTTGTAAATTTTTCACGTATCTTTGTATTTTATTTTGTTAATCAATATTTTATCTCATAAATCTCAATGATTTATGTCTTGTATGTTATACAATTTTGTTGTAACCATACACGCATAAAGATCTTGTTAGTGTGTATCCTTCATAATCTCGACCAAAACTCGATTATACCGGTACTAAATTTGATATAATAATACTTTTCTGTGTATTCCATTTATATATGAAGTATAATATGAGGTAACTTTCGTGTTATCTACTTAGTAAGAAAATGTGCCAATTGTATACTTTTAAATTTATAATTTTCTTGTATTAAAAAATTCCCTTTTGTTTGACTCCGTTTATCTTCAACTGTTCGTATATATTTTACCTCAAGGTAGGTACGCACAAGCTCAGCCAAGGATGTATCATAAATATAAGTATGTTGTTTTCAAACAACATTTATAATCTTGCCTTAGACTTCCTTATAACTTTTTTAAAATATCCATATTTTTAGCAAGATAAAAAACAAAAACATATTAGAGTCGCAGATTCTTGAAAATTATTGTAAATGGCACTATTGAGTTTTGTGTCAAAAGACATCTCTTTTTATAAAAGGTCTAAAGGTCTTTTTTCATTGTTCGTTATCTAAAATAACCAACTGGCTAGCTATACAAATGGCAAAAAATACTTCATAGCCTACTTTATTCTTGGCATAATTGGTATATTTTCCAATGTATTGAAATGCTGTAAACGGGTAAAAGGAATGTCTAACTTCACACTACACCCTCCTCCATTGGTCCATTTTTAAAAAAATTTTTTACATTAATCTTATACAAGATACAATTTTTGCAAGCCCCCATTAGTTGAATTTTTGAAATTTTCTTACATCGTTTGCACAACTTTGTTTTTTCGTTTCTACACACCCTCTATGGGTTCAATCTTTAAAATTTTTTACATGGATCGTATACAGGTCACTTGCAGAATATTTTTTTAATCGTTTGCAAAAGCACCGTTTTTGAGAAAATTGAAAAAAAAATTTTTGGGGACCAATTTCACGCTAGCCCCTCATTGGACAAATTTTTGAAATTTTTTTCATGAATCGTTTGCAAACTCATTATTTTCGATCACACAAGCACCGAAATTGACCCCCAAAAATTTGTTTTTCAATTTTGTCAAAAACGAAGAATAAAAAAGAAGAGTACCGATTGTTTACAGAATATTACATTCTATATAAATGCACATGTTTTTTTTTTTAATTAAAGGCATTAATTTTAATATTGTTTTGTGAAGTAACGAAAAATTTGTACATAAATTCATTAATAATGTTTTACACTTTTATGATAATTTATCATAATTTCTTTTATAGTGATTATGAACAAAGTATGTTTTATATACTGTATTTATTATTATCAGTTTAAGAAGATAAAAATCTAAATTTACTTTTTTTTTTGGTTTTTGCAAACGATTCATAAAAAAAATTGCAAAATACGAACAATGGGCGACTGGCAAAATTTTTTTTACGCTCCTGGAAAATTGGTGCTTTTGTCAACGAAAATAAAGGCTATGTAAACGTGTGCAAGCGATTCATGTAAAAAAATTTTAAATTTGATTTTAATTTCGACCAATGGAGGCTGAAAAAATTATTTTTTTAGGCTTCTGGAAAATGTGTTTTTGGAAACGAAAAGAAAGGCTGTGACCGACTTTTTTATATGCTAACTAGTAAGATGCTGATAATTTTACGGCGACGATTAATCTACAAACATTTTGCTAAAAACTTTTCATTAGAAAGGGAAGCTGCAGTTTCAAGCCTATACTGTCTTGATTTTTGAAAAATTAATTTAATTTCACGAGTGAACCAGTTCAATGTGGTTTTTTATTTTAATAAAAATTTTTTTAATCGATAATTGTTTACTCCAATGAGATTTACTTGCATCATTAATTTTTTAAGATACGGATGAAAGCCTTTATAAGTCGAGTCTAATAGGTATTTTCTTCTTTTGTAGCAACCTCCCAATTAAAGGCATGCAAATTAAGAGAATTATTTAACAATTTTTTCCACTTAAACGAAAATATCAAACAATTTTATGGTTTTATTATAAAAAAAACCTATTTTTTAAACGTTTGAGCATTTTTTGAATTGACGGCTTAATTTGATTGGGTTTTCAACAACTTCAATGATATATCTGTTAAAATTCTTAATTTTTGCAATAAAAAGTGAAATATTCAGAATAAAGGAGTTCTTATTTTCATACATAAACTGCAAATATTTATATCTTAAAGTTAATTTTCATATTACAGAAATAGAAAGTTTTCAAATATTTCAAAAAATGAAAATTTATTTTTTAATTAAAAACTTCTACCAATAATTTCCTTGTGACCAATTACCTTGCTCAGTCTGCACCAACGAAACAAGTTTTTTGTGGTACGTATCTACGTACTGTAATACAGTGATACCACCAGACTGTAAAAATAAAGTAATTTGGGTTATCAATGAAAAAAGTAAATATTATTATGTTTAAGTTTTGACAGTTGGACAATGATTTGCAAGAACTTGTATGATGTATGAATGAATTAACATATGTATTAAACAGAAGAGAATAAATTGTATTAATATAATAAATTGAGTTTATTAATGATTTAGTACAACATGGTGGCAGCGGTGATATTAAAGTGACTTTATTAGTGAATGAATTCAAACTTTATGAATGAAACGTCAACTTAAACTTTTGAAAAATCCTATCAATGGAAAAAAATAAACTATTACAATAGAAAAAGTTGCTGGATATAACATTCCATCACCAGAACCTTTTGATTTTGCCAACCCACAAGAATGGTCGAAATGGAAAAGGCGTTTTCAAGGATTGAGGTTAGCATCTAAACTTAACGAGTGTTCAGAAGAAAAACAAATTAACACATTAATATATTTATGGGGAACAAAGCAGATGATATATTGGCACAATTTAACTTAACTGATGCCGATTGGGCAACATTTTATACAACTCTGAATTTGTTGTTTAATTATTTCGCGCCCAAAAAGATAGACGAATCAGCAGCGGATTTTATAACAGATTTACATAATTTTGCAGACAAATGTATGTATCAAAATTTAAAAAACGAACTAATATGTGACAGAATCGTTGTGGACATGGTGGACAAAAAATTAAGTTAACGTATGTAGTTGGACGAGACCCTAGACACTGCAATTAAAATGGATAAACAGGCTGAAGATGTTAAAAAGCAACAAGAAACACTAAATATAGCCTCCTCTAGCAATGTAGATCGCCTCAACTGGAATGTGCCGGAAAAAACTAAATATTGCATGTTATCTCCGTTCTACGATAGGAATAAATGTCCGGCCAGAAACGCAGATTGTCGAAATTACAACACCCAGGGCCATTTCGCTCGAGTTAGCCAAAACGTTCGCCCAAAAAATGAGTAAAATTACACACAAAAATTTAAGAGCAGGATCCAAGAAATCGAAAAAACTTCAGGTCTAGATTTCGATTCTCAGTCGTCAGGTGGATCCATCAAGGAAGCCAGAGTTAAAGTGACTGGACGGAATCAATTTATATGGAATCGGGAAAAGTAATAAAATTCAAAATCGACACAGGAAGTGATGTAACGGCGTTGCCGGCGACATTGTACTAATAAACAAAAAGTGTTCTACATTAAGAAAAGAGGCAGTAGAGCGATTGCAGTTACTAAAACGGGTCAATGAGGTAAAAACATCAGACGAGGTTTTCGTCAATTTTCCAAAACTTCCAAAAGGGTTTGGATGTATCTCAGGTCCTTGTAAAATAACGTTGAAAAGAAAGTTACGGATACGGACAAAACTTACAATGTTAGAATCTGCGTGGATTTACGACATCTAAACTCTTGCGTCCATCGAGAGTACCATCCCATTCGTGACGTGACTTATACACTGAGTATGTAGGGGGAAGCCAAATATTTCTCGAAACTCGATGCAGAATCTGAATTTCATCAAATCCTTCTGCAGGAATAATCCAAAAACCTCACTATTTTTATAACCCTTTGGGGCAGATTTCGATTTAATAGACTAAATTTCGGAGTCTCTTCTGCACCAAAACAATACCAACGTCGGATGCAAGATACTCTCGAAGGTGGCGAAGGAAGGGTATGTCATTCCGACGATGTCTTAGTTTTCGGCAAGAGCAAAGAAGAGATGATAGACTATTAAGTCTAAAATCGATTACAGAAATTAGAAATTCCTTTAAATAAAAAGAAAACACAAATTGGAAAACAACAAAAATAGTTTCTTGGACATCTCTTTGACGAAAAGGGTATACACACTCGCCCCGATAAGGTAGAAGCAATCGTAAAGTTAAATCTTCCTAGGAATAGTAAGAAATTTCAATCACTACTAAGAATGGTTAATTTCTTAGCAAAAACACTACCAAACAGAGCACAACTCCTTGCTCCTTTATATGAAATCTTTAAAACCGATAGAATCCTTACGTGGGGTACAGAACAACAGAAGGTCTTCCAAAAAATCAAGGAATCACTTACATCGGCGCCGGTTTTGGCAGCTTTTAACCCTGCTTTAAAAATAATCGTGACAGCAGATGCTAGCGCTTATGGAATTGGGGGAGCTGTATTACAAGTTAATTAAAGCGTTGTTCAACCCATGGCCTACGTTTCAAGGACATTGATCCCAATCCAACAAAGACACTCACAAATCGAAAAGAGGCCTTTGCAGCCGTCTGGTGTCGTACGTTAAGAGAAGGCAACATAATCGGATTGCACTTTGATTATTCAATAATCATTTAGATAAACTTTCACCTCGCTTACTACGATTTCGACCCCGCATGATGCGATACAATTATACGATAATAAATGTACCTGGGAAACAATTGACAACGACAGACTTTCTGTCAGGCAACCCTTTAAAAGATACTGTTGTAGATGGTCAAGTTACGACAGCAGCTGAACTACTTATGGTAGCTACCATACAGGATTTAAATAAAACGTGTGACACTCGCATAAAGACAAAACAACAAAATGGCGAGGAATGCAAATTAATAAGAAAATATATGAATCACAGTTGGCCGGTGCGGTCGTCAATTGCACAAGAAATTATTCCTAACTACGACAAACGCGTATCCTTTTTGCTATACCACGATCTTCTTCTAATGAACAATAGAATTGTAGTACAACGTGCTTAAATGCATAGGGTCTTAAAAGCTCTCCATACTGGACATATGGTTATCACACAATGTCTTTCTCGGGCTAAGAACGCAGTTTGTGGCACAAATCTCAAAGCTTTCGCCAAACTGGTAGAAGATTGTCATGAATACGCAAAAACAATAATTCACCACAAAGAACCACTAATTCAGTTTCACTTTCCCTACATTTCTTGAGAAAACGTTGCAGTTGACCTCTTCAAGGCCAAAGCAAAGTGGTTTTTAGTTATGATATATAGATATTCTCGACTGCCCGAGATGGTGGAGATCACTATATTCACTACGGACACTGTAATTAAAGAAATATCGGCGATTATGGCTCGACACTAACCTCACTATGGACACTTTAATTAAAGAAATGTCGGCGATTATGGCTCAAATCTAAAAAAAATTAATTGAGTGACTACGACAGTCAGTTTAAGCCATTTGTACATTCAAAGTTTTTCTGAAAAATACAATTTTGAATTCATAAGCAGTAATACACACACACACACACATATATATATATATATATATATATATATATATATATATATATATATATATATACCTGCGGCAGAGGAGAAACTGCTACCAGGCGCGTCTCCACGTGAGGATTGGAGAAGCTCTCATGCCTTTTTAAGGGCATAGGGTAGGAGTCAAATAAAATAGCTCCCGTGTACAAAACTCCCCAACAATGGGTTGGTCATAACACCTGACCTGCCAAAAAGATTGTTCGCTGTTATAACCCACTGGGAGTGTTCGTGACTGTGTCGATGTCTGTGGTCGATGCAAGTTTGCGACTGATGTGAGCTTGCTCTGCCGAGGTGTAAGTTATAGCAGTAGATCTGTACCAGCCACTTCGGACCTTGATCAGGAAGTACGCAGTGAGTGCTAGAGATCGGAATCTTCACCGCACCGAGTGAGTCCAGTCCGTCCGTGAATTCCGGGACTGGCTAAGTGTCGACTGGGCCTCAGGGAACTGGGGTAGGAGTATTATCTCCGAGGGTACACCCGTTCCTAGTTATGACAACCCACTCCTCTCCGTACGATGCGCTGGTAAAATTAAATTATGCAGAACTTAGAAAACAGACAAAAAAAAATTAGATGATCCTGGTTTGCACAGCAAGGTGGACCCCATGGCTTCGCTGTCAGGAAATGTTACAGGGAGTACGAGTACAGTGCCAATGGAAGTGGAGGTACCACCGATTGACACTCATACAGAGGGCGGAAAACCAATCTCCTCCGCCGTTTTTCCAAGAGGGAGGATCAATTCACTACCGACCGTCACTGGCCAACAGTCGCCGATGGAGCGGCTCGGTAGCAAAATCGAGAAGCTTGTTGATTTCATTGAAGACAAGAAGAACGTCCACCATGAAATCAGAAAACTGGTTAAGTTCATTGCTACGGCATATAAGTTAGCTAGCAAAGCACCGCAGATGACGTTTTCAACTACGCAAACATCTCCGCGTGCCACGCCAGAGCAAAAATGAGAAGGAAGTGATGTGACCCAGTTGACAACGAGAATTGGAGTCGTAGCTAACATACGGTCAGTCACTGAAGGCAACGGCAAAAGACCGACTGAGTCTGGAAAGAGAAAAGAGAGGAACTCTCCGGACCTCACTGACAATAAAGTCAAGAAAAGGAAAGACTTGAAATCCAGCCCGCTGCAAAAAATAACAGCCCAGAAGACTGAAAACAAACGGGAAACTGACTGCGTGGCAGCCAGTCTTGTCTAGAAACGAGAAGAAGGAGCAAGCGAGAGAGCGGTTACCAAAACAACCGGTGAACAAATCTCGGCCGGAGCCTAAGCGGAAAAAACCGCGAAAATTCACCAAACCAGACGCCTTAATCATTCGACCCGTTGAGAAGGCAAAATATGCCGAGATACTGCGTCGGATTAAAAAAGATGTCCCACCAGATCAGACCCGTGACGTTGTCGACAAGGTCCAAGAGACGAATGATGGGAATATGCTTATTACGCTTTCCAGAAGAACCGCAGACAAAGGACAAGCTTTGCTGAAGTCCATCAAGAGCATCCTCAAAGAAGAAGCACAAGTCATCTGTAAAGGCCCGGAAGAACACCTTGAAATCCGGGACATTGACGATGACACAACTAGAGACGATGTTCGGAAGGCCTTGCAAGAGCTGGCTGGAAATGACTACGAAATACCTGAAGATGTCATTAAAATTCGTCCAGCCTACAGAGGCACCCAGACCGCTTCGGTACGATTACCAGCAGCAACAGCACAGAAGATACTCGGAGAGAGAGGCAAGATACGAATTGGCTGGGTGAATTGCCGTATCAGAACAGTTAAGACACCACTACGATGCTATAAGTGGTGGCACTTTGGACACACTGCTGCCCAATGTAAAAGCGAGGTCAATCAATCTGGGCTTTGCATCAGATGTGGGCAAACAGGCCATCAAGTTGCCCAATACCCAAATAAGGTGAAATGTGTTTTATGTGCGGAAAAACCTGGATCTCAGGATACTGCGCACCGGTCTGGCTCTGGTCGATGCCCGGTCTTCCAGGAAGCACTCCAGAAGCTGATAAATAAACGAACATGAAGATACTGCAGTTCAACATTAATCACTGTGAAGCTGCGCATGACTTGCTTATGCAAACGGTACGAGAATTAAAAGTTGATCTTGTGTTTTTATCAGAGCCATATAAACATCTCATCGGCCAACCATGGAAAACAGACATCACCGCTAAAGCTGTCATCTGGTCCTGTGGTAAACTCTCCTTCCAGAATGTAGTCAACAATGGCAGCGCCGGCTTTGTAGCAGCATCAATAGATGGCATCCGGTTCTACAGCTGCTTTGCTCCACCTAGCCTCTCCATTGCTGAATTTACTGACTTCTTGGATCGCCTGACCGAAGACGCGAAGCAACATCATCCAGTGGCAATAGCCGGGGACTTCAATTCCTGGGCGGTCGACTGGGGTAGCAAGCAAACCAACGCCCGAGGAAAATCACTGCTAGAAGCTTTTATCGTGCTACACGTGGTGTTGCTTAACAGTGGTGACACGCCAACTTACATCAAAGGAAATGCAAGTTCCATTGTAGACCTCACTTTTGTCAGCAGCAGCCTCGCCAGAAGCAACTGCAACTGGAGAGTGATGGACCTCTACACTGCCAGCGACCATAACGCAATTCTCTGGGAAATATCCAAAGACCGAAGCGCTAGAAGATCTCAAAAGCAACTCAAGATTATCGGCTGGAAGGTAAAATCATTTGACCCTAGTGCCTTGCTAGTAGCTCTAGACTGTGACCCGATTATCACGGGACCTGCAGAAGAAAAGACAAAAGACCTTATGACGAGACTGACACGAGCTTGTGACGCAAGTATGCCTCGTAAACATGCCAATAATCAACGACCATCGGTGCACTGGTGGAACGACCAAATCAGTACTCTCCGGTCAGAGTGTCTTAAGAAAAGAAGAATATCCCAGCGTGGCTACCGACGACCTAACTCTGCAGAGCTGGTGGCAGAGAACAAACAGGTGCGTCCGAATCTGAATAAAGCCATCAAAGAAAGCCAAAGACGCTGCTGGACGGAACTCGTCGATGAAGTAGAAAGGGATCCATGGGGTAGACCATACAAGGTGGTCATGAGTCACCTTAAAAGCCAGCCAATGCCATCGCCAACGTGCCCACAACTCCTACTGAAGATAGTAACTGCGCTGTTCCCACGGCAATGTGATTTCATCCACACATCAGTGCAGCTTAATCCAGAAGATATTCCACCTGTCACGAAGGAAGAACTGATGGAGGCTTGTAACCGCGTCGGGAATAACAAAGCGCCGGGATTGGACGGAGTCCCTAATATTGCTCTGAAAACATCTATAAAAGCAGCGCCTGAAATATTCCTCGACGTCTACAACACTTGCCTGAAGGAGGGGACTTTTCCTAGAAAGTGGAAACAACAACGGCTGGTACTACTACCGAAAGGTAAAAAACCACCGGAAAAACCGTCATCTTACCGTCCACACTGCATGCTGGACACAGCGGGTAAGATATTTGAACGCATCATACATCAGAGACTTGAAGCAGTTGTCGACCCACTCCTGGCAGACAACCAGTACGGCTTTCGAAAAGGCCGTTCAACCCTGGATGCTATCAATCTGGTCGTTAGCACGGCCAAGGAAGCAGTCGCAGGAACAAGATGGAAGGGTGGCACGAAAGAGTATTGTCTAGTGGCCGCCTTGGACATAAGAAATGCCTTCAACTCCGCCAATTGGGACTGCATCATGCAACCTCTTAGAGACAAAAACGTTCCAGAATATCTGTGTACGATAGTGGCAAGCTATTTTACCGACAGAGTCCTTAAGTACGACACAGCGAATGGTCCAGCAGAGTACGACATCATCGGAGGTGTTCCGCAAGGCTCTGTCCTAGGACCAGTGTTGTGGAATATCATGTACGACGGGCTCCTGAGACTTAAACTACCGAGATGCGTCAAATGGGTAGCGTATGCAGATGATGTTGCCGTAGTGATCGTCGCCAAACATCTGGACGAGTTTAGCCACCTGTTCAACATCACCTTCGAGCAAGTTAACCGGTGGATGGATACAGTGAATCTTCAACTGGCTAAACAGAAGACCGAAGCCGTGCTTATTACTAGCAGAAAAGCGCTGGAAACAATCAACTTGAAGGTCGGAGATCAAGAAATCACATCACAACCATATATCCGATATCTGGGAGTGATGCTTGATGCACGACTTAACTTCAAGCAACAAGTGAAACATGTTGCCAACAAAGCATCAGCAGTAAGAGCTTCTTTAATACGACTGATGCCGAATGTTGGGGGTCCAAAGCAGAACCGGAGACTACTACTGTCATCAGTAGTCACATCGGTGTTGACTTATGGAATATCTATATGGGCAGACACGCTAGACACCCAAGATTCATGGCGGAAAGCTGGACCAGTATATCGGCTGAGTGCCTTAAGAGTGGCTAGCGCCTTTCGGACAATATCGGAGGCAGTGTGTGTCATTTCCGGAACTCTACCTTTTCGAGTTCTAGCTAAGGAAAGACGGAACCTTTAACATCGAAACACGACAACCACACTGAGCGCTGAAGAACTCAGGGTAGAAGAACGACTGAAGAGTTCTGCACGTTGGCAGTTTCAATGGGATGCTGCAGAGAAGGGTAGGTGGACTCATCGTCTCATACCACGGATTGATGTCTGGCTGAACCGTAGTCACGGAGAAGTCTCACGCAGATGTTATCAGGACATGGTTGTTTCCGGCCTTATCTACACCGTTTTAAGCACGATAATTCCCCGGAGTGCCCGTCCTGCCCAGAAGTAATCGAAGATGCGGAGCATGTTTTCTTTGACTGCCCTCGATTTAATCAACAGCGTGATCTACTCGAGATTATCTTACACCGGAGTATCCAACCAGAGACAGTTATAGAAGTAATGCTGTCATCAAGAGCCTCTTGGAACGCCATCAGCAAATTTGCAACAGAAGTCCTTATAGACTCGCGTTCCATCGAAAGAAAAAAGGCAAATGACAACAACTACAACAAGTACAACTAGAAGAAAGATAAAATAACACCTTAGCTACCAGAAGAAAGAGCAGAAGCTATATCCTCCCCCCACGAAGTAATGCCTAACGGCGGATACCGTGGGGGATCAGAGTTCAGAGGATAGCGGAGGTTTTAGTCGGTATTAGCATTAACTAAGTTAATGTCCGAGTCCGACATACCAGGCAAAACAGCTAAGCCACAGATTCGTAAAAGAATTTCCTTCGCTATACAAAAAAAAAACATATATATATATATATATATATATGTTTTTTTTTTGTATAGCGAAGGAAATTCTTACAAAAAAAAAAACATATATATATATATATATATATGTTTTTTTTTTGTATAGCGAAGGAAATTCTTTTACGAATCTGTGGCTTAGCTGTTTTGCCTGGTATGTCGGACTCGGACATTAACTTAGTTAATGCTAATACCGACTAAAACCTCCGCTATCCTCTGAACTCTGATCCCCCACGGTATCCGCCGTTAGGCATTACTTCGTGGGGGGAGGATATAGCTTCTGCTCTTTCTTCTGGTAGCTAAGGTGTTATTTTATCTTTCTTCTAGTTGTACTTGTTGTAGTTGTTGTCATTTGCCTTTTTTCTTTCGATATATATATATATATATATATGTTTTTTTTTTGTATAGCGAAGGAAATTCTTTTACGAATCTGTGGCTTAGCTGTTTTGCCTGGTATGTCGGACTCGGACATTAACTTAGTTAATGCTAATACCGACTTAAACCTCCGCTATCCTCTGAACTCTGATCCCCCACGGTATCCGCCGTTAGGCATTACTTCGTGGGGGGAGGATATAGCTTCTGCTCTTTCTTCTGGTAGCTAAGGTGTTATTTTATCTTTCTTCTAGTTGTACTTGTTGTAGTTGTTGTCATTTGCCTTTTTTCTTTCGATATATATATATATATATGTTTTTTTTTTGTATAGCGAAGGAAATTCTTTTACGAATCTGTGGCTTAGCTGTTTTGCCTGGTATGTCGGACTCGGACATTAACTTAGTTAATGCTAATACCGACTAAAACCTCCGCTATCCTCTGAACTCTGATCCCCCACGGTATCCGCCGTTAGGCATTACTTCGTGGGGGGAGGATATAGCTTCTGCTCTTTCTTCTGGTAGCTAAGGTGTTATTTTATCTTTCTTCTAGTTGTTTATATATATATATATATATATATATATATATATATATATATATATATATATATATATATATATATATATACATACATATATAAATATATTTATATATATATATATATATATATATAAATATATTTATATATGTATGTATATAATAACGATGCTCCTATTACAATAAACGAAATTAGAGCTCAAATTCTTGAAAAAATACTTTAGTGGACATCAACTGAAAGATTTAGCATCCTTCATAATTATTTGTACATACAATTTATTTTCTTAAAGCATACGTAAACGTAATGTTAGTATAGCGTTAAAGAGAGCTCTATAAGCGTTAGTCTAGCGTTAAAGAAAGCTCTATACTCGAAATATTCGAATATATACTCCAATAGATTGGAGTATTGTAAGATATTGTTGGTTTGATTTTTGCCACCAGATATCGAGGCTCAATTTTTCAGTTCCCAATAATGAAAATAAAAATTTTATGTTTTTGAACTTTAAAATTTTATGTTTTTGAAAATGTATCCGAAAAAATTGGATTCCTTTTTCAACGATAACTTCCTGATTTTTTTATTTAACCAATCGATTTGAAAACCTTTTTTGCTGGATTTTAAAAGCTACAAGAAGATCCTGTAATGTAGTACTTAGTTTTTTTAAAAAAATTTAGTTAAATGTACAGTAAAATTCATTCTCATACAGAAGTATGAACTTCAGTCCTTGATATCTCAGTTAATATTTTCATGCCACCGAAATAAACAAAAAAACAAAATATTTGTGGAACACGTACTAAATTGTAGTACTTTTTACGTATATTATTTAGTTTTTGTCTTATTTTGGATTTTAAAATAAAATGAAAGTTTTTTCTAAACGAAAGATTTTAAACCTGTAAAACTTTCAGAATGTGTTATTAATACTTAGATACTTTAAAGTGGATCAACGTTTACGTTAAAATTATCCTCAAACGAATCCGCACTTTTAACGAAGTATAGTTAGAATAAATTTCGATTTTTTCCCCAATTTCCTACATCAAATTATTTTGTTTTTTATAAATACGTATTTCGACTACAAAGTAGTCATCATCAGTATGAATTAGCTAGTTGTAAATACAAAAGTTGTAGATCTTTTTATTACCTACAACTTTGCCATTTAACTTTTTTCCATGGGACTTGTAGTTTTGCCTGAAATCGAAATAAACTGTGTTTTACCCTTAAAAACTCATCCCCTCCTGCTTCCCGACCTCAGATCGCCCGTAATTTATTTTTTCTTTCATTTGTATCATATTATCTTGCGTTTCCAATGGGTTTCATCCTACTGTAATTTTCTTCCACTTTTTATCATTTTTTAAGGCTTCTACTCTGGTCTATAGATGTTTCATCGATTTCTGTACAACAAAAAAATCATTCAAATCCTTTCTCTATAACTGGGTTCCGTCATTTTGAAATTAAAATGATTAATAGCACGGTTGCAGTCATTTTACATTTTATTTTGTCTTTTTTTAGTGTTTTTTCTTTCACGAAATTTGTTTATTTTTTTGAGAAAAAAAAAATTTAAACTATTCTTGAAAATCAAAGTTTTGCATATAATCTTAGAGATACGTCATAATATCGCATGCCGCTCTTTCTTTAATCAGGATTTTTGAATGTCCATATTTTGTGTTCGTAAAGTAAAGATGCTTCAATTTAAGCAATTATTCTCTATTGTTTACCTTAATCTATTTAAATTTGCACTCATATTATGCAAAATTTCATTCTGATAAGCGCATGTAGATAGTACTTATCTATTGTAAATTTAAATATCTGAGTCTGAAATATCCAGATTTGATAAGAAAGAGTACCTAGTTATTTAAAACCATAAATCCAGTAAATTAGTGTAAAAAATCATTCGTAACGTAATCTTTTAAAGTAACACTTAACGATAGATTTTTTCTTTAATGGAAAAGTCAACGATAGAAAAAAAGAATAGGCATAACAGAGATTAACTCGATATAGTTTCTAGTCACGATGTTCTAAGGGTAGCGGCTAAGGTATGTAAGCTAGGGCAGTAATTGTTATTTAGTGTAAGAATATAAACTTTTCGAAAAAAAAACGACTTCAAAAAAATGAACTAAAAAGCAAAAACTAATTTGATTTTTCTATAATATATTAAAAATAATTCCTATGTGACCAACGAATCAATTTTTATCTAACAATATGATTGGAAACAAACTTCGAAAAATAATTGATTACATGGGAATTATTTATAGAAGTATTTATTTAAAACTATTTTTAACTGTTTAGCTGTTCTTTAATCTAAATAGATTCCATTATTATTACCACTAAACATTTGTGTTTAGGGAGCAATATGCTTTGTGAGTTTATCATATTTAGGTACCAAACTAACATAGTAAACAATGAAAATGCTTAAACGTAATTGTTCCTTTCTACCCTTTAATTTCCGCCGTTTTACATACTCTAATGTGTGTTGGTAGAATTGCCATATGGTAGTTTTTTATAGGCACAGGGTAATTATAAGTATGTGGATTAAATATTTGACAAATACACGTTAGTGTCTTTTATGATAACTAGGAAAATATACATCAATCCATGTAAGTGATAATATTTCCATCTACTTTTAAATCCATGACTACTATGTGTAGATATATGATTATGACATGTGAGTTTAAAACTTCGCAATCTAGTTTTTTCTGTAGTCTTACTGGCTAATTTGAATAATTTTTATGCAAGACTTTATTCAAACTATATACAATTTTTTAAATTGCGTTAATTCTAACCAACGCACAAGTTCTCTATTCAAAAATCCAAACAAATCTCAAATATTTCCACAAGAACTACGATACCACCATATTTGCATTATGATAATTTCGGCGAAAATACACAATAAATGATACTTTAGTCAATTTGTTATCTTATATGTACGGTGAAGTACTATTTTGTAATTGTTTTCTAAAGCGCTATATGCATTCTTTAAAACACTTTCAATGATTAAAATTTAATATAACATACTCATCCTTAATTTGATTTCATGTTTTTATTAATATTAGTCTAAAGTTTGTAACGCTAGAAAATATTCACCGTACAAACAAAATTTTGGCATAAATATCCATAGAATTATCTAATTAGTCAATAATTCTGTATGTCCGTCCGTTAGTCCGTGAACAAGATAACTCAAAGACGAAAAGATAGCGAGTTGAAATTTTTGTGGCGTACTATAGGCATAAAAAGTAAGATCTAGTTCGTGAATGAGCAAAATCGGTTCACTGGATCCAATAGATCCATGATCCAACTTTTGAACTATTAAAAACAGAAGAAAAATCCAAAGACAAAAAATATTTGTTTTGAAAAAAACAAACTTTTGAAAAATTTTTGCGCAAATTATTTAGATTTGGCACAGTTTTAGTTCAAATATGGGTAATAAGCACATACATATTATTATATGTGTACTTTATGAATGCTTATCATTAAAAACAGTTCAAACATTGATGCTGAACAACATGTCGAGTATGTAAACAATTTACTAAGTTAATTGTTATCTTCACTTTTTTAGATGACTTGAAACTACTGCACCCTTTAGATACTTGAAACTAAAATTTCAGTATTACACATTTTTAATTGTCATAACTTTATCAATATTGAATGAAAAACAAATGGTGTCATTATACATGTAGTTGTAATTTAACTTTTATATATGATACGACAGTAGCTTTTTCTACTTACTGGTACATCTATTTAGACATAATAGTATGTCGAAAATTTACAGAAAGCAAAATGTTGTTCTACAATATTTACGGATATTAGTGAGCCACATCGACTTGTATTTTACACTAATTGTTTGAAGGTCCTTTGAATATACACAGTCCGAAAATAATCATAAAATATATATATTTAAAGTTTTAAAAAATGTATAATATTTCCCATTATAAAAAAGTGCGTAATATTTTTCATTATTTACTATTTGTATGCGTTGTTAAAATATGAATTAATGCGAAAATATAATTTAGTTGAATCTATTCATTCTTTGTTACATCTGAAATTTCAACGCCATTTGGATTATCTCTAGCAACAGTATAATTCAATGCTGTGGCTAAAGTTAACCAAACCATATATGGTATAAATAGATACCCAGCAGTCTTATTTATTCCATAAAATGATACTCCGCAAGCGGCCGCCGTACCCCATAACAAAACTATATTAGCCAAACCCTAAAAGAAGTCATTACAATTTTTCTTTTGCATTCTATAAAAATCATTGCATATCATACCCCTTTAAGTGAATGTAAGCCGAAAAAAATTGGTGTCCATGACCAGTTTAACGCTAATTGTGATCCATATAAAATTAGAGGTAATTTGGCTGGACCATTAAATCCACCACCATCTCTGTACACTAAGTAAGAAGCATAACCCATACCACAATAGAGACCAGTCCAAACAGGCCCAAAAGCCCAATTTGGTGGTCTCCAATCAGGTTTTTTCATGTTTTCATACCATGGTTTAATATTTTGACTTGTAATAATACCACCAGCCCATCCGCCCACATTTGGTAGCAGTGTAGCGCCGATTATTTTATAAATTTCTTGAACCATGTTTGCAAGTTACGTAATCTGTTTTATATGTTGATTGTATCAATACGAATTACTGATTGAATAAATTTTACTATTTTTGATAAGTTTTACATGCTAAACAATCAAAAATATAATAATACAAATTTTTTAGTATATAATTACTATATTTAATACTTATCTTCACAACTTAGTTTAGATAATAATAATTTGTTAATGATGTAATTATTTAAAATTCAATTAAGTATTTTATTTGTATAGTTAGAAATTTAATTAGTCATTTCATTCTGATGTTAAATTTGACATCTATTGTCAGAATTCAAACAGCCATCTATAGGAAGTTCTGATTGTAATTTGTAGAGACCTGTACAAACCGTGGTACAAATTTCAAACACAATCTAATTGCTGACTCAGCCACTTTAGTGTCCCTTTAAAAGGCAACTGCCTATTAACTACAATGTATTTTTGCGTATTGAGTTCCTGAGACACTTTTTTTCTAGGAATGATAGTTAAATCAAACAAAGTCCTTACGAAATGATAATTTGCATTCCTGTTAAAATAATTAACCCTCTCATATTTAGATGGTGTCCGTTTATTAAAAATTCTATTTTTCGAAAGTTAAATTAAATTGAAGTTAAGATCTTAATATAACAAAAATTAATACATAACATATATTTTGTTTAATTTTTTTGATTTTAACTTAAAAAAACGATTTCTATTTAATATTTATAATTTATCACTTTATATACTACAGACAACTATCATCTTATAATATTGCAGATTGTATAAAATATTATATTAAGTTTGTCATATTTCATAAATTAAGTAATGAGATTATAAATTGCCATTAATTAACAAATGTTTAATTTTCTCGTATTTTCCGAATTTTACAATACCATAGACATAGCATATATGTACAGCTAGTTCATTGAATAACTTGAAGACAAGTTGCAGTACCCTCAAAAGGGTTAACGATTTTTTTGATAACTAAATAGTATATGAAAATATTGACAATAAAACATAAATAATTTTAATGATAATAAAATTGTTATCTGTCATATACGTATTTGGTAAATTCAACGAAATTTATAAAGCTTATAAAAAATTAAATAAAAGTGAATTTTTTAATTACTCGGTTCATTTTTTAATTTTTTTTTTTCCAGATATATTTTCATTTTGTTTACCAGATAGAAAAAATCAATTTTTTGTCAACCAGAATCTGAAATGAAAATTTACAAATTTGGGTAAAATAAAAATACTACAAATGACTAAATGATGAAAAAGAGTAGGTACTCGTGACCAAATGGAAATTCTGACAATGGCGTGCTGGCCTATGGAAATTTTTAATCGGCTATAACTTGAAAAGTCAAAATGACCAAACGATGAAACCTAGTGACCAATCGTGATCAAACGATTTTCATAAAGATTCAGAAAATCTAACAAAGAGGTGCTATAATGGTAGAGCCTATTATTTATGTAATAATTTACGAACACCATCTATCAACCATAAACTAAAATATAAAAATAAAAATTTAGAAATATGGGGAAAGCTAGAAAACTACAATTGTAAATAATAAAATATACTAATCACTCGTGACCAAACGATGATCACTCAATTTTCAAGTATAAGGGCGGAGTCTTTTTAGCTTTCTTCAAAGATAATTTACTCAATTTGTAATTTTTAGTAAAGTTCGAATTCTGATTGATAGATGGTATTGCTCAAATATTATTGGTAAGCGAGAACTCTATTAGGAGATAGTTGTGAAAATTGCGCTATAAAACTTTTCTAGACCCCGGACTGACGTAACGTAATGACAGGCTTAGACCAATCAATAAAGTTAAGCAACAGCAGTCACAATCTGTATTTGGATGGGTGACCACCTAGCAGTACTGTGTACTGTTGTATAAAAAAAAAAAAAAAATAATAATAATAATAATCCCCGTTGGTTAATGGCTATATAGCTGAAATCAGCTAAAGCAAGAAATTTAAAAAAAAAAAAAAAACTTTTCTAAAAAGGGAATTTTTACTGTTAGAAGCACACTCTATTATGTAAACTCTATCGATTTTCGCCCATAATTCACTCAAAATATAATAACACAAATGTTATGAAATTTGGTATACACAATATTGGCATGAAAACGGAAGACTTATCGAATAGTTTATTTCGAAAAAGTATTTCTAAATATAAAATAAAATTGTTGTTATTACCTCAAAAATTTTTTTCTACAAAAACTCTTCAAGCTCTCTATTTTCATGTCAATATTAGGCACACCAAATTTTATAATACTTGGATAGGTATTTTTTGATTTAGTGCGCGAAAATGAAAAGAAATCCATTGTATATTACAAATAATTTAAGTCAAAAGAAATAAGAAAAATCGATAAATAAAATTTTTTTTAATTAATGCAAAATTTACGATAACTAAATGTGATGCAAATTTCATTACTATTCCTAGAAGCAACTCTAGTAAATTCGACGAAGGTTAACGAAAAATTTAAGTTCTGTTTAAAAAGAATGGAGTCAATTATAAAATTAAATTTCACGTATTTCCAAAATATATGTATATAAGCTTCGTCGAATTTACTAGAGTTGCTTCTAGGAATAGTAATGAAATTTGCATCACATTTAGTTATCGTAAAAATAAAATTTGATGCTCAAGCGGTTTTCAAACAAATGAGAATATTGCTAGCTTTATATTAAGCTAGCAGTTAACTACTTTCAAAAATGGGCAGAATCACTCAAAAAATAGCTCATTAATTAGTACTCATTTAGTGCTCATTGAATGCCATAAAATAAAATTTGATGCTCAAGTGGTTTTCCAAAAAATGAGAATATTGCTAGCTTTATATAAAGCTAGTAGTTAACTGCTTTCAAAAATGGGCAGAATCACTCAAAACATTGCTCATTAATTAGTGCTCATTTAGATGCTTTGTAATGCCATACAAATTTAAATTTCTTGTTAAATATACATTTGTAAATAAATAGCGTTTAGAAATGTTTTCAAAAACAATACATAGAGAAGATAGTGAGAGAAAAACTATTATATTTTTTGTATTAACTACATAGGAATATTTTTTTCCGACATGTTTATTCGCGTCTACGGTTTGCCAATAACAGAGTTTTATTTATTTCCTCCCAAAATTTGCATTGAATAAAATATTAATTCATAAATATATTTTGATTTTATAAATTCAATTCTCAATAATTTATGCATATAGTACACAAAGTATTAATAATATATTTTTTGTTATTGTATTTAAACTTAAACAAATAGGTTATATATCAAATTAAAATGTGGACTAACTTATAGCGAAAGCCAGCTGTTCCTTGGAATCTAACTATTGGATGCAATTAACTTTAAGTTTAGACTTCAAATTATATACTGTATAGCCCTGAAGCCATATTATGCAAACGTTAGCTGCTACCTTAATTAAACGCTAGCAGTATTCTTCTTGGGCAACCACTTGAGCACCAATTTTTATTTTATTCCATTTAATGGGCACTAAATGAGCACTAATAATTGAGCTATGTTATGACTGATTCTGCCCATTGGACACTGCTAGCTTAACATACGTAATTGAATGTCTGTTCGATATGTGTCATTAGTGCGTTCTATATAGAGTATTTGGTGCAAGAATATTTTTAATTAATGTTTGAACCTTTTCTATTAATATAATTCGGAAAAATTTGATGCTAGTAGCGGACCGTATGTTGGGAATGCTTGCTCTAAACACTAGCTTAAACTATTAAACTAAATTTTCAATTCAAATTTACCATGTCTATCATTCGACCATCACTATTATTATATATGCTGAATTTACATTAGGCAGTTTTTAAGATTGATGTACAGTAAAACTGGATCTATGACATATAATGAAGTGAGCGAGGACGGGTTACGTGTCATTGTATAAAAATTAACTCTTATAATATTCTGTTCATTGAAAAGCTTTTTTAAGAATATTTCCGCCACCGTTTTAGAAATTATATTCGAAGATTAAAAGACATCATTATTTTATTATTTAAAATAGCTCCAAAAAAATTGGACAAGTCGTATATTTTTTATTTGTAAAATTATAGAAGTATTAAGCTATCATTGCAATTATAGACTAATTCTGATGATTGATTCGCTTGGTTAGTAAAATTTTGAGATTCAGCAATTTTTGGCTGCACCGTAACATGTATGTATGAGAGGATATTTTTTATATTATGATGATTCATTTCCACATTTCCTGTGAGGATGTTTCTACCAGTGGTACCCAACAATATATATAACGTATGATATCTAAAAAAATTTTCTGTCTTCGCTTGAAAATCGTACAAAATAGAAACCACGTGTTAAAAATACAAGTTTTAACAGGCAATTTTTCAAAAATTAGTGCCGCAAGGTATGAAAAAAAATATTCAACGTTTCGAGGACATAATCTTAGTACGTGTATTTAAATGATCTAAAAGAATATAAGCAAACTAATTTTATTGGGAACGTCCTTAAGATCTATAGAAAGTTAGTCGGTGTAAGAAATTGAGTATAATGATATAATCATCGATGTATTCTCACGACCTATAGCTAGAAAAAAGAAACTATTGTAATGTGTGAGATTACTGTGAAATGAAAACTACTATAATTAAAAGTTACAAAATTTAATTAATTATTTGATTTTGAAAAATTTTAATTTTTTTTTTAAATTACTTTCGTAAAGCAAAAAAAGGCGCCACATTGGGTCTGATCTGTGGCGGCACAGAGCCTAAACCTTACTCTGGTGTAATGTATAGTAACATCAAGAAATATTCTTAGTTTCGTAATGTACTTATTGAAATTAGATTCAGTGTACTTATTATAGAGACAAATGCCTGAAATAATGTATCTCTCGATACCAACGAGACGTTTATGTGTTTTTGTTTTCAATTATATACATTATAAATAATAATAACCTCAATTGAAATAAGTTTAAATTAAATCCGAAGAATATGGGAGCAGTTTAAACTTTCCAAATTTATGTATCCTATTTCAAAAATTATTTAATTAATATTCAACTTGGATCGTCAGAGTATTAAATATTCGAAACTACTCATTCCATTTTAAAAATTTTATTTAGAATGGATTAATTAGGAAAAATATTTATTTAGGAAAAATTATTATCCCTTTAAAACTAAAGAGCTGTCTTTTTATTCGAGCAATGCGCAAATTGATATTTTGCTAAATTAATATTTTATACACACACACAAACTCACTACGTTTCTATGTTTTTAGACATATAATAAAATATTTTTGAACGTCTAAGTATTAGAACAACAAACCAGAAGAAAATAGTTTCTTGGACAAAATATTTAACATTTGCTTACTACTACTGCTTTGAAAACATTGGAAATTGGTATCTGGCTCAAGATTTTGAAAGTACATTAAGTTAAGTTTGAGATTCTTATCGGTGAGAGAATATGTAAAATTTGAGCAAATGCATTTTTAGGAAAAATAAACGTTTAATTTGCAAACTCAAATGTTTTACTTACAACATATATTTCAATAGAGCAAAAATCGTGTTAATTTTTATGATTATATGGGACTTTTCATAACAACTTCTGACTAATAGTGAAATACGAAAAGGTTTATGAATATAGACAGCATCTATAATTGTAGTTTTCATATATTTAATACAAAAAATTAGGCACGGTTCATAATTAAAAATGCTATTCATTGCCATATAAATACGACGTAATTTTAAAATATAATAGATAAATTGCAGAAACCCGAACAGGTGTTTTAAAACAAAAATGAAAAAGATTTCAATATATAGTTTAATGATAAAAACATTATAAATATTAAAAAAAGGTAAAAATTAAGAAATATATTGTAAGATCTTTAAATAAATAATTCCATAAATTTCGCAGTAGGAGAGGGTAGAGATGTGAAAGATTCACAATTCAATTCAAGAAGAAAATGCTTTTGAAGTTTATGGATACGATATAAATATTTTGGAAGAAGTTAAAATGAATTTAATTTTAAGAATCTGCAGCCGATTAAAATTTTAAATATTGTAAATTTTTATAAAAAGTAAAATTGTAGAAAATAAAATATAATACAAATTATGTGCTTTATTTTTTTACTTAAGTTTAGTATTTACATTTTTGAGTTCAATATTTAGAAATGAGAAATGGAAATTTCTCTGCAAAAATCAAATTTTGTAGAATATATCATTAAACTCAAACATCCCTGTCTATATAAAAATTAGAGAAAAAAATGTAAAGTACTCAAGAAATTCTTAAAAGTTAAAACGATAATTAACATATCAATATATTTAAAAATATCTATAAAAGAAACTGTTTGTAAAATAACTTTTTTAAATTTTAAATAACTAAAAACATTAAATATTTCGGTTAATAATTTAAAAAACAAAATAAATATATAGACAATTGTAAAGAAATGACTCAATACGAAAGGAATTCAATTCAATGAATTCGAAGTGAATGTAGAAAAGTAGTGGAACATCCCCATTTAAAAATTGTTGTTTGTACAAGCTGTTCTACCACTTTTCCATATTTCAACGTTTTTTCTGGCTTATTTTCTGCATTATGTGTTTGGAGTACATAATTTAGCGTATTTTAACAGAATTAGAAACGGTATGTGTGTCAACGATCAATTATTAAAATGTGCCAATTTTCAGGATTATATGTTGATTGTACCCACCAATAAATAAAAATATGCCACTAAAGGTTGCGACGATATAATTTTTTCATACATTCAGATTAAACACAATGTTAACGTAATTAAATAAATAAAATTAAATCTGGTAATCATTTTAACAGGTTAAGATAATAATGTATTTTACAACTATAAATACGTATGAAATATATTTTTTGGTTTGTAGTATTATGTGAACAAAGCTATGCTAAATCCTTAAGAAATAATAGTGAATTCATTTTCGTATCGCTTTTCTACAACTGTCTGTATAGTGGTTTAAAAGTCTTTGAACTTGACTAACAATAAGAGATCAAAGTTTTTATATAATTATTGTCTTTAATTTCTGTGCTTATCATTCCATTGGAAACTCGAGAATATTTATTATACGATGATCGGTATGGAAAACTCATATCTTCTAGTTTGAGTAACATATTTAACATTTCCATTTTTAAACTTTTTGTTTCTGTATAACCATAATAACCAGGTTTTCCAACTAATAATTGCCAACAAATTAGATCAGGTTTCAACATCTAAAAAACAAAATAACGATTAATAGAATTAATTGATTTAAATATCCTATTCTGTCTATTCGTGGTATGAATTGTATTGTTTAAAATAACTAATATCGTTATATAATACTAATTGCCCAGTGAGTTTTACACCTCAATCAAATATGAACAAAACACCACGACTTCCTTGATTGCACATAAGAGGGAAGGGATTCAAAATAAAACATAAACTTTTACTATTTTCCCTGATCTTATCATTTTATATCGATTTTAAAAAATTTTTTATTTCTAGCTCACGCAGAAAAATAATTGATATATTTGAAGATTTTCGAAAACGGGAGGGTTTGGGCTTAAAAAATCAGTTTTCCTCCGTTTTATTATCATTTTAAAACGATTGTAGAAAAAAACGTAACTTCCTTGAGTAGAAAAAAATGATATATTTGGAGATTTTCCTCAAAGAGGAAATGAACTTTTTTCAAAAATTAGAAATAAATTTCCTAAATGCGATAAACATGCGTAGCGAACTCCATCAAAATCAAACAAATCATATGTTTCTAGTATGTATAGAAGAAAAGCTGGTTCTTTTGGGTTACATTCCTCAAGGTGAACAAAATTTTTCCAAAAACTATACAGTAAATTTACGGAATGCGATAAACATGATTATCAAAATAGAACAACGCGTTCGAATGTTACAGCAAAGCAAACATACATATAGAGATAGATATATTGGATATATTCGACTACACTCGTATATAGGATAAATACAGACAAACGAAATTTGAAAGTCTAGTAAAATCCAAAATAGCATTACGTTAGGCCAAATACAGAAAAAATATGTTTGTATTTATTACGTATGTCGTACAAAATAGGAATGTTGACTGATACTGAATTTGCTACGCCAAAATGTGAAATTAGACTCAATGCCATAACAAAACTTTAAAATTAAGTAAAAATTGATTAAGAAACAACGAAGTTCGAACGTATCGAAGATTATATATGCATCGCATTCTTGAAAACGATGTTTAACATGTAATTTATATATAGAAAGGAACAGTTGACGTCATGAGCTAAATTTTCCATTTTTGTTTAATTAAGAATCTTGTCTATATCTTGCTTATTTTTCAAGATTAAAAAAAAAAATAACTTCATATCCATATTCGTGAAGAAAAGGCGCTTCAATTGAGGCTATAAAAATATTTAGTCAACATCCCTACTGTCGATTTTAGTTTTCATTCTCCTTTAAGATATTATAAAAGGAAAAATGGTAAAAAAATAGTAGTTTAGTTTAAATTTAAGATAACATGCGTTCTGTGTTCATATAATGGTACTTCATTCTACACTAAATTCATGTAGATAATGTTACGCGCTTTTCAATACTTATATCGTCATGATGGCAGTCACAAGTTTGACATATCATTAAATGTATTTAATGTATTTAAGAGTATTGATAAGTACTAACGTCTTAGTATTTAACATTATAACGAGAGCGTCATTGTGCTGGTTTGAATAACGATGTGTAGTTTTGAAACAAAAGTATTATAAATAGATCGATGGTTTTTGAAATCAAAAAAAATTATGGTAGGATGAAACCCATTGGAAACGGAAGAGAATATAACCAAATGAACAACTTTATTTGAATATTCCTGCAATAAAAATAAAGATCATTGATTGCTTTCCTTGACATCTTAACGTAGTGTATGTAGTTTCGCCATCGATACAGTTATTTGGATTACTTTGTTCCATTTGACCTATTAAAAAGTAATTTTATCTATTATAAAGAATAATTAAAAATAAAATTGTGATACCTGAAATGACAGATCCATCGCTGTAGCAGCAATTTTTGAGGGCACTTGTGTAAAGAAAGCAGGTGAAAATATTAAACTTTCAATAACGTAGAATACACACTTTTCTATTTTCTGTAACAAAAACTGATTTTTTTAACGATATTATAAACAAGTAAAGGTAACAACTGACTGAATTGTTTAGATACTCGACATATGACTAAATATCATTGTTTGGACTCTTTTTAATTAGGATTCAAAAAATACTATAAATATCCATTCTACACTCTAACAGTTATAATTATATGTTATAGCTAATTTTGAGATAAGATTGTGGCGAATCTATATATTTTCCGGAAAAATGTTTCAAACAAAAGTTGTATATTTCAATAGTTTTTGTATGTGAGGTTTTGTTCTGTATTTTATATTTTAAAGTAATATACACTATATATATATATATATAAATATATATATATATATATATATATATATATATATATATATATATATATATATATATATATATATATATATATATATATATATATATATATATATATATATATATATATATATATATATATATATATTTAGTTGGATTCCCTTTGTGAGTACTATCCGGAACTCGTGGATATCCAACAACTACCAGTTTGATCCTTCGATGTCGGTACTTCGGTAAACTTGGTGGGTGATGTAGGTGAGAAAAGTATTTCTTTAACTACATCACTATAATATTATTTGAATTTGGTATGTTTATGGTTAACGTATTAATATATCGGCTTGATAAGACGATTATTATTTTTTATAGGCAACTTGCATCAGCAAACTGCTATGCACTGCGCCAAATTTTAAATCTAAATTTAAATTAAACGCTTATATTTCCTTATGTCTCATGTCGAATTAAACTTAAATTAATGACTGCTGAATTATTATATACAAGACCTCAAACGTATTAATATAATGTAATTCCACTTATTAAAAATTGACCTTAACAAAAGTTGTTAGATACAGAGTTAGATACTTCCATTTTCCAGATTATTTTGTGGTCAACACGTATTTTCATTTGGAAAATTCAATATTTTAATTCGGATACCGAAACAGCGTACAATTTTACATCGAATATGTTGAATTTCTCAAAATTTTTTTTTATTGATCTTAAGCGATCAAATTCTAGGACTATTCATAATTTGAGCTTATAAAAAAATTTAATTATTTGAGTTTATAAATATATTATCTATGTGTATGTACTCAATATGCATTCTAAAAAAGAAATGGTTTTTTTTCTTCAAAATTACTTTAATTTTCATTTGCACAGGAAATCCTAAGTAAAAAGAAGTTCTGTATAATTATATAGAACTATATATAATAATATACAATATAATATATAATTATATATTATAATATTACATATGGAACTAAAGTCCCTTAAATCGACTTCTTAATTGCACTATTAATATAAACCAATTGTAATCTTTCGTAAAATTTTTTTAATAAAATACATTAAGTATATAGATGCATTACAATTCATTATATTTTCAATTAATACAAATTATTTTTACTATAATCTAAGACTTGGACCAGAATGGATTTGTCAATGGAATTTTGTTAAGAATAGTTTAAATATTAAGGATTCGAATAATTTTTTAGTAAAAATTTTAAGTTTTTAAACAGGCAATTTTGTTAATTGAGCAAAAATAATTGTGTTAATTGAGTAAAAATGAACACTTTTTAACTCATGAAATATTTTCTAAAAATGCTTTGTTTACGAGTTATAAGTAATTTAAGAAAGAAAAAGGCCATTTTTAAATCTGATTTGGCCGGATACTACAAAAAAATTTTTAAATTTATTTTTTAGGAAATATTTTTTATTTGAAACAGTTATATTTTCATGTAACACGCAGACCCAGGTAGACTTTTACAGTAACAAATAAAAATTTTTGTTTAAAAATAATTACTGAAATGTCCAGGCCATCTATATCGTAATTTAAAATCAATCATATTACACTTTGCATTTAAATAAAACATACATAACATTAAATTTTTGTTGTTTGTGCAGTGAAAACAAATTTACTTTAACCGTGTGAGAAAATATTTAATTATTATTTAATTAATTTAAATATTTACCTTATCAACGCAATTCATATAATTTTGTAATAAAGATGCATAATAGTAAACAAAAATGGATGGTTCCGCAATATCGGTTTTAAACTTTGTTATTTCCAAAATATTTTGTTCCATTTTATTTAAATTTGATAATGTTGTATCTAGATATGTTAAAATAATCGACCATTGCTATAAACAAATTGTTATTAATTAAATAAATAGTTAGTAGAATATAAACTGGCAGATTACATTACTAAGAATAAGAATGAATGCTGTAAACATGGATCATTTTGGACCAGAAATCCCGCTGTGAGAATCTTTTGAAAGCCGTTAAGAATTTAAATATCAAATTCGTAGTTATTTGTTTATATATTCTGATATCTTCGAGGCGGCCGTGTTTAGTTTAACTATTCAAAAGTCAGAACATCGATATTTTGTAAAATTAAAACATCGATGTTTAAGAAAGATGTATCGAATTTTCTATATATCTCTCCAAAAGTATTTATTTTTGGAAATACTATACATCGGTATACCCACTGTTGTAAGAAATTAAGGGATTTTTTCAATTAAAAAAGCAATTGACATTACGCAAACACAAATGACTATACGCAAACTTATAGTTGTTATTTTTAATTGCTATCAATTGTTATCATATGTCAACACAAGAAAATTATAATTCTACAACACATAGGGGTAAACGTTTTAGTCAGTCATCTTTAGTTGGTATAGTGTCAGCGTCTTGAGTAGTAAAAAGGCCAACTATTATCTTATATTACCCATTAATTATACCTACATACGAATAGAGTTAAATATCTCTATTCTACCCGTCAAACATCGATGTTAAAATATCGTTCATAACGAATAATGTATGTGCCAAGTCTAAATTCGGAAGAAATACTAATAATTACTCTGTGAAGCGGGCCTGTGGCTACTGTATTTATATGTACGCCATGATAAAATCTATTTATCTAACCGTAGTCTTATTAACCTTGATTAAACAAAAGTTTCTTACTACATTTGTTGCGTCATATTTTTTATGTACTATTCGATAGCACGCTAGACCAGCTAATTGCATCGAACACCATGATACCTCCATTTTATTCAATACATCGTTAAATAAATATACTGCAGTCAATAAAACATCAGGAGGAGCATCTAAATCGTCCTAAAACAAATTGTTTTATTAATTTTTTTAAATTATGCGTAGAGTATGGATTAATATACAAGAATTTTCGATAATCTGATCTCCGTGGGATTTGACAACAGTTGTAGTAAATCAATAATCACAACCATATTGCAACTATCTAAACAATTAGCACTGTTAGTTGTTATCTTCACTTGTTTTATTTTCAATTTGTACATTTGTATAAGTATTATCTTATATTATTGATGTACGTATTGCTTGAATCACTTTTTTTTTACCAAGATATGTTTAACTTTTTATTATAATGCAAAACTCTATAATTATTAATGTTTTTTGAAAAGTTTTAAATTAATTTTTAACTTTAAAGCGAAATTGAATTTGTGCCTTCAGAAATTTCTTTTATGTATTTTTAAGTTCTACGTAAGATTGAAAAACAATTTTTTAACAATTTTATAACAATAAAGAAAAATTCTTTCATTATTTTTTTATAATACGTAGAATAGTTTCTATCATTTTTTGCCAAATGAGAACAAAAGCTAAAAGATAATATTTTATTATGGTGACTTTTAAATGAATGAGAACTTACATTTATTTGAATCAACCAATTAAGTGTACGATTAAATAATATTGGACGCTCTTCGAATATTTTACCAGGTTTCTCTAAATATAAATAATATAAAATTGTATCCTGTAAAAGAAATATATTCCAAGTCATATAAATAATATTTTCTTGGTATAGGGGAAATTTTAAAATAAAGCTTATAGTGGCATGCGATTTTTTTTGAGACCTATATTCAGTTGCGGCTCACTCAAAAATACATCGGTAATGCACAAATGCATCTAATAATGCATATTATTTTAGGAATCGTAATTCATTGATATAATTTTATGAAAATTATTATATAAGGGTTTTTGAGATCACTGATTACGATAAAAATGTCTCCAATACTATAAGGTTGTATAAAATGCACATAATTATGCATTTCTCTATGCACTTTTAACGGCATATTTATAAGTGCTTTAAAACAACAAAAATTGAATATGTAATCATTTTTAGGTATCTAAATTAAAAACATTATAAATTTGAAAATTTTTAACAACTATGCAAGTGCATATATACCTCTACTAAAAGATTTCGTATGTACTTTTATGCATTTCTCAACAAATTCAATATAAAGTCAATATTAATTTTTTGAATATAGCTCATCAATATGCAGTTTTTTGCATTATGTTTTCTGTATTATACATTTGAAATATTTTTGATCTGTATAAAATAAGGCGCGGCTCGCTTGAAAATATTGAAAACGAGTATTGAAATCGATTTTATCGTAATCAACGCCCCCAAAAACTATTAGATAATAATTTTCATGGAATTATATCAATTTAGATTCGCTACTAATAAATTATCTGAACATAATGCAAAAAACCGCATGTCCGATGCGAGCTATATCTCAAAATTTCCACTATGATTGTTAAAATTCCCTTGACCAATATCACCATTTTGTATAATAAATATGTAAATCAATGAATGAATGGTAATCTTACCTGTAAATAAGTTTTACTGAATATGTTTAAACTCTCTGAAACGAAAATACATCATATGAAATTTAATTTTGTATATCAACACATGTTGAGCAACATTTAGTATTTTATCTCTTAAAAAATTGAATATTGGAAAATTTTCTGATTGGATTATTTTGAATATTTACGAATGGTATTGGCTGTGTATAAGAATCAAGAGATTGCTTGGCTAAAAGTTGTTTACATTTTGCTTACATAAATATGTTTACAGCTATACAAGTCCCGTTTTTAAATTCATTTAAAGTTTATTATGATGGGTTTCGGTTAATTTAATTCTTTTCATAATTTTAAATTAGTTTATTTTTATTTTTATATTTATTTACTTATTTATTAATTTTTTTTTCATGAGGTTCAATGTTTATAAATAAATAGTAAATTTGAATTTTGTAGGTACCTCAAAAAATTTTCTTGCACTTAGAACTTGTAATATAATAATAAAACTCTTACCGGTTATATCTTCATTAGAAGTCGTACCACATGTTCGTTTAACAATCTGCGTGCTCACCACATTTTCTTTATTTCCAAATACATCATCATCCTCCAGACTATTTCGAGAACGTTTCAAATTTATTCGATTATTAGGCCGCGATCTTTTGAATTCATTCTCTTTGTTAGAACCACTATTTTGCAATATTTGTACATTATCAAATTCTTGTGATTCAAAAGTGTTTTTAATAAAACTATTCGATAAAAGATCCGGTAAAAGAGAATTATTTATATTATCTCCACGATTTGCCGTTACAAATTTTGGTATTTTAAATGACTCATCTTCTACAATTGATTTACTAATTTTTTTCGGTTTTGGTTTTTTTGGTGTTTGTATCTTTGACTCATTTTTCAATATATGCTTCTCAAATTTATTTTTATGCTTTGATTCTTTGGCATTCTTATTTATTACCTTTGGTATTGCACCCAAATTTTTATTTTGAATATCTTGTAATGGTTGACGACGATTATTTGATTTTGGTTCTTCAAATTTGTTTTTATTTTTAAGTTTTTTTGCTGTATCTGTATCTGTATCAGAGAATATTCGTTTTCGGCATGATATTTCTTTTCCAACACTTTGTGTATTATCTTGTAATGATCCAAGACGTGTTCTATTTCTTAATTTTTTTATATTTGGATGTGCAAAAGCCATTTTAATAAAATTAGTTCTGTCTGTTTTCTACTTTAAAATCGTTGAATTGAATGAATATTTTTGTTTTTAAATTAATATAAACGAAAGTCAAAATAGGTTACGTAAAATAATGAACGAAAACAATTTATTTTGTCAGGGCAGGATTTTATATAATTAACAGATTTAGAGAATATATAATTTTTTGTCACTTAAGTGCCAGTATGTCTGTATGTGCATTTTTATTAGTATGCTAAAATAATAAAATCGCTGAAAAATACTTAAATGCATTTTTTTCGAAAATAGAATCGACTTGTCAAACAGTAAAAGTAAAACAGTTCAAATTAAACAAACTTTAATATACTCAGTTATGTATGTCAATGATTTATCGTAGCTAATTACTAATTGAATCAAACGCTAAATATTATCGAAAATTCTTTTATATTTGTCTTATTATTAGAAAGTTTTACGAAACATTTCAAGTAGATTTTTAGAAAAAATGATTACGTACATTTAAAAACAAAGGAAAATGAACAAAAAAATTTGCGAAATAACTTTTGTTCGAAATATTTACTAAACAATTTATTATATCACTTTTCATATGTTCAGATTAAGTTTTGCATTAGATTTTACACATAAATAAGATACAAAAAACTTTTACTAAAGAAAGCTTGTTTAATAGCGCTTGCTAAAGCAAGCTTGTTTAATAGCGTCTAAAGCAAGTAAAAGTATTTCTTTTATTAATAAAATTTTTTGATAATTAATTTTAGGTTTGTTAGTGGTTAAGTTTATATTTCTTTATTTAGGGCTATTTGATCTTAGATCGTCTATCTCAGCTCTAGTATACTTAGATGATTTACATTTTGTTTTATTTTTTATTATTTTCTTTTTAAATCCAAAATATTTCAGATAACGACAGGCAAAGAATATAATCTATGATAATTTTCTATGTAAGAATTATTACTTTTTAATGATTTTATGAAATTTTAAGAAAATTTTTCTTTAATTTTTTATTTATAATTCAATAAACTTTTTAATTTTCTCATTTTTTCCCACTGTATACATAAATGTGTTTTTTTAGTAATCCAAATGGAAAAGCATTGAAATAACATAAATCATTTTAATTTTTAAATACTGGCAACCACTAATACAGAAATATAATAGTTTTTATATATAAAAACATAAAAATTTTTTATAATTAGACACAAGATACATGTAATTCTTGATATTTAGTTTGTAAATATTTAAAATGATTCTTTACAAAAAACAATAAAGTAAATATATAAATTTTAATGTTGAAAGTTTTTTATATTCGACATATAGTGTCAAACCGTTTTAAATACCGCAATAGAGGATAAATTATTCGTCAGAAAATGTAGTTAATAGTGTTGGTGTAAATAATTAGGGAAAAATCGACCAAACTCCGTAAAAGTCCTGGTAGGGGGCTGGGGTGTTGAAATATACGTAAGTTTTTTGCCATTTGCGGCTAAACTATACATCTTATCAAAAAAAGTTAAATATAAAAGTTTTAGAAAAAGAAAAAATCTGGGCTTTTATAAAAAAAAAAGAATATACAAAATACAAAAATGCAGTTGTATTCATATGAAAACAAAAAATGAACATTTAGATTTGGAATTAATTGGCGGAAAGCTGGAGATAGTTTTAATCTCTTCAAATGAAACAAATACATGGAATCAGAGTTTGAATTATCCTGGGCGGTAAGCTTAATTTTTGGCATCCACATAATCACGAAATTTTTGCAGTTTTTTATTATTCTGTGTCTAAAATTCGAAAACAATGCATCCTATGAGAAAATTGACCATATAAAAATAAGAGTTAAAAATAATGCGTTAAATGAGTTATTAAAAATGAAAATCGGCCAAGACGTTTAGCCGGTATTTTTTCTCAAAGTTCAGCGATTTTTCAACTTTCCTAAACGTTGACCAACCTCAATTTTCAACTTTTATAACTTGAAAATGACGCATTTTACCAGCATCAAAATAAAACTACAAAAAATTATGCCGTTTGGCCGCTATCGATTTTCATCGATTTTCAAAGTTGATTGATATTTTCCTACATCACTAAAAACTTGACTTGAGCTCAATTTTTACTTTTCATTTTTTACTGTACAACTTCTGTACAGTATCCAATTGTAATAAATCTTCGAGAAAACATTTACAAGTAGTGGGCTGATCAAATGTGTTAAGTCTTTTAGTTTAAATTAATTCATTAATTTCTGTTTTTATTTAATTATTTTTCTACTAACTTTTATTAAAATAAACCTAGTCACTTGTTCAGCGGAGGGTCCGAATTTGAAAGAATGTCTTGAGTTTTTACAACAATTTGAATACTCGTAAAAAAGTTAAAGGCGTTAAAAATTTAGGATTGTAAACTTTTTAGCGATGTTGAAAAAAATCATCAACTATGAAACTCTTATAGTGACCAAACGGCTGGACAGATTTGAACTCATTTGATGCATCATTTTATGCACTTTCAGATTAATATTTGACTGTTTTTCCATATGTGCATCGTTTTCGAGTTTTCGGTGTAAAATTAAGAAAACTGCTAAAATTTCATAGTTTTTAGCTGTCAAAAAATAAGCTCAGTACCATGATGAATCAAACTCAGATTAGATAAATTTGGATCCATTTGAAAATATTAAAGCCATAACCAGCTTTCCGCTAATTAATTTCAAACACGGCGAACATTGGGTATCGTTTTACAGGCCGGAATAAAATTATTTCAATTATACATAAAATACTAGTGCATGATCTAGTACTTGAGTGTGCAAAAATTGAGCACAGCTATGTGTTTAAATAAAATATATACCGTGATTATTTTCATATACTATTTAGTTCTCAAAAAAATAATCCACTATTAAGCGCAGCACATATTATACCTGTGATACCAACAGCATTAACTGTTTTTAGTTTTTTTATCGTTCTTACTCTAGTCAATAGATGTAGCATAACTATTCAATAAATTGATTGTTGATGCCGAGGAGTTCTAGCTACAATAATAATGATCTAGGCGTAGTTGAGTGTGCAAAAATTGAGCACAACTATGTGTTTAAATTAAATATACACCGTGATTATTTTCATATACTATTTAGTTCTCAAAAAAATAATCCACTATTAAGCGCAGCACATATTATACCTGTGATACCAACAGCATTAACTGTTTTTAGTTTTTTTATCGTTCTTACTCTAGTCACTAGATGTAGCATAACTATTCAATAAATTGATTGTTGATGCCGAGGAGTTCTAGCTACAATAATAGCTCCTTGGTTGATACTAAGTAGTATTCACTGATATGTTTCTTTTTAACGTCCTCTAGAATGTTTTGGTCAATATAAATATTATGAAAAGTCTATATTTATATAATTTTCTTTTGATTCTTCAAATAATATTTCCATCAAATTACTTGATTATTTTGTTTTTAAGTATTATAGTTTAAAAAGTATTGAACACATAAACCGCGATAGTGGGACCCATATCTCAAAATTTAATTTTTAAATTTAAGCTAAAATTTCCATGAAAAATCCAATAAATTGAGCCTAAACTTCATTTTGAATAGAGTAGAAACATTCCTATTTTTAAAACCATTGCTTGCTATAAAAAAACTTCTGCTGCCTTAAGGGAGATTGATACCTCTGTAATAATTACACTCTTGAATGTAATATACATTGTATTTCTTACCGCGAAAAAAAAAACTACTCAAATATTATGAAATTTGGCATGCACAAAATTGACATTAAAACACTGTAGAAAAATTTTTTGTAATAAAAAATATAATTTTATTTTAACTTTAGAGATTAATGCGAACGTACATTGAGTGTGATTATTGCCATTTAATTTTTTCAGTACTTTACCCAATAGAAATATGTAAATAAAAGGTATTAAAGTAATTTGTCCTTAACTTTATAAACATTTAAATAATTTACTGATCAAATTCTTTTTTCTTGATTCAGATAAATTTATAACACATAACATCTTAATCGATTTGCCGTATAATTTATCGTGGCATAATTATTTGTAGTTACACTTGCTAAGTAGAACAAGCGTTATTAAGTTGATATCAAAACTGTAAATTCGCTAAGATGATTAAAATGTCCTAAAACAAATTTAGATTTAAAGACATAGAAGTTTTTCATAAACGTCCTTAAAATAAAAATTAAAAAAGAAAAGAAAAGAGAATGAACAAGCTGATCCATATGCAAAGCACATATCGATGAAGGCACAATTTAATGATTTTTGTTTTGTGTTACAAGTATCAGCCAAGTCGCGTGCTCATACTTCTATACGTTTATTGTCTGTTCGTCTTCTGATATATAGAAAAAGAGAACTTCTGTTGTATTATAAAATTGTGTACAATTTATTCAAACTGCATTATATCCCAATATAGGCAAATCCAGTTATTTACAATCCAATAAAGGGAATCACTTTTTACATTATTTTATTTAAGTTTGCATATTATAGTGATTGTTTATTTTTATTTTATAGGCAACTGTGTTTGCATATAGGTATATACACTTGCATATTTTCTAATTTCAAAATTTGATCGTATAAGAAAAAAAAATTCAACTTTAGATTACATAAATTTACAATATTACAATAATTATGTACCGATTGTCTACCGAATCATTTACTATATGCCAGTAAAAGGCAAGAGAATATTCAAATGCATGTATACAAAATATGCATATTAAAAAAAAAATGTGTGTTCATAGGACCATTATTAACTCATACAAACTTGTATTATTTGTTTATTCTTAAAAGATCTAATAGCGTAGAGTCATATTAAAATATATATTATTTTTTGGTAAGAATTTTTTGTAAGGTATTCAGTTTAGTTTATAATTGTAATCATACTGTGATTTTCAGTTTGTAAAACGTTCCTTTTGGTTGAAATATTTGTTGAAACTAAATGTGGTAAATTATTATAATTTTTTGAAAATCACTTTGTACTTTTCGAATGTATTTTCTAGTCATTTAAATAAAAACAATATTTGGACAGAGTTTAAATGATACAATGATATATAAAACTCCAAAATTTCAACGTCAATTCAATTTAATAATCCAATTGTTTTATGTGCATTAAAGTTTATTGTGTGATAATACAAATTCCATTGTCTGATATTTTCAATAAAATATTAAAAAGATTTTTGTATAAAATAAACAATATAATATGTTTATATTGTTTATTTTATACAAAATACTCATATCATACATAAAATGTAATAAATAATGCATTTATTAAATAATTTAATACTAGAAGCTATCGAATTAATGATTTTAAAATGTATCATTTTAACAAGACTTTAATAAAATTTTATTCATTTAATGTAGAATAAAGTTATTTTAAAAATAATATTACTACAATTCTTCTTTAAAATATTTTACTATTAAGTAACAGTATAAATATATTTTCATTTGTTGAATAATGGCTGAAAGCAAAAGTCTTATTAGATCACATCTCATCGCTCATCGAAATAGTTAAATAATCTGGGTTGGAAAATTGATCGAACTCTGTGATATTAATAGTTACTAAAAGTGCAATCATAAAATAATTGAAGTGTATAAAAATCAAATGAACTCGAAGCTAGTTGTAACTTCTATCTATCTACATAGGTTAAAAGTTCTCTATTAAATATCGATTGTAGTTTATCAACTATTCATATACCGGTCGTCTTACAAAGAATTTGTTATGCGTATTATACATACTCGATTCATATTTCGTTTAGAGTATTCTATATTCATTACTGTTTGTTTATAAACAGTAAGAATAGTTTATGGTTGTTTCTGCGTTACACCACAATTCAATAGATTTTGACTGTTTATTTTCACAGAATAAGTTACAGAATTTTGACCGTTTAGACCACGAGATAATCAAGCTTAAAGCGATTTTGAGATTCACATTCATTCCATTCAAAGAATATCACAAAATGATCACAAAAAATTATCGACAGGATTGAAAAAAAAACAAATTTAAAGTATGAAGAAATGTTTTAAGTATAAATAAATAAAAATATACATAGTACCGCTCTGTTTTGTTTTTGAAATATTAAAATAAAAAAAATTAATTTTTATCTCTGTTATGCATTTTGTCAACATTGTAATATAGTATAGGCAAATTATATAACATATCACTTATGTTTTTGTCTATAATAATTAATTTGAAGCAAAATAATACATTACATGAGAAGTGAATGAAGAACGATAAGTGATGGCTATGCTGGCTTTAAAGTGATAAAATGAATAAGTTTAATATTTAAATCAGGGAGCTCCTTAATAAAAATACATCTGAAATCGTAATCGAATCATTTTTAAACATTAGATAGAACTTATACTATAATGATTTATACGATTGACTGTAGTAGTGCTAAACAATAACCTAAAAAACAGAAATATAGCACAATTATTACATATTTGTATTTTATTTTAACACAATTGTTTAAAAATATAATATCCGAAACTAACGGATAATCTGAAATAATTTCATATCCGTAACTATATCCGAAACCGTTATGATATTTAATTCCATCACATCCGTTTCCGTATCCGAAATTCTATATACATAACAACCGCGATTAAGATAAAATTAATCAGTTTAAAAGACGATTGGTATAACATGATTACACGGGCGAAGAATAAACAATACTGCAATATATGTGTATTATTTCTCTTTTATTATATACTTACAACAATATATAAATACATTTGATTAAATATCATTATAAAGACAGCCGAAAGAATAACAACGCGGGCCTTATACGAGATGTGTGTCCTTTTTCAGAAACATGACAATAGCCATAGATGTTTATTGAGTATATCTGTATGCTTTTGTAAAGTATTCATAAAAATGTTATTATACTGATACTATTTATCAACACTTATTGTGCTATATGGAGCTGCTTATAATAAATGAACAACTAACTACTCCTGCTAAAACTAAATTAAAAAAGTGAAGAAAATAACAAACAGAAATAATTGTTAAGATACTCTACATATGATTGAGTACCATTGTTTGAACTGTTTTTAATCTTTACGATTCATAACAACACTCTAAATATCTAGTTTATACAGTAATAAATACATATATCATAGTAATATGTATTGCAGTATTATGTTTATTAAACTAATATTGTAGCGAGTCCAAATATTTCACGACAAAAAAGTCAAGAGTTCGGTTATGGATCCTTCGTACTCAATGGACCGATGTTGCTCATTCACAAACTTGATCTTCCCATTTCGAGTCGGAAAACACCATCAAAATGTCAGATTGCTTTATTTTTTCGTTTTTGAGTAATCTTGATGACAGACAAACGGACATGCACTAATTACGTGATTTTATGAACTTCTATACAAAAATTTGGTTTGCACTGTCGATATTCTCTTGCGTTACAAACTCTGGACTAACATTAATTAACTATATATAGGATGAGTATATCATAGTTACATATCATAAATTCAAAATATTAACGACATAAAAAATAGCTAAAAATAAAAAATTTAGTCTTAATTGATATTATCAATATTTTAAAAACAATTATTTTTCAAAAATAGTAGCTTATTTAACTAAGTAGGATTTCTTATTTGTTAAATTTTAGCTGTGTGAACAGTTAGTATTCACTCGCGCCCGTGAATAATTACAATTTAACTGAAATTTATCGTTGGAATGTTTTGCAAATGTCTAACCCCGCTTCCTAATTTTTTTGCGTGAGGAAAAGTGTACGGAAAAGTAGTTTAACTCACTTCCAGAATGGAGTTGTTGAATGGAGTTTTTAAATTTCATCAAAAGTTATGGCTTTTATAACATTTTTGGACTGAAATTAGTGTATTATCTTGTGGTGACAATTCCACAAATTCTGCTTGTGATGTAAGGAAATTAAATTTATTTTGTTAGAAAAATATTGGAGAAAAGAGAACGGTAGTATGATGGTAACAATAGCAGAAATTAGGTAAAATTATAGGTAGATAATTTTTTTAAATAAATATATAATGAAATCGGCAAATGATTGAACAATGTTAGAGCCAAAGAATAACCAATTACTGGAATGGAGAGTCAGTAAACAGATATACAGATTAAGGAAAGATACAGAAGAGTCTCGATTCTTATACAGCCGTTTAACAGATTAATATCCATATCTTTTGTTTTATCTATATTATCAAATGCTCTAATAATATTTGTAGTATACTGGTATAGATAATACAGGTTCGTGTATATTTGTTTATTTGTAGATAATTCTTTGTGGCTGCATTTTTAAATTTTTTTTATTAAATACTTCTTTGATACATTCGCTACTAGATATCGATCAACAAAGATAATCTTTGATTTTATATGGGTGATTTTAGATCAGTCAATATTTTGAATATATATCGAAGCAACAGTTGACATGCTCATATGCTACTATGTAAATCTACATTTAGGTATTCATATTTTGCCAAAAAATTTCTATAAGTATTAATTTTTCAGATAATCTTTTAATTGAAAATACTCTTTATAAAATTGAACAGACATGATGAAGAATAAATAACCAACAATTATTATTTTTTTTATACTTAAATAAAAATCAATAAGTTCAGTGTAGAAACAAATACAGATATAGGATCAAAAATAACTTTGTTAGACAACGAAGCTAGGTGTATAATGTTTAAAACAAACATTTAAAATTCAAATATAAAGGTTTTTAAAAACACTTTTTTTAAAAACACTTCTGATAAATAATTTTAAAATATGTAATAACCAAAATTTTCTTAAATAGTTAATTGGCATAGTGTAGCTATTTCAACGTGTAATGGATATCAAATACCCGAAAACTTTCTTGTGCGAATTCATGCTGTATATGAATTTTATCTCATTTCATTTAGTAATGGGTTTAGAGGAATATAACTGCTCGTATGTATCTTTGCCATGAGTCCAAGGAAATCATCAGGAACTATTTGATTACAGTGTGGGTATATTTGTCATACGCAACCGGCAGAATACTAAATTTCGAAGAATAATGGCAGTTAAAAAAAATGATTTTTTTACTTTGATAAGAATTAAAAATATTTGGTTTGTACTTTTCTTGATCAGCGACGAATTTCTTGCTGTTAATTTAAAAGGTTAAAGACAAACAAAATTTCTTTTCAGGATGAAATGTTAATACTGTTTTTTCAACATATTACAAAAATCGGAAAAAAACATGCCAGAAAAGTTATGTATTAAATTTTGAAAAAATACAAAATTAGAAAAGCTTACTTTCTAAAATGAACGTGTTTAAAGTAAAATTCACTATGGTTTAAAAATCCAAATGATCCTGGTTTGAAAATTTCAATTATTTATTATGTTAAACGATCTTGCAAAAAATATGAATTGAATTCCATACTGATTTTGAATTATTTCTCATTACTTTGCCAATAATTTGCTTTTTGATTTGCAGAGGTGAACTGTTGGTGAATGAAATGGCAAATTATATAGTATTTAAATTAAAAGAATTGTTGAAAAGAATTATGATGAAGTACTCCATCGTATTTATTTATTCGACTTGAGTTTTTTTTTCAGCCTATATGTATGATTTTATTCTCAAGCCTTTTAAAAAAGCTGACGTGCTTTATAATTCTAAAGATTTGAAAAATAAATTTTAATAATAAATTAACCACATATTTCGAACTAATAAATTCCGATGTACTTAGAAACAATTGTATATAATTTCAACATATATTTTTGGTAGCAAATATTTCAATGAATCATTTTGTTGAAAACTATTAACAGCAAACACCTGTATAGACATTAAAGCATCAATTTAAAAATTCCCAAATGTTAAAACATATTAAGGTCCTTATAAATTTAATAGATAACACAAAGGATACAGAAACAACATCCCCAAAAATCAATTAATTGATTTTATTTGAACAAAACAAATAACAGGTGCAATCTTAAACCTTAAAACCACAAACAAATAAAATTTAATACAAAAAAAGTTAGATAAGAAACGATAAATAAACACCTTCCTTTTTTTTAAATTAATATAATTTTTTTTAGTTTAGTTTAGGTTAAGAAAATGAAAGTGAATTTTTGTTGTATACACAAAACCAAAAAACTTTCTTTTTAAATATGTGATTATTATTATAGTGAAAGGGCTTTCTTTCTTTCACTCACTACTTAACTACCGGTATTAATTCATTCTTACTATACCTACTACTTTTAAATGCTTCGTATATTATGTGTTTCATTCATAATTTTTTTTTATAACTATATGCTTATAGTATGAGTAGTGCATAGAGTAAATTCCATTTAAAATGAGCCCAAATTATTAATTAAATACAATAATTTTTAATGTACTAAGTTTTTAGAACGGAATAAGAAGTATATAACAATTTCAAACGTAATAAATGGCATGCACCAACATTAGTTGAGCAATTAATGTATCAATTAACTTCTACTTGCACCCCATGCTTTCCGTTTTGTCAAATTTATTTTATTATTATTTTCTGATTTACGGTTATATGAATTACATTTGTCGTATAGTGAACGTAATTCTTCTTAATTTTTTTATTTCTGCTGTATTGTGTTTTTTCCTCTTTTTCGTATCCCTAATCTTTCTCGCTTCCTAATTGTGTTTCTTCTTTTTTCCCATTCCCATAAATTGTCATCCATTTCTGACCTATGATTCAAATTTCAAGTATCTAGCTCGCTGGAAAGCTAGTTTAAAATCAATTAAAAAATTTCACCCTGGCAGACATAAAAGAAAGTAACTTAATAAAAACATGTTAAAATACATCGTATTGTAATCAGTATATTATCATGAACATTAGATTGGATTGGAAAATGATAAATTGGAATATCTAAATAATATGGTGTGGCTTATCGTAAATCAGAATTTACCATATTTGGAAGAAATGGGAACTATTATCTTCTTAATCTAGTTCGAAAATTTCCGAGATTTTCGAATAAGATATATACTATACCTATGGCCGAATACAAAAATATATAAGTGTCGCTCTTTCTCAAATATAATATAATTTTGTTTCAAAAATCATAGGAATATTTTCTGTTTTTCGTAAACTGGGTATTTTAATGTAAATTGTATTGGATATTTGTGGTTACTATAAGTTTCTCTATCCACTTCACGTGTTAAATAGAAATTTTTTGGTCTTCATTGCTATGTGCCCCTCTTTTAACTTCCACTTAGTTTGTATATCAAATCCTTGGTTGATATAATTTTGATTGAATTGCATGTTCAATTTCTTGTATAAGATATTTTCAAACTTAATCTTATTGGTTATTCATGAAAAATACCTCCTTCCGGTAAAAAGACTCATTTCATTTTGTATGTACTATAATTCTTTATTCAATTTAATAGTAGGTACTCAATGCATTTGCTTTGTTTGTAATTTTAAAATTAACCTAAAATAAATTTAGTAGATTTACTATATTTATAGTAATATATGTATATTTGACTTACTTATAGATGATTCAAGGCCAAAAAGAAATTGAATGACACAGTTTCATTTTTTAAGACACTTTTTTGTAGTACTGACCTGATTACTTATTTATAAAAAACTTTCTTGTTTGAAATAGTTAACTGAAACGAGATTATAGTACAAATATTATATTAAACGGAGTGAAAGTTATTTTTGTTTAATTTTTTATGAGTACCTACGTCGAAAACATTTGCGAATGATTGAAATTTATGTTGTTTTTTGTTTTGATACTGAAAATATCTATTCTACAATTATTTTGCAATAATATTTCAATGCTGGCTAATTGGTGTAGTTGCTAGCATAAATTTATTAACAAGTAGTTAATCCTAAATTTGGGGTACTGAGCACATTTTTTTTTTTGAATATTTGCGCACTATTTGAATTACAAAAAATTGCATCATTTAACATCCATATTATGTATATACACCCACGTATAATCAATCTTAAAGTTTTATTTATACACAATAACTTGCCATAACAATAGGAAAATTGTTAAGCTAGGTTTTGCTAAACTTTTCAATGAATATGTTTAACTACAAGAAAAATACACTAAAATATAATTTATTACATAGATATGATCAAATAAAAAATTTTATGGTAAAATAATCCCAATATTGAGTTGAAAATAACCTTGCAATTTTCCATTATGACTTATACGATTGACTTGATAGTTATAAATTGTATATTGTAATGAAAAATTGTTAAAAAACTATTTAATATCAACATTTTTCACTTAAAAACATCTAAGTATACAGGATTGAATGATAAGTATTTAGCAAATTATGAATGCATTTGTTATTCTATTACAGCAGTCTGTTAACATCATTTCTACGAATGTGCAAAACTTTTAAACTACTTTACGAGTATTTATAAATTTTTGGAAAACAATAGTCGAAGTATTAAGAATGGTCCCATTTATAAACATTTCTCCTATCAATTAGTGTTTCGGAGAAATATCGCTCGAAATACTGATAATTTTTCTATTAATAGCCGATATCTCGTGAAGGATAAATTGATTGAAGGATAACGTGATTTTAATGAAATTTTGTATGCATTTGTTAATTTAAATCTTGTTTCGGAATAGTTAGGAAAATTGCAAAAATCGTAATACTGAATTGCGAAGAAAATCAAGTGATCTGCTTACAGAGAATGTGATTTTTAAATAAAGTAAGACAAATCCGGAGATTCAACTATTTAAGTTAATATATTCGATAATTTATATTTTACTTAAATATTTTTTGATAAAATTTGGCATGCATACTCGGCGATAAAAAGAAAACGCCCGAATCTTATATTATTAATAAGATTTAAAAGTTCTTGATTTTTATGGAATATATGATAATGTTTTTACTTAAAAACCAAGTTCATACTTTATCAAAGAAAAATTAAATGTGAAAAGAATTAAACACACCATACAAATTGTGTGTTTTATAATATTAAATAGGTTATATTAAATATATTATGTAGTTCAGTATATATGCGTGATATTCCTTAACGTTGATCAATTGAGTTTTGTAGAAATCGATCATTCTGAAATTTACTAAGAAATCTAAACAGAGTCTTATTACGTAAATCTGAACTAACAAATCATAACAGAGACTTATAATGTAGTGAAGATGTAAATAGTACATTTTTTCGCATAATATCAAAATTTCAAATCTATCGGTAAAACTGTTCCGGGCATTATAACTATTTAATTATACAATATCCATATTAATTAGAAATTATTTATGATGTCCGGACTGAAAAATGTCAATATGAAGAGGCGTATCATGATATAATAATAATTACTGCAATTAACCGCCCTAAAAATTAAATTAACTATACTTTGTACAGGCAAAGGTAAAACTGATTTTTTGGATTTACTCATTCGCCACTTTTATTACATTTTCATGTATTGCAAAATATTGTGTATATGTGGACGTCTCTTATCTACTTCCTGTGATTCGCATAGCTACAATTATCGAACGTGTAGTTTTGGTTCTTATTTTTTGACAAATATATTTTCAAAATTTGTATATATATCAACATTTTGGAATTTACTGACAAATTTTGTTTCGTGTCCGTTGTCTGTGAAAATCATTCAGACGAACGCGCATAACTCCACAACAAATGAACGAATATTTATAAATTTAAGGTAAACAATATTGGAGATATTCAGGACGGTCCCATATCAAAACCAGCATCAGCTATCTTGGAATTACCGTTATGAGTAGCACTCGGAAGTTTCCTCTTTTTTGCCACTTAAATGTCAATATCTCATGAACCATTTTCCCGATTTTGATGAAATAACATATTTATATGCGTCGTATAGATTTACTTTCTAGAAGATCTAGGTATTCTAGAATTGGATGGTTCTAGAGTGGTCCGAACAAAATGAACGTGACAAGTATAAAATCAGCCTACTACTGCCACTGAAAATTCTATGTTCTGTAAATGTATTTTTTACCTCATATCCAAATTGTAACTTAATCGGTCAAGCTGTTATATTCGATAACGGGTGTTTTTATATCATTGTAGTTATATCATTGAAGAGAATTTTGTTTCGATTGTTTATTTCAGATACCGAGAGGGGGTAGGGAGTTTAACAGGAAAACGAAAAAAATGAAATTGTTTTCGTAAGCTTAATGCTACAAAGAATTTTATATGCTCATATCCAAACGCTAACTCATTTGTTGAATATGTACTGGACATACAGCGAATTATGTGAACATATTCGTACATCTCGATGAAGTTTTGGCAGGGTATTTTAGAATCATATTGTGTCACACAACCATATTGTGTATTTTATTTATATGTAGAATAATCAATCTTGAATGTTCTTTGTATACATATTTAAGTACTACTTATTTAACTTAGGTAGTGTATAAAATAGTTATTATTTTTATGAATATGATATTATATTCAAGGAAGGTGAACGAGTTTTCATAAAGAATTAATTAATTATTCAAATTTTATCAATATTATAGAAATTATATTTTATTCTTTAAATGAATCTTTTTTTATATTAAATTTGTTAACTGTTTTAATGAATTAATTATAAGCTCAACAAGACTTCTTATTCCTCAGGATTAATGCAACCAGAAAGCATGAAATTATAGAAATGATAGTAAATTCTTTAAATGAATCTTTTATTATGGCTGTGTTAATATTGAACTTTTTCATATGACCTATTTGAATAATTTTTATACGATTTTAAAAGGAATAAAAAAACTTTCGCAAAAAAGTATATTTATTACCTACGTTCATAATATCTAACATATAATTCTCAAAAAATAAATAATGCCTATTCCAACAGAAACTTAATTTTCTATAAAAACGTTAAACAGTAAAATAGATAATTTTTCTTTTTTTCCGATCTATTTTGAAAAAAACTCTGAGGGAAGTAATGTTATTTGGCCCTTAACAATGCACCTCTCAATAAAGGGTCGCTTTTATCATTATGTAACCTACTAACATATTAAACCAAAAAAATGTGAACAGTTCCTTATTCAACCTATTAATTTTGAATATTTTAAATAGACTAATTACGGTGTTTGATCCTCATTTCAGACGGAATACTAGTGATTTATTTAAATGATTTTAAGGAATGTGTTTTGCAAGTTTAATACTACCAATGTCATCTAATATCAAGCGCTCTTGATTCAAAGCAATCAATTTTACAAGTATAAATAATAAGTCAACCAGTTTAATAATAGCTAAAAAGTGAGTATCCAAATTTTTTTGGTTTTTACGTCATGAAAACGATATTTTGACAAATAAACTATCGAAAAAATATTTATTTAAAGCAACAAATTTTTCATTAAATTTCATTATATTGGGATTGTTTTTTTGATTTTTTTTTTTTGAATACAGAGACCTTGTCTCCACGTATTATAATTATAACATAATTATTCTGTAGAACTATTCATACTATCTTAATTTGTTTTTATTTCGAAAATTATATTTTAAGAATACTATATACATTTTTCTTTTTTTTTTTATCTGAAATCAGAAATCTTTCATATTGAGTAATAACGTTTGGTGAAGTAATTTAGATTTTATTTATAATGATGATATCAATTTTTTAGCGAGTTATCAATTTTTATATTTTTAAAAATGGTTAAAACAACAATTGTGGTCAATTGTATGGAAATTCATATTATGATGTCAGTGTTGTAATTGAATAATTTTTACTTTGCTAGGCAGTGGCGAAGTAACTAAAAACCATACAAGTGAGTTATGACTTTTTGAAAACAGTTAATGTTCCATTGGAAATTTTTCTCAAAACAAGATTTTTGAAGTTATCTAACTATAATCTTATTTTAAATTTCTAACTTTCTAAAAATTGATTTTTCTGTATAAAATTATTTACTTTTCAGGTCTATCGAAGACAATAATTTTTGTTTAATTGTTTTAATTTGTATCTCGGATAATCGATGGGATGGCTTGTATAGAACATATCCTTTGACATAAAAATAAATATCTCAAAGGCTTTAATCAAAATTAAATTTTCTATTTTCTGTTTGATATGTGCAATTTTTTTTGTAACACTTTTTAAATTTTACATAAATTCTCCACTGATGTTAGAAAATTCTAAATATACACATTAATCTTCCATGATTCTTGTCTATGATTCACTTATACAAGTATATTCATATCTAATACTTAAAATACCGTAAGCTATGTAAGGGATAATCAAGGTTTATTTTGTAAATGCCTGTCTATTAGTCTTGGTGCTCTAAAGAAAATCATGCTCTTAAGCAAATCAGATATTTTAAAATATCTGTCTAAAAATTTTTATATTTTATTATAATAATTATCTGGGGCTATCATGTAGGTAATGGATAAAATGTTTTTGAATATGATATATAAGCAATAATAAACAGGAAGATATTCCTCCATTTTTATGGACATAATTGAAAATTTTTCGGACATTGTAAAAGAGAACGACTCGAACGAGCAAATTTTCGTTGGGTAAAAGGTTTGTTATACTATCCCTGATTAAGCAATATACCAATTTATGAATGGGTAATTATAATAGCCATAATATGCTTATAGACACCGGGTCAGTACTATATAAATTGATGGATTGTAATTTATAGATTTCGCTTTGCATCTTGTAAATTATTTTATAAAAGTTGTCAAAAATGATTTTTCTCATAACTAAGGTCATATGAAGCTCTTTCTTATTTAGAAGCTTTTTCACCGTATTTCATTAATATCGAAAATATCTCTTTTATATAGTTTTGACTCACTTGAATAAAACTTGATATTGACTATGTACTACAAGAAAATTATTTTGTTTAACAAAAATATAAAACCTTCACATTGTCAATTAGTTAAGATCAAAATACAGAATATTCAGACATTGTTTATATAATATTTTGAAAAGATAAATAAATAATAAATATGTATAAATATATAGACGACATCATAAGTTATAGTAATATTTAACAAGACGCTAATTATAATGTTTCCTTGCATTTTGACCTTTGACATGAACCATTTCTAGTGCTGATTGAATGAAGTATTTATGCATGATCTTGTTTGCAACTTTTAATAAATAAACATTATGTTTTAGTTCAACTTGATGTGAGTCTGCTTATCTTTTGGGGTGTTGTACCGACGAATTAATAACAAAAGAAATATTACTATTATTACCGAGTTATTTTATAAATATGAAAAGTACAAATTATAATTTTTTAATGTAATGTAAATACACTGCTTTTAATCTAATATCAATACTGATCGGAGAACATATAAAGAGTTTTCTAAATTTGCGAGAAAAAGTCTGTTAAAAATTTGTGTTTAGATTTTTCTGAGTTAAGTCAATACTTTTTTATGTTGCTTGTTTAGATGATTAACTAACCACATAATAAGTTAGCTACATACAAAAATATCTGCTTTTTGGATTTTAAGAGTGTTGATAATTGAGTCAAATTTAAATAAAAGAAGTAAACAAATTTTCCTAATAAGCATTAAATATTTCTTTATTTTAAATTAATTACCTAGCCTTGGTATTGAAACTCAAATAATACTGGAGTAAACACTCATTGTGTATTACCGTTTAAAAGTATTTAGCTGCCTCTTTGAGACGCAATTTCAACACAAAATTTCTGTTAATTCAGCATAATTTTTTGTGTTGTAATCAACATTAAGTTTGTGTGGACCGTTCTTTCTTTCTATTATTATAATGATGTGTTTGATGTATATCATATAAGATGGCATATTAAAGGCAAAGCTTAGAGTAGGTGCATGTCCCATGATTTATACTTCGGGTACGATTTATACTCATTTTCTTTATGGAGTCCAAAACAGTATTTAACCGTTCTTGATTTTGAGTAAAGTGATGTATGGTGATGTATGTCTATCAATTAACATGCTACTCACGTTTGTGGCTTATTTATACGAATGTTGTCCTGGTTTTACAAATTCATTGACAACATCGGTTTATAAGCTCTTGATTGGGTAATTAAAAAACTTAGTTTTGTTGAATTGTGGACTAAATAATTATGATTCTCTTCCATGTCTAATGTGTATGTTGTTTATTATTACGATATGCACTACCTTTGATAATATTTTATGGTATTAGGTAAATAGAATAAATCAAATACGTACTAAGAGTAGCTCTATCTCATCTACAAATTGATGGTATTCAATCTACATTTTGAATTTTGATGAGAATTTTTATTTAAAATGAGTCCTTCTGAATAATCTATATATAAAATATAAAGTGAAAGGTGTCATGTTCTTAGCTTTAAAGCTTCCCATTTAAGTTACTTTTGTACTTATTTGATAAATATTTGATAAATATTCAATTTTTATATCAGGTGTTTGAAGTCCTTTCTGTGTTATCATTGTCATTTTATTGCACAGAAGAACCATTAAAATATGAGTCATAATACACATTTCATCGAATTATTGCGATTGTATGCAATCTCCTGTCTGTAATATTGTTTCTTTTCATAAAACAATTTATTCATTAAAATATGTCTTGTGAATGTTCATTTTTAGATTCTTACTGTTTCAACAACAAAAAATTATCAGATTTAAGTGTTGTTAATGCCTACTTTATACTGACGATTTTATTCAACATTAGGAGTGTGTCTCAAATGGCTCTGTTATTAATTATTTAATAAGTAATGACTACTCCAAATAATTTAATTTTCAATTTTAATGAAATTTTCAAATAATATTAAAATAATCATAATATTAAATTAATTTATTGTATGTTTTTTTCTAATTTGTGCAATACATAACGATCTAAAATCTATTTACATAGTAATAACGCATTATTTTCGGTAATAAATAACTCTAAAAATATGTGTCCAACTGTGATGACACTTAGCATGCACAATCTCAACTTGAAATCGCAGGACCTGGAAAAGTGGATTTAGGCTTTATGCCGTCCTAGGCCCGATCAAATGTGGCGCCCTTTTCGCTTTACGAAAGTGATTTTAAAAACATTAAATTTTAAATTATTGCATTTCAAAATCAAATTTTTTTAGTAGTAGACTTATAGTAGTTTTCATTTCACTGTAATCTCAAACATTACAATAGTGTCTTTTTCTTGCTTTAGCTCGTGCGAATACATCGATGGTTAAATTATTTTACTCAATTTCTTACACCAACTAATCTTCTAAATATCTTAAGGATTTTCCCAATAAAGTCAATTTATAGACACATATTTAGAAATGTCGTCTAATCGTAGAATTTTTTTTCATACCTTGGCGACACTAATTTTTGAAAAATTTATCAGTTAAAACTTGCATATTATAAGATTTCATAATTTTGCCACCCCCAAAATAGTGACGCCCTAGGCCTGGGCCTCACGTGCCTAAGTGGAAATTCACCTCTGAGGACCTGTTAATTAATATAGGTAATTTGTGATACTACCTAATATATATATATATATTCGTGGTTCTAGCAATATGGTCCGAAATGTTTTCAGAAGTATACCACCTTTTCTTAAAAAAGCAATTGTTCGTTCGCTAAAAGAAATATTCAGCGAATTGTCAAGCGAGACAAGCATATAAAAATTAGTGTCAAGGTTTGGATAAAATTTTTAAAACCCGAATTACTATGAAAGAAAATTTCTCTGTAGAATTGAAAAATCAGCGCTTTGGGTGTTTTAAGATATTAAAGATGTTTATATAGTTTTAGAAATAGATAATCGGAAAAGCTTCTTGAAAGCAATATTCTACAATATAATAACATGTAACAAAATTTCAAATCTCAATATATAATTTTTCACCGACGCAATGGTTTTTCATCGATGTGAAAAATTATTAAAAATGCACAAATCTCTGTTTTGTTTATGAAATGTCAAAAAATATATCAAGATCAAAGTAAAACAAAACAAATATTTCTATATTTTACCATTTGTCTTTTTCTGGAATACTGATATTTACTGAAAAATTTACTTCTTGAATGCTTTAAAATATACTCTCGACAATTACTGGATAATATAATTATTAAAGAAATAGAAATAAATATTACCTTTGATGCAAGAAGCTGTATAATTGTAATCCGATTTTCGAATGGAATAGTTATTTGATCCTGTATGGTGAACGGGACAGAAAATGAGCTCCGGGTTCCTTATCCTGTCGTAAGAGAAGAATAAGCAGCCCATCCTGGTAAACCCTCAGGTTGACTGGTCTGTGATATCTAAGAAGTCCCAAATTCTTAGAAATATCTTTGGATAATCAAAATAAAATATCAAACCAATATAAGAATCTAAAAACGTGTACAAAAAACTTGCTTCGTCTTAATCTTCATAAAACGTAAACTACTGGCGTATGAACTGATTCTGTTTAAATTTTGAAATTAAACTTGGAGTTTTTGAAGCATTTGATATCGGCACATAAGAACGATGTGTGTATCAGGAACTTTGAGGGAAGTGGATTCCTATGAACAGATACACCAAGTTTAGACAGTTCCTGAGTGAAGGTAGCAAATATTTATTAGTAAAGAATATGCAAACTTTGCATAAAAGATTTCTTGAATGTATTGTTTCGATTATAATATACTTTTTTGCCATTACTAATTTTTGATATATGATATCTTCAATTGTGAATGTTGAAATTTTATTAGTTTTATGCTAAAAATTAATAAGATTTTTATTTATGTGCGCTATTATATTTAAGCTTATATTACATTTACTTAGCTAGCTTATACATCTACATGTACTATAAGATTATTGAATCTGATGTTGATAAGCATTTAGCTCAGTTTTTATTAAATAATATGTACTTATATGCCGTGGTAGATATGACCTTTTAGACTGAATTGAATAATTACCTGATTCACTATATTAATTATTAACTCTTTGCTCATGATAGGGCAAATATACATAAAATAGGTGCAAGCGTCAGTCGAAATTAAATATGTTTGCAGGTTATCCATCTTACATATTATATAATATTTTTCAAATAAAAATCATTTTAAATTCAATATAAATTATATTATTAATTACTTACCTATTGCATACAATTTTTATACATGCTATTATAATAAAACATACTTTTTTTTGTAGAATTTTTCGAAAAATACACAAATAATTCATGGTTGCCTTGTATTCTGAAGTATTTTAATTACGTATTCTATTGTATCAAACAATTGCAATAGCTATCTATCTATTATATGTGAAGTATCAAAATTCGCTATTTTTAATACCCAATTAAATTATTCACACTCAAAACAAGAATAAAAAATAATCTCTTTAATCGGCTTATTGTGTTAATCTTTTTATGAGAAATGTTTTGTCATTTTTTTCATTAACGCGTTGATGATAAGTTTATAGTGTATGGATAACGTCAACACGTTGGCGAAAACGTATATGAAAACATATATTCGGTTGTTACAATTCGTATATTTCAAAAAGTTGGTATTTTTGGAAAAGAGAAAACAAAATAAAATAAAATTTTTCTATTTCGTTTCACATTGATATTTTCGAAGATTTATCCTTAAAAGAGCGAGAGATGCAATTAAAATTTAAATTTATACATGTCCTTCAACTATGGAAAAAAATTAGCAATTTTGAAGTTTTTCGTCAAAATAGGATAGGAAATCTATAAAAATTTAAAGTTTTCGTGTTTTCACGACAATGCCATTTCATTTCTGGTATGTATAAAACAAATAGGTTGGTTTTTACAATTATTTATGTTTAAAGCATGGTGGCACACTTTTAACCGGATCAGTGGTCATGTGAGTAAAGACAATAATACCTTCACCCGTATTACTACTGAGACTACAGGTTGCAGGTTCAAATCCAGGAGGTGGCAGTTTCAATTACAATAAATAAAAAGAGCGGTTGGTTTATCATATTGTCGTCGCTCGGATAAGAATGAAGTTACCGATTCCCCCAACAATATAATTTCCACCTTGTGTTAGAAGGTCTCTTTGTCTTTAGGTGATGAAGTTTTCAAAAAGAGGATACACAGAACCAAAAGGACTAAGTATAAGAGAAGCGGTTGTGGCACATCCTCTATTTGTAATATAGTTCTGAAAAATTTACATACACCGGCATACAATCCAATTATGATTCACAAGGTGTTTACACAATACTAAAATTTAACTTATGTTATATAATTGTATTTAAATTAAAAATCTCTTTATTTTATTTCATTGAAAGTGTAGTACTAACGTGCGTTCGACCTACGTTGAAATAAACGCTAGTGTGACACGCTCCATTTATTTCTGTTTAAAACTGAAACGAACGACGGATTCTACATTCGTTGCTGCGTTGGAAGTGTTAAAGAGGGCTTAAAGCGTAAATAAATGATGTTTTGATTTCGTTTTCAAGGCGAAAAGAATAAAATATCTAAAGTATATGGGTATATTATTTATACACCTACTCATTTAAGATAACACTAAATATTATTGTGAATATAAAAATTTTTATGCTACGTAAGTACAATATAATTTCTGTTGACATTCGATAGCTTTGAGAAAAATATAATTAATTTTTTCATTTTTTGGCCCAATTGAAATATTTTTAAAACTAAAATTTTTAGAAACTTTTTTAGCGATTCTATGTGATTAGATTACTGATTAATATATAACTGGAAACGGAGTCTGAACCACAAGGGGAAGGATATGATGCAAATACATTATTTATGATATTATAAGTAAAATAAAATTCAAATATACTTTAAAATGTTGTAAATTCTGACTCGTATTTAAATTAATTCTGCGGTTATATGAGATTTATAAACAAATTCCATAGCACATCCACAAAGGATGTTAACTTTATCTAAGCAAAGAGTCAACCTTAGACTAATTTTTCTTTGGATTTCGTGTCTTTTTTTAGGTTTAGTAAAACAATTATCCAAAGCCTGATTATTTAAAATTATTTTGTATTTCAACATTAATGATGAAAAATTTACTGATAATCAACTAACCTACTGTAAAGTGTTTATACTTCAAGACGAGACAGGTATATGTTAATAAATATTGATTACAGTGATCTCGTGTCGTCTTAGGATGTCCCATAAAACGATATTTAATAAAAAATTTTCGAGAAAATAAAATGTTTTAGAAAATTAATCAGCAAATTTTATTAAAAATTTTTCAAACAAAGCGGAAACTGAATAGCCCTTGAAAGCCAAATAAGGTGACTGATATTTTCAATTTTCAAGGTCCATGGTATTAATTTTCATATTTCAACTTTAGTCGTATTTCCTTTTGATTCATCTTTCTTGTTTTGATACGAGTAATATTTCAGAAAAATTTTATGTTTTTCTTAACTTTTTCTATATTAAATTCCCAATGAAATGAAAATGTGATTAAGATTACAATTTATTTGAATATGTTACAATATTAATCCAGAAATATTATGCGATTAAAAGTTATGCGTGTTTCTAAAGATAAAGGAAAATAGATTTCCTTTATGTAAAAAAATGAATTGAATAGTACTGAGTTAGTTGTTTATTAACTTGTATAAGATTGGTGGTCAGCATTTCAATGTTCAAAATTACTGAAATAATAAAAAAAAGTAACAAACATTAAGTGGATATTGTATGCATTGTTATTATGTGGATTTTTATTTGTGTTTGTATAAGGCTTTGCAACCAATAAACTTTTAAAAAGCAAGGTTTCTAGTTGTGACCCGCATGGTCCATCTGACGAACATCCCAATGAAGAGAATAAAAAAAACAATTATTTGTTTATTATTATAAAAAGTAAATAATAGAATAAACACCTCGGATGAAAATGGTTTCAGACGAAAATACGAACCGATCTGAACACGTCATGTTTTTTAAATTAAAAAATACACGTTATTTATGGTGTTTTAAGGTCTTTAACAGATTTAATTTAATTTATCGAAGTTTAACATTCATTTTAATCGGAATAAATTATAAATTACATGATAAAAATCGGGTATTTTTAAATTTACGTGCGTTTTTTTTTAACCGGGACTATATACATACATATACATTTCTCTAAAAACGTTGGATTTTGGTTTTATTGATCCTAAAACGTATTGAATTGTCAAAATTTGGGATTCGAAAAATAAGCCCCATTACAAGATATTCCTTCAGAGATGTTAAAAATATATGAGATATAGTTTTGATTTTAAATAAAATTTATATATATTATTATTAATATTAATATGTTACTAATTATTTTTAAGGGATAATTCACTTATTTTACACAGTTCTGCGTGCCAATTTTTGTTTTATGTAAATAGATTATTCAAATCATCTTTAGCATTTTCATAAAACTATGCTAATACATTAGCATATATACAGATTACAGACAACCACTTACACAGACAGATTGCAGACCTAACTAGTACAATGTATGTTATTGTTCAACAATAATAATTATAATAATAATATTTATTACTCTTTTGCTTATAAAGAAATTATGTATTTACTACTAATCAGTAAATGATCCAAGGAGAAATGATAAAAAGGAATGCATCTAATTATATATGGCTGTCTAGCCATCTAAGAATCTTATTACTACTTAAAAGTTAAAAATTTTTGATTATTTTTTTGTTTTTTAATTTATTTATTTTTTGAGCTGCTGAAATTTTATGATTGCAGAAATATTTCAATAATCAACAATTGAAAGTTAGATGGTATATAAATATCTTTTAAAGTCTTCTATATACAATGTAATTTGGAAGTTTAACTGTTTGCTCTGAAGTAAGGTTAGATTCATTAATACATATTCCCAAAGGTTTCCCTGTTTGAATGATATACTTGATTTTTTCCAGATGCTGACAGAAGCCATTAGCAGTCCATTGTATAATCTGTTCTATCTTCTTCGTCTTCATCTGGCACAATATTTTAGATATGATTTTTCAAGTTGACCATTAAGAAGTTTGCAAATTTGTGTACCTTTTTACTGTAAGGATTTTAGCATTTCTAGTAATGATTTCGTTTCTTTGGTGTATTTATTTGATAGTTCCAAAAATTTTTCAGTACCTTCAGCTTTATTAAAAAAATTTTATAGTTTTGTTAAGGATAAAATAAACTTGGAGGTTGGATCATCGATAGTCTTTTTTATGTTGTCAATCGAAGGATAATTTGTCATTATGAAGTATTTTTGGTTTTTTATATGTATTTTTTTTTCGCTCGTTACTGATATTTCTGATTAGTCATTCGGGTGGTAAAAGATCTTTGTTTTTGGGAATTAAATTGTTCTGGTAGAACGTAAAATCATCCCTACTTGACGCTGAATTATACGGCATTGCTTGGTCGATATAAAGATGAAGCGTACAAATTTTTGATTTACTCAAATCATAAATAATAGATTAGATTAACTGGTACTTCATATTCAGGTCAAATTTTTTTAATTTTATTTTATTCCTTTATTTATTTACTTTGATTATCAAGTGATTAAACTAGAAAGCTGAAATACAAACATTTTTCTGGAAAAAAATTTGTTTTGTATATAAAATTGTTTCAACAAAAAGCAAATGTATGAAATGTATGAAAACGTTTTTTTTTTATTGAATAAAATGTAATACCAATAAAAGTAGATTGTATACGAAATGGAGTATGAGCAATTATCGAAGAAATATATTTTGTTCGTAGAAATCCAATTTTCTATTGGTAATTATGAAACTAAAAAGCTACTTGGTCATTTTCAATGAGAAAGAAAAAAAACGTTTATTTTTTCAAATAACTCTGATTGAATTGAAAATGTAACAGTAAGTAGAAAGGACTTAAAAAAACAAAACTTTAATAGTACCTAGAGGTGCTTGTGCCCAGGGGATGGTACCACCACTTCAAGCAAAAGTGTATGTTTAAAAAAGATAAATTAATCGACAGAGAAATGATTAGTAAGCAAAAAGTGCAATTGAAGCATATCGAAAGTTAACACTGTTCCAAGTTATAAGCCATTGAAAATGCCCGTTTTTTGTCAAATAAAACATTCATTAGTATTTCTGGAATAACTCACAAAATTGCCATCTTGGATTCTATTTTATTAATATTTGTTGAAATACAACAGGTTAAAGGTTAAACTGTCTTTTTGCCGGCAACATCATTTGGAGTATTTAACTAAAATAAGTCAAACATATTACGTTTTTGAAAAAATTTGTCTTACAGTTTTTAAAATAATTTCAAAAACTCTTAAACCAAATTATAAGCCATGAGCACGAAAATTGATGGTGCTATAATCGAATAAAAGTTAATAAATAACTCGACAATTCGTTGATTTATTATAATTCAATACATCTTCATACTAGCTTTCTTGAATAATTTAAAAAATAAAGTGGAAATTTCACATTTATTTTGGATTGAACATTCGGATTGCCAATGTAAGTTGATTTATTTTTATTTCGGTATTCTCAAATAAAGTACAAATTGAAATAAAATTTCTCAATCATTATAAAATTAATTTTACAGTTTTACTACAAAAGTGTAATAAAAATAATTCATGCCCGGAAGAATTTTACAAATCAAAGATAATAATTTACATTACATTGCATCTTCACAACATTGTTACGTGTATTATACTCGTACTATACATAGAGAGCGACTGTTTTGCATCACAGTGTTTAAATGTCAAGGAATTCTTGTTTGATGAAAAATTCTTATGATGATCTGGTCAGTAATTAATAATTAATTTTAATACCATACATGTTTTTTATTGAATTTTTATTCTTTTTTACATTACTTAAAATATACAAAATGCATTTGAAATACTTTTATCTCAATAAATAAATGAATTAGAATAATAAGAAAAAAATACGTTACAAAAATGGTTTCACAAAAGTTTATTATGCTTTTATATATATATATTAGTTTGGTAGAGGAAGTGCAGTAAGTATATTTGGAATACTGCACGTAATTTGGAATTCGCGGGAATCCCAATTTATTTAAACGTCTTCCAAGTTTATCGTGGTAAGCTTGATGTCACATAATTGACGAAGTCAATGAAAAAGTACTATAAGCGAATCTCCATTTTGATATTTCTTCTGATCGACACACAGGAACGACACGTCAACTTTTTCGGCTAGAATGCAATCTTCGATAATCATTTGCCATAATATATAAAATCTTTATGAAAATTACGTTAAATATTCAATGAACCCTTTAGATTATTGTTCTGTTTTGATTTTGTGAATATTTTTAGAAATGAAAATCTGACAATGATTTCTTTGTTAGGAGTTCAACCTTTTAATTTGGATAACGAAAGTGAGAATAATTTTAGAATTAAAAATAATAAAATACTTATATATTTTGGAATAATTTTTATACTAAGTATATTACATAACAAAATTTATTATTAAAGCTGTTTCTGAAACAAAGAAGGTTGTCAATCTATCAATGTTTTTTTCGCTGAAACTTTTCAACAACTTTGTAAGTTTTTATAAAAATATTAATTTTTTTTTTACTGTTTGTAGTTTTTATGATTGTATTATAAGTATCCAAATTCTTTATTTACAGTGGTACTGATTTAGCCTAGCACTGTGCTTAGAAAAATGATTAAACTAATATACGTTTTTATTGAAACTATACCAGACAAAACTGAGAAGATACGAGACCAATTGAATCGAGACTTAGAAAATTTGTCTCAATCTCGTCTTCTGACATCTCGTCTCGTGAGAAGCTCTATTCAACTCTCGTGTATTTATTTTGGAATTATACATTCGTGTAAAGAATTAATTCCAAATATTTAGGAACAGTAAAAACTTTAAATTTTGATTCGATTACAATAGTTTATTTAATACTGTTTTTTTTTTGTAAAATTAAATTAATACTAAACTAAAAATATATAGTTAGTTATAAGATCATTGGATATAAATGTGGAGGATGAATGCTTTGGTTATAAGAGAAGAAACATCATCGGCCACAAATGTCATAGACCCTACTTGTTAGCTAGGTTCTAGGCTATAATATAATGGAATCTATATAAATATGTTTAGTATATAAAATATAGTTGGTATATAATATATAAATATTTCTAATTTATTATTTTTTATTTATAAAAGAAGATTATACATAGTTTTTTTTTTTTTTTAATGAATTTAGTGGGCAACAGAATATTTTTAAAGTTTATTATATAGTTAACTTCTGGTTTCATTATGCAGCGTTATGTGCGATGTATAATTTGATTCAAAATAATAATAATAATCAAAAAATATACATTTTATAACTAAAAATTGCTTTGTTATTGACATATTTGCAATTAATGTAAGTTTTTGGGTCTTTTATACTCCAATACCAATCAAAATTCTGATAGTATTGTGGATTTACACATTTACCATTAAACATAAAAAGAATACAGTATTTCTCGGTACTTAACTGCTATGAAACACCCTAGCGTTATGGAAAAAATCCTCTTTTACATACAGATTCCTACTTGTGAAAAGCAAATTTATACTTTAGAAATTCAGAAATCAGAATTAGGTGTTTTATTTCATAATCAAAACGCCTCAAGAAAATTACTTGAGAGGATTGTTTCTGTAGCTATATGATACTTTTTTAAATGTCCCTAGTTACTGATGATATTCCCGGTTTATTTAAACTCAAGTTTCTTCATAGAAGCTATTTCATTCTTAATTTTCATTGTCTCTCTAGTTTCTATGTATAATGACGATTGATTAAACACTAGATGCAACTACTTATTTTAAACTGTAAATAAGGCTAACAGTAAGTTTCAATAAGTTTTACACAAATCGTATACTTTCAGATCACTTCGTTTCATATTTGAAAACGTTTATTGGAGCACGAAGTTAAACAACGGTGTGGAATAAAATTATTATATACGAGGATATATAAAGTTTTGTAAAAAAATTGTATTATAAGGTGTGCATAGAATCACGTAATATGGCCCTTTTCGTTGTCAGACATTAAGTCTAGTGTGTGTTTCAAACTTACAAAGTCACGTTAAGTTTTTTAATCTTTAAGTGTTATAATTCACCGTAATTAATCTTCATAGAATTCACTGTATGAACTCTTAATTCTATATATTTGAATAATGTTAATTCATAATTCAAAGACTGGTAATAAACTATGTTCCGGATATTTAAACAGATAACACAGTAAGTTACAGTTTTGACAAGTGTTTGAATTCAAGACTTCAGAGATGTTGTATTCAAGTTATACAAAATTAAGCTTTTATAACGGTTTCCAAATTTTACCAAATTTTTAAAAAGTTATATTTTTTACTTCTATTATTATTATTATTCTATAATATGCTTCAACTTCTTACAATACACTTATTATTTATCTACGAATGGTTTGATGTTTGGAGGTTTTAAAAGCAATAGATACAATGTTTACATATGTACTCCTTAAAACACTATTCAAAATAGAGATGGACTATGAACTATTTATAAACTGGACAATGCATGTAACATAATATACGCCACCATGGCCATGGGACACCATCACGATGTTAGAACTCAACGTTTAGTACGTTATAAAAAAAGACTTCTTACAAATAAATAGATAGAATGTATGAAAGAATATTATATAATATTTCATTTATGAATACAAACAGTTTTTAAACTATCGAAGGTGAAATTATTTAATAATTTTATACTCTGAAGTGTAGAATAATGTGCAATAGTATAGCAATGTGGACAAAGTAAAAGATTTTGATCAAATAATTTGGTTATTGAATAAAAAATATGCTACGTGTCTTGGCAGCGTAATTACACAGGACGGAGGAGCAACAGCTGAAGTCAAATTGAGGATCCACAAAGCAAATATAATATTTATACAGCTTTTATGAAAAACTGATATCAACATAAAGTGGCACATCTTCCGTATAAATTTGAAAACTTTGTTAACATATGGGTGAGAAACCTGGACAATAAACACAGAAACTAAGATAAGCTGCAGGTATTCGTAAATATATGCTTACGGATAATTATGTGTATCTTCTAGACAGTAGCAGTTTTGAAGATGTTTGAAATCAAACACAGAAAGAGCGCAACATTATACAACACATAATGTAGAGAAAAGGGGAAAAATTTGGCTGTACATAAAAATGTTAAGTTTGCTGAAAAGAGGCGGGATTTTTTTTGGAACTCCAAACGGCCTAGCTGAGAATAGTATACCATGTAACAAGAGTTAAAGGACGTAATTTCGGAATAAAAATAAGTATTTATTCTTATATTTTATTTAAATTTTATATAATAAATAATAGTGAACATTGACAAGAAAATTGTTTAAAAACGTCTATACAATTAGATAAGGAAGAAAAATATTTTTTGCAATAATTGGAAATATCATATACTTATAAGTTTTATAACAAATCAATTTTTTACTTTTATTATTTTCGTATTAATTAAAAAGTGTAATATTAAATAAAAAATAAATTTTCTTACTTATTATTCCCTAACATTTCCCGAAGATATCTCAATACGTGTGATGTAATTGTAATTAATTCAGCTCATCAACTCATGCGGTGGATATAGTATATATGTAAACCAACTTAAAAAGAGTGGACGTTCTTAATTTGCCGATATATATTTCCGAGAGAAGTATATTTAGAGGATAATTGTCCGAATTATTGATTTCAATTGCAAGGAATCACGTATGTTCCGAAGCTGTTTGTAGGTAATAATCATTAGATCGGGGACTCAAGGGTCGTTAGTTAGCAAAAAAATAAAAACAAACAAAAAAAGTGCTTCCAAACACTTTCTTTATTTTGACATGTATTTTAATTTCTCTTGTGTTGGATTGGTAGTAAAATCTACAGTAAAAAGTTGACTATGACTGAACAAATGCAAGTTTGCATTACACCCAATAATAGATAAAGTATTTTTTAAATGTGAAACGGTTGAAATCACTAAAAAATACCGTATATTCACTATTTCGCAGTTATAAGTATACCATTTGGTATAAGTATATCATTTCGTTTAGTTATAGCAGTGAAACAGTAACGATTTCAGATTTGGAGAGTAGATAATTTAGAAAACTCAGTCGTTTTTTTTTACATGCCACAATGTGGAACCTATTGACCTTGACATTCCGGTCACACAGTTTTTCCAACTCATTGTATATTTTATATATATCTGTATATTATCCAGTGCGTTGCGTTGTGTTTAATGAACTATTTCTGAAACCGTTATGTTTTAGAAACACAAAAACCTACCTTTTAAAAGTATTATACATATATTGTATGTATCTGACATCATATAATGTACCTATCTCAACCCCGACCTTGATTGACTTAGGTTCTTAACTTAACAAGAACTACATGAAACAAGAAGTCTTTTTTAAATAATAATAAAAAAAAATATTTTTTTCTTCTGTCCATGCATAGAGTAAGTACACACACTGTAGCGTCTTTGTCTTTGGAGAGTGAGATAAAGCACCTCATCTTGTAATCATTATTATCATCTCCGAAGAGTTTGATCATCATTAAAAAGATGAATTTGTTTGTTAAATACTATACCAATGTTTACCATCGATTTATATAATAAAACCTAGACTGGTAATGGTATCACAGTAGCTTTAATAATTTCTTGATGTTTATTTTGCAGCAATATGTGATTGACTCGCAAGTAAGTTCTTTCCGATATTTGAAAAATATCTCGTTATTTAATTTAATTATAATACCATTTTCATTCGATTCAAAATGAAACAGTCTGGTAAACAATTCACCAAAAAAGTGGGGATTTTATTTTTTGCCAATATAAAACCTATTAAACATATCGGAAATCAAGAGAAAGATTGTTAAAGAGCATGTCCTATTTTCTGACACTCTAACAGCAATACAAACAATATTTATAATTTTTATTGAGAAGTGAAAATGGGGCTAAAACGGGTAATTCAGCAACACACGAGTCTTTCACTTGAATATACATATTTATTAAATCCTTTAAATATGAATATTTACGAACCAAGAAAAAACTTTGGTATCACTTTCGTTTATGAATGAACAATAATCCGTCAGAATAGGCGGATCTCCAATTTTTAAAAAAAAAGTGTAAATGTCTTTCTGTATCGAATGGCCTTGAGCATAATTTTCGATATATGCGAAATACAATATTATTGAATTAGACATGTTAACTAGATAATTATATAAGCTTAACTTATAGGGATTCCTAAGTTATATACAGAACAATATTTCTGATTTGTTTTCCATAACTGTTTAACGACCGTCCATACTGGATTAAAAACAAACTTAGATTGAAAAACAATTGGTAATCCTATTTGTCTACAAATAAGAATGTAAAATAAATAAATTATATAAATATCCTATAATGGTAAGAGATAGAATTTCGAAAATAATTTCAAAATAAGACTTGGAATCTAATAAGGGTGCAACCTATTTTATTGGAAAATTCTATATATTATAATTCTATACATCTATATATTAAACCAGTTAATTTGTTCGATTTAGCCAAGCATATAACAAAATTTCCAAAAATACGTTTGTTCTAACCATGCAGCAACTGTGGCTATGCTTTATCAAGGACATTCAAAGAAAAACATTTCAATATTAGAACGCAGTCCACCTTAAAGTGACTTAAAAATATAATAATACTGGGAAAATTTAAAAATATTGATGGTTATCAAAAAAATCTCGGAAAATATTTAGCGATCTATATGTAAAACTTATTTCAATGATTAGCCCATAGAAATATTTATTATCTGATAATACTCAATGATTGAACTGTAAAATAGTGGTTCTACGTTGGATGTTCTGGTTCTTGTTGACTTATAGTTAAATTCAAAAAAAAGAAACAAAATTTTTAATGTAGAGATAGGAAACAAAAATTTTAATAATCTTTACACCAACAAACACTTTCTGTAAACTAACTCTGAATAACTGTACACGTACCTATAGTAAAATTAACATTGACGAAAGTTGTTTTTAAACAACAAAAAACACTGTTAGTTTTCAAAAAGTGAAAATATTTACTTTTTTGTTCTTACTTTGGTTGAAATGAAATCAAAATTTGATTGAAATTTGTTTTAATTACAATTCTTGAAATAATATATTTTTAGCATTTAAATGTCGTAGGTAATTATTATATTAACTTCGGATATTGTAAATAATATTAAAGATTTTGTTTATTTTTATTACAATGAAGTCGTTATATTTATGCAATAGGAAATCGTAATAATTTTTTACACGTCACTAAACAACATATATATATTTATTTTTTGCCCATTGTTTTAAAAGGAGCATAAAATAAATACTTGAGATAAACTGCAAAATCACTTCACTACATCGTAATGGAAGAAAAAATCAATTTTTTAAATCATACACATGTAAATTAGTAAACAAATTCTTTTTAAAAATATGCATAAAGGTGCTAAGCGAAAAATAGTCTTTATAAAGCTGAAATTTTATATTAGATTTTCATATTCTGAGTATCTCAAGTATTTTAAGAACAACATACTTTTAAAAATATGAATGAATTATTTGAAAAACGGTGAATATACATTTTTATTTTTCAAACAGTTTTTACTTTTTTTAAAAGGTATTAATTATTCTTTGACTGTATTATCTTAAAATTTATACTTTACAGGTTATTTAAAAAGATATTTTCCATAAATAAAAATAGAATTCACAACGAAAATTTTGAAATAATAAAGGTAGGAGTTTTTTAGATTTCTTAAAATATTTATATTTTCCATTAGAATAACTTTATAATACGTCTTGGAAGTATCGTAGAAATTACCCAGTTTTTATGCCCGGTCTTTTCCTTACATTTTTGTCACAAGTTTAAGTCAAATCTGACATTTTTTAAGAAAATTCAATATATAATTGTTCAGAGGATATATAATTGTTATTTTTTTATATTTAAAATTTCACTTTAATCATGGAATAGGTATACATGTTAAACTGCATCACGTGTAATAAAGTGCAACGATTTGGCCTGTAAGTTTATATATAGGTTATATTTTTGGAGATTTTTTTTTGGAAAATTGAATTATAAAATTTCGTTCCGAATTTTAAAATACCGCGTTTGTACCATAGTTTGTACATGAGGGTTTGTACATGAGGACTACGCGATACTTAGTACAGTAACAATGCTTAAAACATAAACTAATCGGAAAATGTTAGAGATGCATGGTTCTACGACTTTATTGACATTATTTACTAGTAAAACTGAATTCAGATCATCACTTTTAGTTAATATATTTTGATGATTCATATTTCTTGAGAGCATTTTTCTCATAAAATATTGACATTTTTTAATTATTTCTTTAAACTTAAAAAGATTTCTTATTTCTTTAAACTTAAAAATTTTTTATAAATAATTTAGTCTTTTAATAAATTTTTTTTTTAGGTCAAAATACATAGATATAGCACTTACTAGCTCTAAAATTATTGATATAAATTATGAATCGTAATATTTACTATTTTATTATATTTAAATTTTAAATAAGATATCGAACCTTATGTTATAAAATTATTCGATTTATTTAATTTCTCTCCTGGGTCGTTTGGAGTTGTAAACTATGAAAAATTAATAAGTTTTTTTATGGATAAATAAAATTTCATATCGTACGCTCATTATACATAAATATCTCTTTGAACATTTTTATGACATTGTCCATAACACTGACATAGTGTCTTAATTGTGTAGTAAAAGTCCAGTGAAATCAATGAAATTTAACAGTAAGTTGAAAAGAGCCTAAGAAAGTGTTGCTTTTGCACAAGGGGTGGTAACTGCCCCTTCTAGAGAGATGGTACACTTATGCAGAAAATACTAACATAAACTGATATTTCATACATGGATGAATTCTATGCAAAATGTGTAATTAAATCGTATATCGGAAAGTCAATACTTTTCAAGTTATTGGCTAATGAAAATTCTTGTTTTTCATACACTGAAATTATGTAATGCTTTTTAAAATGGCATAGTAACAGCGTAAAAAATGGTTTGTAATACTTATTTCATTATGCTTTTACAAGCTTTTCATAAATACAGCTTTTCAAAGATGCAGTAATTCTGTTTTTTAAACTGTTTTTCGACGATGGCGATTATATTCGGGCATAAATTGCAACATCTCATTTCTTTTTAAATTAAAAAATACACTATTTTTATTGTGCAATTTATAATTTATTCAGTTTATAATAAAAGTTATACTTAGACAAATTTAATTAAATCTGTCAAAGAAATAATTTTAAAAAACATTAAATATTAAGGTATGTGCATTTTTTTGGATAAATTTTAACTATTGTAAGATTTGACTAGGAGTAATCAGAAATCAATTCTTGCCCTAGTTTTCCCCGACTCTTGCTGTATAATATTATTGGCAATATTAACAAGATTTAGAAGAATCTAAATTTGAATCCACAGATAAAATTTGTTTAAGATGCTGTTATGTTTTTAAATTTACGAGATAAGTTTTTTATTATCCAAAAACAGTTGTGTAATTAAAGAAGAAAATAAACTCTTAAATAAACAGATGTTTACGGACAGTAAAAAAAAAGAACAACGTGCAAACTTTGGGGTATTATTTTTTAGCGCGCATCTTGTAAATAAATCAAAAACATATACGTATATCAAATAGACCAGGAAGATAAGGATACCACTTTATAATTGTTCTCTATTAGTTGCACTGTGTATTATTGCAAGGGGAATTTTAAAAAAATAAAACCACATTTAAAAAAGTATTTTTGGGGTATAGTGTAACTTAAATGTAAAGGCAAGGGTTTCGTAAAATCTCTTGAGTACAATAGTATAACAGAATCTGACATCTGTACCAACTATAAATAATCGCTAATGAACTATATTAAATTTTCGCGGACAAATGGCTCAAAAAACATTTACACATATTTTATAAAATTTAGCATGGATCCCCCATACTAAACATGAATGCAAAGGACGTCGCAAAGAGTTTTCTTAAAGTAAAAATAAATCAAAAATTTTAATTTTATTTTAATGTTATATTTGTACAGCTATTTTTTAGTTATTTGAACCCAAAAAAAAAAGAAAAAAAAATACATAATGTACCCTCAAAAACGAATGTACGCAAGTGGTGAGTAGAAAACATCAATTTCTTACCATAAATTTACCATACGACAATCTACTGAAAATTACTAACAGAAGTTGATTTTTAAATTCTCCTGAATGTCAAAATAATGCTCCGATCATTACATAAAAAAAAAATTATATACAGCTTTTCATTGAGTAAGGTAAAGCACTCTATTTGCAATTGATCGATTACAACCATATAAATATAAATTTTTTAAATTGCGATTTAAATAAATCTTTTTTGTCTAATATCGGTTAAAATTTATCTCTACAGAAATTAGAAAATTCTATGTATATCGATCAAGAAAGTAAAAATATTGTTTTACAGCCAGTAAATAAATGTTTAAAATTCGTATAATAGTAAATAAGAAAAAGAATGCTGAAATTTTAGATACGGAATTCTAAATGCTGAAAAAATCATTAAAAAAATGTGCAGCGGCTGTAATATCAATTATGAACGGACTATAACAGGCTTTTTTATATGCGGAAGGACAGCATTTTTTTATTAATATCCGTATATACAAGCTGCTTGAGATAGTATTATTACAGACTGCCTATACAATAAGTATGATATTTTTATATCGTCTACAATTACGGAAGCATATTTGCCAATCTAAAAGGATATATTATCTCAGAAGCATATGTTTTTTGTTATCCTTATAAATATACGAAAAAGGAATTATTACACTTTTATATGTGATATTTTTATTGACAATAGTAATTATAAATAAACTTTTATATATAATTTATTATATTCGCGCGTTGCACAAATGTTACTCATACGCGTTTATCCTTTAACAGTCTGCTATCCTTCGGTTTTTACGATTTCGACGCAATTAAAAAAAAAAAGTAATTGTAATTATTTAGTTATTGAAATGCATCAAATTTCTAGTGGCAGATTAATTTTTCCTTGACTTTAAAAAAATAAAGATATAAAATCTTACATTTCCCATTTCTATCAACATTTCCCAGGTAACAGGCCTACCCGAAATTGGATTTTTGATATTCGCCACACTTTTTCCGCTATTAAAGAAACTCCCATAATAATGCGTTTATAAAGACAGTGCTTGAGAAGTAATATTTATGAGAATCAACATTTTCCATATAATTAAGCAATTGTAGAAACGATTTAATTCATAGCTTTTATGTTGCTTTCGAAGCATATCCTACTTTTATTATAGTAAGGATAAACCAAGAAAATTTCGAAACAGCTTTGGAGGTGTACAAAAATAATATTTTTTGTAAATTTATTAATAAAATACTTAGCTAAGAGTACAAATTTAATCTGGCTCACGAAAATATACTTAATTCATAAAAAAATAGAGTTATTTTTAAACAAGTTGGTATTTTGTGTACGCTAAAAATTTTTCCATCCTATTTGTCTCTGGGACAAATCAATGTGTAAGTATATTGACACCTTATAAAAATATACTTGTATAAAATTTTCTATTTAACGATTCCCAAAAGTGGATTTAATAATATTTGGAAATTGGGTATTTATTATTTCGTTATTTAAAAAGTTACTATTTTTTATTTCGTTATTTCCAATGTTATTTTCTTTGTGAACCTTAGCGTTACTTTATGGGTTTATTTTTCATAACGTTTGTCTAGTACATTAAAGTAATTGAATATTATGGTCTTTTTTATTCTAAACTTTATTCAAAGCCATTGGTTTATTTAACCAATGCGTATAAAACCTTTGTAACTGAATATTTCAATCATTTCTAAAACTGGAAAATATTTTTGGTCCAAGTTTTTGGTAATATAAAAACTATTAATACAAAAATAGATATCAGGGTGGGCGTTGAATAAACTTCAACAAAACAATCAATTAACAGACTTTTTTTTATATTCTCAGATGAGTTTAAGCTGTTGCATCAAGACTATAATTAAATTGCGTGTATGAACAGTTGCAATAAAGGATTGAATTGCTAATATGTTCAGCTGCGTTTTTTTAACGATAAAAAATAATAAAAAAAACGTTCGCGTATTCAATTCCCAAAAAAAAAAATTCACAATGATATTTTTTTAATAAGAATTGAATTTAAAAAAATTCACATGGTCCTTATAGACTCCCATATGCTATTTACGCCTTTTTTTTACCAACAATCTGCAGTACTTATCATGTTTCAGTCAACAAAAGGTGTTTAGCGCAAAAAGGGTTATATAATGCAGTATCTATCTATAAAAAAAAGGGTAAAAAACCTTTACGTTGTGTAATGCCCTTGGAAAAAACAGGTATAACAAGAAATATAAAAAAAAAATGTGTTCGAAAAAAAAAATGGATTCTCTCTTCTCATCATTAATCAAAGAGTGTGATGACCCTAGGGCATTAAAGGGTTGTTATGTTCTTGTTGTTGCATCCCTTACCTAACTCAAGATCACTCGACAGGTACCGTTACTTATTATTCTACAGCCCTTCCGCATTCCCTACTAGTTTTTTTGTATGTGTGTATATTTTTTGGTACACAATAAATGTTTGACATCTTTTTCTGATTTGGGAGCTCCTTTTTTGTGAATGCCACACTTCAGTTTCTTTTTTTAAATATAAAAAAAAGGATATGGTTAAGTGTAAAGGATTCTATTCTTAAAGATTCTGTAGATATATTAAACTGAGCAAGCAAACTTATTCAATTTGTGTTTCAAGTGTCTGTACTGCGATTTTAGTTAGAGTTATCAATTTTCAGTAAACAAACCATTTGGGAAATTCTCTAATGGTATATGTGGAATAAAAAAATTGAAAGTCGAAACTGTAATATTTTTTCTTGATGAGATTTGTTTGTTAATTATTTATTCCATTTCTTCAATAGAATGGTTTTCAGTTCGAGTTGAGACTTTTTTGAATCTATTACATTTTCTATAATGTTTTATTTTATCTCACAAAAAAGTCAGCCGTTATTAACATTTCCACGAAGTCTTCGTAGTTGTAGTGGAAAACAAAGGTTTAAACTATGTGGATGATTTAAATATAAACTGGAAACGTAATTACTAACAATTGAGTTAAACAACTAAGAGATATGTTGTATTTACTAGATACTTTTTTTACGTAAATGACCTAATTTTGACCATAAATTGCGGTTGTATTAAAAAATTTGGGAACTAATTTTCAAGCAAAGATTTTTTCGGTTTGGGAACGTATCTTTCAACTATTACAATGTAAACGTGGTTCATGGATCTATGTAAAGTCCAAGAATTCGGTATAGAAATCGCGAATTGATTAAGTACTTTTATCGCAAAATTTTGTAACTCTCTTTTGAGTCACAAACTTTGTATTGAATTTAGTATACTCTGGCATATTTTATTTACGTAGTATTATTTTATTTAACTTGATATGCAAAAAATTCAAAATAATACGTTGAATGGAGAATATTATTTATGTCTTGACTTCAAACAGCAAAATAAATATAACTTTTTATACAAAAATACTTTAGAACTAAAGTTTTTTTACGAAAATTTATTAAAGGCAATACTGAATACCTTTTTCCATTCTTAAACACTTTTTTGTTTTCATTCAGAAAAGGGAGAAAAAGAAGCTATATCAAAAAGATGGTTACTTATTCTTCGCTGCACGTTATTCTTATGAGTGTTGCAAACTATTCAAAACTTTCTTCCAGAATAATGTTGAATTTTTGTCTCTTTATAGGAATATATTTCTCGCCTCTATACATACGATTCTGAAGTGACAAAAATGTTCGGTTCTATTTAAAAAATAAAATTTATTTTCATTTAACTTAGCCCACGTATCTAAAAATATATTTAATATTTTTATTTAGTTCTTTTCACTTGCTCTTATGTAATTAAATAAATTCAAACTTCGTTTCAAATTTTATTTTACAAAAATTTGAAAAGTATATGAATATTTGGAACACAAATCAAATAATTTTTTAATGAAGTAAATTTGGCTAAATCGATTTATTTTTAATTACATTACAAACTAAGGCGCCACTACGAGACGAATGTCTGCTTGTCTAAGGTATCTGGACACTACTCATTTATACATCAAAAGTGTATAGCCCTTATGGTAAGGACTCCTTAAGTATAGTATTCAAATGTATACTTTACATTATAAAAAGAATACACATATACTTTTATTATTTAAATGAAATATTTCATCCTTTTTCATTTCAATGCTTCTGCAAGAACATCTTGATTATATAACAACAGTAAAACCATTTATTTTGTGTGTTCAAAAAAAAAAAAAAAAAATATGAATAAAAAACCAAATAAAATTCCAATTTCTTGTTTGCTCGAAGTATTATATTGATTCTTAATCTTTGTAATATAAGGGTTTAAAAAACATTATAACTTTTAAATCCTTATAGATGTATTGGTTTTAAGTCAATACGATAACAAATATGACATTTATATTTAAGTTTTTTTTTTTTTAACCCGGAAGAATTTTTATTCGAATTATTTATTTGATTGAATCACCGTTAAATAATTTATTAATTTTATGCGTGATTATGGGAATTTATAAAACTGCACTCTAGTCATAAATTATTGACTAAATTTAAGACTATTTTTAATAATTTGTATATTATATGACATTTAAATATTGATCACTCAATAGACAATTAAATGTGGAAAAACACAGATTTTCGGGTTGTTCGTATGTCACATTTTGAATGTGACATACGAATGAATTAAGGTCAGTCTATTTGTTTCGATTCGAACAACACTAACTTATGTGAAATTTAAGTAAATGAAGATGAAATTTATTGAAAATCTCTTATATTATCGTTTTTTTTCTTTTCGTTTTAAATCAATATTGGATAAAGTAAGCGTCGATTGGCCAATTTATTGTTACTTCGACGATGTATATATTTTTATATAACATTTTATAAAAACCAATCAGTTTGTAATTTTGTTATCTAGTAAAAGAATTGTTATTATGGATAAAAATTGAGGGTGTTATATTCTTAGAAATAAAAAATTGGCCTTTCTGCAAGGATATAACAATTAATAATCATTTTTGCAATATCTGCAGCTTTTTTAAAATAAACTATTACAGATTTTTCAGCGGTTTATGATTTAATTTGACATAACATACCGCTAAAAGTACTTCAGAATGTTTTTAATAAAAAAAATGGATTTTTAGGTGCTATATGAATTTTTTAATAAAATAACCGTTTTAAGATGCCTCAAGTAGACAACAAAATAGTGTACTACGTAATGTCATACATTTATGAACATTGTTGAAACATTACCTTTTATCGTAATTATTAGTAAGACAGTAAGAAGAATCGATTTAAACGAAATTTACACTTATCATGTAAACTTATAGCACTGATGTACATATAAAATTTCATTAAAATCCGTTGAACGATTCATGAAATATTGGCATTTAAGTTTAAAAAAAGTATGTTATGAGCATTGTATCCCCGAAATGGTAATTAATAGATGAGATATTTCTAAAATGAGACCATTCTGAACATCACTACAGTTTACCACAGATCTACCAACATAAGGCGAAAATTCCTCAGGAAATTCCAAAACGTCGACAAATATAAAAATTTTTTAAATCGGAGTAAATAAATTTTTTTTATAGAAAGAAAATAATACTTCTTAGAAGTAATATTTATTTTAAATTTGTATTGAATACTAAAAACATGAAGTATGATCGAAATTTAAATTCGATTTCAAAAGAAAAGATAGAATTCAAATGAAAAGAATATTCGTCATAAGAACTTATCGAAAATTATACAAGTACTGGTAAACTGATTTATATTTATAAAAACAAACATACGTTTTTGAAAAACATTGTGAATGCGCTGTTATAAAAATATTAAAACAATATCCAAATTTTGAAAAAGCTCAGGATGAATATAATACATATATTGTTGTTATAGAGAAAAATAGAGTCTAGTACCTAATTTTGATAAAGAAAGCAAAAAAGATTTCAATCTAGCATTTTGATAGAAATCAAATTTAGAAATCATTAATAATCAACATTCAACAATATGAAATTTTGTGCAAATCACTACTCCACCATAAAAATCCAATCAACATGGCAAAGAGTTTTTTCATAAAATGGAAAGTTTCAAGTTTTTTCCATAAAATGGAAAAAACTTGACTAATTTTAAGCCCAATAAAAAAAAAATAACATCTAAAACGAATAGTAATGACAACAAAGGGATTATCGAAGTTGCTGAATACAAATATAATATTAAAAATTGAGAAAATTCAACATGGCCAACATTGAATGGATAAATCTCCCTACTTAAAGCACCCCAGAAATAGGAAAAAATAATAACTTAAATTACTTCCAGATTTCTTTTGTTGTTGGCTAAATTAGAAAAGTTTTTTCATTTTAATGGGCGAAAGTCCAATTAATCCAAATAATAATTTTACAGGAAATTTTACGGCCTATGAGCCCATGTTTACTTATGTTTCTCAAACCTTTCTAAAATGATTTTAGAAATGTTGAAACGGCTCCAGGACGGTACTGAATTTATATTAAACCCAACTTTGACTGGGTAATATCGCGGCTAATTTTTAAGTTAAAGTAAACATATAAAAATTGTTGCCAATTAAAGTACTACCTTTTGTATTCCAGCAAATTTTTTTATATGTGGTTTATTTTTATAAGTTATTTTTGAAAAAAGAAAGTTTTATGATAAATGCTAAAAAGATTCCACCACAAATAATTTAATTTTTAAAATAAACGTTTAAAATCAGTTTAACTCATATTTTTAATTTTAAAATAAAGTAATTTGTTAATGCATAATATTTAATTCCAATTAGAGTAGTAATTTTTTTCGTAAAAAATATAAAAAAATACTTTGTTTACATTATAGCTATTTTATTATTCATGCTAGAGTCAAAGAGGAATTTTAAAGTCTTTTAGAGTAGTAGTACTATAGAAAAGATTATAAGCATTTTTCCTGTAAACTATACCGTGTTTTCACAATTCAATGTAGTAAACCTTTTAATATTTCTGGTCCACGTACAATGAGCTATAATTTGATTTGTATTGGACTTATATTAAAAAACAACATTAAATTTCTTGATATTTTTATGAACAACAATTTATTTTGGTCATTAGACTTTTTTTTTATAAAATCAATAATTTGTAATTTGTTATTTGTTAAAAACCATTTAAAAACATTTATTCATTTTTCTTCATTAGAATATGATTTGCTTAAAATTATATCTTCTATTGATTCCTTGGATTTTTTATTTATAATTCCCTCCCTCTAAGTTGAAGTTGTTTTCAACCCCAAGGAAAAATTTTCGTAAAATTTTATGAGGTTGGGTTTTTTCTTACCCCTGAATGATCCGTTCTGCCTCAACAAATGAAATACATTTCTATATTGGTTTAGCAAATAAAAGAGAAATAAAAGCCAAATTTGGTTAGTTAAATCTTATTTGTACAATGGAATTGTTAAATCCTAATATTACAGATTTGCAAAATGAATCTGAATTCAAAATTTTAAAAAACCAAATCAATTATTTTAAAAAAATTACTTCCTCATATTTACTAATTTTAATTTTAATATGAGCATAAAAAATGAAAACATCTTGATTGAGTATGTTTCAAAATGAGGACGGACCCCTACTTGGTGAATATGTTAAAATCCAGACTTTAAAATATTACAATATGTATGAATGAAAATAATAATAAGAAGGAAATAATTTTTTATTAATTATTTTAGTCGTGTGTTCAAATAAAAATTTGCCACACGTTTTAAAGATTATTTTTGAAAAAAATTGTTTTTTATAAGTAGATTTAAATAAAAAATTTGAATACAAAAAAATTCACAGATGTAAATTAAAAAAAAAAAAGGTAATACATGTGGGGGTGGTTGCTTGTGGTATATCTTAATATTTTGACACGTGCCATTTTTTATATTTAAATAAAAAAATTTATTTAAAAAATGTGTACAATTCTACAACATTTAAAGACAAACACAAAAAAACAACTATTTTTACAATTTCTTTAATATTTTATATTCTAGGGGTTTATTTTTTTACGTAAATATTTTTAGATCTGTGTACCAGGTGTAGTATTTTTTCCTAAACAAAAAAAAAATAAATATATAATAAAAAATAAAAGATGATACTATATAGCAATTTTTTTCATTGAAAAAGAATTTATAATTTTAATATCATGAGATTTTTTTTAAAGCCACCCTCGTATCTATGTAACAATGAAGATCGCTCATGGTTTTGGTCATTTTTTTTTTTTTATTAAAAAACCAGATGGTAACAAAATTTAATTAATGGACTTCATAGAAAAGGTATATATGGATTTAATCAACGGACGTCTCCCGGTGATTCCGCTATTTTTTTGTCAAAATACAAAACATATTAATTTTTTTTTTTTTTTTCAAAACCATATATCCGCAAACAAAACATTTATGAATTGAATTTATAGAAATTTATTTTATAATTTCCTGTTTGATTTATTCCAAAGCAAAGGAATACATGTATTGGAAATTTTTTATAAATTGAGACTTCAACTGTAACCTTCGAAAAAAATTCGTATCGTTGTATGAAATTTAATCTAGAATTTTTAAAAATAACAAGCTTTATTCAAGCAATTGTAACGTTTTGTACTAGATTTTAAGCGCTTGAACGGATTTGATTATTGATATTTTAAATATTAAGTCGGTCATGCTTTATTGTGACCATTTTCTCTGAAAAATCTTCACACTTTATGAAACGATTTGCAAAGGTAAACATTTGATAATTTTGACACTTTTCCTGACAGAGAGGTGGGGGAGTGTAATATAAAAATTAATTATCATTTCCGTTGATCATTCAAATTCATCTTTCTATTCGAATATATTTAATTGTCTGTCATTTTATTATGCTTTTGTCTCCATTTAAAGTTTTTTCATATTTATTTCCGATAGTACGCGTGTATAAAAATTTAGTATTTGTGTATTATATTGCGTTTCTGAATTATGTAAAAAATTGGCTGTTATATATTGCATTCTTTAAAAATTAACCCTAATTGTAAAATGAATTATTTCTGGTGATTAATGTGATAAATATCTTTATATGAATATTTGTCGATGAATTATATTTAATTTGAAGCTTCAATTAACCAATAATGACAGTTCTTACCGTTTAGATAAGAGAGGGAACTTTTTAACAAGGCTAGTGGAACCAATGGATGTGGATGGACAGTTATCGAATATTTTGGCAGTGATGGTAGAGACCTTTGCTCAACATAAGGGTGTTTTTGGGCTATTGTTATATTATTATAATCAATCAAATATTTGATTAAAATAATGAAAGCAATAATAATGATTATTGTTATAGAAATTCATTAAGCAATTACTTATGGAAATCATCAATTTTACAATAAAAAAGTAAATAAGCAGGATAAAGACCATGACACGGGAATATAGTTTAATTTACTGAATTATAGGCATTTCTTGGAGGATATTTTAATGCAAATTTTCGTTTTTCATGATTAAAAAAAATTTCTTCAAATTTTTTACCTATTACATTTGATTTATGTTTTTGAATTTAATTTATTAAATTCAACGGAATGTAAATAAATATTCATTATTGATCTTTTTTAAGTACGAGTACGAGTTTTTTAATACCTGCAGAATATGTATTATATCAAGTTTAGCGCTTGAACTACTGCTGAACATGGAAAAAAGTTTTCAACACCCATTACGTATAGTAAAATATTAATCAAGTTTTACTATTTTGTAAATTTTAAATGATGGTCTTTCAGAAGTTGTATATTAAAAAACAAAAATAGATTTTTGTAGCCCACAGAAATGCTCAATTAAATGTAAATAAATATTTTATAATCAACTCAAATAAATCTTTGAGCATCTAAATAAATATGTATTACATGTACCTACATAATATAAAAACAAAAAATCAAATTTCATGCTCTTAAACATTTTTATTGGTATTTATTTCATTTTATCGTCATTAATTTTTATAGTTCTTAACAACTTGTATCCATCATAGATTCAAGCGAGAAACATTAATATCTTCTTTCGTATTAACTCAGGGTTTGATTATAGTACTGATTTTTTTAAATAAAAAATTGATACTTTTTAAATCTTTGATTGGGCTTACCACAATCTATTTGAAAAGTCAAGGATCAACAATTTACTAGACATTGTTAAAATTCGACAATACCGTAACCTTACGTGCACTGCGCTGAAAATAGAAATACTTAATTTCCTTAATCTTTGCATTCATGTGACTGGACAAAATATTAAATTTTGTATTTTGTGCGTAGGCATATACATATCAACGTGTGCCTGAGTGTCATTCCGGTATGCCTGTACTGTTTATAGGTTAGTTGTGGCTAGCATCTGAGTAGAGACAGAGAGATTTCGTAGTCTTCTTGATTGCTTGCCGTCTCTCGAGTCCAAAACCAATCATCCGGTTTACCGTAGAGAATCTGTTGCCCATAGTTACGTATATGCCCTGGTTATTGCAGGCTTTATCCTGCCTATAAAGAATTTACTAAGTCTAGTCCATAGTTTTGCCTTCCATTTTCATATTTCATAACTATTCTTGGATCTAGAATTTCAATATTTATGTTCTATTTTAGAAAATAACATATTTATTTGGTGTAGGTAATCATTTTTGCACTGACTTTTAATGTTCATTGTATCCAACATATTCCCAAATTGCCAGTTTTTTAATTTAAAAACAACGTGGTTGAGATAATGGTTTTTAAATCGCTTAAAACTAGCGATAAAAAACTTTATAACAAAAAGGATGATTACGGGTTTCCTTTAACATAATTTTTGTTCCACTATTACGTTTGAGTAACGCTTGAGTCACTGCTGTCAAACAGGTTATTTTTTGACTTCAACTTTCAAACTGAAAAACTGTGTTCATTCGGGTGGATATTTGTTATTTCGGTAAAAGTGACGACAATCAATAAATTCATTTAATAGTTATTAACTACTGATAAGGCCTTAATTTGAATTTATTCATCACTGACAACAACATTATTTTGTTATTTAGCATAAGATTTCTTTAATTTGATCTATATAGTAGTTCTTTTAATGGGGATTGTCCCTTAAATTATTAAATATTAAATATTTAAAATTTATTTGTGGTGTTATAGATGCAATATTTTTCCCGAACAAAATCTCAAATGTTTCTGCAAACAATGATCTGCCTATATTTAAAGTAAAGAAATTAGACGTAATTTTACTTGGTTTAAAATTGACTTGAGTACGGATCTGCTTGTATACAAGGTATATACGTTAAGATTGATTTCGAAAATGAACGTTTATATTGATAGATAATTATTACATAAGTTTATCTTACAATATATAATTTCAATTTTTATTATAAGACAATCAAGCAAGAGTTATATAGTCTATTTTAAGATGATTCAAATACAAGTTTACAAAAATTCACTTATACTTTTCATTTAATAAAAACGAAAAAATAATTTCTCTAAAAATAAATTTAACTTTGATAATATGTTGTGTTTATAGTAAAAACTATTTGGTGTATATCCGATATGGTCTAGTGGCTAGGATACCTGGCTTTCACCCAGGAGGCTCGGGTTCGATTCCCGGTATCGGAAAAAAATTATATTATTTTACTTTCAAATTATTTATTATTATTTTATTTTACTAAGACTCATTTGTTTATTGAGGATCCCATAGTTAATAGTTGATCTCGCATACATAAACATTCCTCACTGTTAGCATTAATTTCAATTATAATTTTATTTTATAGTTTTTACATTTCTTAAAGAATGTCAGACTATTACATAGCTTATAATTGCTACAAACTTCTAATCGGAATTTTAGTAGTATTATAGAAAAAGTCTAAATTATTAAAAAAATCAAACACATTACAAATACTCGTACAAAATATGGAAGCATGTTTCAGGTTTCAGGTATCTAATAATACCGGGGATTGTGAGAAACTGCTTATGTCATTTGTAAATACGTCTCAAGATATTTGTATATGGTTTTAATAATGAATACATCCACAAATCTTAAAATTGACGGAATTCCGTTCCGTTTTTCTGTTATTCTAAAAGTAAAATATATCCATCGAAAATAATACTACCATTTTGTTCAATACATAATAAAAGGAGGTATCTATCTCTGGGTTGCATTGGAAATTGTAAAAAAAAATTATATGAGTGGGCCAAAATGGTTTTTGATTAAATATTGTATATTATGGATTTCGTGAACGTTAATACCCATCAGAAAATTTGTTGGTACCATAATTAAGCCGTATAAATATTTTTAGGTGTTTTTTAGGTTTAGAACGACCGAGGGTAAAATTGTATTTTAAGATACAAAATATATTTTACTATCCAAAAATATAATTCTGATACGCCAGGTATTCTAGCCACTAGACCATATCGGATATATAAATATTATTCATATGAGGGCTAATATAAATACAATTTGCATGTTATAACTTATTTTTAGAGTAGTTTTATTTTCGTTTTTATGAAATGGGAAGTATAAATATATAATTCTATTTTATGAAAATAATGGAAAGGTAATATAATTTGTTTTTTTTTTTGTTTGACATAATGGCATCCATTTAGAATTATGACATTCCATTTTATCCCACCTTGTATTTTTATTTATATTCTTTTTTAGTTAGTTCTAGCACAAAGTGGGATAAACAAAATTATTTGGCACATATTTAGTTTTCGTCTCTACTTTATTTATTTTGTTGATTTGCAATTATGTTGCTTTAAACAAAATTATATATAACATTTTTATAGAACATAGTGAATCTTACACATAATCTTCCTAATTATAACTTTTAAAAGTTAGATTACTTGAAGTTGAATAGTATGTTTTAACCACTATGTTACACTGATATATTGAAAGAATTTTTATTCTAAGTAAACATACACTCATTTAACATTTTTATAAACCCTAATTACTTTTTTCAACTTACGAGAATGGTGTACATAAAAGAAAATTATTTTTTTTTTTTTTTTAAATAAAAAAAATAAAAATAAAATAAAAAATGATGTTTTAAGAATGTTGGTTGTATGAAGCGCAGCGAGCAAACGAACGCGTTCAAGAATTAGTTTTTATTTTTCAAAAGATCTTCTCAGTTCTGTATACATAATCAAACTCACTGCATCTCTTTAAACATTTGTTAGAAGAATTTAAAAAAAAAAAAAACTTAACTCTAAACACTGGATGGACATTAGGACATTGAACTTGATTGGTCCTCCACGACCACAACGCTCAATGCCTAAACACCAAAATAAACGTTTTTTGTAGTGTTTGTTAGAGGTGGTTTTTTGTGTATGCATATGAAATCATGTGCTCGTTAGAAGAGCGTTAGTTCATAAATTTAAGATTTTAGATTTCATATAAATATTCATATAAAAAGGCTGGTATTCTAATTTATTAATATTCAAATGACGTAACTTTTCGTATATATTTTTTGCACTGAGAAATATGATACTCAATATTTTGATACCTTCCATGTTTATTTTGATTTTAAATTCATAAATTTATTATTTTATTTCCATTTAATTACGTTTTATCCCCGAATATTTATTCATCATGGTAGATATTAGTGAACATCTTGCCAAACGTTATGTTTACTAAATTAACAGAACAGATTATTCAGCAAGATTCATGAATTATAAAATTACTTTATTTATTATTATTTTAATCGGTACCGAATATTACCTACTAAAAAATTTCTGTTTCTTGCCTTGTATAGCCTGTAACCATATAAAACAAATGTTATTTAAATTGTCAAATCATTATTCGAATTCTGTGTTCCCTACGTTGTACAAAGTGCTCGTTATTCTGAAGTATGGACTTCTAAATATAATAGTAGGCAATTTAATAAAGAATATTTTACTAGAGCTTTTTGTCGTATTAAAAATTATTATTAAGAAAGGTATTTGAAAATTTCATCCTTTATCACATTTTTTGTAGATGGGTTATGCATATAATACTAACTAATGCCTTTGTTTTTGAAGATGATGAAATTTGTACACTTTATATTTTTAACCCGGAAGTAAAATTTGAAAGAGAATCTTACAAATCTGCCTTTTAAAATGAAATATAATTTAACATTTTGTTTGAATTTTTAGTATATGATTTAGAGCTCATACCCTGTAAGAAAAAATGACCCCTTGAATTATTCATACCCATTTAAAATTATATAATAAATAGTTTTTATGTTGTGATAAGTTTTTTCCCAGATTTAATTTTCCTTCTATTGGTCTTATTGGTCAAATAATTGTGCAAAAATTTTTTTGAAAATAAAATTTACACCGTACCTGTTTTTTTAATATATCCAACTTTTATAAATGGATGATACTTCATTTTTTAAATAAAAAATTATTAATAAATTAAAAATTTTTAATTAAAAAAAAAGATAGTAAAAAGGTGTAATATAATCCAGTTAATGCAGTGGTTTTTCTAATAGAAATTTGTTGTGTATTTTCCATTCTTACATTTTTTAGAAATTGTCATTTTTTGAATTTCCGGCTAAGAAAATCGAAGATTTTCTAATATCGTGAAGTTATTGGTTTTACCGCGTTTTGAAAATATCGAGTTTTCATCAGATCGTTTTGAGGTTACTTCCCTAACTACCACTGCGAGGTTGTCACTATGTCTGAATGTGTGTGTGTTATAATTTAGATTCAAATTGGTAGATTTTGAGAAATCTCAAAAAACTAAGAAAACAATTTTTTTTAAAATGTGGTTTTTTGAAATAACTTGTAAACGGCTCTATAAATTAACTCCCAAAGCTAATCAGCTCTTAACCTTGATAAACCACGCCAATCGCCGTTAATCCGATTAAAATCGGTTGATTCGTTTTATTTCATTTTATTATTATTAATAAAAACTCGAATATTCGAATAAATTTAGATTTTTTGCCCCAATTTCCAATATCAAATTTTTTTGTATTTTTATAAATACGTATTTCGAGTACAAAGTAGTCATCATCAGTATGAATTAGTATGAATTAACTAGCTAATTCATACTGATGTTGACTACTTTGTAGTCGAAATACGTATTTATAAAAATACAAAATAATTTGATCAAGGAAATTGGGGCAAAAAATCGAAATTTATCAAAGCTCAAAAACAAAATTTTAAGCTCAAAAACATTGTTATATGTAAAATTTTAAGGCATGGAATCAGCGGGAAGTTGCAGGGATGGCCTTTAGAATCAACCGTTTTCCAAATTTTTTCAATAGTTTTTGTATATATCTTTCGAAAACTGTCTTTTCTATTCAAAACAAACGAGCATTATATTTCCTTGAAATTTTACTTGTTGGCTTATTAAACAACCCGTTAAAGATTTAGGTTTAGGTACTAGTTGAAAATGCAAGACTATGTTGTCGAAAGTGATATGAAACATAGCCTTATATTGTAGCGCTTTTTTGGGTTTCAAAGTCCCTTTTGAACATAAATTGACTGTATTATAACGATTTGACATTTTTATTAGAACACAGTAGATGTATTTTTAATAGATTACCAGGGTTGCTGCGATCTACACACACACAAGGGTTAACGATTAATACTTTTTTTTATATTTTAAAGATTATTATCAAAAATAATATTCATAATATTGCGATATGGCATTAGTAGACCTTTTTTTTAAAGGTGTAGATAATAAACGAAGTTAATTGAGTCCTGAAATTGCAAAAACAAAAGACCTTTCTCTAACCAAGCCAGCACATTTTAGTTTTTTGTTTTTAATTTATAAAATTGATTATAGTTTGGAATCTATATGTACATCTGCTAAAAGTGTTTTATGCAGTAAAACTGCTTTATAAATTGGATAACATTTTCGTTATAACAAAAAGCCCTCAATATTTTATATGTAAAAATTGTTTTCAAAATATCTAGATTCCAAGGTTAATATTCAGAAATGAGAGTCGTTTATAACATTATTGTTAATAAAAAAAACTTACAAATATCCAGTAGGAGTAGGATTCGATCAGCAGTAATTTTCGTATTTGTAAAGAACAACTTATTTAAATTGTTTTTCCTTTTATTTCGCACCAGTTGGCTTTTAAATAAGTTCTCTAGGTTATTAATCTTATCAATCTGAATTGATTTTCAAATAATTAGATCAAGATTAAATTTAAAGTTTCCATAAAAAGCCATCAATCAGTTTTAAATAAAACATTTCTTCTTAAATGCGATTTCATTATGTAACTCATTTTTATACTCGACATATATACAACATGTTAGAGTATATTCATTTTGGACTAAGGTTCGTAACGCTAGAAAATATTGAAGTCAGTAAAAAAGTTTTGGTATAAGTGTTTGGTATGAATATAACTCAAAAACTAAAATAGATAGCAAGTGGAAAATTTTGTCTCGTATTTAAGGCATTAAACCACTAAAAGGTTTAAAATAATGTTTGTTTATTTTAAAGAAATAACTTTTGTTGAAATATTTTATCGTAAACTGTTTTGATTTGCCACAATATTATCTCAAATCAAGCTAATTCGCATATATAATAAAGCTACATATTATTATGTTTGTATTTATAACTGTATATACCGGATATTTCAACTAGTTTATGAATGCTTATGATTAAAAGTAGTTCAAACTCTATATTTAATCATATATCGATATCCAGAGTAGATACTCCACATCTGTTTAGATAGACAATTAATTGATAAAGCTTAAATCTCAATCGAATATAATTAGAAAACTATAAACTGATTGTTTTAATAAAGGTTTCTTTGTGAATAAAAGGAGATTTACTGTATACGGAATCAAATTTATTTTAAAACAATTTTATGAATGGATCAGGTAAATAAAATAAAACGCTGCTATATTTGTTAAGGAAGATGTAATCCTTATTAAAATATCATTAAGATGTTAAAAGAACCCCTCTGCGTGTATTCATATACGCAAAGCTAAAAAAAGAATATAGATATGAAAAAGTAATTTTTGCATAAGGCCTATATCAAGTTATCAAAAAAAGTATTTTGATTGCAATTTCATACAAACACCATTTCATAATTTTATACTCTGGAAGTTTTGATTATATTCTGAAAGTCTGCGTTTATACTAATTAGTCCTACTATCTTATAGTTACAAATACATCGTAAAACACCTAAAAATGATGAATCTATTGTAATGTTTTCAACAATACACTGAAAAATTAGGTCTAGTTCTTGAAAAGGTATATCTTCTTATAATTCATATAATTTCAAATAAATAAATTCTATATTGGAGAAAAAATCGATTAGCGATTGTGTGTCTAACGAATTCAACCTTAACGGTAAGATATTTGAATTATCTCTTAAGACAAGATTTAGATTTTAAGGATGCCAATGTGTTAAGATTGATAAAACGCAATTGTTGCATCGTATTTCGTTGGCATACGTTACAAAAGTCTTTTTATTTGAAAGTCTTTTTAGTTGAAGTCATCCTAATGATTATCGATGAAATGCTAATTCTAATCCCATTCTAATGAGTAGTAATTTAGTATTTTCGATGAGTAGTAATAAAGCTAAGTACCGATTTACTAAATTATACATATTTTACTAACATCCGTACAATATTAGTTTAGATAGCGTAAATTTAAAGCAAGTATTTTTGTACTGTCGAATAATTTGTATTTCTGTATATAAAGTACAAAAGTAGTAATTTTAATAGATATATTCGTCCGCTATATTAAAATAAGCATTTTAATCATGTGGCTGTAAAAAATTTGTTATTTGAACGTGTATGTATGGAAGAGAAATAGAGAGTGCATGTTTAAGTGCATGTAAGTGAAATTGAATTTTAAACACAGATCAATATATATTCGATGGTAGTTATAAATCTTAATTTGATTATGATAATAGATGAAAATTATAATAATTTATAATATCTAAATATCTTTATTTTTGCTTAAGACAGATGATTTTGCGTCATTTACGTACATTTTTGTTATTATTTTTATTGACGTATATGCGACTGTTATGGAAACCTTACCTATGTGATGCATTCGTAGGCTATCTATAGCGTCTATTTTGTAATAAAAATATAATAATCAGATAATCGTTAGGCCTAGAGAAGTACATTATGGTGTGTTCTAAGAATAAAAATAATTTTTACGATGTGTTTAACCCACACACCAACAAGGGCGTACATACTTAAAAAAAAATCAAGTTTTTTCTCAAATATTTAAAAAAATGTTAAACACATATGAAGCGTTCATCTTTAAACTTGGTTGGTGTACCGTATAAAGACTTCCTCAAACTATTAATACAGTTTGTCCTTGAATAAAGTCATACACATCCTTCCTGAATTAACTATTCCGAAATCAATATGATAAAGCAATATCCTAGTTGATATTTAAATTTATATTTGTCGCTGAAGTTCGAAAAATATTATGCCTTTAATGAATGTATCTAGATTCTAAAAAAGCTAAAATTTTAGGTATTTGTAGGCTAATGCTGTTTAAATACCAAATAGATTTAACTAATTCATCGCTTTTAAAACAATGATACCTTATATTTTTTAATTAGTTTTTGTTATATATTCTGTGATGCACATCGTTATTTTTGTTTCTATTTTTAAAAAAAAACCTTAATATTTATTTATTCACACCAATTATATGGTTGATATTTTTGTCAAGCGAATTATTATTTTTATCCTGCTTCGATTTTTTAATTAATTAATTTACATATCAATAACGTTAATAATTTTTTGAATATTTTTAAACTTTTATATCATTTAATTATGACATCAATTATTTTATTAATTTTTTTTAAAAATGTATTTACTTCGATTTTTGCCCCAATTATTTAGTTCCAAAATTTGTTGTATTTTATAAATACGTACTTCGACTACAAAGTAGACATAGGCTAATCGTAACTGTGTTCCCAGAACATATTCGTTCCTAATTTGTTGACTGTTTTCACAAATGGATTTTGCGGAAGAGTGGAATTTATACATTTTCTCTCAAATTGCTAAGTGAATCATCATCTGTCAAGTTTTTAGTGTTCGGCTTACATTGACATGACATTGAAGTATTGGACCACATGATTTTCATTCTTGAAAATCTCAAAAATAATAATTCAAACCACAAACCTTTCAATAAATTATGAAATTAAATAATTTGAATTTCAAATTATCGTTTACTTTCTCCCACGTATTTCTTAGTGAAATTTTGACATGCAATGCAATAAACTCCTGACTATTATTCGTTGTTCATTAAAACTTCTATTTATTGTTTTGGACGTCAAAATTGCTCGATGAATTATAGATGAAAGAAGAAAGAAGACGACAAATTGATATAAGATTCAAATAACACATGGCACATAATTTATTCTTATTAATACTTATGATGACTACTTTGTAGTCGTAATACGTACTTTAAGGATAAAAAAAATGTTGATCTAGGAAATCGTGGCATAAATCGAAAATTATCCGAAAAATTCTAGTTATATTTGGTAATATTTTTTATGCATTTATTTATATATTTATGTATCCATCATTTTGTATTTGTATAGTTGTATGTCTGTATCACTTCCATAATCTTTTATGAATTTTTGTATCATCTACATGTTACACATAATTTTTGTAACTCTGTTACGCATTTCCGCCCTTTTTCACAAAATCACTCCCATAGATATTGTGGGGAAAAATGTAACATATTTGTTACACACAAAACTGCCAAATCGATGCAACCATTTTAGAGGTCATTCCATATATAATATGAAATCATCCGTTATTTTATTTTTTTAAAAACTACATTATAATTAATACAATTTTTACTTATTAAAAAAAATTCAGCATATAGATACAAATAGATAATATTTTTGGCACTTTACCCAATTTTAAGATTATTTAAAAATAAATTTGCCATTTTATGAAACTGTCGATTGAAAAAACATCTTTCTCTACATTGCCAACAAAAATTTGGTATTTTGCCGCTTTACTATATGAAAAACAGGTAAGGAACTACAAATAAATTTCTCATTCCCTAAATCATTGCTCATTTAATATAAAATATTGCATGTGTCTATCATGCGTAATATACATTTAATTGCCATTTATTTAACCAGACCTCCGCCCTATAGAAAATGTGAAACACTGATTCGCTTAAAATTTAATATACATAATCGAAAAATTGAGAAATATGAAGCCGCTTAATTTTGTTGAGGGTTACAAATTTAAAACTTGAAGGTCCTAAGTAATGTAGATCCCGAAATATTGATGAAAAATATTATTTTGTGAGTTAAACGTTCCCCTGCCGTATTACTCAAGAAAATAAGGTTTTAATTTGATGGTCGTAGATTAATTAACCAAAGAATTGATCAAAAAAGTAGTTTTGAATATGCTAACCAAAATTTCACATTCCATTTTTACATGTAATTTTCACATTCCTGGAAAATTTGCTGCTTCTGCAAACGAAAATAAAGAATATGCAATTGATTCATGCAAAAAATTTAAAAAACTCACAATTTGAGGCAAGCAAAATTTCTTTTTTTACACGTCTGGAAAATTGGTGCTTGTACAAAAAAGTGTGCAAACAAAAAATAAAGAGTGTGCAAACGAGTAATGTACGATAAATCAAAAATTCACTAGTCGGGGGTTGGACCGGTGTTGCTTCACGTAGGTTAAATAGCAGTATCATAAAATAAATTTTGTTATTGTTTTATAATGTCTTGACTGTAAATTTTGAAAAATATTAGTGGAATGGATGCAAAAGAATATTTTTATCTTTTATTTACTAATGTTTCATTGTATCTGTATATTATCGCTCCCACTTTAAAAATAATTAAAGATTTAAGCTATTTGTATTATTATTATTAGCTCTGTGAACTATAGATCTTATTCAGAAGTCACTGAACAATCATATCTTTCTTGCTTGCATAGAAATCGGGGTGTGTAGGAACCAAATATAAAGGATTCCTTTTGATATTGGAACCCAAGCGAGGATTTTAAGAAACTCTAGCGCGTCAGATGCAGATATGGGAGATACATTATTCCTCGTTGAGTACCTCCACCAAAATTTAGCTCTCTATATGATGTCCCGCATATAGAGTACCTGATCAACATATTAAAATGAAAAAATTGATAGTTGGATTAAATCGAGCGTGTCATAATAAGATATGGTAGGTTGCAGAAAAGTGTACATTTTAATCATAGATGAATGTTGTGTCACATTTATGATTTTACTAATCTAACGATTAGAGTGTGACGTAAGAGAATGGGAAGGTCACAAACTTGTAATAAAGACACGCCAGATGCGTCTCAAATCGTCAGATTAGTAACACGTACAGTTTTTACACGGAATCAACCTACCTTAATAAGACAGATTGATTCGCTCGATTAAATCCAAATGTCGATTTTTTCGTCTTAATATTCTGAGCGGCTACCGTATATGTACCGCACCATACAGAGAGCTAATATTTGGTGGAGGTACTCTACAAGGGGTAAGTTATGTCCTATATCTAAATCTGACGCGCATGAGTAAATCCAGAAATCCCTGCTTAAGCTCCCCTACCATATTTTCTCATGCTATTTTATCATTTTTTATATAAATATTTCCAAAAACAACGTCTTCATAGCTTGCATAGAAAAAAGTGGGTCTACCAAATTTCATAGAAATTGTACAACGCGTTCGGAAGTTTCAACAAATCAATTGACGCGCATGCATGTCGTATTTATATATTTGTGTAAATATGTTTTTGCATAAGTACAGTCATCTCCAAAAAAAAAGCACGTACCTGAATCTATCATATGTTATTTAAAATTACCAAATAGACTATTTTTATGGTGTATTAAGATATTTATCAGATTTAATTTTGTCCGTTTAAGTAAAAATTTCAATTTGAACTTATTAAATTATAAAACACACTATAAAAATTGAGTAATTCGTAAGTTTAAAAAAACATGAAAAATTCATATTTTTTTGGATTTGACATAAAAATTGTTATATTTTATGGAGAAGTATTTTAACATTGTTTTTCCTATTTCAAAAGTTGCAGAAAACGATTTGTAAGTGCATAAAGTGTAGATTGAAAGAACTAGTTACTTAAATAAAATAGTTTTATATTTCAGGACTATAATATTAATGTTATGACGAGGTGTTGTTACTCGAAATATGTAACAGACCGATGTGTAATGTAATAATGCGTTGGTAAAGAACTTATAAAGATTACACACAAAATAAAATATTAAATCTGTAATTTTAATATAAATTGATGTGTTATACTTTGTACACAATAAAATAATGATAATATAAGGAGTAAACAGGTAAAATAACGATTACTCGCAATAGATTTTACTCTGTAAGTAAAGTCTGATTCACATTGACTAAGTAATTTAGTCAAGTAATAAGTAGTTTAGTTCTAAAAACTTAACACTTGATCAAAAATTGTCACACTTCACATTCTAAAATAGAAATGGAAACTTTTAACTTTGTCCAATTTTTATTTATAATATTTTTTTTAAATACGAGTGCACTTTCGACTTATGAAGTCATTATCAAGTAATGAATAATAATTCTTTTATTTTGGAAATATATAGGGAAAGTAGATAAGCTAATTGTGAATGAAGAAATTGTGGGCGGAGTAGATAAATATTTTAACGATATTCATCATTTCAAATTTAATAAAGGGGAGTTATTAAGGTCTCTTTCGTTATTTAAAATTATTAAATTTGGTTTTAATTAATTTATTGATCTCAAGTGCTTCTATCAAATTTAATTTATGGATTTTGGCGCAAAGATACACCTCCGGCTTGTTTTTTGAATCGAATGTATGGGATTGCGAGACTTGAAATGTGATTGATGAACTCATAATTTATGAGCTAGATCCAAAATTAATTGAATTCTGTCTAATTGTACTTATTAACAAAAATCTATTGTTTTGAACAAACATACAAACATAAGAACGTTATATTTTGAGGAATATGAAGTTTCCTAGGTTTTATGTTAGTAATATTATGGTGTTAGAATTAAATGATAACCATTCCTTAGCTGTGTACGATCATTAATAATGTAAACTTTGTTAACTCTAACAATTTTATGGTTACAATACATGTAATCGGGAACCTATGGCGTTAAGAGAAAATGAGGAAAACATGAATATAGGCTTTAGTTTAGAGATTTTGTTATGTTTCATAGCGCAGGGTTTCGCTGTTGATTTATCAACGGGTTTCATCTACTTGGATAATAATGCTTAAGCGTAGACACACTTAAATCGTTCCTCATTTAGAACAGGGTCGATAATTTTTGAAAACAAAAAAAATTACAGTAGGATGTAACTCATTGGAAACGGAAGAGAATATAATAAAAATGAAAGGGAAAATAATTTATGGGCGATCTGATTTCCGAAAAACTAAAATTTCTGATAAAGTGTTTTCCTTTCATTTTTGTTATATTCTCTTCCGTTTCCATTGGGTTTCAGCCTACAATACTTTTTTTTCACTTTTTACCATTTTTAAAGGCTTCTACACTGGTCTAATTATTATTAACAACTTTAGAACAACATTTGAACATTAACACAAAACTTATATAGAGTAGGATGTGTATATACGTGTTGGGAACTAAAAACCGACATTATGAATAGTAGTTGTTTAGAGCTGGATTTTTATGACATTACTTAGTTTTTTTCTTCAAGAATGTATTTTATATATTGCAGAAATGATTCTCTTTTAATAGATCTAACAAAATTTTATCTGTATTTATTTTATTGATATTGTTCTATATTCATTTTTATTTAAAACATAGAAATAATAACACATATTGAAGTTTCGGTGTACGATACTCAGAAAATGATTCATTTTATTACAATTTAATTGTACCTAAAATTGTATTATAAAACGATATTATTTGTTTTAATTCAATTTGAAAAATGTTGTAGCATTTCAACAAAAACTGGTATTATGTTTTGATTTAGTGAAAAAACAAAAATAAATAATTACTTAAAGAAAAAAATAGTCAATAGAGATTCATAAATGTTATTACATAAATAATATCCAAAACTCCAATTTGTTCATAATTTCAATACTTTTTGGTAATTTCAATACATTTTGATTTCTTGGAATTGAAATTATTGTAATACAATGCATTGGATATTTGAATATGAAATGTACTCTAAATGATAAATTGAGCAAACACTATTAAAAATTTACATAAGCAAGAACTGTACCACTTAACATCTTTATACAGCATATATTGAAAATAACCTTAATTAACCCGACATTTACAGCAAATCAAGAACTTATAGTCAAAAGACAGCTTAACACTTGTGCTGGAAGCTTAAAGTTTGGATAGTTTTCAAACCGTAAAACATTCTAAATTTTTTCTAATATTTTATTAAAACGATTATTTCATTTAAAATTTATATTCAAAAATATTTTATAAAATTCGCATCTAAAAATTTTTACAATATAAAGACTGGGATAATATGTAATATTCCGAGAAAATCTGACACTGAAATTTTCGTTTGAACGAAAGATTTTAAAATAAAGCTGGAGATTGAACTCTTGTCATTGCTTAAAAGAATCGAAAGGAACAGCAGTTTTAAAATCTTTTAAAACAAAAAACAAGATATGGATGTTCAGAAATATTGAATAAACAAAGAGATGAATTATAAAATAAAAAAACCAAATGCATTTGATTCATCAAAACAAATTGTTTCAGGCTACGTAACTTATTACATATAAATCTTCAGAAACAGATGGAAAATAATCATTAAGAGCTTACAAGTTCTTCATTTCTAATTCATTTTATTAAAATTTTCGAATTTGGTTTTAGTTTTGAGTCTAAATTCATATTTATATAATTAAATTAGCAGAGTCTTTGCTCCCAATTGTAGGATCTTGTTTTACCATCATAAACCTAAGATGCCAATAAAAAAGCAAGGTTTTTCGTTCAAGTAAATTGTATCTGGAAGATGTCTGTAGTAAGGCTTAGTTCATTAATTATTGTGAAATCGCACACTTTTCAGAAAAAAGTGATTTTTAGAAAAAGTTTTTACTTTTAGAATAAAACGTTTGATTGGACCTATACTTGAGAAAAGTGCATTATAAAATAAAAAACTATCATTTCAATATTTCGTGAAGTATTGAAATGTGTAAGGAAAGCTTCTATTTAAAAATGCCTAAAGGAACCGAAAATTGTGCTAAAGTTCTTTGATGAAATTTTCAGTATCTGGTTTTAGTCCTTAATGCTGCCTTCTTATTAAGGCAGTTAATTTTAATTTTGGAAATATACAGCTTGCCATTTAGTATTCTTTGCGATTAATGATCTGCAGTTTAAATAATCAATTTATTGAAGAAAAAAAATAATCATAATGATTAGAAGCAGCATTCAGTAATTAATACCACGTTACAAACAATTGGAACTAACGATGACAGAGTTGATTATTAAAATACCTTCAAAATTTTATAGAGTTACAAATTTTAGACTAAATTTTAGAAACCCTCATATATTTTGGATATAATTATTTGTTCGCTATCAACTTTAATCTATAAACACTGATTTTTTATTATATTGAGTTTGTTTTACTGCGCATTTCGTGTGCTTATTGCGCCTTTTCAGTTTTTCTATTTATTTGTTTTTGCTTTTTAGTTTTTAGTTTTCAATTCTTTTTCGTAAAAACAAAGCTGTAAAACAAAGATTATACAATATATTTCGAAAAAATTTTAACTATTTATTTTTTTGAAAAGGCATTATACATATGTATTCATAAACTGCCGTAATATAAAGTATAGAGACAGAGAAAACGAAACACTTCTTCCCCAATGCGATTTAATATTCATTGAATACTATTTTCTTTAGCCAAACCATTCATCAAAGTATTTTCATTCATCAAAATAAGCACATTAAAATCTGGGCTCTAATTATTTTACACAAAACTATACGATACTATAAATTTCAATTTTTTGCCCCAATTTCCTAGATCAAATTATTTTGTATTTTTATAAATAAGTATTTCGACTACAAATTAGTCATCATCAGTATGAATTAGCTAGTTGTAATGATTCTCTGAGGAGATGTTACTCGTTGCTAATTTGGTGACGGTCTGAGGGCAAAAAATCGAAATTTATTCGAAAAATCCTATAGTTCTCATTAATAATAATAATAAAAAAAAAAGGAAACTATATTTATAGTGTTTCAGGATGTGACTTTAATGTAAAATACGTTCATCTGGGGCATTTATCGACATACGAACCAACGCATTGGCCTACAGATAGGACAAAAATTACTGACTTTTTACACTTTTTTGTAACAAAGGGAATTGGTTCAGCTTAGTTAACAGTCTAGATTTATGTTCGGATCATACGCCGATAATTGCTACGGTGAATATTATTCAACAACAGAACAGACTGGACGAAATTTAAACTTCAAGTAGATTTAAAATTGGAGTTAAAAATACCTGTTAAATCCTACAGTGATCTAGAGGATGCAATCAATTCATACATTAGATCTATCCAAGAAGCTGCATGGGAAAATACCCATGAAGTACCTTTACGCAAGCAACTACAAAACTGACCAATAAATGCTAAACATAAAATAGGGGAAAAACATCGACTTCGTAGAATATGGCAAAATTGTAGATATCCAACATAGACAAAACTCATTATGATATAGCAGCAAGAGAACTAATAGAATTGATAAAAAGCCTAAAAAATGAAGCATTCAATAGTTACTTAGAATGATAAACTTGATAGTTTCTTTTCAAAATTGATTAAAAGATCAGAATATTAAAAAATTGATACAGCCTATGAATTACCTAAGTTTTTAAGATGATATTTGAGTTTTGTCTATGAGCCTACATCTCTAGTCGGTGGGTACAAAAGTTTACCATTGGCATTTAAAATTTGCGCCTAATGTTAAAAAGTTCATATTAAGTCATCTAAGAATAGAACGTCTATTTCAAAATAAAAATTTGAAAACTTCAAGCTAGGGAATTTAAGTCTGTCGAAATTGCTTTTACACAGTAATAGTAACAGTAATATTTCCCAGAAACTATTTATACGTCAGAATCTTGGCCACTTATTTAGTATCATCTTTTCTGGAATTGTCAAAAGTTTCAATTTTTATTACCAAAGTTATTGCAATTTGTAAAATGGTCATATTAGACAGTTTTCTAATTTTTTACAAAAAAATTTATGAACTTAAAAAATAAAAATCTTTTCCTTAAGTAATTTTGTAGATGTTTTAGCACCCACGAGTTTTTTATGAAACTTCTTTTTATCTTAAGCCTAGTTTTATAAATTTCAAAAGTGTAGCAATTAAGAAAATTAGTATTTTTTCGATTTGTATGCTTTATCTGGAAAATGGGATAAAATAAAGCTTCTTACAAAACTTTTACGTGTTAAAAAAACTTAATTATGAGTGTAAAATAGCAATTGGTTCATAACCTTTATTATTAACCTCATCGTTTTGCATCATCTGATAGTGATTAGGAGTGTTTTGTAATGCTGATTAATAGAAATTTTAAATGTGCATTTTAAGCAAAATAAAAATTGGTTTATAACCTTAATTTGCTTAAAATGCACATTTAAAATTTCTTTTAATAAGTATTACAAAACACTACGACCCACTGTCAGATCATGCAAAACGATGAGGAAAAAGGGTACTTAAAAAATAAAAAATTGTTAAGTAGGATTTGAAATTTTATAAGTTTTAAAATATGCGACAACCAAGAGTAATTAATTATATGGGTTTTTGTAAACTATATGATAAGTGTGTGGGAAATCTTGAAAACGGGGTCTGGTTACTATAATGATATTAGTATTTAAAACAAAATAGATTATTAAAGTAAGAGGTATGAAAGAAGATCTCTAGATGAACATATTATGAGCGTATTTTAAAATAAGTATATAGTTTTTACGCTAAAATTGTTGAAGATACTACCAAAATTATGGTAGATAGCTCAAAAATATAGAAAGGTATATACAATTTGATGTTGTATTCGAATTAAAAAGTCAGGGGAGCCAAAGGTCAGAATAAGTACATCAATCACCAAATGAAATGGATTCTAGGGAAATAATAGTAAATTTCAAATATAAAAGATGCTAGTTTCATCAAAACGAATAACTTCTTTGAAACGTTTTTTCATATACTTTTAATAAAGTCTATTATTAAATTCACGTGTTAATTAAATTAAAAACTCAACTACGTTTCATGTATAAACACAAGAAACAACATTTAAAGTTTCGATTTCAGGTATATGGTACCACTTCAAATTAAAATATATAAATTTTTCGTTAATCGAATCCACATGATAAAATTTAGTAATATCTTACACTTGACAAATTGTTTCACATCTCCCTCGCCTGGGATTAACATTAAGGAAATCAAGACACAAGTATTAGGGTGTCTTCATTTTCTTTACATACTGATGAAATTCGTTGTTGATCCAAATGTTATTCAAATTACCCATTATTTTGAAAATAGCCGAAATTGTTTCATTTATATTTAAAGCTTACTGTCCAGAAATCATATGTTTCTAATCAATTTACAAATCAACTTTATTGTCATTTATGTATTTGAAAAACATATGTGTATGTATTTGTTTTCAATTGATTTAGTTTTATCTATGACGTTGTAATACAAGTGATGTAAACAGTTTAATAATTCGTTATTTAATTTTATTTATAAGAATATATGGATATGTAATATTCTAGATATACACACCATAGTTATGTATTAAATGTTGCTATAGAAGTACCTTATACTTCTTGTACTCTCTGTTAATGAAGATTAGGTTCAATGTCCCAACATCAGCATCAGTATCAGAATAGTATCCAGGCATTCGGTTCAATTCTAGTATTCACAATCAACAAGTACATAGGAACAGAACTAGTAACTACATATTATTATTACGTAAAAATATCTAATACTAAATATACGCAACGCACAATGGTTTACATAGACAATATTAATAAAAGTACGAAATTTATGATTATATTCTTTAAGTCTAGTCCAAGTTAGAAGTCAAAAGAGAGTGAGTCGAGTAAAGACACGTTTAAATTTGTCACAAAATTTCTATGAGTATATTATCATGTAAAAATGTCTGGAAATTAAGATAACAAGAAGTTTATCACTTTTAGTAGTAATAGAGCTAATATGACCCATATTTTTTAATTGGGCTACGCTGATTATTAGGTTTATGGTCTATAGAATGTATTGGGAGTGACCAAAATAAGTAAATAAAGTAAAATTTGGGGAATGTCCCATATTTTTAGTATATTACGAATAATTTAAGCCTTTTTTTATCAGAAAAAAAAAACTTTTAAAACTTAAACCCAAAAATATTTCTATTTGCATCTAAAAAAAAGATACCGTTACTTTTAAGCGTGTATAGCTATGTGATTTATGCAATCTTAAGTTTTACAGGCTCTGTGAAATAGAACGCGTAAACTATCGCTAAACATTTTTGTATGAATATTCTCAGAGAGAACTTTCGGATTTCGAATAAATTTCGAAATTTATTCCCCAATTTCCTAGATAATTTTTTTTTTGTATTCGATAAATACGTATTTCGACTACAAAGTAGTCATCAGCAGTATGTATTAGCTAGTCCTAATGATTTTGCAAACTGTCACCAAAGAAGCAACGAGTAACATTTTCTCGGAGAATCATCACGACTACCTAATTCATACTGATGATGACTTTGTAGTCGAAATATTTATTTATAAAATACAAAAAAAAAAATTGATCGAGGAAATTGGGGGAAAAATTTTGGAATTTATTTTAACATTCCTGTAGAGAAAAACTGTTACATGAACCGCAATGAAGGTACTACTTCCACGAAAGTTTAGCCAACCAGTAGAAATATGCACATAGGTACTACACTAGATTAATATTATAAATGCCAGCGTATTTCTCTTATTTAGATGAATTTTGGTAAAGACATAAGACATTTATTTGGTAAAGGCCATAAGCTACTTTTTATACGAAAACTAAATGTTAACCGAACGCTTCCCAACTTTGTTTTAAGCGATATAATGTATTCTGGTTTTGATATTATTTGTGTAATGAACAACATACCTTACACTTAAAAAATGACATATTTTGGAGTAAATTTAATTTTCGGACTCAGGCTTAGACAAATGTGTATTATATATTGTATAAAAATGTGTATGTGAGTATGTATACATATTATACATAGTTTATGAAGAAATGATCATAGCTTTAAGTTCATTCTAATCATAGTTTGAAGCATAATATAAGAGATTCCTTCATATTAACATTTATAGGTATATGTTATATGAATATCATTATTATTATTATGATTATGGCACTTTTTATTGAATACAATTTTCACATCAAAATATGTGTGATATTAATTTTTAAATACTTATATTTTTATACTCATTTTATATCCAAAGTCATCATGGCATCTATAATCGTTGTTTCATAATAGTACATGATGTTGGTCGATAATGTACACGGAGAACATTTAACGTACTTTATATCAGCTTGCCCTGTATATAATAATGTAATAACATCTTTCCAAATACTTTTCACTTACTTCCTGGTATACGAATGATTTAAAATTTAGGAAATATGTTAACTAAGAAACGATACAATGTCATTTACCTGACACTATTGAATAATTCAATAAAAATTACGATTAAAAATATAAAATTGAAATGAATAGTAAGGGAAGAATTATGTTTGGTTCATGTAAGTAATGAAATTTCGTCTTAAATATAAAAAAATAAAAAAGAACATACTTTCATCGCAAATCGAAAGTATAATAACTAAAAATTCATAGATGATTTCGTCTGATTGACAAAGAATCTGATGGAATTTTAGTAGTACATATTTTTTCAAGTTAAGTTTTTATTTGTCAACTCGCTTTATATTGAGATTTCTAAATTCTTATAATTTTGTAATTTATTTTGCTTAATTAAGAATTCTTACTCCAAAAAGTCAAAATTTAGTCTAATAATATTCACGTAAATAATACTAATATCAATGAAGAAAAAGACATTTTTTTAAAATTTTATTTTAAGTCACTTTTTAACAATTTAGGTCATACAGTGACTACATATTCTATACAACAAGTACTGACTGTGTCTGATGTTACTTAACTTTGTTGATCAATATCATTAATAAAATTTATTAAACAATAACAGATACATATAGTTATGATAACAATAAAAGGCATAGCCCTTTGTAAAATATATATACACATGATTTTATTGTTAAATGTAAGGTTGGAAGCAACTTATTGCTACCAACAATGTATTTTGGTAGGTTAGTAGCAACTTATTGCTACCAAGTGCCACAATGTTTTTATTATTTGTATGTTCCTTGTGATTACTTACTAAATCCTATCATTTTATTATGTATTAATTTGGTCCGTTTGATGGTTTTATTGTTGTAGCTGCAATGGCTAGCTATTTGTTACACTTAATTGATCAGTTGAGATTAGGAATTACGTTACGTCGGTGGGGATAAAAAAAAATAGTTTATTAAAAGCTGTTTGATGAAATATTTAATAGAATACTACTTGAAATCTTAAAAATTTGGTATTGCGTTCCTAAATAATAAAAAAATTATGGTTGCATTATCTTCAACGTTTTGGAACTTTCAGCAGTTTTCGGTCGGTCTGTTGGTCTATGAATTTAATTCAGACAGGCATAAGTGCATTCGGAATAGTCTATTTTAGAAACAGCTCACATATCAATTAGCGTCAGGGAGATACAAAGCTCTCGTTGTTTTTTTTAAAATGAAATGTTCTGATTTTGATGAAATTTCATATGTACATGAATGGGGCTTACAGAAGTTATTAAAATTAAAATAATTATGATTTTGGTGGAAAATCGTTAATTCAGAAAAATCAAAACTCAACATGAAAAACGTGAAAAAAAAAACATTTATCCGACTTGGATCAAACTTTGTATGTACATAAGTGACATTATTTTTAATTATATAACAAATGAATTTTCTTAAAATTAATTTTTCTGGGTATTAAGGAAAACAACTAACAGTGTTAATTGTTTAGATACTCAATATATGATTCTATATCAATGTTTGAATTATTTTTTATGATTAGCATTCAAATACCCTAAATATCCAGTCTATACAGTTATAAATACACATGCAGTAATAATATGAGCAGCAAATATAAAATGTGCTTATTAGCTAAATTTAAGTGGAAATCGGGGCGAATTTAAACAGCTTCCGAAAAAAAGTATAAAAAAAGTGTTTATATTAACTGCTTATTCACGAGCTTAAACTCACGTTTAAGGTCAAGGATACGACATCAAAAATTTAGCTTGTTATCTCGTTCGACATTTGACTTATCTTTATGACGGACGGACGGACAAACAGAAATGGTTTAATACGTGACTTTATGAACACCTATACATAAATTTTGTTTGTGCAGTCAATATTTTTTTGCGTTATAAACTTTAGGCTAAAATTAATAAATTGTATGTATGTCGAGTATAAAATTTACTACGCAACTTATCTTAAAGTTACAGAAAATTTTATGTGAATAATATGGAGAACTCATTTGTTGAAGACTTATATTTAAGAAAACATACATAACGTCGCAGTTATGTTTTCATTATGAAGAACATGGACTGAAAAGTCCCGGGCATAACACATAGATGGTGCTAGTTTTATTGCAGTCACCTTTTTTCCAGTTAATACTAACCTTCAAAAGACAGCTGTTAAAATTTCAAGATATTCTATTCATTAGTTTGTGAGTTATTGTGCTAAGAGTGACGCTACTTTTGTTATTTTCAAAACAATGGATCAAAAACAATTTCGTGTTTTAATTTTACACTGCTTTTTGATGGGAAAAAATACCGTTCAAGCGAATCAAGCGAAGCAATGGCTTGAAAAGTGTTATGGGGATTCCGCTCCATCAGAAACAACAATAAAACGTTGGTTTGCTGACTTCAAACGTGGTCGTAGAGACACCGATGATGCAGAACGCAGTGGACGTCCAAATGAGGCGGTAACATCAGAAAACATAAAAAAAATCCACAAAATCGTTTTGAATGATCGAAAAGTGAAGTTGCGTGAGTTAGCTGACATCGTAAAGATATCAAAAAACGTGTTGGCTTTATATTGCATGAGCATTTGACTATGAGAAAGCTCTGTTCAAAGTGGGTGCCGCGTTTGCTCAATGTTGACCAAAAAACGAGAACGTGTTGATGATTCTGAGCAGTGTTTGGTCATGTTTAAACGTAACAAACCGGAATTTTTTCGCCAGATTTGGCTCCCAGCGACTACTGGCTGTTGGCAGACCTGAAAGAAATGCTCGCTGGTAAGAATGCTCGCACGAATGAAGAGGTTATTGCTGAAACTGAGGCCTATTTTGAGGCAAAAGATAAATCGTTCTACAAAAGTGGTAATGAAATGTTAGACCGGCGCTGGAATGATTGCGTTGCTCTTGATGGAGATTACGTTGATCAATAAAGCTAATTTTGAACCAAAAAAACTGTTTGTGTTTTCTTTGTTATGCCCGGGACTATTCAGTCTATGTGTTACATTAATAAAAAATATAGAAAAACTAAAATTTTTAGCTAAAAAATATTTATTTGGTTCGAAATGATTTGAATAAAAATTATTAATGAAGAGCAAAATTATCTAAATATTTTCATTTTTATATGTTATCGCAGTACCTATCGGAAAAATTTCGCCTTGTAATTATATATTCTTTATTGATTTTGTATAATTTTCATTATGTTACAATAAAATATTTAAATTAAAAAAATGTAAACTACGACATGTCATGAAAATATATAAATTGTAAGCTATTTTTAAATTATTATTTAGTTATTATTAGTTCCAATGTATAATTTTGACAACCGACATAATCATATTTTAGAACATATTAATTTTAATCTACACTTTTTAATGCTACTAAATATTGATCATACAAAAAAAATTTAGGTATAGGTATTCATAGACTCATCTAATTAGTTCATTACTACACATTTGCCCGTCTGTCTATCCGTCATCAAGATAACTCAACAGATAACAAAAAGAGATAGATAGCGAGCTGATATTTTTTTGATATATGTTAAACATAAAAAGTTAGTTTAAGTTCGTGAATGATCCAAAACGGTCCATTGAGTTTAATGGATTCATGTCCAATCTACATATGGCCACTGAATAGAAGTTCAGTACTACAGTGTTTTGCCTCCGAGATATACCACGTACTTGTTTCTGTAGGAATAGTTTACATTATATAGATGTAATTTTTTGCAACTTATATGCGATTCTTGTAAACCATTTATTCAAAAGTATATTATATAATGAAAAACTCTTGTGACACTTATACCAATTTTCATACAGATATATATAAATGATTTGTATACCCACTAAAAAGTGCATAAGGAAGAAAATGCGCTTACAAAAAATTTTCCTATTAAAAAATAAATATTATTTTAAATGTGAAAGCAACTTGTAGCACTTATGTGATTTTTCGTATAACTGAAAAATATTCTATACGTATGTGAAGTGAAGAAGAGAAAATCGTGGAAATTCAGTAAAATTTTTAATAAATGTACGACTTTGACAATAAAAAAACAAATCTTCGACATCGAATTCTGTCGACAAAACAAACAACTTGTTATAGCAAAACATCGTATAGTTATAATGGCATAAGCGAGAAAATCGCGATCCAAAGCCGAAAATTATCAAAAGTACATATTTTTGTTCACACATCCTGCGGCTAATTAAAACTTTTAATTAGTATGAATGCCGCCATTATTAACAAGCGTAGAACACCAATAGCCTTTATGCCTAAATTTTAATAAATTGAACGTTAACTAAATTTTATACTCTATCGGTATAAAGAAGAATATCGTCGCACAATTTTTTTTCATAAAAAAAAATTTGCATCGAAACTTCGTATTGAAACTTCGTACCGACGGTCCAATATCTCCGTTCATACATATAGGCTCAAACTTTTAGTTAACATCTCAAGTATTCAACTTAAGGGACCTAGAGTCGAGGAAATATATCAAAATTTGGGATTCACAGGGATAAAAATTTATCTTCGGAATTTCATAAGTAAAAATTATTTTCTAATTTCTACTGCGGTTTTATATTAAAGCGTTTTTTGGTTGTCTTTTTTAAGCTACAATATACTAAATAATATAGCAAGTAATATAGTAACTTACACTAAACCAAAAAGTCATTCTCGCTAATTTATTAAATGTTAATACAACATAAAAAAATTGAATGCAGTTCGAACAATCCAATCTGATAATAAATTCAGCTTATCATTTCATTCAATGTGAACAAGGCTTAAAGGAAAATTTTCGTTTGACTTAGATAAAATTTTTTAGAAAATGCAAAATTGTTAATTAGTTGTTAATTTATGTTAAATTAATAATATTCTTTATAAGTGTGACGATATTTTTTTCCACCTGTAAAATCAAATAAAATAAAAATTTATGATAATTGAATACAAATATCTTAAATTTACATATTTTAACTTTTTTTTTGTCATAAATATTAATTTAGTTAAATAAATTTATAAAAAATGCGGAAAAATAATATCTAAAAACAAATCCTTTAAAAAAATACCAATTTTTTATCAGGATAAATGACCTTCATCCAATACCAAGGCAAAAAATACCGATTGATAGTCATTATCACAATTATTCTAGAATTTGATATAATACATATGCATAACTGAGAAATATTTTGCTGACAAGATTCAAATGTCACACATTCTTACGAGTAGATATTGGAAATTTGACTGTTGTTTTAGCTTATAGTATTTTTATACTCAACATACATCATGAGTCAGAGTATGTTAAGTTTAGGATAAAAGTTTGTTAGTATCGCCAATAAATATTGACCGCACAAACAAAAATTTGCTATAGGTGTTGATAGAGTCACCTAATTAGTCTATTTCCATTTGTCTGTCTGTCCGTCACGAAAATCTAAATTGTAAGATCAAGTTCGAATGAGCGAAATCGGTCCATTGGATCGAATGGATCTATGAGCCAGCTGTTTTTCCATAAGACGTAGAAGAAAAATTTAGACACGAAATTTTTTAATTAAAACACTTTTTCGTAAAATTTAGCTCTTTCACGAACTTGATCTTACTTTTCAGATCTAAAAAATACCACCAAAATTTCAGCTCATTATTTCTTTCCGTTTTTGAGTGATTTTGGTGACGGACGGGCAGGCAGATGGAAGTAGACTAGGTAATTACAATTAGTATTTTAGGAATACTAATTAAAAATAGTCCATACAATGGTATTCGATCATATGAAGTTATCTTGTAGGCATTGAAATTTCATTTTGCTTTCATTAACTATAGTTACAATAGTTTGACATTAATTTCTCTAATTTTTATTAAATTATAAAATATTGGAAGATATTCAGACAGGAGTTTCTTTTAGCATATGAATTGAAAGTCTAAAATGTGTTGTCGAATTAAACTACGCACTTCAATTTCGTTATTTAACAAATTTATGACAAGTGGATTCACATGTTAATTGAGCCGATTTTTATATATTTGGCTTAGGTTTTTTATTTTCTTTGTTATGCTTGTTAATCATAAATCTTTGAAAAAACGAATCGTTTGTCACATACCACGGAGCTCCTGTATACGCGCTTCCTAATGTTTCGTCTCCGAATGTCTGATAATAGATGTATTTAGAAAATTAATATTAGTGAGTGTAATTTGTGATAATTTTTTCATTATTAAAACGCATTTTTATTTACAATTACAACCACTTTTTTATTAAAAATATAATAAATAATATTTTTATAATTAGTTAACGATCGTTTCAGTCCATATGACCATTTTCAAAACAATGTATCTTATTGCACATTAACCTGGTATTTATACTTAAAAATTGAATATATTGTCTTTGATTAAATATATTGTTTAAATAACAATTATGTCACGAGTCAATCAATCTAAGATCATTAAAAAAAATTTTGTTTTTAATTTGAAATTATTAAAATTAAATTTTATTATTAAATTACAATTTTATCAGAAAATTTTTCTGAATTAAAATCACCAAAACTAAGTAAAAAATAAATAATAAATACAGATGTGAGCTATTAAAATAACAACAACATTAAAATATAGGAAGATGTACATTAACCCGCAATTGTAGTTCGGAATTAGACAATTTTTATTTAAAATTGAAAACAGTATATATTCGTGTCTTTAAACAATGTATATTTAAAATAAATAAAAGAGTATATATGCGTGTGTATAGTATTGTGTGTAAAACAAGCAACTTATATATGCGTGTGTGTCATAGGGTGTGTAATGTTGGTTTTTTTTATTGATTTAATGAATTTTTCTATATAACCTATAATTGTGCCAAATTATCTTAATCCTGCGTCCGCTAAATTTTCATAAAAACTGGTCCAAAGTTTTTCTGTACGTATTAATATATAGATATTCAATAAAATGGTATATTGCTAAAACTAAATTATTAAACAATCTGAACTTTTCAAGCAGCACATTTTGAATATACTCCCATAACTAATTCATCATCGTCTCTACTCCAAATTATGAAGATAAACAAGCTAGTATAAAATTTTTTCAGTTTAAAATGAATGTTTTAAATAGATAAACAAAATGAATTCGGATTTACAACTCAACATAATAATCGTATATTTTATGTTTTAAAATAGGTATTTAAAATCAGGTCTCATTGAAGTATGCTCAAAATTATGTGCATTTTAAGTGTTTGTTACGTACTGCAAAATTTAAATGGGTTGCTCAAATTTTTAATTAAAAAAATTGAGTCATTATGATGTACTGCTGCTGTGACATCCAGTCACATTACCAAAAAAATCTGTCCCCTGAAGAAAATGAATCACTGAAGAAAAGTGTCAAGCTAGTCACCAAACGTTAATATTAATCGTGTGGTAATCATTCGTATAACGTGTAAGCAATATGATTCATTATAACATTAAAATTATTACGAGAAGAATTCTCAATAATTTTTGTCCAAATTAACTTAACTTCGATAATTTTTTGTATTAAGAATAAAAATATTATTAAATCCGTATATGCCGGTGTATTCAGTATCTACACAAATAAAAGGCTATTATTGTATAACAATAAAAATGAAAGGACATTATTTGGTATAACATTTCAATACAAAGAATATCATACAAGAAGATCCTTTTTTTATTACATATCTATTACGTAATTGAACAATCATATAATTTTTCTCTTTTTAATGTACAATAATAAAAATTCAAAATGTACTTACAAAATAATAAAAAGTATAAATATAATTATGTTTTTTGTAAATTTATTTACCTGACATTAAAAAATACAATGATTTGTTTTTTATAACTTAAAAAAAAATAAGGCTTGTTTTTTAAGGATATAAAAGCCTATGTTATTGTTATGTGAAAACAATAATTGAAAATATTACTTACAGGATGTTGGGTATGTGTGCCAAACATATGTTGTATGTTGAAATGGTCATTTTAGTAAGTTATATAAACCATATCCTTGATTGATTTAAATCTCGTGAATAGCGAGAATAAATATGAATATTACTTTTTGGCTAGCTAACATCTTATGGCTAAAATGTGGTGAGCAAGCCACATATGACTAAAAAGATAAAAAATAGTGAAATGCATTATGCATAATTTTAACTAGGTCTTTGTGAAATAAAATATAGTAAAAAAATATATTTTTTAAACAAGGTTTTTTTTTAAATACCTTAAAAAAAGAATATAAACTTTAAATTAACTCAAACCAATCAATTTATTGAATTACACTTTAATTTACACCTTTTCTTCTATTTAGTGCACTTAAATGAAAGCTTATTTATAAAAATGCTATTTTATTAAAATATAATTTCAACTATTAACAAAACATTTAAGATTTTCTCTTATCATTTCACGTTTACTGCAAACAACCGCATCTTCCAAGCTTTCATAAAAAGGAGTTGGTTTTTTTATTTGTTAAAATTACTTTTGAACTCTGATTTGCCCTTACCATTTCACATCGATTACAAAAAACTGCACCTTAATTGCTTGAATAGAAAAAAGTGAATTTTTAAAGCAGAGGCTGGAATTAAAATTTTATTATTATTCTGTTTTGCCTGTTTGTTCTTCGTCAATTGCAAAAAAAACTGCATATTCCTAGCGTTGCATAGAAAAATGGAGGCGATGAAATTTTAAGTATTTTTTTATTCTGATTTTTTCTTATCATAACTAATTGAAATCAACTAACAAGATTTAAAGAAAAAATGGTTCAATTGTTTATTAACTTTGTTTGCACGTAAGTCATATAGCCACTGCCAAATAAACATTATTTAAAAACTATTCTTAATCATAACCATTTATAAAATATTCTAAACATTCAGTTTATACAATTATAAATACATATTTAATAATATGCATGGTAATTATATATGTATTCATTAACTAAATTGGTCTCTTTTCAAACAACAAACATTTTTGCCTACAAATTGTCTTCTATCTTTTGTGGTTTAAAATTAGGGTCAGGATTCCATTGGATCAAATAGACCAATTATAGATAAAAACCTTAACGCCGCTCTGATTAAAAGTGCAAATGTAAAAGATAAAAAAAATCCAAACCAAGTGTGTTCCGGAACTATCAGCTGTAAACCAAGCTTAACGGAAATTACCTAATATCACCGAAACAGTTATAGGCTAGTTCGAATATGTGTTTATTGGCTAAATTTTAGCTGAAGTTGTGACCAACCAAAATTACACTGGATCTTGTTTAGACAAAAATGAAATTTGTTAAAAAAAACAAAATCTTTTATGGTTTAAAAGTAGTATCATGAATTCTTTGGACCCTACTAAAATTTCATTTTGTAAAACAAATCATTAAATAATTCTAAAATATGTCACTTGCAAAAAATAATAATTAAATATAATTTCCGGATAATTGAATAAAAATGTAGGTGAAATTTTTATAAATTATAATAATTGATAATAAATGTATGTACAGCCAGCCACCTTACTTAAGTCATATGGTGAGTACATTACATACATGCAAACACTTGTTTCTTTTTACTTACCTGAAATCAACCTACTAAAGAAAGACCAAGAAGAAGTGGTGACGGACTTTACTTACATAAGACCTTCAATCTATACGCCAAGGTCAACCCTATATATAGGTAATATAAATATTATATATTACACAAGGTTCGTTTTATCTTAATCATTAAATTGTTTGAAATCCTTTAAGGTATGCAAAAACTTGAGTCAATTTAGCCACTTTATCTAAGATAAATTCAATGGGTTTTCAAGTAATGTTTATATGCAAATGCTAGAAGAATAATCATTAATTCATATATGGATGGCCTTAGCTCATTAATTATTCACTCATATATGGCCTAACCTATTACGTTGTGTATAGATCGAAATTTTTTTAATAAAAATTAATGGGTAAGTTCAAAGACATTTTTAGTAAAATCAATGTGAGACTTCATATTCTTTGCCCCCCCCCCCCCAAACGCTATGAACTAGTAATAATCCATTTAGATTCCACAAAGTTTAAAAATACCATCATTTTTTACGAATAGAAAATTGAAAAATTATTATTTTGTTAGTTCAACTTATTTTTAAAAGCAGGATTAAAAAAAAGTTTACAGAATATCTGAAACAGCACATAATTTGTATAATCTTAATTTTGGAGTAATAAACCAACTCTGTATTTATAAGCATGGTATTGTGTGAATTTAGAATAATATTCGGTTGTAGATTTTCGTAAAAACGCTTGCACAAAATGTTTTACAAACCCCAACTAAATTTGACCTAGATAAAATAAAGTCGATCATCTTTTTTTTCTAGATAATTCTATATATATTAGCTTCTAAGTTTAAAAATTGAATTTTAATATTTTTAACGAAAGTGCTTTCAAACTTTAAATTGAATTAAACGGTTATTTAACTTTATATAATTTGGGAAGTATTGGAGGCAAAGTGCAGGTTCTCATATTATTTATAGATTCCTGGGAAGATAATTCCTATTTAGTATGCAGTTGAAGATTGACTGTTTAATCTATTATTTATGAAAGCATGTGTAAAACCCAAAAACCCATTTTAATATAACTAATTAAACATTAAAATTCCCCGTAATGTTTGCGTCGAAGGCATGATGAATCATAAAACTGAAGCGTAATAAACTAATCGGGGACTTCCATCAAAATTAAAGTACGTCAATTTATTCGAATAGGTCATATTATATGTAGTTGCAGTGTCAGTATCACGAAATCCGCTCTTCATAGACAGCTCTAGAATTAGAAAGGAAATAAATAAAAAAAATAACGAAAGAAGTATTATTGGTTAAATGCTGTACCGTGTTAAAATAATATAGAATTATTGTTATTAATAGTGCGATTATTGCGATTCTGAATCCACGAAAACGATTTATGGTATGTTTATGTATTATTTTGAAGTTATGCTCTGTGTTTTTTCTATACACTTTAAGGTCAAACTTCAATTTTATAAATAAATAAATAATCCGATATATCCGATAAGCACATGTTTTCTAATATAGCACATGTCTTCTAAATAGTTTCTTCATAAAACATTCCTAATTTGTTTTGTTTTATTTTAAAAGATCATTTTTTGCATAGTGAACGTACGTACCTACACCCCGACATAACGGCGCTATAATATCTGATATGTTGAACCTACAACTTGCATTATTGATATAAATATTTTTAAATAAATTAATTAATATATACCGACTTTATACAAAAAACACCCTCCAGCATTATGCAATTATTAGTTTCACTGATACTGTAATAATAAATTCTGATGAATATGATCTTTGGAGACTACTACAATCACTTTTTGGATTAATTTCAATTATTGTTTGCTTTGTAATAGAATGAATATTCGTAATATGTTTAATTTGTAACATTACATTTGTAACACATATAATTTGTAACATTAACCAAAGCCCTAAAATATGGAATCGTAGGTAACGAAGTGAAAATTTGAATAGATTTTTCTATAGGTATTCTTTATACCAATCTAAACGTCTTAATGAGGTATGGCATAAATATTTACTCCTGTTCAAGTATCCAAAAAAAAAAAAAAACGATATAATTTACGCGTAATTTTTTAATACACCTTGTGTTGTTAATGAGTTTCTTTGAGGTAAACCACGAAGCAAGATAACAACTTCCTACTACGAGTTTCAATAAAGCTTTATCAGCATACTTCAGCAAACTTCCAAAAAGCAGACAAATGGAACTACAAAATTTTGTGTAAATTATATTTTTTTTTTACTAATTACCTTTTATTAAATTTTTAAATCCCTCAAATATAAAATTTGCCTCCCTGATTCAATCATTTATGATTAGATGTAAATATTCCAGACTTAAGACTTTAAAATTTGTAGAAATAGTTCTACATGATTGGATTTTCAATATATCTAAGAAGTGTAGGTATGCTTATAAAAAATAGCAATACTGAAAAAACAGTTTGATATTGCTCTCACAATATTTCTATAATTTGTGTTTTAAAATATTGCATTATTTCAGTCATTTGATTTAGGTATGTCTTGTTGGTTTCAACGCTCAACAAGACGAGAAAGAGAAAAATGATGTAAATCGGATTGATTTACTTGATTGATTGTTTAATGGATTTTATACCAATTAGTTTCTGATAAATCTCAGTTTGTTAATTTTAAACGGTAAGCTAAAATCTATCTGATTTTTAAAACAACAAATAGTTTTTTTCATACCGAATCATTTTACCGAATCATTTTACCGAAGAATATCAACTTACAGGCAAAACAAAGTAATAGAAAGTTATAAATAAGGGTTTATTTTATAATCTTATTATTCCCTAAGAAAGAATTTTGGAAAATTTCAACTAAAGAAGGGGAACTGGAAGTTTTAACTTTGTATGAAAGTCTTTGTTTTATTATGTTAGAAAAATGAAAATTTTAAATACAAATAATTAAAGCATCAGTAAATAATGATTCATTTCAGATTTATTAGATATTTACATTTTAACGAGTTTGTAACGCTATCTAACATTGACCGCACAAACAAAATTTTGGTATGGGTGTACATAAAAACATCTAATTAGTCCATTTTCGGTTTTCCTTCTGTCCGTCTGCACGTCATCACGATAACGCAAAAACAAAAAGAGATATCGAGCTGAAATTTTGGTGTCGTATTTTAAACATAATAACTGAGTTTAACGATAAACGATAGAAGAAAGAGTTCTTCACAATTTGACTAATATAATGCGTATTATTTTTATACATGTATACATATATAACTGCATAGTTTTGATATTTATAGTATTTTATAAATGCTAATTCAAAATAGTCCAAACAATGAAATTCAATCATATGGCGAGTATCTAAACAATTAACTCTGTAAGTTGTTATCTTTATTTGTTTTTTACTCGATTTACTATATTTATAGGTTTTCACTGGATAGGTTGTGGTGAAATTTAAATAGGTCTACCAAAGTAAAATGTTAATTCCAAATTTCGTGTCTTTGCTGTTGACCGTTTAGGAGTTCCTATACAACAGCTGGAAATATCCCTAGGTATAGAATCAGGTTATGTTTACCATAAAGAAGGTTTTATTATCAGAGCAGAACCAATATCCCAAACATCTCCTTCATCGGATTCTTATCCTACGAAATATTATTTATATCATTCATTATCCTACGATTTGGTCTAAAGACAATAATAATAAACAAACAAACAAAAATTATAGTTTGAAAAATAGAAAAAAATTGATATCAGAAACCATAAACTTACTGCTAGAAATTTAAACACAATATATATTATTATAAAATAAAAATATTGTTTAAAAGATTTAAATATTTGGAATATATAAATTATTTATTAAAATATTTATTTATAAATAAATAAAATGATAATACAAAATGAATAATTAATACTTGTTATTAATTTAATTGTTATAAATCAAATTTTAATTTATGTATATTTTCAAATAACTTTATTAGATTAATTATTTTATTTTTTATATGATGTCACGCAAATATACAGGCTGTTTTAAAAGAAGCTCCATGATATTAATTTATTCTATCAGTAGTAATATCACAAAGTCCATGTGATTTACAACATATGTGCCGGATTTACCCTTTATTTAAGTATATGTCACTCACTTTCGGCCACGTCAATCTTTCCTTGGAACTACCAACCTAAATATTAATTCGGTAACGAAAAGTTACTAGTGGTTACAGATCAATTAGAAAAAGAAGTAAATAAACTTTTTTAATTTTAACAAAGTGTTTATTATCTCTGCTTCGAAATAATGTCCAGCCAAACAGATTTGATGTTATAGAACAGTTAAAAGAGTATATAGAGGATGTTCAAAATATTTCATTTATATTTTTGTAGTGGAAAAAATAGTCCTAGTATCTTCAATGTCACTAGTGTAGCCAAATGTCCTTGTAAATAGTTATTTTAAGTTATAAATGATTATTTCAATAAAATAGCTAAAGAGCTCATAAAAGACATTGAGTTGAAATAAGTTTATTTTATAATGTTACTACCTATATTCTGATAAATGTTTTTTCTTCCAATTTGTACTTTTATTAACGTTTTGTTATTTTGTTATTAAACCAAAAAAAAAAAAAAAAAAAAACGGATATTTACTTTAGCGATATTTACTAGTATATTAATTGTAACCTGAAGAAGAGAAGATTATTTGTCTTATAGCTCCAGTAAGTAAGACGCTAATTTTATTAAAAAGTAAAAATAATTTTGTTCGCTCTACGCGTAAACGGTAATAAATTCTGTTCTAGAGGCCTTTTCTCTGCTTTTTAAATATCTATTAATAAGAATAAATTTAAAATAGGTGTTTTATTTAAAGTTTACTATAAAGGAATAAAGGAAAAAGACCTATTTTCGAAATTTTCTTTGGAGATAATAGCATGGAGAAAGAAACTGGAGCTATTATTATTCCACCACTGTGTATATCAATTTTAAATTTATATATAATATCAAAAACCCCTTACAATCTTTGAAAAAATCGTTTTGAGAACCATTGTTGAAATATGGTGAACAAAAAATCGCAAAATATGTTTCTAAGCTACAGCCATCATTGTCATTCAAATAACATGCATATATAATGACAAATTTCCACTTGTACACCATACTTTCGATTTCAAAAGATATTGGAGTCTAAAAGACACTAAACCCGACTCTTCAAGAATTTACTTTTTTTATTAAAAATCTATGTTAAGATTGTAAAAGATTGTAACAGAATTGTAAAAAAGATAATTAAGATTTTTTTATGAAAATTTCAGGCCTGACAAATCTACAGTAACATAATTAGTTCAGAACCTTGAAAAATTAATGTAAAAATTGCAGTACCTCAAATGTTTGAAATTATTTAAAATTATAATAAACAATCAGAAGAAAGGAACATGGGAGTATCTTTAAAATTTTGCCTGAATGAGTAAGGCTATTCTGAATATTGTATATTAGTTGACTATTATAACATAGTTGACTAAACAAGCCGAAAAAAAACTGTGAAATCTGAGAAAGTGATGGAATATCGAATTCATAACTTCTTGTTTGTACATGTTTCTTTGACCTTCAGGGAAATTTATCATCCCTAACCTTTGCATTACTATGAAAAATGAGAAAATTAAGGTAGTTTTCCACCCCGAATTGTTAGAGTAATATAAATTCAAAACTTTATCTCGGAAATCAATTCAGGGGGGTTTTTAGGGTGACTGATCACGAATCCGTAGACACAAATTGAGTGAGAATCACTGTTATTATTTGAGGTGGGAAAACTACCCTAAATTTCTCATTTTTTATAGTAAAACTGAGCTTAGTGGTGCAGAATGTTCCTGAAGGTCTAAGGAACACAAAATTTCTTTAATCGGTTCCGTTTCATTACTTTTTCATTTTTTTCTGACAGAAAAATTTTTTTTATATTAATTAGGAATCTTATTATTTCATTTGACAGAAAACCTTCAGAATTTATCAAGTTTGGTTTGAAATAAATATACATTCAAGATGAAAAAAATGTTATTTAAAAATATTTTGCGGTATAAATTTAATTAAAAAAAAAAAAAACATTACTTTAATTACTGCAATATGTAAATTACACTAAACATATAAAATGCAACACTTGAAAAATGTCTTTTTTATTTCATTAAGAATATGAGAGACATGGGTTAGTGGTAATGAGGGTCCAAATAGAATCAAGATATTACAATATCGATTAAAATATCGATTCGAATATCATGCATGTACCATCACATTATTACTGTCGTAGATCTTCCACACTTAAGCATGGATGCACATATAAAACTTTTCAATTTTGTTAAATATGTATTACTCAGATCAATAGATGTGGTATCCAATTTGAAAGAAGTGGACTTTAGTATGATAGAAGTGTCATATAAATATTCTTTTATCCTTTTTTATCGTTATAAATTTTCCTTGCAAAATCTACCATAACTCTTCAGTTTTGTTATATTAGAATGGAATTAGTGTAGAATGATTAAACATAGTATTGAACATAATTTTTACATAATCCATTGGCCATACTATTTTCTAATGTAACGATTCCTCTACTATAAGTGAATTAATTTGAGTAAACAAGACTCAAAGGATGGTTGGATAAAGTTTAATAACATGCAAGCCCGAAAAAATTTGTCTTAAAATTTAACGTTATAATTTGCGTTACATAATTTTTTTCGTTGCATTTTTGTTACATACAATTGCATTACAATTTTACTAAATTTTTTTGACTTAAAGGATGTATTGGAAAAAGGATATGTTAATTAGGTGAATTGTTATTACAAGCAACCCCTTTCTCCTCTACACTGATTTGCTTTGTGATATTGAAATTATTGAACGTAATTAGTAAATTAATAATAATGCCCTTCATTTTTATTTTTTATTTAGTTATATGTTTTTATAGGTTAACACTTATATGGGGGCTACCTCTTAATTGATTACCAATTATGGCTACTAAGAAATTTGCAGAATCAGAAAAAAGTTATATTATGCAAATTCATTTATGTGATACTATTTTATCTATGTGTGCAAGGTATAAGCTGTCAAACCTTTGTTGTAGACAAAAATCTAGAATTACAATAACTAATTGTATAGATTTGTATTAGTTATGATAATATCAATATCAAATTGTTATCATACTGTACATATACAGATCGTTTTTACACTCTTTGTTTTTTATTTTTATATTTTTATAAATATTTTGTGTCACGTTGTTTGATGGCGATAAAATTCTAAGCTACTGAACCAATTTTAATCAAATTTATTTCAATATTTATGATGTGTTCCATCTTAAAACAAAAGTCTAATGGAGATTTTATATAAAAAAAAAATTGAATCATTTAATAGCAATAAAATATGTTCTATAAATGATGAAGTTTTTTGCATTCGATGTAAAATGATAATAGAAAATTTGTTGTCCTTCCAGGTTTTTCGGAAAGGGTGAGTGGTCAAAATATAAAATTATTTTTCTATGCAAGCTAGAAACATGTGGTTTTTTGCAATTGCCTAAAATGATAAAATGGGGACATTGTTTATTTTTATATTACACTACCTCTCGGTGGGAAAAAGTATTATTATTGAAAAAATTTGTTTATTATATGGTAAACGAAGTACCGAGTACTGGATGTCCAAATAACAGATGCTCCACACCAGATACCAGGCATCCGATAAGAAAGGATTTTACGAAATCCAACCCCAAAGAGGTGAAAACGGGGGCAAAGTTTGTACAGTACAATGTGGTTTATTCACCCAATCTACCTCAAATTTAGCATGCAATCGATGTAATATCGTTTGATAAAATGGAAATTTTTTCAGTAAAAATTGTCGCAGCATTGCGTGTTTTGAATTCCAGTGTTCATCGGATATATTCATCTCCTGAATTAAAAAAACAGTTTCCAGAAATTGGCCTTTGTGTGTGAGATACATTAATTATATGTGTGTTGTTTTCAAAATATATAAAACTGGGCATTTTGTTTTCTTTTTTCTTCTAGATCTGGCGCAAGATTGATAAAAATCGGACTACCCGGCGTCCCACTTTATTCTAGTGGTTCTCAAGTATTTATTTTGAGATTGGCTTCAACGATATCATTCAATCTTAGCATTTTAAATTTTAAGCTCTACGACTTTTATCGGAACCATTATACATAACAAATAAAGCCAAGAAACTTTCAATCTATTTTAACTTCTATAAAATTTAATATTCCATACTCCACGGTTTTGGTCCATACAATATGCTTTCATTAATTAAAAAGAAGTGTTACTTTGTGGAAACTAATTTACTCTTTTCAATCAATGTATACCAATTTTGGTGAAAATAATTGATATACTAAGTTTTTGCATCAATTAATTAAGAGATAAATTAAATCAAAAGCATTGAATATACAAGTTATAACAATATTTAAATATTATTTGTATGATTGTGTATCATTAGTTAAATTGCATAGGTGTAGGTATGTTAAAAGAATATTAGCATTTAGCTTTGTTAAATGCTTATAATTATAAGTAAATAAATTTAAATTATAATAATTACAAAACCATTATATTTATATTTACGAATACCTACATATCGGTTGATCTATTATTTCTATTATTATTATACTATTATTATTTATTATGTGCAACTAATATTAAAAAATCTACTTAATGATCTACAATCAAATATAAATCGCTATATACCTATAAGTAATGTCTGGCATATATTACGGCGTGTTTGGCACAGCGCGGGTTTTTTATCGCGACTGGCGTTCACAGGTTTCACAAGTCACAGTCTCCTCTTAGTGCAATTTGTTTCTATATTTAAGGTTATTTGTATATTGTGTTCAAAGATATCTTTATTTAATGATTTTGAATCATTATATTTTAAAATTATTAATTATTTAATTTAGAAATGTTATTTATATAAAATATTTACCATAAAAAGTAAAATTTTACCAGAATAAACGCGGACCATTAATAAACGTCAGTTTTTTTGCCACACTGATAGCAGGGCTATGCCTTGTAGGATTAGAATACTATTTATGTATTATCTTAAACTAGATGGGAGAACTTCGTGGCAATATGCGTTTATCAGCATGACGCGTGTGGCGCAATCATGTAATTTCACGTCGCAATGTGTCACACGCGTCGCAATTCACCAGGTCTTAATTGTAGGAATAATTCAATCAATCGATCAAAATTGTATTGCAAATGTCAAATAAAAATTATTGAATAATGACAATTAATTGTAATTGTTGAAAATTGCAACAATGAGAGTACAAATGTCATTGGTAATATTATAAAAATGTAAATTAAATTACGGAACACATGATGTGACCAAATTAAGAAAATGTTTTTTTTCTTAATGTTAGCAGGAATTTTGGCCATGTTTTATTTTTAATACCCTATCATTTGTCACCTAATCCGACCACCTCTTATTGAGCATATATTTATAACACCACATTTCAAAAGTATGAATTTCGCCTACCAGCTCATCCTTCAAAGTCCACGCGGACAACAATATGGAACTATCACCCGCCTTCTGGAAACGTAATAAATTTTTATATTTTTGTCGATTGTATCTATGTAAGTGTTTCAATTTTATAGAAACCTGTTTTTGTCTGACTTATTCTCATTTTGACCTCTGTTATTATGGTTATCAGTATAGTAATTTTCGCCAATATATTTAAATGTGTCTAACTGATTGATATTAGATGTATTCTTATGTATTAAATATTTACTTTGATCTTTTTAGTGTTTCTTTTCATTACCATAGACTTTCATTGATCAACCATTTCGATACCTTTGACTAAATTATATTTACCGAAAATTTTCCATATGACAATAAATAGAGACATATGTGGCTGTAACTAGATCCATAATAACATATGAGGTATAGATAGACTTAAAGAAGTCAGTATGATAGAAATATAGTTTTTACGTAAAAGATCTTTATCAAGAGTTGCCTCAATATACACCGGACTAAATACTGTACCTTAAAACTTTTACAGAGCTTAACTTTAATTTTACTTTAAAACTGAAAATACAATAAATTAGAAAATGTTAATGTCGTCCTCCATTATTATCTACAAAGTATATTAATTTTACAATAACAGTAGTCAATCCATATCAGTGTAGTCTTTTGTGCTATTTCACACGAACTGAAGATTCTTGATTTGTTGTAGATTTTTCGATTGAAAATTAGGGTGCTTTTTCGATATTTACTCAAAATAAGATGAAAAAATCAATATTCTAAATCAAAAAAATTACAGTGTATTTGGAACATAAAAACGTAAGTTTTCGGAGAAAAAAAATAAAAAACCAAAAACTTGGTTATTTCAATGTTTCACATAAATTTTGAGGTTATGTGAAAAAAGTGTAAATACAAAAGCTGTAGATATTTATTACCTACAACTTTGCCATTTAACTTTTTTACATAGGACTTGTAGTTTAGTCTTAAACACTCACCCCTCCCCTAGTTCCCGAACTCAGATCGCCCGTAATTTATTTTTCCTTTCATTTTTATCATATTATCTTCCGTTTTCAATTGGTTTCATTCTACTATAATTTTTTTGTTTTCAAAAATTATCCTGGTATAAATTGCAGGGCTTAGAAAGTAGTTGTATAAAACACACTAACTAACATATTCAGCTTTTAGATATTTAAATTAATCAGTCCGCATCAATCATTCCATAAAAGCAACAATAATTTTAAATAAAATTAAAATTATATTCTTTCACACTTTTTATAAATTAATTGTACAACATTTTATTCAAGGAAATTCCTTCTTTCTGTTAAAATTGCATTTTCAATTAATTATTTAAAAAAATATGTAATTATAAAAAACTAACTTTACATTATTGTCAGAGTTGATTTGAATTTAAAATTATTTGTTAATAAAAAAAAATTATAAATTATACAAATTAATAATTAAAACTATAGAAAATTAATCAGATTTTTATTTAAATCTACACAATTTTATGGTGAATATGTATAAAAATATTAAATTAATAACTGTTTATTCGAAACGGGAATTTCGGAAAAACTTATTTATAAACCTAAATAGATAGAAAGATAATTTATTATTTAAAAATGCAATACGGTAGATTGTTAAGATTAAATACATAAATATATAAAGATTATATAAAAAAAAAATAAAAAATATTAAACGAGATATTTGGTGAATTTACTTTCACCAATGGTTGAACACAGTTAAACAATATTAGTCCACAAATTCACTTATATAATCCCTTTACGCATACATCATCTTATCGATTGGATTTAGCAACCCAATAAGTGAGTAGTCGTGCTTCACCTTGAAATTACCGATGCCTTTTGCCTAAAGTATTCATTTTGTGAGCATTCCAAGAAAAAATTAAAGTTGATGTTCTTTGGTAATTTTATTCACAAAATGAGCGCTCATTATCGACATCTATTGTCATTGTCTTTACTTTTCTGTTATTAAAGTGCCTGTTTAAGTTTGGTGTTCATATATGGTAGATGGTACTTTTTTTCATAAATTAAAATCGGGGTCAAAGTAATTTTCTGCATTGTCGTTGTTTCTAGATACAGAGATTATACGAGAATTGATCCGTTCTGTGTAAATAGGTTAAATAGACACGGTTTTCATATTTTTGTAGCAAGAAGTCGTGTTTATTCTGTAATGAAGATCCATCCAGTTTTAATAGAAGTTCTTTTATATTCTTGTTTGAGATAATAGTTTTGAGTAAATCAATTATGCTTTTATTGGTTTCTTGGTAAACTATCTATAGTAAGCAACCGTTGAAACTAATCATGGGGCATCTGTTTAGGTTAATTTTAAATAAACTATGAAGCAAATTGTTAAGGACAATATTTTTAATTTGATCGGTCTGTCTTTTTTTAACTTAGCCTCAAATGTAGTCGTAGAAAAATTTATGCGGTATACTTAGGTAATAACATTTATGACTTGAAAAATCTGTACAGGGTAGATTCTTCTCAGTTCTTCGTGGAAACGGAATCCTGCAAATATGTCGTCCATATAGTACAGCCTTTATGAAGGTTTTCCCGTAAAATTTGCATATAGCATCAAGGGAATTTGTTACTAATTTGATAACTACATCTTCTGGTAATTAAAATTACGCTTGCTTTCCTCTAAAATATGCAGCGATATAATGAGAAATTTAACAAGAAAACGGAAGTCTTAGCAAAGAGTTAAACTTAGTTTAAGACTTAACTGATTGATTGAAATACTAACAAACAAAAACCGATTTAAGGAGTCCCTCTTATCTAACGTAAGTCAGCACAAAGAAAGGATTTTCGGACATTTTATAGGAACGTGAAAAATCATTCTAACGTTTCTTGCAGTGAAAGAAACTTCTTCGGCGTCTGAATCTTCAAAGCAGAATTTGCCAGCAAGTATAAAACAGGCAAGAAAATCAGTCAATTGAAAGTGGTTCCTGTTCAAAAAAATTTATTCAAACAAATATCGTAAATAAGTTTAAAGGATATGCTCATATGGTTCTGGAATGTTGAAAGATCTGCTTAATGTGTGTACTTTAACACGAAATGTTGATGTGTGGTGTATTTGTTAGACTTAGTAGATCAAACTTTTCTACTTCTTTCTCAGACAACAAATTAATTGAATTGGATGCAAAGAAAGATAAGTGTAAGACCGGGCGGTGGTGTTCTAGCGATTATATTAATAAATTTCTCCAAACAGAATAAACACCGAATTCCCAAATTTGCTACTTATATTGAGGGGCGATTTTAATCGCTGGGTCGGTATATTGGATCAACTGTTTCCCAATTTCTATGATAACACAAATTAAAATTTGGAACGAGCATCCTTGGACTAACTCCAGAGAATTATAGGGGTGTGGTATAATACCACCTTTAAACAATTTACAAATATTTTACTGGAATATATTACATTTTAGGTTGATGAAGCTGGTATTTTAATTGAAAATCAATCAGTTGTTCATTTTCATTTACAACCTATACCACAAGTCTTTAAGAGATGGATGAAATTAGTGGAGACATTTAGGTATTTTATATTCAAAATTCTTTAGAAATTATGAAGTTATAATGTAAGTATACCTTCATATTTTGGCACAATATATTGTTCAATACATAATCGAGACAAATATTTAATCATCAATAACTACAATTTGTAAGTTTTTTGGTTTCCCAAAAATTGTAAAATTTCTACCAGTTTAACAAAAAAAATTTTAATATTGTTTTAAATTTCACCAAATATAAATTTATTATAATTAAAAATTATTTATTATACAACCGTGGTCAAAATAAACAAATTTAATTTCAGTTTTCTTAAGTCAAATGTTAAAAAACAAGTGTGTTCAGTATACGCATGAATCTAAGCGACATATACAAAGTTTTAATCTAAACGACTTATCTCGAAAAAATATATTAAAATTTTAATTACATATTAATTTATTGAACAATTAACAATTTCCTCAAACAAATTTCAAATCTTGATTTTTATGAAAGAAAATGGGAATGAGTTCTATCATAGATTTATACATGAAAATGCAGGTAAAACCGCTTTTATAAACCCATTTGCTAGAAAACTGAGTTAGAAATTTTGTTGAAATGTTCCAAATACAAATTTAACTAATAATGCCTTGGTGATTTATTGGATAATTTGACTTATTATTGATAGTATTAAGGATCAAATGTGGACTTATACATGAATACGTATTAGTTGAAACCTTTAGCTGCAGTTCATTTACATTTTTCAAACTAATATTAATATATTTTATGTATATGAAGTATAAAAAATTATAATCAACATATTTTTCACTTAAAAAAAATGGCACGTGGTGCATCAGTAAAATAATTAATCAATTTATTATGTGAGAACTTTTATATGACCAGCAAATTTATTTAAAATTCGTATACAAAAATAATTTTTTGTTGTTGATTGTTCAAACTTGTTTTCAGCTGAGTTGAAGGTGGTAATATGATGATTTAAATATTTATCACCTGTAAGAAGTTTATCCAAAATGAAAAATATAAATAAATAAATATAAATAAACTTTTATTGACTCTTCTTTAGTGGAAACTACTAAGGAGGTGCAATTGGAGAACAAAAATATAGAATAATCCAATCGTTCCTTCATTTGTTTGAAAGACCTATGACATAAAAATTTGACAAATAGGGCAGGCGATTTATAGATTTTTTGGGATAAAAATTTTATTCCGTATGAACACAAAAGACTTCTTTGGTAGTTCTTCTTTCGACATATCATGTGTTATTTAAATAAATTTTGTGTGGATCAAATAATAGTCTAGAAGTTCGTAGGAGATTTTTTTGTTTATGGCTGTAACTTTTTTCAGTGGCAAATCGTAGTATGGAAAGTAACATATAAAATATTATTTTCCATCTCTTTCTTGGAAACAATAGTTTAAATTTAATTTATATGGAGATACTAGCCAGTGACATCATATACAAGTATTTCTCTCTTTGTTTATTCTGGGTACTTAAATGTACATATGTTGCTTAATTTAAACATTTAAAAAAAATCATTTTGGGTCTATATTCGTGAACTAAGCAGTAAAGTTAGTTTGTCTATTAAAAGCCTAAATTTCACTACATCAATATAATCTAAAAATACCTCAGTTGAGTTTGGTTTATAAAAATACTTTTTACATACTTTTGTAAACTTGTACGGAGAAGATCTTCATATTTGGACAACATTTTCTGGACAAACATTTTTGATAGTGATCATACAATAATTTGTTTATATTTATATATTATTATTATTTTATAATAATCGCTTTTGCACAAAATTTTTAAATGGTTTTGGTAAATGTCATTTATTTTTATATGATAATTTAAATGTTTATCAAATTCAAAAATCTATCATTTATTGATTTATCCTTGTAATACATGTGTATGTATGTATTTTTTGAGACAAATTTACGTTTTAAATCTTTTTATCTTTCTGATAGAAAGCTTATGCTTTCACGTTTTCAATTGAAAAAAGTCTCTGTATCATTTCTTTGCATTTTTCTATAACTATTTCATTCGTAAATAATATCTATCTTTGTAGTATCAAATTACGACAAGTTTAACAATACATTTTTGACAACAGGCAACTTTCTCGTTTTATTCTTTTAAAACTTACAGTACATTGATTAGATGACAAATTGAAGTAGATTTTATTATTTAAGGATAATAAATATTAGGGAATTTCCAATTGTTGAAAATAGTATTGAACTTGTTTTACTTTGATCGAAAATCGAAAACTAAAAAATGAACAGAAACTGTTTTCATTGCTTAAAATTAATATGAATTAGTTAAAAAGGGCCTGTTTAAAGTACACACCTGAATGAAGTTTCAAAGGTTATCAAAAATAGATCGCTTCATTTATGGCGATTTCTGACAAATATCGTTATTTTTACCTGCTGTTGACTTTCTGCATGATTACTTGAAAATTTATAAAATTAGACTAAATCGTTATACAAAAAAAAATTATGAAATAGTGAATGTTGAAACTTGAGTCGCAATAAAAAATTGTTTGAACGAAAAAACTGGAAAATATTCCGGTTTTTTAATTTTTTGACACTTTGAAAATGTTTGTAACTATGACAAAATGTAATCGTTATGTACGGCTGGTATATTATTGACACAAATCATGATGGCATTAATGGTAATCGTATTAAACTGTCTTCTTAAATTATAGTCGTATAGCTACTGCCAAATAAAAATTATTTGCAAATAAGTGAAATTAAAACAGCTAACAGAGATAATTGTTTAGATATTCGGCATATAGTTAGGTAACAATTTTTTAACAATTATTAATTATTATAAATACATATATAATAATAAGTATTATATTTAAATATATGTCACCTAAATATGAGGTTCAATTGTGAATTCAAATATTTTACGAAAAAACATGTTTGAAACATGAATTGTTTCTTTTAAACAAATATTTTTTGCCTTTGAATTGTCCTATATATTTTCTGGTTTAAAGTTGGGCCATGAATCTATTGGATTCAATGAATTCATGGCCCAGCCCAACAAACGATTTTGCTCACTGAAACTTGCTTTTTCGTCTAGAATAGTATCAAAATTTCAACTAGCTATCTTATTTCGTTTGTGAGTTATGTTTATCCGGAGGGGCATGCGAAAGTGGGATAGTTGGGTGATACAATAAACAACTATACCAAAATTTTATTTATGGCTCCAATATTTTCCAGCGTTACAAAGATCAGACTGAAATTAATATACTCTAACATATTGTATAAATGTCAGAGTATAAAAATGGAGAGATTTCTTCATTTACAAAAAGTGTTAGATCTGGTTCCTAAGAACCACATCTTCCACGGCTTGGTTTGTGTGTTATCAAAATATAATGTTTGATATGGTATATATACCTATTTAAAATATATGTATATACGTGATAAAAAAACTTTCAAGGTTATCATCTAGCGATATGAAATGAAACACAGTGACAGCACGACATCCTATGGTAGGTGAACAACAGTGCTCAACTAACTAATACGATGACATTAAAATTACGAAAAAAATAGCTCGATGCAAATTTTATAAAATTTAAATAATACAATATTTATGTTTGTATAAAACTCCTACGAAATTACCTTCAAACGTTCTGGTTTTATGTGTTCTCTCTTATTTAAAATTGTAATTTAAGAATGATTCGTTCAAAAATATATAATTTCATATCATTCATAAAATTAATTTAAATATTTTATTACGATTTAATTAAAACAAGTGAAGATAACTGTTTAGATACTCGACATATGATTGAATTTCATTGTTTGGACTATTTTTAATTAGCAGTCATAAATAACTATAAATATCCAGTCTATATAGTAATATATGTGTGCATGTGTAATAATATGCATTTTTGTTACCTTTATGTGTTTATTATTAGCCCACTACTACATTAGTTTAAAAACTTATTTATTAAGGTTAAATATAAAAGGTGCTTTTCAGTATTTTTCGTCGGTTTAATGTTTTTAAAAAAAATTTTTATTTAATAACTATTTGCAAATTATTTTATTTAAATGTTTGTGAAGATACTATTGAAGATGCTATCAAATAGTTTTTATACTCATTTGTATTAAGAATCACTTTATTATAGTTCATTTTCTGTCTGTCTATCATCAAAAAAATTTTGAAACGAAAGGTGAAAGGAATCAGGAAATTAGCTCCACTGGCTGCATGACCCATCTTTTAAAGCATAATATACATAATAAAACTTTAAACGAAAAAAAAATGTTTGTTTTTTAAAAACAATGAACTTTCGTGCAAAGTATGTTTTTGTTCGCCACAATTTCGGTACACATATAGGAAATGAAAATTTAATTAAACCTGGCATATTGGTACATTATAATAAGATTGTGAACCAGTTAAATTTTTACAGGGCTACAGAGAACTGAAAAAACGATATTGTTTTTATTGATCTTTATGGGAAATCACTAATTTTATTTTTATTACTTATGGAGCAATTGTAAAAACATCATTTATTCAGTTCTAAGTAGATATTTAAAAAATAAACTGTCTCACTCTCACTTCTGAACGTTAATTCTAAAAAAGAAATAAGTATTTTTAATATAAGTATGTCTGTGATAATAGTTATAAACTTATAATAAACAAATATTTCTTCATAACTATAGAAAGAGCTTCATAGCTATATGTATTTATTGTTTGTAATTAAACCTAATTATTAACAATAGTTATAATGTTATTAATTAAAATTTAGCTGTTGTAAGTGGTATTTAAACAATTAATACTGTTATTATTTTCACTTGATTTTTACATATTATTTATGTATTAATATCGAATGAGAATATAAAAATATTTTAAGAATAAAACTTTATTCACATAATAAAAACAAAAAAAAAACGTTTTACTTTTAATATATTTAAATAAATATTTTATATTTCAATAATATTTATTGATTAATTTATTAAATTTAATTTAATTTAATTTAAAATTCTTAAACTTTATTTAACTATAATTAATATAATAATTATTTTTACCTGCAGTCGTAAATCAATTTGTTTATTCAATATATTAATAATTAAATTTTATATTACGACCGTAAATTTATTTTATATATTATTCGACTTTATTTTTTTTCAATACTTATTACGTAATTATACTATGTGTCACATGGATTTGTTTGTATTTTACTTTGTGCATAATACATTATAAAATCCGGTCGTAGTAGTTCCGTCAATTAGCTATGTCGTTATTAACCCACTGTAATAGGTTGTAGGTTTAATACCCACTGACATCACAAAAGTTTTTTATTTCGATAAGCTGGTGACAAAAACTTGATCAGTGAAAAACGCTTAGAAAGATCTACTAGCAAATCATAAGATAATAAAATAGTAAGGTATTCTAATCTTGCAATGTATATGATGGAAAATGTGTCTAGAAGTAGGTAATTAAGCGTGCCAGAAATACTGATATGTATAAATGGTCGTGTCCAAACAAAGTAATTATAGTGGCCACTGCTTATTAAAAGTTATACTAATTAATTAAGTACTTATGAAATAGCCCCATTCAATAGACAGTTTTAATTATAATTATTAATAATTAAAATAATTAAATTGATGTGAGGAAAATAAATAAAATTATAATATTGTAAAATAAGAATTTCTCATTCAAACTAAAATTATAAATAATAGTGGCGACCGGGTCATTTAGACAAGATGCGGCCGTTTCTGTGGTTCTAAGAAACTTGTGCTGGTGCAAAGTTTTTTTTTAAACAAGTTTTTGGCGCTTTGGCGAAACAGAAAATATTTCTAAAATGTAATATGTATAACTTTAATAATGGTTTATTGAAAACTACGTTTCACACATACTTATTCATTTTCAAGGCAAATTTTAGAAAAAACTGTGAACTAAGCTCTATAAGGAGATAGTGCTTTTCGATTTTCGACATTCTTGTAAACATTAAATCAGTACACTTTGTTATAAGCGCTTGATTGGTTAGGCTTAATTTACTGGAAAATTTTGGGAAGCACTAGATTAGATTTTTAATGTATTTTTTTATCTTCAATAAGACCCAAATTCGCATGCATGGTTTTTGAGATCGCTCATTACGGATTTAAAATCAAAATTACTTAAAACTTCCAGAATTCAATAAACAAAATGCATTTTAGTGCCGGTAGTTTAATGCATTTATTTATTGACAGCAAAATGCATTCATAATACATTATGTATGAACTAAATTATATGAACTACATTGGATGAACTGAAAATTTTTGTATTGAATGAAATATTTTGAAAAGGGGGTTTTTTTGAAGATTTTTTTTGCCATATTCTACAATCAAAAGTAAAATAACACAAAAAATAATAGCATAAAATAAAATGCGTTCATAGTACATTACATTGACTGTACATTTTAGTATTTGATTTAGTATAAAATGTATTTCGTTAAAAGTACTGAGAAAATATCGAGTAAATTTGAATATCCTGTTATCAATGATATTATATTATCATTGGGTATGTATATTTTGTTTTAAAAGATCTTATTTAAAATAATGTTAATATGACATATAGACAGATTAAATTTTTCGAAGAAATTTTTGGGTTTTGGATATCCAAACAGTGTTTGTACCACGTGGCCATACTTACGATAGCCATATAAATGAGAGAATTATCCTTTCTTACAGGTATATTAAACTTTCCGTCGATGTGTTTGGTTTCAAACCATTCATCTTGGTCATTTTACACTTATCATTTAAAATTTGTAATAAGCGAAAAATGGAAATCAGAGTAGATGCAATAAATTTTCTTACTGAACATTTTGATTAAACTTTGATTGCAAAAATTTTATTTTATTAAAAAGGTATTTTTCATTACATAAAAAAAGTATGGTCAAGTCCAATAATTTATCTGTAATTTATTACAGCGATACAGCACTTTTCCTTGAATTATCTTTACACCCCTATAACGCCCTTTTATTATCTTGAATTATCAAAGTGTTAATAAAATCGATACCGGCGCTAAGATTTTATTTAATTATTACATTTGTCAATGTATTAATAATTTTCCTTACGTAAGTATAACTTTGTCATTAAAAGTTCAAGGTAATCATGTCATGAATAATAATTGTAAAAAATGGTTGTAATCAAAGGAAAAAATTGGATTTATAGTTTTTTTCAAGCCAACATTCAACACGTATTTCAGTAGATACTAGTAAATAAATTATTAATTCATTAGTTTTTAATTTTTATTGTTCTCTTTTTATTTTATTGTTTTTTTTTTTTATTTAAACTGTATTGATATTTAGTTTTATTTTTATACTAGCCGTTAATCAACAGCTTCGCAGATTAATTTTACAATAAACTTCAAAAATAGATCATGGCTTCTTTCTATCTCTAAGTAATTTTATTGTATCACAGCTACTTACTCCGTTACCAACTCTTGAGTTAGAGAAGGACAGAAAAAAAATAAATGTCAAATTTTGGAAGGATTAAGATATATCAACTTTGGATTAAGATGTATAATTAAGATATATTAATTGAACTGATGTACAAGCTTATAAATAAAATATAGAAAAAGATTAACTAACATTAGCCGTAAACAATAATTTCACACTAAATGTTTTTTTTAAAGCATTACATTTTAAAATTATTATATTTTAGTATGAGACCATAGTAATCTACAATACGTAAGCGTAATAAGTAAGTACTTATTCAGTTACAACAGTCAGGAAAAGTAATAGCTCAAAAATATAACGACTATCCAAGGAACACTAGCTACCCCACGCTGCTCCCTTTGCCATATCATTATACACTTATAGGATTAATTCCAATTCCCTCAATATGGAGTGCAAATACTCCAAATTGCTAACTTAACATCTACACATGTCAGAGTGATACATACGATTTTTTTCATTTGATACAACGAAACCATTTTACATATGATACAGTTTTATTTTTATATATAGGCAAAAGTAAAAAATTCATTTTTCCAAACGGAATCACTCCTCAAAACGAGAACAACCTTTCAAAAATACCTCATATACTTGAATTCACCTTTAATTACGATAGCTTGATGCGGTTTTTTACAATTTAAAATTTTTTAGTTTTACATTAAAGTTAAAACTGGAAAATTTCATTTTTGTAACGAAACCACCCCGAAATTGAATAATGAATGGCAGATTCTCCGTAAATAATCAGTCAAATTTTTGGGGTCGCTTTCATGTCTTCTAAAAATTGTGTCATATATGAAAATGAATCTAGTATCCAACATAAAACATAATCAGAAGTAAAATTTGTGAAATGTTAAATCTGGTTTGTTTGTAATGTAACGCTAAAAAATATTAAGGCCACTAACAAAATTTTTATATGGGTATTCATATAATCGCTTATATTAGTATTAGCCATATTTACATGTTTGTTCGTACGTCTGAATATCTGTCATAAGAAGCTGAAATTCGTGGCGTATTCTAGACATAAAGTGAATGGATCAAATAAAAAAATATTTCTTTAAATAAAAACCTATTTTCATAAATTCCCCACTATTCTAAAATTTAAGAAATTTTAGTAATTAACAACACATACAGTATTCAATATATATTACTTATTATATAAAATACTAGTAATCCGACCTTGCTCGCTTCGTTATATGTCATAATTCTAGTTTTTGTACATGAATCCCAAAAAATTTCCTTCGAAACTATACAGCATACACAATATTTTTGTTCTACTTTATGTGGGCAGCAAAATGTATTGGTTTTCAGCATTTCCTGTTAAAGGAACCAATATATAACTGTTTATGTGACAATAATAGCAAATATATTTTCAACGAAAATTGTAGATGCTTAAGCTGAAATGATAAATCTGCAGGGATCATAGGATTTGGTCTAGTGACGATATTCGTTTCGATTATATTATATTTTAATGGCGTAACCTTTATCAAGATGTATAAATAAAACCGAAAGAAAACACATATATACATCTTTAAAAAAAAATACACTTTAATTTTGTTCACTTTTTCCTAACTTCACTGGTTTCCCTAGCAATTTTAAAATTTTTCTTTCAAGAAAAACTTTTCTGGTTTACTACAAACAGTAAAAAAATGTTTTATAAAAAAAATAGCCAAATTCATGTATGTCAACCATATGTCATGTATTCAATTAACTCTGTTAGTTGTTATCTCTACTTGTTCAGAAACCGTATTAAATATTATTGTTTTGTAGTTATTTTAATCTGCCACACTCATATAATATAATTTCATATAAGTGTAACTGTTTATAATAAACGAGTATGGCGGAACAGATATACTATTAATAATTAGCATATATTATTGATACGACAATAATATGTGAAAGAAATTCCATCATTGATTGATTTTTATGTTTTTGTGATTCGAGAGTGATGTGAGTACTACTTGCACTCAAAAAATATAAGTTAACTAATCAAATTTACAAATATCTTCGCTAAAATGCTGCTATGTACGCACGTCAAATAAGTAAATTACTGGCTACTTGATTAAATTATTTGATCAAAATAAACAAAACTTTACGATGTACTTACACATTTAATTGTAAATAATAATTATCACACTAAAACACTTAGTAAATGCTTATAAGTAATTCTTAATTTTATGTGTCAGCGCCCACAGTCTCTGGAAAATCTATTTGCTTTGTTTTGATATGAGTTATGAAAACCAAAAAATGCATATGTCAAAAATCTGGTATTGATTGAGCAACACATTTAAGTTTTATTGCAATATTAAAAAAAAAAAATTATCCTCAATATCTTATTGAAAATTAACATGCGGTATAATTTAATGTCACATTGGGTGTGGTCAGTTGATATAAAAAACACTTTGTGTTTTAGTGCAAATTATATTTTTATGGCTATATAAAAAAGAAAAAAATAATTAGATGAAGTATGAATTTATAGTATTTTTTATAGGTTCTGTAGATAAAAAAAAAAGGATATTAGACTATAATTTGTTCATGATGTACTAACGCTCACACCTTCCTTATAATAAAATGATTAGTAAATGTTCCAATACTGAAAAACTTAGATTTAAATACTTAAAGTTTTTTTGAATTTTTATAAACTATATTTTAAAAATGCCATTATTATCCGGAAACGTGCATATAAATTTGAAATATTCCATTACATTAAAAGATACTAGTGAATCTAGTATAAAACTTGCAAAAATTGACTAATATAAATCGTGTAAAAGTTATGATATGATTATAATTAAAGATACAGGATACTTAGCTTTTTTGTCTTTTTTACCACAAATATTAAACCAAATATTTATATTATTTTGTAAATTGTTTGTTTCGATGAATAAGAACCACCTCAAATCGATGCTCGACTACCTTTATTTCTTCTGTCGGAGTGCATCTGTTTCTATAGGAGTAGTATTTAATTATTCTGGAGCAGTAATTTCAAAGGATATGATGCTTATAAAAAAAATAAGATATAAAGTGAATTACATCATTTTGATTCTTATCAGTCATATCAGTCAAAATCCAAGATAAGAAATCGGGATAACATAAATAAACCTATTGCGCATTATAAGTAGACAAGGCATGAACAATTGAAGAAAATTGAAAGACAAAACTTAGAAGTAAATTTCACCTTAGCCCCCCAAGTTTCGAATTATATTTATTTTTATTATTTTTTTTAAAGAATCGTTTGCACATATTTGCATATTGAATAAAATGGGAAGAACAAAGCAATGAATTTTTGAAATTTCATAACACGAATCGTTTGTAAATCCATTATTTTGAGACATCAATTTGTCAAAGGGCGTAGAAAACACTTTTTGACAGTCCCGCATTTTGGAAAATTTTGAAAGTTTTGTACACGTATATTTTCCGAGATTATGGGAAAAATAAAATTTACAAAGTGTCGTTATTCTATAATCTATACCACATAATGAATGCATTTTCATGTTAATACCAATCATCCTGAAGTAGTGTTAGCAAAATTACACAATTTATATTATTTACATGTTTACTTGATATTTAATTTTGGTTTTCAATTTTGAATGAATTTATATTATTTACATGTTTACTTGATATTTAATTTTTGCTACGTTATCTTTTCTATAAAAATGAATCGCAAAATGCGTTGGTAAGCGCATAACTCGAGAATGGTTGGACCGATTTGGCTAATTTTGGTCTTGAAATATTCGTGAAAGTTCAGGGAAGGTATAAACGGGAAAATACTATAAACGACAATTTAATTTTCGAATACAAAATGTTCCTAGCTGTGAAACAAACATATTTTGTCTTTTTTTTCTCACATGTTACAAATCATCATTTCCATAGAAACCAAAATCTAATTTTGAAATTCAAAATAAAACTTCTTTATCTATTCAAAATAAAACTTCTTTATCTCTTCTCACTAGCAGTATGACGAACTGTCAACTATATAAAGTGTGCATATCGCATTGTTCAAGTATAATATTTTTTTTACCCAGAAACCAATATCGAAACATATTTATAACGACACCATCAATACTAAGCTAGACAATATAATAAAAAACTCTTCTGTGCATATTGTTTTAACTAATAGGAACAGAAAAGCAAAAATTGTATCTGACATGTATAACACTGAGTACTATGTAAAACCCAATGATAAATAAAGAGAATTTTAAATCGTAAATGTTCAAGTATATACACTGAGTACTATGTAAAACCCAATGATAAATAAAGAGAATTTTAAATCGTAAAAAAAAAAAAAATGTTCAAGTATACTTTATCTAGTGGATTTTTTTCAATTTTTTACCACGCTACCTAAAATATAAATTACTAAAAGCTATAAATACAAAATATTAAAAAAAAAATAAACATATAAACAATTGGAAGGGTTCCAAAAAGGAACGGGAACAATTACTAATAAGGAACAAAAATATGTACTGTTATATCTATGTACTATGTTGAATAAGAAATAAAGAACTTTTAAAACTCAAAACTTGTTCAAGTATAAACATAGGAACAGAAAAATGTAAAAATCTAAATACCGGGAATCCGATAAGAAAGGATTTGAAATTCTTCCTCTAAGGGTAGAATTGCATCCGCATGTAAACGATCATTTATTAAAATGTGAAAAATAACACAGCAACGCGTAAACCGGGTGGGTATGCTTCAAAATATAAATTAATATCATAATTTATTCTGATTTGCCGCAGCTTCATTATTTAGTTATAGACAGTTGAAAATATGTAGGAGATATTGATGTTAATTAGAAATAATTTATAAAACAAAACAATGTCTACCCGAGTCAGCTATTCAAAATAGAATTTATTTATCTCTTCTTTTCTATATTAGTGGTTCTGGACTTCCTTTTACTATTTTTCATCAAGTATATGAGAACCACAGCACAATATACACGAATTGTGGCTGCACGAGGTACCGGGTGCCCCACATCAAACACGAGTGTATATATAAATATTTCGTGTCACGGGTATCCCACACCAAATAGTGGGCTACACATCAAATACCGGGCATCCCATAAGAAAAGATTTTCTGAAATTCTACCCCTAATGGGATGAAAAGCAGAGGCAAAGTTTGTATGGGACAACGGAATTCCTTCGTCCAATCTGCTTCAAATTTTGCATGCAATCGATGTAATATCAATTGTCACCGCAACGTGTCCGGGTATGCTTTAAAATATATATTAATATCATTATTTATTCTAATTTGCCTTAGCTTTCAGTATTAAGAAATAGAGGAAAGTTGTTAAGAATATGTTATTATACTTAGAAAATGTTGAAGTTGATTAGAAATATGTGGCAAAACAACGTTTTGCCGGGCCAGCTAGTTTATTTATAAATTTAAAAAATCCTTTTTTTTTTTACTAGAAAATCATAATTAGTAGGTAATACCATAAATAATACTAGATTTGGTACGGTATTCTAATTCAAAACTTACTTAATTGAAAATTCATTGTCATATTGAAAAACTAGGAATAAATTTTCTTTAATTACTTCACAAGTTTTTTTTTATCATTTAATTAATATTTCTATAAAAAAACATGATCATAAAGTATTGAAATGTGATCTAGTATAAGAAGAATTCTTTATACCTTGTACAAAATACAAGATATCAACTAACGATATGAAAATACTAAATAACAGAACTGTGATATTCGATATATCTATGACAAATTAAATAAGTTTTTCCGCAATTTTGGTCGATTTCCAGCCTTTTGGTCGAAAGCAAACATTTTATGTTTGAAATACGCAAAAATTTTACGATATCCGTTGTTTATACTAAAATGTTTACCTTTGAATTTATTACCTTACTTAATTAATGTGATATAAAAGCTTGTCGCTAGATTGGCCTATGAATGACAAATCTACCTATTCTTTGAACATCACATTATTTAATTTTGGATATGAATCTTTTCTTATTTCATATTTTTAAGAGCACATTACCGTAGGAGGGTTTTAGTACTTATTTTTATATAAAAATCATATTAGAATTGCTTACGCCAAGATCAAGTTAGATATTATATTCTTATTTATTTATACAGGTAAATTTCGCGTTTCTACTTTTTACAGCAATTAAATAAAACTTGTTTTTAAAAATAATTTTTAACTTTTAATTCATTCTTTATTTTTATTCATTATTCGTATTCTTCTCAGCCCTTTCATTTCATACCCGTATCAAGAGAGCGCATGTAAAGTGGGCATATTAAAGCATTTTAAGAGAGGCAATTAAAAATATTTTTACTCTGACTTTATTTCATCATTTCTCATCGATTGGAAAAACCATAACTTGCACAGAAGCCACCCACTCACCCTTAGGCAAATACATATTTATACTTTGATAAACGCATGCCTACCCTTTTCTTTGATATGCTGGTCATGCTTACCATTAAATTGCATCGACATCTCACTAAAAATAAAGTTTGTTTAATGTCTGAATGCTTTTCTTGATATCGTAAAGAATATTTAAGGAAACTAATCTTACAATGCGGATATATGACAAAAAAAAAGATTTACTGGGAATCAAATTAAATTTAAAATATTTTTGTTCAATGACTCAACTTCATTTGAAATATTTTTGTTCAAGTATATTTATCAAACGTCATTTTATATAAATGTAAATGAATCAAAAAGTATCTAGATCAAAACTTTCGCTTATGTATATGAATCGATCTGCCTATGATGCATTTATTTTAAGAAATTCGATCTTGAATTTGTTATTTAGTTCTTGTGACAATCTTTATAATTTATTTTGAAAACTAGTCATTAAATAATTTACATTCAAGCAATTATATTATATTCAAATTATTGACTTTAAATTTGTAATTTTGGTAAATAATACAGTTAATTTCTAATAAGGTGATCCAACTAAATATGAGAGAAGTATATTTGGAGTGAAGACACAAATTTCGACAGAACTTTCAAATAGTTTTCTTTTATAATTTTATTATTAAAAACCATCATATATAAAGCCTAACATTCCAATTATTGGACAAAGACCTTCCCTAATAATTGGGATGTTAGGCCATATTATTTATTATTACTATGATTATTTTACCTGATCATAACCGTCACCAAATTTCACAAAAGATTTGTTATATTGTCAAAGCAATTTGTAAATGCAATTAAAAGTCCCAAAAAAATTTTTCACTTCTCTTTGTTAAATAACTACTTTTTTGGCTTTTGTTAAGTTTTATTCTTGACCAAACAAAAATTATTTATATTTTTTAATAATTAAATATTTGTGATTAATTTTCCAAAAATAACTAGTTTAATTTCTTTTTAAACATTTTCGAATGTTCGATAACGATAATGGAGAATAAATTAATAGAAAAAAACGTTAAAATTCTTAAAAGTTTTCACGTAAATTTTCAAAAATAAATTGGCCATATTGTAATTTTCGTTTGCAAAAGTAAAACGTGAAACTAACTCACCAAATGTAAATAATTCACACACTTATTTTATAAAGAGTGCTGGGATATACTTGGTAATGCTAAATTCATGAATAAATAATTTTCTAATGAGTCATTCAAAGTAATAGAAAGTATATCAGCATTGGGTTATAATGCACTATGGATAGCATCACAGATCATGTACAAAGTTTATAAAGAAGCTCGGTGTATTATTTTATGTTATATAGAAGCAGAAAACAGATGAGCCTGGGAAATGTTTTTTTATTTTTTTACAAAGTTTTGTGTAATTATTTATCATTTGCTACATTGTATTTTCAAATAACAACAAATCAATTTATTGCTTACGATATATTTAAGTATTCCCCAAAATTACTATTCCTTTTTATATTTTGCAGATAGACTAATGCAGTATTGTAAATAACGCCAAATTTATGAATTTCCCTGTAGTATTGTATAGAGTTATTTCAGATACTTTCTTATATTTTTCTCTAACACCATACACATAATACCTGTATACTCGACTCATATGAATGTAAATTTATAATAAATTTCGACAGAAATTCATAGCGCTCAAAAACATATGAATTTGAAACTTAATACTTGCAAACTCTTGCGAAAACTTCAACTTGCAAAACTAGGTACATGTGTTCAAAGAATCACCTAATTAATACATTTGCGTATGCCCGCGTGTCTGTCTGTATGCTTGCCTGCCCGGCATTAAGATGAAAAATGAAAATATATAGCAAGTGGATATTTTTTACAGTTTTCTAGAAAGAAATTGTTAGTTTAAGTTAAAATAAAATAATTCAAATACAAATAATGATTATTTTTGTATACACAGTTTAAATTCGCCACAGTTCAAAGTTAATTACATCTTATTAATACATTAATTATCACACAAAGTAGTATTAAAATAATATAATTATAGTTATAAATTATAGCAAATATTATTATATACTAAACTCTTTATACCTATTGTTATCTTCCCGAGCTTATTTTTGTTTAGTTCATTCAAACTGTATGTATTCAAAGAAAATATTCTCATTAAGCTCATTTGAAGATTTAATTTAGTTGAAATTTGCTATAGGTATAATAAGTGATTCACCTCGTAATGACTTTAATTTTTGGAATAATATTAATAAACTCTGTAATGACCTCGATTCAAAAATAAATGTATTTAGGTCTTTTAATATTTAAACAATTTTTTTTTTTTATTTTACACATTGAGATAATTAATTTTACCTTATGTATAAGTTTGTTATAATCAAATATTAATTGAATTATATGAATAACCTTATATTATAATTCTTAAAAATAAGTCACTGAAGAACTAAAGAACTTTTGAATCAAACTATATACATAAAGAATTTTAAATAACTAAATTAACTTGTACCTAGAGAAACTATAGTCAATAGTTATACCATCCAAACTTTGAAATTTATGTAAGTGGTTTTCAAATTTGGACAAAGATTTTCAAATATTTCGGTTGTGTTATAATAATATATTGAATTTTTATATAATGTGTTTCAAAATAATACCTATATAATGTTAAATGATATTTAACGTTATAAAATAGTAAAACGCACCGAAACGTTTTCGGCTCAGGATTATTCACGACATGTTAAATGCACTGATTTTCCCATTAAAAAAGCCTTTGCAGAAGGATCTGAAATCGTTGAATATAGTAGAATATAATTTCTTAAAACTGCTGCCTATGCCAGTATTTATTTCGAATTCGGCAAATTCACCTAGAATTAGGAATATATCTAGTGGAATCTTTTTTGCTTTGAGAAATCGATTAATTTAAAATATAATTTAAGGATGAAGCGCTTTTTTTTATAAGGATGAAGCCTTTTACTTTTCTTAATGTTCAGCTTTAAATGAGAAATTCTTAAGTAAATGGGAAAAAGACCTATTTCTTGTGTATATGTGCTAATAAAAGCCAGGTGCATTTCTTAGAAGAATGTCTGTTCGCCGTTTAGAGTAAAGTCCGCACAAAGATACTTTGCAAATGCTGAACATCCAAACACTGCCACAAATATGTGACGTGAGTGTCTATTGGAAGTAAATTTTCCACAAACGGATATTTTATCATCGGTTTATTTATTAATAAATTATTGTTTTTTTATCCATTTTTGTTTAATGATTGAACTTCGAATAACAAAAATTTGGTAACACTTATAAAATGTGATTTTAGGTCACCTACGAGGCAACAAGGAGAAGGACATTTCATGATGATAGTACAATAAGTAAATACTAAATAATGGACTTAATTCGCCTAGTAAAAGCTTGCTTTCTGTAGAGAATGATTGTAAGCTAATTTAGCAAGACAAGGATGGATTAATTAATAATAAAAGTATCTGTTAAAAAAAAGTTCAAATCAAGCAGCGAAATCTCTATGATTCAAATATTACACAACGTTTTTTTTCCGTATATTTTTACCCCTAACCCTAGTCTAATGCATCGTAAAATTTCTTAAACCTGCTCTCTCTTGTATCGTAACATTAAATGTGGAATATATAATTTCAATAAATTTTGTAATGTAGTACCATGTATTTTTTATATTATAGTATTATCTATGACTAATATATTTCAATTTCCAAAAATTTAATTTTTGTTACGTATCAAATAATACATCTTTGTTTTTAAATCCTTAAGCGTGTCAATATATTGTACAATAATATTAGTAGCCGAGCCCACATGTCACAATATTATAGCACAATAATTAGTTCCGACTGACAATTCTGCAGTCAACATGTAAATTAATAAAAGCGAGTTGTGTTGCCATTGCATTAGTTTTATCAACAAATAAAGGGATAAAGAAGAGTTAGGAATCCTTCTGCGATTAAATAGTGCCTCCATTAATTGATGAACTATAAAAAATGGTTAACCCTGAAATTAAAATGTTCGTCCTGACTCAGAAAAAACTTAATGTTATTAAAATACTATAATATTGGCTCTATTATTTCGTTAGTTCCAGCAAAACTTATCTTCGAATCTTTAATTCAGCGGTATTCTTTTCGAATCATTAGTGCACAAAAATTGAATTTCTTTATTAACTGCGATTAATACGCATCTGGATAGTACTATCTATATTTCTATAGCAAATGTTCATATCGCTTATTTTTTTTTATTCTGTTTCAATAATCTTTCTCTTTATTTCATGTTACACTTCAATTCATTCTAGAAGAAATTTTCGTTTTTGATCTTTTCTGTTTGAAGACATAATTGTAAATTTTGGATTTTTACTTGCATAGCGTCAATAAAGAAAAGCAAAAACACGCGTTCTATACTCTTAATTGGAATGATGTGAATATGTTGTATATGACAAGGGATTATTTTGCACATGACAACCGAATTCATATTAAAAACATTTATATACAGAGTTGATTAATTCTATAAAAATTAAATAAATAAATTTAGAATTCAATTAAAATAATCAATATGTATTTCTGATGTTTACTACAACAAAATGATCATGTTTCGTGCAATATTGGCGACAGTCGAAGCAATATTTACTAAATTTAACAATCAAATCTGTTTTTGATTGACTCAATGTACTGCACATTCTTTCAATATTATCTACTGTCAATACAATCGCACAATATCAATTATTGTTCAATATATTGATGTTAGTATTGAGCACTTTGAGGCATAAAAATTTTAATATTTTCTTTTTTTTTTTTTTTAATTAGCTTTTTCAATTATTGAATTTGTTAGTGTTTCAATAAAACTATAACCATTTATATTATCGGATACTTTCTTTGATTTCCTTGAGTCACAAACATCTAATACCTCTAAATCACCCCATATATATTTTTTGAAACAAAGCATTTAAAAATATAAAAATAAATTAAATTGACTACAAAAAGAAATCGAATCAAAAACTGACAATAAAGGAGCAAAGAACGTCCGTTGTACGAGGGGGTCACAAAATATGTTTTACTATTATAGTATTGGCGCGTTTAGCATTCCAATATTTAGTCACAATATTCCAAAATTGGGCCTAAAACTTTGTGTTGTTACTTGACCAGTGTGTAGTAGTGTATAGTCGAACTAAATAATAAAATAATAAAACAATCGATCGATCCATCCATCCATCGATCTCTGATCTAAAGCGGTATTATATATAGTATTGGCGGCATTCATCTGACATTTTTTAAGTTTTATTTTTTTAAGTATGTTTTTTCTTGCATTTTTTTTTTTTTTTTTGAAAAAGTTATCAATTTATTTTGTTTGGCTATATTTTTGACTTAAAAATGTACTTTAAGCCGAATTGTAGAAAATTTCCTTTTTTGATTATTATATTTTGTGTGGAAAAATTTACAATCAAATTTGGCAATAAAATGTTTCATTAGCAATGTTTATCTAGAACGTTTGAGGGGCGGTTGATGTGTTTTTAAAAAACAGCCCGCGATTGGCCTTTTGTGATCATTATTTAGATTATTTATTATACACTGAATGATTTTTTAATCGCCCCAAGGTATATTGATTTAAAAAAAAAAAAAAAATTACAATACAATCTCTTTAAAAGCGAACATGGTGTATGAGTATTAAAGTCTTTTTAAATAACAATAACAAAAAAACAAAATAAATGTTATTTACTAAATAAAGAAAATTTATTTTCTAGAATTTTTAAATATCAAATACAAAAAAGCTAACGTGCGAAACATTCGTTTCGAAAATTAACGTTTTTCAAGTTAAGTTTCATTTTAAATTAAAAGAAAAATATTTTACTCAATAACCAATTAAATCGATAGCAAAAAAGTTTACTACAATGCAAATGTTACATTTTATTAATTTTCATCAACAAGTAGGCTTAAATGAATAAGTAGTAAGATGGTTTGAAGGACTTTTCCAACTAAATTCCAATGGGAGATCTGAGAAAAGAGATTGTGCAGACGTTAATTTAAAAACCCAAAAACAACATATGATTAATTTCCAAATTTTTAATATTACACGTTATGAAGTATAATTATTTTAGTTCAATGATAGCATGATCTAAACGTTATAGCACAATTCTAAAACGTGAAATCATATATTTTATTGAATGATTTTATGTGAAATCATACATTTTATTTAATATGAAGAAAGAAAAGAAAGTTTTGGTATGAGTGCTCATAAAATCTCTTTATTCGACCATTTTCGTATGTCTGTCTGTCCATCATCAATAGAGCTCAAAAACGAAAAACGATAGCGAGAAAAAATTTAGGTGGCGTACGTATCCTACACGTAAAAATGCCCGTTTCTTTAAATCAAACTAAATTTAACCGAAACAGTTTGTCGTTTACTGCTTAAATTCACTAAAATTTCAGCTAATTTCACCAAATAAGCACATCTATAAATATTATTACATGCCAAACAACTGTAACTATATAGGCATTTCACATAGATACCAAAAATAGTTGCCGAATATCCTCAATTGTTTAAAGTCTATGTATTTCTACTGTATAATTAAATTGAGACATTTCAATTAATGACGTATGTGCAGCCGGTTACTTCATTCATACCCAAGCGACGAATATCTGATAAATTAACTGCCCCATTATAATTGAACAACTGAATTTACCGAGAATACTGCATTTACCCATAATATAATCAGTGAAAGTTGAAGCTTACTTGCTCGATCACAAAATTGGTTTCATTGATGTGTGTGATTGAGAAACGGTGGTAAACTCAATTATTATTATAAACAATAAGAAGATAATGTTTTTTTTAAATAACAGCTAAGTAGAAACTTTCTTCAAATTTTATTAAAGGTTAATAAGCATTACGCATCGCAGACAACAATTCACTATGAGACTCGAAAGTACTCATAAAAACCTCACTTCAGTAATTTCTGTGAATAGTTTCATGTATTATTCAAGAAGAGATTCCGAAAATATTTACGTGTATATTATTTCAATTATGAGCATTCCATCACTTAAGGCCGCTGTAACAGGTAGTGGACAGGTTTTGCTGTTCCTTGATTTGAATATATATAAATACTTATAACAATATTATTAGTATATTAATAATAAGTTTTGAGTTAAATTGCATTTTTGAAATGTAAATTCCATAAATATGTTGTATTTTGTCTCTGATGTGTACAGGGTGTCAAAAATATAAAATAATATTTCATAGCGATTATCATTCAAGTGACTAAGCTTGTTATGCACTTAATTTGCTTGCTTCTAGCATACTCAGTATGAACAATGTCTTCCCCAAAAGAGAGAGGATAAATGTTGACAGTACCGTAATGCTGGAACTTTTTTTCCTATAGTGATTGATAATATAATGGCATATTATATTTAGTTTATTCATTATACGAGCTTTTATTTACCATATACTCTAAACGCGAAATAGTTTGAATAGAATTATGAAGCAATATGTTGTATATGATAAAGATGTAACAAAATATGAAGGAGATCTTAGATAAGCAGATATACCTTTATAGAATCGTTGGTTTTGGTTTAGTATTGGTACATATATTGTAAAAACTTTTTCCAATAACGAGTAATTTCATTGTATTGATCGCGGATTATTCATTGTATCTTTAGACTTTATATTTTTCCATTTTACCATTCTAGTTCAAAGGTCATAAATTACCTGATATCTAAATTTTACACATTCTCTTTATCTTCGTAAAGGGATTAAAAATTTTCTATATGGCAAATTCTAACTATGATTTCCATCTTTTAAATTAAAGGTCTGGAGGCTACGTTAATAACGAACAAGTAACAATTTTATACTATGAAGTCTAAAATAGCATTACCATTACCATAATATTTTTGAAGATAACTCTAGGATTTTTCGAATAAATTTGAATTTTTTCGCCGAGAAGATATTATTAGTGACGGTCCTGTTCTCCGGTATTTTGGTAAGTGCCCAATTAATACTTCTCAAGTATGCATCGAATTGCTCTGTTTAGCAATCTTGAACACGTGTTTAGTTTTCGGTCAATGATATTGGACGGTTGTCCTGGATTTTGAATTTCGTTTTTCGAATCATAATAAGAATAATAATATTAGGATTAAAGCAGTAAATACTTTGGCTTGTAGATTGTTCTCTTAAAAGTAGATATAGTTAGATAATGGTATTTTTTCTAAATTTTTAGATGGTCAACGCTGGTTGGTAGATACTAGGTAATTTCTAACCAAAATATCATGGTGTAGATAGTCATTAAAGGAGCCACAAGTAATATATCCTCGGAGAATTATTACATTTTGCTAATTTATACAGATGATTACTACTTTTTATTTGCAATAGGTATTTATAAAATTATATAGGAAATTTAGGCAAAAATATAAATTTATTAGAAGTAACCTTTGTTTACTATTTTTAAGATAACATTTTTGGGGCATATTTTTAAAAAATGCACTTAAAATATTCGTAATTTTTAATGGGACATTCTGTAATAATGATCCACAAACCTAAATATTTAAATAGCATTTAAAATTCTTTTTGTAAAACTTGTGAAGGTTCTTATTAATTTTCAAGTTCAATTAACTACCACTTTTTAAAAACAGGCCATTATTGTTTTTGTTTTTTATTTAAACGATCACGAACAGTATTTTAGTTAATATTAGGCGCTAAAAGTTAGAATTTAAATTTGTTTTATACAACTATTCGATATATTTACATGCAAATAAATGTTTTAAAGTCCGTTATAAATTTCAAGAGCCCTCGAGAAATATACAAAGATATTCAAAGCATTTTTCATTTGCTATAAATAATTCTAACGTCTGTTCTTAGCGGACTACTGTAATCCGTTCTTAAATGCCCTTTGGACCTTTATCCAGACACAAAGTTGATTTTTTTTAAATAATTAGATTTTCGAGGTAAAATACCCTTTATGTTTTACAGGCTTTAGGATTAAGGCGATAAATAAATTCCAATTCATTTCAAAAAATACATTCCTAGAAGTCCTAGACAAACAAAAGATATAAAAATATTCAAACGAAAATAATGGCGGTTTCTTTATCTAGTAGCGGGAACTATTGGCATTTTGGGAATTGAGTTATGAATCATATGTGAACCAAATCTCCTTTTTATAACCTTTATGTTTTTTAAAATGAAAATTACAATAAATTTTAATAAAAAGCACTGGATTTTTAAAAATGTCAAATATCAATCAAAATATATTAATATTGTATTAATAATATTAAAAATATGAAAAATCATTTAAAATTTGTTCCTAAAACACTGTCATTTTAATTCAGTAAAATTCGTAAATCTATTGTGAAGTAAAAGAATTATATTGTCTATCAGAATGTATGCTAATTTCAATTTATAGAAAATTTGAAACACTTTTAATTTTCTTTTTATACAACTCAAAACAAAAACAAAAAAACAAAAACCTTCAAGAAGTTAACTTATTAATACAAGGTGCTTTACTTTGCTAATGTTGATCCTTGAAAAAGTGGCATGGCTAAGAATTCTATTATTCAATATGTTAATAATTATAATACATACTCACTGATCTGTTTAACATTGATTCAGAAAGTTATGTTTTCAGGAAATTGTATCATAATAGTGAAAAATACTCGTTTTTGGTGTTTTGGAGGTACACATGAGATTTAAGGGAGGCGAGAACCAAATATGTTCAATAACGAGAAATCATGGGAGGAATTAGTGTTTTGCAGGTACACATGAGATTTAAGGGAGGCGAGAAGTAAATATGTTCAATAACGAGAAATCATGGGAGGAATTAGAGTGGACATTCAGTGATTCAGATGTATGTAATATTTGGTTTTTAGACAAGAAAAATCATTGAGCAACAAAAGTTATTCCAAAATATAAGAGCTGCTAGATCAGTTCTGAAGTTAAATTTGACACCGGAGAAAAGTAGATAGTCGAAAATTTTTGCCCGTTGTTTACAGCTGAAAATAAGTCTCGATTGTCTATAAGATTGATAGCTCGAGTTTTCTACCACCATAATGAATAATCGACAATTGCTCAGGCTCTCTGTGTTCACACTTTAATAAGCAAACTTAGTGATCTCAAATAATGATTATATAAATAAAATAACGATACGGGTGGTTTATCATTTTAGGGTTAAAAATGTAAAAAATTTCTTTTTAATCAACATATGTATGATTTTTAATTGCTTTGAAATGAACATTCGATTTATTAAACAGTAGCCACAAATAAATTAGCATATTTTAAAGAATTTTTTAAAAAAGCAAGTAGCAACATGCTACCTACCAATCAAAGACTGTTCGCTACTGTTCTTAACGCAAGCCGTAACATATTTGCATACAAAATATCCACAGTAAAAATAATAGTTATTTATTTAATAAAATACTGCTGTCGGCTAAAAACGCAAATCAAAAATGGAATGTTTTTACACAAAAATTTGTTAAATATTATAGTTAATGCCTTTTGGGTCAATCAAATTTCTTATTAAGTTTCTGATAGAAAGTTATTGTTTTCAACTCAAAAAGATCGCAGAATTACGAAATTATCATGACATTTTAACACAAAATTTAAAAAAAAAAATGCATGTGTATGTATACGTATCCGTCTGTCTGTCAATAAGAGATTTTTATTCCATTAAATTTCAAACACACTTGCCAATAAAATTACAGAACAAATAGAAACATATCATTTAAAATCTCACGTTTCATAGTCACTATGTTTAAAAATGGAAATCAGCCAAGTTAAATACGAACGGATATGATTAGATACCTTCATTTATAGGAATGGTTTTTCTCAAAGTCCCAGTAACATTTGTTAATTTTCAAATATCCATGTAAGATGTAAATTTTAACTAGATCTAGTAAAAAAATTCAGTATGGTTGCAAAAATTTAAAAACTAAAAAAGTGGGTATGTTTATATTTAAGGTAACAGCAAATAAATGTGTCCATAAGTTCCAAGGGTATGTATGCATCTTAGAAAGCGAGAATGTATTAAGTTTTATTTGCTTCTTTTAAATTGGAAATACATGAACGGCTTGAAAACTGAAAATTTGAATGTTTGACAGACACATCCGTTTATAACACCTACCCATATTTGTTTAACTAGGAAGAAAGTAGCTAGGATAAAAATACGCCACGATTGTCTTCAAAACGGTAAACGATATTGATATGACTCCAATCCTACTGGAAGCATAATTACACTACTTTCAACACTAAATAACAGAATCAATTCCATTCGACACATAATTCCGAAACAAACAGTTGATTATGTTTTCAGTAAAATCAGCCAAGATATTTTACTAAAGCAAACCATTAAAATCAAAAATACCAAATTAGTTGATTTTATTTTAATATACAAATAAATTTTAGTATTTATTTTTCAGTCGCACCGATTTACGTAAAAATTATTGATCTGACTTCCAACGAACATACTTTTCACGAATTGTTAAAATATAATATTTAAATATTTCGAATATTTAGGATAAGCTTTGGGGGTATATCTTTATACTAAAAACGCAATATTTACGTTATCGATTTTGAAGGTTGAAACAAAATAAAAGCAATAACATAAATATATATATAAAGTTACACTACATATACAATAGTCTTGAAATAAAATAATTAATCGATCATTTATAAATCAAACCATATTTAGAATACAGAAAAACACACAATTTTAAGATTTCATTTGCTTTTATTTTTGTTTTTTTATTGAAGAAATGATCTTAGTATTTTTACAGGATAATTTTCTTAAGGAATTTGATTGTTACAGTACAATCCTATTAAATCGAATTCATTTTAATTTATACGATGAAGAGGAATGTTTGAGATATAAGAGCTAATTTATTTTAAAACAAGTGAACAAAACAGTAAACAGTGTTTATTGTTTAAATACCTAACATGCAGCTGAGTAAAAATTTTTGAATTATTCATATTTAACATTTGTTTATAATTAATAATATTAATAAAACATACTAAATACCTCGATAAAGTTATGAAGAGTCCATAAAGCTTGTTAATAATAAATATTATTAATGCATTATAATTATACTCGTAAATGATTATAATTTGTAGTAAATTTCAGCGTTAATTGCGGCTGAAAATTTGATTGCTTTCAAAAATGATTTAAGCAAAATTCGCTTGTTTTTAACACACGAAACAGTTTCTTTTTATGAAGTTTTCTTCTTTTATGATTTAAAAGATGGGTGTATCAATGGAATTTTATGTCCTGTTTATGTTCTAGAATATGACGTCGAAATTCTAGATCGTTTTTTCTTTCCGTATTCAATTATCTTTGTTAGGGTAAAATTTGATATGTCTTCTAATTTCAAATTTACCTCAACGTTTGTAAGAGTAAAAATATTGAAGACCCAAAACAAATGCTAATATGGGTGTTGATAAAATCACCTAACTAGTTCATTTTCGCCTGCCTGTTCATCACTCAGCTTGTCTTTGTATCTATCTATTTTGCATTTTATCATTTTGTACTGCTCTGCCCCAAAATATGGTTTTTCTTACTATTATTACATTTTCTAGAAAATAGAAAAGTTTGTTAATTTGAACATGTATTATATAGAAATTATTACTATATATTAAATTAAACATAGGCAGTATTTCGAGACTTGGAATAGCTCTATGAAAACTATGATACACTATGAAAAGTATTATCATAGTGTAAAATTTTTTGTTTCTATTTTCTCATGACTTTAGTTTAAAATTATTAAAATAAGAATACAAATTTTATAAATCCGCGTTTATAAACGGGCTTAATAATTCATATTTCGAAAGCACAAAATAATTCACATTCGAATCAAGATAAAAATCCCCATATTTTCATCAAATTCTTGATTCACAGACGATGTAGACTTGTTTTGAATCACTTAGGGTAAATTGAAACAAATGATAATTAAACTGTGAGAGAACAACGATCATGTCGTATGTGAACCAAGTCTCAAGCTCCACCAAAAACAACATTAGACTTTTCCAATTAAGAGCAATTAGATAAAATATGTGAATAATAATACTTAGGTCAAATAACAGCGTTCGAAAATAGTGCATAACTGGAGATCTATCGAATTTACTATCGAACTTCAGACATTTGCTCTTACTGCACAAACAACAAAATACTATTCGACGGAAAACAAAATTGAAAACTGTCGTAATGAATGTTGGAGTATTTAAGTGGCGATGTTAAACCATACTTTTTGGGAAGAGGGAAATGTTTGAGCAAAACGATGGGCAATCTGGACTCCATATAGCTAAGCAAGAAAAAGAGCTGACAATACTAATATTGGCAGGACAATTTGCTTACTTTTGTATTTGGTAGCTGATCCAAGCTTTTCAAAGCTTATGAAAATCTATTTTTTTCTGGGTGATGACTTCTTATTCTTGTTTTTTCTAGTAACACGAGAATATTTTTTATTAAGCGGAAGTGGAAAGAGTTGTTTTGGAGTAGTCAAAGCAAAGCTACTCTCGTTTTTATCGCATGTAGGCACATTAGCTGGTTGTGGTGTCTCCGATTGGCATTTAGTTTGATACGGTTGCTGATTCCTGATTAACAAGCCTGGGACTCCAGTGAGAACATCCTGGCAAACAGTCATCAACAACGTCTCTGATAAAAGTCAGTGACAGAAAAGCAGCATTATCAGCTGTTTGTGCAGCTACTTTGTCGGAAGTTTGGCAGTAGTGACATTGCTGATATATTGAAATACTTCTCGATTTTTGGATGGTCTGGCAGCAGAAGTATTTTCAGACTTTCTAATTGAAAGCTCTGGTTGACGTTTTCGGAGACCATTAATCCACTCTCTGCCAGCTTCTTTTTTCTCAACGTTGAATGGATTAGGTTTATTATTTTTAATTGCTGACTGGTATACTAATGCCCTTAAATCTTTAATCGTAAGTCCATATAACTTTTCTTCCATTTCTTATAAATAGGCACAAAGGTCATTTTCTTCAGACAGAAAAAACAGATAGCCTAGGACCCAACGGTACTTTAATTGGTATGGGTTTTCATCAGATGTTTCGTTCAACACTGCCTTAACTGTTAACAACCTTAACTTTTCTCTCTAATGTCGTCTATGGCACATCAAATTGTTAAGCTGCTTTATAATAGCCCATTTTTTCATCCAAAATCGTTTGAACTGCTTCCCGCATGGATTCTTCGGACCACGATTCTTTGTTAGTCTTGCGTTTGTAGTCACGAACCATTCTTAAAAGCAAACTACAATAAGCACACAAAAAGAAAATCATTTTTGCAGAAAACAAACAAGAACAAAGAAACAGCCAATACAAAAACACAATACCTACCTTGTTATAGATTAGTTTAAGTGTCAATCACAGTATCACCTCACCAGCTCACGTTATTTAACAAGCACAGTCACGTGTCAAACAAAAAAAAAATATTATAAACAATTTGCAGTAGTAAGACATTTCTTTTGAATTTTTTTCGATCCTGCGCACTTCTGAACCACTAACCACCGCGCGAGTGACAAGTATAATGGCGGTGCGTCCAACGATGGATGACCGAGCGTGATTTGTTAATTTGAAATGTGAATTTCGATGGGTACCCCGTCTTAACACCTTCTCCCATATATTCAAATTTATTATTAACAAAACCGGAAAATCTCTTATAACAGTTTTACTTTCATGTTCAGATTATTCTGAATAAACAATATATTAAAATAACACACCAAGCAATGATTATTATGATGATTATAATAAAAAAATTATCTAAAAATGGTATTAAAATCAACATATTGATAATAATGATTTGATCACAGTATAATTATAATTATCTTGTGTTTATATCACAAGTAACTGAATAACTCTATGTCTATAGTCGTCTTATGATTAAAGAATTATAACATTGTATCGTGTACTTACAGATAATTTCTGCAAGTGGCTTAAAAAACATTTATATGCACACATCTGTGTAATAAAAGTTGACCTGCAAACACAACTCTTTATTATGAAAACTAGTCAGAATTACCCTACAATCAATTTTTTTTTTAATCAGTAAATATATTTTTTATGGATATTAATTAATATTCGCATCGTGCACAATCGATCGAAACAACACGAGTAGCTGAAATTGACAATAAAACATGTGCGTTATAGAAAATACTATTTTATTTGTTCAATTACATGTAAATTGTATTCCAAACAAAAATAATTGAATAATTATAAAAATTATAAAAATTGACAGTCAATTGTGATGCATTGTTGAAGTCGCAACTGAAAATATAATCTGAAAGTCTCAAGTTCATCTCCCGACAGCTATTCCTTTTCTCTAAAAAGAGGTTCTGAAAAAGAGCAACCGTTAACATTTTGTTTCTAGATATAATGAGATTATTACAAAACTATGAAAAACATAAGAGTTCTATATAGTCAAAACAGTAAATAAAAATGAAACAATTTGAATGTTCATACTGAAATCTCAAAGTCAAATATAAATATTAAAGTTATATATTTTTTGAAATAGATTAATTTCCTTGATTGTAGTAAGTTTTCAATTAACAAACCAATTTTTGTAAATTTCAAGATAAATTATATTTGAAATAAAAAATAAAAATCTGATGGAGATTAATATATTTAATGAAATGTATCGTGATATAAGTATATATATTTCATTATCTAATACTATTAAATACATGATGTGTAAGTATAAAATTTTAAATATAACTTTCCGCATTACACATATTTAGGTTTAGAATGAATGCGTTTGTTTTTAGTTGCAATATGCCAGTAATTAATTATAAGAATGTAATTACATATTGACAAATAGAATTGTAATAATATAAATAAATCTTCAATATTATCGATAAAATTTGACACATTCTAATAGAAGTTTAAATGTAATTTACAATATATGCAGATATTTATCAACTGTTAACACGCAATGAAAATACCTATTTACAATGTAGATATATAATATACAAGTTTTCAAAACATTTGAAATTTAAAAATATCATCCGATAATCATCTTACTTTTATTTATAACTGGTTTGAAATAGTTGCCAAAAGAGAATTTTCATCCAAATGTTATACTAAAGTGTTTATATGAAAAATTTTTTTATTATTTTATTTTTATTTATTTGAAATTCATTTGTATAAGGAACAGATATAAAAATTTTGATTAAAAAAATTTCCTTAATGGCAAAATTTTATTTTTCACCCTGTACTGCCCAGAAGTATGAATTATGTTATTCAGCTAAAATAATATTTTTTGAAAGGCAAATAATATTAAATTCGATAAATTCAAAACATTTTCTAATATTATTATCTTTTTATTAGAAAGATTATTTACTTGGTATTGTAATAGTCAAAATTAGGATAATGTTCAACAAATAACAAATTACTATCCTTCAATTGAAAAATATTTATAAATAATTATCTCTAAACGATTCATTCATAAATGATAATTATACTAGAGATAAAGGGTAGATAATTTTTGAAAACAAAAAAAATTATAGTAGGATGAAACCAATTAGAAATGCAAGATAATATGATAAAAATGAAAGGAAAAATAAATTACGGGCGATCTGAGTTCGGGAAATAACAGGGGGTGAGTTTTAAAGGGTAAAGTCCTATGGCAAAAAGTTAAATGGCAAAGTTGTAGGTAAGAAAAAGATCCACAACATTTGTATTTACACTTTTTTTAAATAACCTCAAAATTTATGTGAAACATTGAAATAACCAAGTTTTTGGTTTTTTCCGAATTTTGGTGAAAACTTACCTTTTTATATTCCAAATACACTTTTTTTTAATTTTTTTTATTTAAAATATTGATTTTTTTATCTTATTTTGAATAAATATCGAAAAAGCACCCTAATTTGCAATCGAGAAATCGAGATAAATCGTGTTTTATCCTTAAAAACTTACCCCCTCCTACTTCCCGAACTCAGATCGCCCGTAATTTATTTTCCCTTTCATTTTTATCATATTATCTTGCGTTTCCAATAGGTTTCATCCTACTGTAATTCTCTTCCACTTTTTATCATTTTTTAAGGCTTCTACTCTGGTCTATTCATTTTTCTTTACATTAAAAAGTGGACTAGAAGAGTTGACTTCCACAATTGAACACAGCACTTCCTGGTGATTTCCTGGTAAACTTTGAATATTTAGTGAAAAACTTTTCTACATTTCGGTCAACTAAAATTTTCTGTGGTTGTAAGCTAAATTCATTTTCTTTGCGATTTTCTGTTCCTTTTATTATAAATATAACATGATATATTCATAAAATGTAAAACTATATAAAGAAAATTTCATCGAAATTTGAAATTTGAACGAAAATAAAAATTATCGAATATGTTTATTTTATATCTCTGGAACTGTTTAATCAATTGAGTTGAAATGCGGATATAAGATACATATATTTTCTATATTTCCATACAATTTTAGATTAACATGACAAATTTTACAATATTCCCTATTTCCTTGGTAATGTAACGCCATATAAAACAAACGACACAATAGTATGAGCAACCCTTTATAAAAATTCAATTTTATATTTGGTTTTATATTATTTTGTTTACAGCAAAAACAAAAAGATTTATTCTATTGTGATTGTGGTGCTGGTATGCCGAAACAGATAATATATATTTGTATTTCTTAAAAAAGTCAACAAACGCTTACTATATGACAAGGTTCTTTATAGGTTTTTGATATGTTGAAAAAGTAAACCGTTTTGTTTTGTGATATATAAATAAGTAACAGTGTGTCTGGGGTCTAGTATCAATTTTTGATCGTTTTTGTTTTCTGATGTGTGTAGAAGTAAGTCCACACACGGGTGAAGAACAACATATGGATGGATATGGAACTGCTTGTAAATACTACTACTACTATTTACAACATTTTATAGTATTACTACGAAGAACATTTTTTGTCTTCAAGAATAATTTAATGTTGTTTTCATTTGATTTTTTGAGTACTTCCATTTCATTTTTCCTATTGGAAGTGCGATATTTTATTTATGTCTATATGTAACAGAATTAAAGAGAAAGAAAATTGTAGATGAAATATTTCACGCAACTTTTTTATAAAACATTTTTTCGTATAACCAAAAATTTAAATACGATTTGAGTATATTCAAATTAATTTTTTTAAGGTAGAATATACTGGTTCGATGTAAATAATTATCAATATTCAGAATGAACCTTCATTTACCTATATTTTCAATGCAAGACCCTCAACGACTTTCATACACCACCAATATGTAAAATACTTTCATGTGTATGTTAAAAAGTTAAAATTGAAAATTTATACGATTTTTGAAGGACAAAATACTTAGGAGAGATATTAAAGTTTATATATTATTTTTGAACACTACTCACAATATCAATTTCCATTTTAAATAATTATCTACACGTTTTTCAAAGGGGAGTTGTGGCAATGTAATTATCATTATTTTTGGTACAATTTTTGAATAGTATAAGATTACGAACATAGCTAAACTACTCAAATCTAAAACTAGCAACAAATAAATAATAAGAACGTATATAAGATAAATAGTATTTGTGAAATTTACTATGTTTTATTTTGGTCACGATTTTAGTTTGGATTCTTCCATCCAACGAATTGGTTGCTGTTTTATTAAATTAGAATGACATTAGATGTACTCATGCTAGTAAACAATTTGATGTTAAACAATTCTAGAAAAAAAATGTATCCAAGTCATATATGTTGAATGGTTTATAATTTATGGAAGTGATATAAATATTTTTATTACATTATTGTTGGTGAAGTATTGTTTTATATTACGAAAACCTACACGTTACACGGGTCAGTCGTGTGTGCATGTCCACGTGCTACAATTTATTAATTTGTTAACCAGACATTAATCCATAAATACTCTAAAAATATTATATTTATACTTTATAGAGGAGATAACACAAATCTGTTATATTGATTCGTTATTCTGATGTACACATACTAAAAGAAACGCTTAAATTGTTAACCTATTTATAAGCATTAAATAACCGATCAGAATAGTGTGTTCAGTTGTTTATCGGAATTAATTTTGTTTATATATCTAAAACATTCATTTTAAACTGAAAAATTATAAAAAAACACCATTAACTGAGCATATTTTTTAAGAAAGCATGGAAGATTTAGATGATTCGGTCGTGTTTTTTACCGGCTGGATGGATGGATTTCAACAGTTTAGGTATCGTCATATTTGTCTTAAATACCGTTTGTGTTGTTTGGAGTGTCTTTAGGTGTTTGAACACGAAAAATGGCGGATATTTGGAGCGAAATAGTAAAACGTTAATAAACTGAAAATTAACCAAACATATCGAGTAGGGTGTCAAAATAAAGAAATTGAAAAGGGGATTACAAAAATGAATATATTGTAATCCCCTATGAATATTTTTAATATTTGATTTAATACTTAGAGCATAGACTAGTTTTTATTCCGATAATTTCCTTTCTAATTGCGAAATTATCGATTTTCTGTGTTTGGATTAACTATAAGTTCGTCTTCATGGCCATATTGAAATAATTATTGATTATAAACAAATTTTCGATTTGAAAATATATAACGCATGATTTAATTTGCTTCGTATTAATTGTGCATATTAATTTCTTTGATTGCTTTAAATGATTTTCTCTTTTTTAAGGGCGTTTTTATATAACACCTGTGTGTATTTTGGTTTCTCGAAATATTTTCTGTTTGCTGTTCAGCTTTAAAGGTATTGCCACATTAATAAGTAGTTTCTAAAATATCTGTACCGACTGTCAAGGTAGACTATGTTTCTCGTGCGTATATGTATGTTTGCAAAATTTTATTACTTTGTTTCTTCCAAACGGCTGAATGGATTTCGACAGTTAAGGTTTCATTATGTGCATTTTAAAAATCCAAGTATTTTTATATATGTAAAATGGGATTACAAAAATAAGTAAATGATATATGTTTAAATTTTATTGGAGATAATAAATCGGTTTAAAAATTTGTAAACCAAGGTATTTTGTTGTTCGTGCGGGAACTCCAAAAGGTCTAAAATAAATTAAATAATTTAAAAAATCACAAAACCGACTACAAAAAAGTTTGATTAAATTTAAAATCTATTTATTATTTTTACTGAAATTTAAAATATAATTTTTACATAATTTTGTAATCCATTTTTAAATGCCTTTATTTTGATAAACTCAAGAGACTTGGATATAATGTAATTAATTAGCGTAGAACTATTTCGTACCAAAAATTAGACATTTTACATTTGTCAGGTGATCGTGAAAAGTTTGGCATGAGTGTGAGAGTGTCTTACTACTTTACACTTACGATTTTATACTTAGATATTGACGGAAAAAAAAATTTACACAAATTTTCAGTTCGCGTTAAAAACCCACAAAAGATGTTTAACTAAGAAAATTTGACCTAATTTTAGTGTTCGATTGAGATGAAATTGAGCATCCATAAACCTAATAATCAAATATAAGAAAAATAGATTTTTATACTACGTCACAGGCATGGAGCAGAATTTTCAAATGTTATAAAATTTAATATTTCGAAATCATATTTATAGAAGCATTCATTAAAAGGTTCATAAAAACACTTTTCCACACAATTTCTACGAACTTGCATTATATGTTGATTACCAGTATTGGTGAACTGGATTTCATTTCATATGATCCAATCATATCATAACGAAAGTATAACTCAAATATAAAAATACTCAAAATTAACATAAAAACGAATTGTTATTTTGAAAAATATTTGAAGAATTGGAATTTTTATATAATACTTACATATATAATTTACAAAACCATTTTAAGAAGCCTTGGTGTAAATGAGATTTAGAAGCCAAACCATATCTTTCTGTTTATGTAAATAACTGATATAATTTCAAAGCGATCAAGACTAAGATTCAAGTATAAAAAAATTTAGTCTATAGACAAAATAGGTTTCGCATTTAAAGCATTGCCGCTTGTTCCTTTTAATGTAGTATTATATTCATAAAATTGTAAACATTTTCATCTGCCTGGAATCAAGATCGGGAACTTCCAATTACCAGTCGAAGTGCTACCACAGAAAAAAGTGTTATTGTTATTTGAACATCTTCAGTCGATCGATCTATTTTGAAGAATTGTTAATATTGTGAGGTCTACTTACACACATAATTCGAATGTATTTTTTTATTTTTTTAAATTATTATTATAAATAGAAGCGAATCGATTCATTTTTGTGTGCGAAAACAACTTTTAACAACTTTTGTTATATTTACTCATTCTATTATTCTAACAGAGATTGACAGATAGAAAGACTTTAAAACTGCTAATAGATCATAAAATGGCTAATTTCGATTTACGAGTTAAAAACAATAACTTTCTATTTGAAAATTGAAAATATATGGGTATAGTATATTGTAAGTATTTTATTAGTATAGTGTTTTTCAAGATTATGTATTTATGCATACTTAAGTAAAAGTGGTGAGCGTGCGCGTGCGTAATATATTAAGAAAAAAACTATATTATTATGTTGTACCAATAATGGATATAAATAAATGGAAATATTTTTTTTTTTTTTTTTTTGTATTATTTTTGGTTAGTAAACACGCATTGTCTTCTGTACAATGCAATGTGTTCCAAATTAAAATCGTAATTATTAGTGAGTATTTGCCATAATAATGTAATATAGTAAACTTACCTATTTGGTACACTTTGTACTATGTAAGTAAATATGCTAGAAAAAAAAATTTTATTTTTGATGTGTATTCATTTGTTTATTTATATACTGGGTGCATTCGAATTTATTTAAAATGATAAAAATTATTATGGCTACAAATTTAAAAAAAAAATCGTCTAACATCAGTTGCGTAAACTCAATGAACTATATCTCGAGAATAATTAGAAATTATCAATTGTCATGTTTAAGTAATATTTACAGAAATATTTATTTTTCGAACATAAGCTTAATATTTACGTGGGTATTGAAATTTACATAACTTTTTTAATATTATACCAACAAACACAAAAAATACTAAAAAATGAATTTTACAACTCTCCCAACGAACTTAAAGTAACAAAAGTAGCAACAAATTTTCATTCAAACAACAAATGAGCCCGTATATATGTGGCCAAGATTGTTATACAAGGTAAGTGACAAATACGAATGATGGATGGTTAAAAAATCGTCAGTTTTATAAGAACAGATATAGAATATGTCAGTTGTATAAGAACAGATATACTGCTATAAGCATGTGAGTGACGCGAACGCACGAAATTTCATTCATCCAACAAGTGTCTAATCAGCGCAGCACACAGCGGCTGCGCATGAATGTAACGCGAACCCAGAAGATTTTCACCAACCAAAAAGTGCCTAACTTGGTTTAAGAAGTAAGAACTATAAGAATTAGAAAAGAAATAGAAGTGTACATTATTATAAAAAACATTGTGGATATGAAATCCAAAATGTGCTACTTGTTTGGGGAATGTAAAATAGTTAACGATTATTATTGGACTGTGAAGGAGTAAACGGTGGGGAGAGGTAGTAGTTAATGGGAAAAAGTCTGTGCAATATGCAATTTTTCCGCTTCTTTTTATTATAATTTACTTTAATTAACGTTGCAGATTTAAAGCTTGAATATGTGTAATTGTAACTTTTTCTATTGTAATAATTCATGTGGTTTAGACAATTTCGAAAAAACAAGACTTACAATTTCCAACTATTCTGGAATCCTTATTATTTTTAAATATTAACAATTCTTCATTTAAAATTTCGCTAATTAAAATCTATTCTATTAAAATATTAAATCACCTAAATGAAATATGGTGAAAGCGCGTGACAAATTTTGATTAGTTAATTTAAACATACTAAGATTTTGTTTAACAAAATAGAATTAAATCCTTCTTAATTCATACTCTGTTGCCACTTAACAATAATCATGAAATTGAATTTTTTCCTTTAATCTTTCAGTACAGGTCCCCAAAGTGCTTTATTGATATGTATATATAAGTCAAAAAGATATAAATTAAAAATCGCTTAAGGTATTCGGTTCAACCGATAACAATTTCGATAAAAACCCAAGGAAGTTGACAAGATATAAATAAGTTTAGTAATACCAGCCTGTATTTAATATATAATCGATTGATTCTCTTTTGTCTATAAGAACTAACAGTAGAGGAGTCCCCATCAAAATCATCTTATAACATACACGCAGGCATTAAACGATCGAGATGTAAAGGTATTATTATTATTATAAAATAAAATATATGTACTACTACTATATTACGCTTACCGCGCGCACGATTGGTTGAAATCTGCTCACAATCCAAACGTAGAATATGCTGCTGTATGCATGCCAAACCATATTTGACATTTGATATCGAGTCAACTCTTGAAACTTACATCTACTAATTTGGTTTCAAACCAAATTCGTTTTACACACATACATATACAAAGATCATAATAAAACGCCTGTATATATAAGACTTATGTGTATGTTCACGTATGAATTGTATATGTGCTTATACACATTCTTGTGCCGAAAAAATCCCAAATAGGAGAATAATAATAATAATCAGTAGTCTTAGAGTCTTGACTAGTTAAGCCAACCAATACTGTTTGTTTTATTTGTGTTGTTTGCTCGCTGACTTCAAGATGGACAATGCCCGCTTGCATATTATATTTTGTTATACACATAGGGTATTTTTTTACTTCATTTTTAGTTAGTTTTTTTTTTTTTTTTTTTTACTTCACTGTGTGTTTGTGTTTTGTTGCAAACTTCTCTTCAATTCGACAGTCAATTTATTTATTGGACGATCTGTTTCGCGTATATGAATTTAAATTTTTACAGTTAGGATATTAAATTACTTTGTTTGAAAATAAATTTTAGTAAAAAGAAAAAATTGTACAAATCAAACACAATTTCTTTTTCCATTGTTTTGTATGCCTTTGTATGGTTTGTTAGCCAGCGACCGTTTGTTCAATACCTCATTTGGAATTTTATGAGGAATAATTTTACAATCCTTAGAAAACCGTTGTAAATAATAGAAGACGGTATTAAGTTGTTGTAAATTCTGTAAATATGGTTACAATAAAACAGAAATAAAAGGATACTCTCTATTTAAATAATCAATTTCTGCCATAGTCAAAGAAAACTAATAAATATAATAACAAGCTTACACATACGATTGATAAATGTAATAATTTAGAATTAAGTACCTACTGTGTCGCTATATCGGAAAATTATTGTTAATAAAAAGAGGTTTCTAAAATTTTGTACTCATTAATAATTCAATCTAGCAAAACTTGTAGTTAATACAAGTTCCGTTTCCGTTAAACTGATATAAATTTACAGCTTTCAATTATATAAATTTTTTGGTTTGCTGAAAATTTATGGGTTTGCTCACACAATAGAAAACCTATTTCAATTTTTTAGTATTATAAATTTAATAGCATAGATTGTTGGAGATTCTCCAAACTTCACATTTCTCGCATTAAATGGAAGCGGAGAATTTATTAATAAAAGAATAACGAACGCATTTAATATTTATTCTTAAAAGTACCAAGTAATTTATTTACTTATGTTCACTTTATAATTATCTAAATATATAATAACTATTCAATTTAAAAGTTCCAAAGAAAAAATGGTTATCTATTCCAGATATATTGCTATATAAAATAATTTATGCTTGGTTTATCAACATAAACTCCAAAATTTTTAATTTCTTATGCTATTGACATTTTGATCACTAAAAATTGTATGCTTTTTAATTTTTTTCTCCAAGTTTCTTTTTCTGAAAATAACATTTTTCTTATATAGTATATTCCGTTTATAGCTAAATTTGATCGGTTTTTCAACAATAACTTCCTTAATCTTAATCTAGTCGAATTAAAAATCACTTTAAAAAAAATTTTACATAGCAAATAAAAAACACAATTTATGTAATAAAGGTCTATATTAGTAGTTTAAAATTGTGATTTTTTAGAACGTAGCAATTAAAGAAAAATAGAAAATCGGATTAAATAAAGGTGAACAACATAATGTCAGCTTACCACTGCAGAAAAGTTTTAAAATATAGAAAATGTATTTTTTTACCTCATATCCAAAATGCAACTCAATAGGACAACCCGTTTCTGAGATATAGCGATTTAATTAAATATGAACGATGATTGATTTTGAATTTTAATGGTGGAAATTTTAGCAGAAAATTGCAAAAAAAAGCTGCTTTACAAGTCTTTAAAACTGATCTAAAATCTAATATAAAATTTGAGATTAATAATTATAATTGCTACGCAAACAAATCTAAGAACTCATTAACAGACATCTGTTACAGTGGAACTGTCACAAGAATCCTGTTTTAAATTTGACAAATATTTTCTTAATCTATTACTGGGTAGAATGAATTATATCCCTGAATATTTATTATTTTCAAAATATTTTTTGATTTATGACCTAAAGTATTGCGTTTTATTCCTTGCACACTTATTAGTATTAAAACAATAGTGCAATAATTATTGGCTTACATGATTAAATTTTATTACTTATTGAGTGATTCTTAATCGATTTGTAAATTTTTTATAAGCAAATATTAAATTTTTATTTGATGTTTTTATAGATTCATACATGTAACGTTTTTTTATATATATTTATTTAAATATCTGAATATTATTCACTATGACTAAACATAGATACAGTATGGTTATAAAGTTTGTGTGCGCATACGAACTTCTTGAGTTTCACAACGTTTCATTTCTTAAGCAGGAAAATTTAATGCTCAACAGTAAATTTTTCATCATATGCTATTTTACAATAAAAGTGTAACAACCAACTTATTTTTAACAGACTTCAGACCTTTATAGATAAAAAATAATACAAAATAAATATGTAAGTGATGTATTATTTTATGGTCATCCATACTATAGAATCTATCTGTAGTTTCAGAAAGTTTCCACAACGAGAGTTCGAAATACAGATTCTCAGATTAGATTACAGGCAAGCATACATTCGTTATAGCGAATTAGAAAATTTACAAATTTTCATAATGGCCCTTAATTTGAAAAATAAGATTTTAATATCCTAAAAATTTATGGCCTATTTATTTGACTTTAATATATTATCATTAATTTATTACATTTACAAATAATGGCGTCATTTATCGCATTGGAGTGTTTTAAATATCTATAATTGTCATAGAATTACTTTTTTATTTTTTATTTGCAAATATCTTTTAACATCAGATAGTTTGTTACGATTATAATTTTATTTTGGATCTGATAAGGTCCAAAATAAGCTGGATGAAGGTATACTATTTCCTAGTTATTTAAGTCTTTACAATGCTGTTTTTAAGAAGCTAAGTGTATTCTCTTTATGTGTAATACCACACTTATACAACAAATCCATGGCGTTTTAAAAGAATCGTAGCTTTTCATTCCTTTAAAAATTTCCTGCTTAGGATTGCTGATATTGTTTCCATATTGGTTGGATCTGCAAAATATTCCTATACTTTTCAAATACTTTGTTTTGGTTATAAATAATCATAAAGATGTTTATAGTAGAATTTACTGAGCTTAAGAGTGTCATTGTTTTCAACTTTTCTAGAAAGTACCAGATCTTTCTAAAATATTCTAGATTTTTCGCAAATGATTTAAAAAGCTATAAAGAAATATAAACTTCTATAGAATAATATAGAATAGTTTGCAATGATCATGAAAGTTCTTAGGCATTTACGAATAAGATTTAAATGATCAAGAAAGATTGCTAAGGAACTCAAATACCTAGAATGTTTAGGAATCCCAAATAAATTTGCCTGGGAAGTAAGCTTTTCAAGACATTTTTTACTAATCCCTATTGCCACCAGCTCATTGCAACAATCGATTTCCCACGGTTATCTAGACCGGCAATGTTTCAAGTGTAACCGCTTACGCTTGTATAGTGATTCCCATAATGGAAAAATATCGCCTATGAATTCTTTTACTTTAACGTCACTAATAAATAAATATTTATATAATAATTATCTTGTAAAAATTGTGTACTTAGCTCAATGGCCAACATCAAACTAAAATCGGTACAAAAAACTATATTAAAAACAAATAGCTTTTTAATGTAGCCTCATCGGTTCTGTATTGTCGATATAATATACCACCGCAAGACATTTCATATAAATATTTCAACAACGTTTCAACCAAACCTAATCGTATAAAACTAGTTTTAGATCCATAATAACTCTTATATTATAAAAACGATTTGTTTAACTTCATGTTTTAGGTAATTATTAGTAAATCGATAATGATCACAAGCGTATTTTGGAGAACATGTTTGAAATAATTGAAATCAAAAATCCAATAAAACACAATTGAATATTAAAATATTAATGACTTTTTAGTTAAAAACTAACAGAAACATGAATGTCGTTATTGTTTTGAATTAAAAATGTTTTGTTTCGTGTGTCTGTCAGTCATCCTAGTCATGATATTGTTCTTTTGTTTTTATTATTAATTTTTTACATACATAGCATTATTATTCATAGTTTTTAATTGCCTTAAAGATATTAACAAGATATTGAAATAAAAAAATCGTTTATTCCATTTCAATACAGAAAATTCGAATATCAGCGTTATGATTTGTGCGCATAATGGAATATCAAAATTAAGTTATTTTTCACAATTGGAGAACTGAAGTTCAGATAATGAAACTAGGTAGTATAACTTAAATTGTCATATGTATATATCACCCGATAGTTATCAGTATTTTAACTGTGTGTAATGATCAATATTATCAAAATACACTAAATACTCTTATCCATATATGATCTGTGCATGTAATAATTATGTATGACTTGAAGATTATATTATGAAGAAACAAATAGTCTAAAAAAGACATTTCACACTTCACACGACGTGAACTTTCCAATGTGGAGAATGAAAAAACAATAATTAAAAAAAAAACGGCTGATTTTGCTGAACATCATTCAGTTTTAAGTTCCGTAATTATGCGTTGAATTAAAATGGTTCCATGCCGATACATACACACACACACACAAACTTATCTCTTAAAATGTTTAATGTAAGCGCTAGTGATCTTGGAATTACAAGAAATTCAAAATTAATGAAAATTTATTCTATTAAAAGATACTTTTACAGATTAAATGGTAGTTAATTATCATCGATAAACGTAACCAAACTAAACAATTATACTGATTAATGAATTTCAGGTTACTTTTTTGAATAACCAATACTTTCCACAGTTGAAAACTTCCTAATTAAGAAAAGAAGTGAGTTAGAAAGTTAAAAATGTACGTAAATTAAATTAGTTTTTTACGCAGGAAGAATCAAATTTTTTTGGTTTTTAAATACGCGCATATCTTTACCGCACCACCAAATTGAGACCAAGAGTTGAGATCGTCTTGATATATATATATACACATTTAATTAGTCAGAAATAAGGCTTTGGTGATGGAGTTCTTCTGCTCAATTTCATTTGCCACAAAAATAATTTTTATGTCTATAGTATAATATTTAGTTCAAAATATCTGACTTACGACATGCAAGCATACGATTTTATATTTAAAAATGTACGAATGAATTGAATAAAATTTGAAATATTTCAGTATTTACAAAAAGCCTTAAGGCTGGTAACATGTACCTATATGGATTAAATCATTAACACAAATCATGCATTTATTGAATGAATGAATGCTTACCATGTGAAACCTTGATACCCAAAAGTATTCTAGTTATATTAAAAAGGTTATCAAATATGAATCATAAAAAAAAAAATAACTTCATTTAAAACAATTCTCAAACAATAATTTATTATTTTATATAAATTATTCAAAAATGATAATTATTTGACATTTCAAAAAATGACTAAACTTTTGCATTTCTACTAAAAATTTATACAATGTTATTATTTATCGGATATTCTCCTCAAAGTGATTGAGCTATTGTTCTTGTATCGATAAAGGAATTTTTCCAAAATTTCCGAATTGAACATTTCGTTTGCGTAGTATGCAGAGGTTTACAAAATGTATACAATAATGTAATAAAGAAAAACAATTCCTATATAATATAATTTTTTTTAAAATAGTAATTGCTTCGTGGTCGATTTCGGTTTTAGCTCGGTTGACAATGTCATCGATTGTATTGTTCGGAATTTACCAAGATCGTTTGTTCGATTCGCTCCATCGTCAAAGTAATTATTAATCCCGTTTAAGTAAAAGAACATTTCTTACTAGTTATGCATACACCTAATAAACTAAACGTGATTAAAACCTCGTAGCTGATATTTAATGTACTTTAAATTAAAAAAATTTGAAACGCTTTTGTGTGCAAGTGCATTGAAGATAATTTAAATACATGTTAATATAAAATAATCTAATTAGACCATTTGTTTGTGAAAGTCTCCAAAAATGACAATAAATTAGAGTTCCTGAGTTGAAAATGGTAATTATAAGGGAAGAAATAGCATTAAAATGGCAAGTAAATAAATCCAATTTAATATGTTTATAAATAGTGTACAAACTTTTAATATAAAATAGTGTACCATTTTAAACTGCTTTAACCATTTATGAAATATGAATATCAAAATAGAATGCCCTTACCATAGCTCGAAAAATTGAAGTGGCATGATACGTAATTGCTATAAACCATGTTTACGATCCCTTATTCTTCATTTTCAATGTTGCTTACAAGTCTTATGATAAAATTTTTCAAAAAATTAATATGTCTAGCATTATCTATGAAATTCACTAAGCTTACAAAGTTCATGAGTAATGACTTTAAGTTTGCTGAAATAAAAAAAATAAAAAACTTTCAAAATTGCACAGGTAATTTTTAATACATATAAAGTGGATTTTAATTAATTTTTTTTATTGGCTAGCAAATTTAAAATGTAAAATCGATTTTTGTATGTTGTCAAGGCATTATAATATTGAATATTTAATCATTATATTACTAGGATATTAAGATATGTAGATGACGCGTATGTCATTTTTATTTTTATTTCATAATTTTTTCAGTCCTTTTTGCATTTTTTAAATTGTGCACAATATTCTAATTAGTACCTTGAATTTCGAACATATAATTGCCCAAAAACCTATTATTTCATTGCGATATCATTCTTCAAATTAATTTGATCAACTATCTTCGGGTTGGTTTATAGACGATTTATGAGTTATGAACAATTGAAGATATAATCTTATTTTTCTGTATTTTAATTTATTCCGTGAGCCTTCTTCGGCTATGAAAGCCAGCTTGGCCTTTAAATAAATTACTTCAATTTGTTACCTAAATACAAATAGTAATAGCAAAAATTAATAATAATTAAAAACTACAAACAATCGATTATGAGTATGATTTTTGTAATTCTAAGAATCTATTATTTTTAGAATAATATAAAATTAAGTGTATGCGACTATCAGAAATGTATCAGTATTTTCATATGCCTAGGTACATATTTATAAATCAGTCATCATTAAATAAAACACAAATTAATTTGCAACAATTCCACGTATTTATAATAAATTCAACAAATTAAAGCTCAAAATTTTCAATATTAATTATTACTTGAAACTTGAATTGGAAAATTTTAAACTAATTATTGGATTATCAAAAAATTTTACTTGTTTACTTTACTTTATTAATATGTCGGGAGCTGAGTTTCAAAATTTTAAAATACTTATGCTTAAATTTTATACAGTGGGTAGGTAATAAAATTAGTTTTTTTCGCGTAGATTTTCAATTTATAAAAAGATCAATTACGAATAATTTAGATGCTTTTAGATGATTTATGTAAAAAATCGATAATTTAAATAATCATTGTTTATATTTTAATTATAAATCATATTTATTAAAATAGAATCATAAAGTCTTTATTAAAAAAATCGATTATTTCCAAGATTGACTGAAACAAATATCAATTTATTTTGAATATTTTTTTTACAAATTAACCCATTTCTGAATAACCGATTTTTTGTGTATAGGTAATCCCATACAATTGATCAATGAGTGTTATTTACCTATTGAGAATAACAATTTCAACACAATAATTTTTTTATTTATTATTATTAATGTAAACTCTAGGATTTTTCGAATAAATTTCGATACAGACCGTCACCAAATTAGCAACAAGTAACATCTCAGAGAATTATTACACCTAGCTAATTCATACTGATGACCATTTTGCAGTCGAAATACGTATTTATAAAAATACAAAATAATTTAATCTAGGAAATTGGGGCAAAAAATCGAAATTTATGCAATAAATATATAATCATTTTGTTTATATTTTTTGTAACTTTGTTCTAACCATAAAATTATATTTCTATTACATAAAATGTTTCAATGATTATTTATAAATATTGTTATAAATATAATAAGTAATTTGGATTATAATTAATTTGTGTTAATTAAAATTTTTCAATAAAAATAAAAATTTGTTTGTAATGTGACCTTGTATTGTTTTAAAATTATATGACTAATAAATAATAAATATTTTACTATATTATATTATATTTTATTAAATGTGATTTATAAAGGTTTATCCATACATTATCAAAGATTTTTTCAATTTAAAAGCACAGTTTTTGGTATCGTAAATATGTATGTAATATAAAAAATAACTCTAAATATGCCATAATTTCTAGCTTCAATAATCTAACCAACTTGTATATCTTTTAAAATAATCTAGTTTAAATTTTTTTAAAGTAAATGATAAAGATGTCGACTAAATACGAAAACTTAGCGTAAGACACGATTCCCCAATTTTGATTGCTTTGACTACATTTCACTACTGGAAATTGGTAGTTTCCAATCGAATCCTGTTAAAAAATACAAAATTCCTTGCCAAAAGGAAATAACTTTATCCAATATTGAATCAATTACGAACATCAGGAAGAAAAATTAACTTCGCTTATGACAAGATCTTTGTAAACAGTAAACTTACAATAGAATATGGAATCAACGAAATCATCTTTAAAAACCGTATTCTAGCCGAAGATAACACTATTCACATAAACAAAGCATTAAACACTGATATCAATCAAACGTCAAGCTCAAAGTCTACCTCACTCTTCTTTAAGAATTCAACGTTAGACGACTATTTTGGAAGTCATTAACAAATATCACACAATCAACATTTCAACAAAGAAACGACAGCTTACCTTTTTCCCGACCAATAAACTGGAAACAAAACGATCAAGCAGTAGTCAGAAGTAAACTGGATCTCGCCAATAATGATACAAAACTTTTTAGTAATGGATGTAGTTTCAATAAACAATTTATTAATTTTACTGTAATAGGTATGATTGATATTGATGTTAAACTGGATAGGTTATAATTGTTGGTTGTAACTGGATTGGTTATAATTGTTTTCAGTCTCATGCTATGTTAATGTTAAATCTTTGAATAGAGCGATTGGAAGACAGATAGTTTTAGTTAAGACTTACATCTGTTCCTACTAAATCCATATATCTAGCAATCAAGTACTTTTATGAAAATTTCTCTTTTCTTCTGGTCCTTAGTATACCTTAACGGTGATTACAATTTGAACAATGTTCTGAACTTACTTTACGTTTTTCTTTATCGATCGACAAAAACTGTTAAGAAATCCCAACAATTATTTGTGAAGGCATGCAGTTCGATGGATAAACGCGTTTATACAATAGATAAATTACTGGCTGAATTTATGTGTAATATAATTAAGGCTATTTTTATTGTAAATGGAAGGAGTATATCTGAAACCGTCGGAATTTGCATACCTTAGAGCTCAAGGCTGAAATACCATCAACTTTGTTTGGTCAACGATTAGAGGATTGATGCAAGTATTTGATTTTGAAATTCTAACCCATGATTTGGTGTCCGAAATAGCAATTCAAGTCTTGAAGGAACAAAAACACATATATTTCTGCAATAGAATGATTAAAGATCACAAAGTTTCACAGATCTGTTATCGATTACAACCCTCGTTTTTTATCTCTAAGATGTAACCTCAAAATACCAAAAACAAAGCCAAAACTAGAGCGATACCAGTTTGACCTGTATATAAATATATATAATGAGAAAATTATGTATGTGGTGTGTATTTATGAATAATTGTATGTATGTATATTAAAAAATAGAATTACAAAACTTGAATCTTTATACCTATTTCAAAACATTCAATACTCAATCGTGTATTATGCTTGTCTTTAGTTGTTTATCAATATTAATGTTGTTTATTATAAAAAATATTCATTTTAAGCTGAAAAAAGTTATATTGTATAATCACCATAAAAGTAGTTATTTTATAATTTTAAGTAAGCGTGGAAGATTCAGGTCGTTGCATTTTTTGTTTATCTGAGTATACATTCCCTCGTAACCACTAAACGGTAATCCAATTTGAGTAATGATACGTCGTTAGATTGATATTTCTTTAATGAGCAGGTATCACCCAATATATTAATCTTATAATATAAAAATGATTCGCAAAATGTGTAGGTAAGCGCATAACTCGAGAATAGCTTGACCGATTTGGCTAATTTTGGTCTTGAAATATTCGTGAAAGTTCAGGGAAGATTTAAACGGCGAAAAACATAAATAATAAGTAAAGGAAAATACTATAAACGACAATTTAATTTTCGAATACAAAATGTTCCTAGCTGTGAAACATATTTTGTTTTTTTTTTCTCACATGTTACAAATCATCATTTCCATAGAAACCAAAATCTAATTTTGAAATTCAAAATAAAACTTCTTTATCTATTCAAAATAAAACTTCTTTATCTCTTCTCACTAGCAGTATGACGAACTGTCAACTATATAAAGTGTGCATATCGCATACTAATAGGAACAGAAAAGCAAAAATTGTATCTGACATGTATAACACTGAGTTCATATGTAAAACCCAAAGATAAATAAAGAGAATTTCTCTATCTAAAAAAAAAATGTTCAAGTATTACAGGAGTTGGTTCAGGAGGTCCATATACCTTTCATCAAGTGTATGTGTACCACAGCAAAAATTATCAGGTGAACGCGGTCCCGTGTGTACCCCAGCAAATACCAGGTAAATACCGGGTGGATATAATGTACCGGGTGCACACTAAATACCGGGAATCCGATAAGAAAGAATTTGAAATTCTTCCCCTAAGGGTAGAATTTCATCCGCATGTAAACGATGTAATATCATTTATTAAAATGTGAAAAATAACACAGCAACGCGTAAACCGGGTGGGTATACTTCAAAATATAAATTAATATCATAATTTATTCTGATTTGCCGCAGCTTCATTATTTAGTTATAGACAGTTGAGAATATGTTATTATATTTAGGAGATATTGATGTTGATTAGAAATAATTTTATATAACAAAACAATGTTTACCCGGGTCAGCTATTCAAAATAGAATTTATTTATTTCTTCTTTTCTATATTAGTGGTTCTGGACTTCCTTTTACTATTTTTCATCAAGTATATGAGAACCACAGCACAATATGCACGGATTGTGGCTGCACGAGGTGCCCCACATCAAACACGAGTGTATATATAAATATTTCGTGTCACGGGTATCCCACACCAAATAGTGGGCTACACATCAAATACCGGGCATCCCATAAGAAAAGATTTTCTGAAATTCTACCCCTAATGGGATGAAAAGCAGAGGCAAAGTTTGTATGGGACAACGGAATTCATTCGTCCTTCAAATTTTGCATGCAATCGATGTTATATCAATTGTCACCGCAACGTGTTCGGGTTTGCTTTAAAATATATATTAATATCATTATTTATTCTAATTTGCCTTAGCTTTCAGTATTAAGAAATAGAGGAAAGCTGTTAAGAATATGTTATTATACTTAGAAAATGTTGAAGTTAATTAGAAATATGTGGCAAATCGACGTTTTGCCGGTCCAGCTAGTATATTATAAAAATCAAAATGATTGCCTTCAAAAAATTTTTATTCTTTTTGGTGGTATTTTTTAAATAAAAATATATACAACTTATGTTGAATTGTAATTTGGAATGAGAAATGATAAAAAAAACAATACCGAATGGAGTGAATGAGTACGCGGTGGTTATCACCGGGTATTCTTTCATTTTTGTGTATACTGTCTTTTTAATGAGGATACTTTTTCGATTTATATTACACGTAGTGAGTTATAATTGTAAAAAACTAATATATTTGTATATTCTAATGAAGAATTTTTCAAAATTTTTGTGAATATTACCGACTAAATTTGTCAAGTTATGACAAATACTGCAACACAATTTTAATACCCAACAAAAAACCACAACGGTACGATTTTTGAAAGTTTTATTTCACTAGGAATAATTTTAAATAAGAAAATTGAAAATATACAAAAATTTAATTAATTATCAAACCAACACAAAATTTTTAAAACCGATATTCTAAACCATTTTGTCACCACGTGAAATTATGCAAAATGTTTATACCTATAAATATTTTTATTTTAGATCAATTTTAATATTTTAGATCAAATTTAATATTTCAACTCAGTATTTCTTTTCATGTTTTAGTTATCTTAATGACGGACAGACAGACGGATGGGTTGGCAGACATACGAACATTGACTAATTCGGTGGTTCTATAAACATACACATACTGAAATTTTTCTATTGGCTTCAATATTTTCTAGCATTACAAACTTTAGACTAAAATTATTAAACTGACAGCAGATTGCTAATATTAAAAGTCGGTTAGGAGGTTATAGAAATACAGCATCGATATTAAAAAACCAAGGCGATATATAACGATTACATACTGCATTATCCATTAATATATTTCATACATTTTATTTTGGTAGTGCACCTGGACTTATTTATGATTTGATAATAAAGTTTATCATATAAGGTATGTTAAAAATTATATTATGAAAATCAATTAAAAATTCGTATTAATTACAATAAAATTTTATAAATGTTTAAAATTATTAATGGCTACTGTTTTTCTCCAATTAATTAAAAAATCCTTTGTAATTTTTAATATACCTATATGTAAATTTTTTTTTCATTGCTTCGCTATTTAATTATTTATTTATAGTGATAAAATGATTTATTAGCTGTATAATTATGTCAAATTTTAAGATTAGCTATTAATTTAATTTGGCTGTAAAATTTATAAAGTTATTGAAAAAACTAAACATAAGCTATTAAATAAAGTATTGAAATAATATTCAATTAAAAATCGTTAAAACAAAATATCATACTGTTAATTAAGTGTTTAAAATTACTTTTTATACAGGTTGTTTTCTAAGTAAGTAAGCAATTATTGTTAAAAAATACAAAGACCGGAAATATCATTCTACTAGTCTTAACATATGTCGAATGACTATCGTAAATGTAGTTCAAAGGCTTATTACAGTAAAGACGCCATCTATTTCACGGATCGCGGGAATCTGTTATTAAACTCGCAAGTATTAACTTTAAAACACTAATAATAATAAACTATTATGTGCACTGGAAATGTTCTTAAACATTTTTCGAAACTAAACATTGAAAACAATACTATTTTTTAATTTTTTGATATTTCGAGATTCGAAAATACTGAACTTAGAAACTAAATCTGTATATAAGTGTCAATAAAATTTTCTGTTTCACTGTTTGACACTGCCACGCACTATTAAGCAATGAGCAGGTACAGTTAGTTATATTATTTTTAATTCAATGAAACTTACTCCAAATATACATACACTGGCATATTTATAGGACGTTTTTGCGAAGTGATTAATATTATTGGTATTGATCTTTGTCTTGCTCTTGCAATAAAGAAGACCAACACCAAGATTATCTATACAGTACAAGACCAAGACAAAAACCGAGCAAGCAAGATCAAGACTCAAACCAAAACTGAGTATGCAATATTAAGACTTCATGTAAGACAAAGCTAAAAATAACAGCTTGCGGTAAATACATGAGTCAAAATGTATTATGAGTAACTTCAATATATTTCGTGTAACAAAATGTTTTTTGTGTTTGCTCTTTTAAGATTTTAATTCAAAATATAAAAAAATAAATAAAAAACTGCAAAGACGCTTCATGTCGGTCTGATCGGCCTTGTTTGCGTTACATTAAAATACATTAGTATTTATTGTATACGAGTATTATATAACGAACGACACCACAAACGACTAATATATAAACAACTATAAACATAGCACTCAGTCTAAAATTGTAACAAACAAACGAGCGAAGCGAGAGAAGAGCACGCATGCAGCATGCAACAAGTCATAAGAGTCATTAATTAATAACTCATTTAATAAAACGTGTTAAATGTCTCTGTAATCAGGAAGTTACAGTATAAGCGTTTGTAGTAATTACAAATTAACGATTTTCAGAGTAGCAGCCATGCAGCTTATTAAGATTGTAATGAAATAAAGTATAATTTAATTATGAATTATGAGTTATTTATATAATTTATACCTATAACCAAAGACCAAGATTTTACTTGACTCATCACTATTTTTACGGTTCTCGTTGTTTTTATAAACCAAGTGTTGCATAGTGATCCTATTTGACTTTCCATAATTTCGACTTCTCAACAGTTCTGAAATGATTAAAAACCTTTGTTTTAAACATATTTTATTGGAACGAAGTTCCTTACGGCAGGCTTGGAGGGGATAGGGATTTTGCTGCGCGACCGAACTGAAAAAAATGTGATAGTAAAACCGTAAGAAAAAATGCGTGGAATAAAACCGTTAAATGAGACGTAACTATAGTAACAATGTCAAGTGAACCAACAAGTGACTTGAATGCAATTGACAGTGATAATAGTGGGAAATTATTCAGTACAAAAGAATTAAAAACGTAAGTATTCGTTTATTCTTTATTAATAAATATATTAATAAATACATATTTATAAATATAAAATATTTTACATTGGTTAAGTAAGGTTTTCTAGGTTATCTTTCTTCTAAATACTTTCTTGTACTTAAATAAAAATTAATCAGCAAAATTTAAGAGAAAAATCAAGAAAACCTACATAAAATTGTGCACGATTTTTTTTGCAATTTGTGTCGATTCTACATTAGCCGAAGGAACTTCGTTCCTGCCTGGTGTCCCACGACACCACATCATTTTTTTAATTTTTTTGTGTCAAAATTTTCATTTTGTAGCAAAGTTTGACTAACTTTGATTATATAAATGATTTGACGCTAACCACATAACTATAATCTCCCTACCTTATAAAATACTAACAGGGTAATTATGTAGAAAGATTATGCTGAAAGTTTGTTGACTGCAAGAAAATTCATTATCCTCACTTGCAGTATTCATTCAGATGGTAATGTTGAGATTTTTATTATATTTTTTTCAATTTTGTATCACTATCACTGTTTGTATTAGTTTTTTATTAGCCTATAATTATAAAAAATTCGTCACAGACAAAGAGACAAAACATTTCTGGAACTTCATTTAGAGCCGTTTCCCCAAATTAAAAAAAAAAATTATTGTTTTGAGTTTTATGATAAATTTAGATTTAATTTATTACTCAAGTTTATTATTAAAGAATAGAATTAGTTTGATTCATAACAATTGATAACTTTTGTAACAGATAACACGAAGCTTTGGAGTGGATGCTAAACTACTAACTCAAATTTTGATATTGCCGCATATATTTAGAATCAGCTCATATATATTTGTTTAAATACAAGTATGGTAATCAACTTGGTCTACATAATATTTCGCCCATAATAATTTTTATGGGTGTCAAGGTAATAATAAAAAAAATACACGTTTTTTTATAGATGAACAAAATTTATGTCGATATGAACAAAACTCTACAGAAAAATAATTTTTAGCAATTTTTTTGTTTCGTTAAGTCAAAACTATAAATCAAGTATCGATTTAATAATTAAATAATGTATCTATACTTCAAATTTTATGAGTCTCTATTAATTTTTTCAAGACTTGAAACATTATTAAATTAGAAATTTAAATTAATTATATTTACTAAAAAAGACTAAAAAACCCATTCGACCTTGTAAAAAATTGCATTTAAATGCAATCTTGATTCATTACAATAATAAAAACTAAATTATTCTAAAAGAATGGATTAAAAAATGGATAATACACGCTTCCTTGTATGAAAAAAAAAATTATAATAATAATAATAATTAGCAAGTTAGCAAGTGGACAGTAAATTACAATTATTTCTGTACATATAATTATTAAAACAGCTGTATTCCAAAGTGTAATCATTATACGACTAATTTACTTACATACGTACCCTGGATGTTATAGAGCTCCTTATCCGAACTGAAACCTTCGCATATTCGAAATAAAATACATCCACAATTTTAACCGAATCCCAAACAAAAATCTCGGATAATTTCGGAAAAGGGTGGAATATAAAATATAAATGAGAAGTGTTATGTCATGGTTTTGAATTTTCCTGGCTGAACCAACACACAAAGTCTGTTCGCCCCTGGCATCATTTGTATTATATACTAAATTATTTGTCCTAACTAACAAATTACTGCTGCTCTAAAAGACAGTACTCGTTAAGTTCTTATAGTTAACTTAATCGTTACTTTTTTTATATATTCTACTCATGCTTGATGCGATCTCGCATACAAAAAATAACATTGAAGCTCATCTCGAATTATATATTTGTATTTTATTTTTACACAATTGATAAACTGTAAACGAATCTAGTGTAACATTATTTCAATATCCATATCCCCCTCCATATCCAAAATTATATATTCATAACAACCCTGCTACGAATATACGTTCAAAACTATTGAAAGTTAATTTAATAACTATGTATTACCGTTGGAATCATTTACTTTAGTTTTAACTTATCCTTTATGTTTTGCCAATGAGGAAAAGCTTGTTGAGAAAAAGTCACATTCGGACTATGCAGTGACGTAAAATATTTCATCATACATAAATTAATTTAATTACGTGCACAAATTCGTTACCGTTTTCATAAAATAAAAAACCAGGCTTTACGTTAATGATGAAAAATTGTGTTAAGTGTTGGTAAGGCGAAAACTTTTAGAACTTTTCTAGTTTTTTGTTCTTAATATCTATTTCAAATGTCAAAGTAGAGAGCTTCACGAACTTCAAGCAAGGATAATGATTTTAATGATTATTGTACGTATTATAAATAAGATTATTATCAATTAAATTTAAAACTTATCGCTTTGCAACTTATTAGTACTTTGTACCTTAGTCTTCAAATACATTATTTTGCATATTTGGATTATAGCCTCGAAATACATAATAATTTTGTATTGATAAAATTAATCCTTCGTATATATAGAGAACGATTTTTAATGCTTTGTAAGTCTAAAATGAGCGAAAGTAACTGACCTATAAAAATTTTTTATTCTAATTTTTTTAATTTCTGTTTCCTAAGTTCTAAAAAGAATTATAAATTGATCGATTGTCTATTTCGAAGACGAAATAGACATTATACAAATTACTATTCTTGTAATATATATCAATTACTCACTGAGATAACGAAGAACATTAAATAGCTCGAGTATATGTCATATTTCCGTTTAACCAGCCAAAAGAAAGTAGATACAACTGATAACTAATTACCCGAATAATTAATTGGCCTGATTTAAATTTGATTGTAACCTTTTCTGTAAAAAATATGAACTTAAATTATACAGTAATAAGTCTAAGCTATATGTTCCTCTCCCAGAAAGAAGCTGTTTGACAATTATTCTATAACGTTTGAGTTTCTATACATAATGTGAATATAAAGATGGATACAGTTGTACAAGACAGTAAGTAAGTTTTGTAAACGCGATAAGTATTAAAATGATTGTTTCATACTGTATAAAGCAATACTAACTATACTTTAAAATTTATAATATAGTATGCAAGAAGAATGATGTGTGTTTTTATTCTGTGACGTTATTCAGAATATTTCCATAACCTGACATTGTTGTTTTAATGTTCTATTACCATTTAAGAATATGCAAATCAACACACAAATGTAAAATATAATACAAACAAGCATTATTTCAATTTTTTACTATCAATATTATATTGGTGAATTACATACTTATTTGTATATAATTATTACAGTCAAACGTCTTCTTTTTTGAAATTTTTACAAACGTTGAAAAATAAATACAGCAAGTTTCAACGTATACCGTTTAAAAAAAACAATTTTAATTAAAACATTTTACACTAAAAGTTAAAAATGGTATAATACAAAACATTGTGTTGAAGGATGTTTTCTCAGGAATATTTTCAATATTCAAAGATCAAATAAAACGGTTTGACGTATAGTGACATAAAGAGAACTAAGAATCACAATGGAGCAAACACTACGAAACTATATTATCAACCACGTGGTTTGAATTGGTTAAGTTATCTAATCGTTGCCTAAATTATACGTTGAAAATAAAGCCAAGTTGTCAGTTTTCAATTTATAGTACTTAAGGTCTTTCTAGCCACATGCAATCAAATGAAGAATATTATTGTTTCAAAATTTCCAAAAGAGCTTTCTAACAGTTTAAAGAGATAAAGATAGTTGATAGTTATTGACATACAAATGTTTTGTTTTGTTTATTTTCATAACATATATTCCATTTAATTAAATTCATAATAAGTTAAATCGCGTCTCGTAAGATACTCTTATTGGAATTTATTTATAATACCTTCCAAATATTTTCTCGTAAAATAACGTTATGTATAGAAAAAAACCTGTTGATAAATTTGACTATATTTATATCGTTTATCTGAATAACATTAAAAATTAAAAAAACAAAAAGGCAATATTAATTATAACCAAAGCATTACAAATTAATTAATTATTCATTAATATTGGTATGTGTATTAATAGCTAAAGTAAATAAATATGAAATTAAATAATTTCACACTTTATACAGGATGAAACATGTGAATTGGTCTTTTGATAACTTATTTATGATGTCTGTGACAATCTATCAATAAAAAAATATCATGAACTTTTATTTCGTTGGTAAAAATTTTGAGTATTGCTTGATAATTTCTACTATTATTTATACTTATTTTCATTTGAATCTATGAACTTCAGAAAAGTAATACTATTAATAAACGAACAAATTTCAATGTTAAAAGTTAATTAATAATGAATGGTAAATTTGCCATCAATTTTTAACTATAATGAAATTTGTGCACATAAAATTTCAAAAAAATATTTATTATTTTAATTATAATTGATGTATATTTTGCTTTTGCCACTATCATAAATACAAATGTTTAAAGTATTACTAATAGTCAAACGCACTGCGCAGTACTTTTTTGTACAAGTAAGAGAAATATTAGTTCATCATATCAAAAACTATATTCGATAAAAAGTTTACTATCCAGTGAAAAACATTTATCATGTTATTATTTTTGATTTTACAACGGTAAGTGCGTTTTTCATAATTATTAATAAATTTATCTTTAATATGAACAAAATTGAAGGTTTTAATTCCTGTTATCCACGTAAACCAACCAATTTATTAGTATAATTTCGTGTTTTTCACAACTATGTATAAGAAAAAAAAATGAATATGATTCCAGTTACAGCTCAAGTAAAAATACTCATTGAAAAAGGAAACAGTAAAAGAGCTGTAGTTGACGTAGTTAGTATGAGCGAATCGTATCTTCGTATAAGATTAAAACTGAACCGTATTACCTTTGCCTATTGGTCGCCTAATCTAATATTTATTTATTTAGAAGATACTGAGTTTGCATTAAAATGAAAATAAATGGGTGAAATATATTTTAAACTAACTATCAACGACTTTACAACGCTGTATTCAAGAAAACACCCTGGGTAATTACAACAACAAGAAAAAAGTTGTAGATGAAATTGTGAGTGCAGAACGAGGTATCAAAATAACAACTCCATGTTGTATGACCACCTATCCTCGTAAAAGAACCTGCGATGACTTACTAAATGGCGTTTCTTTACAAAGTATTTGCGATTTATTCAATAATTCCTTTGTCATAATATAATGGTTTGTTAAATAATTACATTAAAAAAATTGTGTTCGCCTATCCGAAGAAAATTCAGTAATACTTATTTTGGTCATAACTACTGGTCACACGTAAGCATAGAAACGGTACCGTATGCACGTAAGAAGAAAATTGTTGACACTATCGCCACAAAGAAGTCATAAGCTTCAGACCTTAGACATATCTATTGTCAGATCTTTAAAAGTAAAATATTCAATCGAATGTGATAAATTTTTACCATTATTTGTGGATGGGTTATCACACAATAAAACGTTGCTAGCATATTTAACGAAGCCACAAACAAGTGATAACGAAGGTAAATCTGGATTTAAAGCTACTACAATATATCAATATGTTATTCGATAATAACCATATCTATGTTATTCGATAATAACTTTTTCGATGAAGCTGAATTGCTGGTCCAAGACCAAAACCTCTCAGATGAGGAAATTGTAAAATCAATTGACGGTAGTCAAAAAACTTTAAAATGATAGTTCTTAAAAATGTACACACTATGGAGGAAAATCGATCTACAATGAGTATTGCTAATAGCCGGATAGAAGGAAACGAACATACGATAGGTGAAGGTCCACAAACTGAGAAATGTTCACCATCGACTGAAAATGTTTCCGTATCAACTATGTTGCCTTTACCACGAATGAAAGTAAAAAAGCGTAAAGAAAAGCTTTCAATGAAATCTCAAATTATCACAGATAGTTCATATCAAAGCTGCTAGAAGAAAAACAAAACGAGTATGGGAAAAAAAATTCTAAAATTCACCTTCGATTTTCTTGGACATTCAAGCATTTTTAAAGCGCGTGTTGCGAGAAGAAGAAAAAAAATTTTGAAATATAAAAACGATATTTTTGTCCTGTATGCAATAAACAATAGACAAATACTCTGACCTTTAAATGAATTTTGTGTATAGCATGCAGAGTGCATGATAAGTGGCGTCATGAGCAATGAACCTCATATATAAGTGTTTATTTGTGATTTTTGACAACAAAATTGTATACTTCTTGCTTCATAGAAACAGAAAGTGAAATTTTATATCAAATTTATAATTGTTTATTAAATAATATGTGTAAAGCGAATACTAAAGCTTTGTTTAAAGAAACAAATATTGTTTTTGTTGGAATATTAAAAAAAGTGTGTGACGTTTATATGTCAAAAATAATTATTTATATAATAATCTTTTTCGAAATCGATAACTATAGACTAATAATTTTTCCAAAAATCTGCATGTTTACTAATAAAGAAAATACATAGTTTATTTTTAAATTACCCCTTATAGCCAATTAGCGTCTACTTACCATTTTTTTTTTTTGTAATTATTAATAAGAACTCTAGGATTTTTCGAATAAATAACGATTTTTGCCACAAATTTCTGGATCAAATTATTTTGTTTTTTTTTATAAATACGTATTTCGACTACTAAGTAGTCATCATCAGTATGAATTAGCTATTTGTAATGATACACAAGGAGATATTACTTGTTGCTAATTTGGTGACGGATTGCACACATGTTTTTTTTTTGTTTAGTTTAATAATTCTTTATTTGCATCAAAAATATATATAATTCAAGTCGTCTTATAACTATAGCACCTAGCCTAAGCTTTATCTATAATACATCATCTTATATACTAGTTACATCGAGATTACAATTTTTCATTACATCGTTTTAATAAAAATGGAAAATTAAAAAAAAAAAACCATTTGAAAATACTTAACCTATGTGAATGGATAGGCCATCCCTATAACTAGCTTAACATATAAAATTAAAGAAAAAAGAAAAAAGATACTATATACAATTAAGATTACACCGGAACTAGGTGCAATCGACATCGTGTGCAAACATGTTTGTTGGTGTATGCGCAATTTATACTTTCCAAGTATCTATTAAATTGCTACGTTAACCAATCAGCATTGATCACGTGTTTTGTGTTCGGCCAATGGTATTGAAGTATTGGATCACGTGGTTTTGTCAGTTCAAAAATTTCACACTGAAAATTGAACGTACAAAACTAAAAATGAATTATGAAATTAAATAATTTTAATTTCAAATACTGTTTCAGTTCTAATAGTTCAACTTCAATTTTGAAATCTTTATTAAATCAGAATTTGGAATAAGTCCTTTATTCATCGGGGCTTTGTCATATTTTTGAATGTAGATGCTTTCATATGCATCTAGTTCGGTTGAGTTGGATACCGATTTTAAGAGTTTTTAAAAATTTTATTTATTGCGCATACACCAACAAACATGTGTGCAAACCGTCACCGAATTAGCAACGAGTAACATCTCGTCAGAGAATCATTAGAGCTAGCTAATTCGTACAGAACGCATTTCCTAATTTTCCGTTTATTAATGAAAAATGATAGTATATTTCGATGTTTTTTCTATGTGTATTGGAAGCCTTATGAATGTGATATTAAAAAATCTTTTTTTTTTCTCTTTGATTTTGTATTTAGTACAATGTGAACCTTCAAATGAAAAAAAATGCGTACACTTAACCCGAACTATTACTTTGATTCTTACTCACTTACTTTTATTGCTTATTCTGCTATTTGAAATTTATGAAGACTTCTTACTATTTGTAATTTCTTATACACTCAATATTTATAATCTAGATATTTAATTAAAGCATAATGACAGATTATTTATATATAATTTTTATTTTTAACGGGGCAATATATAAAATATCATATACTTAACTAAAAGTTAAAGAATATACATGTATACTGACTGACAGAATACATTTTCTTGAAGCAATATACAATGAATGCAATGGTGTGATTTAAGACAGTATTTAATAAGATGTCCTTCAAAAATATATATTTTATGTGTAATAGTGTAATATATAAAAAATGCAAAATAATTATTATTAAATATCCTCATTACAATTTGAATGTAATAATTAATTTATAATAAATTACTATGGGAAAATGTTTGTTTGTTTTTTTTTTTTTTTATTATTACCTATATCTACAATTTTTAAACATAAATTATAAATTTTATTATTTCAATATATTCTATTATCACTCTTTAACGTGTTATAAATTATCCTTTATTAAATGCTGTAGTTCTTTTATTAACTTTTCATTTTTATAACCAATTACAGTCGTGTACGAAGAGCATATTTATTTTATATAATGTGATTAAAACTTCCATTGCCATTCATTAATAATACCATCTACCTATGTGAGTCGTTACAAACAAAAATTGTATAACTGCGTTAGACTGTAAATCAACATTTTATATAAATATGCATTTGATCCATTTATATGATTTGAATGAATTACCCATGCAACGTATCTGAAAGTAAACCGTATCTTGTGGCTTTATCGAATTTATCATAAAAGATAATAAAAATTCTAAAAACACAAATTCTCCATACAAATAAACCTAAGAACGAAAAAATATAGAATTCTTATATCGACATGAAAACATCCACAACTTTTTATATACGGCTCTTCTTACAATGTATATATCAAACTTATGCTACTACTAGTTCTAAATATAATATATAATATATAATATATAATATATAATATATAATATATAATATATAATATATAATATATAATATATAATATATAATATATAATATATAATATATAATATATAATATATAATATATAATATATAATATATAATATATAATATATAATATATAATATATAATATATAATATATAATATATAATATATAATATATAATATATAATATATAATATATAATATATAATATATAATATATAATATATAATATATAATATATAATATATAATATATAATATATAATATATAATATATAATATATAATATATAATATATAATATATAATATATAATATATAATATATAATATATAATATATAATATATAATATATAATATATAATATATAATATATAATATATAATATATAATATATAATATATATAATATATAATATATAATATATAATATATAATATATAATATATAATATATAATATATAATATATAATATATAATATATAATATATAATATATAATATATAATATATAATATATAATATATAATATATAATATATAATATATAATATATAATATATAATATATAATATATAATATATAATATATAATATATAATATATAATATATAATATATAATATATAATATATAATATATAATATATAATATATAATATATAATATATAATATATAATATATAATATATAATATATAATATATAATATATAATATATAATATATAATATATAATATATATTCTTCACTAGCGGATTTCACATGGCTTCACCCTCCTTGTTTCCGTTCCCGTGGGAATACTAAGATAAAAAATATCCAATGCACCCGGGCAAGTGTAGCTCAAACGGTCAAATAATAATTATATTGGTCCAGTAGTTTTTAAGTTTATTATTCGGTGCATATATGAATACAAAAATACATATGTTTCCTCTTTCACCCGGGTAGTTCCCGTTTCGTAGAAATTCAGAGATAAAAAGTAGCCTATGTCACCCGGGGGTAGTTTAGATCCCTTACGGTGAAAGCAGTTTTCAAATCGGTCTTGCCGTTTTTAAGTTTATTCGATATATACGAAAATAGATAAGAAGAAATATATATATTTCGTCTTTATAATATTATTATAGATAATGCGTAAGAATGCTGGATTATATAGAATGTTATTTCTAGACAAAATTTCTATTGATGAATGAAAAATATTGTCCATGGAATAATATAGAATTGTGAGTTATTGTTTAATTTAAATTGAAAATTTGAAAAATATTAACAATACTCACTTTTTTATTTACCAAACGCAAGTCATTGTGAATGTTGTAATACATTCAATAAAAATGTTATCCTATTTCTAATCAATACGATATGGTCTAAAGTTGTTTCATTAACAAATAAAATTAATAATTTAAATATTAAACAAGTAGTCGTGATTTATGATCGCTGACAAATAATTCATGTAATCAGTCTAATAATGACTACTCGATCCTATGTTGTTTACTATATTTAAAGTTTTATAGCTCGTATAAGATTTTTAATGTGGTATTTATTTCGCCCACAGTCAATTATTATATAATACTTATGTATAAGTTTAATAAATATTAACTAAATTTTCTTTTTTTCTAGCACCACACGTCTTCAGAAGTAGTCGAAGCAAATTAGGTAAATATCTATTTTGTTGAAGCAGAACGGATTTTGATCAAATATAGTAGTTTGTAAAGAGATCAAGAAATTCGTTTTACGTTTTTAAATGTACTTAGGTTCAATATTAACCTAGTTATAGCTCAGGGGCCTTATTTTTCTAACTAAAAATTAATGAATTTTTACATTGTACTATGAGAAAACTGTAGATTTTACGGGACAATGCATAAAATCTTTTTTAAAGTACTTTAAAACTACTTTAAAATGCCTCTTTACCTCTATCATGATAAATAAATAAAGAATATCAAAAACATTAATTTCGATTTTTTAAGCAAAAAAAAACTTACAATCCATCCCTCTTCATTTTTAATCCAAATGGAATTAAATATTATGTATGCATTTAGAAATTAATTATTTTATTTTAACATAAAAAGTATGATTCAGAATTTTAACCGGTTTTAAATGCCTATTTTAACCCGATGAAAAAAACAAGATGTTTGAGGTGGAAAATATCTTTTTGGAATTTATAAAAAATCTCTTTTTTTCAAAAATAAATTAGAAAATAATCCATATATACAAGAATAGACAGATTACGAAAAGTTATTTTGGTAAAAATTTTGCGTTTTTTTACATTAGCTTAAAAATACCGGAGATATGGTCTTTAATATTATCTATTAATTAATATTAAGAGAATTATTGTCACTTTTGTTGGTAGCTGTGTACATATAATAAATGAACATCATAAAATACTATTTCATAAATTAAAAACAAATGCAAATTTTTATAGAAACATTTTACCTAGTGGGAAGTTGAAAATGATAATATAAAAAATAATTAAAGCTTTATATTTTATTTTTAAATATTAAAAATAATATTACATAAAATATATGACTATGACCTTAAACTTTATATAATCATATTATCTTGTAAAATACATGTTGACTAAAAAATATTATACAAAAACGATATTACACAAATACTGAAATACGTTTGTGTACTGATAAATTTAAAATATTATTATCACGTGCTGATGAATTCAAAATATTATTATTACGTTAACTATAAGATTAATGCACACTTTAATATTAAGAATATTAAATATTTTAACGTACGCTCAAAAAAAAAAAAAGTTTTATTTATCATAATATAGGTTTTATCATTGGAGTATTTAATTTATAGTTCATTTCGAAGTGCTTTAGAAAACATACCATGTTGATTTACAAACTTATTATCACGTTTAATTTTTAAAATAAGGAATGGTTTTTAAAAATAATGAATCCAATAGAGAGTTTGAAGATTTATGAATTTATTTCGTTCTTTATTTGATAGTCGATCATGTTAAAAGCACAGGTTCCTTTTCAAAAATTATTTAATAATTTATTAGTTAACACCAAAGATTCATAATTGATTAGCATATGCTAAGTATGCTTATTAATCTACCAGCAAACTCTTTGATGCCAAAATTGAGCGACTGGTATAAAAATACAAAAATATAGGAGGCGAAAAATTATTGCCAATTGTGAAGAATGAAATATTTCTTTTGTGAGACAACTAACATTTTTTTATCAACACAAACATATAATATTATTTTGGATATTCCTGTAAATTACTACATAATAATATATATAATATATGAAACACACGAAAAAATATTAAAGAAGTAATTAATTAAAATTCTACATCATAAATTTGTTCATTTTGTTTAGTATATTTTTTAAATGGTGTCTATTAAGTACATGTAAAAAATTTGATTATGTTAATTTTTTTGTTTTTAATTATAAACTTCTGTTGCACAATTCAAATAAAGTAGCAACAAAATAATTACATTGTATAAATGCTGATTTTTTACATTTATTCAATCCATTTATGTCCATATGAATGGTAAGCAAACTTGTAACAGTATAAATATGAAACAATATTACCTAATACTTAAAAACAACATTAAAAAATAAAATAAATAAATTTTTAATAAAAAATGACAGAATGTATGTAAAACTTGACTTATTATTATTATAATTCTACTTAAAGGGTTAAATTCGTTGCGTTTGTTGTTTTCTGATAATTGAGAATACATAAGTTTAATATCAACTTTCGATTATCAATACATAATAATAGTAAAATAATTTATAATTAGACTAATATTAAATTTTAATATTTCACGTCTTTAAAATATACTAAAGAATATTTGTATTCAGTCCATAAAGATTTAGAAATGTATACAGATTCCTAGCCTCTTCAAACTTTGTGATTATTCCTCATTATCAAATTTTAAAATACTAAGGCATAAAATATTGCGGCTCCTGTGTATGCCAAATACCTTTTAAAATCGTTACTAATGATAATGATTATGTATTGCCTGGAGAAGTGAGTTCCACTGTAATTTTCAAATTTACTGTATAGAGCCTGTGATTGGGCAATCTGAGGCTTCTTATTATAATAACAAATAATCAAAAATTATTATTATAAAACAACTTTGATAGAGATTGGTTGCCTATATTTTTTTACTTATAAGATTAGGGTGTGACCGTAAATGAGATCTACTGCTTCAATCGAGCTGCTATCATGTAAATGGAATAATAATAATATGATATAATAACAATTGGAACTTAAAGCATACCTTTTTTTAAGTTAAACTATTTTTAAAGACTTAATTACACAGGTTTGTTGATTGTTCATATAATTTACTTAGACTATAAATAAATACCTTTAGTCCAAGAAAAAGCAAGCATTGATAAAGAGTGTGATTTGGAGAGTCTATACTATTATGGTTCTGAATGCATAGAAGTGTTTATTTTTAAAGTTACTGAAATTATTAGACAAGCACGGTGAAGATTCTAACCTCAGAGTGTCAAGAGTCTAAGCTCAATGCACTTCCTCTGAGAATATCATTATTTAAATACACAAAATACGTTCAAGTATTTACTGGATTTCATATTATTACGTTTTAGTTGATCCTAGTAACTTCTACACGGTCCAATCTAACAGTATACCAAAATTCATCAAAATTGTTCCGTAATTTAGATGTGAAAGGGTAACAATCAGACTTGCAGGCAGAGTTACTTATGATATTTATAATATAAACTATGGTTTTCCGATTAAGAGTAGACTAAATTGTTCACATGATATTTTTTACGCCCCATGATATATTGAAAAATATTCAAATACTATAATTGATAAAAATAGTATTGTTTTTCCACGTGTCAATAATTTGTCAATCTTCTCATTTGCTCACAAAGAAATATGTTCAATTGACTTTATCTGGATTAAATTACTATTTTGTCCATTTAAAATTTTCTCAAGCAGCGAAAATCATTTGATATGGAGCATGGGGATAAAAACTAGACTTCAAATAAAGAAAACTAATTTGACATTTTAACTTTCTGATCATGTACAAATGTTAAACTCACAAGTTTATACTATTTGAGTAAATTTTTACAATCCATCCTAATGCATAATGCGTCTATCCTGATACTTGTCTTATCGGATAGAGAATATTCCCAAATAATCATCTCGCTTCGTTTGCAACTAATTATAACTTACATCATTTTTATAAGTAGCTATTAGTTCACCTGTTCCAGTGTGTGTGTAAAGTTAAAAGGAGTCTATTAAACTGAAATTGGGAATAGGCCTGATAATCGGAGAATAATACAATATTATAGTACGGTCAAACTTAATTCGATTTTACTTCCTTGCGCTTCAACCAAAATTACTTTCGTTTACTTTTCGGATTTTCCACTAAAAATATTCAAATTGTTATTATAACGATGATTAAAAGCTTTATAGTATAATTAATAAATTGTCAACGAAATTCTAAATTTTAATCAACCAAGTCATAACAATCAAAACAAAATTTACCTACATTAGATTTCGATTTTACACTAAAAATGTTCAAATTAAAAATTATTTAAAAACATATATTAAATTTATTATATAAATATTGATATTGATATAAAAATTGTCAACAGAATTGTAAAGCTTAATTACAAGATACAATTATTATTATTATTATTATTATTCTCGAAGGCTAAACGAAAAAAAAAAAATCAAAAACATTGGTCAAACTTTACTATTGGACTCTTTTTTTGTTAATTAAAAAACACCAATAAATTTGTTTGGAAAGGTATCCTAATCAAAGACTTTTTTATATGAAAAATATGAATGAATTTAATTTATTTAATCAATACCATTTTTTTTTTTTTACAGTAGCCAACAAACGCAGTAAGTGCATTGTAATAATAATTATTACATAGATACGTCTAAAACATTATTATCTATCCTATCCCATATAATATATATCCTATGTAATATATTAAATTAGCATATTATCTATTATTATTCTAATAAATAAACTGCAACTTTGTGGTATTCATAAGTTAGATATGGTTCGAGAGCTGGCAGTAAAAAAGTCGTAATCGAATCAGAAACATTAAAAAATTTTGGTTTCCCGTACTTTTACTATATACTCTTTATAAGATACATGAACCAAAGACTTAGTTTTTGACGAGCAGTATATGACCAATCCTCGACGATTGATCTCTTCAGATTGCTCGATAATATGAGTTGATCTCTACAGATGAAATTTTTGTATATTCAGTTCAATATAAAGTAGCGGGCAACTGGGTAAAGTAACATAGTTTCAAAAGTGACCACCAGAATTAGCTCGCTTGTGGGCTAAATTTAAAAATTATAAAAGGTGTGACCTAGAAATACTGCGTACACAAAAGAAAATTATTCATGTATCTGATCCATGTTTATACGACCGACTCTCGGTATAGTTCATTTAGCTGATTTGACCTTGAAATATTTATATTGATCTATGCTTAGTTTTGTTTTCTTGTCAAGGATGCCATTATTTAATTATATAATATCTAGCCTGAAAAGGATATTATGTAAATCGATTTTGCTAAACGTGTCATTATTCTACTGAACATGAACATGAAATATATTAGAGTTAATTAATTAAACTCTAAAGTTTCTTCTTAAAAATACTAAAGTAAGTAAAAGAATTTTGATACACGTGTTTTTAAATCATCTAATTTGTAGTTCAGTTCCCTCTGTCCGTTCCGTTTATCCGCCATCACGATATCACAAAAATAAAATTGACAGCGACCTGAAATTTTTTAATATTATAAAAAATTGGCACTTTTCGTGGTTCAAATATTTTGAGCTTCTCTACAACTGCCCTTTTTTGAATTTTTTCCGAGAAATATTTTAAATACAACTTGTAGAGATTTAAATGTCTTATGAATATAGTTTGAAGCAAATCGTTCGAGAAATTCACTATTATAAAGTAAGACTCCCAATAAACCGATTGTAATCAAAATCTTCGCGTTTCAACTAACGGGTTAATATGAAGACAGAATACCAAGTTTGGTGAATTTAGGATAAGTTAATGCCGGATCGCTGTCACATACACATATACATACTCTCCCACACACATACTGGACTCAGTGAAAACTCGAAATTTCGACACGACTTCAACACGTCTCTTACTACAAGTAGTGAAATTATTATTTATTGAATTATTTGTTGTCTTTATGATAGAGGTCACATTTTTTGTGTCAAGTAGTTGTATTGACTCCTCTTTCAAAAACATTTTCATCCAAAGAAGCAACGAAATATCTTATAAAGTCTAGAAACACCAAAAACCATGAGTTTGTGATTAAGAATCTGTTTCCTAAAAATATATCACTATCCTTGAAATTCAAATTAATAATCGAACACGTGCTCCATTAAGTAATATCGCTTACGTAATACTATTTGTAGTCAAATTGAAATCCCATGTGACATATGCCTAAAATTTTCTTTGATGTTGAAAAATCAATTTATATAAGTCATAAATTAATTATTAATTATCTAAACAATTTGTTTATTTAAATATTTCAAACAAACAAAAAATCACAATATCATTTATCAAAAACAATATAAAGTTATGTAGTCAAGTGTGAGACACATATGCATATATATAAGATCCAGTATGTCATTCGGTCCTAAAAAGATATGATACAGACGGTATATGTAAATTTTCAGGCGTCCTTATTAAGCCCAACTTTTGTATTTAAAAATATATTATTTATATCATGGGTCAAGTTATTAATTGGTCATTATTTATAATTTCCGTACTTCTCGAAGAATGTTCATTATGAAGAAGCGAGCTAGAAAGGCTTTCTTCCCTTATTTTACTCAATAGTATATTGGAATCGAATTAGCATGAATTTGCGTATATAAAGTCTAGTTATAAAATGCCTGCAGATTTTTTGTCTTGACATTCACCTTGTGATTAAAATAGCTAGACGATATTTGGAATCGAGGTGGCATAGACGATAGTTGGAATAGAGATGAATTAGCAAATGGAATATCTGTTTCTCTTCTTTCATGTGATAAAAATACCCGGTAGTAAATAAGTCTATTATCATGTTTATCTTCTGGGTTCTCAAACATGGTTGGTATGGTTTTGACGTTTAAAACTTGAAATAAAATATTAAAATATCTATTTGATTATTTTCTGAAAATAGTCAGTTTATCATACAATTGGGAACAGAACCCTGATATCAAATAAATGTCATTTGTTTTATTAAACAAAAAACTAATGATTTTATCATCGACATCTAATGAATATGAATCATATGAGGATACTATCAAAATAAAAAAACTATATAATTTTAAATAATGAATTTGTTATAAATTATTTATTGATTTAGCTTTTTTTATGAAAATATATTTTTTATAGAATAAAACATATTTTATAGTTTGATTATCATATTACATGTAAGGAAAATTTTCCTTTATTGCTATAATATACAAATTTTATATTTTTTAATTAACAATTTCAATTTAATGCATATATTAATTTTTAAATGAAAAAATTAACTCTACAGTTTTTGTGACTATAAGAATTTCTTATAGAGTAGAATCGACACTATATGAAACGAGCAGAGCAATGTATTAATTTTTAAACTTGCAATCTGAAACAATAAATCAAAAATTTTTCGGTGTGTTTAAATAATAATATTATATAGCCTAAGAGCCCTCGACGGCCAGACCTTCGTTATTTTATAAAAGTTGAAAGTTTCTCTGTACATGTGTCCTATACAGGTAAGAACGACCAGCGATTATAGAGTTTGGGTTATGCTTAATAAGGTAATAAAGGTGTCAAAAATAGTACTTAAAATTTGTTCGAGTATAAAGCTCAATTTTTTTATTCGAGATAACTTCAGAAATCTCGTCATCCATTGCAGGACACTTATGACAGTTGCTACCCGTTTCTAAAACGAAAGTATAATGATAATTTATTAAAGTTTAGGGGTGTCTGGCAGGGGGTAGAAACTGTCATACGTGTCCGGCAATGGATGACGAGATTTCTGAAGTTATCTCGAATAAAAAAGCTTTATACTCGAACAAATTTTAAGTACTATTTTTGACACCTTTATTACCTGTTACCTGCCCAAGTAACCACAACCCAAACTCTATAATCGCTGGTCGTTCTTACCTGTATAGGACACATGTACAGAGAAACTTTCAAGTTTTATAAAATAACGAAGGTCTGGCCGTCGTGGGATCTTGCTTTAATACTACAACTGAAATGTGATAATAGCATCTAAGCAAAATTAATTTGTGTCTCAAATTTCGTCGTGCCATAAATAACTCTTCTCAATAAATTTTTTGTATAATTTTGATATACATTGATGATAGAATAAGATACTGCAATAGTTATAAGAACAAAAAAATGAGTAAATGTTTTAGTGATTTTGGAACGGCTGTATCCCACTTAGAAATAATCACATAGAAATGCAAAATAAAGCTTTTTGCACTGTGGAAAAAATTAATTTTCTTAAAAACACATTTAAACAAATTTTTTACTATCTCGCTCGTAATTTTCAATTGTTTTTCCACATAAACGTTGCTCTGAAATTTTCATCACTAAAACATCTCAACACAAGCTTCAAAATTTTTTGTATTCATCTCAGTATGCATATTTTTGACTTCGTACAACCATTAAAAATCTCTCAAAAATATATTCTATTTTAAATATAAATTTTTTCTGTAATTTTGATCTTTTAATTCCTTTCAAAAGTTTGAACAATTCAAACAGAAAAACGATTTAATGGATCAACTTCTACACATATATTGTGGATACATTTAGCTATACGTCTCGCCAACATGTGGAATTTGGAGGTAGATTTTCCAAAACACTATAAAAAGTTCTTTGTATAAAACTTATTCTATTTTACGAGACCTGGTTTTTAATTTTCTACTCTGCAAGTAGTAGGGTAAGGTAAGGGACCATCCATAAATTACGTCACACGAATTTTAGGACTTTTGAACTCCTTCCCCCGTACTTGTCACAGGTTGTAACATTTTTATAATCCATCCTCCTCCACCTTCTGATGTGACATCACTCATTTTTTTAATTTATACATGTATTTAAAAATAATCGAGAAAAAACAGCAATTTTCACTATTTTCATTTTTTTACACACAGGCGCGTGTGGTTAAAATTCTCATGAATTTGACTGTCTCACTCGCATCACAAAGCCGCTTTAGAAGTTAAATGATGTTTCATTAAATGATTAATAAATATAGATCAAATTCGTAGACTTTTGTAGATTTTTATTCACATCTAAATTTCGCATTTTTGTATTTTAAATTTTAACTTGTGATGTCACTAAACGTTTTAACCCTCTGCCCCTTGTTAGACATTGTCAAGTAATATATGGATGACTCCTAAATACAAAAATCGCCTGTTCGGCTCCACTACAATTAGAGATGTGAATGAAAATTTTTATTCAAATCTTTATTCATGGTAATCAGACTTAAGGTGTTTTTCGTAAAAATGTTATGTATAGGAATTTTTATTAAGAATGATTAATATAGATTCAATTTTTTCAGAAAATAAATTTAAGTATCATTTTCATCATAAAATAAATCACAATTTTCCTTAACTTTCTAGACTTTCATACCTGGCGGACACATTTATATTCTCAAAATGTATTACACGAAGATCTCACATAGTAAAACTTCGAGTTTGAATAATGGGGCTACTGTGATCAAGTTAATATCATAAAAACCAATTATACTAGCATTTCTGACTCTTCCAAGTTTTTAAGGGTTATAATTCAGAAATTGTTAATTGTTTGTTTAGTTGTAAAATCGGTTTTTTCATTCTTCAACTACCGTAACTTAAAGATTTAAAAAAATATGTCGTGCAAGGTGTTCCAAAATTGAAAACCTGGAAAATGTTTCAAACAGCTGTCATAAATGCCCTCAAGGTCTTATTCTGTCATAAAAATAACTAAATACCTTTAATTCCCTGTTTTATACTGAAGAAAATTTGAACGAGTTATTTTGATGAAAGCTAGCATTACCGTTCATCTGCATTGCTATTTATTATTTAAATCAAATGTTACATAAAAGAGCAGGATCTGGAGATGCAATCGAGTACCGAATTTTGTCAATGGAATTGTATAAACAACTCAATTAAGGAACTGGCTACCGGAATAATTTTTGATATTATTTCGAGGGATTGTAAGCTTTGTTGTCATTTTAATGATAGTTTTTTTACGTAAAATGGACAAAAGTAACTCTTGAAATTTTCAGCAGGTGGTTTATTAATTTTATTTTTTTGGAAAATACTAGTAAAAAGTATGGTTTTTTAACTATTGTCTTCAGTCAGTTATCTGGCTGGAGAAGGCTGAAAGATGGTTGCAAAGTTACTAAATGGGCTAATTAGGTTATTCTATAAATACCCATTTGGTGCCATTTATATGCCAGTAATAAAAATAAAAAATTACAGTTAATGTTTTTGCACATATCCCTTGAAATATTCTTTGATTTAAATTACAAATTTTACTAGGCAACTCATTTACCAGGTTTTTAACATCTTTATACAATTCATTAAATTATAAAGTGCACATAATTTGATGGCAAATCCACTATGTTGCATGATATTTTTAAACTTACCTCCTTCCAATATCTTTTAATCACAAATAAAAAAAAAAGAAAACACCACAGTTGATTCAAAAATACACTATTTGAATAGCCTGAAAATCATATTGATTCTATCAATCAGATTATTTTCTAAAACTGTAAACAAAGGATTCTGCAGGTACATTTATTTTCATAAGAAAATAAATAAAACAAATAATTTAAAATAATATTAAGTATAAAATATATTATAATTATATAAACAATAATACAAGTTATATAAAAAAATTAAAAAGTTGTTTACAAAAGTTGTTTTAAATTGACGAATGACAATTATAAAAACAGCCCAAAAATAAAAACAGATTATACAATTGAAAATATTTTGTAAAAAAAAATGTACAAAAATTAGAATTATAAAAATTGTATAGAAAGAAGATTATTTTCCAAAAATTAAATTTGAGAAAATCGTCTTAATTGCTTGTCATTTGGAAAAAAAAAGGAACCATTCTGAGTAGTAAAAAATGTATAGTAAACAGTCGAATTATTATTTTTTTCCTGATTTAAAATTACAAAGTTTCGAATAAATGTTTCAAATCATTCCCAAACTCGAGTACTGAAAATTACATTCCATTAATATATACTTTTTGTAAAAAAATATTAATTTGAAAAAGTTTTGGCAGTGATATTTTCCAGGAACTAACGGTGGCCAATGAAGTGCAAGTATATGTCAACTATATTTATTTGTTAAAAATGGAATGGTGTTTAGAAAAAGATTTGAAATATTTTCAGAATATTATTTTAAAAAAATTTTTCAACAAAAATTTCTTAATTATTTAAAAAAAATCAATTTTACTTTCAGTCTTTAAGGAAATAGTTTCAAAAATAATCATAATAAAATAAAAATTAAGGCCGCAAATAAGGTTACGAATTCATAGCTAAAAAAAATTCTCAAACATACAAGTCGCATTTTGAATAAATAAATCTATAATCGAAATAATAATGTTATTTTAAAAAATCATGATCCATACTTGAACCAATGGTCGTATTTTTAAGAAGTAATTGCTTTAATAGGAAGAATTCGTATCTTTACTGTTTGCCTGTGAATAATAGTAAAAATTAATAACAATTTAAATTAAGAAGATAATTTTTAAGACAAACTAAAAAATATTTTTTTTTCTCTAAAACTTTATATGTTGTGATAAAGACGAAGGAAGAGAGAAAGAGATAAAGATAATATAATAGAGGAAATGGAATATTTATTTATATTATGAAAAACGGTAACAATTCGCAAAAGAGAAAATGCGTGGCAGTTTTTGTTTTAATTATTTTAATAATTAATATAAAATAGTCTATTGGTTTTATTTCTTTTTTTAATAAATACAAAAAAAAATATTAAAATATAATCAAAATCAAATAGGAAAATTAGTGAATAATATTCCTAATTGATTTTTTCGTTACATAAAAAAAATCTGACAAAATTTTCGTTACGGCAGCTCGAACGTTTTGTTGAACACAGAGTTGGCAGTGATTGTGTTATGTTTAATGAACCAGATCTTTGGAGTCGGTAATATGATTGCAGGCAGTTTTTATCCCAAATATAGAAAAAATCTGTAACAAAGAAAATAATAAAAATTAACAATCATAAAAAATAGAAGCAATAAAATTTTGGCAAATTAGTGCAATTTTGTTTTGTAAGTATCTAGTTGTAAAGTCATAAAATCAAATACATAACCTAAACATTAGCAGAAAAAAAGGTAATCGTATAAAAATATAAAAATTAAGTCATGCAATTTTTCAATACATATATATATATATATATATATATATATATATATATATATATATATATATATATATATATATATATATATTTTTTTTTTTTTTTGCTAAAAAATAATATAAAATCATAAATTATTGATATTTGCAAGGACAAAAATCAGGGTTTTTTCAACGAAAAAAAATTAGATATATAAAATATGTTACCTTGAACAAATGACCATTCGCTTACTTAAAACATATTTAATTTACATTATTTATGTGTGTACATGGTACACTAAAGTCAACAAAAAATTGAAGCAAATTATTTGTATCTTTTTTCTTAAAACTTTTTCTAATTTGCAATTGACAAAAAAATGTTCACGATAAAGTATTAAAAGAATATTAAATAATTTATTTCATAAGTCAATGCGACATCATGTTGTCATTTGAAGTGATGGACTAAGAATTATCATCTATTGTTGATAAATAATTTAAATAATTAATAAAATTTGTACAATTATTTTGATTCTGATAATATAAATTAAACTGATAATTCACATAGAAATATTTTTAATATTGTCTAAACGGCATCTATCAAATATTGGTTTGAATCATTTTTTAAACGATAAATAAATACATAAATATATCCTTCTTAAATTGCAAATTAAGTTATAATTAGGTACTATTAGGTATATGTAATTAATTTTTATCGACAAATAAAAAGATTTTATACCCACAAAAAAACATTTTTTTAAAGTGCTTTTAAAAAAGTAATTTATAAATTCCTTGGAATATTCATTTTTTTTTTCTTTTTGCATATGAATTTAATATTATTCAAAAGGTTTTTTTCTTTGTAAATTTTTGCGAACAATAAAATTCTACTATTTCAAGGTTTTTGTTGATGATATTTATTTGTAAAGGACAATTTTCAAAACAGAATTTTTGCTTAAATCTCTTTACTTTTATGTAATGACGTAAAGCTTTATGATCGTGTATCGGGCAATCTTATTCGATTATTAGAAAGCCTTACAAAACATTTAAAAAAATTTTGTTGTTATCTTTGACATAAAATTTCTGAGTGACCTGACGTAATATAATTTTTATGCAAACAGAATATTTAAAACTTACATGCGAAAATGGGTTGCAAAAGTGTAAATAATCTAATAATGTTTCCGTAATGTAATTCAAACGTGGGAATAACGCAAGCGCATTTGTTAAAACCTATCGTTTGTAAGAACTTTTGGGAAGTTGCCCATTTCAATACGAATATCTGTTACAAAATAAATGTAAAACCTAAAAAATTACCCCTTAAAAATGAATTTTAAATCCGACAGAAATTATCAATTAACCCTTTTACTTCAGGTTATTTACATAAGTTTTCCTCTAGCTTAATTTAATTTTTTAAATATGTTAAGAAGGAAAAATAATTTCACGTTCACGTTTTGAATAAAATGTGCCGTAAATATACTACGGTTAAGGTTTGAAATACAGAACTATGGATAAAAAAAAGAATATTTTGATGCTGAACCCTGAATGTTAATTGAATTCTAGAATAGCTAAGCATACAATTAATCCACTCAAGCGTGTAAGCCAATTAAAGGAGAAATCTAGTACATGACACAGAAAAATTTTAGCAAATTTAAATATTAAGCGCGATTATTGATGACGTATGTAAATCAAATGCGCACACACACACACACACACATAATAATTAAATTAGGTGAGAGCGTTCACTCACTCGTTCTTATTCGTGTGGCGGTGTTTTTATTTAATATAAAATGATTGGCAACAGTCTCACCTTTTTCTTTTAATTTTAAGTCACGATCTAGATTAGTAATAAAAATTATAAATAAAATAAATAAGAAACAAAAACATTTGTTCGTGTAATTTCCGTGTGTATAATAAAGAAGCACAAACAAACGAGGCGGATTCTCTTCATATAAATCTATAAATAACTAATAACACAGTGTATACCTACATTCGTTGTCAGTAAGGTGTCTTACTTGGTGTTTTTAAGAAAGTTATTCACCAATCTCTTTAAATAATAATAGTATATATAGCTTATAAAAACAAGTATTAAATGAAGACAGAAATACATATTTACACATGCAATTCTTTATTGCAAATAAAGAAGGAGAAAATATAAATGAATTCATGTAATATTCAATATCATTGTCAATAGCGCAAATATTTTAAGTAAATCCTAAAGTCAGGTACAAATGTCATTTATTATTTTATTTTTATACTCATTTCTGTATAAAATTTATTAAATTTTTTAAGCATTATTAATAAAAATTAATATTTTAACAGAAAAAAAAAAGGAAATTTGCAAGTAAATCAAAGACTTGAACAGAAATTTTAGAGAGTAAAGAAGTCCTGACATTTTTTAAATTTATTTTAGCTTCAATATTTTAATTTTTCTATATATGTATAGCATTTAAATGGTTTTGAAGCTTACTTTGTAGGATAATTAATCGTAAAAGTGAAAATAATACTTAATTCAGAAGGTGGCATATATTTACTAAATAGTAATAGTATAACGTAAACAATGCGGAGCACGGCTGATTTTATCATTACTGACGTTGCTTTCCAGACGATTGATGCTCCATTTACTTCTAATCAATATGTAAATGTTACTTTAGTTAAAATTATAAACAATCACTAACAAAAAATGTTACAAATTCAACAATTTATTGTATTTGAATAAATTCTTACACGTTGGCGGTTAAAAGTAGGCGTTTTGTATTTAGTTTGAATGTGGCTTAATAAAACTGTTTAATCATAGTATTTCAAATGCAATATACGTATATACATAAAATGTAATATATAATATAATCGCGGCGCGCTTGTTTACTTTTTAAAATGCACTTAAAAAAAAGAAAATAAAACAGTAAATTTTTTATATGAATAATTCTATAAATTATTACGAATTTGTCCTTGTTTATTTGTGTGTTGATCATAATTTTAATGTTTATTAGTTTTTCAATTTAATTAATACTAGGATTATATTATTTTATTACAATTATCTATGACTACATTTTTATTGAATTTTGCTCTGGTAGTTTTACAACAAACAAATATATTTTCATTTGGCGTCTAAGCAGGGAAAAACATGTCTGTGCAGGCAAAAAATGTCTAAGATCTAATCCAATTTATCGACAAATGGTATGCTTTCATTCATATTTGTTTAAATCGATTTAACAAAAATCAAATTTTTATTAATTTAATTTAATATGCAGTAATATCAATAAATTTCAATATTTGAAGCATTTTCACATCAGGAAGTATTTTAAGTCAAATAAACTCACTAAGACAAGCGTTTCAGAACGTTGACGCGCTAGTATACACATCGATATTTATTTATCGATGCAAGCCCTAGGATAAAATAATTTTTATCGCATAGTAATTACGAATACGCACATAAACTATTTAAATTGTGCTACAAAAGCTTTTCAAAACTATTTACTAAGGAATTTTTTAACATCATAAAAAATAAAAATATAAAAACATGATTTGAACAACAAGTTTAGTAAGTCAGTTAATTAAACTGAAGAATACCGGAGTATGAAAAATATTATTTTAACACTACCAATGAAAGTAAAAAAGTATATAACACTGATGAAAAGCAAAATAATAAACTGTATAATTTCGTTCCTCTAGTTTCTGTTAACTAAAATAAAATAATTCGCTTCATCTGTAAATGATTTAACACAATATTTTTAAAATGAAGTGTTAAATAATATTTTTTTATCGCAGTATTTATATAGCCTAGTTATTTTCTAAATCAATAAATAATAATGATTTTTAATACCAATTAAGTCATATAAAATAAAATGTATTAGCGATTAGATAATTTTTTTTTTCTAGAAATCTCTTACATATTTTATTAAACGATTCTGTTGAACATGTTAATTTATTATTATATTTCTTTTATGTATTTAGCTCAAGATTAAGTTAATAACTCTCTTCTCGGCACATAGTTCCCGCCAATGAACTTTGATAATAGGATTATATATACAAGTGTGTTTTAATGGAAGATTGTAAAATAAAATAGGAAACCAACTTATGATGATAAAACAATCATGCAGATTCGCTAAGTTGTTAATTGAAAATAGTTGTAAATTTCCGTAAACGAAAGAGGCATTAAATATATTCCCAAAATAACCTAAGGTTATTTCAAAATTTGTAACTTTACATATAAAAATTATAATTTTTTATTAACAGTTCATACAAAATTCGAATTTTTCGATTACACTCATCAGTAATGCCTTGTTTTACATTATTAATTATGGTCTTTTTAGTTAAATGTAAAATTAAATACATAATCTAAGATGCTAATTCTAAATTAAATAAACAATTTTAAATCACATTTTTAAAATGATATATTCATTCAAATTATGGTACGGAATGTCTGATTCAAGTTCATAAGTAAAACTTCTAACACACTTAACCAGTTGAGGAGTTTTATTCTTTTTAAATACCGCCTGATATGATCATCGATCTATCATTTTATAAATTACGATGATGTAATTGATTTTGTTGCATTGCAGGCCAGGCCAGGCCAGGCAGTTAAAAATGAAGTTATGCGTTGCACATATAATTAAATTGAATAACTATCGATTTATTGCTACTAATTTAAATATAATAATAAATATTTACATTTACGATTCTCACGAGAGTTATTCTATGTAATTATGGATATACAAATTAACAAATAAAAAAATATAAGTTTAAAGCAATGCGAAATTATTTAGAAGATTTCGAGGTAACAATTTTCTTTAGAATGCGGTATTTATAAAATAATAAATTATCTTCCATAGTCCACATAAAATCTGGTATATTAAAAAAAAAATAAGTTTTCAAGGAGTATAAGATATGAAAATTTGCCACATTGTAATTTCTTTTTGCTAATAATATTCTTAATGCCTCAGCATAATTTTTATGTTCAAAACTAGGCCAGTATGTTGATTTTTCAATTTCAAATATAAATTAATATAAAATTATTAAACATAATATTATTAATAAGTTTAAATGACATAAACTTCTTATCAGAAATAAATATTAATATTATTTATTCAAATACATTATTTATTCACAAATATTTAAAATTCTTATAAACGGCGCTTAGACATTAACTTTTAAATATTTGCTCTACATTTTTACAGGTACGACAAAAAAAAAAGTAGTTAATAATATCTATGACCTTGAATCACAATATAAAAATATTAAAGTTATTATTGTTGCTTGATTAAATACATAAAATTTTTATCAACAAAATATTTAAGAAATTTATTAGTTATGAATTAAAAAAAAAATTGTTTACAATTTTATTTACAAAATAAAAATAAAACGAATTTAATCCTAACTTCCATATAGTCATTTTCAAGATGGCGATCATTTTTACGTTTTGGAATAAATAATGGACAAATTATTCATAAATAATTTATGGTTGTTGGAAATTTATTTGAATAATTTAACTATTATTCAATGAGCTATAGAAAAAATAATTAATCCAATTCGATTGAAATAGTTAAATTTTTATCGATTGTCATATCAAATACATTGTATATTAATTGTATTAGGTGGATAAATAAATTTATTTACACACTTCAATTTTTGTATTATTTTGCTTAACCACTTTATTTTATTAATAATTACGCGACATGTTTCGGATGTTACTCCATATTCAAATTTAATTTTGAAAATTTAACATATATTTAACCAAAATGAGCGCCTCATTTTCAGAATGTAAGTACTGAAGTATGTCAATTTAAACTGCATAGAAACAAACGACAATTATACATTAAGTAAGGGTAAAAAAATTTTGTGTAAAACATACAGGTATTTGTGAGAGTTGGCACCAGAAAATTTTTTATCCCAAATAAGGCAAGTAAATTATTAATAATATCTATTGATTGAAGGTTATGAATTGACGACTTATTGATGTTGTGTGATCATTCTATACACTTTTTTTTTTTTAACTTCCCGATTAAATAAAAATGATTTTTATCTGATGTAATGTCGATTTAATATTGTATATTACATAAAATTACATTTCAATTACAATCTAAAAAGTAATTATTCATGGTAATGTATGTAATGACTTGTTAATTTCTTAGTAAAAATTTTTGTAATAAGAATTTCAAAAGTTTTATACCTATATAAATAATATATAGACGAGGACAAACATGTCACCATTATATATTAATCTAGTGTTAATTTCTTTGCTTTATTCAATATTTTTTAAATGCAATCGAAAATTGTTCGTCACGTTTTTTGGATTACATAATTTCCAAGATATTGATTAACAAGAAAACTTTCCGAAAAAGATTTAAATAAGATTGAACTAAGTTTTAAAACTATTTAATGAAAGTTTCTTAATAATTTAAGTACTAAAAAAAGGATAAACTAATAAAAATTATTGAAAATTAATTAACTCGAATTTGTAGAAAAGTACAAAAAATCTCGTCAGATTAACAGATACAGATAGAACTATTGAAGAATTCGAATTTCATATAAAATAATATTCACAAAATTTAGAAAAATGCATCATTTTTTAATAAAATTAATTCAAATTTTATATATTAAGTCAAATTTCATTGTAGTTAGTTAAATAAAAATTATTACTACTAGAGCACAAAGATAGGTAGTTACGTACACCTCTATATACAAAAGATTATGTCTGAATTTTCTTCAAAAGGACCTCGACGTCACGTCGGGTGCTGTAAATTTTAAGGAAAGTTCATATTCCATTCCGACTAAATGATTCTAATCGCTCAAGGAAATCAGTTCAAATAAAATATAGTAAGATATCAATTTTCTGTCATTCATAGTTGCATGGATTGATTAAACGTAAATTCCTTCAATTATTTTTGTTTTCTTTAAAAATTGTATTGTATGTAATGTATGTTCTTTCAAACGAAATAATGAATATATATATATATACTTTTAAAAACTTTTGAGTGTATTGACTTGGAGGTCAGTGTCTTTTTGAACCATCACAGATGATGTAAAGTACTTATAAGTTTTATATATACACATATATTATTATTTTTTTCTTATTATTCTTGAACTTTTTTTTTAATATGAAAGATTTTAGCGTGTGTCTTTATTCAAATTCTATAAAAAAAAATTTTTTGAAGTTGGTCAAACCAAATATTAAGTGATCCTATCAAAATGAAGTCTATACCTAAATAGCATAAAACACACAAATAGAAAAACTTGTTTCCGCATCCAAAATATAAAATAGTTAAACTGTGTAGAATTATATATAAAGAATTTTTTTGGGAATTTTTGAATATGCGTAGTTAAAAAAAAAAAAAAAGAAAGAATCAGAAGGCAATAGACTTTATTGAAATAATTGGAAACACTATTATAGATTCTTTAATAAATACGATAGGAATTATCTTTTGCAATTTATATAGCTAGCTTTATTTATAAAACTAATAATTAAAATATAAAATAACATTAGAAAACCAATAAATTATTATATTTAAATTTATACTCTTTTTTTTTTCTTTAACATAAATAAACTGGACGATTGAACTCCGCCTAAAAATTTATATTTTATTCATATAAAAAACTGTTTATATTCTGTGTGAAATAGTAAGATCGTATGCATGCATAAAGTACAAACGAAACTCAAAGGGCAATAATTAAATCAACTTATAGAATAAAGTTATAAACAAAGCATTCCGACGTACAGATTAAAATTTATTCTGGTTGTAAAATTGTTTTTTTTTTTTCGAGTACTTGATGGTTTAATCATTCTTTATAAATAAGATTGATATTGTATTAACATTAATACATAATTAATGACTTTGATTATAGTAGTCAAATATGACTACTCAATTTTATTTTCATGAATTTAATTCTTGTTTAACTTGTATAATTTCAAGAATAATTTTTGGTAAGATCATTTGAAACAATCTTTAGCATTTCAAAATGAAAAAACCATGTAATAATACCTACACGTTTTTATGCAACATTAATACATATTTATTATGTAATCACTAACAGATTACATGGTTACATGCAACTGTTCAAATTTGGAATTAGGAAGTAATAAAATTATTTTTATAAATGTGTTTTTTTTTATAATAATAAAATTTTAATACTCCTACATTGTCACAAAAAATTTTAGAACCATGTCATTTTTTTATGTGATTTACAACAACTTCAAAATTCAATTTTTTTTGCATTCTGAATTTCATCCTTTTAATAGAAATTGATCGTTTCAATTATATGACAAATATATGTATGAAATTATGATTTTTAATATTTCGTTTAATTAAATTTCAATGAATTCAAAATTCTAATATTCAAAAAACAAGTTGAATTATTTAAAAATAAGTTCATTTTGAATCAAACAAAGAAATTATTTTAATATGAAAAAAAAAAATTATTATTTTGAAATTCATTGACATATGATGATTTAATTAAGTTCATTGCCAAAAACTAACAAAGGAAACCAATAATTATACGTAGTTTTTAAAATTAAATTGCATGTATTTTTTATTCAAAAGATTAAAAATTCGTATAATACAATAACATCTGAAATAAAAAGATCAGAATGTAAATCAGAATCGTTGTTTTGTCTAGCTACTATAGTTCTAATCGCCAAGTAGTTATAATAAATGTGACAAAATGGAATATCCTTTTAGAATTAATTATATTTATCAATGATGAGACTATAACGTATATATGAAATAATCCTAGGATGCACTAAACAATATAGAAATAAGTTTGAATTGTTCAAATATGAAGTAAATATATTATTCTTTATAATTCGTGTTTACATGGTCTTAGACAAGCTATAAAGATAAATATCTATCTAGTAGATATGCTTGTATCGACATGCAAATGATGATGTAATTATCAAAATTTATTTATTAAAATATAAATAAATTTACGATTTCTATTCAATGGAGTTGAACACGCCTATTTAAATAAATAAAAATATTATACATTTGTTTGTTATTTATGAATGAATAGTTACAATCAAATTTGACTTTTTTTTTTTTGTGGAAGCCTTGTTTGTGATTAGAATTTAATTTAATTTTTTTATTATAAAGTGTTTGAAAAATATATAAGTATTAAATGTTTACGTCAAATAATTTTTTATTCGCAAAAGTTGTAGCATTAAATTTAAAGCTGTGTCACTATTTATCACATTCGTTAAAAATATTATAAGTTTATTTGGTAATTGTGTAGTCAGTAAGTCCAAATAAACTCCAGAAACAGGAATTATCATGGTACACGTTTTGAATGATTTGTATATCAGATATTAGAAGTTAGCAAAATTTGTTTTATTATCAAAAAAAAAAAAACGATATTTTATTATATGTAATAATTTTACTCAATTAATTTACAACTTAACTAGGATCTGTTTAAGTTACATTATACAATAAAAGGGTTCCCTCGGAAATTATTTTACGTGAATAATATATACGATCCAATAATATAAGTAATAAAATATGAAACAAGTTCGACACAGAAAACCATAGAAAACCTGTAATACGTATTACAAAAAATAAAAAATTCATCATAATATATTACACACAGAGCCGCGTCCAATGCGTTCGGACATTAAATATATTATTGTATGCAATATAATTTATAGTTTAAATAAAATGAAGACGATCAGTTAAAACATAAAAACAATTTTACAAAAACTAATTAATTTTATATACATTTTTATCAAATTATTGGAGTAAACAAGATTATTTCAAAACAATTTTATTATGTCAGTTTTATCAATTTTAGGTAAGGTTTTTTCCTATGATAAATTTAGGTGGCGTGATCTATTTTTTCTAAGAGTGGAATATCGCATGATGGCTATGTCGTCTGACTGAGATAAAAATTAAATCAGGCTACAGTATAGTCTTGTTATCAGTATCAGACTTAATGTCATATTGCTACGTTCCATGTATTATTTTTAAGCCTAAAATTATTAACAAAATCAAATGAAATTAAAATATAAAAAAAATTACTATTTAATCACACTTAGTGGGCATGAAATAATTAATAAACTATAATCGTATTAATTTTATTATTATTTTTTAAATAACTTGTTGGTATAACTAATTGGATTAACATCTCAAGATAAAATCAATTGATTATAATTCAGAAAAATATCTTAGGAGTTTATTTTTGTCATTATCTCGATATCTTCCAACGTTTGGTCCGTGATATGAGATCGCCTAATGTGTGTAATTATATGCAAACAATTATCATATGATGAACAAAAAACATGGGGGTGGTTATATTAGTAAAAAGTAATTATTTTTATACTATTATTATCATAAAAATAATGAATTTCATTGTGTTTAATGACAATATAATAAGTACAACCAACCACATGTGGCGGAGACTCTTGGAGAGTCTAGTAACGTGTACAATAGTTTGTATGGATCAATGGGTGAGAAATATAGTGACCTAGCCTACCTCCAGCAATCTTGGATAGACTTAATAATACTATGTTATAAAATAATATAATACATAATACATTCATAATATCTAAACTGCGTTTAATCATACTGCATTATATTTTAGATAGAAAACATTCATAGGCAACGTTATATTCGATTAATCTTTAAATACACCAGTTAATGTTCTCTTTTAACAAATTATTGGGAATCACAAAGCTACATATTATGGTCATATTCAAAAGCGAGTAAAGTGGTTTTTTTGGAAGTTTTAAGCTCATACAATAGGTATGTTGCAGTAAATTTTTCAGAACACTGTTAAAAATTTTTAATTCTAATTTCAATTTTAACATCGTCTTAAGAAATATATATTCAAATTTTTTATATAAGCTTTAAGTTTATTTGAAAATAAACCTCTTAGATTATTTCAACCTGGATTATGAAACAATCGCCCACTTTATTAGAAACGTAATAAAATATTTATAAGAAATCTATATTATTTATTATTGGGTGTTTCTACCTAGATGATATTAAAGTATGTACTCCACACTTACATATAAAATCTGCGCGAATACTCCAATCATGTTGTATATGACGATATAACTACGTATCTTTGGAATTATTATATGTATGTATGCTATATACACCTTTTAATATACTGAGATTAGAGGTTAACAACCTCAACCTAATGGAAACATCACATACATAACATATACAAATATTAAGAGTGTTGCGGCATGGCCTAGAACATGCCGCCGAGCCATACGACGACACGACCAGGCCAAACGATCAATCGACAACTACGGAAGTAAGTGTCCCGGAAACATACTATTCAATATTTTTAATACAAATAAAATACATTCACAATAGCTAAAAAAAACTTTATTCTTATTGGTGAAAATTCTGCAAAATTAATATAAATTTTTTTTTTTTTTTTCGAGAAATTATTAAAAGTCTCAATAAAAGTGTTTTAAAAACTGATTTAAAAAAATTAATTGAAAACCTATTTTTGGTTGATTTTTCTAAAATAATCCGCTTACGCATCTAAATTCATTGGCCTGAAATGGAACAATTCTATGGTTGTTTGAGCAAAGCTCTCTTGAAAATTCAAGATATATTTTTAACAAAAATTTTGTTGATGAGCGAAATTTAATTAAATAGCTCATTTTGCCTTTTAAAAATAAAAACTAAAAACAGTTAAAAAGCAATTCGTTCCATTGTATCAAATTTTTATAAAATTTGATAATTAGTCTATCAAACTGTTTTGATAAGTAAATTTATAGAATTCAAATAATCTTAAGAAAAAAAATAAAGATTCAAAAATCAATTAATACAAAATCGTATATGGTAAAAAATCCAAATCAAAATAAGTATTAGGTAAACATTTGCATATATGTACAAAAAATAAATCGCGCCTCACAAAAAAATTTTTTAATTCACAAAAATATATGCGAGCAAATCAATTATAGAAGAATTTCAACAAAAACACTACGAGAAAAAATAAAGCAAAATAAATATAAAATATTTAAATAAAATTCATAAAAAAATCATGAAGGTTGTTTGTTTCAAAGAAAAAAAATCTAATCTACATAAAAAAAACTCTTTATCTTCAAAAGCACGCAGTAAAAATATTATTTTTGTTTATCAACCACAAAAATATTGATCGGTTTTTAAATCATGAAAAAAATCTTGTATTTGTAGCAAGGCCTTATGTCAAAATATTTACATTGAAATGTCAAGAAGCAATTTTGACTGTCACGATACATGGATTGATTAAAAAAATATGCAAGGCCATAAAAAATAAATTAAAAATGCAATAATAACAATTTTTATTAAAAAAAAAATAAAATAATATAAAAGAGAGAAAAAAATAATAATTTTAATAGTTTTAATACCATATTAAAAGAAAAATGCATTTAATTACCGATTCATGACCTTGAGATACACGGTACACGGTGATTAAAAGACAAAAAATTATTCACTTCATCTAGTCCGCATGTACACTGACCTTTACATTTAACAAAAAAAAAACCTCCTAATGCATATTTCGCTCTAAGGGAATTGCTATTGTATGGCCTTGTTTACAAAGTTAAGTTTTGACGCCAGACCAAAAAAAAAATGTCGTATGCATAAATTTTAAGCATGTCAATACTAACCTGTCAGATTTTTTAAATGTTGGAATCCGCGCTCTGTTTAATGAGTACGGGGACTGTGATCAGCTGATCGAAAACCATCTTCTCCTTCGACAACTTGATGTTTCTTCTCGTCCACGAATTTTCAAAGGCATTGTATTGAGTTCTTCTGCACTATACATATTTTACAATTTTTTTTTTTAAATTATTTGTTTTAATATAAACCTGTTGGATCGAGTCCATCATTTGTATTTTGAATTTGATGACTAGTAATAATTTTCGATGCCATATTTATTTTCGATTATTTTTCACTTTATTTTATTAAAAATTCACACAAATTTTATTTAAAAAGAAAGTTTATGGATTTTATTTAGTATAGGCCAGTTGGATCCAAATCTTTAATAATATCCATTTTTATAATAAAAATAATAATATTCAACATAAAATTTTAAAAATTTAAAATTTTGTGGAAAATTTGAATTTAATAAAGACCAGTTGGATCAAGGCCTCCCATTTTAATAATATTGTTTAAAATAACACAGAATAAAACAAAAAAAAAATAATTATCGATCGACTGTCGATAAAAAATGATTGATGATATCGATGAAATTTACAACACTCTTAAAAAATTATATAATTTTTGCTGACAAGCCAATACACACTATACGATAAATATGAAGCGAATGACGGCTCAGACCGGTAGACGTTTGCTTAAATGCGCACGGCACTAGCGACAATCGGGAGTTCCGATAACTAAACGATATATCAACCAGCTGAGAAGTGTAATTTGTGTGTATATAGTGTGTTAACTTAAGTGAGAGTGGGGAGAGTACACACACATCTACTCATACGGACTTCAGCTATATACTTAAATGTATTAAAAAAGATAGTAAAATACACATATACATCATTATGTATACTCTTACTAAGATATTTTTACACGGTGCTTACTAAGTACGTTGGCCAACAAACAGTAGGCCATGAGACAGTGTGCTTGTGACATAGACTTGTGCATTTTGTAAAACAAATGTTTGATGACGATTTACAGTGTGGATACCCTCCCCTACGATCAAGAATATTCATATCAACTTTATGTTAACATTTGCTTCATTCGTTTGAACATTTGCTAATTATTATAATTCCTATGATCTGTAAAAAGAATAAATTAACTATATAGAAATGAAGTGATCTGTTATGTAATTAATTGTTCAACAAATTCAGAATGAAAGTATTGTTATACCTATTATTTAAGGATATTTCTAAAAATTTTCAGTTTGATGCCTTATTCTTTTCTATATCTTTCGGTATAAAACATTACTAAAGTAGTCCGAACGGTTTAAATACAATTTATCTAAATGGTAGTACCTATTATAAGTTTTTAGAAACTTCAATTCGAAAAAGATTAAACAAATTGTTTCAATCTGAACTTTTATTAATTGTCTATTTTTTGTGAATTAAGTCTAATTTTTAAGTTAAATTTCAATTCGAAATGTATAAATGTAATATAAATTTTGTGTATATATATGGATGGTCTCTAATTAAAGCATATTGACCTGTAGTTTTTATGATTATCTTGCAGTGTATTTTGATTCAGAATTAAACAAATTTGACATAAATTATTCCGTAACGGCGTGTGAATAAACATTAATATTTCCATATATTTATATTGCGTAATTTATCGAATGTAGTTATTTCTATGTTGGAACTTGACGATTTTGTCTACATCTATCTATCTCTATGAATGCCTCACGGAAGTTTTTGAACGTACAATACGATTTTGATGAAGTTTTATAGGCATGCATATCACATTGCAAAATTTACTGCATTTATGGACTTTAGTGAGCTATGAAGGTCTCCGTAAAAATAAATTTTCAAATTTATTACTCCTCTCGTTTGCAGTACGTTGAAGTTTATTATGACATGTAAACCAATTATTAACAATATGTGTATATTATTTTTTTTTTTTTGGAGACAAAAGGGTGGGACCGTGAATGAGGTCTACTACTATAATTTGAACTAAAAAAGTATTAATATTAATTTTTGCGAAAAGAAATTGTTGTCAGAAAAATGATTGTGACTGCGTAATATAATGCAATACTTCAAATACCTGAGGTTATTACTCTCAATCCAAAAAAAAAAAAAAAAAAAATTATAAATTGAAAATATATACATGTATCGACATAAATGAATTTCCGAGAAGTCAACCTATGATCAATAGATTCATTAATAATTTTTAACAATAAATATCTAAATACCACTGTATTTTTTAATTTGCATATAAATATTCCAATATATTTCAGATAGTATCATATTATAGTAGAAATGAACCTTTTAAATTACCCACACACGTAAAAAGTTCCATATATAAATTCACAGTTGGTAATTAATTAACTAATTATAAATTAATTATCGTACAATCATCATCAATAAATATTTATCATTAAATTAAATATTTGTTTTTGGAAAGTTGTAAAACACAAACTACATTAATTCTAAAGTCACCATATCACTATCATTTTAGTTGTTGATGCCAGACCAGAATAGGCAACAAATGTGCCTTAAGTCAATCTGATTATAGTTTAAAAATTTTCTGTTAATTTTTTTGTTTGTTTGAATCAAATTATTTTATTTTCATGTTAAGTAAAGTAACAGATAATTGGGGTTTAAACCATAAAACGTCATTGTAAACATTATTATAATTACAATTTATTGGAATATTCCTTAAAAGAATAGACATTAATGAAAATCTTAGACAACTGATAATCACAACTGTTAGTGAAATCCGTTATTAGATATTAAGTACATTTCATCATTCTTAATAGACTATTATTATTCAATTTTTTTCTCTATCATTTATGTTTGGTGATATGAACATTAGATACGAAGTGCTGCCATCTGTATACTCCTTTACGTACCATTAACAACAGGTAGCTTAACCACTATTTTAATGTGATCTTTTAAGGGCAAAACGAACTAAATAGGAGACAACTATGTATTAATATACTTTGAATATCTTAATTTTCGCGAACAAATAACTTTAAAAATAATTATCCAAATGATATGAAAATTGGAATTCCCAAGTATGGCATGAAAACGGAGGACTTATAATACAGTTTTCTCCAAAAAAAAAAAAAATATGTTAATAAGTTCTTCGTTTTCCTATCAAGATTGTGCAAACCACATTTCATACCATTTGAATTATTATTTTTTGAGTAATTAGAGGCAAAAGTTTTTGACAAACAACAAATTCACTAAGGTTTTAAGAAGTTATGTATTTTTTTTTTTTGCTTTTAAGAATTATTAAGAATTAAGAAGGAATTTTTATTGGAAATTAAAATTTTCACTGAAAGTTATAAACTATTATATCTTTCTTAATAATTATTTAAGTTTTCTTAATTGTTATACAATGTATACTAGACAAATAAAATTTCCCTGTTTTAAATTACAATGTTTTAATGAAAACTCATCTTAATTAATTTATTGGGAATCTGTGTTCATCAGACGTGAATCCCCAAACCAATTGTTCACGGAGACTTTAAAAAGTTATCCGTCACTTTTTCCTTATGATAAAAACTTTTTTAAGTTTTTCAATGATTTATAATCATCGTATAATCTCTAAAGATATATAAAAATTAACTTTTTACTAAGTCACAATTAAAATTAAATATAATTATTAACGAAAGCTTATTTCCCTACATCCATTGCGAAAAAATATTCAACATTCTTCACATTTGACTTAAAAACATTTAATATTTTTTTATTAATCTAAAACCCAAAAAAACCATAATTAAGAAACGCTTACTCAATAATTCATAAAAATTAGTATTATACTAACATTTTTTGAATTTTAGTTCGTCTCATACCCACTTTTCCTTCTTCTTTTCGTGCGATCTCATTTTTCACTAGAACTCAAATCGGAAGCATAAAATGTCTGTAGTAGTATTAGTTTTTTTGTTTCCAGATTTCACGACTTCATAAAGGAAGAATGGTATTTTTGCCGCTTTACTCTGTAAGAAAAACGGGTAAGGAAAGATATTCCCATTTTCCATAATCATTCTACATCCAATGTACCTGTGTATCATGCTTATAACAAACAATAAGAACAGTAGAAAATAGAAATAAAAATGAAGTCGTGGCCATATATGATTTTAATAATAAACAGTATTATATTACCTATCGGAAAAAAAAATTTTAATATCCGATAGTTCTAGAAACTTATAACCGATAAATCTAAAATATCTATTTAATTACCAATCAGAACCAAGATGTTTGCGTTAAAGAAACTGTTTCAATGTGATTTTATAATTTTAATTTAATTTAATTTCTAGTAACTTCAATTTTTGGAACATGTATGCATAATATTTTGGTGCTTTATATAGTCATTTTTTATTCAAAATCGATTTTTATAAAGTGCTTAAATATCACTGAATTCTTATTTCAGATAATTTACGACTTTTTTTCTTACATCTTTTGTTTTTCCATTCTGCAGTTGTTAACCAGTAAAATAATTATAACAAATTACTTTGGATGATGTTGAAGTCGCGAGGTGTATTTTTTTTACCAATCATATGATGAACTTACAACCTCAATAACTTGTTTGTTGTGAATCCGCTAGCGAAAGAATTATAAAATAACGGAACTGTAATATATAATATATATTACCCATATTATATATAAACTGGCCCCCCTCGCTTGTAATCGCACCATATTGATTGACAAGGTGTAGTTATATCCATCCATACATGTTTAGAGTAAAAATCACGTAACATGTGTCTTCAAATTTGATTAACTTCTAATATATTCAGTGATAAAGTTTTATTGATTCAAAGTTTTATTTAAAATTTTTGTTTATTTAGACTCAATTCATGATGAAATTACCTAAAACATTCAAAAAAGTGGAACTTGAATTAGAGCTTGTAGTTGTAGTAATACTTACTTATCACAGTTCCTTCTCAATTTTTTTCACCTTTTACTGCTTTAGTCTGCATTTCACAAGGACATGGGAAGGTGTACCATTCACAGTTTGGGAAGGTTTTATCATCTTTCAGTCAGATAAGGGATAAATGTCTTTTCAAAATTTTTTTTTTTCTAGATTACATGCTGTATTTTCATTCAAGCAGTTGATTTCTACATAAATTATTTAAAACAAATGAAGCGATTGTTTATGCTAATCAGAGCGATCGGTAGAAATTGAAAAAAAAAATTAAATTCTTCATTCTCCATTTTCTAAATATTTCATCCCTTGCAGTCAATGGGTTGGGTATCGTAGTAAATTGTAGATAATTTTACTATTATATACTTAGTATGAGTACAATATGATATGTTTAATTAAATATGATTCGTTTTTTATTCTCCCTTCTTGTTATTTTAAAGTTGAAAAGCATAAAGTGTTTGGAAATTGGTCCAAATTTGTAATGGTGAAAACCTAAAAACAACTAGGATAAAGGCGGTCATCCGATAGCCTGATTTTTATCTGGGAGCTCAATGATAAAAATAATTTTTTGTATTTGGGTTAATTGTTATGGTGTTTTTTTTATGGTTGGTTAAGATTCTTGAAATGGGAATTTGGCCTAGAAAAACAATTTTCACCTCGAAACAATCTTGTAGATTATTGTCAGGATCAATAAAAGAGTAACTGTTATAAGTTAGAGAAATTAAGTCATTTTTTTGAAATCGTATACCTACTGTTTATTTGGGAAAAGAATATTGTTCGAAATATAAATGATTTTAATTCGTCTCTCTCTTGTGGATTTTAAATAGGAGGCCACTATATGATGTAACAAATACACTGGTATCAATTTCGAATATAAATTTCATGTTCTCAAAAATTGTTTTAAGAATTTCCGCTTTTTCTTGCTAAAAGACACTATCAAATAAAAATATTTAAAAAACTGTATTTATTTAATTTTTTTATGGAAAATATTTTCATTTTTATGTGATAAAGAAATACATAAATAATCATTTTTATTCTTTTAAATATTCATCTTTTACAAGAATCCGTCAATAGATTGGTGTATCGCAAATACAGACAGTTCTAAAATATTACACGCATTAATATTTGACAGAAATGTATTGAATTACGAAATATCAAGAAAAATGTCCTTTAAATAGTTATACATAGTAGGTTCATCTACATTAGTACTAACTCTATATTATTTCAATGATTTTTAGAATTAATAATGTATGTATTTATTATTTTTTCATACATATCTGTTCCAAAATACAATATTACAGTATTATTGAGAGATGATTGAGAAGGCCATTGTACTACACAAAAGTAATGAAGTAAATTTTTTTTACAATTAGATTCATGAGAACATATTATAAAAAAAAAAAAAAAAAATAATCAGTTGGAACTTATTCATAATATTGTTTTACGTTTTGATATTAACAGTGTAGTAGTAATTTCTATTGTTTTCAAAAACTGTTATTTGAACTGCAATCTGATCTCTTATACCACCTAATATGTGAACACAAACTAATAAAAATTATTCATTCCAATTTGCCCGAGTTCATTTATAAAACAATTTGATTACGTCTTATATAAAAATCAACGGGCTGGCGGCTCAACGCACAACCTAAACCACTGATCGTATAGTTCTGAAAGTTAGAAGGTGTGTTCTTTGTATGACGTAAGTATCGAATTGTATCCCTAAGGGGGTGAAAAACGGGAGTAAAGTTTGTGTAGCACAACGTGCGATACCTCGGTCCAGTCTATTTCAAATTTGCATTCAATCGATTTAATATCGTTTGATAAAATGGGAAAATAGTTTTTTTTTCAATTCTTTTGTTTGTAAAAGTTGTCACATCAACACGTTACCGGGTCTGCTCGTAAATTCTGTACGATAAATGTTTATTAAATTTACTGTATTGTGGATATTTTCATCCTTGGATATATAATTGAGATGTGCAAGGCTTTTATTTATTTTACTTGAATAAAGTAAACAATTTTTGGATTCAGTTTTTAGCCAGTTATGACCATTTTCAAATGACAAAATTGAGAAAATAATACACAAAAAGAGACACTTTCTCTAATTTAAATCAACTCTCTCAAGTGATCTCAAACACACGATCATATAAGACAATTACTTACTTATCGCGTAATGCTGGAAAAATATCGCAATATTAACTAAAAATGGTTTGTATTTATTAACTCATTACCATCATTTCAAAATTAATTAAAAATACAAAATAATTTATAAAGATTTAAAATTACATACAGATTCCTACCCGCTGGAAAATTGTCCTGGATGTTAAGATTATGAATTTTATTTATCATTTATTAATATCAAATGATTGTTTTTAATCCGTTATACATTCAAATGGACATTTTACTCAGTAATTTTCTTTTAAATCTGTGTTCATAAAGTTTTTCTAGAAATATTGCAATTATATCTCACTGAAATTTGCATATTAATCAACAAATTGAGATTTTTTATTTGGAAACAAATGAGTGGATTTACATAAAAAATTTGTAAATTATAAGAACACTTGATTTAATGTTTTCAATTATTTTAAAAACCTGCAACTTCAGCGTTATCATTAAATGCATGGATTTATAAACATACATAGCTGACATATTTTGAAAATCAGCAAAAATTTTGAATAAAAATATTAAATTAACCAAATATTTAATATAACCAATAATTGTTTTATTTTATGATGTATCGAATGTACATAGTTTTCATCTCGATGATTAACCAACTGTGCTATTCTTGTACGTGTTAGTTTTTTACCTAGTATTTTGCCCTAACTAGCAATTTACCGAAAACCAAATTTAAAAAAAATTTGCATATCTTTTTTAGGTATGCTTTTCAAAGTAAGCCGAAAAACGTACCTACGACCTATTAAACTTTTGTAGGTGTATTTTTACATGAAACATATAGGAAATAATGACATCATAAAAACATATGACCACAATATTTGTAAGTAATAAAAATTTATTAATAATATATTCATAATTTTAAATAATAATATCGATCTGGATATGTTTAGAAATTAGAACAGGTATATAAATAAAAATCTGTATTAAATCCACACACAAATCTGGTTTTATGATGCATTCATTCATTCATTCATCCATAATTGGACTATCCAAGGGGGGTCTAACCAGCCTTACAACAACGACACAAATCTCTTTAGATTAAAATAGGTATATTTACGAAAATTTTCCTGGTAATAATTTATAAAAAATACAACTTTGTGTAGGTGGGTTACATATTACATATATTTTAAAATTGGTAAATTTTTTTTGTTTTTTGAGGAGGTACACACACATGAATCGTATTCACCTGTATTATTTGCCAATATTACTAAACTACATGAGATATTATTCACATAAATGATTAAGAAAATAGATCGCTAAAATAAATTACGTAGGTATAAAACTTTTCTTTTAGTATATAGGTAGCTGTGATAATGATATTAATATTTGTTAATAAATCCCTTGACTTTGTATGGTTTATTCAACGCGCTTCATATGTATAACAAATTGAATTTTATATGTTGAACAATATTTTCTAATGGATTGAATATATAATTTTCTGTTAAACATTTAGTTGGCCTCGATATAATGAAATGTTCATACTTCTTTTTAAACGTAAATTTTTAACAAATAACTCATAATTTAAATAAAATAGTTAAAATGATCAACGCCTCAAGTTAACTGAACTCGAGCCCTGAAAGAACTCTAAGGCCGACAACAAATTGTGAACCTTAGTCTACGTCTACGCTTTACTCATAACAGCATTCCCCAACACCTTAGCCGCATTAAACTACGACTGCGGAGAACGCAGATGGCATTAATATTTTCAACAATGCTGTGACGTAATTATTGACCGATTGTTGTTTCAGTTTACGTTTGGGTGTCATCATGAATTTATGTTAATTAAGACTATCTTTTAATTTGATTTTAATAGATATTGTTTGTGGAAATACATTGAAAATCATTAAGAAATTTGCTTCAGAAGTCATTTTTCGACTAGTATGGACGGATTATATAGTTTGAGATTTTTATAAATAGAAGAGACTTGTACTTAATGCTATGATTCCTAAAAAGATATAATGTTTGGGGCGAATGTCGATTTCACGCTAATGCCAAGACTCATACTATATATATATATATATATATATATATATATATATATATATATATATATATATATATATATATATATATATATATATATATATATATATATATATATATATATATATATATATATATATATATATATATATATATGTCTATACTAAAATATAATTATTTCATTTCCCAAATTTTACGATATATTATATATTATTACGATTTGTTTGAGTAAATTTGTTGGTATAAGTTAATTGATGTAAATTGCATTTACGATAAATAACAGGAATAAGAAATATAATATATCCAGTTTAGATAATCAACGAAAAATTTTGATTTTATAAAATACCTACCTAAAAGTTGGTGTAAAGGATAAATAAATCAAAATTTACTTTTTAAAAACTTTGAAGGTATGTTTTTAAATTTATGGTGTACAAAATTTTCTGGAATATAGCTGGAATTTCATTCCTAAATTAAAAATCAAGACGAATCTTGTATATTTCTATTTTTCTCAAAAAACCAATTGAATATGCTGTTGACGTGTTCAAAATTGGAAACTTGCAAAACCAAAAAAATACTTTGTTTAGAAGTTGGAATTAAAAATAATTTTTTCCTTGTTGATTTGAAATAAAATTTCCCATAATTTATGTAATTATTTATTATTTTTAATGTTTTTTGTAAAAATTTTTACTAGATTTTTTAACTGTACTCGATACTTACTGACCTAACTAAAAATTTTATGTGCAACATATCGTCGATAACAAATATATTTTATGCTGTATAGGGACCTTAATAAATTGTAATAAAAATAATATTTTATGTACAATACAAAATTAAATTACTTAATATTATGTAATATAAGAAATTATTTATGTACTCAAAATCATATATGTCGGTATTTTCAAATAAAAAAAAACCAATAAAATATTTAAAAATCATATTTTTTAAGAATTTGTAGGAAACACACAAAATATTTTTTATTTTTTGTGTAATAAAAGTTTTTAATTGAAGACTGATCATAAATGATCAGGTACTGGAAAAAAATTTAAAAATTGTGTAAAAAAAATGACGCCTTAACATTTACTTGGAGCTTTTAAAACTTTTAAACAAGTATTATTACTATAATCATTACCTGAAAAAATATTGTACATATGTAGATTTAAAATTCAAAATAATTATCAGCCGTTTAGAGATTTAATAAATTTCGATTTTTTCCCCAATTTCCTAGATCAAATTATTTTGTATTTTATAAATACGTGTTTCGACTACAAAGTAGTCATCTTCAGTATAAATTAGCTAGTTGTAATGTTTCACCAAATTAGCAACGAGTAACATCTCCTCAGAGAATCATTACAACTAGCTAATTCATACTGATGATGACTGCTTTGTAGTCAAAATACGTATTTATAAAATACAAAATAATTTGATCTAGAAAATTGGGGGAAAATCGAAATTTATTCGATAAATCCTAGAGTTCTCATTAATAAATTACAGATTTAGTTAAAATTAAGTGGCGGAGTTACATAAAATATGTAACTTTTTTCTATTAAACCAAATCACTTTTAAATATAAAATCAGGTGTCTGAACTACCGACGCCTGAAAAAATGTTTTCGAACAAAATTCGTTAAAACAAATTACTGCAACAAAAAAAAAGTAATCTATATAAAAAAAAAATATATATAACATATATAGTCAATATCTTACAACTAACCTTCTATAGTAAATGTGTTGCCTTAGAATCTTTTAGAAAATTTAAATACACATACTTAGAAGTGTCCTCTAAACGTAAAAATTTGTTTTTGATATCTTGCAGCACTAATTTTTGAAAAATTATTTGTTAAAACTTGTATATTTAACACGCGTTTTGTATATTTAACACCAATTCTTAACATTTAAAAATTTTGCAGCCCCTGAAATAGTTCCTCCAAGAGAAGTGTCCAGGGGCATCATGGGTACAATGTGATAAACTTAGGGAAATACTTTAAGAAAATCTTATTTTTATAGATATAGCCAATTAGTTAATTTGTCTATCGACCAATCCAAAACTATTTACAAAGCAAAAATTTGTATTAATGATAATTTTATAGCCTAACAAATAAATTATATAAAGCTCCTTATATTTTCTAAGTAGATCATTTCTGAATAGATCAACTAAGCCCATATTGATTTCACCTCTCTATGAAATTACACTCACGACTGTTTTATCATTATTCTTTGTTACATTAAAAGTGACTGTAATTTCGTAGAGTGGTAAAATCCATATGGGCTAATTAGATCCGTTGATCAGATCAGAAATGATCCAATTAGAAAATATAAGGAGATTTACATAATTTATTTTTTATGCTATAAAATTATCATTAATACAAATTTTTGTTACCTCGTTTCATATTTTAAAGAAGTCTATACAATAATAATTCATTTTTTGATTCGAAAATGTTTATAGATCTTTATCGCGACATGATAACCAAGATAGTGATCTTTAAATAGTTGGGTCGACAAAAATTTAATTCACGAAACTAAGATCCTTGAAAGAACTCCGGTGGTATAAAGAACTGTGTTAAAAGATCCTAAAGGTTTAAAACAAACGAAATTTGTTATGTTTCGGGAAATATTTGTAATAATGTAAATTTAACGTGAAAATTAGACTTTTCAGATGTTAAGTCAAAAGTAAAACTTCTTTTACTTGGTAGATTAAATGTTTGTTTACATAGATATAAAAGAAAAAGAAATATTAACTTAAATTACTTGACAAGTACTTTTAAGTAAAGTGATTAAGAGTGCATGTAATGACTGATATATAAAATTCTAACTGTAACGTTTGTCTATATTATTAAGTTTATCAGTAGGTAACGGGAGATTTAGGAACAGTACATATTTTTTCGATTAATATGTGTATATATATATATATTTATATTATATATTTTTTAATTTGATATGATGGCATGGCGGTGATGCCGTCTTTGGTTCATTGACATTATATATATATAGATAATTATTTTGTTATGATATTTTCCGTTAGAAAGTTCTTACTTCAAAAATTACTTTTACCAATAAAATATAGACAGAAAAAATTCACAATTTTTTTTTTATAAGATTGTTGATATATACCCAAATACAAAAAATATTATTATATAATTGTGGATATGTGTCATTAATGGTTAGTATTTATTAATGCTTGTATATGCTTACCCAATAATAAATTGATCCTGTAGTTTTTTACCATGAGTTTGTTTAAATCTTGATTCTTGATGGTGTTCAAGGATTTTAAAATATAAATTTAAATCTTCCACGCAGCAGATCTAGAATACGTGCACAAAGTTCAATCGACTTAAGATTCTTGGATACAGAGGTTTTCGCAAGTCCCTTTATTCATAATCCCGTGTAAAAAATATCTGACATTGAAACTTGGGACTCCAGAGTTCATATTACGATCTTGGCGTTATGGGAACTTAATTGATTCAAATTTAAACTGTAGTCGATTTTCTCACGTAATATTATTTAAGAGGTCGATGGACATGATTTCTCAAAAACTAATGAACCGATCTTGTTGAAATACTCAATAAGAACTATACTTATCTGCAAATAGAAAATATATATAGAAAGTATGTATTTCATAATCGAAGGAAACCTAAATGAATTATCGTTTTCACAATAAGAATACTTTAATTTAACTGGTCTAAAAAAAATTTTTTAAGGCAAATTTTGAAAAGTTATTCAAATGCCTAAAAGTTTGAATAAAATACTTTCTTTTTCGTTTCGTTAGTCATATAACATTTAACTTTTCCGTTTAATCGAAAAGGATTAACGTAAATTGTCATATAAGTTTAAGTAAAATTGTAATGTAATTTCAAACTTTTAACATATAACACCCATATTTTTCTGAGGAAAAGCATGTGGAAATTTAGATGATTTTCTTCTTATTAATTACATGGTTTTCACAATTTTTTTTATATACCAGCAATTTCCTCATTTAGGTTAGAAAAGTTTATGTTGTGAACCCATTTTTATTTTTGCTATTCATATACCTACAGTTTGGTATAAAATTAAACAATAAAAAGTAAGAGATTTTTTTGCACTAAGCGTTTATTATTAAAATCAATTAGTTTTCTTTTTATTCTAAACGGGAAGTGTTCTGAGTCAAAGGATTCAATTAAAATACACAGTTGCCTCACTTGGTGACTATTTGATACGTTTATAGCTACCAGGTTTACAATAATTTTTCCTAATCAACTTAAAAAAGTATACTACGCTAGCACATCCCGTATTGTCATTTCTTTCAAAATTAAAATGTTTTTAATTCTCTAAATTTTAGAGTGTTCTGATAGGATATACGCTTTATGTACCTTCCAAGAATTCCTTCTTCCAATTATTTAAATTTCCTATACCGCAATTCATATCCCCTCCTATAAAAAAGAATTTCTCAAATACATTACATTTCTGTTAAACAGGTAAATATAACGTAAGCAACAAGTAAAATGTGAACATTTGTGTTTACTGATCGAGATATATACCTCAATCTCCATTTCTGAAACATATAAAACATTTAATTCAAGTTTAGATTTTATGCTAATTAGCATTATTATGATGCCTCGATTTTGAAATCTTAATATGTCAGTTTTTATTTGACCAAAAGCATAATTACGTACGAAAATTGCTATTCTGGGAAATCTATTTCAACTATAATATTAGTAAGCGAATGTATACTTCCTATTTTCTATGAAATTGTTACAATTTGCCGTCAATGTTGTATACCTATGTTCTTCAATCTATGTATAACTATGATTAAGTAAATTATTTAAATAAAGTATAATAATATTTTTTAGCATGCGGTATAGTTAATAACCTTAGAAACAACAATTTGGTTAATTTGTTATTGCTTGGTATTATGTTGGGTAGGTAGTTAAAACTAAACGAATTGAACGCTAAGTGAACGAATGGTAAATAGAGTGAATGATGTTTTTATAACGGAATTGAAAAATATAATCAAATCCGTTAGATTAATTACTTTATTAAATCGCTTTAATCATAATTTTTTTACAACTGGCTATACAGGATGTATCATAAAACGGTAGTTTAATTTTTGCTGTTGTTGTTGTATTTGCAATTATTCATAAGATAATTGTGTGAATTTTATATTTATAGGTGCAGGCAGTAGAGGAATCGATTCAGTTTAGCTGATAATCATCCTATGTAAATTTTTTATTGAAATCCAACCATTCTTTAATAGAAGACCAGAAATAAACAAAAAGCAATAATCATTAAAAAACGTACTATAATTCAGTTTTTACGGAAATTTTTAAAGAAATAATATGTTCAAAACCTAAAGTTCATCTCCAATACTATTTTTAAAATCCAATTAACATTTTTTTAAAATTATTAGTAGCAGCATGTAGTAAAATTCTAAATTTTTTTCCACACACTATATCTAAAAAATCTGTGTTTCGCAATCTCACTTTCTGGATAACCAAGACTAAGTCGGGATAACCAGAAAATTTCATTGAATTTGATTTAACTAAATGATTAAAAAAATTCTCTTTGTTTTATTTTCTTATTATGGGATACGGGTTTTTCCTTTAATAATCGTCAATTAAAATGGATTTTTATTCAGATTCAGGTATGACCAAAGGTGATTTACACTATCAATTTTCCCAAAAATTTAAATATTAAAATGCCATTAATCTATTAAACTTTTATGTAATTTATAAATTGAGTATGTGGATTCTCCAATTTATGTTTAATTAATGGATTTTCCGATGATCAATAGTAAAAATTAGTTTTTTGTTTTCTTCGAATTGTATATTGGAGAATCATATTGTGTGTTTAAAATTGAATAATTATTAAATTAATGTTTTGAATTAAATGAATATAGTCGTTATAATTGAAGATTTATTGTTTTTTTGTGGATGGTAGGGGATTTTTTAAGAAAAAGAGTACCTACAGAAAGCAGTATGTTAATGAAAATGAATTTTTCTATGTTAAATAACGTATTTTATACTTTTAAGAATCATTTCTCAGGATCTTAATAATTCTTGAGAATTTACTTTGAAAAGTCACACAATTTTATGAAATTTTAATTATAAAATATGTAAGCATCTCTGAAATTGAAAGTTATTTACTTGTTACTCAGTATCTTTCGATATTAAATAAATATGATAGAAAATATTGTAATACAGTTTTCTATTATAATTGCTCAAATATTTTATAAAAGTTTTAGCTGGACTGTTATTAAAAGCTTTAAAATTCGAGTTTGGCTTTTTATTATTAGTTTTATCTACGATTGTGATTAATCACGTCACATGCCATGTTATTATTGGTACACCACAATCATACAATTATTCATAGTTTTTCATGGAAACATACATTTTCATCGCATACAATGTACAATTTTTTTTAAATGTTCGAATATTAATATGTTAATAGTTTTCGTTGTATTTTCGTTAAAATTATTTTAGTAAAAGCCATTTTATATGCGCTAATATATATTTGATTATCTAATATGTAGATATTTATTTAAACAGAATATTGTATGTAAACATTCAACAGGTGGTAAAGTTCTTTATTAGAAATTATAGCCATTCGTATAAAAATATTCGAAATTAAAAAAATACAATGTGAAAGTATTTTTTGAAAAGTAGAAAATTTATTGTTAATAAATTTTTTCTATTCATACAATTGTATTAATGATGTACTACTTGGTAAATTCTAACAGCCAATTTACATTTCTAAGGTATTAAAATTGACGTTTATTTAATTAAAGTTATAGTTAAGTTTTTAAAACTTAAAATAAAATCTAATCCAAATGTGAGAATTTTGATTTACAGTAAAATTTCAAATACATAGCAAATATCTAAAGCATTTTTATTTATAAATACTCAATTAGATAGCATTAGTAAAATTTATGTTGCTTTTGGATAATTTCGCAAACATATTTCTCATACTCCTCAATAAAAATTGTATTTTAATGACAACAATCATTTGGGTCATGGCGTATTTCTTCTCAATATAAAAATTTGTAAAATGTTTCTAAAAAACTGTTCATTATAAACAAATCATATTTGCCAACAAAAATAAATAATAAATAAATAAATTGTCATTATTTAACGACTGAGTCAGTAGTTATAGATGCTTAAGTAATAAGTAGTGTTACTAAGTATATAAAAATATAAAATATACATTAAATATATCTCAGTCAGTAGAGTGAAGTGAGTCAGTCTTCCTTACTTATACACTTATGACTTAAGTTACTATAATCATAATAATATCATTACAATAATTTTATTGAATATTCTATGATCTGCCTTACTAGAACCAGAAAAATTACTAGAACTTATTCTTTATGTTAAAATCAGGCTTAATTTTAAAATCTATTAATGGCAAATGATAAGCTGTTTATTGTTTTTGTGGTATGTTTATGTTGATTAGCAACATTGTCGCTTTCTATACACCGTTTTACATAAACGTAATTCGTATTTCTTTAGTTTTTCAGAAACGAAATGCAAGACATATTTGACATATATAAAATGTTATTTTTATTCCCAATTGATAATTTTGTTATGGTATTTTATAGATAGTAAGGTAGGTTGATTCATCATAATATTCTTGTAAACTCTTGTAAAATACATACTTTCCTTACGAAAAATTTTTTAGCCCTTAAATCTTTTCATTACTATTCAGTCACTTTAATTATAGAGAATTAAATTTTGGATAAACTTTATTTGAAATAAACAATTGCACTATACTTTAATGGTGATTTAAAAAATATCGTGTATTTTTGAATACAATTTGAGTTCTTTCAAAAAATTAACTAGTTAAGTGAGCATGGTTATATGTAATTTTTAATATGGCGTCATAAACTTTATCTGGTTTACTATTAAACTATTTATTTTCTTTAATAAATATAAATAATTTATAATATTATGCAATTTAAAGGTTTTTAGTTGATACAATTTAAATATTATTTGAACACTAATTAGATGGTGGTTGCATAGTAAAATAGAAAAATTTTAAAAATAAAACAACAAGTTTATTTCAGCAATTTATCGAATAAAAACTGATTAACTCGGTGCTTGTGGGTAGAATTGTCCGACAGTGGGAGGTGACATCGCAACAAATTTTCATAAAAACACGATGGGTAGCAAATATCTGATTCTAATAAGTTATATGTGTATTATTTGTTGGGAATCATCATCAGCTCTATTTTGTTCTCCATTAATTAGAAAAACACCACGTACCAAATGATAATACACCATCCAGTAACGATGAAGAGGGTAACTAGACGCAATATAGCTAAACACGCCAGCGCGATGAGGTTAATTGAACGTGATTCCTGAATGAATAAAATTGCAATTTTCTTATATTACCTGCTTATCCTGGCGGCACATCTATATGATGTGAGCCATGGTATTTGGCACGAACAATGATTACCGATCTAAATTAATATACTACCATATCTTCGATTACTATATTTTTAAATTCTAACGCGACCATTAATGATAACGGCTTAATCTTCCACAAATTACATCGCGCAGCTGTCAATATGCAGGGTTGGTGTTTTGAGTTAATTGCATTTCAGTCGTTTCACTAATGTAAAATTCATTTATCATTTAGTATCATTCCAATTCTAAATAGTAGTAATTAGGTAATTGTAAATACTTTTTAATCTTTATTTTTTATTATTATAATTTTTTTTTTCTGGGAAGATGAAATATAAATAGTTTTAAAGAGTCTTGTTGCAATTATTTCTGCTATTTACATGAAACATATTCTGATAATACTACAACACTAAAATTTTTCTGTAGTTTCACAACATCGCCTCTTTACGTTCAAAAGGCTCGTATAGCCCACTTTGTTTTCTTTTAAATCTAGAAAATTCAAATTTATAATTGTGATACAAACATAAGTTTGTTTATTGATTTTCAACGTGTTTCTATTTCACATATATAATATTTAAGTTAAATTTACTAAAGTCAGTATATATGTATGCATGCATGAATGTATGTAAATGTAAAATTTATAATAAAAAAAAAAAAAAAATTAACACTTAGTATCATTTGTGTTAGCCATTATAATCACCTACACACATAAAACACTGTTAATATGTATAAAAACGTTATTCATTGAATATAAATAACGATTTATTTTCAAGTTAACAACAAAAAAAAGTCTCTAAACATTTCTCTAAACTATAAAAATTATATTATTTGCCGCTAAATATACAATTCATGAATTTCCTTTCATATTTTTGTAAGTAATATACTTTTTTTTTTTTAAATAGGCATTTTATGGATTTTCCTAGTCATTAGAATTAGTAACAAGGGAATCAATTTTATGGATATGTAAAACTTGTTAGACTAATTTACAATCACACTGGCTTTTACCCACGGCTTCGTTTATACCAATCTTGATTTTGAATGAGTTAAGTTTTAGTTTTAGACTATAAGTTTAGGATTTTAATTTTCGGTTCTCAGCTGAATATAGTAAAAAATATGTTATCTGTAAAAGTTCTATTTAAACAATATTCTTTATTCTTCACTAATCCATTAGTTGATACTAGAATAACTAAAAGTGGACGAGAATACGCGTGAACAAGCTACACACAAAAATATGGCTGGCTTAATGCAAGTAAAAACTAATGATACTTACCCTCTAAACGTTATTGAAATTCATAAAAACACAATTGAACCTATTTTTCTTATTTAGAATAATACAAAAATTAACACACATATTTTTTTTTACCTCTTACTACTACTATTACCTCTTTTAAAACCGTTGAAGAGGTCGTTTTTTAAAAAGTATGAAATAAATGTTTTTTTATTAATTGACTAAAATCCTGAGAATTTTCGAGTTGATACACCTGTCTGATATAATGTAAAATTATAGGGTTTGAATTTTCAAAAGCCTGCTTTAGCCAATGCCTTCAAGCCAAAGATCAGTGAGTCAGCTGAAAAAATTCCTAAATAATAATATTCCTAAATTTCATATTTAAGCTCAATAGTAATAAGTTTTACCAGTCACAACAGACAAGAAATTAAACATAAATTAAAAATAATTAAATAAAAATTATTTTTACAACCACGATTTTTTTTAAAATAGCTAACAAGTATAAAATATTCAAGTAATTTGTTAAAAAAGATTAATATGATTTTTTAAATTATTTATTCCTTTTTAAAAATGTGGTATATTAAAGTCAATTAAAAAATCAATTACATTTCATGGCTGATCCCATTGTACTTTTGTTATTTTTGATGTACCAAACTTGTAGTGTTATCCTTCGAATATCCTAGAATTTCCAAATCTTCTTAGAAATTAAATTAAAAATATAAGTATTCTTATCTATTGAAACGCTTGAATAAATTTAAATCAATAATAAAGTGCAAAAATGATAATCATTCTATAACTAAAAACATTCAAATAATACGCCATCCAACATAAAATAATTCTGTATTCAGATTGAACGAGGCTAATCTGGCGGAAAAGCCAAGGATATTTTTATTACATTTGCATTTGTTGAAAGGGATATCCCACAAAAAATGGAAAATATAAACAACAACATAATCCTTTTTGGATTATCAAAAATAATTTTTATTTTTCTGTTAGTTCAATGAAAACATGTCACGATCAATTAGGTATTCCCATAGTGTTATTAGAACGAATTGCTTACACAATTCTCAAAAAAACAATTGATAACAATAAAATCGAATATCATATGAGGAAAATTTTGTTATTATTATGTATAAAAAATGTGTATATTAATTAAAAATAATTACGGTTTTTCCAATGAATCTAATTTGCCATTATTCTAATAACCTATATTTATAATATTTTTTTGTTATTTCTATAGAGCTTTCCTCATAATTTATTATTGGGTTTCCACTTATATACTTTAAATTGATTCCCAATTTTTTAATTTTCTTTTCTATTCTTCCTCAATGCATTTTTTTAAAGCACATTTTCTGAAAATGAATTTAGTATTTTCTGAGTAACTACATACTTTTATTTAAAGCAATATAAACTTTTTTAAGCTTTTTTCTGAAAATTCTTTGCTATTTTTCCACGATTTTATTTGTTTGGAAATTATTGTACATTGTTTTGTTTAATTCTCGTACAGATTATTCTAGGCGACTTTGTACATTTTATTTCTCGGCTATTTTTAAATGAAGCTTTAAAATTTACACAAGCATGAATGGGTTTAATACAATTTACATACAATTATATCTAAATATATTATATATAGGTAGGATCCATAATACATGAAGAAATTTTGAGAATATTCTATAATCGATATCCAAAAAAGAGCCTACTAGAGCCTACTTTGAATGCATTCTGGCAACAACAATATATCGCGTCATAATTAAAGTGCTTGTGAACAACCAGATGGCTTAATCTCAACAAAAATTAAGATTAACTCAACATCTATTTCTATTCAATTTTAGACACATTAATATATTGCGCAAAGTATAATTTTGAAGGCACTGTATATAATACAAAAGAAATAAAATAAATATACACTAACTCGTACATTTAATAAATCGTAAATTGTTGTATTTTTTTTTGACCATCCATATCTATCGTTTGTTAACTTGTTTGGTCATTGTTCATCGCACTTAGTCTGTATGTCATTGTCCCACCTTAATAAAAAAAAAAAAAACAGAGTTTAATGTAATAATATTTTTTGTACATATGAACTTTTAGCCTAGATTATTGCATAATGTATAAAAATTAGCATTGTCTTTGATGAAGTAACGGTGATTATACGTGGTCGCAACACTGTGAGTTATATACATACAATACGATTGTACATACTTTATACGTAAAGGTTGTATATATATATATATATGTATATGCATAATATGTACTATTATTACAGTGATATGACTTGTTATAATATAATACGTTGGTATGTTTTTTTTTGTAGTTTATACAATATGTATAATCGTGGCCAATGTTTGTATGTACCTGAAGAAGAACATTGAAAGGTGTGGGGCAAATATCTTCCTTACTGGATGTTTTAAGGTTCAATTCAGGAGAAAATTCAAGTCTATGAGAAATAAACCAAAATTTTACAATTTATCATTTAAATAACACGCTCTGCCTGTAAAAGTTTATCTTAGATAGGTGATTACATAAGGTTCAATGGACTTGCCATATGAACCTTACTTAAACACCTATATCGCGACCACCAAATATAACATTTTGACTATGACATATTAATTTGCAAATCTCCTAAGATTTTAAAAACATTTTTCTTTTTTATTTCAGAGAAAAGTATATATTTATAATAGAAAAAATGTACTTAAGCTATATACATACGGCATAGTTTGAACTAAAGTCTATAATAATATTATGTTATATTTCATATTCGAATTTGATTTATACTTTAAATTAATTTAATCATATTAAACATTAATTATTATTAAATGTTACCAATTAGATTTTTATTTAACAAATTTATCATTTTCCTTCCTATCACTTTCTCTTGAACTATATAAATAAGCTTGAGTGAAAGTGTAGCTTAAAGAACACTAAAGTTATTACTACTAATTCCATATTGGTGTGGTGTTGAACTAGAATTTGTTCGTTGTCATAAATAAATAATAACGTTAGTTAAAGTTATGTGTACTTTTAAAAAATATATAGTATTTCAAGTGATTTTTCTGTTTATATCATTAAATATGAATACATAGTAATAATTTTGAACATAACTCTAAATCAAAAAATAGCAAATGCCAAAGTAGTGCTTCTAACTTCTAGAGTCATAATTTTGGAAATAATATACATTGAAATTATTAAATATTGTAAAAGATTCTTAAAAGTATCCAAATTTAAAATATATGAGTCTCTTAATTAGAATCAAAATTGAATAAAAACTTATAAAATCACAGGATTTTTATTTCATGTTTTGTATTTTATATTCATCATTAATGAGCTTTTTCAAAAATTCTCAAATAATAGATCTATCACTTTGCTCCCCTCGTTTTTTTTTTTTAAATTTAAGGCTTTATTACAACAAAACGATTACATACAATAAGTTTCAAAGTATTGTCCATCGTTAGCTATCACTTTGGTCCATCTCCGGGTCAGCAGGCGAATCCCGCGGCGAAAAAATTCTTCATCTTTTGATGAGATCCATGAGTCGAACCAATTTCATCATACGAGCTAAAGTGCTGGTCAGCCAGGTCGTGCGCCATTGAGCACTTTGGCAACATGATGTTTTGCATTATAATGCTGTAAAATCACTTTATCGTGTGGCTCGTTGTACAGTGGCCGTTTTTCTTTTAAAGCACGGCTTAGGCGCGTCAATTGCGTTCTATAACGCTCACCTGTGATGGTTTCAGACGGTTTCAGAAGCTCATAATAAATTACACCAAGTTGGTACAAGTTTTTTCCGTTCTGTCACTAATAGCCGTTTTACTATAAGTATCTAAGATAATTCGGTGAGCTTCAGCCGCAGATTTTTTCATATTAAAACAAATAAGCAATATTTCCCACAAATGATGAGAATTCGGTTTAAATTCGGACATGTTTAGTAAAAATTTTATTATGATACAAACACAAATTAAGTTATATCATAATACAATTCTCTAAACGTCAAACAAATAAATACAAATTCTGGAGCTATTGACTATTAAGACAATAAAAGTATTTAATTTTTTTTAAATTCAAAAATACACTTCCACTGACAATTAATTAATAGTATTGAGAACTAATTCATAGTGTGTGTATGCAAATATGTTTAGTATGTAAATAGCTAAAACTCCTGAACAGATTGACCGATTCAGTTGAAATTTGGATATACGATTTAAAAAAATTATTTTCTGCATTTTATTTCACAGATATACCTCTGTAGTAATAAACAGATTCTGATTTAATGTCTGTTTGTTGTAGGTCAGGTCTGGTAGTTTTCTGAACAAAAAGTAGTGTGGTTAAAGGTGCATGAAAAACAAAATTTGAGGCTCTTATTATTTTTAAATGAAAAACTTTACTATTAACTTGTTATATTTACTATACCTAATACGTATAGTTACTACAATGTTTAGTTTTGTACAAGATGGTAAGCATTACCATCATGCGAAAATAGCAAATACAATTCATTAACTTCATTGTTTTAGTAGTAGTTATCGGTTCTATCTAAAGAAAATCCAATCAATTCGCATTGATATTGTTATTTTAATTCCACAAGCCACAGTAATTTTGTATCATCTTGTAATATTCTTAAAAGACCTGTAGTATACTCATATATTATTTGAGCGATGTCATTAAAATTATAAAATTAAAAAATGTTTAAAACATTTTTGAAAAATTATTACACAATATATAAAACAATATTATTCGAATTAAGTTTCAATGAATAATTATTTCATTCATAACAATATGTGTACGTAAGTAAGTGTATATAATAAGTATTTATTATTAAAGAAACCTTATTTAAAAAAACTTACAAACGTGTTTCCTTTTTATACAAATTACAATTATTTTTGTTTTATATATTATATGAATGCATATTAATAATAATTATAATATTCTGTGAATAATTACTTACTATTTGAATTATTAATTAATATTTATTTAAATCTTAATATATAAAATACCAGCGTCACGATGTTGGGTCGCGATGAATTGTGAAAATACTTAATCGATCTTAATGAAAGTTACACAATGTGTGAAATTTGACCAAATTTAAGAAATTGGGTAATTTTCCACTAAATGTTTTGTTTTTTAAATCGGGAGGAAATGGGTAATTTTTGGAATTATAAATGGAAAAAAAAATTAATGATTAAATAAATGGCAATTAATTATGTTCTAGTCGTGATAGAGAGATGCGGAATGATAAGAATAAATGAGAAATTTGTGTTTTTTCCTTGTCTATTTTTCTTACAGAGTGAAGCGTCAAAAATACCAAGTTTTTATCATACAACCTAGGAAGGTGCTGTTTTTTGCAATTGATTTAAAATGGTATATAAAATGGGTGAAATGGGTAAAATGAGAAAATTAGTCATTTTTTATATTTATTATTTTTAATATTTGGTAAGTGCCAAAATTATTAAATTTTTTCTTTGCAAGCTGGAAAGACGCGGTTTATTTTTTTATTTTCAGTAAAAAATTATCACAGCACAGAAGGACGGGTCTACTAGATTTTTCATATAATAATATTATTAATACTTATTTTCTTTTTTGAAATTATATATGGAATATCAATTGTTATAATTTTATCCGTAGTTTGGAATGATCACATTGTTTATTTATTTTAAAGTTATGCACCATACTTAGAATTTTGTTCATTATGTTCAGATTTTCAGATGGGAACATAAATTACAAAAAACTAAGTTTAGTAAAAATTCGCATATCTATGGCCATATATGTGTGGAACTGTATATGAGAAACAAGGATAGTGCGTAAATCCATAGATATACAAAATAAAACAACAAAATTATATGAAATATTTAATGATAAATTATCTGATGTTCGTTATAAATAAATAAAAATTAACTAAAAACTAGTTGTATACTCAGAGATGAATTTAACCTTAATGCCTTGTGCAAAACGGAGCCCTATTACCGACATTTTATAAAAAATGACTCAAGTTTCTATACCATTTCTATACAATACCATTTTTAAATAGAACTTTCAGCAAACGACTGAATACTTTTAGAATACTTTAGAACGCCCCAAATCCCAATTCGAAAGATCTAGATCTATAGTTAAAAATAATAGTCAGGCTTACATGCATAAATCATATGGAAATGGTTAGAAATGGCTTAAAACGCCGATATCTGTTGACAACCTCTTCCATTCAAATTGGATAGAAATGAATAAGAAAAGTTAAAAATTATGAATTGAAATAATTCTTAAATAACTATTTATCACTGAATTTTTTTCACAATTTTGTTGATGAAACTGCAATATTTATAATTTTTAACATACTTTTGATAATGAAAAAAATGATTTTATTTATATAATTGGAAGTTTTTAACATGCTGGCATTTTTCGCATTTTCCATAAAGTGGAAAAAATCCCTTTTCTCCCTCTTTGAATTTTCCCACCCTTAAAAATTTGACGCCCTGAGCACTAGCCCCGTGTGCCCCTATAATAAATCTAGCGCATTGTGTACTTGAAAATGTTATCAAATAGCAGAAAACATAAAAAGAAACATGAACTGTGTGATAAATCTATATCGATCAGTCTTAAATTTCGAGAAATAAGGGTAAATTCGCGAAACGTATTAAGGACATCGCTAAAGAAGACCAAGCGCTCATTTAAAGACTCGAGATATATTTTTCAGTTATAATTTTTCTTGCCTGATATAACAGAATAAGTACTTCCTTATTATGTTTGCGCTTTTGTTGAGTACAGTAGAATAAACAGAAAAAATGTTCATACACATACAATTTCAAACAAAAAATATGTACCCACTGTGAACTTTTATGGCTGAACTTCGCTGAAGTGAGTAGAAGAACTCAATATTAACACTTTTCAGTCTGGGATGTTTGTTATTGCTCGGCCTATACCTTCTGCCGCTCTAATTCTAGGACACTCTTACCATGTATTTATTTTCAGGAAAATTGTTTGGAATATTTGAACTTTACTTTTTGGAGATTAATTTCCACAATTCCATGATTGTGATCTCTACTCTTAGTAGCATATGTGTGTTTTCGATTGCTGCAAAGCCTGGTGTTTGTACTCTTATTTCTTCTTCTTTTTATTTATTGAATTTTTTTTTTATTATTTGGTAACATTTTCAGGCATACACAAGTGTTTAACTTTTACTTTTGACAATTTTCATCAATTTTTAAGTGTATCACCAACTTATTCTTGAAAAAACCTATCTACTGTATTGATCCGTAAATCGTATTGATCACTTTACTTTAAACAGGTTTAAAGTGTTTTTTTGGTAATTATTTTTCATTCTTACTACCCAATTCTAGCATGGCACTGGGTATATAAATACATTATATATTATAAAACAAAGTCATGAAGTGGGTAGATAACATGTAATTTTCGAGAAAAAAAGTATCATTTGTTCTTCTCCATAGATCTGCCAGTAAGTCACAAATTTGTTTTATATATACAGACTAATCTTTGAAGCAAAATTATTTTCATCGCTAAATTTAATAGTTAAATAATATTGGAACTTTCTATAAATTAATTCAAATATGAATATTCAAACTATTAATAACTAATACAAAACCAATAAATTTGTCAATTGACACATGCATACGAAATAAATTACCTAACTAATTTGGTAAAATTGCAATGCTAATCAATTTATTTGTTACTGTTGCTGTAAGGAACTAGTCATTTTTTTATTTAATTTTTTTGTATTTATTAATAATATTTGAAAATTATATAAAATTATTCATGCCTTGTTTAAAAAGGAATAAATTTTGCATATTTATCATATTAGTTAGCCTTGACTTTTATGCAAGGATTTTTATTAAGTTTATTGAATATAAACAATTTTCTGTTTAATTTCTTGTTTTTATACCCTGAAATATTGCAATAGATATATGTGAATCATATAAAAATCAATTGCTGTTCTTTAGTCTCGCTAAAACTCGAGAATGGCTGGATCGATTTTGCTAATTTTGATCTTGAAATATTTGTGGAAGTTCAGGGAAGGTTTAAACGGTCAGAAACATAAATAATAAGTAACGGAAAATACTATAAACGACAATTTATTTTTCTAATACAAAATGTTCTTAGCTGTGAAACATCTTTTGTCTTTTTTTTCTCACATGTTAAAAATCCTATTAGCATCATTTCCATAGAAACCAAAATCTAAATTTGAAAATCTTAATAAAATCTTCTTTATCTCTTCCCACAAGCAGTATGTCGAACTGTCAACTGTATAAAGTGTGTATATCGCATTGTCCAAGTATTACCGGAATCATTCGTGGTTCAGGAGTTCCATATAACTTTCATCAAGTGTATGAGTACCACAGCACAAATTATCGGGTGAACGCGGTGCCGGTTGTACCCCACCAAATATAGGATAACCCTACAAATATCGGGTGCATATAATGTACAGGGTGTACACTAAATACCGGGATTTCGATAAGAAAGGATTTTTTGAAATTATACCCCTAAGGGTAGAATTGCATTCGCATGTAGTCGATGTAATATCATTTAATAAAATGAGAAAATTAACACAGCAACCAATGAACCGGGCGGGTCTGCTTTAAAATATAAATTAATATCATTATTTATTCTGATTTCCTTCAGCTTTTCATTATTTAGAAATAGAGTGTTGAGAATATGTTGTTATATTTAGAAAGTGTTGATGTTGATTAGAAATAAATGGCAAAACGACGTTTGCCGGGCCATCTAGTACCAAATATTTTTATTAACTTACCTGAAAACGAATAGAAGAAATCAATTTACAAATGCAAAAAATGTGCGTTATCAATTTCTGTTTGAAATATTTTTGTCAAACATTTAAATGTTTTGCTGAAAGGTCAATTTCGAAATCTATAATTTCATAAATTATAATTACGTGCATGGCAAAGTTATTATATTTAATAAAATGCGAAAGAAGTAATAAATGTTGTGAAAATCTGTAACAGGCCCTTATATACGTATACGTACGAATAATAAAATTTCCAACGCTTGTCTAAACATCATCAATTAGTTCGCCGAAGTAACCGTATGTTTTATTCGCTTCAAAATACAGATTTCAAACTGTTATATGGAGTTGTCCAATAAAAGTGATAGAATGTATATTTTGAATAAAACGAAAACCATTTGGCAAATCAACATTATTACTGTTTTATTTTCGAAAATAAATTATGCAAAAATATGCAATTATGATGACCGTGGCAGTCAATTTTGAATTATTTTCAAGAATAGAGAATGCAATTATGTTTTCACCTCGCATTTAATTATCCATCGCACTTTAGTTTATATCGAAGTTTGTGTATTTTTGTCATAGAAAAATAATAACCGTGCGTATAATCCATTAATACTTATTGCGAGAGAATCAAATATCCAAATTCACAACGAGGATTTGAGAATTGTCCGCCATGGTCATGTTACTTAGACACACCTAGAATATTTCCTCTCAGGAATCAAACCAATTGAACCAATCCACAAGTTTAGGATCATTTGGATGCAAACTTGTCTTTATTGAACTGAGTGATTGAAAATTGGTTCGAACAAGTGCGTCGAATTAACTATATCGCTGTCGTCATTTGAAAAACGTCCAGTTCAAAAAATAATTGCATATTTTACTCTTGAAAAAAGATTTTCTATAGGAATGCTTTATTGTTAAAATGAAAATAATTCAAAAATTTGCTACTGAGTGCGTTACAAATGCAAAATGAGTTTTATATCAAACTCGTGAGTTTTATATTTTAAAATGTAACCCGGATATAAAATTTGAATTTTTATTTGAAAAATTTAGTTTTGTTATCACAAAATATATACTGAAAATATGAAATTTTATTAAATAAAATATACAAATAATTACATAAGTATATTATGTACATAATATTAAGTTTATTTAAAATGACGATACATTATTAACCTGCTAAACTCTGTGCAAAGTTATATGTAATAAACATAGGCACCTCAGGTTGTAACGAACAAATCCAATAATAATAATAATAATACTTACTTAATATGAGTCACCAGTACAGGCACAGTGTACTTTAAGTCACTGAGCTACCTTATAATCATAACTAAATATGTAAGTAAATGGTAATAAAAATATAAATAAATAAGAGATTTATTTGTTATTGTATTATAGTGTAGAAGCTGGGTATCGTTTTGCTTCTAGCTGTACGTAAACCGAAAGTCTCATTAGAATATAAATTTTTTTAATCGTATAGCGTACACACGTGCAGCATGCGTTCGTAACGTATATATGTACTCTTATGTGTTACATGTTACGTATTACCAATAGTTTGTAGGTGTTACGATGTTGTTATGTGTTGCATAGCGTTCCGTCTGTTTACCAAGCAGAGTTCACTTTAAGTATATGTTTATGTTGATAAATTAGAATATATTGTATTTTGTTTGTTCCACTCTATATTGCAATATTTAAATAAAATTCAAATAGAAATGGATAATGTTTACGTCTTGTCTTTGCAAAACTTGCGTTATTTACTCCAAACTATTCCTAACTCCACCTAGGAAAATCATTTGATGCGATTCTAATTTACTGAAAATTTGCGGGACGCGATGTAACATCGTCGCGTATCATCTTTTATTACACGACAGTGTTACGTGTTCATGTCCACAAAAAAATTGCTGTTGCGCGTTAAAAATACCCATCTGAATATTTGTACATGGCTTGACTATGAATAGTGCATAAAAATTGTTAAAATACCAATTTTGGAATTGTCAGGCAAAGGACTTTTCTTTTTGTTACATGTTGAACAAATTGGTTTTTGCATGTTTTAATGAATGATCTTTCTATAACAATGAAAAAAAAATCAAATGTCTATTTGCCAGCTAGTGAGCGAGCAATCAAAAATATTACGGTGTCCGAAAATGAAAACGACCCACTTTCAGAATTTTAGTAGAAGAAAGAGTTTTTAATTAAGCTATGCACAAATTTTTAAATGAGTATTTAAAATGATATAATTTTCATAAGGATCACCCAGCCTCTTGTTATAATAACAGTTCAAAAAGAATTCCATCCATTTTTTAAATCAATAGATAATCAATGATTCAGAACACTTGACTGTTATGAGTAACAACTAAGTTTAGATACACGTGATTAAAAACTAATTCCAAACTAGAGGAAAAAATTGATTGTCATTGTGAGCGCAACTTGGAAAAATCATTTTCGACCGCCGTACTATATACTGCAAATATTATTATTTATTAGCGGTTTTCTATTCTCTAAAATAAAAAAAATTGCCATAAATTCTTAACAAAAACATATTTTACTTACGTCTTTTATTAGCAAATATACATCTAATAGTTTTAGTGTTAATTGGTATGATAATCATTTATTTATTTTTGTGTTGTATTTAGGTTAAAAGTTCACCAGATTTTTCAGAAAAAATAAAATAAAACTAAAAAGTGATTATGTACACAATAATTTTTTAAAATTTGAATTTTCCCTATCTTTTGCTGTTTTTTAAGAAATTATTTATTCATGGGCGTTTGTTATATATTTAAAAAAGGAAATAAATAATTTATTTAAGAGCATTTATGTAAAGCGTTCGTTCAAAGAACATAACGTACCAAAAACTTCGTTTGATGAAATTGTCATTTACAATAACATTAATGATTTAGTCATTAATAATCAGGTGGTTTTTTGACTTCGTTTAAAATATAAATAAGTGCATTTTTTCACGTGTTGATTTCATAAAACGATTATAATTAACAAACTATAAGGTTTTCGAAAAAAATTACCTACTTATGTTATAAACACACCACAGTTGTTTTAAGATACTTAAATATATGAAAAAAATCAATATTTTATAACCTTTTCTGTTGATGAAATTTCATTTTGAAAATATTTTCTAGAACTGTATGTCTCTGGAAGATAAGACAATACAGAATAACCACATTTTCCCTAGTATACGCCAATGGTTTTAGCCCACCTCTGTGCCTCCTCATTATTAATGATATTTATTTAACTTGTTAATTAATTTTTAAATGATTTATTAGCATACACATTTATTGTTAAACTTTTTTTAAATAAATATTTGTTAATATTTACGAATCATTAAAAACATACCAAGTAAGAAATTAATATGAAAAATAACAAGTTCTAGATGCAAAGTGCCACTCATATACAACTCCCCACGTATAAACTGTGTAAGCTACAAGAATTACTTCTTAAGTACAATTAAAATAAAAACAGTATCAAAAAGTGATAATATATTTATCACTTGTTGAGAAATTAAAGCTTATCTTGTTAAGGTTAATGTTTCAGCCACATCTTATTATTCCACGCCTCAATCATTGTTTAAACGAATACAATTTTTCTAATGAAATTTCTATCAGCTACGTCTGCATAGAAGACTTACATCCTTCACGGAATTATACTCCTTATTCCTAAAGCATTTTTATGTGAGCTACTAGAACTTATTAATTCATTGACAACACTGTGCCTTAAATGATCTTGTGAAAATATATCGGCTTACATCCGAAACGTCATAGTTTTTTATTTTTGAAAAAATAATCCATCAATTTTTATCATCCTCGAAAGCTCTACACCGAGGTTAGGAATTGTCAGATGAATCGTTCTTAATTTTTATTTTTTCCAATAATCTAATAAACGCACTCGAAATATTGTTAATTTGTCTTTAAAATAAGTATTTGTGAATCACCCACGAACTTTTTGACGAAATTATTTGCCTCCAAACCATAGTCTACTTTTTTAACCTCAAATTCTGTACAATTTTCTTGAATGAAAAAATTTGTATTCGAGTAGTAAAAATATCTCATATCAAAATACTATACTTTGAAAAATTCATAAAAGCGTTAGAGGTTCGATTCCTTGTGAATAAAAAATTAACATAAAAATTTTCCCTTGTAAATACTATTGTAAAGCCTGGTGCCTTTTTTAGTCAATGATTCAAAACCACCAAGTTTCGATTGAATTTTTTAGGGGTTTGAATATTGTTGAATAAGTTCACGAACTTAATATAAAGCATTCTCGTGTATATAGTAGTTAATTTCCGATTTATCTCCAATATTCAATGAGCGTAGGATTAAAAATTTTGTGAAAAAAATTAATTTTACTTTGATTGAAAACTGGTTTTTAATAAATTTTTAAAAGGTTTTTAATAGTTTTTTTTATTTTATTTTATTTAGTACAAAAAATTACTCATTTTTTGTACGATTGATATAATTTATATATACATATCAAAATAATTTAATAAAACAATAAATTATTTATTTTTTCATATATTATTATTTATTTACAATTTGAGTTATGAAGCATAATTTATACCTATCCAACGCTAATTAGCCTTGACAATCAGAGTGAATATTATATAAATATATCACCTTATTACCTACCACGCCTTTTACAGATTGCAAAAACTTGTCGCATATTACTGATTTAAAGAAAAAGAGTTTTCAATCATTTATTTTTAACTAAAATCCTGTTAATTATTTTGTTTTGTTGTGGCATTCATTCTATGTAAAATAAATGAAAAATGGAACACAGCATAAGAAATAAATTAGAGAAAATACAATCCAAATTATTCCAAGATATATTGACTGTCAGCAGGACACTAATTGCGCAAGATAAATAGAAATGGGGTTGCCACCGATCAAGAATTTTTTTTGTTTTAAATGCATTAAAATATTTCTACAACACAGTAAAAAATCAATTTTTAAAATTACTTATTTAAAAAATGTTGGTGAAAAAATTAGAAAAAGTGCTAGGTCCAATCAAGTTAAAGAAGGGGAAACAAAAGATGAAACTGAAAAAATGGCAAAGGGTAAAAAGAAATCACAAAGGGTAAAAAAAATATTCAAACTAATCCAAGATAAATACAAGATATATTAGATTTAATGATACTTCCAAACTCGAAAGTATTCCTGATTAAAACAAATGGCTTTTTTGTTTCCGATTTCAAAATGTTGATATATGTCGATGTTTTGGAACTTTTTCAGCAATTTTTGTTTACCTGTGTGTCGGTCTGTGAAACTCAATCAGATGAACGAGCGTACTACATCTAATGAAAGAATATTTATAAATTTGTGAATAAATGGAGATGTTCAGGATATCCCATTTTAACATCGAATCTATCAATTACTGGTTAGGGGATTTTTGTTTGAAAAATTGCCTCCTTTTTGTATTTAAATGCCGATATCTCGTGAACGGCCATGAAATCCAATTTTAATGAAATTTTAATGTAATTTAACTAGTATTGAAATCAATTAACTGATCTAAAACATCGTTACGAAAGTCAAATCGAAAATTAGAACGAGTAAATCTATTTTTTACCACCCACCCAAAATGCATCTCAATCGGTCAATTCGTTCCAAACGCATAGCTAATTGAGTAAATATATTTTATAGTAAACATTTTCACACAAATCCGGATATACCTATTCTATGTCAGCATCTTTATATTCATCCGGTATTAAAGAAATGTTGTAAGTAGATGCATAATATAGTTTTATACCAGTGACACGATTTTTGTTGAAATTGATTATTCGTGTGTAATTCGTTAACTTAGTGATTGAGAAGGTTTTTATATGATTTAAATGTATAAAATGCATTTTTCATCCTATACTCAAATTGCAACTTATTCGTTGAAGACATGCCGGACATATATATATCTATCTTAGTGTGCATGTGTATTCTTTATTGTCAGAGTATTTTTTATTGTTTTCACCTTCCAAAAATTTTAAGTTATAAACAATTGTCAGACAATATCCGAAATTTCATTAAATATATACGAGGATTGTAAATTTGTGACAAAAAATAAAACCACACATAAGTACCATCCGTTCCTAGAATCTATATAAAACTCGTCTTCAAACTTGCATTTGCAAGTAGAAGTTGTTTTATATAAACATGGGCAAAGATCCAAAAATGTAAAAAATAATAATATAAGTATTCAAAACAATAAAAGCGATTACATTATGTGATTTGCATATATTATTAAATAGTCATATATCATCGATACATTCAATAATCGATACCAAGACAAATAGTTTTAATATGAAAGAGTGTATAAAACATTGAATATGTATCTATTTATTTACGATCTGAAATCAAGTGTAAAAAATTATTAGTTGCTCACTCATTCTCCCATAATAATGTTGGATGTAAAACTAACGAAATAAAATTAAGCAAACTCGTAGCGACAGGCGTATGAACAACAAATATCGTAGCTACAAAAGAAGAGAAGTTTTAAAAACATTTATTACAGTTTTTCCTTTTTTCACATTTTCAAATCGGATCCTATACTCATGTAAATTTTGATCAAACTTACATGACTGACCCTATTCTGTTTGAACGCTGTTAATTCAATTCAATCCACATGGACTGTAATTTCACATGGAACTTGATACTTTATGTATTCTTATATGTTTTCAGAACAGACCTCTGAAAACTCAAAATTGCGAATGTACTGTATGATTTTTTGTATTCTGGGAAATTTATACATTATATTCAAATAAGGACCGAATTTTGAAGTGTTATTAATATAAAATCTTTGGATGATAAAGCCTTAAAAGATGGGAAACTTCGCCGAGGAAGGAAAAAATTATATATAAGAATAACTTCCTTTATAAGATAATCCATGCAAATAACTGTGTGGCTTAACGAATGACTCTGGGTTATTAAGATAGCAGAGATTACCAAATTAATACCTGTGTTTCAGGTCGTATAAATTATCGAATACATCTGCCAAAATATAAGAAGAAACAAGAATCCTGACCACTAACAAAGACGAGAAATCGGCAAGGCAATCGAAACTTCATGTACAACCCTAGACTTTTCTTTTGATACTTGATTGATTTTATTGTTACTACTAAAACATATAAGTATTAAGTATTTAAATTAAAGCAGTGTCAAATACACAAAATTTCCAGTCAGCTTTCCTAGTATAATTTTCTAACAAAACAGGTTTAACTCAAGTCACACTTCATACATAAGGTCATATTACATCGATTTGCTTATGCAAAAAAATAATAATATTTGCTTATGTACAAGCTAATTTTATGCAAATTGTTTAGAATTTACAATATTTTAGAAATTCTTTTTAAGCTAATAAGCATTTATATTTGTAATACACTTTATTACTATGTATGTATTCATAACTATATGTATTGCATATTTAGGATATTTTAAAAATAGTTCAAACATTGCTTCTGAATCATATGTCAAGTATCTAAGCAATTAACTTTGTTAGTTATTATTTTCTCTTGTTTTTATTATGTATCCCGCCATATCCATTTAAAAAAAAACGAAATATAATAGAAGGGGAAATAGTTTTTCACCGATGTTACGGACATAAAATTTCGGACATGGATACGTATGTGTGTATTTAACCAAGTGGGTTAAAATAAAATAAAAATATGATTTAGCTTTCTTTCCGAGGCTTTTATTCGGTAACGGTTACGGTTACGGACGTAATTTTATTTCAGATATCCGATACTGTCAGTTATGTATACGGAACTCCATAACGACTTTTCTTAAAAGTTCTAATATATGAACTCTTTAAAATTTTAATAGCATGTACTACTTTATGAGGAACTAAACTCAACTTGAATGATTTGGTGCCAGGCTAATTACAAAATTTTAGAACCTACAACATTTTACAAACTCTCTTTACAATAAACCATAACATTTCTTCTTATTTAAACCAAACATATTAAAATCCACATAGTAAACAATAATATATCGCTCGCATATATTATAATAATATAATAATAATAATAATAATAATAATATATTATATACTATTACTACATAGTAATAATATAAATTCAACGATCATTGTATAGTTTGTTTGTTTAGTTTGGAAACTCTCGGTCAAGGCGACACTTTTACCTCACATAACCTATTGAATTTATTTATTTTAGTATTCATTCTATTGATAGTAGTATTTTTATATTGTCATTTCTTTTAAACATATTAAAAATAACGTTTTCTTCTTTTTTTACTATGTATCTGACATATTGGTGAATTAATGTCAATTTTAAAGCTCTATAATAAATTTCTGATGACAATTTAAGTGCCGAATTTAATTGATGAGGCGGACTGATCCACTTTTACCTATAAGACGTCCGGGGTTTATTTGCACTTTACCTGACAATCACAAATACAAATATTAAAATGTATTTTTGTTATGGTGTCGAGAATAGATCCCGAAATCCAAGCTATACATCATACAGTAGCCAACGTCTTTAACCAGCTATATTGGCATTATGTTCGATTAAAGTGCGTCACCAATAGACAGGGACATGAAGGGTTTGCTGTTATTTGAGAATAAAATATAGACAGTGTATTCACATCGAAATTTTAATGATAATAATGGCAAGTAGAAATTAATATGTTTATCTTTTGTTTACTTTTTAGCTTTCGGAACCTAAACAATTTTAAATATCTTCGATTTCAGTTGAGAGCTGGTTCCAATTATAATCACAAAGCTGTTAGTATTAGCATTTAAAGATTATTTACCATTTATTAAACTATGATACTCATTATATATAATACGTTAAAATGTATTAATTTTAGTATAAAGTTTGTTGCATTAGAAAATATTAAAGCCACATTTAAATATTTGGAAATCATCAAAAAAACGTCAACAAAATCAGAAATTGAAAGAGATAACTATATATATGGCATAAAAGGTGAGTTAGTTCGTAATTGATTAAGATCCGCCCATTGGATCCAATAGATCCATGAACTAACTTTTAAACCATAAAAGCTAGAAGAAAAATATTGTTGGAGAAAAAAGACAAAAGATGTGTTGTTTTTGAAATCAAACCCCTTTTCTTTGCAACATTTTCTGTAAGCTATTTAGATTAACCAAAATATTTACAATACACATTATTACTACTTATGTATCTATAACTAAATGAACTGCCTAACGGCGTATTTAGGGTATTTTATGAATACTACTCATAAAAATAGTTCAAACGTTGCTATTGGAACATATGCCGAGTATCTATACATTGAGCTATATTAGTCATAATTTCCATTTTTTGTATTATGTATCACGCCACATAGTCCTTGTAAGAGGACAAAATTAAATAGAAGAGGTAATAGTTAACTCGTCTAACATTTCCTCGTGTAGTAGCGACTTTCTTGAAAATTTCAAATCTTATTTTGAAAAATAAGATTTTTCTTGTATGCGGTTGAAATTTTTCAAAAATCTCAGCTAATCGGTATATCAATTTTAATCGAATTTATATATAGCACTTTAACATTCAATTCTTGTTATATATTTCTCATGAAACAAAATTTAATTTTTACATGAATTTTAGTTTAAATCAATCATAAATTTTGTTCAATGTTGCTTCGTTGTTTAAAAAATACAACAATTTAAAATAATTTTACATGTATGTTTTTTTTTTTAAATTTTTAAATATTTGTTGTTATCAAATTGTAAGATCAAAATTTTATAAATGCTTTATGGGAATTTTATTTTAATTATAAGAAAATTATAAAACACCCACAAACTATAAGAAAAAAAATTAAATTAATTGCAATATTATTAATAAAACATGCACCATCTAAACATGTACAAGATGTTTAAAAATATTATAATATCCTACAAATATCTACTACTTATAAATAAATGGTGGAATTGTCTGTTGTCCAAAGAATAAAATGAACTATTTATTTAAAATTTGATATTTACGCAGAGTATTAAATCAACATATATGATTTTTTCAGAACTACTCGTATTTTTGTCAACGGACATACAAATATGATCTTATAATTATTAATGCGAACTCTAGGATTTTTCGAAAAAATTTCGATTTTTTCCCCAATTTCCTAGATCAACTTATTTTGTATTTTTATAAATACGTATTTCGACTACATTGTAGTCATCATCAGAATGAATTAGCTAGTTGTAATGATTCTCTGAGGATTTTTGAGTATTTGGTGACGGTTTGCCAAATTAGCAACGAGTAACATCTCTTCAGAGAATCATGACAAATAGCTAATTAATACAGATGATGACTACTTTGTAGTCGAAATACGTATTTATAAAATTGCAAAATAATTTGATCTAGGAAATTGAGGAAAAAATCGAAATTTATACAAATATGAGCTTATGGATTTTTATGGATCTATGAATTTCAATTAAATTATATTTGAGATATGCTGCTTATCTCTTAAGATAATCGTAAATTTTTTAGTTCAATTTGTTTGACAGTGACTGACAAAGCTACAAAATGTATTGTGACCAGATTAGATTTTTTTATTAAAGTTTTGCTAAAATATTTTCGTTGCTGTTAGATTTAACGAAAAAAATAAGATATATTTTTTTTTCAAATTTTTTGTTTTTTATTTTTTTTCAAAATTGAACACAATAAAACCCCTTCTGGACCAATAATTACCAATATTTGTTATTTACTATAGAATGCATCGAATACAACACTTCGATTTAACGATGAACTAACCCAAATAACAACTATAAACTTATTTGATACAAAGTGACTTCTGACACCCCAGCAACGCCCTTATGTATGTTTGTAAAGCAACATTTGGAAAAGCATTATTTTTATACAAGACACTCAAAAGCCTGTACAACAACACAATTATTTTACAAATAAAAATTAAAATAGTTTAAAATTTAGTTCACTCACCGCTATGGGCTTTTAAATTTTATCTTGCAGATAAGTAAAATATTCTCTTTTTACAAAATTGTTGTCTCCAAAAATTCTTCACAAAAATTCAACTCAATAATCTTTTCAGACCCATTATTTTCAAATATGAGTACAGTACCCCTTATTATCACCATACTGTGAAATGAAATAAGAATTGCTTCGAACAGGCAAATTTTATTACTTCCATTACTTCCATTGTTTTTGTGCCCTTCCTTAGTCGAACTAAGGAAGGGCACAAGTCGGCATAAACGCTATAAAGCCTCATGTATTGTTTTTAATATTTAAGAGATTTTCTGTTTTTCGCGGATAAAGAAGCAATACCATTAACAACGTTATGCATTTACTGCTTTTCAAATTTCCCGTTAATAAGTATTTTTAACATATTTTTGATTTTTATTTATGCCATTTAAATTGGAAAAAATTTAAACGTTATTTTTGTTAATAACAGTTATAATTTTATGAATTTAAATGTTTTTTATACATTTCAATAATTTTTAATAAATTACAAAACGTATAAGGTACGAATCAAACACAAGTAACAATAAAATCAACAAAATCCAGAATGCAGGTTAATAATATTTTTAATAAAACTGTATACAAAAAACGTTTCATTCATGTTTCTAAAAATACACAAATGTTAGAGCTAGGTATTTCCGTGATTTAATAAAGATATTAATTTCAATAATATTAGTTTAATTATTGAAAGTATTTATTATCAAAAATAAAATAAAAATATTTACAAACAGAGATTGTTTAATCTTAATCACGAAGTATAATATTCACTCATAATTAATGATCATCAGATATTAACAATGTAACACCTAATATTTTATTTCTTAATAAGATTTATTTTTTATTAATCATAACGAAAATAATCGATCAATACATACAAAATTTGTTCTGGACATTGCAAAAGTTTAACATAGAATAAACTTTTTAACTGGGTGTTTTGGAAGTTCATAAGGTAACCAAAAAACTTAAAATACGTTATACAGAAACGCACCAGTCCTTAAGCCTGTTATGAGTAATTAGCTTTAAATTCAAATTTGCACAAATTATTCAAAAATTAAAAACGTTTATTTAAATAAACATGAATAATCTAAATAAACAATTTGGTTTATTAGATAAACTGGTTGAAAACTAGTGTTTAAATATGAATTTGAAGAATAACACATAAACTTAAAGTAATAACTCGAGTAGATATAAAGAAAATTGATATACAAATTTTCGTCATTAAAAAAAATCTATAATAAAATATGTATTAAGATTATTATGCCACTCATATGACACATGTGTCTTGTAAAACATTTATTTTATTATATACCAATAGCTTTTTAAATAATTTTCTTGTCCATATTCAATATAATTTATCAGAAAAATTGAAAAATTGGTTTAACAAGGGGTAGGATCATAGTTTTTTTGTTCTAGAACACTATCAAATTTCAGAAATTCAACTCTTTTCGATCCTTACAATATGAGATTACGGGTGGAAGTCGGACTTCGGAATGACTGAATATCTATTTGAAATACGAATCATATTTGACACACCTACTCCAAAGTTTTTTTTAAGTTTCATCAATATTTTTGAACGTTAAAACATGTAGACCAATTTAATATATTCATTTACGAAAGACAATTGTCATAAAAAAAAAATAATTTGCTAATGCGTGTTTACCCAAAATATCGTTCGCTGATGGGATTCGTGATGAAAATATATTCATCGTTATGTATGCCATTATATCAAGAGTAAATGCTTGGACAAAAACTGCTGCTGCGTAGTTTTTATAGATATGAACAAAATAGAATTTTTTTTTAAACTAAAAATTTTAGTAAAAATTATAATTTTCTTATTTTGGAAAACAATGTTCAGCATTCCACTAAGTAAATCAAACATATTATTCAAATAACTTACTACAATCAATATTATTCAATCGCAATCAGCTGATGTGCTTACTTACGCACATTCTTCCAAATTCAATCTAACAGTTACTTTACTTATTTTCTTATATAAAACCTATATGTACAATTAAACAAAGAATAGCAACACACCTTAAATTGAATTATAAACAATCCATAAAATATTATTATCGATTAATTTATATGCTTATTGCATTAATTTATCAATTTTTGTGAATCGAATGAATTTTATATAAAATAATTGGGACAAAAGTTCAAAATAATTGTAAATACTTACTATGAATACAAAATATAATTCAAACTTAGTTTGATGGTAACGTGCGTAGAACGTATGTACAAAATTCTCCGAAGAGTACAAAATTTGAGTTTAGTAGCCATTCAGAAGTTTTTTTTAATGATTTGAATTTTTTTTATTGATTATTTTTGTATTAACTCCCAGTACTACAATAATAATAATGATAATAATAATCATCATAATGGGGCTTAATGGCCGTTTCACAGACATATACGTCTAAAACAGAGCACCTCCCATACTTTTATTTTTATATCTTTATTCATAAACTACATCTATTAAATTAAATTAATGTTGTGGGGGGAAAATTGAAAATTGAGGATAGGCTAGGTTTTGGTGGTAATATGTCATACCGTCTGACCACTTTTACTGAGAGGTCATGGGTAAAATTCCCCGCATCGGTAATTTGTCAACTTTTATTAACGGGATAGTTCATTAAAATATATAATTTTTCCAAAAAATTATATATTGGTGAATGAAAGAGTCATGAAGTTTTGCTTTTTAGTGCAAAGTCAGTAATTCTTCAGGCAGTCTCAGTCAGAAATAACTAGTATATCTACAGAAGTTCCTAAAGTGTCGTCAGTTCATTGGTTTGAACATTAACACGCAACAGAAAATGTTGCCAGTCAAATTTGAAATATATTGTTGGCGATGAATTTAAAAAGTACTGTATCTGTAGCAGGACTGAATCACTGTGATTGAAATGTGACAGACAAATGTCATTATGTGTGAATATACCTTTAGGAAGACGAATATACAGTATTTTTTAAATATTTCTTTTGAGACACACATCATCCACGTCATAGAGTCTCTGCTATCTTAAAATTAAAAATTGAGGAGTGTATTAGATTATCATTTTTATAAATTCCATTTTTCAATTAATGAAGAAAATAAACAAAATCCAAAAGTAGCCACGGAATGAAGCAACCTCTTATGGCAGATATAGATTTCTATTTCATATTATACGCTACCTAGAAAAATCTTTGTCAATATAATTGCATAAAATTTTATCAAGTATTTGATTTTTTGGTCCGGAAACTGATCACATAGTTTATGATATGACTTCACAGTGCCCCAAGAATAGAAGTGGGTGTAAATGGAAAATTTTATGATATTATTGTTGACATTGAATTGAAATGACGAAAATTTTGTAACAGGGATAATTTTTATGCATAAATTAATAGTTTCATTTATATTACAGCATCTAATTATAATACGATATAAAAATAGAATAAACCACAAACAATAAATAAACAAATTTAATAAAATAGATTTTGTAATGATATAGATGATTTTTAAAATTCTAGACATTTAATAATATATCAAGAGGCAGACAGTGAATTACAAATCGTCTTTTGAATTGTAAATATAACATTGTTTTGAGTTGTTTAAAGTAGGAATTCTTATCTGTCTAAGATAATCAAGTTTATTTAAATTACCCAAGCTAAGACCTGCTTCGATATCAGAGATGACTAACGAATAGAATTTTATTTAAAAGTATATATAGTATTTACAACTAACTAGATTTCATCAAATTTCCCATAATAATTCCGCTTGGTTCTTTTGAAGTAATGGAACTAAATACTTCTTAAATGGAAACAAACAATTTGCATATACCCCATGTCTATCGGTAATTATATCTTACTACTTAAGTTTGACCAACTTCCCGGTTTACAGTTGTGATGATTTTGAGCCTCCATATGTAAATCCTCCCTATGATATTATATTATAAGAAAATAGTCACGGTTTTTGAGGTATCTAAAATTGAGCATAAATATATAAATCGGAGGACAATACAATATTATGATATAATTTAATAATATGAATATTCCGCAGACATATACGTCTGTATCCCACATGATTATTTTGAACCTTTTTTTTATTAAACTGCAACCTTTTTTAAAGGTATTAGGTCGACATAGGTCTAAAGTTGTGAGAAGGAAACCGTAGAGAACCTCTACATTCATAGCTAATTGGCTTCTTCGTTCTTATCCATGCATCGAACAATCAATTAATCACCCCAATCCTTACTTATAACTTACAAACTACCGATGTTTGGACTCAAGCCCAGAACCTCTCAATCTTAAAAGTCAAACGCTAAAATATGTTAAAATATGTTAGAAATACACTTTATTATTAAGTATAGTCTCCCAGAACATCAATACACTTGTGCCAACGACATTCTAATTTATGAATTCTATCCCTGAAACGAGAATCTGGAAGGGTTGAAAAATATTTTTCTACAACTTTAATTCATGGATTTTATCCATTGCCAAAATACTATTGTCAGAGGTGCATTGTCCTGATGAAAAAAAATTGTTTCTTCCACATACCGAGTCTTTTCTCGCGTATTTTTTCCTTCAGCTGATCTAATAGGTTACAAAGATATTTAGAATTTATTGTTTTACCAGTTTGGAAGTAATCCACAAACAAAATACCTTTCGTATTCCAAAAAACTGATACAAACACCATCTTGGCCATTTTCCATCACGAACTCGCTTTGGAGCCAAAGAACCAGGTCCACTGCACTCTTTAGCCTGTTATTTTGATTCAGGGTCAAGGTAATAGACCCTAGTTTCGTCCACAGTGATGAATCAAGGCCCAAAATCTACTTTATCATTTCAAAAATGCTCTAAATGTTGCTGAGAAAGTCGCATTCGAATGTGTTTTTGTTCAATTGTTAACGAATGCCATTTTTCACACAGTATTCGAAAACCCAATACTTTAGTCAAAATATTGCTTACACAACCCAAAGAGATGCCTAGGGCTTCTACTAAACCTCTTTCATTCACTCAACAATTTACCAATACGATATCCTGTATTTTCTATACGATTTCTGTTGTTGCTGATTTTCGTCGACCCTGACGTGGATCGTCTTCAAGGTTTGTACGACAACGTGTAAATTCAGTAACACATCTTTTTACAGTACTAATAGAAGGCGAAAAGTCCTTACACACTTTCAAAATTCGTTCAGTATATTTCCATTACTTTTAAACCGTCCAAAAATAAAAATTAAATTATTGCACAATACTTGATTTTTTTCATAATTAAAAATACTGTGACATGACGTTAATAAATGATTTGTAAGCAAAGAATGAATAAGCAGATTGAAATAAAACTTCACAAACGGTCATATGAAGAGTGTACCAACATAATAAAAAAAGGGTTTTGGCGAGACATTTCTTATCGAACTGTAAAACTTATTAAACAACCCATGCAAAACCTTGTATTTTGATCAAAAAATTTTACTTCAAACGATGATTCTTCCTACCAATTAAATTCACAGTTATCCACATTACGGCCAAAAATTATGTTGATAAGCATGAAAAAAATATTTTTTAATAGAAGGGACTTTTTCTTCTATTTATATCCAATAAGTGAAATTTTCTGCAAGTTATTGTTTTATAGGATCAATTTAATTTTTTATTAAAAGGATCAAATGAAAAGCAGTTACCAAATAAATGAAATGCTCATACAGAAGAGTCGATAATCTTGTATTCTGATATATATCTTCTAGACACTAGTGGCTCTTTTAACTAGTTGAAATTGAAATTATAAAAAATCGTATATATAAATCAATAAGTACCTTAAAGTAGCGTCCGATATAAATTTTTAAATCTATAACAAAAGGTTTTTTGAAGTTATAACAGTTTTTGTGATATTCTTATGTTTTGAGGATCCACAGTAATTCTGAATACTTTTAAGCGGTTGTGTGTGCGCGCATGCGTGTGTGTATGTGTTCGTATGTATGTAAATAACTTTTTTGGCTTCATTTTCGTTCAGGTAACTGTGGTGCAATCGAATTAATTCTTATGTGGATCGATGTGTATTGGCATAAATTAGTCCTTCGATGATATCTCGGAAAATCTGGGAATATTCCTCATTCTGTAAGAATACATCTTGTTTACTTTTTATTACATTTGTATTTTAAAAAATTTACAATCCTGTATATTAATTGACTAGTAATGTAAGCCTCTATAAATATAAATATAATTACAATTCAATAGATTGTATATTATTATTAATATTTATCGGAAAATCCTACATATTTTCTTGTGATATAAAAATTAATATTTAATAATTAATTTACTTTCAAAATAGTTTTATGATTTATTTTTGGGACTCGTAGAAGCTATTAATGTACAGTGTGTACAATGAAAATAATTTTATGTCGGTAATATTGAATTTTGCGTTTTTTCCACACTTGACTCTTTGTGAAAATTTATTTGTATTTTTTTAATTTTAAATATGCCGCTTAGTAGGCAACAAAATTAAATATGCAGAGTGAAATCTGTAGGCCACATTAGCTGCCACTTGACTTATCAAATCCTACGTGGTTAATCTGACAATGATGACAACCATGTATCATCAGGATGGTTTTACTATCATGCCGGGTAAAATAATGATAATGAAAGCATTGTATGTGTGGCTAATGCATAATGGTAATTCATACCCTTTAACATAATTAAGAGGCAATGTAAAATTTTTGCTTACAATTAACAAAACATAATTATCCAAAAGCTGTGACATTTGGTATGCAAAATATTGACACGAAAACGGTAGACTTGTCGAAGAGTTAAACCCGAATAAAAACTTAGGTAAATATCAAAATTTGATAATATATTTAGAATTTTTTTTTTCGACAAAAACTCGTTAAGAAGCTTCTCGATAGTTATTAAATTAAGGAGTGTGATCATTAAAGAGATAACAATCATCCTCGAAGCATTTGTATTTATATAGTTGTAAATTTATCGGTCAGTTAACTAGTCTAGAATTGTGAAATTTTCCATTCAAGGAGTGTAAGAGCTGCTTTTTCTTCTCCGCGTGTATCTAAATATAACACTTTTTCTGAGCCACTTTATAATATATTATACATGTTTAAATAATTAATAATGAATGCGATAATTGAAATAATTAAATGATTGATTTCATTAATTACAAAATTATTGATAATATTTATATTTATATTGCATAGTTATAATGAAGGTTACATAAAATCATTCTAAATATTTCAACTTATTTGATACACTGAAATCCTGGTAATTTACGGAAATTCCTAGCAAAATAATAAACAGATGTTTGAAAATGACTTTAGCTCAATATACCCATGTAATTATAGGTAAACAAACACTCATAGATAGCATTATTAAAAATATAATAAATAATTTTTTATAAATGATTTAAAAAAAATTAATTACAGGTATGTAGTTGTCTATATTAAATTAAACTTTCAAACAAATACTCTACTAATAAGTTTAAGGCAGCCGTTTTTAAAAGTGAATTATGACAAAGTGAGAAGTGAGTTACGAGAATGAATTCTGCCAATAATAGAGCGTTTGAATAAAATGAGTATTTTCACTATGTATAAAATATTATTATGTTTATGATATTATTATTATAGGATTTATCAATTAAAAAAAAAAAACATTATAAATTATTAACTTATATAAATAAAATAATGAATTGGCTCATATTATTAAGATTCATTTTACTCGTCGATAAAAAATAGCTTTATTGTATCTAGTAATAATATATTTATTTATTGTTTGATTTATACGATATTACAAACATTTTTGAGAAAAAATTTATCGAATAACAATTCTTATTTTCAAATTAAATATTTGTTTTTTTTTTTTTCAATAAAAAATAAAAATAAATACGACTAATTTATATTATCTGTGAATGAATACCATAGAGAAAATATACATATTATAGTAAGTTTGAAATAGCAGCAATTAGATTGCTTCATAAAAATAGCATTAAATTCTGTAGTCTTTTTGGTTAATTGGAATAATTTTAATGCAACGCTTTATTCAAACCTGAACATCTTTGATAAGGGATATTCATTATAAAACTCTGATAAAATAAAATGTTAAAATAATAATATATGAGTTAATATATTATTTATACTTATCTGGTGGAGTAACATGATTTTAAAGTAATTAAACAGGTATAATTTAAAGGATGCTCCAAAATTCATATTATTCAGACTTTTCATAGAATATTATAATTTTATTAATACAGTCATGAAGGATACCACATATCATTATAAATTTTGCATAAATTTGGGCGATTATTTTGATAATCGCCCAAATTATTAATTAATTTTAATGGTATAGAGTAGCCTGATCTATTAACAATAACAAAGAGATATTCCATCATATTGAGTTTGAATTCTAGTACACTCTTTATTTTTATCTATGTATTCCATTGCAATGTCAGTAATGTTGCATTGAATTGCTCATACATTGTATTATGTATTTTCACTTTCAAATTAAAATTACGATAAAATAAAATATAAATTATTGTTTTAATAAAATGATTTATTTACAACATTACAAGTTTTATTCTTATATTAATTTTGCCACTATCTAACATTTTATTTAAATCAAGACAATATTTTAGATTTTTAATATTTTGATGGTTGCAATATTGTAGTGGATGAGTTTTAACAAAATTTATCAAATTGTTAAATAATTTTTGTTTTTGAATTTTTCTTGCATCCTTAATGGTTTAAAATGTTGCGATTTTGCTCATTTAAACTCACTTTTTATTTTCATTTTTGACTTATCTTGTAGACGAAGAGATGAACAAATGGATGGATGACGAAGAGATGAATGTGGATATGGACTAATTAGTGCGATTCTAAGAACACTTATACCAAACTTTTGTTAATGCGGTCAATACTTTCTAATGTGACAAACTTTATAGTAAAATTACTATACTCCGACTTCTATATATATAAAAATCAGTGCCACTTTTGGTTGTAATTTTATAACTCAAGAACGGGCTTACCTATCCAAACCAAATATTAAGGCTTTGTTCGGACTTTTTATTAGATGGTTTATGTGAAGTTTGACAAAATCGGTCCAGCGGTTCTTCATTTATCACATTTTTTGTAAGAAATGAATTCAATAAATGGCGGATCATTTTGTTAATGGGGATTTTGCTGTCAAAATTTATTGATTACCTTGGAAATGTACAACGAAGCTATGATAATAATTGAAGATATGTGTCAAAGCATTAGTATAATTGGGTATGACCGCACCAAATCGTGAGATGCATGATTTGTTTGACCGTGAATTGCAACGTGAGCAGGAATTCAATTCTAATGATTTGCGTTTATTTGTACAATCGAATATAACCAAATTGAATATTCAGCAAAACCATGTATATGACATATTCCAATAATGCAGGTGGATTATATTTCTTGGATGCACTTGGTGGTACAGGCAAAACGTTCGTTATATCATTGATTTTAGCGACTATTCGATCGGATCAGACAATTTCATTGGAACTTGCATCTTCGGGATTTGCTGCTACATTATTAGAAGGTGGTTGGACCGACCACTCTGCATTTGAATTGCCATTGAATGTACAGATGAAACTGCAACTTGCAATACTTCGCGAAATTCAGCTATGGCAAAAGTGATGCGATTAACGTCAATTATTTTATGGTATGAGTGTACAATGGTGAATAAAAAATCACTAGAAGCATTTAATCGAACAATGCAAGATTTACGTGGTAATCAACAGCTTTTTGGTGGTGCTTTGATATAACTGTCAGGGGCTTTTCGTCAAACATTGCTGAGTTTTCAAAACAATTGTTGTACATTGGTGATGGCGATAGATGAATTGATTAAATGTGTTTTTCCGAATATTCTTCAGAAGTACAAAAATCATGATTGGTTGAGAGAACGCGCCATTTTAGCACCGAAGAACATTCATATCATTATGCCATTAATTTTCAAATTCAAGTGAAACAGCCAGGTGTAGTCAGTGCATATAAATCAATTGACAGTGTGAGGCAATGAATTATCCAATTTATTGCTTGAATCTGACAGTTGGTTCATTGATTATATTATTGAGAAATATTAATCCACCAAAACTGTGTATTGGCATCAGATTGTCAGTGAAAAAGTTATTGCCAAATTTGATTGACGCTACGATCTTAACTGCTAAATAAAAAGGAGAAGTTTGTTTGATACCGCGTATCCCTATGATTCCAACTTATATGCCATTTGAGTTCAAACGATTACAATATCCTCCTGTGCGTTTATTATTTGCGATGTCCATCAACAAGGCCCAAGGGCAAATACTTCACGTTTGTGGTGTAAATTTGCAGGAATCATGTTTTTCACATGGCCACCTTTATGTTGCCTGTTCCAGAGTCGGTGCCCCCAACCGTTTGTTTATTGATGCTCAAAATGGAAAAACAAAATATATTGTTTATCAAAATATTTTGGATTATGTTTTAAAATAGCTAGCACTTAATAAAATACTTTTTTGTTTGAATAAATGATTCTGATGCCCTAATTAAATTTTTTTATTATTTCACTTAGCACGTATCGGGCCGCATGTTCAAAGTAACTGGACTGGGCCAATTTATATGATAAATTATAATAGAACTTGAAACAAAAAAGAAAATTAAATTATATAGAATTATCTAAAAGTAAATTATTATATAGAGTAAATTATTATTATACGAAGTAAGAAACAATGAATATATGATATATAAATAATATAAAATCTAAGGAAGAAGAAGCACATCGGAATATTGGAAATATTCCTTGAACTAGAAAATTAAGCTCGAATTCACAAGATAAAGTTGACCTGGGCCTAATCTGAAGTAGTGGAATAATTGTGATATATTTTACCATTCAGATCTTACTCCGTCAGGTCCAGAGGATTTACGAATCTGGAAGAAGCGCTTGATATTCTCGGGAAAAATGCTTCATAATTTCTCCATAATCATAAATAGTCAACTAATCTGAAAGTGTTACTATTTTACCTTGTTTAATATTCAACAAGGATAATTAACAAATATAATAATTCCCTAAATAGGCATATCACGAGATACAATATCAATAATTTTGAAAGAGAAAATAGGCGTGGTACGGCCAATTTATTTAACTAATTAACAAATATAATAATTCCCCAAATAAGAATATCACGAGATACAATATAAATTATTCGATTTAAATTATATAAAATTAACACTAAAATTAATTACGACGCTAATTAATTATAAAGCATACCCGAAAGGGTATAGATAAAATATAAATTTTATGACATAATATATATTTCCGAAGGAATGCTCACCGCAAGTTATATTAATCACCACGCGAGGTTCATCAACACTACGTCAACCAAATAACAACCACTTAAAATTATTTTCTTCACCACTCCTCATCTTTGTATATCGTTCATCTCGGCGTCACCCGGTAAAAGGGAGTGTCATTTTTCTATCAGAGTTTAAGCTAAAAGAATTTATTACTTCGCGATGTCATTTAAATTACTACTCCGAAAAAATTAGATCATAATGCGCAAACAAAACAAATTGTTTTGTTGTTTATTTGTAAACAGTGTGTCCACAAATAATGTTACAAACTCCATAGGAAGGGGTTTAGAACACCCATTACAGATACCAGGTATTCCGTTGGTTCTCGCCGATCTCTTATTCAGCGACCTCAAAAACCTCTATATAACGAGCTTTTGTCAATTTTATGATAAACTATCGTAATACTCCACAGAGGAAGATGTTAAAACACCCGCTGTAGGAAGCACTTTGAGGAACAAAACTGGACTCATTTTCACCATTATTTACCAAGTATCACTATTTTAATAACTATATACTTCAAAATGCAATAGTGAAATGTATTTTTCATATACACAATTATTTGGGATTTTTACATAATTAGACTAGGTCACAAAGTGTCTAGAGATTATCACGAATTAAACGAACAAAACCGCATAAAAATCCGTCGTATTGCGCAAAAAGTCGACACTAAGGCCAGGTTTTGTGTTTTATATCTTCGCCTGTATAGTTATTTTAATGATATAAAGTTTAATAATTGTTTTACGAATCATACTATATTTTGCTATCTAATAGCAATATTTAATAATATATATTTAATTAATTATTACTTTTTTCTTTTTTATTAATAAATAATTATTATAAATTATTAGTTATCAGTATTAGATTTGAAATGTTATTAATTATTTGTTTAATTTAATTTTTGTCTTAGAATTATTTCTTTCATATTTATGACAAGTTAAGTGTCAGACTCAAAATTAACATCGTATTACACTGATTAGACAAACTGATATAAATCAGTTCATTAATAATTCATTTATATAAAATATATTAAAATATTCTAACGTTTGTATATAACAGGAAATAATTTGTGACAAACGATATGATGAAGAAAATTTTTCTAATAAGAATATTTGTTTTATAGTTAGTCATTTCTATTCATTCGTTTGAAAAAATATTCAAAGACAATTTCTATTTAAACAATCTGTTCAAAGGTTCAGAATATATTTCAAGGAGCTTTATTTAAAATAGCTCCTAAAGACAAAGCAGTTTATAAATATCCCACTTAATTCAAAGAAAACGAAGAGAGACAATGGAATGTTTGATATTGACCAATTTTTTCAAATCGGATGATCCAAAAATTCTAAAGTGTATAATTTCTTTTAATTTTTTCAATGCAAAAATCGAGGAAGGGATTATCATTATGTTTGAAATATAAATTGTGCATTTTATAAAACCAAACATGTAATGGTGGTTCCACATAAAATACGCTAAGATAATAAGTTAATGACAACGTTGATAGATACAAAAAAAAAAAGAAAATTTTTTAGTGAACAAAATTTCATGGGGATACATATCTGTGTCATCACATTTTATTAAAACGCAGAAGCGCATGATAATTAAACGTGTGTTTCAGGTTTAAATTGAGTTAAATAAAATATAACGCGTTACATTTATACGAGTATTAAAATGTTATTTTAAACAAAATACAACAAGCATTTTTAGTTTTAAAAGTAAAATTTCTGTTACCTATTATTATATTGCTTTTAATGCTACAATTAATGTTTCTGTATAACTCTGAACATATCGCTTTCTTAAGTTAAAGACTGATATATTAAATTCTGTATAAAAATATATTTGATGCTAACATTTGAAATAAAAAATATAAGAAAGAAACTAGTTATATAATAATATTTGTTTTATTGGTCAGTAGTAAATCAATTTCCTTTTCAATTTCGATATAGAATTCTTAGAAATTTATTACTTGTTAGTATATATACATATAATGTGTAAAACTAATTGTAACTAATATATAAAATAGTGGCCCTGACCTCTCTCAATGCATATAGAATTTAAAATATTATTATATACATTTTATGCTAGTATATATAGGTATATATTATATACACATATTGTTTATTGCATTTTACATATGGACAATGCATTTTACAATCAATACTTACTTAGTCAGTCAGCCACTAGCTAACGATAATATTTACACTTTAATCAAAACGTTAATAAGCATTCGTAATGCGTTCAAGGGAAATAAAATACTTATATAACATTTATATATTACTTATTTATACACTGATCATCATTGAAAATTCAGTCACTTTTAAGTTACTGCTCCAATGGTTTTTATTCAAATTTTCGTACAAAATAATATAGAATGCATCCAGCGGTTGATCCTACTGCTTCGAAGAGACTTCTCAGGCAGTCAGCATTTTTGCCGATAAGAACGATGTCATCAATATTGTCAATCCAGATGCCATCTTATAAGTTGTTCAAAGATAATAGTATTGCGTGTGCAGCCTTGTTTTTGCAACTGCACGAATGGGAATTGTACGAAATTCCCCGTCCTTAGTGTAATAGCTCGGCTATCACACTTCGTATCTTACTGGGTCGCTGGGCATCTCTTCCAATACCCACCGAATATAACCGTGAGGTACAGAGCCAAAAGCATTGACTAGGTCAAGCGACGCTAATGCGATTTGCCCACGGTCTCTACGCGCGTCATCCAATGCACTTTGGACTATAAAGTTCAAACTCCATAAAATCCTTCTGTTTTAGTGAGGTATTGTTGGAGAGCATCGTCCAGCAAGTAATACGATCGGCCAGGAAACCTTCACATAATATGGTGATTGTCCCTCTCAAATTAAGGATCCTCCAGTTCGACAACTCATCACGGTTATCCTTCATATATAGAAGCACAGTTTATATTCAAATTTTCGTCAAAAATAATAAAGATTGATTTAAAATTTTCTTTTACGCTTTTAAATTTATAATCAGTTCGCGAATTTTGATGTATAATTAAATAAAGTTAGGCTCATCCTCCAATTATCAACCACTTTATATTGATATAAATTACAATTTAATTTCAAAATTTTAAGGAAACTCAAATAGGAGTAGATTTAGGTAAGGCCGAATTTGGTATACATTCAAATGTTGCCTTAATGTTGTTAAAAAAGTTTTTGATTTTTATACACGTTATTAATAGTTTAAGCCACAAACCGTTACTGAAAAATCAATAAGTCGTGGAAATAGACTGATACACGAGACAAATTTGCAAACCCTGTTTTTAATGGAACCAATTCTGCTTTATGGAAGTGAATATAATAATAAAATGTTTAATTTTCAAGTGTTTAAAATATTGTATTCTGAACGTAGCTGCATATCGACTTTATAATATATTGTCAAATTACTGAGATAATTCGAATTTAATTGAACAAAAATTCAAATGCCAATTGGAATTGGCAAAAAATGGAATTAAGACTTGACTTATTTACTAAAAATAGCAAATATTTTTTGTCGAATGACAAAATGATTATATATTGAGTTCATAGTATTTTTTAACTCGACATATATAGATAAAATATGCTAGAATATATTAATTTTTGAAGATAGATGCATGAAAATATTAAAGATCCTAATAAAATTTTGGTATAGCTCTTCATAGAATCATCTAATTAACACATTTTCGCATGTCCGTCCTCCGTTTGTCATAAAGACAACTCAAAAACAAAAAAAAGATAGCAAGTTGAATTTTAGTGACGTATTCTAGTAAAAATCAAAATAACAAGTGGATTTAGGTATGAGCTAAATCGGTCCAATGGATCCATGACCCTACTTTTAAACCCACAAAAGATAGAAGAAAAATTTAAGGTCAAAAATATTTTTTTTCCTAGAAAGAAACATTTGTAGGAAATATTTTTTCAAAAAATGTTTAGATTCTCATATTAATTGAATTGACCGTTAATTTGTAGAAAGTCATATCTATAAATAATAAAACTAAACTTAGTTCTACTTTTATTTAAATCTAATAATCTTTTGTAAAATTTAAATTAAAAAGTGTAAATTAGCTAAATTTTTAGTGCTGTATTTATTTTGAGATTCGACACAATTTTATCTCAAATTTCGCTAATTAAGACATATATATTATATACGTATTCGTAACTTTATTGATATTTAGAATCTTTTATGAACGCTTATGATTAAAAATATTTCAAATATTGATACTTGACATTTATCGAGTATCTAAACCATTAAATCTTTTATTTGTTGCCTTCATGTGTTTTTTTAACAATTTTTAATTTGTACAGATTGAAAATTTGTATTATTTTATGTTTTTGAAAGTATATCATTTATTATGTACTTTAATATTCTTTTTACCGAGTAGATTATATTGTGCATGGTTTTCAACTGTTTTCCAATACGTCATTAAAGTAAATACGAGAATAGTTCATTTAAAAGACAACCGTAGACGCATATTTCCAATTTATTGATGTAGAAGTATATAAAATGTTCATTTAAAAGTATAAAAAATTTTATTTATATATTAATTTCGATTTATAAAATAGACAGAATGTGTGTTTATAAAGAATCAAGCTAAAATATACATGGATAGTACAATTGTCTTATTTTTAATGTCAGACAGTATATAATTTGTATTACTTATATAATTCCGATTAAATAAATGAAAAGACTATTGGCTGTATGCCAGAAAGGCGCAATGTACGGTCACTAGGGCGTACTTTGCAATATAAATATTAACAATTATTCTTATTTTCTATTTTTATAAATAGACTTCTATAGAAATTCCATTACCATAAATATTTAATGAAAAATAAAAGTAAATTTATAACTTGAATACATAATAATTAAGGCTAGCCATCATATAATTAAATCCAAATTTAATAAATGCAAAAGTATCCTTTTTAATCCTTTTAAAAATTAAATGATTTATATAGGCGTTTAAGGAATTCAAAATTCAAATAACCTACAATAAAAATTTATGCTTTTTAACTGACGTAAGAAATGAACCATATAACGTAAGCAATAGATTACCTCCATATATTAATATTTAGTTTTAAGAAGTGATTCATTATGTAAGGACCTGATTAATTGCTTCACACTGCAAATTGTAATTAAGACAAATAAAGGTAACAACTAACAGAGTTAATTGTTCAGATACTCGACTTTTGATTGGGTTTTTTTTTTTGGGTTACTATTTTTAATCATTAGCGTAATAATTCTAAATATCCAGTGTATAAAGTCAATAATAAAAATATGATAATAAAATGTATTATAATTATGTATGTTATGGGTTTATTAGCTAAATGTTAGCTAAAATTGTGGCGAATTCAAACATTTTATGAAAAAATGTTGTTATTTAAAATAATATAACATTTTTTTATTTGAACTTTTTTTCTATCTCTTATGATTGAAAAATTTATCTTACTTTGTATACCTAAATATATCACCAAAATTTCAACTCGCTTACTTTTTGAGTTAGCCCGATGACGGGCGGACAGGTGGACATTCGAAAATTGTCTAATTAGTTGATTCTATGAACAGGTATTCAAAAATTTTGTTTGTTTGGTTAATATTTACTAGCGTTACAAACTTTAGCCTAAATTAAGAAGCTGGGAAACATTGGTATTTAAAATTATTATAATGTAATGGATCTTTAGAAGGATTAAACAAGTGTGTATACTCAGTTAATACACGCAATATATTTAATTCTAATAATCCATATTTTTAAATTAATTTTGATTTCATAAATTAATCTTTTAAAATTAGGTTTCATTTAGAAAGGTTCATCCAAAATATGTTATACATTAGATGTTTATACCAAACATTTTTTTTTTCTAAAATTTTTATTCAATCTAACTTGCAACTTGTAAAATAAGTAGATATCACTCAAAATAAAGTGCTTATATTAACCATTCTAAAGTTAACATTTATTAATCAACTATTTTGTTGTAGTCGTTCATACCTAACATTTAATTGATTAAAAATCATAATGAAATCATATTTTTAAAAGAATTTTTATCAATGTATGACTAAATTTAATATTTGAAACTGTAAAATGGACTTTACAATTGCCCTGCTGTTGATAAGCTGAAAAGCTTTATTACTATCTTATTGGGAACATATTCTTTAAATTATGTAGTTTAAGTTGTTATTCAATATGCGAAGACTAAGTTGTATTTAAACGGCTCTTTTTTATTATTTACCGGTCTCAGTAAAAACCGAAATCGTAAAAAATTAATTCTGAATCTATTTTGGCTTGAACACAATAATTTCGATAACAAAATTTAATTGAGTGTCAGACACAGAGCTTACAAATCGTGTTAATCTTAAAAATAATTCTCAATGTTTCCAAATTAATTCAAGAAGTCTAATGTATTGTCTAGTCTAGCAAGAACTATCTCAATAGGAGTTTGTTTACATACATTAGCTTGAATATAGAGGCATAAAGTTTTTGATAAACGCATATCAGAGGGATTTATAAGTCAACTACCCTTGCAATAAAAATGATATAATAATTTAGCTATACTTACGCAAAAATTTTTTGTAAATTTAAATCCATAATCCGTCGGTAGAAATTATTTGTGGTATTACAAATCGTAAAAATTTCAAATTCCTTGCAATTACATAAAATAGAAAGGGTTTTTGAAAAATTTACGTGTAGGTATTATTTTGAATATATACAGTAGCCAAAACCAAAAACATTAAACTACCTGTACAAGCAATCACTTAACTGAAACCCTTTCATTTTTTTTTGTTCAAATCACAATAATCTCAGAAATGTATTTACAATATTTTTATAATCAGGTGTTAAAATTTGTTTATTACTTCATTCTTTTATTTAAATCCTTTTTTTTTTTTGCACATACATTTGTATACAACAAAAACTACAATAATACATTTTATCTCATAACTAATCTGTACTAATCTGTATTAATACAAAAGAATTTTATTATTGGTTGCAAGATGTAATCAATTTAAAATCATAAATCAATTTTTATTTCTTGTTTTTAAAGATTAAATGATCATAACTTGTAAGCTTTAAATGCAAATTTATATATTTAAAAAAATTTATTGGCTGTCGATTTAAATTAATAGAAAAAATAATTATATATATTTTCTCAGTTAAATTTTTATGACGTATAAACGAAATTTTTTTGGTATCAAATCTGGCAAATTTGAGTGCTATTATTCAGGCTGATATGAAGCTTGAATTAGAGAACGGATTCCAAAAATCATAAGAAATGTTCTGACTTGTTTAGACAACAGTTTAACCTTACTTTATACTTTTCATTCATGTTAACACTGAAATTTAAAACGGAACGAAATGAGTTCTTCTTCTTGATCTTTATTTTATAACTGGACATCTTATCAATTTTTATACGTTTTATTTAAATACGAAAATATATAATTTATACTATTGCATATTTTTACTTTCCAAGAATTATATATATTTTCGAATAATATTACTTCAGAATATTTGAACAACTTCAGTAGGATATAAACTTAGAATATTATCTATCATTTTTCATTTCAGAATTAAAACTTATATCGAATAATAATCAGCATATTTAAATTCTATTTTGAATATTTCACTCTGTTTGCTTGACTATTATTATTATTCGGTGTCTCCATGATTTTTAAACATGATTGCAGACCCAATAATAAATTGTTATAAATACCATAAATAATATGATAATGCTATATTTTTTGATGAATCAAATAAATTTTTGTTCAAAACAAATAATAAATTATTTAATTATTATTAATATAAATTTCAAATAATTAGCAAATTCCAAATTATACATACAATAAAATTGTGTTGTTATTATGTTTATGATAAAATACATTAATTAATAATTTATGCTAATGAATGCATATTTTAATAAATTGTAGTAATTAAATAATTATTATATTATAATTACATGTGTTTTTTTTTTGTATTGTATTTAAAATATAATACATTTTTCGACAATTTATCATGTAAATAATTAATCATATTGTTGAATGTTCTTTTTAATATCTTTTTAATTTTTTTGTTAAATATCATTTTAATTAGATACATAAAAAAGAAAGTGCACTGAAAGAACAAATTCAGCACGAATATTCTATTCATGCAAAAAGTTTATTCTAGTCATTCTAAAAGCTTGTCGTTAAGAAATAAATTCACTTTTGATATTGAGTTTTCAATAATAGTATGCAAGGATCAATATCGTTTTAGTACGATTCTTTCCTCGGCTAGTCTATGCCAAAAAAATTGTATATAGCTACGAAAAGCACCGTTCAAGCTGTAGTATGTCAAATTCTCTACTGAATTTTTAAAGTTTGCAACTTTCTAACATTAACTAAAAGTAAAATTTTCTAACCGACTGTTTTACTCTTTATAAAATTATGTTTTGTAAAACCTACGGTTCTATACCATTAATAAAAAGTATTTTCTTTTTCAAAAAAATCTATTTTCGTCTATGAAAGTGTATTTCCAATTTTTATTTTCTTTCTTCTTACTTGAAATATACGTTTTGCAAACAACCTTAAAATGTTATATTTAAGTTTCAGGTGATCTAAGGACAAAAACTTACCGTACTCAAGTGATCCGTATTCATATTTTTTAGGTTATCTTTGACAATGGCTCTAATGATTTATTTCAAACAAAGTATATTCACAAGAAATTTTAAGTGTCATAACTTTTATTTGAAATATTCCTTTCGGAAAATGCATATAACTTCGTATTATAGACACATAAATTATTATACATAGAATATACTTAACAAAGCATATGTTAGTTTAGTGAGTTTAAGTTCGTGAATGAGCCAATTCGGTCCCAATGGACTCGCCTCCCTACTTTTCAACCCTAAACGATAGACGATGTTCGTTTTTTTGTTGGAGAGGAGATATCCCAAGTATCATGGTCAGGAAACCAGGATCTGATTTGCCTAAACGGAGAGAAGGATTCAAAACTATTTTTAGTGATTAAATTTCATCCAATTGAAAAATTTTTCGTAGCTGTGGATACACTCAAAAGTAAAAAAACAAATTTAAAAAAAAATGCCTTCAAAAAAATGAACTAAAAAATACTAAATATTCTGTACATAATTTCCTTGTGACCAATTATCTATTGAAGTCGGTGCCAATCTTATTCTTATTATCTAAAAAATTGATTGGTTTTAATTTAAAAATTATTTTTTACGTATTAGTTCTTTTATTGGAAAATTTTTATTTTCCACTAGTATTGTATAGATCATTTGATTAAACTTTGATATCTCTTTTGAAAAACATTAATTTGAAGCTTACTTTAATTTAATGACAACCTAGTGGAAAATATGTTAACTGCTTTGTTTTAGACAAATTTTTTATTTCAGTTATACACAAATTAGAAAATTTAACTGCATACCCATTGGCTTCTGGCACGGAAAATTCATACAACTTTGCTAAAATTTCATTATAATAACAACTCATTCACATTTAATTTAATAAAATTATAAAAAAGATTCTAGATCAAAACCATTTAATATAAAATTTGCATGCTCCTTATGGGAATTTGGAGAAATTAAAAACAACAATTTTTAGTAAGTATTTCTTGAACAGTATACAGAAAGCAGTATAAAGAAATTATGAAATGAAAGTCGTACGGGAAACACAATACCATTAAATACGTTTTATAAATACCATTAAAATTTTAACTACCAAGAAAAACTGCGTGTTTTTTTTTATGTTTCATAGCGAGTGATATCTCTTTTAGCGAACAGGAAATAAGATTGAATATAGTGCATACTGTGTACAATTCAATGGCTAACAAGAATGCTATTAAGATAACTAAGGTAATATTTCAACCATTAAATGTAACTTCCCAAATTTTTTTTTGGGTAAATAAACCAAATGGCAAATAAAATTGGGAGAAGAAATGAATTTAGAATGTCGACACACATCTGTATACATTATTACCCGCCTGAAGAAGGAATCTTCTTCATCAGCGTTGTAAACTACTTGCTTTGAAAACTACATACCTTTGAAAACTGAAATAAGAAGTGATACGTTAAGTTTACTACAACTAGTTTAATTCTGAAATGATACCTCTCAATGAAGCTATCAATTTCGGGATATTATTTCAGGCAACTATTATTGACTTAAACAATCAAAATCACAATTTCTTCTCAAATATGTAATTTTAATAATTGAATATGCAATAAGTCAATGATTATAAAATAATAACAGAGAACATCTATTGAGAAATAGAAATCAAAATAATGCTTAAAAAGTTATTCTAGCACCATATTTTGTGATAGTCTTGCCAATAAGGTATTTCAAAATGTCTCGAAAAATAAAAACATTCATAAATTTTGATTGCTAAACTTTGTATTAGTCCATTATATGAATAATAGGTAAAAACTAAATGTTTTGATACTTTTTATTACTTAATATTTTATATTTTGCAGTTGAAATTTCTGCAAAATTTAAAGTATTAATGGAATAAATACAGATAATTAATGAAAAGTATCAAACCATTTAGTCTGTCTTTTTTTACCTATAATCGATTCATAAATTTTTCAAAATTTTGTATGCATTCAAAACTACATATAAAAAAAAAACGTATTTAATTTTATCTAAAATTTTCAAAATATTTAGCTGTAGCGTTTTTGACGGATTTTTCGAAATCTATTGAAAAATATCTAAGCATCTGGTGCAGTGGTTTGTTATTAACAATTTAAGATTGTTATTATTTTTCGGTACGGATTCCCAAAACGGAATTATTACATGATGTTATGAAAAATACAAAACAATAAAAAAGATGCTAACATAAAGTATTGACAATGGACATTCTCTTTATTTATGAAGGAGGGATTTTCATGTTTTTATGGTGAAAGCGATTTGGAGAAATGTGCACAAAAACGCAATTTAATATTCTATCTTTCTTTTGTTTATGACTTTTACTATATTTTCTATTTCAGTTGGGAAAGTTTAATGTAGTTCTTTAATTCTTATTTGAATGTTAATTATTAAATTAGTGCATATGTATGATTAATTACTTCCGATATACTTTATTTAATTTTAATTGGATTTCCTTTTTATTTATACCATATGATTACTTTATAAAGGAAGAAAATGTGTATTTTATTATTTCTGGTTATTTAAACTTTTTATAAAAGAAATATTTTTCAATTAAAACCTTTTTTCTTTCCAATGAATATTTCACAAATTTTAAATTTAATTTAATAAAGTAATTGCCATAATTTCTACTAGCGAAGAAAAAACAAGTTTACAAAATATATAATTGCCAACTTTGTATCATCTTTTGTGTTTACGCTATCCATGTATAAGCTACCTGTTTCTTCCTTTTTTTGTGTTGCCTAAGTTATTACACTATGGGATTATTATGTTGATATTTATCCATAATTCTGGAGTATTTTCATAACTTCTTAAAGAATTGTCCAAATATTTACAATTTATTCGATATCTTATTTCTAGCTCTTCTAGCTTAGCAGCACATTTATCAATTCATTTTATGTATGTAGATATCATTTTTTATAGTTTTTTTTATCCTCTACAAAAAACGGCTGGATTATTTTTTCTATAAAATCGAGTCGAAAAATTCCGAACGTAGATACATACATACGTACAAACACAGGCATCTCTCTAAGCACGTTGGATTTTGGTTCTAGTGACCATGAAACCAATTCGACCTTATTTTAAGAACTTTTTATTGGAAAGTTAAAATTTTCAATTGGCTAAAATTGATCAACAAACTCTTAATTTTACGTCTTGATCTTATAAACTCGCCTTTGTATATGTTTTTGCTAAAAAGTAGTAAATTGAATTGTAAACTTTCTCACCTATATTGGTATGTGTGTGCTATCTTGAAATTAGTGCAACAGTATTTGAAACAGCCATTTCAAAAACCTCATTAATCACATTATTTAAATTTTTCAGACATCATTAGAATGTGTTTCATATACAAAGAAAAATGAATGGATTTAAAGGACTCTTTTATATTTAATTTAATATTTAATTTGTAAAAATTTGAAATATCGAATAAGCTTCACAGTTTCCTATTTATTGAGAATAGTAACGGAAAAAACCTAAAACATATAACTTATATTGTTCTTGATGTTGTTTTAGCAAGAAATAATATTTGTGGTATATAATTTAACCAAAACAATCTTATAAATCATATGATAATACCTTTATTACGTGAATTGTACTCAAAACTGATGTCGAAAGCACGAATGATTTTTTTGGAACTTTTTCCAATAAAATTCAGTTGACAAAACATGTTTTTTGAATAATTTGGCCATCATTTATTAAACTCCAAATCATCTTAGCTCTCTGAATGTGAATATAGAGCTGGACTCATTTTGTTTACGGTCACCGTGAATCGAAATGTTTTCATTCCTTTCTATGGTTACGAAATACTAGTTTATCAATCAAATGATATATAACTCTTTGAATGGTATATGATTTAACATAGGAAATTTATCAAAATTTATTCACAAATTTAAATGAATAATAATTTGTATTTGTAATTAAAAATAATTACTAATGCCATTTCTTTAATCAGACTTATAATTTTCAACCCAATAACATCAATTAAATCTTTTTTTGTAATTATTCAACAATTTTTGTTTGAAATTTCCTTTTTTTTTGGCTTCAGCTACTTCAGCCATATAGCCATTAACCAAAGGGGATTATTATTATTTTTATACAACAACAGTACACAGTACTGCTAGGTACCCATCCAAATACCGACTGTGGCTGATGCTGCTTAACTTTATTGATTGCTCAAGGTCTGTAATTACGTTACGTCAGTCCGGAGTCAAACACTTTACATGCAAACAATTGTACAAATAATTATATTTTCTAGAAAGTTATTAAAAATTTTAGACACTCGTAGCGTACCTAGCGATTAAGAAGCTCCTCCCACGTCCTATGTACGGTACATAGATTTAATAATCGATTTAAACAAAGTATAATTTGAAGAGGAAGGAATGTTTTGATTTATACCCAGAAAACGCATCTCACTTTCGTAAATCATTTTCAGCTAAAAGGCATGTTAGAAAAAAATGTGACTTAAAAGGTTTTTGAAATGACGGACCGATTTATTTATAAAATCTTCAAGGAATTTGTAATTATTATTTAATTAGTCGCATTTTTGCATTCGATCAAACATTCCAACTGGTTATTTTATAATTTTTTGATAGTTTCAATAAAATTTCATATTTGTTTTTGATATTTGTAAATAAATTAATGTACATACAATAATAAAGCAATACTTGAATAAAATAGTTCAGTAGCTGAGTTCTATTTTTCCCACACCTTTATTTTTTTATTTATCATTTTTTTACATTAAATTATTTGGAGAAAATCTTTTGGGGAATTTGGTGATTTATTTAAATACATTTAGTTATTTGGTGAAAAAATTAAACTTTAGTAGATAAATTTTTATTTTGATGATTGAGTCTATACGCAATCATCTTTTTGGTTTCGTTGAGCATGAAAGTTAATGAATTGCATATATGCTCTTTTCTTTGTATTTGTACCACCTCGAAATTTGTGTTTGTACCGAATGTCCTCGGAATAACTAGTTTTCGCTTTCGACAAGAATTCCTAATACACACTTTTTAGGGTTAAATTAAAAACAAAGGCTTTCAAAGACCTCTGCTATTAGACTGTAGGTATGTTCAAAATTTAAAAATTTGCAAACTCTCCTCCCATTTCGAGTTGAATTTTTAGAAAAATCTTTCTTTGGATTCGTATACGTTATAGCAGGAATCTTTGGTATCAATTTCCAACTCACCCGCTTGCCAAAGCTCATTGATTGGTATAGTAAATTTTGTGCCCCACTTTTCGAATTATCGAAAACCCCAATTCGATGAATTTTCAAAAACCCCGTAGTACTTATATAACTTGCGTTATATAAAACACACTATGCAACATTTCAATAAATACGACATTCAAATGCCAGTATTTTATTTATAATATTTAGGTAGTTTAGGTTGGATGAAAAACGGATTTTAACACATTTCATGTGAGAATTTGTAAAATATTCTTACTTAATTGGGGGCTTAACGTTTCAGAGGGTAATTTTTCCAATTTTTTCTTCATAAGAACTTTCCTAGAACTATTGTGCTTAGCAACACATTTAGAAATTCATTTTTATTTATATAGATATCGTTTTTATCCTCTACGAAAAACGGCTGGATTATTTTTTCTATATAATCGAGTCGAAAAATTCCGAACGTACACACATATATACGTACAGACACAGATATTTCTCTAAAAACGTTGGATTTTGGTTCTAGTGACCATGAAACCAATTCAGCCATATTATAAGAACTTTCTATTGGAAAGTTAAAAATTTCAATTGGCTAAAATTGATCGACAAACTCTTAATTTTGATTATATAAACTCGTCTTTGTATATGTTTTTGCTAAAAAGTAGTAAGCTGAATTAATTTGGTCATTCGTGCTATTTTTTTTTTTTTTACTTAATAAGAATAAACCAGGGCTTACGGTCTAAAATATTAGAATGGGTACACTATGAACACCCTTTTGTGTATGAAATTTACCTCATTCATGTTCATAGAATCATCTAATTGGCCAAATTCCCCATGTCCGTCCGCCCGTGAACAAGATTATTGAAGTCTGAATAGAATCAGCGAGTAGAAATTTTGGTGACGTAGTTTAGGTATAAAACGTCTGCTTTAATTGAATGAACAAAATCGGTCTATTGGATCCTATGGATCCATGACGATGCATGAACCTACTTTTGAACTATTGAAGAAACTAATAAACTGCATAACATATGTAGATTATTTTATGAATACTTATGGTTAAAAATAATTCAAGCGTTGATACTGAAACATGTATAGGTTATCTAAACATTTAACTCTCTTAGTTGTTATCATCACTTGTTTATAATAGTTTATATTGATTTAAGTATTTATAAAGAATCTCTAATGTTTAGAATGACACCTTATTAAACCAAAATTTTATGTACTTTTACAGCTGGTCTTTAATGTGATAGAAATACTCATTTGGCGTTATGTATTTAAATAATTTTAGTACATATAGTTTTAAACATTAAATAAGAATTTGAATGTGTATTATACATCATAATACACATATTTTTTAAACAATTTTTTTTGAATTTTATTAAAACTGTTCAGCAAATAAGCATTAATTAGCCTGCATAAACTTAAATAAATAAATATATAAATAAAAATATATATCCTAGTAATAGAATTACTCAAAAAATACTTATACAAATGAAATTTGGTATCCGAAAAAACATTTCTAAATATGAAATTTTGTGTATATTTTAAAAAAATTTTTCTTCCAGGAAAACTCTTCGACATACTATCCGTTTCTATGTGAAGATTGTGCAAACCAAATTTCACTACATTTTGATTAATTCATTAACCCTGTGAAATTATTTTGTAGTATGTATTTTCTTCCTTTCATTATTCGATTTGTTTTTGACCCACTAGCTCTCAGACTAAAATAAGTAAGTATTATCTTTTATATTATGTTTAATATTATAACTAAGAGATGTGATGAAGCAGAAGGTCAATGAACTTTAGTAATATAGGAAGCATAACCAGATATTTATCCATTAGGCCAACTTCCAATTCAAACTAACCAAGTTTGGTTTGCTTTTATTATATACTTCTGCCACTTATAGTATGTATATAAGAAGTATATATTTTATACTTATAGGAATATAATAAACTTACTATTCGTGGGAAATGTAATATATTCTCAAATTTTATCAAATGTTGATGTTTTAATAACATCATCGTAGGTTTCTTTACAAGATTAGTGTAAGAGTTTGGTTGAAATATATAAATATTATTTATGCTAATTAATTATTATACCAATTCTCATCAATTAAGTATAGCTAGCTAGGTACGAAGTGAATATGAAAACGGAGGCATAATTATAATTTTAATTAAAAAAATGGTACAAATTGATTTTTTTATAAGAATCTTTGCCATAAATAATAAGTATTATACTCATGTTAACAATGTGTAGGCTGAATTTTATTGAATTATGTTGAAAAAAAAAGTTATTTGTTTACGAAAATTTGAATTTGTTTTTATTGCAAAAATTTGAATTTGAATTAAAAATATCATTTCAAATATTTATATACTATTTTATACAATTATTTATAATTTTTATCAAATTTCTATTTACAATTTTTGTTAACCTCGTAGTGTGAAGTTCTTGAAATGGGTATGATTTTGTAAATCCAAATTTTGACATATCAATACGTTTCAAGGTTACTAGAATCCAAATCCAGCATTATTATAGAGATGTCTGTGTTTATGTACATGCGTATGTACGTATGACCATTCGTTATTATTTTGGTATGGATTATCTCGAAAAAATAATGTTGTCAATGTATAACTGTTTTCATTCGACGAGTAATTATTTAAAACTGAGTAACTTTTTAGCAAAATCGGTTCATCAGATTGTTGTTGGGGATAAAAAACTAACAAAAGATAAAAAAAACCTATATTCGTAAGAGTAAACAAATTAATGTTTTTTTTAAATGCTCCTCACTGGATCTATGAGTCACTTTTAGATAACTTGTTTTTTTTTTGTTAGAAAAATTTTACGGTAAAATAAAATTTCTTTAAAGAGTCTCTTTTTTATTAATCTCACTCTCTTCTAGATGTTCCGATAGTATATATAAAAACCTCACACATTAGGTTGCAAGTAATTCAAGTCTCTTTCAAAAAAAAAGAAGAAAAAAATCATACGCCCATTTAGTACGAACCAAACTACAATCTTTGTATTATGAATGTTATATAACGAGGATTAAACATCTAGAATTATTAATTTTTTTATAGCACACAACTATTTCAATTTATAATATTTAATTTATAATAAAATAATTCGTCTGCAAAGGTTTAATTAAAAACGTGCATTGATGAGGTGTCTGAAATCACTTGGAATCAAATTTGTATATGTAGTTCTGATTTGTGTTCGTTCATCGTTTTGTCTAAGCGTCCCATTGATAAATTGGATATACTAAATAACTAATGATGGAAATTGTTCCAGGCGGCTTTGTCAAAGAAAAAAGAATATAAGAAACTGAATCATTAAATTTAGTATTGGACTACATTTTATTATAACTTCAATTGAAGCATTTTTATTTCACGATCAGGGTTCTGAAGTTATATATTTTTTTTAAATCTGAAAATGTTTACAAGATGTGTTGTGTCAAAATTTACATGTAAAATATTCGACTTCAAGAAAGAGATGGAAAAAATCGTTGTGTACTTATAACATCTTTATTTGTAAATCAATTATAATTTAATTTTTGAGTTTTGCTATAACATGGATCTAGTTACAAATGTTCAGGTTAAATTTAAATTGAGACCCCGGACTGACGTAACGTAATGACAGGCTTAGACCCATTAATAAAGTTAAGCAACATCAGTCACAATCTGTATTTTCATGGGTGTAAATGGCTTTGTAAATGGCATCTACAAATTCTACATATATGTGTAATAAATAATTTCATTGAATCACAAATCAGTATAATTTACATGGTACATAAATTGATGTAAAGAATCAGTTTTTTTTTTGAAATCTGGTTAATTTTAGGTAATTCTAAGCATCTGAATAATATAATGTTCTAAGAGGCTTAAAACAGTTTTTTAATTTTATTTATATCTTAATTTAAATAGATACTAGTCTCTATGAATTTATTTGGTACTATAGTGCATGAACTTCTTTTCAAAAGTTGCTATGATTACGACATTCTACTTTAAATCGAAATTCTGTAGATGATTCATTATATTGAACATTTACATTTACATTCTCAAGATTAATCCTGATAATATTTCTTCCTTTGATATTATAATAAAAATACATGCAAATAATTGAAAAACAATTAAATTCTTCTATATCTCGCCCAAATATTTTATACGGTTAGGATTGTACTAAATAAATACTTTTTGCGGATATCTTGCCATCAACAGGAGAAATCTACCACTCACATATGCCTGTCATAGGTACGTTATACAGTGTAAGAATTATAAACGTGATATTTTCTCATACATTCATACATACGTATGATAAAACTCGACAATTTATAAGTAAGAATTAATACCTGAAGATTCAATTACTTTCAATAATTCCACATCTTACCATCGAAAACTGCAAGGATGTCAAAAGTTATTTATGAATATTAATGAATCACTCAATACCTATAAAAACCACGAACTGTATGCAGTGAAAAGTATAATTTAATGGAATGCAATTTCTGATCATACTTCCTACTAAATAATGTCAAATTGTTTCGCTTACTTAATTTTCTGATTGGCATCAATGCTATGTTTCAATAAAATTTGTTTTACGTATGTAGGTAGTTACTTTTAAAAATAATTATTTAAAATGAAACCTTAGACATTGATTAAGTAAGTACCTTATAAATTGCATTTTGAAAACTGCATGCCTTAAGGAATACGATATTGAGTTTGGGTTGGATTCGTCAGTGGAAAATATAAACAGAAGTGTCTTTAAACTCGTGTGAAATTTACATCTGACAAATTCAACAGTTTTATTATTAAAATTTTCATTAAAAAAAGAATAATTGAATAATTGAATGGATTATAAAAATTAATATAAATTTGATTCTACGAAATCTTAATCAATGATTACTGATAAACAACACACATGATTTAAATCACGTACACACAATTGTATTAAGAGAATTATATTTTAATTTATATTTAATTTACATGAATTAAATTTATGTATATTTTAGATTGAGCAGAGCTTAACTTTTTATAAAAATACTTATAATTAGTTACAACTAACAATCAAACTATTCATTAACGAGAAAATAATAAAAATATTATCTATGTAATAAGGAGAAGTCGGAAGTTTTTTACTAAATGGCAGTATTTTTTTAAACTGGCAATGTAAAAATATGCGATACTAGCGCCAAATGTCACATGCCATTATGTAATGGTGTGCAGCTGTTAATTCTTACTCCAGTGGAAAAAATTTATTTTGTTTGTTTTTGATAGAAATTTTACAGTGCACATGTAAAGATCTATCCTTCATAAAATTACAATTTATTTCATATGTATCAGTGATTGAATTTACTACAAATATCTGTGTTTATGTTGTCGCTTTTTTATGGTTATTCTTCAAAATTGATGGCGATTTTGAAACACTTTTTCAAATTTGATGGCGTAGTTTGTAATATGGGGATTGCTTATGTGTCAAAATATAAACAAGACTTAGGATAAAGACGTGATATTACTTATTACTTCATTCGATAATCATTATATCATCACTCGCTATTATATGTTACATGAAATCGACCTATTTTAGATAGCTTTTAACGCATACTCTATATATTAGGGGCTCAATTCAGCATACCTATGGTGCAATATATCTAACTTATTGTCTGAATCGTACTATTTGACTGGCTGTAGAAAATCGCATATTTTCTACAAAATAATTACTACTGTGCATAAAAGGCCACTGGTTATATTTAAGGGCATACCTACTTACCTACATTAATTAATTACATGTAATTCTGTACTTTTTTTTTTGAATTAAGATAATTCATAAAAATTGAAAAATGAAACAATACATACGACTTTCTCTTTGCAGGATAATATGATGAGGAAGTAGAAGTTCAATGATGTATTGAATCCAAAGTTATTGGTTGAACTGAAATTTTCTTATTTGAATTTCTCGTGAATCTGAATAACATTACCAACGTTACGACATAATAAAAACAGTTTCTAAAACGGTATCTCTCAACTTAAATATCACAAAATTTTGAATTAGATTTAAAAATTTCAAGTATTAAGAAAAGGTAAAAGTTGGAAAACGAGCTAAAAGCCTAAAAAGGTAGACTTAAGATGTTTTAGTTTAGAACATTTTTGACGACTGCTATAATTATTCTTTTTTTATTTTATTTCCTTATTTATTTTGAGAGGCAGAGAGCTCCTGCTTTTTACATGTATGTTATCTGAAGTGAACTATGTTATTATTTTACACCAAATCAATAAAATAAATTTTATTACAATGTATGATATTTGGTGTTAATATAGTTTGTTCGGATTAATGTTTAGAGAAAACAAACATCTTGAATATTAAATATTTATTTTTGAATTTATACCACAACAAGTTTTTTCTATTAAAATCCACATTCCAAATATATTGATTCTGTGGTAAATTATGTAAAATTGCAGCAATGATAAATTTCTTAAGATTATTATTCTGCAGAAACGTTGTAAAGTAAACACCTTATGTAAATGCGCTAAAATATTTTTCCAACAAACAGTAAAGTCCGCTTACTCAACCCGGACAACTTAATAATTAATTGCACCACATGTAGCAGAAATTTATAACATTTTCGTATTCTAAAAATTTTAATTAATTTTTTATTTGTTGATTTATTTTTCTGATTGTCGTGTTTCAATAAAATTTTTACAGGTAGGCAGTTACTTTTGAAAATAATTATTTAAAATGAAACCTAAAACATTTGATTTGTACCATGCATGGGCAAATGGTAACTTTCGTATCAATGCTAAAAACGATAAATTAAAAGAGAAAAATTTGCATTGTTAATATCTTTTAAACTATACATTTATGAGTAAAAATTCATTACAAATTTTTTTTTAATATTGACCAATTTACCAAATAAAACAATTAATATATCATCCACAAGCTTATAAAAATATTTGATTGCTCAAGTTTTATTTTGCAACCATAATAACGTTGGAAAACAATTTCATACTGCCCGCGAATAAAACTGTCCTTGCAAAATTGTTTTGTTAAAAATGTTTGCTCACTGAAAACTGCTATGTTTAAAGATGTCATATTTTTAAATTATCCCTTTGATCTAGAAGCTCGAAATTATGCTTGAGGTGAATTTATGATGTAATAATGTATTAATGACAATCTATTATCCTAAGAGGGATGAACAAGGGGTTAAAATTTTGATATATCGATCAATGTAGAAACTGCAATTAAAAATCAAAAAGCTTTAAGACTATAGAATCTTGTAATTACGTAGGCGAGGTCAATGAAAGTGTTTTTGAAATTCAACCTTTAAAGAGACGTAGAGGAGTTTTGAAATTTCAATCAAGGTAGTGTCTAAACTAAGTCAGAAACCTTGAAATTTGGGTCCACAAATCTACGGGCAAAATCTAATCGTTGATATAATATTTTAAAAGAATACGTTTTAATTTTGATGTTTCTTCACCAAAATTGCCGAACATTAAATCTTTTTGTCGAAAACATGTTTGTGTATATATTTGATTCTCCGTTATTCTGATTGTATTGACAGTTTTTGTCCTTACTTTTATCTGAGAAAACGAAATGGAAAATCAAATCATAATTTTACAGTATCATGGAAAGTACTTTAATATTTTATCATATTTGGAAAATGAACAATATTTTTTGTTATTTAATTGACAACAATACTTAAAATGGTATGGCAAATTTAAAACACACGACACCCAAAAGTTTATGAAACACATACTGGCGTATACACACACACATACATTATATAATACTAATGAACACATTCATTCATCTATTGCGGAAATGCAAGGCAAGAAGTCAATAATTTAAAATCTATTTTTAAATTAATAAAGAAAATTTCGCGTTTTGAATACAAATGAAAATTATATTTGATTGTTATACTCAAGTTTTACAACCAAAATTTTTATTACAATCATTATTACAACCAAAACATAAACAATAGTTCGTTGTAAACAATTTTGGTATGTTTACACCTTCTATAAATTTTAATAATTACTGATGATCATTAACGTAATTCATTGACAATAACAATGGGTTCCTTACCAATCACCATTTAAGTTTTAGAAACAATATAAGCCGATGTTTTTCTATGGAACTTGTGTAGGAGTTTCTCATTGTTTCATCTTTCTAATTGTTTGTCGAAAATATTCAATCAAAATACTTACGTACCTCCATTAATTTTAGTATTTAGAACAGTGTGGTTTAAACCACATTTTTGTAGTTTTAATATTCTATCATGTACATTATAGTCAGAGTCTGGGCAATGATTAAAGTTGCAATATTAAATCATACGTATTTTTATGTCAAATTAAGAAAATGTCTTTTACAATTTTAACGATTTGATGTTTTCTTTATATAATTTTAAAGTAGATTATGAGATCTCATAAATCTGCTTTACTGCCAAAAAATAACAATTAGAAATTTAAAAAAAAAAACAATGCTTGCAGTTAGTACAACCTTGAGTACCGTCAAAGATTTATCCCTTTTTAGCGTGACAAAATATTAACCGCTTCTTTTCATTTGCGGCATTAATATCTGAACCACGACTTTTTTAGTTACGCTATTATTGCTGCAATATTTTGAGTGTACTTGTTCTATATTTGTAGAATAATACATTTTGATCCAATTCAAAAATATTAAAAATCTCTTGATCAAACTTTATAAAAAGTTGATTTTTTATTTCACAACCATCATCAAAAAATTAATTGGCATGAATAAAAAAAATACATTATTCAAAATAATTTATAATGACAATATATTTTTGCGGCCATAGGATATGATAGAATAGATAGATTGTTAAGTGGGGATTGTGACTGTTGCAGGAAGAAGATACTAGTGTGACTATGTGAAACATCACTAGGGTATGTATATACAACAAACACAACACAGCATCTTCTTGTTGATAATAATAATAATGACGATGATGTGAGGAGGCTGATGGCCGACCTAGAGCGAGTCTGACCGCAGCGGTCACTGGGCGACTGCCCTACCAGGTTCACTAGGCTAAGGGTGACTGAACGCCACACTCACTCGCGTTACTACTTCTTACTGCTGTACGACGTCGTATTTTATTCTATCTGAGCTTATACATATTGTTGCTTATTATTAACTAATATGTATGTAGTCATCATCAACCGGCATTGGTGCACACTGGAGGAAGGAGATACTTCTTTTAAAACATGATGACAACGAATTAAACTTAAAATGAAGAACACATATTATTCAGCCTGAAATAAATTTTTTTTTTAATGTTTATATGAAATATTAATTGTTAAAGTCCGTAAGACGATAAGTCAAATTCAATAATTTTCTGGTTAGAAATATATAATTTATATCACTTCATTGCCCGAATACTATCACTGCCCATTTACATCACTTCCCTTTGCTGTGTAAACACATGTTTATATTGGACATATATGAAATATATAAAATTAATTGGTGTAATTTGAACCCTAAAAAACTACACTTTGAGTTCGTGAATGGGGAAAATCGGTCAATTGGGTCCAGTGGATCTATGACCCAACTTTTGAAACATAAAAGATAAATAATAAAAGTAAAATATTTGTTTTGTATTTGTTTTGTTTTATATATATATATATATATATATATATATATATATATATATATATATATATATATATATATATATATATATATATATATATATATATATATATATATATATATTTCTAGGACGCGGAGTCATGTACGAAGGCCATCCAGGGATTCACACACCAAATACCGGATGTATATATATAAATTTCGTGTCACGTGTGTCAAATACCGGGTGTCACAGTTAATATCGGCTGTCCACACACCAGCCTGTAATGCATATTATTATTATGTATTGTTTATAATTGTAGGTACTGCATTTTTAGGTTATTTTATAAATGCTGATGATTATAAACAGACATCCATTGATACTGAACTATCTAAAAATCAAGTATCTAAACAATTTACACTTTTATTTTCAATTGTTACACAACTATAATTATCAAGTGTATTCATTGCCAAATAATTGACAGGAACACATTTATATTTACTTCACTGTACAAATAAATCAAAATTAAAACCATCTCATGTGCATTGGATATTTGAAAGCCATTAAAAAAATTAACTATCCAATTTTTCCTAGTTTTCCAAATGTAAATGGGGGAAAAATTGAGGATTTCTATAAAGAACAAAATTTTTAATACCAAATTTATTTTATCTTTTTGTGAGTGCCAAAAAATATCTTTTTGTATGAAAATATGAAAGCCATTTCCTTTTGTAAGATGAATATTCATGTTTAAGATGAAAACCATTGTAAAATCCTCTAACAAGTCAGACATTTTTGTACAAAAAGCTAAAAATAACTAAGGTGAGGAACAAAAATATTAAGAAAAAAATGATTTCAAAGATAAAGCGAAAAATGCGTATGCGAGAGAGCAGTAGTGATCAGGACGTTGACTTGCTGCGAGTTTATAGGTTTTAATTCAGCCCGATTGGATTGTTAATTATAATTAACGGCTATGATTAATTGATCTGGAGTCCTTTGTCCTCCAGAATAGCTCATTGCAAAAACACTCCTACCAATTCCTGGTATTCAATCAATATTGCAGGTTTTGATAGACTCTAAAAGCTTTCTAAAATAATTTTTGAAATTATACATAATATTAAATTATATTATACATAATTATAAATTATACACGTTATGGGATTGGAAAACATACTTCCTCAAGAATCATTACAACTTTTATTTAAAAAACATTTCTGAAGGCAAATATAATAGGAAATAACTTATATACTTCATACAAAAATAAACCATTATGTTAGTATTGTAATTTGTAATTCTCATCGGGGAATTTAAATTTAAATAGAATTCCTTGAATAATATGTATATACACTTCAGAGTTTCTAAGAATTTTTTATCTCACAAAACTTTCAATATACTCTCGTGACACAGTTTTTTGATTCATTTAATGGAAAAAAATGTAGGTATTTAGAAGCGTGAATGTAATCAAACAATTGTTCATATTCATTAATTTATGACAAAGGCAACAGTTATTTTGTAGAATTATAATAAGAAATATGCAATTTATTTAGGAAATTTTTTGCAAATGAGTCTCACCTACATCATTCAAGAAAAAAATTGGTATAAACAACTTTCATATTAAACGAATACTTATGTTTGCTCATAAGTCTCATATTTTTGTGAAACGATTATCGCGAAAAACGAATGCAATAAATCTGAATTTTTACTTTGTATAGGTAGTTAGTTATTCATACAGAATTCTGATTGTGTGCAAAATCGGTCAGTATGATCTTATTGATCCATTATCCGACTATAAGCGATAAGATACTATAAGAGAAAAATGAAAAGTTGAAATGAAAAATGTTTATCATTACATAACATGTATTGTAAATAATGTAATAATAGTTATAGTACACTATCTATTTAAGTTAGGAAGAAGCGTTTTTACAATCGATATGAAATTATCAACATTTAAAAATCTAATGCGGTTATTTGCAATCGATGTAAAATGGAATGATTTGATATGGGAAAATACAAAATTTAAGTTTTCGTTCAATCAATAAAGGTGCTGTTTCTAGTTATCTAGTGCGTAAGGTCTACCAGTTCACAAGACCACTAGTAGATTAATTAAGCCGTGACAATATTAAAATTTTGTTGATTATTAGAGATAAAAATAGATATTGAATGAGGTAGAATGAGATTATTTTCTTATAAGTTGGCGCTAATTTGTAGAGTTACCTTCCATTTCCGTTTCTATAGTTTTTAAGGTATCTTTTTTGCTGTCATCAAACCTGTCATTCAATGAGTACTAGTATTTACCAGTATAAATAATTCATTTTTAATTTGAGTCAGTTTTTGAGACTTTTCTATTGTATTGTAATATACAAGTACAATGCCCGGTTTTGAGATTATCTTGTCACATAAATTTTGTTGTCTTTTACTATGCATTCGTTTTGAATGTATCAAAATTTAAATTTTTAATCTTGAAAGAGGGAAGAAAATGAAAAAAATTTCGTTTTTCAAAAAAAAAAAAAAAACAAAACAAAACAAAACACAAGAAATATTTATTTATTATCTTATGCATTCTATAAAAAAAATAGACATCGAAAATACGGTAATGAAGCAAATAATACAAAGTTTTGAAATGAAACAATTAATTTTCAAACAAACATTTGGTTTTAAAACATATGTTTGTTTGTCTTTGATCATATGTTCATCTTTTATTCCTTACGTTTTTAAAGCATATTTAAAACGATTATATTATTAAATATGCTTTAAAAACGTTTTGATTATATACAATCAAACAGCGATTGATAAATATTTATTCTTTCAGATCGAAAAATGACAAAATATAGAAACTAAAATGATTTGTAAATTGTTAAATTGGTTGAAGAAAATTTTAAAATTCAGTTATTACACTTATTGTGTTAATCTATGTCATACATTTTTAATACACCAATTAATTTTAAAATAAAATATTTATAAGAAAATTTAAAAAGTAAAATACATCTTAAAAAGTATTTAACTATACATCAGAGTATTTATATTTATTTAATTGTGTATATTTATTTTCACTATATTCTATGTGATTGTACCACAATTACGAAAATTTTAATTCTCAAATTTTCCAGAGTAAAATTTTATCCATTTCTTTCTCAGCGATGCAAAGCAGAGACCGGACTCCAGGTCACACAGCAAGCTGAGTAATAGCATAAATAAATAAATAAATAATACTTTTAAATATTATGAAATATTTAAACTGCGTAGTTGTTAGGAAATTGATGATTACTTAACTTATACAAATAGCAAAGAATGGCTAATAAAAATACAAACTAGTTTTTTTTTTCTTAAAATTTTTACGATAAACAAACTATATGAACATCAAAATTAACTTTTTTCAAATTTAAATATCCGATTTACAACTTCACAAAATATTTATATATACCTATATACACATTAAATACACAAACAAATTTGTGTGCAAGAAAACCACACCTTCATTCATATAATGAACAAAGAGCGAAACGTTGAATATTTCTTTTGCCATCCTCTCCAAGAAGTTCAAGTAAAAACTTCTTATGAATAAAATGCCGACTATAGTTAAAACCAAATAATATGAACCTTACTTCGTTGTATCTTCTGAATCAGTTATCTTAGCCAACATATAAACAAAGGTATAATAAATTTTTTAATTAAAAAAATTTAATCAACTCAACTTAGATATGAGAAACGGTCCCCAAAATTTTAATGTTGATTATCTATAGATAAAAATACCTTGGATTTTTAACTCAAAATCAGTGTTAACTTAATAATTATATGTGTTTTAATACTGAGGTAATTAATTTAACATAAATAAATATTCAATGACTACAAGGAAAGGTTGCTCCATTTATATAAAATTTAATGATTGTTATTTTTAATTACTCAAATAAATTTTATCGTTAGATATTTTTTTTATGTAGCAAACTTATTGTGTATAAAAAGTAAGGCTAGCTAAACATTTATATAATTATAATACCGTCTTAGGATGGTCGCAAACGATAAGATTTTAAATCTGATGGTCAATGCACATCATCAGATATTCCTAATTAATTACTTTTTTTTACTAACTATTTCAGATAACATCGTAAGAAATTCTGATGATACTTCAGACAGCATCGTTTATATGAGCACATGATAAGATTTTCTGACCAGAAAATCCGATGTCTTAAGTGCTTCTTCTTTATTATAATTTAATTTTCCAAAGTTTAGAAATCATTAAATTTGCCACATTTAGCTATACTGAAACCACTAATAGGGAGACAGGATCATCGATGAACAAACGAGCGTATGGTCCACAATTGACTTTCAATCTTTCTTTATCTTTGAATTTTCATTTCTTCAGTTTTTATTGGATTACTTAATGGGCTATTACTTGAATTTCATATCTGAGGTTTAATGTATTTGAAATGTTCTCTGTGTCAGATAGACTAAAATTTAAATTTACCAAATATACCTTCACATATTGTTGAGTTCTCCACACTATACTCACTATGAAATTGTGGTACGTGAGTGCATGGATTCGAACCAGCTGACGACGTGAGATTTACCATTGGTGTCATCGAACTTCTTATTATAATATATACAAAACAGATAAATAATATCAGATGGGCCAAAAACTCTGCAAGTTTGGTGTATCATAGCGTAGTGTTTGTATATATTTTTAAACTTTTATTGTGCACAGAATATCCAAGCAGCACATGAACATTATTATTATGTGGTTTTTATAATATTTTATGTGTTGTAAATGCAAAACTAAATAATTTATGAAATAATTCATTGGAGAACCTTTATGACGTAAGAGTTTTCAGACCCATTTTCAACCAAAGTATTTTGTTTTGATTCAAAATACACTAAATCAGGGTATTAAAACAAACGTCATCATTTTTTTAATAAAAAACTGTTTCTAAAGCACCTTTTAAAGAATACTAATGAAATTTGTTATGTATTCAGAAACAAAGTCGTTAATAAGCATAAAAAAGCCTTCAATTTCATTTTCGAAAACAATTCAATTTCTAATTCATTTTGAAATACATACTGGATAAATAATACCCGTAAGGTAAATAATGCATTTTAGTGAAGACAGTACCTATTTTGTCAATAGTCGTTTGTAAAAGTTATATTCAGTGTTTATTTTTAAATTTAATTATTTCATTTTTAATGCATTTCTATTCAACATTTTAATATTCAGGAAAAAGGACTTCTTTACGTTCCAGTGGCATATATAGTTAAATATTGTCAAAATAAAATTAAAAAAAATGTTGTTTAATAAATTTTCAAATAAATATCGAAGCTTAAAATGAATTTATTAATTGATTTACTATTTTGTTAAAGTTCAGATCGAATAAAAAAACATTGTTATGAAATAATAATTTATCCGGCTATTTTGTTGTGGTAAATTAGTACTGAAATGCCATGTCGTATTACTATTAGACTATATGCTCCTTATAACTACTGATAGACGGATAGAATAAATCTATTAATAATAAAAAGTTTTAAATTTGAATCAGATATTAATAGGTTTGTTAAACTTTTAATAAAGCACAAACAATACCGTTACATCTTTTTTTATTGTATTCAATTTTTCAAGTACTAAAACAAAACCCTGATTAAATTTCGTACAAAACTGTATGTTATAAAAATAAATAGAGTGAAACCGATATATTATTTATTATATAAAAAAAAAAAAACTATACGTAGAGAACTGGTGAAACCGGATACTTACACAGAACAGATATACGATTTGTTGTATCATATCGGTCAAGCAGAAATTTATAAACTGCATTATTATTACGTGTATTGAAACAACGGTATAGTAATAAAGGTAAAATGATGTGACGACCATCCAAACAGGATATGATTCAGGACTAGAGTATCCAGTTTAATGATATTATAAATGTAACGGTAAATTATTTTTGTTTATAGCATACGAAAATCAATATTTAGTACCCAAAATATAAACACGGAAAAGAAAACAACAAAAAATATTTAAAACGTAAGGTAATGATTCAACGAGTAACGTCTTTGTCGCACAACAGATAATAATCGTTTTATGCATTTTTAAGAATTAAATATTAAAGATCTTTAAGTGTATTCTAGAGCGGATAATAAATGAAATGTTTTCATAATATTGTCGGGGTTAAGGTTGTAGCGAAAATTTTATTTCTAGGACTCGAACTACTTAAGAAATGAATCCATGATATGGATCATACAGCTTTATCGCACAGAGCTTGACCTTAAGTTAAAATTCTTTTCGTGAACTGTTTATTTAATAATATTCCGTGTGAATGGAGTTCATTCTCCATTCCTGTGGTGCTTGCTAGTGAACAGCGTACTAATCATTATTATAGGGAAATTTGTTCAAGGGTATGGTGATGATATATATATATATATATATATATATATATATATATATATATATATATATATATATATATATATATATATATATATATATATATATATATATAATTGGAATCTCGTAATCGGCTCCAACGATTTTCATGAAATTCAGTATATAGGGGGTTTCGGGGGCGATAAATCGATCTAGCTAGGAATCATTTCTAGTAAATGTCATTTTATTCGTGTTTTATCGATAATTTTTTATAATGTAATGATATATTTGTTTAATATTTATAGTCATATAGTCATTGGAGTGGCTAATTGTTAGCGTGCGAGGCTTTTATACAGACATCCCGCGTTCGAATCTCGGCTCGAGTAAAATACCGACGAGTAAAATTAAATTATTTTTACATTTTAAACCCAACCCAACTAAACAAAACAACACAATAAAGTGTATAATATTTTTCAAATAAGATTTTGTTATTATAATTGTATAATTTTTTATAATGTAATGATATATTTGTTTAATATTTAAAGTCATTGGAGTGGCTAAGTGTTAGCGTCTTCCGCCTCGACGTAATATAATTTCCAAAAAACACAATTTATAAAAAAAAAAAATACCGAGCAGTACTATGTATATAAATCAGAGACAGGGGCGATGTTAATATGTGATACTACGATGTAATGAAATAAGCGTTCTCTTACGTGGAGCGTTGGAGCATGATGAGCTCTTTGTCAGGCCAGAAAATTGCGTGGAAGTGCTTGTGTGCCCACTTGGGGAAATAACACAAGTCTCCAATATTTGTGTTTACCGCTTTGATCACAAATTTGCAGTCGCTCTCCTTTGCTGAGAAAAATTGTGATCAGAATTTATCTATTTTGTAACTCTTGTACGCGACGAATTTTACTCCAATTCTTCGCTTTATTGAGAGGTGCCTATATCTGTAATATTACGAGTTGTTTGGATATGTACATTAGTATTTTTCGTACTCTTAAAGCTTCAAGATTCCAATCGATGATTGTTCTTGCATCAATTGTACCTATAGAAATCTTAATTCTAATGTGTTAGATATAGAATGTTTAGATCAAAGAAACTAATTCTTAACGTAAGTCTGTTGTTATTACGCGGCATGTTCAAAAAACCGTATACCAAGAAATGAATTAAATTTTCATGGTAAAATAAGTCACTGGTAACTTCGCAATGAGTTGGATGTATTATATTATGGACAATGCTGATGAAGTGATCAGTTTTAGCAGCTAAACACATTGAATTAGTAGATTTCTTATGCATAATTACCTCTATTAGCTTTCAAATAAAAACTGTCAAACTTCAAACAAAACTGTCTTGAAATCATTCGTCGTTCAACATGTAGATGTGAGAAGGTATTTAGATGTGTCAATAAACGCATGGCCATATTTCTATGCAAGCAAAACTATCTTGTTTTTATTGGAATTTCTGTGCCACAAAATGAAGAAATGTGTATAAGCAGAATACCTTAAAAATTGCACATAAAATTCAAAACAATATAATTCGTTCGTTGGTTTCTTATTCACATAAAGAGTTTCACAAAGCTGGATAAAGAATTGTTTTAAATAATATTACATTATTACAATGTAAAGTTTTGTATAACAAATGGAATGAATTTATATGCGAATATCAGAATAATGGATTTAAGTTTGATTATCATGTAGTACAATGTTTTCAAAATAAAGTAAATTGAAAATGTCAATTTTTCGTATAATCACTCATAAATTTCAAAAATATATTGATGTTTAGCTAGAACACATCCTCGAAGTCATATATAACAGTTTTGAATCTAAATACAATACATTTTGCCAAGGTAGCTTCTTCCCGAATTGTTTTAAGCGAAATTAAAGTGATGTTTTTAGAACTAAGACAACGATATATCGTATTACGTAGCTCTCATGGAATATGGAATGTCTGAATAGTTAGGGACGCCTAGGGCTACTATTATGAAGGAATAAGATCTGTGTGTGGCTTTCGTCATATTAATATTTCTCAAAGAATATTTCATAGCCATTTCAATGTGTATCAAGCAAATAAAAACAATTATACAATAATTCAAAACAGATTTTGACCTTGTATACCATTAGTTGAAATTCTGAACTTATTCTGAACATAATCTGAATCAAATGAAGATAGCTACCCTAGACTAATACCCTAGAAATCAATTTATTTTGGTCTATTTAAAAAATAGTCCTTAAAATAAAAAATAAAAAAAACATTTATAATAAGCATTTCTATAATTCCGATCTCATCATAAAAGAACTAGCGACGAAAGGTTAAAGCTGGCCCGGTGTACTGAATTCAAGATAAAAATAAAATTCGACTTAGTGATATTATTGTATAATATAAAATAATAACAAACGCTTTGTACATTATATTATAATGCAATAATAATAATAATAATTGTGAGAACACGGATCTTTGTGTGTAAGACTCCTCTTGTACGGTATCTTTGCCATCCGTATTATAAAATAAAAAAGACCACATATTTTTATCAAAAACTAGGTCAAGTCAATGAACAACATATTTTTGTATTTTATATTCGTAAACTGCACACGCATTTTTATTTTGGTTTTTTTTTTTTTTGAATATGTTTTTTCCCCAGAGGAGCTCTTGGTAGTGAAAATAATTATTACTTAGCCTAATTGTATACAGAAGATATCACAATTGCGTTTCAGCATTTTAATGAATTTTTGCAGCTTCGCCGAAAAACACACAGTTATCGATAAAACCTATGTGTTTCAATAAAATAAAAACTGTTTATCTAGAATACCTCTTCAAATTTTGCCTACCCTATTTTGTAACTGTCTTTCTTTTCAAAGTGTATTTATTTGTTATTTCGATTTTTGCTTTGTGATAAATATTGATTTTCTGAATAATCGATTTTAACAAAATTATTCGAATATACATCAGTCACATAAAATGTACAAAAAATTTCATTAATATCGGATGATTGGTACACAAGATATTGGGATGTTAGTGTAAAAGTAGCGTGCAATATCGAGCGCTGTGTCTTTTGAACGCTAACTGATAGGTGTAATTCAAATGTTATTTCCCGAAAATCTTCATTATTGTTTACCTAAAATTTGTAACTATACCTGCGGTAATTTTGGGCTTTTGCGCGTTTGCTCGAATGTTTTTTCTTATAACACAATGACACAATACTTTCGAAATTGGTTGATAAAGCTAAAAAGTTTGTTAATAATCATTATATATTTTATTAATTTAGATAATCATGGTCAGAAATATTATTTTAACTTTTATCAGTACGTTCATAAACTAAAAATTTATATTAATCAGTTCTGTATAAGTTTCCACAAAACAAGATGTGTAGAAAGAAACCGACCAAATGGATGGCGAACTCGCGTACCGGTTTCATACCATTATCTATAACCCCTCACGCCTTAAATATTTTTTATTTTATTCTGTTTTTTAGTATTTGGTGTTATAGCGGCAATAGAAATACATTATCTGTGAAAATTTCAATTACCTTACTATCACGTTTCATGAGATACAGCCTGTTGACAGACGGATAGATAGACAGACAGCCAAGTCTTAGTAATAGTAATCGTATATACCCTTTGGGTACAGAACCCTATAAACGTCTAAATAGAGAATATATAATCTCATATTTGCAGCTTACCTATATATTAATAAAACATGTTTACAGCTTCAAGTATTATTTTATTATTTTTTCAACGATGGATTCCTGACAAAAACCATTTTGATAAAGCCTACGTTCACTTCCTTAGTAATGTAGAAACAATTTTGCATTGTATTAAAATTATGGATAATCAATACATAAAATATGTACAAAGATACTATGAAAATCAATGGTAAAATATATTTTTGATTTTGAGGCAATCTCTAAGCCAGTAAAAAACTCCTAACATAATCAGCTGTTGTTTTCTTATAAGACAATTTATTTATTTATTTTTTTGTCATATTAATATTTTAACTTCTAGTCTATTAATGATAAAGGATAATTGAAAAATATGAATGGGAAAATTATTTCCATTAAGATATGAAATCGAAATTAAATCGATATACTGAAAAAATTTATGAACTTTTAACACTAAGAAATTATTAATAATTTTAATTAATAAAAAAGTTATAGACATATAATCATTGATCTCACAATATATGACTATAGATTAATTAAATTTACAAAAATTAGTTAGATAATTCTTGTATATTTCCAGAGTTTGTATTTGCTTGTAACCTTGTATTTTAGTTTATATAAGCTTATAGCCTTGAAAAAAACCTTCTAAATGGTTTTTTGTTGAACATGATAGCTAAAATATTTAACGAGTTTTGATAAAAATACCCAATCAAAATTTTTACAGTTAGCAAAACGCGCATTTCACAACACTGATGAATGATGCCTTCAGCTTTTTACTCTCGAATAAATCAAAATGTATTGACTTCAAGTCTGTATAGCACAAAAATCGCTTAGAATTAGTCAATCTATCCATTTGCAATTTGCAATCTATCCATTTCCAAAATCATATTCGAGAAAGTGTGGCGTCCACCACCAACGGTAAACAATTTAAACAACAGCCTTGGTGCTAATCAAGTTTGGTGCTAATCGGTGTTGTTGGACAGAATTTCTAGGTAAGGCCGTTTTTTTCGTGCATAAACTGGTCTAAAAATGCAAATTGAAAAACCAGGAAAAGTAAATTGAAAAACTATAAAAATAATAATCAGTCCTTTATATGGCAACTGAGAATAGATAAATCAAAATTAAACTGTCGACCTTATGAGAAACAGTATTGTGTAGAGTTGGCAAAAAAAATACGTCGAAGAATTTAGTGTAGTTTAAGCTGTTGCATATAGAAGTCATGCCAAGGGAAAGCCGTAGTGTTTCTTTAATTTACAATTTTTATCTTAATTTTGATTAATATTTCCTAGAAAGTTGAAATTATCCGGCGAAGCGGAGAAGAGAATGCTTCTTCTTTAAATAAATTGAAATTAAATGAGATATCATTGGTAAGCACATATTTTGAGAAAAATTTTAGCGATTAGGCCAATTATTTATATTAGATATTTGAATTATTTCGAGAATCGTTTTTATGAAAAAAAAATTGTATCAAGAAATGAGTTTTCGATTTTTCAAATGTGCTGAAAATACAACCAATAGTGACTTTCTTTTTGGCCTCCTTGACTTCACTTTCAGTTGAAAGCATTTGGAAATAGATAAAGAAGCCTGGATGATAAATAATTAATATAATATATTAACAAATTAAATTTATAAAAATTGGATTTTGAACGCCAATTGATATTTAGAATCACTCCTGAAAATTAGAAAATATCGTAAAGACATCATAAGCAGGCTATACTAATGAGCTACGGCTCAAACGCAATATAATCAATGGTGAATAATTTTTGTTATAATATGTATAAATTTTATCTATTGTTGTCTCTTATAACAAAAGTTTATTATTGTTAATGATATCATTTATTTAATTTATTTTATTGTTATTTTCATCTCTATTAACTTTATTATTGTTATCATTTCTGTTAATTTCTAAATTTGTTTTCCCGAGATGAAATAAATGAAAACAATTAAAAGTATTTATTTTAATATAATTATCGATTTTTAGGGAAAAAAACCTAATTATGAAAAAAAAAATTGTTAAACTGTAAATTATTCAATATAACATCTATTTTTAGTAGGCAACAAATTATCAATATCTACGCAATTAAGGACTTCAAAATTTATTGTCCAATGTCGTCCATCCTTTTGAATCAACGAATGTCCGACAACATTTACATCACCAGTAAATGTAAACTACTTATAAAATTGGATGAGCCGATGATCGTTATTCAAAAGATAGGTTGGAATAGTTTATACGATTCACAAAAATTATATTTTATGGTTTCCGATAAAATAACATCAATGTTGTATCATTAAATAAATAAAACTGCGCATGTATCAATCATAAACATGGTGTGTCTTATTATATAACATTGATATGAAAAATTCTTTTTATTGAAATTTTAACGCGAATTTTTTATTTGTGGGCTGAAAAAAAGGCATTCAAAAAATTACATAAAATGTTTAGATTATAAACATTTATCATTTGACGCCAAGGATATCGTAAACTTAACAATTTATTAGTTGGCGCTAACCAAGCAAGGTAATTTTTCAATAATTATTTTTTAATTTTTCGGAATGTGGTTTTGTTATTGAAAATTTTTTATCAGTTTCTTTTACTTCTTTCTATTTATTTATTCTTACTTCTTATCATTTATCTGTATAATTAAATCATTTCAGTTTAGTGATGGACATGCCTACGTTATATAGAGGTAATAAAATAATCAAATACACTTGTACTGCATAATGTAATTTTATGTTTTGATTATAATTAGCTTTACCTATTGTTTATTTACATTCGATTAGTAAAGTAAATTTTATTTATTTTTCTGTAGTAATTTATTTAAAATTTTATACTTATGTATACAAACCAAATGGTAATGGTATTGACTATTGATATTGGAGTGGTAAGGTAAGGTAAGGTAAGGTGTTGTTGTATTATATTGTTATTTAAATTACCTTTTGTAATATGCACGTGCTTAGTTATTTTAAAAAGTTACTAATTAATAACAATATTGTATATACATACAGTGCTGCACCGATTTAAAATACACACAAAAATTGTATACACACATTGTACTTACTTGTATGTTTATTTTTATAATAATATGCAATACGAATATTTAGTATTTATGTACTAAAAATATTATAAGCACCCTTTATTGTCATGCATAAATTTTCTAACGGGTATGTTGCAACATTTTAGTCGAATGTTTATTTAACAAAAAGCTTTAACAAAATTCAACATATACCATTCATTAGTATAGCAAAATCCCACAATTTGCTTATTTTTTCAGAAGTAAATTGGGTGTGAAAAGGTAGTGTTAGTTTGTACTTTCAGTACTATAGAGGATGCCGGGGCAAAGCGCATAAGCAAAGGCAAAATTAAAACTAAACACAGAAATAATCAACTTTGGAACATCGTTTATCGCTTGTGTATGGCACTTATATCTTTGGAAATATAATATCACAATCAATAAATTATATCATCAGTTTCATATTTACCAAAATTTCATCGAGGAATCTCTTTTCGCTTTCGAGTTTTGTTTATGACTCACAGACGATCGAATGGACAAACAGAAATGATCTAATTAGTTGATTCTATGCAGTCAATATTCGCTCACGTTATAATTTTTCGACGAAAACTAATATATTGAACTATATTCTCTATATATCGAGAGTAATAAGGTGCCACGAAAATCGTAAGGATAAAGCGGATAACTGATCCGTATTGCCCTGTTCGCTTCGCCCAAAACGCGTGTTTGTAAACATAACCATTTTTTCTAAGAATTGTTCACCGGCTCAACATAATATCCTTAACATAAATTATATTAGAAAACAATTCTAATCTATAAAACTAAACTTACAGTAAAAGCTGATGAAATGAGTACAATCCTGATTGAAAATCACAATTAATCCACTCAATGAATATCTTATGTTGTTTTGATTAAATTGTCTTGGCATCCTTAGACATGTGTCTAGTCTACGTGGCTGCAAATGGTAACATGATCAGTTATAATTTTCTGTTTTGAAAATAAATATTAATTTTTCGGATACGTGTTTGTGCTTATAAGGAAGTGAAGCTGCGTGTACAAGCTAGTAATATAATCAAAATGTATATTTTACCTATCTTGCAAACTATTTCTTTTTATAGCCACTTGATCAAATCAAAATTTAATCTTACTTCTCGTAGTGCCCGGTTAATTCGATAAGTTGAATCCTAGGTTGGTTTCATGGTTAAGAATATTTTTAGTATTTATGTACATCTAAAATGAATGAGTTCAAAGTAAATGAATATTTTAATGACATAGGAAGCCTGCATATATGTTTATTTAAATTTTGTGCTTATAAATATTTTCAAAATTTTCCTCGCTGATAATGATATTACATCTGATATTAAAATGAATGTGTTCAAACGTGAATTTTTGATCATTTTTTTAAAAATAATTTTTATGGCAAATGCATAGCGAGATTATTTAGTCACGTACTGTAAAACTTTTGATAGTAAGTTGGACCATTATGTCAGGCTTTAATTACTTTACAAAGTAAGTTGATTTAAAATATAATTTTAATAAGCTTTTTCTTAAATTTTAATTCAATTTTGACTTGAAAAGTCATTAACTCTATAAGCTTGGAATTAAGTTACGAATCAAGAAACTAATTTCTGAGAAAGGATTTTAAAAAAATTTTAAAAGAATTTTAAAGTACTGTTTGCTCTACAGACAAATGAACAAACATACGAAAATGGAAAAATTAAAAGATTTCATGAATGGTTTTCACCCATAGATAGCTAAGCGTCTTCGATATCTTTTAACTTTACTAACTTGTGACCAAATTTAGTATACCGTCTTACATTTCATGTTGGGCTAATCAATTGAGTTTAGTAAACACATTGTAAGACGTAAGTATTTTATGGTGGCTTCTGCACTTCAAGATTTCAAAAATTATTTTTACAGTTAGAAAAAGAATAAATATTTTCACTTTTTAATCAATTTTATTAACCTTAGTTTAGGAAGATTTGAATTTTAACCTTAAGTTTCATTTACTTTCATTGTATTTTAAAAATAATTGGTAAGTTAACTACAATTTTTCAAATAAATTATAAAAATAATTATCAAATATAAAATAAACATTTTTTGAACCGCCAATCATAAAAAATCTGTTGAAGACCGCCGCATGTGGTTCGCATTTCTTCGCCCCAGTGCTTGGTGAGTCTACCGCTGTACCTGTTTCATTGGGGTCAATTATATCAATTTCCGAATCCAAATGTATGTATCTGTGCGGATACCCCATCTCTATTTACGTATAAAGGGGGCCGATACATTATCAACCAGTTGGGTTATTTCTGCAATCCATCCTAAGGTTTTGCGGTCGCCCCTAGTCACTCGTAGCATATAATTCTATTATCGGCGGTTCTTATCTTGTGCACTTCTTGGAGAGCCGCCAACTTTCACGACCATCCGATATAACGGGAAGAACCATAGATTCCAAAAGTTTTTTTTTTTTTTTTTTTTAATTTCAGATTGACGTTAGATTTGAAAAAACTATTGTGTTGCATAATGATGGTCTCCAATCAAGGTTGATCCTTCTGCTTATTTCTCAATTATGATCTCCAGAGCTGATTTATTATACCAAGTATACAAAATGGTTCAATTTTTCCTGTCGACAACTTCAAATTACCTGCTGTGTCGACAAAAATAATTTATATATTTTTGATATTGAAGCAGATGTCTGTTTTCTTTATTCCCATTACCAGATGGGTAATCATGGATTATCCATTTAATAACAGCTGTGTTATCTTTAAAGCATATCAACAACAAGTTTACAACCATTTGTGGTAACTGGAGTTAAGAATCGAAGTTGCACCTAAAGAAAAACAACAATTTTTTATTGAGGTATTATGTGAATGCATGTGCCAAGTTTGAATTTCACGTTGAAAATATCTCTTAGCATACAAAATTTGATGGTTGATGAAGAGAAATAAATAATATTCTCGTTTCACTCCAGGAAAGTATTCATTTTTCCTTAATTAAAAACTTAACATATGCTTGTAGTGAAGAAAAGAAGATATTGCTAATTGATGAAACACTTAATTAGAAAATAATTATATAAATGTATTCAGTATACCATTTACTTGATTTGAATTTATAAAAGTGTTAAATTCGCTTTTTATGTAAACTTTTTCCTAAAAAAGCCAAAGGAAACTAAAATCGGAAAGGAAATTTTTTAAAACGGCTGATAATAATACCGACACATTTTAACGTTATTCTTTGTTCCGTTTCCACGTATAATTATAAATATAAACAGTAGGATAATCATTAGAAAATATTATCTTCGCAAAAAGTAGATATAATGTGCGGTTTATTATATTTAACTGTTTAAATTTTGAAATACGCCTTCAAATATATTTTTATTTAATGAAAATTTAAAGAAAACCTTGTTCAAGTTAATATTTCCTGATAAGATCTATAAAATATGGTCGATGACATAAAATATTAATTTGCACTAGTTTATTTACACAAAAAAGTTGGATAATTAATGTCATTTTTAGGTAATAAAATTAAAAATATAATTATGATATGTACACACAAAACAAACATTATATGTTGTTAATATACGATGTTCAACATCTGATGTCCAACCAGGTAAAATAAGATGTACATTCAAATAAAGTTTAATATTGAAGTAAAAAGAAATATTTTCTACCATAGTAATTCCAATCTCAAAGTAATAGAATTTATCACTTAAAATGATTCATAAAGAACTATCTGTGGAAAAAATAATATTTTGAATTATTAATTAATTACAGGAGACATTGATTTATAATTTTATATGATGCCCTTTTTCAGTATATGAAAACAAAATATTGGATATATTTAAGTATTTTTTTACTAAGTTTTTTAAAAATAGAACGGAAAGCTATTATTTACATCCAGATTACTGATGTAACGTCGAGTCCTGATTGGTTAAAATAGTGACCAGTTTGTAATGTTGATAATCGAGTCAGGAAAAGTGAGATTGGACATACCTACACATTTGAAATTGGTCATCACAACCAAAATATCTCTTACTTTACATAACATCTCAAAATTTAAAGTTTAACGGGTTTTTTCAGTTATTTTGTAGATTTCCATATCAATTTTCTGAAATCATAAAATATAGAATGTTAGTAATGTTAAAATTGCTACGAGTTCTTGATTTATTATCTGTAATTTCATAGACACACCTGCCGGGGTGAAATCCTAGAAGGTTAAAATAGGTATCGACATTTCTTAATAATATAATATATGTTAAAAACTTTAGCAATAATTTAAAACAAAAAATTCATTCACGTATGTGTGTAGATATGAAATGTGTATCAATTTCATATTTTAGTTTGTTATAATTTGTTTAGTAAATTTTTGATCGAAAAACTTTGTTCTATTAATTTATACATGTTTATATTTTTAATTATTTGTTTATATATTTATAACTTTTTGAATATTTACACGAATTCGTATATAAACCAACTATTTTTGCTTCTAAAAAATTGACGATCTATATCAGGGTTATAGCTTGACCCTAAGTATTGCAAAAAGAGAATGGAAAATTCTTCTAGAATCGTTTATACTTTTTTTGATTTTGTTGTTGTTTTTATCGTGTTAAAAATCCACGCTTATTGGTTTTTCAACAGGTATAATTTTATAATAAATATCAAATAATGAATCAACCCACGTGATACGCTTACAATATTCATTCATACACATCCGCTTTTTATATGTATAATAATAATTACCTATAATCATTTTTACACCGTGCTTGTGTAAAAACGACTGTAGGTGATTTTAACATTTAAAAAAAAGGAACAGTATGTTCGTATCAATTTTTATATATATTTAAAATAGATGGATGAACAAAGATGGAGAAATGACTCCTACACTTGAATATAAACATATTAGTAAAAGATCACATGATAAAACATCACATCAATATTATAAAAAGCAATGAAATAAATAGAGATAGAATTTTAAGATTATAATAGTCTTATGGAAGGTATTCAATCCTTCCACTAAGAAGCTGTTCTGTTTGTGTCTATATATATATGTGTGATTTTTCTTTTTCAGACATTCTATTAAGGGGATCTACAGAAGAAGTTAATAAAATAAATTGCTAAATTTACAAAAATGGAAAATTTAGAGACATAAAAGAATTGTTCAAGACTATTTCAATTATTATACTGAAATTGTTTTAGTTCATAGAGAGCCTTTTCTGAAATAATACAAAACATGAATAAACGTAATAAAAATGTTTATTCTTGTTTTGCGGTGGACGTAAAAAAATGCGGTGGGTGGTAGAGTCTGATATTCGCACACAAAGAAAGAAATAAAAGAAATAATTGATGTGTATTCATAATAATAATAATAATAATTGATTCTACAATCCTGACACATATTTGTGTATAGCTATCACTGTATACATAAAAATATAGGTAGACGGAAGACATTAAACATATATCTGCCAAGCATCTATGGTGTAGTTAGTAACATTCTCGACTATCAATTGTAAGGTGCAGTGTTCGATTCCCGGCAATCATGAAATGATTAAAATTTCATCTATCAATCAATTATGCAGCGTAGATACTAGACGTTCTATCTTTTCAGGAGCAATTATTATTTCTACTTTTGTAAAAAGGATATAATATTTTAATACAAATTGTAGAATCTGACAATCACACACAGAAAAAGAAATCATTCACTCGTTTTGACGACACTATACATAATATGTCTGCAAAGCATCAGTGATATTTTTGGTATCGCTTTTGACTAACAAGTGAAAGGTATAGGTGCGTGAAAAGTTTGCAATGGTATCTTTCAATAAGGGCAATAATGGAATGAGTTAAAATACTGTGAAAACATTCGAAAATAAATATAACTATGGTATTTTGACTAATTTTCCAAAAATCTTAAGGTGAGTTTAAATAAATGTTATTGTTTAATAGTCAATATTTTATACCTCAGAAATTTTGCCATTTTCAATAAACTCCCTTAATAATCGAATATACAATCAGCACCACACACCTGGTTCTTATGCCTTGACTCATAATAATAATGACCCAACCACACTGTTTTATTAAAATATTAAATAATATCACTATATACACTGTAACTTACAATAGAACAACTTTTAAAATTATACTTATATCAATTCAATAGACAAGGATAACAAGCGGAACTAATATTATATTTTATATTAAATCATTTTAATATTTTATCTTTGTCATTCATATTCATGTTTATAATTTAAAAAATGACTGATTATAGCTATTCAATTATTTTGTTATTTTATATATACATACTCAGTTTTAATCAATATTTATTCTGAATAATCCTTCTTTTTTCAACATTTTCCGTGTTTTTATACCACGGTCAATATAAACTGTTGTTTTTAAAGATACATTTGTCCAAAAAATATGAACTTAATTATTAAACAAATAATTATGATAAAAAACAAAAGTTCACAGATCTTACATAGAAATCTACACTGAATGACTGTGGAGTAACTGCAACCTCTCATAATCACTTCAATCTATATTCGCAACAATTAGCTTTAAAATAGGTAAAAAAATCAAATTAATGTCAACTATTTAAATCTTCTTTTTCTCATAGGTATATATATATAAGCATTAAAGCACGACTCATAGCTTTATGTCTTTGTTTCCGAGGCAAATAGGAACTTAAAGACAACAATATAGGTTCTAGAAAATTTACTAAAATAGAAAAATTATGAAATTGAACAATGAGTTTAACCATATGACAATGAAAACCAGTATTCCTGAAACAGGATTCTCTCAATTCAGTTCAATTCAATTTTTCCGATTCAGTAGATAATTAATCATATTCCCTGAAGATAAGGAAACGATTCCAGAAACTTTTCAATTAAATTTTACACGTATAATAATAAAATCTAAAATCTTGTATTGCCTTTGAGGAAACAGAGGATTTAAATCTTTATATAAATAAACTTCTAATAACTACATGATTGCAGTTCTTATATATATTCAGTATTTTATTTCTTTTATAAATTTCAAACATTTCAACAGCATGCAAATTATTCCTAGGTTTTAGCCTAGACTCGAATATATCCAAATCTTAATTAAGTATAAAATTCCATGCTGTTTATGTTTACAAGAAAATTTTTTTAAGAATCGAATGGACGTCGCAAAGCTACTGGAGAGGAAAATCTATAATATACCCCTTCTTCAAACCCAACTCCTCTTCACATCAATATCAATGTATGTAATGTTTATTTGCCATTGAATATTGAATGACTAGAAAATCTGATAATTCAATTACCTAAATCCTTTATTTTAATGTGAGATTTCAATAGTCATCATTTTTTATGGGGTTTTACTAGAAATGATCAATGACATAAATTGCTAATCGCTAATTCGCTGAATTCCCTAGACGAATTGATTTCTTAAATGAATCAAAGCAACTATCTAACGAAAAAATGGAAAATTAATTGACAATAATTTATCTTATAAAAATTTCAAACCAATCATCACTGGATATCAATGGCGCTATTAAACAACTCACAGCACTCAATTTACATGCAGTCCATAAAGCCATCTCCTATAAAATAAGAAGCAAATTTTTACCTTAATGAAATAATGATTGTGTGGAATCTGAATACCTACGCTATAAATATCTTTCTAAATCGATAAGAATAATTTCAACGAATTCAATATGTTCAAACCAGTAGTTTTTCATAAAGAAATTGATCGTAGTCCTCCATTGGAGCATTATATACCACCTATTAACCTAGTTCTTGCAGATTATCATAAAGACAAAACTCCTTTAGAATATAGAAGCCTATTCTTAGAAATTAAAAACAATGTTTGTCAAGAAAAGCATTTCTACACAGATGGGTCAATAAAAAAGGATGTGCTACAGTTTTAAAAGACTCGTCTGATTGGTTCAGACTACCAGATAACATGTGAAGCAAATCAGTCATTTTTACGGATTGTATATTATATAATTTTATTGCTATCACAAAGGCGTGATGCATGTTGCTGCAATTTGACCCTGAAAATGTGTATGAAAAACAATTATCCAACGAGGAAAAATTTTAATAACCCTGATTTAAATATTAAAAAAAAAAATTCATAACTTGACGACCTATCATTAAATTTATCGATTCAATTTTATATATCAAAAAAAAAAAAAATCAATTTCTATTATAAAAATTAAATGGTATTAATAAATAATGTATGATAATTGCATGTCATATAGAATCTAAACGTCCTCCATTTATGCAAAAATAAATTTATTTACTGCAACAACCAGACTGAAAGAAGGATTTTATAATAAATACTAGCTAGCAATTTATTATTTATCAACATCCTCAGAAAATTTATTAGTGCTAAAATTAATACATAACAACAAATGCCCTGCTGATTTTGTCAGTCTATTCAGAAGAAGACATGTTTTTACTAGTTATTAGGATAACAAAATCATGTTTCTTATTTATCAAAATTTGTATTTTATTGCGCCAATCATTGGATGTTATTGGGCGACAAAAGCGCTTACTATCGCTGAGAATCGTACTATACGGCCAGGACACATTTGCTAACTTCAATAGTTATTCATTAAATAGAACCATATTGTGTAATGTAATTGTGTTTAAGTAAGTATGAAAGAGTCGAATAGGCATTATTTTGAGATGATAATGTTGTAAGCTGTTATAATAGTTAGCTAGTAATTATTCAAAATGACATATCGAATTTGCAGATTGTAAAGTTGTAGAATAAGAAGCAAATGTAATAAAGATGTTTTATTGCTTATAGTGCCTTTTCTCTCTTAAATGAAAGATTTGCTCATATTGAATGAATTTATATAATTATAAAGGTGTATAATTTAATTGGAACGGTAAATTGATTAAAATTCAAATTAATCTTTCAAGGGTTTTTATTGAGGAATGAAGCTATATTTAACAGCCAATATTAAGGCGGTTAAGAAACACAAAGGAAACTTGCGTTGTCATAACAAAACTATGTTTAAGTACACGCGTACTTTTTGGGGTGCAATTAGGAAAAACTAACTCTTTTGGAAATTTAATATGGGTAAATATTTATTGATTAAATAAATGACTATTAAATATGTTCAGCATAATAGAGAGGTGCATTTTTTGCATTCGATGTGAAGTGATCGAGGGTCGGGGAAATGAGAAATTTTCATATGTTCCTTACCAGTTTTTTCTATGAGATAAAGCGGTCAAAAGATCAACAAGTTAGGAACATGTATTTTTTTGCAAACGATGTGAAAAGTTTGATAAAATATGAAAATTTTATATTTTTATATTATAGCTCTTCCCAGCAAGGTAAAATAATCAACTATTTTTCCATGCAAGTCGTAATCGATGAATGATCGTTTCATAAAATGGGAAAATTGTTTTTCAAAGTTTTTTCTGAAAAAATTGTCATGGACTGGTATGTTTTAAACAATTAACGCATATCTGGTCTGATTCAGCAGCTGTAAGCAGACGGCCAATTAAGACTGACCAACGCTCGACGATTTTATTACACTCCAAAAGTAACTTTTTTTTATATAAATTTAGCCAATGTATTTTATACAGTATGAAGGCGTTAAAGTTTTATGCATCCGGGAAAAATTATACAATCTAAGAAGTGTCAGCCTTTAGGTCTATACTAATACTATGCACTTTTCAAAACTTGTTACTGTATCGGAGCCATATCTATTTTAAATATCCGGGTTTCGGTATTTATTTTGATCTCGATCTTGATACTACTTTCTTAAACTAAAATTTGTTTGGAAACTATGATTATAAAGCCCGAAAAATGTAGCAGTCAAACTGACAATGTGTTGCCAATTGATGAGCGATTACTGATTACTAGGTGTATAATAATTGTAACTGTTCAAATAAAAATGATAATATTAAAATGATTTTCATTTAAAATACAATCAGATTAATCAGCTTAATAGATTTTGAATAAAATTATTTCCTGAAATTTCTACAATTTTAATTAATATATTAAAAAATTTAAATTAAATGGAAAACTACATTATTATTGTCACTCAACTCTGCAATTTATACTATCTAGTTATAACTAACATTGTGATTTCATAAAATGGTTACTGAACTATTATTTTATTTATTATATATGCAATTTATAAGATTAATCACAAAATTATGTTGGCTCACTTATTTGTAAGTCAAATATTTATTTGTATGTACATTGTGAATACGAAATAATATTACGGATGGAATAATCCCACCCAGAACAATTATCAGAACTATTAAGATTTTTATCAAAAAATCTGACTTCAAAAAACTTGATTAACTTAACAAAATATTTTTTAATTAAATAATTTCCATGTAACCAATTGCCAATCAAAATCGAAGCCATTACCTTCCCCTTAAAAATGGAAATTTCTTTCAAAGTCCAGTATGACCAACTTTGGAATAATATACCCTAATCATTAAAAATAATACAAATCGGACGATTCTGTAAAAAGTTATAGGTCAAAAGTTATCATACAAAAATTAATTTGTCTATTCTGAACAAGACACACATTTTCAAATTATTTTGTAGTTTTCGTAGATACTTAGTTTATACTTGCAAATTGCAGTTTTGAAAATTTTTAAATCTGACCCTCAATGTTCAATTCAATTTGGAAGAATTATATAAGAGTTTAAATTAGACTAACGGAGTGTTTAATGGATCAGTATTGATTGTTTACAAAATGTTAATTTCAATAGTCGTTTTAGATTTTCACTAGCTTCTTCAAGCAGGGATTGAAAATTACTTAAGAAAAAACATAGTGCTGTAGACAATAAAATTAAATAATATATACATATAATATATATATATATGTATATATATATATATATATATATATATATATATATATATATATATATATATATATATATATATATATATATATATATATATATATATATATATAAGCTTTAACATAATCGAGGCAAGAATACCATAATGATTTTGACAATCATACAGCCTCTCTCAGAACATGAGCTATCCAAATCACTTCATATTTTTGAATTTATTATAGTTGATTTATATTACATTGATTAGAATTTTATTTGTACTTTGATTTATATGTCAAATCAAAATATCAATATAATCTTTGCTCATTGTACAACTTACATATACTCGTAGTATATTGCCTTTTTTTTATGAATAAAATTTACATTAAGATTTTATAAAATTCACGTTAAGTTCATTTAAATTGAATTATTTATTTCATTTCACTTTTTTAATCATATTCATAATTAATAGTACACTCGCCCTAGATAAATTTTCATTAAAACATTAAATAAAATTAATCACCATTTGAAAATTGACTATAATTTATTTGAATACTTGATAATTATTAGAAGAAGGGTGAGGGGGTTTATCTTTAAAAAGATGGCTAAATTTGCATTTTTCGATTTTCGTAGTTGATAAAAATAATGTCCTATAAAACTGACATTACTTTTATAGAATTTGTTCATAAAATGATTTTTTTTGAATAATTGTATAAGTGGTCTGCAAATATCACATTTAAAATGAGGTTTTTTCTAATAGGAAAGTTGGAAAAGGCGTTTCAGAGCGCTACGCTGTTAACCTTGTCTAAAAACTTTTAATATTCCAAATTTTTACGTTGTATACAAAAGTATTCAACAACTTTTGAATTTTAATTAATTTTTTTAGGTAAATTGTAAATCTTCTTTTTAAATATCACTGAAACCCAAAAGGTTTAGGTTAATAATAATTATAGCCATATACAATAAACAGTTGTTCTTGAAACTTCATCCGACCCCGATTCCTTTAAATCTCATAAAACCAAAATTTGCTTTACCAAAAATGTTGATAAATTAATATGTATGACAATCTAAATTTTCAACTGACTTTTTTGAAGTTTTTCAACTTGTATTTTTTCAACTTGTATTTTTTGAACTTGTACTATTCCACAGCAATGGTACTAAAATCACATATAAATAATAATAATTTATTTTATAACTAGAATTTTAATTGTATTATGAACCTTAAATCGGTCAAATTGATTATTAGGTTAAAGGGTTCATCAATTTATATAATTTATTAATTATGGATTTTATATTTAATATATAAACTATAATGATTTTATGATTTTATTTTCGTAAGAGATTGAATTCACTGTATCTTTATCATTTCATTTATTGGCTATGAAATATATTCCGTTTTTTTTCTTCATATTTATGAGTTTATTGTTATTATTATGAGTATATCGTTACCTGCTTGTTCTTTGCTAAAATTATTGACTTTTTCTCTAAATCTACAGAAAACGGCACAGAAGATCGAGATCATATGTCACTCATAATGAACACAACGAAAAGAAAACGTATAGACGTGTTTTTGTTGTTTTTAAATAAGTAAAATAAAAAAATATTTTAGTTGAGACACAATATGTATAGCAAATGACATCTTACCCATGAGTCAACCATTCCCAGTCTGCCATTCGCAGTGTGTTGACGAACCCATATTGCCACGCATCTCTCTCGCCCAGCAGACACGTCGTTTTGTCTATTTGGGCTTTGTTTATTGTTTATTAGTATGTTATTGGTGGACCCCTGAGACGTACGACCTGTAGAGCGAAACACTGTATCTCGAACACTGTGCTATTCGTTAGACAAGTCTCACCATCAGCACTGCGAAGAAGCCGTGAAGTCAACCCATTCATTTGTGTATGTTACAAAAAATCGGGACACAATAAGCGGCAAGCTAAAGATGGTATTTGGCACGATGCTATACAGCGAGATGCTATACTACTCTAATTAAAGTTCTATCGTAATTCTACCCTGATTGGAATCGTCTCCATTTTCTAATTATTTTATTTTTTTGGAAAATTACGCTCATGTCCTTGTTTACTTTCTTATGTCGAATAAACTTCTAAAGTTTATTGAAAATATCATCGTACTTGATATGAATTGGAACATGCTGTATTGAACCAATTCAGAATTTTATAATTACTTGAATAAAATGAAAATTTGTTTGTCGGCGTAAATTTTAAAGTGTTTGCCAAATAAGTATAATTATTTTCAAAATTTGTGCCTAAAAATTTCTATGGATACACTAGCAGATTATTTAACGCAGAATGCACGCTTATGTTTACTTGTGTATCGACGCTAGTCGATGTAAAACAATATCTTCATACTTTAAAATTAGTTTCCAATCTTTGGACCAATTTTCCATTAAAGCATATTTTTTTGTTCGTTGTATACAATTTGTCATTTAGTTAGATTTAATAAATTAATAAGCAAATAAAATTTTGTTGGTACCATTGCCATAATATTATTTGGTATTTCATAATGTTTTTCACAAGAAGCACCATAATTTTAGAATTAACCATTGTCTAACGCAGGGTTCACATCAAATCGAATATTGTTAGCGTACTATACGATTTATTTTAAAAAAAAACTGGTCCTAAAATGCTGTAATAACAATTTCTGTAGGTCTGACACTTAAGTTTTATAAAAATGTCATTTTCAATTTTCAAACCATTAAGAACGCAACAATCGTTTTTTTTTTTTAAAGATTTGTAACTCGATATTTTGTGCACTTTGGTTGCTTCAAGATTAATGTGCATCCAAAAAATGGTACGGTATCCTGACAATAAATACACATATATTAGTTTGTATTATTGTATTAATGTGTTTAAATTTAAAACTAAATGGTAAACGTAAACATCTATCTTTTAAAAATGTAAAATCTTTTTTTAAATCATCAATTTGGATTGAATTAATTTCTTTTATTTATTTATGTTCCACTTTAAGTGTGTTAGCTAGGTAAACCTACAATAAATACAAGAAGAAAAAAACCAAATGTATACTTTCCCTAATTGTTACTACCATGAAGAAAAAAGTAAGAGTGATTAAACATGTTAATGATGTTTAGATTGTGAACACAAAGAAGAAAGTTAAAAAGTTACTTTTTTTTTAGAAAGAAGAAATGGTTTGTTGTGTTGTGGCAGGCTCCACTAGATAAAAAGTGAAAACTTTTTTTATTTTTATTAGATATTAGAAATGTAAATCAATAATAATTTATATTTACTATTGTTTTATTCAATTTTTGATTTTGTTTTAATAAATAGTTGTATATATTCAGGTTGGATTTGTATTTTTTGTATAATTATTTGATATTAAAGTATCTAGAATTGTATGCATTTAAAATTTATTATTCGCCCCAATTGCAAGATCATTTTTTGTGTAAATACGTTTATTGCCCAAAAAATAGTCAGCCTTAGTAGGATAAATAAGCTAATCATAATTTAATTACTTATGAGAGTTAATTATGATAATTTTAATTACTTATTAGATTTATGAGAGAATTTTCTCTTGAGATGTTAGATATACATAGTTAATTTGGTCTCAGCATCACTTTGGTGAAGAATATTGATGATGACTACTTTGTAGTTGAAATATATATACAACAACTGGATACAAACATTTTCTGAGTAAAAAAAACTGGATTTTAGAATTCGGTGATAATTTAAATTCTTTTAGGCAGTTTCATTGGTTCTTTGAGAACATGCATTGGATAATCTTAGTAGTACTCACTTCTATCAGTTTAAAAAATTTTACTATAGCTAGATTAAAATCTTTAATGCCTCTATGCGTAATAAGACAAAAAACTAATTTGGTGATTTAGTTTAATATTTAAGTTTTGTCAGCGCATTCAATATTTTCCTCATACCCTCCAATGTTCTATATATGCTGGATATATAATACGGAGTACTTATTTTATCAACATGGTTGACATCTTAAACCTACTTCAGATTGAAAAAATGTGTCATGAATTTGAGGAACAAAAATCATGTAATGTGTAAGTTTTAGGATACACAATTTGCATTTGTGCTCGAAAATTGGGATTTTGCCTTCAGTTATTCAATATCTTATAAGAATAATAGTTCTTTGATCAAAAATGTAATTTATAAACCAATGAACTCAACTACATATTGATGTCTGAACTCAAAACTGTTGTATGATTATAGTATAGAAACAATTTATGATTATTGATTTAAAATATTGATATCAAATAAATGATTATCATAATTATTGGTTTCGCTTTGAAAATTATTAAAATCCGTTGAGTACATTCATACTCGTATATCTAACGTTTGTTACTCAGTAGCAAGATGTGGTTAGTCAAGAGCGAGTTATGCTCACACAATGAAGATATCATAACATAATATTATTTCACAATCAGCTTTCTTATTGTCTCAAAAGTCTTTTAAATATTCTATTTTTTTTTCGAAAATACGTGCCTGACTAAAACGATAAATCACTAAAACATGGCAACAAACATAAAACATAGTTATTATTTTGACTGTCCAAATAAATACAAAAAATAATCGAAAAAAGATCAATTTCAGATACGGAACTCTATTTAAGCTGTATAGTAATTCTATTAGTTATCTATATACTGATTCAATCAAACATCCGAAGTTGATTTACAATTTTGATTGAGGTGAATGCTTCAATTATTACTTGTATTTTTTAATCATTTCGTTCATTTTCTGCATATTCAATATAAATTTCATTTTAATTAAATGGGAATTCTAAAAGAAAACCTGTGAAATGCTTTCATGCTGTTTTCAAAGTTTTATTAATGGAAGTTACATATAATAGGATCGATTTGGTGCAATTTTGACATATTCTTACGTTTCAAGTTCACTACAACCCATAATTCAACGTTTTTATACACATGCCTGTGATTATTTCGAGGAAAAATAATGATATCGACGTGGAACTTTTATACGATGCGTGATTTCATTACTTAGAACTGTAAAAATTTTCAGCAAAATTGGTCTAGTGGTTTTACTTGAGGATAAAAAAAATTCGTATAAATTTTTTACGTATAAATATCGTTTGAAATGATGTTTACCGAAGATACGTGCCAACTTCAGCGAACCATATAGATCAATAATAGTTTCAGAAATACTAAAATTATGTATTTGCCAATTTGTCAATATGCACTAACTACAGTGGAACACAAGGTTTTCAATCTTCGTGATCTACGGCAAAATTAGTTCAATATTAACAAAATAAAAAATTAAATAAAAAAGAATTGTCATTATTCGTAGACAGATTCCTCTCCATTACTCTGACAGATACTGCTCCCCCATACATCCAGTAGCTCCTTCAGCGGAAGAACTAACTTAAGGTAGTACGACGCGCTTCTCCCCGGAAAGAAAATACAACCTTATACGTTAGTTAAATTCTAATACTTATCACAAACTTCAATTACCACAAGCGAAAGGATATGGTACTTTCAACCGTGAAACATACATCATGAAATTTGGAAAAAATTAAAATTTATTTAAAAAGCATATTAAATACATTGAATAAGTAGAGTATGCTCCTTGGAGATGGTCGTAAGGGAGAGATGACATGCCTGGTTATTTTCATAGACCATACCTAGATGGCAATACGCTTAGCATTGCTCTCAAGCTTTCTTTACTTTTCTTTAATAGTCTACGTTGACACAAGTGAACTAAGCTTAGAATACTGCCATCTAGCTATTGGTTCTAAAAATAATCAATCTATTATTAAACATCTCTCCCGTACGACACTAAAACACAACCTGCCATGGTGTGACGTCATGCCGGTATACACTATTAGTGGTAATCAGTCAGTTCAATTTAAATAGGTTTCTTAATTAGTAGCAAATATTTAAGAGTGTTAGGTTATGTTTTGTTCTTACATTGTCATAACAGTACTTTCAATATTATGTACCAGTATTACGTCACCAAAATGGCAGACAGTGTTTGTCCTTTTATAAAAAAAGGTTAAGACGTTACTGAAAGTATTCTATCGAAAGAAATCGTGTTTATTTTCCCGAAATAAATTTTTATTTATTTATTTTTTTTTTTTTACAATTAATTAGGACAATTAATTAATTAACATTTTTTAGTACATTATTAAAGACAGTAAACTACCCTATTAGAAAAATTGATAACGAAGGAAAAAATAAACGAAGCAAATATATGAAATTTTCTCAATGAGATAAACTTTACTTACAAATTTCATCATAACCGGATATTGCGTGCGAAATTTATTGCAGATCAAACAGACAAACGAAATACAAAATTTATTGGTAGTTAAATTTTGACCTCACTTCGTTCAGTCAATAAGTAAAAAGCCAATCATGATTATCCTTAATTATTTCCAATTACAGTGCAATTTATTTTAGAACGTATTACATAACCTAGTTAATAGTAAATTAAAATACACAGTAATTAATAAAAAGTATATCAACAATATTTCTAGAAATTATTAATACACAAAAGGACATTGCTTTCAATATATGCAAATTGTAATAAAGCATTGATCTGGCCAATGTTATTTTACAAAGCAATTAAAAATTAATGAAAAACAATAAATTAACAATCACACATCAATAGGTAATAAATTATAATCTCATCACAATTTTGAAATAATTATTTTTATAACATTTCCTGCTCTAGTTTTAATTTGAAAATTAATTATCATATTTCCCTATTTTTTCACATAATCTACTTGCCAAATATAACGTCACCATAAGTTTCCAATTTTATTGCGATTTTAAAATATTTTAAGAGTAAATTTTTTTTTCTGGCTCTGTTCATAAAAATCATCCGCATAACAGGGAGGAGTAGTTTAACTTGACAAGGGGTTGGGCAGCGAATGGGCACTAAGAAAACGTAACGTTCGCAGTTCATCCAACAATTCTTCTTAAATTTTGTAATGTTTTTAATTTAATTAAAACCTAGCTTTTGTAATATTTTTAATTTTATTTAATATTTATAGGGGGGTTGCAAATACTGCAAGGAAGCGTCACGAGAGGGGGGGGGTGTGGTTTATAAATATTGATTGATTGTAAATTACCTCTGCTGAAATCTTTAATACGAAATTTGACGTTTTGTTTTGAAACTCTTATATGTAGTCAATCATAATTTTGGGGCTTTAATTGTTGAAACATTTTTAAAGTATTTGTTGAAATTTGCTTATTGTACAACATTATTGCAACTCTAGTAAGTTGTGAATTATTTAGAGGCGTATAACAAAAAAAAAACAGGCATTATTTTTAAAAAACTTTCCTCAATAATATTTTTACGATCGAAATTTAAAATTAAATTTAACTTAAATTTTTACATTTATTTTTTAATTTCATCACAGAAGAGAAATTATAACATTGTTAATACATTTCAGAAATCAGAAATGAAATTGATTCACAAACTACTTGTGTAATCATTTGCAAATTTTTTATTCAATAAAAAATACACAATTTAATGTAATCTAAAAGAAATGAACTGAATTGAACTGAATCATTATTTCTTTACAGTCATTGAAAATTCACAAAGTCAATAAATATTTAATTAATAGTATTCGTAATCTGTTTTATTTAAACTACTTAAATCCTTGTTTTGTATTTATGTATTGTGAATCTTTACAATATAATTTCTTCGAAAGTTGGTAAGTGGGAATACCAGAATTTTCATGAAAAATTTGTAAGGAATGGGAAATATACATCATAAGAGATTGCAAATAACTAGAATTTCTGGTAATTTATTTCAGAGTCAATAAATTATGAGAACTGACAAAATAATTCTGAATGAAAATTTTTTGATTCTGTGTTATTCAGTGAATGACTATATTTGCATATAAAGAGTGTTTCAAGAGGATAAGTAAATAATTTGTGGGGGTTTATAATGCTTTAAGATTTAGTACGCGGCTATTTTATGTCAAAAGTATACTTTTCCAGATAAAGTGAAAATTGGAATAAAATAATTTTCTAGAAAGCTAGGCGTTTGATAGATAAAAGCTATACAAAACTCTTATAAAATTACCTATAAAATTACCTATGCAAAACAAAAATCGGTTTATCAGTTTTCTCAATTTCATTCAATAATTCATATTGAATGAAGATCTTTTCATATACCTACCTTAAAAATGTTAAATGACTTAAGTCATTTTACATTTTCTCCGATTTATTGTTTTTTATGTTAGTCAACGTAAGATGCGATTACTAACGACTTCAACAATAATTCGTATTGAATGAAGATCTTTTCATGTACCTTAAAAATGTTAAATGATTTTTCTCCGATTTATTGTTTTCTATGTTAGTCAACGTAAGATGCGCTTACCAACGACTTCAACAATAATTTATATTGAATGAAGATCTTTTCATGTACCTTAAAAATGTTAAATGATTTTTTCTCCGATTTATTGTTTTTTATGTTAGTCAACGTAAGATGCGATTACTAACGACTTTAACAATAATTCGTATTGAATGAAGATCTTTTCATGAACCTTAAAAATGTTAAATGATTTTTCTCCGATTTATTGTTTTTTATGTTAGTTAACGTAAGATGCGATTACTAACGACTTCAACAATAATTCGTATTGAATGAAGATCTTTTCATGTACCTTAAAAATGTTAAATGATTTTTCTCCGATTTATTGTTTTCTATGTTAGTCAACGTAAGATGCGCTTACCAACGACTTCAACAATAATTTATATTGAATGAAGATCTTTTCATGTACCTTAAAAATGTTAAATGATTTTTTCTCCGATTTATTGTTTTTTTATGTTAGTCAACGTAAGATGCGATTACTAACGACTTCAACAATAATTCGTATTGAATGAAGATCTTTTCATGTACCTTAAAAATGTTAAATGATTTTTTCTCCGATTTATTGTTTTTTATGTTAGTTAACGTAAGATGCGATTACTAACGACTTCAACAATAATTCGTATTGAATGAAGATCTTTTCATGTACCTTAAAAATGTTAAATGATTTTTCTCCGATTAATTGTTTTTTATGTTATTCAACGTAAGATGCGATTACTTCAATTTTCACCGAATGAAACAATACATAAATGATTCGGAAAATAATGTATCTACAGAAATAATAAAGAAATTTATCTCCTTATTATTTTTTCGTTTCATTTTTTTACATTTCTCCATAAAATTTAAAGTTTTCGAGTTATTCGTATTTACTTTTCAAAAACACTTTAAAGTACAATTTTGTGCTTTAAATTTGAATTGTCGGTAAAATGTAACTTTAACCCTCGAAAATAAGTTGACAGCTACTCCTCAGCGATGGTTTAGATACCACACAAAATAAATGTGTATTAAACTTATAAAATATATTTTAGAATGTACATCAATATATTCACAGTAGCAAAATTTCTACCTCTTCATATTTTCACCGGTAGGCAAATTGCACTAGAGAAAAAGAGAACCACTCAGTTAAGCGAAAAGACCAACAAGTTGAATGTATTTTTAAAAAACTTAATGGTCATTGCCGAAATTTCAGTAACATTAAATTAACATATTTCATTCGTATAAAAAAAGAAATTTATGGTACTTTTTCAATGTGTCAACATTATTTAAAGGATGCTTTAAGTATATAGTTAATCCATAAACCATCTATTACTTTACCAAACTGTCTAATTATATTTCAAGTATATGATACTAAAAACTTTGATTAATAATGAATGAAATAAATGAACTTTGGCATAGATTACACACAATCATACATGATATGTACTACCATTTTACACTGCATTACCAAGCACCTACCTATCATAATTTTGGCAGTCATTGAATCTACATTTATAAAGACGATTTTTTTAAATCAATATATAAAATGGCATCATGGTATTTAAAAGACAAGACAGTGTCTATAAGAATAATTGGACAAGTAAAGTCAATGAACTTTGATAATATATTTTACTATTATAAATACAATACGAATATCAGTTGAGTTTATAATTAGACACCCAAAACTTTATATACATGTATAGTTCGACCGCAAAAAGAGTCCCGTTGGACGATTTTTTAATCACTTTTTTCCACTTGAATTATGGGATTTTTTTTGTAAAGATTCTTTGTAAAAATTTGCATAGCCTTATGAAAAGATAATAAAAAAAATTATTTTTCGAATAAGCCTATTTCAGTTTATAAGTAAATTTCGAGTAACATCAAATAATAAAATGCTCAAATTTTCAACGTTTGTGATTTTTTCAACACGGCTACTCTTTAGCGCCTGGGTTACATACACAAAATATTGTAACTCTCTTCAATCAAACACACAAATTTAATTTATTCTTCATTTTATTTTAATATCCAATGCAGAAATATACACTACAATTTTTAAATACACTATGTATGAAGTCTGTTTTACAAAAATATTGTATTACTAAACAATTACAAAAGCTATGCAGTTAGTGAAAACAGACTTTTTATATAATATACAGAAAGACTAAAAATATTTGTCTTTCATAAGATTATTAGACTTATCTTACGAACACGGTTCATTAAATTATGAATAATATGCTGACATCGTATTACAACAATAGCAAGATACTAAATAAAGAAAAATTTCGTGAAATACAAGCTTTTGTAGTATTCAGAAGTAAAAGAGCAACGAAAAAAGATTAATTCTTGAATTTTCAGTATAACATTTAATATCAACAGGTGGAAGCGCAATGAAATAAGACGAACAAAGTTTTTCAGCGATACCATTATTTTTATATTATATTATGTCATAATGTAATATTGCTATCCGATTTACATATGATTGCCAAATTTCAATCGGCAAACGGGAAGTGGATCGAGTTTAACTTGTAAGATTTTACTACAAACAAACATCGGGACTGGTGTAACTAAATAAAATCTTGTACAAAACTACTACAAAAAAATATCCCAATTTCAAATATTTGTTTATACATTCTCTTAGTCTTTAGTAGTTACTCTTAGCTTTGTTTGAATCTTATATTTTTAGACTTGTATTAAAACAAAATTGCAGAAAGTTTCAATAGCCGGAGGATTTCATTTAAGTTTCCACTCCCTTATATAAAAGATAGGTGCAAACTTTCTTCATTTTAAGAATAATGCAGTCAAATTACTTTCGATGAGCATTCAGCTTACGTGAAAAATGACAATTTCTTTCATAATCTTTTTAATTATCAAAAACCAAATTTAGGAAAAAAAATTGCTTATACAAAATATTAACACTATAAGAAAAGTGTATGTGAGCCGTAATATATGAATCACTTTATTACAAAGGAATTCGATAAGTTTTTTAATATCTTGATAATAATACATAATTGTTTAAGGCTGTAGATACAAGTTCGATATTTTATAAACTGACGATTTTTTATAATCTGCTGAACAGTTGGCCTGTTCGGTAACATCGGTTATTTCATTATGAGCAGATTTATTTAGCAATAATTTACAAATAATATTCTATATACATATTCTACAATTAATTTGTTATATATAGTATTTCAGGCTATTTATTATTTACAATAATTGTGTCAGGAGACATTCTTCTGACTAAAATGACTACTAAAATTACTAATCCCAGTTACAAAGTTCCGTGTTTGGTGGCAGTTCTTATTCCAGTTACATGGATTATACTAATGGATAATTCGTAGATGTTACAATAAAACTGATTCACTTTTAAGAGGGGGCACGCACTACTTTGGGGTTTTTATTTTGGGATGAGATTGCGTTTAATTATTGTAACCCTCTATTTTATATTTCTATACTTAATATGCAAATCTGGTAGTGAACAACAGGGGAAATAACTTATTGTGTAGTTGGTAGAGGAATTTAATTCTTACGATACGGCTTTTTAAAATTTTATAAATAATATATAAAGCTGGAACGAAAATTTTCTAATGTCATTTCCTCCGAAACGATTGGGCGTTGCTTGTTATAATTGAAAGGGGAGAATGCCCTATATGGGTACAATATTTTGGCACAATCTCATTTCAAAATAAAATAGTTAATCTATTCATCGTTACTCAACTTAATCCAGGCCACTGAAAAAAAATACTTGGCGAATAATGTTGATTCATATAAAGTGTATTTAGAAATATTTATCAAAATTCATGAAATTATATATTTTTATTAACAGTTTAATATTATTTTTATAAATACTGTATACTTTCTAGATAATAGTAATTTTAAAATTCAATGTAAAGAAAGCGGGGCAGTATAAACTGTCTATTAGTTTTATGTTTAGAATTAAATATTAGACATTGATTCTAAGAATATGTGGAATATAATAGGTATTGTATTTTGCTAATTTTAAATGCTCAGAAAAATAATCTTAAATTTTATAAAGTGAAATATGTTTATTATTTTTATAATATTGGTAAGTAAAACATATAAAATATACAACTCGCACTGGAGCAAATAATTTCAGCTCATTTATTCCAGATCAGTTTTATATTCGCAAATTATCGATACTCGTGTTTGTTTGTAAATTTGCTTTCCTTTTCCTGGACTTCATGAAAGTATGCAGAAAACTATCTCAATCATTATTAACTACTTTATTTTATTCTTTCAACAAAAATTGATAATAATAATAAGTGAAAGTTTGCTACTAAACTTCGATATTCAAATCCAAAGCCTGACGTTCACAAACAATTACTTGCTTTTTAATATAAGTTATTTATTATTCGAGCACTTGCCGTTTATTATATTTTTGGTATAACGTTTCTAGAGATTTTATATAGGGAACGTTAGAAAATGATCAGTTTTTCCGTTTTTTTAGTTTATTTATAGAGACCTTAAAATCTTGAAATCGACACAAAAATAAAAAATAACTAACAGAGTTAATTGTTTAGTTACTCGATGCATGGTTGATTATCAATGATTTTCCATAAAATTTCGGATACGGATTAGGTTGTTGATATTTTGAATAATATTATACCGGTAACGTGAAAACGAAATGAAAGTTATAAGTTATCAAAGATCATTTCCTATCTGTTTCTTGAAAACAATGTATAACATTTAATTTATATTGAAATACTAACAAATGACAACATAAGTTAATATTTACCTTTTTGTTTAATCAGGAACTTTAACTGTCCTTATCTTGCTTATTTTTAAAGATTTTTAAAAAACACTCAATTGTTTAGGTACTCAATTGTTTAGGTACTAATATCAATGTTTGAACTATTTTCAATCATTAGAATTTATTCAAAATATATTACAATAATATAATTTGTTTTTATAATGTAGCTAAATTTGAGCTGAAATTGTGGCGATTGAAGAAATTGTGGGTGGTGTTGATACATATTTTTACAATATTTATAAATTTGAAATTGTAAATATCGTAAAAATATTTAATAACTCCACCCACAATTTCTTCATTCGCAATAATATTCCTTACTTTACCTATATATTTCCAAAATAAATGAATAATTATTCATTATATGACTGAGTGTAATTCTAAACTAATACCAAACTTTTTGAGCGGTCATAAACTTTAGAGTAAAATTAAAGCTCGATAATAAAAGAAGCTTCACTTTGACCGTTAGCCTATCAAATAAAGAAAAATAAAATTAATGCATTCCTAAATGATTTAATTTCAGTCTTCAGATTATTAAATTAATTTCCCCTATAAATCACTCAAACATTAAAACACTAAGTTCAATAAACCATGAATTATAACCGCATTCGTTTTTATATTTAAAGCCGCAGCTAGAATTTGTGCACTTAGTAAAAGTGATTTTTATAGTTTTCATAAATTTTAGTTTTCCTTTTTAAATTGCTCCAAATAAAAATAATGTAGAATCAATCATATGTACATTTTATGGGTAAATATAGGCCATTGGATGTATAGAATCTAAATATATAAAAAATCAGGAAGGAAATTGAATCATCCATAACCAAATACATTTGTAAGAATAAAAAAAAATTTATAAACATAAAGAAAACAAAATCTTTACCATGAGTAGAAGTTATTTCAAGGAAGAATTATTCGCTATGCTACCATAAATGCAATAAAAATAAAATGTGATACTTGTAGTATGATCGTTCTATGGTTATACGTTCTTTGGAATGCATTTGACGCAACGAACCATGAATATATCCTATAAAATAGATTTTGCGGATTTAAACGTAAAAAATCAATATATTTTATAATATTAAAAAAAAAAAAAATATTATTTTTTATTTAATTATATTTATAAACAAATTAATAATAATTTTTTTTCCAATAAATATATGCAATATGATTGATTAGTTCCGTATAAGTATTTAAATACAGTTCCGTACCAAATTCCCATAAAAAAAGTCAGTTAAATTTAAATCTTCTGAATCAACTATGTAGTATAAACATCGAAATTGTATAAAAGGGTAATGCAAATATAATTAAGAATTGAGTTTTAAGAACTATAAAAAATAAATAAATTCAAAAAGAGCAAAAAAAGTGGTCTAGGTGCGACTAACGCAAGGTGCACACGAAGAACTTCAGTAATAGGAGAATATAAAATTGTTTTAGTATGACGACTATGCATATTTGTAGTCATTTTTTTTCTAATTTTCAATTCTCTAAAAATGAAAACGGCAAAACCAATTTTGCTGAAGATTCATTCAGTTACGTATCAACAAATTGAATGTTTTCATGCCGAAGGCAACATTTGCTCTCGAGATTATAGAAAAAAATCGAACGCACATACATACACACACGCATTTCTCTAAAACACAGAGTTTCGGCTATAATGACCTTGGAATGTGAAGATATGTCAAAATTCCGGATTCACAAAATCAGCTCGATTACAAGAACAAAGAACCTTCTATTGAATCTCTTCTGAATGAGTTTCGCGTATGATAGATCAATTTTTTTTTTGATTAAATAACTTTATGTGTGCAATGTTGACTTTGATTTAGAAGGTAATGAAACGAGGTCGTTTTATTATGAGATACAATGCGCGATGTGGTAAAGAAATTTTTTTGTTTCGTCCCAATATATATCCATCTTTTTCTTATCATAAATTAAATGAAGAAAACTAGTTTTGGAAATACAGTACCTACTAATTATCGTATTTTAGTAAAATTTACTAACTGAATGGAATTCTTGCATAATTTTTGAATAATATATATTTTTGAATTATAACAAATTGTTTCTTATTTACTAGTTGGCCAATTCCTACTATACGCTGATGTTATAAATTACACTATAAGTAATAGATTTATTGCAATAAAACTTGATTTTTTATTTATTGCATACTCAAAATTATTTTAAACAAATAAACTCTATTGCAAAGAAAATTTTCAAGTAAAAAATTTCTGTACATAAATTTGACAGTATGTAAAACAAAATCTTTAAAATAAATATAAATACCAAAAATCTGTCAAATTTACGTTATTTACTTAATATAGGCCTCTTGCTAATGTATAATATATATGTAGGAAGCTGATGAGTATTGCAATAAAAAATTCCGTATAACATGTGTGCAATTTTCATTTAGTTTAGAGATGCAGCTGTAATGTAACTCAAAAAAAAAATATTTAAATCAAATGTAAATGAGGACTTTAAAAAATTCCACCACTGAGTTCAATGTATTTTGGTTTCGTGCATTGGTATACCAGTTGCAATGGGTTTCTATGAGAGTATTTATTGATTTTCAAATGAAGTATTAAAAACAAAAAATTATAAGAAACTAAAAACTATGACACATGGTACACGTAATTTTTTATTGCAATTTGTCTGTACTATCGCCTATCAAAATATTAATTTAATCTCCTGAATTATTCTGCATTGAATACCAGGTTATATATAATGAAATAAATAGTATTATAAAATAATGATATTTATCCTATACTGTCCAAGATTACCGAATCTATTTATACCAAGCTAAATTGGCTATAAACTCTATAGAATCCACGAAACCACATATATATTGTATAACTACGAATACATGGTATAATAAATATCAGTGTGCCAAAATTCAACATCATCCACTCAGCGATTAGGCTTTACTTTGATTCTCCATGCATTGATTCTTTATAGGGGTTGAATTAAAAAAACTCGTTCTCAGCAGATGGTGTCGTACCTTTTCCATTTTTTAGAATAGATTTAGTTTTTTAGAATAGATTCAACTGATTGTTAATATTTTGATTCCAAGAATATGTGGGGAAATTACAATAGTTTCTTCATTAATATTTTTCAATTAATCAATCATACACTAATTGCAATAAATGAGAAGTATTGAAAAATAGTTATAATATTGTAAGCCGGAGTATAATTATATGTAATCTTCTTAACATATATACGTTATGGAATTTTAAATATGTCCTATTCGAATATAATGTAAATATATATTCTGTATACAGGACGTATGTATCGTTGAATGAGCTTGTTGAAGCTTCCAATAAGCTAGACTTTGAATTATAGGATATAGATAAATTTCCAAGCTGAACAGAAATCAATTCATGTTTCAGTTTGATTCCGTATGAAAATAAATAGTCGAGTAATTAAGAATATTCTATTGAACAAATTAAATCATTCATTTTAATGCCTTAGTCTTCGTTGATGGTGACTATGCTATACAATAAATCGAAAAGAAGGCAAATATGTTTTCTTCAGAAAAAAATGCATTTTATTGTATAGCTGGTATCATAATAAAACAGTGGTGATGTGTAATAGAACAAAAGAAACTATCTCGAAAAAATAAATATATAAATTGTGTAAATTTGACAGTATTCGTTCAACCAGATGGCAAAATAAAGTATTGAATAACTAAAATCAAAATAATTGAGCCAATCATTTTCTTAATTCGACATATTAAAAGCAAGGAAGTGTATTATTAAACGAGGTTATGAACTTTGTTGGATAGTGTGTGTAGTCATTTTAATTACATAGATAAATATATTTAAAAAATATTTGTATAAATATATTAATTATTATAGTCCTTATAAAATTAGGCAATTAAACAATGTGTAGGCTTAAAGATGTTTATATAATACTTCATTGGCCAGTGAACTCGATACGTTTGTCTCTATAATAAATTTCTATCCAACTACTAATTATGGAAGTATTCCATTCTATCTGATTCATTCCAATTTATTACAGAAAAATGTTTACTCTGTACACAATCTGTTGCGAAATTTTATTTCACATCTTGTAGATAATTGAACCATTTAAAAACAATTGGAAAATGTTTTTTTTTTTATTAATTTTAAACAGAGGCATTCTTAATGCGAAAACGGTATATTCAAAAATACCAATAAAGGCGTTATAGCTTCCTCATAAGAGTTATCGCCTCCAAAATCAAAACCGAGAAGTCTGTTTAGCGATATTTCTCAAAAATATTAGAGTGTTTGTATGTGTCCATATGTAAGTACGTATCTGTGTTTGTATGTGTCTAACTTTTACGTTACCATTATTCCAAGAAAAATAATACAATCAATCTGAGTTTTAAACCGTAAGAGATAAAATAAAAGTTCAATAACAAACAATGTTTGTTTACTTAAGGACAAACAACTGAAAATTTTTTCATTGGCTGTTTTTATTTGATTCCATTCAAGTTCAAATCGAAATCATTAACACATTAATTATAATACATATCATTACATAATATTTATTTAAAAAAATGTAATAGCAAAAACTTTATTTCCCATGTAACATTCTTATTAGGATGTTTTGGCCACACAAAAAAAGTAAAAATAATTTTAAATTTTTCCTTGTGACAAATTACCTTTCGAAGTCGGTGCCTATCTCGCTTTTACCTAAAAAATTGATTAGTTTGCGTCGACTGAGACAGGTAATTGGCCACAAGGATAAATTTAAAATTATTTTTTACTTTTCGGTTCGGAAGGTGGTTAATTTTTTTATCCACACATTAGTTTTGGATGAATAATGAATAAATAAATGTTCAACGTATATAATAATTAATGATCATTCGACTTTTTTTAGATTTTGTTAAATCCATTATAGTGATTTTACAATTGGATAATACAATATTTATATACGAATTTTAAAATTAATTCAAATAGGGATAAATGCTTTTGGACGATTCAATCGATAGTTATAAAAAAAACGCATTTCTTTCAAAATGGTCATATACCGCTCATATTATATAATTTATAGTTTTATATTTTTTTAATTTTTTCGTCTTTATTTAATCGTAGAAACTAATTTTTAGACATTTTTATTATACACTTAAAGATCTTTCAAACGGCGTAGCTGTAGTGAATTTTATAGAGCAAATTGGGCATTGTAGCTGAGTAATAGAAGATAATTTGTTCATCGTGGGTGGTCCGCAAATTAATGCTAAGATTATTCTTTCCATGTTAGAATTATTGACAGCTGCATAAAACACCTAAGAATATTACAATCAAAACGACATTTTTTTTCACTTTGGCCATGCCATCAAGGACAATCTTTTCAAATAATCATTATAAATTGCATGGATTAATGATTACAATTGACTAAACTTACTGTTTAATTTTTTTTATAAAACCATATGTAGAGAGAAAGATAACATAATACACAATTTATAATATATTAAACAAAGAAAGCAATACAATAATAACTTAAAATGTAATTTTATAATGTATTAGTGAACTAACAGAGATCTAGGTCGAGATTTGCCATTGAACTAGGTGACGTCACAACAGTCATTCAACTCAACCACAGCTTGTTCAGTAGAGATATGTATAAAAATGATGACGTCATTATATTATAATATATAATAACCAGAAACCTCATATATCTCTTTATATATATGTTTTATTGATAGAAAGTAATTGGTTTCTTTCGGAAAACTGAAAATCTAAATATTGTGATATAATTACGCTTTAAATGCAAAAACATTTTTGTACTAATTTAAACCATATACGAATGTGTGTTTCTGCTAGTTGGCCTTTGATCAGGAATCTACATGGATTTTATAAAATTATAATTCAACAATACGCTGGTAATTGAGTAAGTTCAAAATTTTAGTTAATCCTGATTGGTTAAAAATAAAAAAAATCTTAAGCTATTTTGAATGATATAATATTTATTCATGCTTAAATCTTAAATTTCAAATTTTTTCTTAGACACATTTGCCTTAAGCAAAGCTTTAGAAAATAATTGTTTGTTCAATTTATAGTATGACTATTGTTCCAATTGCAAGGAAGCTGTAGGATTAAAAATAGAAATATTGAATCAAAAATGTGAGGTCGATATCAATTTCAAATATAAGTGGATTTTTATTGCTGCATTAATAGTCGGGTCGTTTACGATGTCAAACAACGGATACCCTTCAAGAGCACTTATTGGATTTTGAAGTTTTGATGGTAAGAAGAGAAACATGTCATATGATGTATACCTATTCATCGGTGGTAAAGCTTCTACGTACTATTAAAACTGTTAAAAAAATAAAACACATACAAATTTAAAAAAAAAAATTGACGAAAAACATCAAAGTTAAAGTAAATACAATAAATATACAATTTTAAGAGTTTTTTTTGCTAATTCTTAATGTTTATAAGTTGGTCATACATCCAGAGGACTAAATCGACCGATTTTTGCCCATTCACAAAAATTAACTTTATACGTTTAAAAATCGCTATTATTATGATAGCTGGCCTATCTAATTTCATATTTGGGCTATCTTGATAATGGATAAACAGACGTACAACCGATAGACATAACAAATTCGATGATTCTACATATCAGAATATTGCTAGTAATATTTTCTAAACTAAATGTATTATAGCCCATTATTAAAGTCCATTAAAAAAGATTCAGCTTTAATGTAACAGTTGTAAAAACTAAAAAACAGATGTCATATTTAAAATATGCTCTCCTTAAAATAATTGTTACATATTTCTTTACAAGCTCAAAGTGCAGGTACAAAAGTTTTCTGGTGATGTAAAGAATGCAGAAGAGCTAGTAACCATAATCTTGATATTATCATTTATTTTATATTCACTCTTATAAACATTCATATATGTACACACTCATATATACATTTTCATATTTATTTATATGTGTGTTTTGGTACTACGTTTAATGTGCTTAACAAATTGATATTCTCATTGAGAAATAAGGAGGAGTGTTTTGTATACATAAGATAGTATGCAAGTATTTCATGTTAAATATAAAGGGTTATACATACCGAATTTCGATTCGTTTTAACTACCAAGGTTTGTCATGTTTTCTACTGGAGAATGTGTTAGATTTTTAGAAGAGAAATAAAATAAATATGAAAAAAGCTTCCAATCAAAAGAACGACGATTCACACGTAATGATGATTTGTAAGATCGTGGCCAAATTTTGACAATGTAAATAAAATTGCCATTTTTAAATACTTATTTTAAGTTTAGTTTCACGATTTATGACCCTACAGATTATCTTTTGACTTTAAATTATTTACTAAATAAAAAAATTCAATTCAAAATCATAGTCCACCCTATTACATCACTTTTAAATCAGTCGAATATATTTTTCCCGCTATCTTTGAATAATTTCCTTAAAAATAAATTAAAAATTCCATTGTGCTCTAGACTATCTATGTGAAGTTTTTATCAGAAAGTTAATTCATATATCATGGTTATAGCCATCATACCTACCACTGCTAATGTTGTAAGCATTGCTGGATGAGACGAATTTAATGGTGATATTGCTATATCGAGTTTATTATATATTTTATATTTATACGAGAGTTCGTTGCGGCTTATTAAAATATGCCCAACCTTTTCTGTACCCAGCGCTCAGCAACAACTCTTGTGGTGTTTTGCTTTGTGTATAATAATGATTTTATGTGATCATTATATACGATCATCTATAGCGAAATTTTATGTGATTAATTTAAATATCAAACGATTTTTAACTTTTGGTTTACTATTCTTTATTAATCTTATAAACCTCCTAGTAATTTAATTTTGAATTTCCTCCTCTGAAACATAAGAATTATTTCATTGGATTAAAAATAATAGAGCGTAATTGAAAATGTACTTAGCAACAATACTTCAGCTTTAAATCAGAAAATATGAAATCTAGGCGTTATAACTTAGATTTTTTAATTTAAATATATTTTATTCAATAATTTTAAAACAGAAGCAACTTACTCAGTTCAAGACAAAGAGTTAAGAGTACTAGGAACCAGACTGCTTAGTTTTGCTGCCTATTTTTTAAGTATTCAATTAAAAAAAAATGATGTGGTGTCGTGGGACACCAGGTAGGAACGAAGTTCCTTCGGCTAATGTAGAATCGACACAAATTGCAAAAAAAATCGTGCTCAATTTTATGTAGGTTTTCTTGATTTTTCTCTTAAATTTTGCTGATTAATTTTTATTTAAGTACAAGAAAGTATTTAGAAGAAAGATAACCTAGAAAACCTTTCTTAACCAATGTAAAATATTTTATATTTATAAATATATATTTATTAATATATTTATTAATAAAGAATAAACTAATACTTACGTATTTAATTCTTTTGCACTGAATAATTTCCCACTATTATCACTGTCAATTGCATTCAAGTCACTTGTTGGTTCATTTGACATTGTTACTATAGTTACGTCTCATTTAACGGTTTTATTCCACGCATTTTTTCTTACGGTTTTACTATCACATTTTTTTCAGTTCGGTCGCGCAGCAAAATCCCTATCCCCTCCAAGCCTGCCGTAAGGAACTTCGTTCCAATAAACTAAAAATAATTACTTACTTATAATAAAACATAAAACCTATGAAGCCTAAACAAAAAGTAAGTTGAGAGTTATTAAGAAAGGTTTGCAAACTTCTCATAGACGCTTACATAAAATTTGTCTTGAAATTATCCGCCTGCAATGATCCTGCTAATACCCAACATCATGACGCCAATGTGTAATTAATCAGTCCAATTGAACGCATCATGAATCCAAAGGAACAACACCCTAAGTGAAAGTTAACATCCTAAATCAAAGACCAAAACGTTTTAAAAAAACGTTTCCCGCCATTTTATAGAATTTATTAAGTTAAATCATCTAAAGGAAGGAAATCTAATAATCGGAGTCTTAGATCTTCCCTTGTTTCTCAACCGTTAAAATGAGAAAACGAGTAAATTTAAGTCAAAGTTAAACAAAATATTCGAACACATTAAAATTGTTCAAGGAACCCTGAAGATTTCTTCTTGGAATTTCCCAATGCCACTCAGAAGCTCGCTAAAAACCATATTTTATGGCTAGCGTATTCCGTAGTCCAGTTACTTGTCACACTAATCATCAGGCACTGATAATTACAATTTCTGGTTGACTGTATCCTTGATATATCCGTAAGGTTTACGTTTTACGTGGTCTAAGTATAAAATTATACTCGAGTCATTTGTATTTATATCACTTATCGCCATATGAAACGTATTGCATACGTCGTGTCAACGCAAGCTCGCGTGTTATCAAATTGTCAATATAAACGATTCCATACATACGGACTTTGTTCTTTTTTCCGCAACAGATGAGATTATCTGTTGTTCAAGAAATAGCCTCATTACAATCGAAACATATGTATACACTTCAAAAAAATACTATCTAAAAAAAGTATTACTTCCTAACGTTTTTTATTTGTATCTCCTTTTATCCTTCAACGATTCTCTAAATAAATTTTTTAAAGTTATAAATAAAACAACTACTGAGAATATGTCAAAATATGGGTGGATATTATTAATATTTATTTGTGGGAAGTAACAGAAAGGTCCTAAGGTCACAATTCCAGTCTATAATTATCTTCCCACAATTTTAATTAGAAATCAAGGACAAATTTTTTTCTATATAGTTTTAATTTAATTTCCTTTATGAAAATGCAAATGGAAATTTTAAAATGATCATAAGCTGTTATTTTAAAAATATTTCCAATAAAATTGAAAAGCAATATATTTTTCAAGATTCAGATTAAGATAAAATAGTGTTATTTATTTGATGATGGCTAAAGTACCAACACACAAATAAATACCTGAAAATTATTGTTGTATGTAACCAATAGTAGTTCTGCTAAATTCAATACATAATATTCCTTTGTTTGTAAAGCAACTATGAAACAATCCGACACTGCCTATATTGAATTAATTTAAACATACTTACAGAACTGCTAGTTGAAGCTGAAATTAATTTTTTAGATGTCTATTTCCCGTTCGTAGGAAATTAATAACGAAATATTTTAAGAATCAGTCAAAATAGTCTTAATTTTATGTTTTCGATCTCCAAGAGTTTGGATATTCTATTGGGATTATTCTAAAATAGGCAATTAGTATCATATGCCGGCTATCCTTACTAATGGTTTTCTAAGATTTACCATGTGTTTTGTGTAATGTGTACTAATGTGAATATCGGAACTTTGAAATCCGAGATTAGTTAAGTACATTTAAATTACTTGTACTACAAGTAAATATGTATAAATAGTGTTTGAGAATTATCGTTTTTAATGGATGTAAATGGTTATTTACAAGAAAAAAAGATTCAAGATTTTCCCTGATAATATTTTTTAGTTTTTTTATTCAAATTTTCTAACGAAATTTTACGATTGTAAATTAGGATTTTTAAAACACAGAAAATTATATGTAATGTTTTAAAAAATTTAGGTTGAAAACAACACAAAAAAGAACATTTTCACTGATTTTCATGAAAATATATTATACAAATTTTTGCGGTAGTTATAAATAAAAATAATTAATAAACTGTTTTTTGTATTTTTCTAGATAATTTGAACATATGGCCAATAATATCCAGTAAGAAAGTTTTAGATTTTTTCAATATCTATATATATTTTTGCCACATATTTCAAAAAACAAATAAAACATATATAATTTTACCTGCATCTCCCCCATGAACTTTTATGGAATTTGGTTGATTTCATTTTTCGATAAGATCCATTCATTTGCCGCAAATTGCAAAAAACAAATATAACGTATATAATTTTACCCGCATCCCCTCTTTGGGGACTTTTACAATTAACTACATTTTTCGACCATTTGCATACAGCGAATAATTTATCTTCTATTACGGTATTTAAAACGACTTGGTTGTGGTATAAAATATATGTAAACAATATTGATAAAAATTAAAAATTATTTTGTCTCTGACGAGCATAAAGCTAGATTTGAATTATTTTTATGTCCCTCTTCCATTACTAATTGTTTTGACTCAAATAAAGTTGGAGCTGAAGTTATTCTTTTTCCTTCACTGCCTTACTTAAAATATATATGTATACGTCAACTTATTTTAGATTGTTTAATATTGATGATCCTATGATTAAATACCTGTTATGAAATTAGTTAATAGTTTTCTAAAACTAAAGTAATAGTTTTCTAAAACTAAAGTAGGAAAGTCCTGTTCAAAAAATTAAGCACGGCTAAATAGTTTAAAATTTCTTTCTAAATAACTTAAAACTTCTCAACACGAGAAATTTTATAGAACTCGAGCTATTTAATCCGGAAGTAATCTGGCTAGACCTTGAAAGATCCATAACTTCCTTAAAGAACTTTTTGATATGGTATTCTAAAAACATCTCTATGACCTTGTGCAAAAAATAATATCCATTTAAGCATAAAAATTCACGACAAATAATAATAATTAAAAAATAAAAATAGTAAAACTTGTTTTTAGTAGCAAAAAATAGATAACATATATTAAATTTCAAAAATAAATAAAAAAAAATCTGATATTTTCAGATCCAAACACTGTACACACTCTAAACACGTTCAAGAGACCAACAAAAAAATTTTATTAGGCACCAGCAGATTTACAAAAAAAAAATTGCATGTCCATTTAAGAGTGTAAAATCAAAACATAATAAAAATTTTTGTATAGTAAGTTCAAGGACTACTAGAATGAAATAATTCTCGAATTAAAAAATATAAACAAGTAAGAATACCTATGTATATAAATATTTTATTATTAATAGTGTCTTGTCTTCCTTTAGTTTGTATTAATACATTATTACTGCTATGCTTAAGAATTATTATGTTTTATTTATAGAAAGATTTTTCACTACTGATCTTAATTTAAACAATTTTTTTAATATTAATAATAAAATATTTCAAGGATTTTATAATATACTTTTTTTTCTCAATGTTTTACTTTGTAGGTTTTTATAATAAATAATTGACTGTTAATCTATTAATTTATTAAAATAATTATTAGTAATAAATATTGAAAAATACTTATTTTTTTGTTATTTCACATAAAGAGTGACTTGTTAATAGAATGAATGAAAATTTCAATGTTAGTTCAGAAAATGATATTTTGAATTTATCACGTAGGTAATGTTCCATTTTGGGTCTAGTTGTTTAATACTTCCTTTCATCACATCCTTTAATTCGAAACATATCCAATTCTTCTTTCAGTACGGAAAAATAAACATTATTGTTTAATTATTATTAATTAAGTTAATATTTATATTACGTGACCTTAAACATGACCTGCCATGGTGTGGTATACACCATTAGTTGTCATCTACCAATATTACGTCCACAAAATGTTAGACAGCTATTTTTAAAATTTATATATTAATGTTATTTTATGGCTATAAATTTTATTTATTTTGCCAAATTATTATATTTTTATTTTTATGGCATTTTTCTATTAATTACCCTTACAGTAAATTTCTCGTACTGTGAAAAAAAAGAAATTCCTATCTTTCACTCCAGCCGCTTTTGCTCTTCTTCTTCGTTTTTTTACTTTTTATTCACCCTTTTCCCGTTTTTGACTTTTTATTCCCGTTATTGAACAAGGAATATGTCGGTAATAGATTGTCGTTGTTTATTCAAATGGCTATCTAAGCTCTATATTCTCCACATGGGATCTGTGAATGGGATATGGGTGGTAAAAATATTTAGTAATAAATCACACCAGAACGGCATACTCCTCAATAGGCAAAGACCTCAGTTCCATTGGTTCAATTGGTGCATTTTCTCTATAATATTTTTATTTTATAATATTCCTCATCTCCTACCTATACACTATTTGGAAAATACTTCTACACGTCATGTTCTAAAACAAGTCACTATATAAAAACAACCATTTCTTTTAAAACTAAAATCATAATCTAAGATAAAATTGCTTTGTCAGAGCCGACTTCGATAGGTAATTGGTTAAAATTTATATACAGTATATGACCTAAGTAAGTGAAAAGTGACATAAAATTAAAAAAAATAAAGAGATAAATAAAATAAAAAAATATTAATTTATAGTAAAATTTTCGGAAGTATGTTTTCTTTCCAAATGACTACTAAAATTACTGTAATTTAATAGTCCTGTACTACCTAATAGAAAAGCTTTTTGAAAAATCTATTAGGCCTATAAACAAAAAATTTAGAAATACAACAAATTTAGTAATTCTTAAACATTTTATACTCGACATATCATAGTTAGTTATATAGTTAGTATATATCACAGTTTACCAATTTTAGTCTAAAGTTTATAACGCTGGCAAATATTGATCGCACTGAATTTTGGTATAGGTGTTCATAGAATAATATAATTAGTGCATTTCGTTCGTTTGTTCGTCCGTCGATCATCGAGGTCACTCAAAAAGGAAGAGATACTGAGTCTCAATTTTTGTGGTGCATTCTTGACATAAAATATGAGTTCTTAAATGAGCAAAATCTATCTCCATTGCCACTTTATTGAATATTACTTTCTTGATATAAATAACCAAATAATAATATTAAATTATCCAAGCTGCTGTAATGATTGTTGATAAATAGTTTTTTTCCAATTTCAAGATGCACTCTGTATATTAAACTAGTTTCTATTCTTATCGTTTAATTTGTAGATATTTATTGAAGGAAATTTATATTGTTCTTCAGTTTTTTTAATTCTGAAACAATTGAATATACTAAAGTTTTGGCACCAAAATGTTTCATAATTATTGCTATCGGTCGTCAAGGGCTAAGCATGTATTTTTAGTTAATGAATCTAATTTCCATCTTAAATGCCTGGAACTACGTTATAATTTAAAAATTATGACCTAAGATATTTTATTATTTAAGGATCACTTTCACAAGCTAAGCTTAGGAAAAATATCCTGTTGAACGAAATTATTCATAATATAAAAACAAGTGTAGATAACAGATAATAGAATTAATTGTTTAGGTATAGGCACATATGATTGAATTTCATTTTTTGTGCTATTTTTAATAAGCATTCATTAAATACTATAAATATCCAGACTATACAGTTATATATACTTGTGCAATATATATTGTAATTACCAATACGTGTGATAATTAGCTAAATTTGAGCTTAAATTATGGCAAGTCCTAAGATTTTATAAAAAAAAATTTCAAACAAAAGTTGTTTGTTTTAAAAAATATACATCTTTTATATTTTAATTTTTCTTCTATTTTTTATGGTTAAAAGTTAGATCAAGGATCCATTGGACCAAATGGATCGATTTTGCTCATTCACAAACTTACACTCCCTTTTTATGTTAAGAATACGTCATCAAAATTTCCGCTCGTAATTTTTTTAATTTTTGAATATCGTGATGATGAAAGGCCAGACGGCCAACCGGAAATGGACTAATTAGGTGTTTTTATGAACACCTATACCAAAATTTTGTTTGTGCGGTTAAAATTTCCTAGTGTTAGAAACTTTAGACTAAAATTAATATGCTCTGACATATTATGGATGTCAAGTAAAATAAAATTGAATTACTTAGAAACACTCAAAATAATCAATATATAACAATCGTATTTAATTTATAAAATATAAATAATTGTTATAATATCTTGAAGAATCATTTAAAATGAAAATTTATAGCTTTATAGTTGTCGCTGAGTGTGGCTATATCTTTCCAGTAAGCTATAAATGTTGTGAACACACAAATCAATAATTATTGATATCAAATAAATAATACTTACATTCACTTATAATTATTTACTCATTGCAATGCTATTTAATGCGTTCCATTAATTAAGTAATCGATATTATTAGTTTTATTAAATTAAAAATACCATTCTTTTATTGGAATTGAACTAAAGGAAAAAATTATAATTAATAATCCAACAAAAAGTAAACAATCAACAAAAGAAAAATTGTTTTTCAGTACCTCATGCTATAAGCATGCGAGTAAAATTGATACTTTTAAGTTAAATTTATAAATATGAATCATCTTACCGATTTATTTCTTATTCAATTAGACTGATATGTGGGTGATTTAATTAAAACAGTATTTCTGTAAGGTTTCTAAAGTTTTCATTGATTAATTATAGTTTATGAAGTATCGACACCACGTTCTGGGAGGAATTACAGGAATTACGTGCAGGAGGAACCTACACGTCGTCAGCTTTTATACAGCAGCATTTTATACACATATAAATTCTATGTGTGTTTGTGTGAAAACTTTTAGACGCTCTGGTTACGTTATCTATAATAATAGCAAAAAGAGACAAAAAACTTTTTGCAAATGTACCTAATTTCTCAAAAACTATAAGCAAGCCTTATTATTTTTATCTGTATTATCCTGAATATTGATTTGACAGAATAATCGGTTTCAATAAGACATAAATAACTTTTCCTCACCTAAACCACGCATAAATAACTGATTAAACACGATTGTACACATGATTCAGTATATAGTTAGAAAAATCCGAATTTCTTAACCAAAATTTTTATTTAATTATGTTGATATACTAATAATCTAATTTATTTGTTATAAGATTATACAAGTTGTTTGTACAAAGAGTTCGTTGTTTATACAAAGAAAAATAAAAAATTAAAAGAAATGTTCGAAAAATAAAAAAAGCAAGATAAAAAATATTAAACAAAAGTAAGTGTTTACAAAAAATGATATGGAATTAAAAAATAATTATTATTCATATATAATAAATTCATGTAAAATGAGCTATTAAGCAAAGGACAAATTTTAGAAATAATTTAAAATTAAAAAAAAAATTAAAAGTGATAATGAAAAAGAAGAATAAATTACTCATTTAATATCGGAAGATTTAGTGCAGAACAGAATAATCTTTATAATGTAGTGTTATGAGCTATTATAAAAAGCTTTACTAAAGTTTCGTAACTTGCATCATTTAATTTGAAATTTATTTTAGTGTAAAATTCATTTCGAATGAAGCCGTATAAAGGACAGATAAATATAGTATGTGCCAGATTTTTGTTTTCATTTAGTGCGTACTGCTGTCGAATCTATAACATAAAATATCCCACGTATTAAAACACCAATTAGGTGTTTATTTGAGGAGCAAAGCTGTGCTAAGACTTTGCGAAATGGCAGCCAATACCGATCAGGAATCTTATTTACCAGGAAATCTTTTATTTACTTTAATCATTCATTATTTAGTAGGTACCAATGAAATCAGAAAAATTATTTGGGGCAAACAAAATATGTGTTGTGTAATACAAGGAAACATTGTCTTCTTTTGTTTGATGTCCAAATAATGAATAGTTATCGTAAGGCATTGAGAAACAACAGTTAAAGATTTGAAAGTTTCTTGTTTTATGCCATTTCTGTATTTAAAAACTATCATTACACGTTTACCTGCTCTTCAAATATTATTTTCGTGTGATAATGGATAGTTTTGGAAAAACTTTTAAACTTTGGGATTAGGTTTCTAAGAAATCTTCAGGAGGAAGTGTAAACGTAGACACTTAAGCCTTTTAATGAGCTTCGGTATGAAAGCTTCTGCTTTGAAATGTTCTATAAATTCTATGAATTTTTTTATCTCACTTATAAAAAAAGAAAAACGTAAGTTTGATAATTAATAATAGTAGAAAAATCGGTTGATTTCTCTCACATTGACAATAATAAATTGAGTAAAAAATCAAATTTCGTGAGAAAAAAAATTCTTATATATAAGATAATAATAAAAAACCAAAAACTTTAACTTTTTCCATAGGACTTGTAGTTTTGATTCAGATAAACCGAATTTTACCCTTAAAAACTCACCCCCTCCTATTTCCCGAACTAAGATCGCCCGTAATTTACTTTTCCATTCATTTTTATCATATTATCTTAGGTTTCTAATTGGTTTCATCCTACTATAATTTTCTTCCACTTTTTACCATTTTTTAAGGCTTCTACCCCGGTTTATCAGCCTTCCTTAAAATTTCATGGAAAGTTTTAGTAAATTCTTCTTCTTCAAATCGGGTTTTAACATACAAATGTGTAGATTTTTCGTAGCATTTAGTTTCCTCATGTCTATAGAAATCTATTGTTGTTTGTGATGAAAACGCATACAGCTAATGCTTTTAAACGAATAACTTGTATATGTCTACTGGTCAAAAATGTTGATTATATCTTCAGGTCAGTAGTATAAATGCCATTATTTCCAACATCAAAGTGTAATTTTAACTAATCAGACAAATACCGTCAAACGTTAAAATGCTATACAAAACTGATTGATAGTATACTATGGTTTCTCATACGACTAATAAATGTGGTTAGCTTCATTAGTTCGTAAATCCATTGCTAATAACAAATCTAACCTAATCTATAACCAAACAAAAAGACTTATTATCGTAAAAGTACATAAACAAAACACTCGTTTGTTTTGTGTATTAGTTATAAACACAACAAACAACAGGAACAAATAAGTAAGACCTTTATAAAATATTATAACGCGTAAATAAGCTTCCTGTATTCAATAATTCATATAATCATTTACAATATTTTATGCATAAATATAGAGTGACAAATAAAATAGACTTCACAAAAGAACATAACGCAATTTTTCTCATTTCGGTGACAAAAATCTATTTTTAAAAGCTCCGTCAATAGGCTTGATTAAACAACAAACCTCTGTTGTTATCAGTTTTTCGACATAAAGTCATTGATCAAAAATCCCACTTTTTAGATGCACTATACTTCACATGAAAAGTTAATAAATAATGCAAATTATATCGTAAGAAGTTTTCCTTTTTTATGTTATGAAATGCCACACAAATAGTAGTAGCAGTAATTTTTCTCATTTAATTTTAATCAAATGTGAAATTAAATCGGTCCTAAGTCTATATCATTTGTCGTTTTCGAGATAATCGAGTAAAAAATTACGAGCGCACATGCGCATATAGGAACATACACATAGTCATCCTATAAAAAACTATATTAATAAACATAAAGGAATCTTGAAACGTAATGCGAATGTTTTCGAATTCACAAATAAACCCCATAGTAGAAACTTTAGATTGAAAAGATAAAATTATTAATGAAAGCAGTTGTTACTTCATAATTGTCATAAGCTATAGTCTAAATAATATTACAAAGAGGAACACGATTCCCCCGTACTGATTCATCAAGGCAGAGCCAAAACTACTAATGATAAAACTACGAAATTTTTATAGGTTGTTCTTTGTATGGTCTAAACAAGCAATAAGAGAGGATTTTAGGTTTTAATAATAATATACTTTATAATCGATACAGTTCGAATACATTTTTAGGGAACAATGAATTGACTAAAATATTTGAATAATCTGAATGTGGCTTTTAAGGATGGATTCTTAAACTATTTTTGAAAAAGTTTGTCTTGCGAAGCGTTCAGGTATCAACTGGTAACCAAAAAAGTTTCTAAATAATGACTTGGCTAATTTTTTTAATGACACCCTATATCCTACAGATTCTTTCATAAACTATTCTCAAACATAAAAATAATAATGCTTGACATTATAAATACGTAAACAATAAGTTGACAATAAAAGTGTACAAAAACTTATATCTACACTTGTTATTTATTCTGATAAATAAATAATTTTTGCACTTCCATAGTCTTAACTAATACTTCCAAAATGAGCAAACCATCTCAGAATGTTCTTATATAACATCTTTACAATATTTGTATACGTCACCTCAAAAATTTCTAACTCCAAAATTGACCGATACTTTTTCTACACCCTATACTAAATTGATTATATATATAGTACTACCGGTCCGGTACGTGCTAGCTACGTATTAAGTGAAATAATAAAAATTTTAATTGGAACATCAAATTCATTTATTCAAACGAAAAAATATTTTATTAATTGCTCGCAATTTTTAAACTTAATCCAAAACAATTGGATAAACAATAAATTTTGTTTTTCCATTTTGAGCATCAATAAATAAACTGACTCTGGAACAGGCAACATAAAGTTGGCCATGTGAAAAACATGATTCCTCCAAATTCACACCACAAACGTGAAGTGCTTGCCCTTGGGCCTTGTTGATGGACATCGCAAATGATATTGTAATCGTTTGAACTCAAATGGCATATCAGTTGGAATCATAAGGATACGCGGTGTCAAACAAACTTCTCCTTTTGATTTAGCAGTTAAGATCGAAGGTTCAATCAAATTTGGCAAATTTGGTGGATTAATATTTCGGAATAATATAATCAATGAACCAACTGTCAGATTCAAGCAATGCGGTGTCATACCAGCCGGTTCCAATGAATTAAAAAATTCAATTGGATAATTCATTGCCTCATTTAGATTCATAACACTGTCAATTGATTTATATGCCGTGACTACACCTGGCAGTTTCGCTTGAATTTGAAAATTAATGGCATTGATATGAATGTTCTTCGGTGCTAAAATGGCGCGTTCTCTCAACCAATCATGATTTCTGTAATTCTGAAGAATATTCGGAAAAACACATTCAATCAATTCATCTATCGATTACACAATTGTACAAAAATTGTTCGGTACAGCGATCAATCCGTTGTTACTGTCAATTTGTATTTTGCCATCACCAATTTCTAACAATTGTTTTGAAAACTCAGGCAGCTGGATCATTTTGTAGGTGAATACGCATATTATTGTTCAGTGTCAATTTTTGTACATGTCTCCAAATAACTGATGACTTCAAACAGGCATTTATTTCATCAGCAGGAATTGATCGAGGAATGACAGGCAATGTTTGACGAAAATCCCCTGAAAGTAATATCAAAGCACCACCAAAAAGTTGTTGATTACCACGTAAATCTTGCATTGTTCGATTAAATGCTTCTAGTGATTTTTTATTCGCCATTGTACACTCATCCCATAAAATAATTGACGTTAATCTCAGAACTTTTGCCATAACAGAATTTCTCGAAATATTGGAGTTGGAGTTTCAATCACCTGTACATTCAATGGCAATTCAAATGCAGAGTGTGCGGTCCGACCACCTTCTAATAATGTAGCAGCAATTCCCGAAGATGCAAGTGCCAATGAAATTTTCTGTTCCGATCGAATAGTCGCTAAAATCAATGATATAACGAACGTTTTGCCTGTACCACCAAGTGCATCCAAGAAATATAATCCACCTGCAATATTGGAATATGTCATATACATGGTTTTGCTGAATATTTAATTTGGTTATATTCGATTGTACACATAAACGCAAATCATTAGAATTGAATTCTTGCTCACATTGCAATTCACGGTCAAACAAATCATGCATCTCACGATTTGTTGCGGTCATACCCAATTATACTAATGCTTTATTTGCAATCGTTAGACACATATCTTCTTTAACAAAATGATCTGCCATTTATTGAATTCATTTCTTACGAAAAATGTGATAAATGAAGAACCGCTCTACCGATTTTGTGCAAACTTCACGTAAACCATCTACTAAATAGTCCGAACAAAGCCTTAACGTTTGGTTTGGATAGGTGAGCCCGTTCTTGAGTTATAAAATTACAACGAAAAGTGGCATTGATTTTTATATATATAGATTAATTTTTTATTTTAGTTTTTATGAATTGAAATTTGCTGACGTCGGTTAGATTTTTTCCAATAAATTTTTTTTTGCTTTTGAGTTTTAAATTTGGGAAGTAAAATTTATATACAAAAAAATCATAGGGACAAAAATAAAATACAAAAAATGAATTTTCAAAATAAATTTAGAGCCCTACTTCAGCGTTGGGCAATAAATATCGATGTATTTATACATCGAATCTATTCATCGTAATGAATGATGATGTATACATCTTTATTATTCATGATTGTAAAATAAGTGATTGTGATTTTAATTTATTTATAGTCTATTTTTTCTCTGCATTATACCATTTTTAAAATAGTGCAATCAAATAAGAAAATAATTATAACCTATATGTTACTGTAAAATTGTCACCCATATCTGGATGGATAGAGGCTATATGAGTATTTGACACCAGATTATTTTCATATACAAAAGATTTGTAAATTTACAACCACAAGACATTCTTTAAATTATTGATCATTTTTACATACATAGTAGTATTAATAGTTTATTGGCTCTCTAAGATACTATATTCATAACCTGAAACATGCATTTCAGTCAAGTTTTGTAGTTCCAAATATCTTAGAATCTATACAATTTTTTCATATTTTGATTCAATGATATTTTTTATTGAATTTTCGGTTTCAGAGTTCTAGGATCAGGATCGATGTTATTTTGTATTGAGTATTGTTTTGTAAATATTTTATTTTAAACGGGAATCAGCCTAACGATTTTGATGAATATCGTATCCAGATACTATCTTTATATATAAAACAAAGTCGTGTTAGTTACATCACTTATAACTGAAGAACTGCTGGACCGATTTTTATGATATTTTTTGTGTATATTCGTTAGGTCCGAGAAAAGGCTATAAGCTTTTTTTTATACCCCTAAGTGAAAAGGGCGGTCCATCCCAAATATTTCTTTTATTGTAAATACTCAAAGTATGTTACAAATCCTATTAGTATCATTTCCATGTAAACGAAAATCTAAATTCTGGATTTCAAAATAAAATTTATTTATCTCTTCTTTTCTATAAAAAGTGTGCATATCGCATCGTTCAAGTATAACCGGAGCCATTCGTGGCTATGGAGTTCCATATATTATTTTTCATCAAGTATTTGAGAAACACAGCACGATCTGCACGAAGTACTTGTTCACGAAGATCCGGGTGTCCCTCATCAAGCATGAGTGTATATATAATTTTTTCGTGTCACGGGTATCCCACACCAAATAGTGGGTTACACACAAAATACCGGGCATCCTATAAGAAAAGTTATTCTGAAATGCAGCCCTTAATGAGATGAAAAGCGGAAGCAGAGTTTGTGTAGGACAATGGGATTCCTTTGTCCAATCTGCTTCAAATTTTGCATGTAATCGATGTATTATCAACTGTCACCGCAACGTATGCTTTAAATTATAAATTAATATCATTATTTATTCTGATTTGCTTAGCTTTCAGTATTAAGAAATAGAGGAAAGTTATAAAGAATATGTTATTATACTTATAAAATGTTGATATTGATAAGAAATATATGGCAAAATGACGTTTGCCGGGCCAGCTAGTTTAAAATAAATAAGTGTCATCTCTAAAAAAAAAAATAAATAAACGAGCTAAGCTCTTGGTCGAAAGCTGTAATGAAGTTGCTCCAGAGGGATTATCTCGTACATCTTCCACAATTAAAGGGCAGTAAATGTTAATTTATATGGTGTGTTCATAAAGACACAGCTTTAGTTTACGTAAAAACCAATATTCCTTATTCAAATGCTCTTTCATAGACACTCCTAATCAATATCCTATATCTTAATTATTGCCTTTGCTACGTACGTTATGTTTAACACAAATAATCCATTTCGAAACAACTCAAACTGTGTTAAACATTCGCAAAAGATAGACACATTATGTATAATGTGATAAGTATATTACTATCCATATGTTGGATTCAGATATTGTTTCGGTTATAAAAAGCAAACACATCATATAAAGCGTAAACTCTGCATATTTTTGAAATCTTGCATATAATGGTTCAAAACAATTTTACTAGACTGCGTTAATAAAAATACCCAGAAGGACCCATTTCTGATATTTGTTTAGGAATAAATCTATTCACACTCGTAGAAAATTAGTGTATTCCTGAGAAAGTCGTTTTGATATCATTAATAAAAGTTTACCACCTAGAAAATTTTGTATCTTTGTTTTTTTAATAAAACCTTAAAAATTAGTACGTCGCGTCAACTTCGATTCAATAACGTATAATTACGTCACTACGTCATTATACTTTGACAAAAGCATCTTCAAGTCTGCTGAATTTAAAGATTTCTATTTATTACTTATTATTCTTAAATATTAGCTTTGTTAATTACCATGGTTTCTTTAATTTCGTTCGATTGATGAAAACTTTGACAAAAGTTAATAAACAGAAAAATTTCTGGAATTAAGTGTTATAAATAATTATTTCCAAAATCCCTAAAAGTATTGTTGTAAATTGTCAGCTTTACTGTCCAAATCAATAGCCTTGATCTCTCTTATTATACACGTTTTATGTATGTACACATGTCTGTATGTATGTGCATGCAGCAGTTATGTAAATTTTGTAAATGTTAATAGTTTACGGATTGAACAACTCAAAGCCAAAATGAAAGTGCGGATACGAAGTTCAATCAGGAAATTTTATAAAAAATGATTTCTTATGGTAGATCCACATTTTAAAACCGATCACGAGTCCTTCTCCGACTAGTAAAATTGTATCAAGTATGAAATAAAGTGTGCATTTATATTAACTGTGCAGAATTGATCGGAACTTCTCTGTTACAGACAGTATGAATGCATATATTGTTTCTTACATGATCATTTTTTACCACATCGAGATCAAAACCATGTTCAAACCATGATTGTCATTATTGTGTGGATCCGCCCTTACTATTGAACAAAGAACACTTTTCAGCAAAGAGCATTTATGATTTAGTTTTAAAATTAAATTGTAAATCACTACATAGTATAAAATAAAATCGCTTCAGGCTGTCTGTCTGTCTCTTTGTATGCTTAGATCTTTAAAACTACGCAACGGATTTTCATGTGTTGATTTTCCTAATAGATAGAGCTTTATATGTATAATACAATATAGTAGATAAACACTGATAATTTTAGAAGTTTCTAATGTATTGTAGAAAATAATACTTATAGTAAGTACATTAGGTTAGATAGGATTAGATAAAGTATCAGCATTGCACTCGTGCGAAACCCAGGCGAAACCAGACTATTTTAAATATTTCATAATCATAAAAATTAATAATTTTATTTCCAAAAAAAAAAAAACTATTGAAAAGATAATAAAAAAATATTAAATATTAACAATTGCATAATAATAATTGAATTGTAAGTATTAATAGATAACGCTTAATTAATGTATGTTAATAATAATAATAGAAATTTATTTAAAAAAAATAAAAATATGAACTGAATTAATCAATAATAAATAATTACGGTTAAAAAATAATATTATATATATTATTCCATACCTACATAAGTATGCAATTATAACTATTGTCAATTTATAATTAAAAAAATTAATTGAATTATGATATTCAATGACATTCAATTAATTAAACATAAATATTACAAAAATTAATCATCCAATTTAATTACTATACTATAGAGATTTATTAAATTATTAACGCAAAGCTTTTGTAAAGAATTCAATAAGCCAGAATACGTGTTATGGGAATATTTGTCTTATTGTTGGTATCGAATTTGTTTTCGTTTTTATAATGTTTCTAAAACGTGTCAGACAAAAAAAACATATTGAATCATCAGTATCGTCAATATCAGTTCTTTACCTGTGAAAAAGTCGTAAGAAAAAAATAGATCTCATTGTAATGGAATCACTCAAATTGAATAAAGTTTCTCCTTTGTCCGAATACTCTAATGATTTAAAATTAAGGAGATACCTACTTAGTGTACAACATCCAGATTGATTGAATTCGTTTTACACGAGTAATTGTGTCACGTAAACGCCACTCTTGGTTTTGAATTTCGGGGCGCATCCAACAGCTTCCCGTATAAGATAGTTTAAGTTATTAATAAAATGGTATTTTTCATGTAATTTCTGAAAATTATGACATAATTATGAAAATTAATTGTTCAAATTTCGAGAAGTTTCATTGTCAACAAAGTTCTTTATTACTTTCAAACTCTTAGCTTAGATGATCAAATTAATGGAGATTAAAATTTTAATTAATTATGTAGTCCCTATATGATAAATGTTAGTAATAATTCATATTTCCTGCAACAACCATAGAAAATTTATGTATATGAATGAATGATGAGACCAAAAAGTGTTTTAGATATTTAGATGAATATAATGGTCATACATATAAAAGATTTATTTGGTTATTGACTACGTTTTGAAATATGATTTTGGCATCAAAAATTTAAATTCTTACCACCATTGAAATTAAGTTAGCTTAGCTAACTTTTCTTACGTTTTATTTTAAATTTTGGTTATTTCATATTATTTATTATCATCTTGTAGCGTAGATGTTTGAAAATACTAAAATTGCAATTTTTTAACATGGGGGCAGCTTATTGTACTATGTCGAAATTGATTTTTCATTATATACGCAATGGTAATAATTTCCTTGCTTAAAATTTCTATAAATATAATAGTTGCTTAACAAAAATTACCCCAAAACAAATCGATTAATTGCACAAGGGGTGTGTCATTAATCTTGCAAAAGTACCTCACCCTTGATGAATGTATTCAATCGACCCCAAATATCGCCTGCATATTTTAATCAAGGATGGTCACAAACACAAAAATTTTGTAGATTCATGTTAGGTCGACCTTAAATATGACAAGGGTGATCGTCAGATTATAATGACGAGGAGAATAATAAAAATATTTAAGAAATACTAATAATTTTGCCGCGGGAAGATTTTGTTCAGATGTATTGATAGTTCCGGGGAAATATTAATTGTCCGGTAGAAAACGTCGTCTCACCAAATAAAATAAATCAATTTAAATATTAGCTATACCTCTAAGAAATATTACAGCAAGCGATAATTGCTTTTTCTTAAGATATGTTATTTATGCATACAGATCAATTGCAATTTTTTTTCTATAAAATTAATGAGATTTGTGCCATTGCAACAGTGTTTAATTTGGAATAGCCACTTTTTCAGAAGTATTTAATACTTGTTGTTTGCCAGAAGTAGTGCATTCATGTTTTTCAAGAAAAACCTATTAATATACTGCTTTCAAATTTCGATAATAGTAGATAAATAACTTCTTGTGTGGTCGCTTTATACATAAACTTTATATTATAATAATTGAGTAGTATAAATCCGGATAGTGTTTAATTTTATTTTTAATGATCCCAATGAGTTTGGTTCATAAAGTTATCTTTTTTGGCTGAATTAAAAGTGGTCAAATGCATTTTCCATAAAATTTTTCAAAGTTCTTGAGATGCATGTAGGTATTATTTAGGTGTAGTAACATCGGGTCTCGCTTGGTCATGTGTTTTTAAAAGATAGCATATTATACGTAATAAGATAAATACGTATATTATTATAGCATATAGCCAAACCAGCAAGGAACTCTAATATACACACATTTATATATATATACTAAGTGTAGAATATATAAACGCGAACATCGTGGGTCGGCGACCGCTGTTGTGATCCAAGCAAGCCCTGACCTACTAACTTCGCGAGGCCATTGCCCCGCCATTCTAGTTTCCCACCAAAGCAATAATAATCCGCATTTTATATATATATATATATATATATATATATATATATATATATATACATTTATTTATTTATTTATTTTTGTTTCAAGCAAGCACTGCCATATACCCATATTATGTATAAGAGATGTTTTTTAATAAGTGTCAGATCTTTACAGAGTGTTTGCAAATGGTCCGGTCTGGATTTAATATATTAGATCTATTTAAACAAGACTTTTATAATTTAAAAAAATGTCATACCTTTATTCTAAAATAGCCTTATGTTATACACTACACTTTTTTTTTTTTGTGATAAATTTATCTCAATTTTAAAAGTTGTAAATAAATTTCAAAACTATTAATGTGGAAACCAAGGCTCTAACTTTTTACTACGATTTTATTTGACAAGACTTTTAATTTTTCTGGAAAATGCCCTTTATGGTTATTAAATCGCATATATTTTGACCGCAGTCTGAATTTCCCTGGTTATTTCTCATAGTGTTTTGTATGAATTATAATAGATTTTCATACAGTAATGAATATTGTTGGTTATAACTTGAAATTGGTGCAAAATATTTCGATCCCCTTAGATGGCTCGGTGTCATTTCTCTGGTTTCTTAGAGGTTATGCCATAGAAGATATGACACTAATATTATGTATATGTCGCATTAAATTTCTTATGAATAAATAGTATTTTACTAAGCTGAATATATCAAAGTTTGTGTTTACTATAAGTAAAAATTATAAGCCATATATTATAAGAAACACGGCGATAATACAAATTAACGCATGTCAAATTTATTTTTCTTCTTGACAACGCTTGGTCATACGTCGCCAAAGTCATGAACAAATAAGTGGAGATGCTCAAGTGAAATATTTTTCACTAATTTATAATGAGATAATTTATAATAACTGGAGATCTTGGAAAATACATGACGATTTTGCAATTTATAGGTTCATTATTTTAGGACAAAGGCCAGTGATTGGCAATGGTTTGAATAATCGGTTTAGTCCATGCATATAAATCGTAGTGTTTGATGTCCATGCAGAATATCTATTAACTTATAAACCACGTTTGTTGAAATATTTTCTTATAAGCTATTTAGATTCACTACAAATATATCTCAACCACATACAACTATTTTTTATTTTATTATTATTCAACAATTTGAATTGAAATTAATTGAATAATAGTTTCAATGCACTTTATATTCCTTAGAACTTTCAAATAAGTTCTTGAAGCGATTTATATACTTATACCTTGTTTTAACGACATCCATTATGGCTAATATTATTGTCAAGAAATTTTTGATGCGAAGTTTAACACAAGGAATAATCATCTCAATAAATCTCATCTTATCTCATAAAACAGTTATCTCATTATATCTTTTCCTATTTTTGACGAGAGACATTTTACGCATATCTTTCAAAAATTTTTCAAAAATTCATCAAAAACAAAATATATTATCATTCATTTCTGAATATCCTGTATAAAATTCTTTAAAAAAATATTGTAGGTATGAAATAAATTATTATCTGTTTTTACTGCCGTCTTCACTTTAAATAAAAATGACATTTTCAGTGAATGTATACATACTATTTTCTATATAGTGAAAGCTGGACATATTCAGAGAAGTGTAACAAACATTAAAAATCATTGATAAAATTGGTAATCATAATATTATTACATATTCACTATTTACTGACTAGTAGCAATGGTATACTTTTACTAGATTGGTAAAATGTCACTGTATATAAAACTTGTATATATGTTTTAAGATTGGTATGTATTCTAAAGTATACACCATAAAAGTATATAAGGATATATATAGATATCAGTATATAATGTAGTAGATATATACTTATATTTATAAGTAATGGTTAAAGTATATACCAATGTATAGTTTTTATCAATATATTCTTATCTTCCGTCTTTACACATATTTGTATCGTACGTATTATATTTCTACTTTAAACTATTTCTTGTTTCATTTTTACACATAAAATATTATATGTACAATTATATGCATTACAAAACTTTCTAACGTAAAGTAGAAATTGTTTATACTAAAAACATTATTTATGGGCTTTTAAATTGGCGTAAGTTATCCATAAAATGTACAAATGTGTCAAGAAGCACACTTACGTGAAATTCTCTTTCTATAGATAGTGTAACAAATTATCTCATTTAAACGGCATTTTTATTATCCTTAAAATGTACAAGTTTACTACGACTCAAAGTGACAAAGTGTCATGTTTTTGAAGCTGCCGCGAAGGAAATCTGCAAAAATCAATGTGAGTCAAAAATTTTGAGTCATATATATGATTAAAAGTATATGGAACTCCAGAAGCACGAATGATTCGGCGATACGTTAACAATGCGATATTCACACTCTCTATAGTTTACAGTTCGACATACTGCTAGTGAGAGAAGATAAATAAATTTTATTTTGTGTTTTACATTTAGATTTTGGTTTCAATAGAAATGAGACTAAGATTTGTAAGATACTTTAAGTAATAAATTGTAAAAAATGAAACCCGTTTTATCCCTTTAGGGGTGGAAAATGGAATGTTTCTCACCGTTTAAACTATTCTTGAACTTCCACAATTATTTCAATATTACATTTAGCTAAATTGGTGCACCCTTTCTCGAGTTTTATCGTTGCAAATGAGCAGTAATTAAAATATATATAGAGACATAAATCCATAATAACAAGGCGAGGCCTGCATGTACTTCATCATGGAAACCTCACGCACTGCTACTCAACGTAGCTACTAATACAAAAAACAGGTTAATGATAGTCAATAACAAACCGATAAGATAATAATTATGGTAACATAACTACATCTTTGGTGATCGAATGTATTTAGGTCTATGGTACTACTAAACAATTTTGCATTTCGTTTGTGTATACTCGTATTTACCTATGTATCTGTAAATTTTTCAGAAATTTCATCCCGACCTTTCAAGAAAAATCTCCAAAATACTTTTTCGACACTTGAAACATTCACTTTTTTGCAATTGATGTCAAATAAATTAGAAGAGATAAGAATATGTAATATGTTTATGCACATGCATACCATGCAGTGGAGTATCATTACGATCGACTAATATTACGGTGTTAATTATCTTATTAGAAGAACTAGAAGTGTCTCGATACTCCGACCATCGATAGAATGTCAATAATATTATAATTTATCCGTTGATACAATAATTGATTAAAATGAAAGCATCATGAACTTTTTAGTTTCACGACAACTAGAAAATCTTTCTTTTTAATGTATATTAAATTTACAGTGTATACGAATGAATTAACTGGATTAATTGGAACTCTTGATATGACTTTCTATGCTTGAATTCTACTAGAATACAATCCTAGCACAATAAATGAACATAAAGAATATAATACCATAAAGTTAGCGTAAACATTAGAAACAATATAAATAACAAATGATAGGATTGGTCAATGATATATATTTTCAATAGTTTTTTCAATGTTCTGTCCAGTATTGAATATTGATAATATTTTTTTTTTTTTACTATTGTCATAATTGTTGATATTTTTCTAATTCAATAAATGTATTTTCTATTATTATATTCTTATACTTCTAATAATATTACTTTATTACTTATGTTTTGTTGTTGTTATATTATACTCGGTACTATGGGACTCGATATATCAATTCAGTCTCAAACTGTTAAATTTATTCAGTTTGGTCTAGAATTATCTTGTGCCCATTCCTTATCTCGAACGAAACGACTAAGATCATATTCTTGAATTATTCGCATATATTTTGATTCAACAATATACGCGAAAAATCATTAAAAACAAATTTTTTATTCAATCTCAAGGAAGGAAAGTAAAACCATTTTTTGAACCATTTATTTTGAAACGTGGTACGATTAACAAACTTTTTATGTTAGTTTTATATTAGATATTTTCACTTTCGAATTTTTATTTTTTACATTTTTTTCATATATTGTTACAACATAATAAATTTGAAATTTCAAGGAAAAGCCTATAAATCTCAGGAAATGTAAATAACTCCAAGTTTGATTTGATATAAAATATTTTCAATTGCTTTTCTAAATTTCTTTTTTAGGAATAAACACATTGATCGTATTATAAAAGACAAAAATTATATTTTATTTTTAAATTTTAATTTTTTAACACAATTGAACATTTTATTAACGATTATTGTGGCTTATATTTGGTTAAAACTATTTTGGAATAAAACATGGGTATGAAATTTTAAAAATAATTTATAAATTTAAAAAACGAAAGGACAAAATAGGTGTGAGATATTCCACACAATAATAACCCTATAACTTGTTTTTTTCAACATACGCACAATTAACAAAATTATATGTTCTAAGCTACTAGAAAAGGACAACAAGTGGCATTTCCTTACTAGCCCTACCTGTGCTTACTCATCTTAGTTAAACATTCAAATTGCCATCTTAAATGAAAAAAATGATCTTGTTAGAAATTTATTATAAATTCCACCTCGAGAGCTCACTGATTGAAATGCAGTTTACTGAGGTTGCACTCAGATTGTCGAAATAAATGAAGATACGAGATACACAGTGTAAATCAAACAGCATACATAATTTTTATAAGAACTATATGAACCCCTATTTTAAATAAACAATTCATATCATTTACAAATGCTCCATTTCAACCTTATCGGAAATCTGTGTTTTTGTTAATCGAATAGGAAGATTACCACCTATGTGGAATTGTGTGTGAATTCGAAAATTTTAACGTGTATCTCAAAAATGTGGTATTACTAATTGAGGAGTATTTTATTTTTGTTTGCAATTTTCTTTTAGTACTTTTCTGTTATCAGTAATGGATTACTAACATCAGATCTTAACGCATCATTATTTCTTCACCATAATTATGGTTTCATTATTAAAATTATTCATTGTGTAATTAATCGCTAACGTGCGTATTTAATCGATATAGCGTCAATCATACGAAATTGTCTTTACAGATTAAAGTTATCATAATATATTAACTGTAATATTAATCAAAAAGCGACATCTATGATATGGATAGTATCGAATATAATATACTTTTCACGCACTTTTCAATTTTCGCGCAATCATAACTCAAAAATTATTGTTCCTTGTCGAAGATTTTTTCGAAAAAACATTTCTAAATATAAAATAAATTTTTTATCAATATTTTTTCCTGAAAAAAACTATTACACAAGCACTCCATTTTTATGTCAAGAATTTGCATACCAAATTTCATGACAGTTGAATAATTGTTTTTGAGTTATTTGCGAGAAAATTGTAACAAATAGAATATGCATTGCATTAGAGATGGTATTTATTATATATGCCTCTTTTTTCATTCCTTTTTCCTATATGCATACATGTAAATTTTTTCCAAAAAATTATCACAATTCATAATGTTGTATGACATCTTTAATTGTATTCATTCCCGACCATTGATCGAATAAAATATGCCCCGCTATTACTAAAATTTAAATTCACTTTTAAATAAAAGAAGAATCAATGGTCACTATTAGTTTTTTCATTCTTCGATTTTATAAGTTTCAAAAACTATTCAAAAACAAGTATAAAATTCGGAACTAATTGTCAGAAAGGCAGATTCATTCAACAAGTCTAATAAGTCATAAATACATTCATAAATCTAATAGTCACTAACCACCATTTATCATATAACTGATGATAAATGGTCTGATAGAGAAGTATCAGATAAGTTGTTATAAAATTTTATTTAAATTTTGTAGAAAAAATTTTATAATTTCATTTCTTTTGAATACTAATGCTGAAAGCTCGATAAAACTAGAATGACACATCGACAACAAAAAGAATCTTCCATGCATTTCGATTAAATGAAATTGGATAAGCACAATCTTGACATGAAAACGGACTTGTTGTAGAGTTTTTCCCGAATAAATTTTTATGTAAAAATCAGAATTCTATTGTATAGTTAGAAGTGTTAGTCTTTATTATAAATGTTTCGTAATAAATTAAGACATAAATTTATATAAATAAACGTAGTTTATTTTGTGGTAGAGAAAACACAAAATAGTACCGTGCAGTTCCAAAGCAACCTGAATATAAAAAAAAAAATTATTTGTATACAATTAACAAAAAATGCACATAAACACTTAAGGAAGTAAAATATCTAAAAATCAATTAATTTGTTTTATGGCCATTAATTTATAGTTAAATTATGCAGATAAATTTTACCCAAACGCAATAAAACAAAACACAATTAAATGAAATTCATTTTTCATTAAAACTGCATGAATTTTATTTAAAAAACGAATAATAATAAAAACATATGTTAAAAAATTAAACTATAAGTACTTACCTACAATAAGAGAATATTAAATAATTATTCATTTAAGAAATATTATTCATTTCAAATAAATTGAACATTCTATTCGAATTAACATTTCGAACTAACACGAAAAAATCTTAGACATGAGTCGCCGCAGTTTTCATGCTACCCAACTTTACACATAGCCACTGACACACGGAACTTTAATTTACTATTACATATTATATACCAGGGTAGATGATTTTTGTAAATTATAGTAGAATGAAATCAATTGGAAACGGAAGATAATATGATAAAAATGAAAGGATAAATAAATTACGGGCGATCTGACTTCAGAAAGTAGGGGGGCTGAGTGTTTTAGGGTAAAATTCGGTTTATCTAAATACACTGTAATTTTTTTGATTTAAAATATTTATTTTTTAATCTTATTTTGAATAAATATCGAAAAAGCACCCTAATTTTCAATCGAAAATTTTGAGGTTATGTGAAAAAAGTGTAAATACAAAAGTTGTAAATATTTTTATTACCTACAACTTTGCCATTTAAGTTTTTTCCATAGGACTTGTAGTTTTGCAGGAAATCGAAATAAACTGTATTTTACGCTTAAAAACTCTCACCCTCCTACTTCCGGACCTTAGATCGCCCGTAATTTATTTTTTCTTTCATTTTTATCATATTATCTTGCGTTTCCAATGAATTTCATCCTACTGTAATTTTCTTCCACTTTTTATCATTTTTTAAGGCTTCAACTCTGGTCTATTAAGGATATTACCAAAATGACTTTACTTAGAATCTTTTAAAAAATTTTAATATACATATTAAGAAGTATCCTCAAACTTAAAAATATTTTCATTCCTTATGGCACTATTTTTTGAAAATTTGTCTATAAAAAATTGCATATTTAACACGTGGTTCCTTTTCTGGTCAATTTCGAAGTGAACCGTTCTACGATTTTCTACGATTAACTGACAATCAATAATTCAAGATTTATATCATTCATAAAATAATGATATTCGTTTAATTATAAAAATGACAAAAATAAACAATTTTTGATTGTCTTTAAACTTTTTTTCATGACTTGACAAATAAAAGATAACGAACCCGAAAAATGACACAATGAAAGTATTTTGGTATTTCTGCGCTTGGAAATCCGAAAAATGACGCAATGAAAGTATTTTTGTAATGGATGGGGCTCAATGAATCTCATCCTATAGTCAATTGTAGTTATCGTTATAAGGTTTGCATCTCAATCAGTGGAGTACGAGTCACTTTTTGAGAACATTTTTAGTTAATCGTTTCATAAGTCCCAAGTGAGACTGCTGTATAAACAGTTCACTAGATCGAAAGATAAAAAATTAAAATATTTACCTGTAACGTAAATAGGCAGCATTAAATAACATCCTAAAAAATTGTTCATTCATAAAATAATTCATAATAAAAATTTCATAAGCAAAATGTATTGTTTAACATTGAAAACTTTGAAAACGACCGTCCCTAATAAATAAAATAAAAAAGAATGCACTTTAAATGTAAGCCGATTGATATGAAATAAACTATAAATAGTTATGTAGGTATATAAATATATAAAGAATAGTTCATATATATACACTATAAGATATATTTCTAGTTTAACTAGTTATAGTATTGTAAAACCAAAAGATGTCAATAACCGAACGAACATATGTAAATAATCTTCTATTTCTAAACATAGATATACGAACGAACACACACTAAACAACCTATACCTAATACACATAAAACATGTATATATATATATTTATTATGTAGTCAAACTCAAAGGGTCAAAACAATTTTTGATTATAGGAAACATATAAAAATATTTGACATGGAGTGCTGCATTACCTCTACGTATACGAACGAATACCTGAAGTTATAGTGAATATATTTTATATTAAAGTCTTAGCTATGTATGACCTTCATTCATTGAATAGATAAATTCACTTAGATTGTTTTGTTTTTTTGTAAAAGTGTTGAAATGAATCTTAAATAGAAAGTAAAAGATAGATATTAAACAAAAAAATAAAAAATAAAAAGTTACTAACCTAAGATAACTCTAAATGGATTAGAAATGTTATGATTAGAAATGTTTATTTATTTATTTATTTTTATCAAGGACAAATATGACTGTATTTTTACTTTATAATGTTTTATTCATTAAAATTATGGTACAAGAATTTCAAAGAGTAGTTTCAAGATGAAAATATAATTGAAACAACATTTTTTAACTAAACAATAAAAATTATTATTTATTCAGAAAATTTTTTATTCTAGTTATTGCAACGTAAATAATCAAAGTGTTATTTTCAGTATTGAAAAATCGAATATTAATTTGATAACATACAAAAATTTTTTATCCACGTATTGGTCCATTTAGATCAATTTTTCGTGGAATACCGGAATATTGAAATTTCTCATTATTTCATTATCTTATTAATCTCATCAAAATTAATATCTATGGGCTTTTTATTTCGATGATAACGATAAAAACGTTAATAATACTATAAAAAAAAAACACAAAATTGTATGATAATGCACATAATTATGCATTTTGCATACACTTTTAACCACATATTTTGTGCTTTTAGCCACCCACTATACAAGTGATTAAGCGCTATAAAAAGATGCAGATGCATAATAGTTAGGGCTATTCAAAGTTATTATTTTTTTGAGGTACATAAAGGTTTATATTCAATTTATGTTGTTCTAAAGCACTTTGATATATATCGTGAAAAGTGCATTAAAAAATTCATAATTACCGGTAGTATACAACCTTAATCAAAAATATTTAACATTTAATCCTGTGTATAAACAGTTAAACCTGTTTTAGTTGTTATGTTTGTGATATTAGTTTTACTATTTTATTTGTTTGTGAAAAGCAGTGGCACCCCGGAAGTGCCAACAGAAGTAAAAATTTGAACAATCACGTGTGTTTTACAAAAATTGAGGTCTATTGATTAACATTTTTCATTTTTATTACATTGTTATATTAAATGTTTATTTCGTTAAGAATTAGTAAATGATAAGAGATAATCTGCAATTTATGGATACTTAAAAAAAATTTAGACGAACCCAGAAAGATTCGATCCGTAGTCCGTTTAATTCAATTGAATTCAACTATGCTAGCCATCGTATTAATACTTATATGTAATAATTCTATAAACTGGAGTCGTAACAGTGTCACCAGTTCAATGGTTTTTTCTCATTTCTAAATACCCAACGTGCATAAAAAAGTTTTCACAAAAAAAATAAAAATCATTAAAAATAGCTAAAAATCATATAGAAGTAAAAGAAAGTACAGTAATGCAATGCAATAAATTTTTATTTACATCGTTCCGTGTAAGTAACAGCTTGTTCTTTAAAAAATATTTATTGTTATTAGCTTTAATTTTTTGCTTAAATGTTTTTAACTTTTATTTTAAATAATTTTGTTTGCGAAATTTCCCTTTACTTTGAGTCCACTATAGTTTTGAAATTTTTTTTCAATACATTAAATCAATTGATGTGATGATTAGTTTATTTAAATAAAATTAAGTTTTAACTTGTATCTAAAGAAAAATTTTCAAAATTCACCCCTGTGCTTTATAGTTGGTCACCATTTGTTCATATATTTATTAATGATTCATTTGGAAACATGAACCCAAAATACTAAACTCAAGTCGATTTAAAATTTGGTATTTCTTCAATAGTTTTTGTAGTAGGGGAGTAACAGAGCTCAAAAGTTATAGAAAAATCTTTTTATTTAATAAATATTCAGATCCTAACCTAAAAATCGCTAAATTCTAAACATTTATTTTTGCTAATTATTTATTCTGAATAAAATCTGTTCCTGAAAGTACTTTAAAATCATTTTTAGTTTTTAATTCATTTTTTTGAAGACATTCCATTTTTTTAAATTTTTTTTCTACTTTTGAATGAGGAAATTTAATTACTTAAAATTGTTTTTGCATCATCACTCTCGATAGGACTTAAATTTTCTTGAATTAATACGTCACCACTTTGAAGCTTTATTGAAAAGAAACGTAACGCAACCACCGCAATTTTTATAATCGGTCTATAAACAAAGAAGTTTCACGCGAACAAACGACACTTCAATGGAAAACCTAAAAAAAATTTTTGTTAAAAACAAGCATTATTTCTTAAGCTGTGTAGAAGATTACCACAGTATATTTTAATGTAGCAAAAAATATAATACACATATAATGAACTCTTCATAGGTCTACATCCAGCAAACATCCAAATCAGAAAGACTTCAAATGTCTTTATCAAGAGCGATTACCCACAGCTGTTTGAAATAAAGTAGTGTACTTCTAACAAGCTGTTGACTTGAATTACACATAATAATGGATTGTATTTCTTTCAATTTACGCGTCCAAATTACTCAAAAAATACTTATCAAAATGTTTAATAGTACAGTACGTCGAAGACTTTTTCTCGAAAAACAAATTTCTAAGGAAAAAATATATATTTATATTTCAAAATGTTATTTCGAGAAATACTCTTCGATAAGGCCTCCGTTTTTATGTCTATATAAATTTCAAAACATTTAGGTAATTATTTTTGAGTCATTTGGACACGAAAATTGAAAGATATTTACATAATAGAAGATTATTATGTTTCAATTCCCCTTGACTTTAAAATGTCTCAATTATGACATCGTGATGATTTCTTTTTGAAGAAGTCATAATGATGTAATGATATAGTTGAATGTACATGCGTGTGGCTAGAGATAGACAAAGAAGATGTGTTAAATCAAGTACTTTGCGTAGAAGAGAACTATGTTACAAAAATCACACACACAATATTTAATATTAAAAGTTTATTGGTCAATCTTCTAAATCAATTAAAAATAGAAACAAAAATATTCATAAGGTTGATACCCTTCCCTTTCTACAAAAAAACAACACATGCATTAAAATATCTAGAGAGCAAATTAAACAGGAAGCATATTTAGATAATTGTCAAATTGGAAATTAATATTTAAAGAAATTAAAATTAAAAATTGATATGATCATTTCTAAGCTGTTGCACACAGGCGGATTTTCATAAATTTTTGATCAAAATCTATGCATTTAAATGTTTAAAAAGATATGTATTTTATAATTTTTTTCTCTAGTCCCAAGAGAACTGAATACTAAAATTAGATGCTTCGTGTTCTATTAAATGTTATTGGAAGGTGTCCCAATCTTTATAAATTTTTTTTGCTTAAAAAATAAAAAAAGTCTTTTTCGAATTTTTTGATTTGAATTTTTAATTAAGTAATGAAACAAGTGAAAATAACAATTGAAAGAAAATAACAAGTTTTCAGTTTAGATCCTCGATATATGGTTCAGAATCAATGTTTGAACTATTTTTAATTATTAGTATTCATAAAAAAGCCTCAATATCCAGTTCATACAGTAAATACATATAATAATAATATTTATATTGTGTTTTTTACAAATATATGTGCTGATTAGCAAATTTTGAAATTCTGCATAATCTAAAAAATGTACGAAAATATGTATCAAACATAAGTTGTTTGTTATTTAAAAACAAACATTGTTTTCATCGAATTTTTCTTCTGCCTTTTAAGGGTTTGAATGTTGGGTCATGGATTAATTGAATCCAACGGATCGATTTTGCTCATTCACGAACGTAAACTCACTTTTGATGTTTTTTATACGTCAACTTCAGCTGACCAATCTCTTTCGTTTTTGAATTATCTTGATAACAGGCAGACATACGGAAGCGGACTAAGTAGGTGGTTCTATGAACACCCATACTAAAATTTTGTTACTGGCTTCAATATTTTTTAGCGTTAAGAACTTTAGACTAAATTAATATACTTTGACATATGATATATTTGTCGATTATACAAATGAAGAAAAAAAGCAGGAGGATAGCTTAGTAAAAGCAATAATTATTTAAAACTCAGGTTACAAATTAGGTTTACTCTGTTTTATTATTTTTGTTTTTTTTTTTTTTTTTGTTCTGTTTTTTTGTTTTGTTTTTTGTTTGCCATTTTAATACTTTTAAAATACGACAATATTTGTTTTTAAAGAAACGTAATTTTAATTGGTATTGATCGTTGTGTATGTGATAAAGAAAATGTTCATTTAAAATATTATACAAACTACATAAAATTGGAATTAAAAAACCAAAAATTTTCAAAAAATTCATTGGGAATATGATGTCACTATTATTCGTAAATTGGATTTATGATCAGAATAATTTGAAAATCCGCCTGTGTGTATGCTACCTACTATTGGATTGCATTTAAGTTATTAATAAATATTATTATAATCTTGATTACATTTTCATAACAGTTACCGTATAGATATATAAAGTAATCAGATTCACTGACAATTATTGTAAATTCAATTTCATGTTTGAATTTTTAAGATTAGTTTTCATATACATATAATTTTAATTAGTTCTACACAAGCTAATCTTTTGCAACTCAAAAATTATTTTCGAAATATCATATGACTGTCATTAAGGAGGTACTTACCATCTATGCAACTCAAGCAATGAATAATTTTCTTACACAAACATTAACAAGTGAATATAACAATTAACAGTGTGAATTGTTTAGATACACGACTGATAGGATTAAATATCAATTTTCGAATTATTTTTAATCATAAAAACTCATAATCAACTTGCTGCCTCTTTTCGTCTTTGAGTTATTTTAATGATGGGCGGGTGCATATACGGAAATACGCTAATTCGGCTATCTATAAACATGTTTACCAAAATTTTTCTTCATTAGTTACTAGCATTATAATTTTTTGACTAAAAAATATATAATCCGACGTATTGTTTATATGTATTTTACTTAGACAAATCGCAGAGATTTTTCAAAGTTCAGACAGATGCTAAAGCAAAATAATAACCAGCGAGATTTCGTTAAATAAAATCACAGACTTGATTATTTAAAAACCTCGGTATTATGCTAAATTTTATCATGCATTATTTTGAATCGAATGAGATTTGTAATACGTTGTTGAAAATGGGAATTAATAGTAGCCGATAATAAACAGCGTATGTACGTTTTAATTCCTATACAAAATTTCCGATCGCCAAATGTTAATGGCCAACGACATAAAATGTATTGAAACAAATTCTTTTGTAAAAAAAAATGATATGCGACTAAAAATAACTTTTCATGTGATAGAATCTCCTTAATAAATGAATTCTTACGTAAAGTTAAGGTGTAGATATACAGATATCTAATAATATTATATACATATACATATTTAATTTAAAGTCACCAGTATCCGCTGCCAAAACTGGTTTTTTTTTTTAGTGTTTATTAAATCCCTAATTATTATATAAAAATCATTTAATTAATTTGACTTCAATATATCAACTTCTGTAAACGGAGCTATTGTCATTCAAAACTATATCTTAAAAAAAAAATTAATTAAAACATTTTAATACGAAAGATGAAAATAAGGATATTTATAGTACTTCAGATGTACTATATGAAATAGCTTTTATAATTTTATTCAAAAATACTAAAATTTCTCAACGAAAACTTCATCAGAAATTTTAGTAAACACATTTAAACTGGCCTGATATGTATAAAATGTAAATCGTTTTTTCTATACATAATTTAATCATATTTCGTCATATATTACAATTGAGATTCTAGTTTATTTATAAACCCAAGACCAAAAGATAAGAAACATAAACAGGCTGGATTTATTAAAACAAAAATTGCGACATAATTATAATCTATAAATAGAGAAGTTTTAAGATAAAATACATATATGAAGGATCATTCAATTTAATTTTCATGTATTTTCAATCCCGTGTTTAAAGCGTCAAATGTGAGCTTGCAACAACAACTTTATAAGATGGTCGATTTTCATCGAACGTGGATAGGTTATTAAGATATCAAAAAAAACATAATATTCTAACATTCATTTGAGAATGTAAACAAACAAAATTTCTATAGGATGGATGACTCTTCAATTAAAGTCGGATATATCATTGCATTCACGACTGATATTTTACCTGTTTACACTTCTAAAGTGAGTTTGTACAGTCGCACCCATTACGGCTTGTTAATTAATTTGAGTTAAAAACTATTTAATCGAATATTCACTGAGGCTTTTGTGTTAGAAATAAAAGAAAATTCGTTTATGAACAAAATGAGTGAAGTCGTAATACATAAAGTTTATTTAATATTATTTTATTCACTGTGAGTAATAATAATTTTTCTAAATAAAATTATATTAAAAAAATATAACTTCATTCCTTTAAACCCGACATCAATTACAGAATTGGCCATACAAAAGAGGCCAATAAAAAATTATTCTAGTCTATATACGTTAAAATAAATTTTTTGTAATTTTATCAATTTTTCATGTGAAACATCTATAGGCGAATGATATGATAAATCATTGTATGATAAATCCATACAATGGCACTGATTCGTGACGAATAACTGAGATATTTATCTAGGAAGAATCAAGAAAAATTACATAGCTACAAAAAATATGGCACCTTCTTTTCACTATTAGTTCTTGATAAACAAATTACAATAAACTCTCGATAAATAAATTCTATTAAATGAATTGGATAAGATTAGAATTTGTATTGAAAATATTTTTTGGCACAATTTTATATGAAAGTCGCACGATGAGCGATAATTTACTTTAACACAACTATGTTTTTTTAATTGAAAATTAATATTCAGAATAAATTATATGAACCATACCGGAAAATCATTGTAAGCGTTCAATAGGTACTTTTAAAAAATAAATAAAAATAAAAATTTCAAATACTAAATATAATAATTATTGAATTTGTTCATGAAATTAATTGTGAAGGTGATTGACTTATCGCTTATAATTAGATCGAAAATGCTTCCGAAATACAAACAATAAATTTAACTATAATTTATTTTAAAATAATTTATTGCAAATCAATTTAATTAGCGATAGAGATGACATTAAAGTGACACTAAACATCAAATATTTTCAATGCTTTTAAAAAACGTATATTTAAATATTGTATTTAGATTTTCAGTCTGATGAATATTCATATACTAGTTACACCCGGCCACGCTTTACGATTATAGAAGCATTATATTTAGAAGTTCAGTGTGAATATTGATATACTAGATTAATCTGACCACGTCTTGTCTGTATATAAACTAATAGCCATAAATATAAGTATTTTAAGAAACATAGATAATTATTCTGAGAAAATTTATAATTCAATTCAATTCAACAAAACCTCATGGTGTAATAGCTATATACAGAAAGTACATCGTTTTTCCTATTGGGCATTAACATAAAAATAAGCTTGTTCACAAACTTTGGATCTCACGACATGAAAATTGACCGTTAGAGAACACAATTCAGTTATTTCTCAAACAAAAGAAATAAATGGAATACAGCATCTAGTATGAAATTAATTCATTTGTATTTTTGCGTAAAACGGCAATATAATCACTTCAAAGAAGAACGCTTATTAAATAAATCATTAAAAAATACTAATTTATCAAATTCTATTGATTAAATAGTGCCTAATAATATACTCTGCGCATCAGTCAACTAATTTTTCTGAAACAGAAACACATTTTTCTGCGTTTACTTTCACTATTTAGACCAACGTTGTTGTCCGAGATTAACACAACCCGTTTATTTAACTCGATGAAATGTAAATGCGTCACGAAAAAAAGCAAACACATAAATGTATAGGATTAAGTCGGCGAGAGAATAAGATAGAATACATTTCACATTATTTTATTTTCTCGGTCTCCTTTTTGTGCGATGCTTCGTAGCGTATGGTTGTGAGTACATGTTAACGAGTATATGTTAGTATGTGTTTGTACCTGCGTATTACAATGAAAGAAAGACAAAAATACTTCAAACTGGTGAGAAGCCTAGGAAGAAAGTCCTCTGTTCCATCAACGGGAAAAGTATCCAATACGTGAGTCGAAATGAAAGACACACTTACAAAAATGAAAGAGAAAGTTAGTAGAGCATTAGTGAAAATAAGAAAATATATAATATACAAATAATTATTTTTCAGTAAAACCATTAATTAGAATATAAGAGATTACGGTTGAGCTAATATTGATATATAGAATATTTATATACGATCGATATTTGTTGAACAACTTTTACAAAGAAATTGTTGGAGTAATCTACACCCACTTATAATTATTCATAAGACAATTTTCGCAGAGTGAAATTAACGTTAAAACTATCAAATAAGGCTCACCAAAAACCTACTGATCTATGCATCAGCAAAAAAAAAAATATATATATATATATATATATATATATAATATATATATATATATATACATGAAAAAATTTAGTTGTAGCGAACGCTCATAGAAAAAGCAGTAAAGTTTCGAATCTATCATGATTATTATGAATTTATTCCATATAAATAAAAGTTCTAAAATATATGAAGTATTTACAATCAAAATGTGATGGAAGCTGAATGAATTGAGATTTACAAGGCTCGAAGATTATTTTTGTATTATATTATACATTATATTATACATCATAATATTGTATTGTAATCTGATTTACATATGAATGCTCAATTTCAGCTCATCCGTAAACCGGGGACCATCTCATAGCAGTACTTCGAATAGTACTTTATTTGAAAATAAAATATGTTAGTCGTTACTTTTAAAAAAATGAGAGTGGTCACATATGTAGAGGAATATAAAATCTCTGAGAAGATTTTAATTAAAAATTATGAATACATGTGCAAATCCAAACTATTAAACGAGAGCGGGGGCAAAACCGTGAGTATTCTACACAGTATATCCTTTGAAATTTTATCCATTTCGTTAGACAATTTATGTTTACCCAATTTGAGAATTAATTCCCTCAGTCTTCTCCTCAGAAGGCACCAAAAGACGTATTCCACTATTACTATTAACAAATATAATAAAAATATCGTGATTTTTGATTGCGTTAAATTCATAAATTTCACAGATTGCGTTTAAAGGTTATAATTTGAATTGTTATTTAGACATTCTTGAAATTATCCACTTAGTGTGATTGACGCATTGTTCAAAAATTGGGCAGTGTTATTGGAAAAATTGTTTTAGTACACTTTTGATTAAAATATTAATTTTAACATGATGCATGAAAATATAGAATTATGCGAAAAGAATGAAGATTATGGAATTTCTTAGTATTCTAAGCAGGGATGTGCGGGATCGCTAAACATAGAGATCCGCATACACGGATAATGATACGGATTATTATTGTCCAGATACGTGGGTCTTAACTTTTCTACTCAATCAGTTGATGCCACCAATTACCGCATTGTTTTAGTAAATATTATAAATTTTAACTGTTTTAAGATCTGCTTAAGATGCGCTGAAAAAAAAAAACATATACGAAAACGGATTTTTATTTTCTTGCAGATATCCGCAGACACAGATACGGACACGAATATCCTTCACATCCGCGATTCTAATTACTGTATCTATTGTCCTTAATCGTTATATTGCGAAACAGACTATGATAATAAAATTATTTTTAATAAAATTAATTTAAAACTAAATTCCTTTTCAGTATAATTGTTTTTATTTTGTTTTTTTGTTTTTTTGTTTTTTTGTTTTTTTTTTTTTTTGACAATTATTACAGAATAAAAACGATAATTTTATTTTTACATGTTTCCACTTTTAAAGCAACTCGTCAACTTTCTATATTCATATTCCAAGTTGATTATCTCGGAATGTAAAATATTTCACATATAACATGTTCGTTACTTACAAAAAAATTACAAAAAGCATTTAAAAAAATTATGCCAAATAAACATACAATTTTATTATAAAAATTATTATTATTATGAAAACAGGGGCGGATTACTTATGAAACCAACGTGACATAATAACTTGTTTTTAAATGGAGAAGTTTAACTTGTATTTAGGTAAAATATTTGTATCAAGGGTTAAATTTGATTTTATAATTCTTGTTACATTATTTATAAAATGACTATCATGAAAAATATGTGTTAAAATCGGAAAATGTGAGCTTGAAATTTAGGTAATTGTCGATTTAATCTGTCGTGGATAGATTGTTAAGACATTAAACACCATTATTTTTAAACAAATGTTTCTCTTCTTATCCGTACCGTGCATAGTACGTAGAAGAGACTTCTAAATCGATTTATGCGCTACGAGTGTCTAAAATTTGTAATGAAATGTTCGCATTATAGAAAATATAAAGATTTAGTCAATTGTTTGCATGTAAATTTTATAGAAAATGTGAAACAAAAATTATTGAATTATTTTCATTTAATTCAACTTTTTTTTTCTATAAATTAATGTGGAAAAAAGATAGCAATATTATTATTTTTGAAAAAGTCAAATGAAGTTTAGGAAAAATCACCAAATACACCACAAGAAGGTTAATGCAGTGTTCAAAAAGGTCAATTAAACGACATAATAAATAACAATTGATAAAGCACTAATGAATACTGCATGCAGAACTTAGGGGTCTGAAGCATCGATTAAGTTTTAAAAAGTGTATGAAGAAACTAATATATAGTTATCTATGGAATGAATGAAAACGATTTTTGTTGCAACAGTTTATGACAAGCTACTGCCATGATTTTTAACAGATTTTTCAATCACGTGTTTGAGACAATAAGGAAATAGAAGAGACAAATTTTAAGGTATTTAAATGCCATATTTCGTGATTTCATCCCTAGATTAAGTAAATCTAAATTTATTATCGCCACAATTGCACTAGAAAATATTGTGGCAACTCGCACAAAACACTTTCCATCCAAAATCAAAGAGATCAGTAAAAAAATGGCAGAATTGTAAGCTCGTGACAGCCAGTCGGGTGGACGTGTCGAAATTATATAAGTTTCGTTTACAAACTCAATTTTGATTTGCAAACTAATCTACTAAAAAGTATGGACTTATATATCCCGGATATTTGGGGGTATTTTTATTTAGTTTCTCTTACAAACCGTGACTTGAGTTCTAATTTAAGTATTTGGTTAATTTAAAATTCAATTTTAGTAAAAATGCTAAAATACTTCATCTCTATACATAAAACAATAAGGGAGTGACTGATATATCAACAGAAAGTCGAAAACACTTCGTCTAGAAACTTTTCATGAACGATTTTATATATCTATCGTAAGTGAGCGTTAAGAAGGAAATTTCGGAAATTAATTCTCTGAGAAGTTTAAGAGGGGCTCAAATTTTGATATATCGTCATCAACGTTTTGTCAAAAATGCTTAGTCAAAAACATTTAAATTAAGATCAGAGGGTTCATATAAATCGCCAAATAACCCAAAGAGTTATTAAATCTTGAACACGAATAATCGAAAATAATTGTACATGTCTTCAGACACAAATTCAATAATTATTCGTAAGAAGGATTAATTGTTTATAAGATTTAACCCTAAAGAGCAATTTAGACCAATTTAAAACCAATATACACAGAAGTAATATTTTGGTTAAAAGATGTTTTTAATTCAATCCATGTACCAATGAATTAGCGTAATAATTTTTGGTAATATTTTTATTTTAAGTTACTTTTCAACTTTTTCAACTACTAAAGTTATATAGTGACTACAGTGGGTATATATTCAATCTATACAACAACAGGACACATCAATCCTAGATATTCACCCATATGTTCAGACTATATCTGTTGTTGCTTAACTTTGGGGATCGGTTGAGATCGGTAATTACGTTACGTCAGTGGGGGGTCTGTGTAATAGTTACTATCTTCTTCTGTAAAAAGAATTTAATGCCTTAATACAACAAAAATTGTTAAAACTTCAAAGATGTGTATAAGTCACACTCTACATAACAAAAAAAAAGTATAGAAGTTGAACAAGATCAGATTTATAGTTAACGACCAAACATTTGAGGTGTATGTAGTAAGTAGCACGTCCGATTAACATTGTTAGTTCCCGGGATCGATTCCTGGCGGGTGTTTAATATTTTCAATTCTATCCAACTTTCAATTAAACAGCGTAATAGCTGTACGTTTTCTTTATAGATTCCAATGTCATTTCTACTTTTGTAAAACGAAAATAATCTGTTAATACGGTTTGCTCGTTCATTGATTTATTGATTGATAGTTTTAATCAGTAGTATCAAAACTAAATAAATTGTAATACACAATATTATAACAATTACAATTTATTATAAATAAAGAAACGATGTTACAAGAATGAAAGTACAAAAATGAAAAGAACCAAGAGAGGTTGTTGACTTGACCCAAACCTGGTCCCGCATTAGGTACCAATACTTATTACATTTGCCCATAATTTTATATCTTCATATTGTAGTGAGTTGAGTACATAAAATGTAGATATAAACAATGTTTATATTTATTTTAACTTAACTTAAAAAACATCTATTTTAATAAAATTGGCATATGTGATTGCCCTCCAGTACCAATGTTGAAACTAATCTTAAAAATTACTTTTTTAATTTCAGTGAAATTATCTTATATAGGGGTGAAAATATACGTAATATATAAATTCTGACACGAAAATTAATTTATTTTTAACCAACTGACATTTAATTTTTAACAAAAATATGAATTTATTTTGAAATAAAAATATTTGTTCTGGTAGTACCATAAAAAAGATTTTTATAAAAACAAAACTGTTTTTTGGTGAAGAGCCAAACTCACGATAAGGATCGTCGTTCCAATAACTTTTTATTTGAGCTTAAGTAAATAGCCAATAATTTATCAAAAAATACTTATACATGACTACAGCAGTAAAACCTTGAGGCGCCATGGATTTTCTCAATATTCTAAATAGAGTATGTCTGATTCTCTAATATGCTATCACAGCGGATTATGTTGTCTGTAAGTAAACACAATTAAAAAAAATTTAAAGAAAATAAATTCCACTTTGCGTTTTTTGTTTTACCAAATTTTTAATAATTTAATGTTGACAAATGTTTCGAACTAAATGACCGAACACTTGTTAAATTGGTCATATAGAATAAAAAACCGGTAAAAAAAGTATTTTCTATTCTTTTTTTTGCGATTATACTGCGTGTTTAACTGCTAAGATCAAATAAGAAGAGTCAGCAGGGTATAAACCGCTTTTTTACATAGCTGTTGGAGAAGCTTGTAAATAAGTAAGAACTTTTAGAGTTTGGGATCACTCGTAGGTCGATTGCAAGTGTTGTAGTAAAATCGATTAGTCAAACCTAAAATTAATTGTTCATAAGTCCAAATAACATAGAATAGAATAACATCAATGGAACAAAAACACTATACTAGTGTAGTTCACATATCGTAAAAAGCATGCATTACAGACATTTACAAAGTTACAGGTCTGACCAGGATAGAAACTCTTTCATGGATATTCTTCATCGATCGCGGCTTCGGCCTTGTCCCCGCATTGAATTTTTTTCTTTTCTAAAATGTACAATAATATTGCGGAAACCAATTTCACGGTTACAATTATATAATATTATATATTATATAAAGAACTTTTGATATTTTTAATCTTGTTTAGGAATTATTCGATTGACTTAAGCTGTAAATATCAGAGAAAACGATTGGCAACGTCGTGTATTATCGATATAAAAAGATTTCATTTAAGTGCTATACCATAACCTATAAATTGTATTAAATTTATTTAAAAAGTGAAAAGACATAATATTCGTGTTGTAGACAATAAAAAAAGGAATTATATTCATTATTTAATATTTTAAGGAGGTAAGCCAAACACTACTTAATTTTCAAACTATAAGTACTAAAAAACATATGTTGAAGTTGTATCCATGTATCCTGGATAGAATACATGGCAGCAAAGATGAGGTATGACTTTCCAACTTTTAGATTTTTTATTTACTAATTATTTTCGATAAATTTCGCCTGGATACGATTTTTTTTATATTTTTTATATAAAATGAAAATATAAACATTAATTTATAATTATTGTTATTGTTCTACGCAATATCTAAATTGCAAATGTAATATCTTAATGACATTGTTTTGAAAATGTCTATTTCCTATTTTGTTTTCAAATACTTTTTTTTCAAATTATCTTTAATATTATATTTCAAATATATTTTCATAGATATTTTGCATACCTGTGATTCTCATTATATTAAATTATTATTTATGGTTGAAGTGAGCAAATTTCTCTTGAAGACTCTGTTAAAATATACAATTAAAAAGAAATAACCGATAATATTTTAAATAGCAAAATTTGTATAAAATAAAAATTGTGTTTGACAATTGTAAACCACACAGAATTAATAGCATGCGCCTGACCCAAGAGATTTTGTATTTGTTGACCAATTGTTAAAGAAGCGAATAATAGTCAAACACTTTAGATAGTATTGAAAGTATTTATTCTCAATAAATTCAATAACCAATCGATCAAAATATGCATTATCTATCCACAGTTGTAAAGAGCACAAGCCAAGACACACAAAAAAACGAACTGATGTAGGTACAATTATCAAATGTGTCCACATCTGTAGATCCAAAAAGTATACTAATTAGTGAATATATCCTTTAAAAGAGAAAGGATTTTTCAAAATTTTTACTAAAATCTTACAACAAAACAGCTGAGAAGAGATTCGGATAAACAAATTGTGTACATCAATTTCTTTTTTCATTTACACACAATTGAATTTTTGGCAGCTGAGTATCACGCCTGATTTATCTATTGTTAATGAAGTTTTAACGAAGTGACTACACTGACCATCTTTGAATCAAATGGACGTCGGTTTGACCACAAAAAAGAGTTTAATCCCTTAAACAGTAAAGGATTAAAAAAAAATTATTTTTTTTCATCAATGAACTGGCTATACATTTTTGTCCATTGAGATTTAAAAACTATTTTATGAAAAATTTCATTTAAAATTACTTTTAATCAGTTTTTAGTTTTCAGTAAATCTTTTAAGTAATAAATATTTCAAAAGAATATTTTTTATGCAACGTTTTATAAATTCTGTACACTCAACATTGTAATTGCTTTTAAAGAAAGTAAACTGGTTTTATCCTGAGTTTATTTTTCGTAATATTCGATTTTAATTGTTATTATTATATAAATAAGTGATATGAAAAGCACATGACTTATTTGTACGCTTATTAACGACAATGAGTTCCAAGGATAGTTAATCTATTTTACCGAAAATATTCAGATATTTTCATATTTTTACTAAATATTTTATTTTATAAATGCAATATATGGAAAACTTTCATTATCACTTGAACGAAGCAATAAGGAAATTCAGAGAATACACATGTGATTTAATATTAAGTCCCATACAAGGCATCAGTTAAAACTTTAAGCTTAAGTCCGGCACGTATATAAATACTTTCATTATTTTATATAGAGTATTTGTACATTAAACATTATTTTCACATCTACATATTCAATAAATACAAAAGCTTCAAAATTAAACCTTTGACTCAAAGGAAAATCTTAAGAACATTTTAGCAAAACACAATTTCTTATTGCTAAAATGAGAAATTTAGAAAATATTGTTTAAAACTCTTTCAATGGTTTCAGGTTAAACAATAGGGCCAAAAAATCTCATACCCGTACTTATTTGACCCCAGTCATCACTTGGATAGTTTAACCACAGGTTCAGCGTAAGGGTCAAAAAACTTACTCGACCCCTTATATCAATCACTTGGGTAGTTTAATCTCAAGTTGAACGTAAGGGCCGAAAGCACGTAGGTCTATACTAACTTGACCCCAAATAACATTTGGATAGTTTTATCACAGGTTGGACATATGATCCAAGAAACCCACAGTCTCATACTTTCTCGACATATATCACTGATTAATCATAGATTGAACGTAAAGTTTAAAAAATCTGCAGATTCAGAACTCAAAAATCACCTGGGTAGTTTATACACAAATGAATTTATGGCGATGCCTTTTCGATATTAGTTAACAAGATAATCCAGATTTGTGATTTCTTGTGGTAAAGAAATATCCTCAAAGATTTAAGTACAATTTGATTTTCTTTTGCTTATAAAAGAAATCGTTTAATCGAAAATAATTGCACGAAAAGAACATAATTTTTATACATAAAAATAAAATAAATAATACGTTTATTATTAGAATATAATATCTATACACAAATTTAAATATTTTGTACTTCGTTTCTAAAAGATTTAACTAATTATTATGACTAACAAATCATTTTTTTTTTTTTGTGAGATGGCAGTGATTAATTTTCAACGCATGTATGAAGATATAATATTAGATTACCATCTAATTGAATGCGTTGCAAGTTTTATAAATTAAACACGCATATTTAAAAATATTTGGATTTACTTCCATAATTATATGGTTATTTTTTGAAAAATTGTTTTTCAATATTGTCAATTTAATAATATTATGTCTGCATATAAAATTTCGGATACGGATATGGATATGGGAATAATATTATACCGATTTCGGATATGAAATTTTATCGGATTACCCGTTAGTATTGAATAGTTTCGGTTTCGGATATAAGCTTTTTAATAAATTGTATGAAATAAAATGTAAATAAGTAATAAATTGGCTCTATTTCTATAGTTCTGGACTATCATTAGTTATTACACCCAGTCATATAAGCAATTATTGTAGGTGTTATTCTTTAAGTTTTATCCAATACTATAAAGTAAAGAATATCATTTAGACTTTAGATTCCGCTCCTATCCAAAATTATCCACAAATTTTATTTCGGATTCGTTTATGGCTATGTATATATTTTTATTTCGGATATCCGATAGTATCGGTTACAGATACAGAGCTCCATAGCAACCCGGGTTCATATGATTCATTTCAGGAAAAATAGTACTTCCAAACTTAACCAAAGTTTGTATGGAGAATGAGAATTAGACAAAAAATTATTAATTTATTATTAATTTTGTAATTACTCTCTTTGGAAGTGTATTTATTATCTACTTTACTATTTTCATCCTTTTTTGGGTTTTGTTAAACACTTCTAATAAATTTTTACTCGTTTGTAAATTTATAAACAAATAATGTTGAGTCAATAAGTATTTTATGTTGTTGGTAAAATATGCGGGTAAAAAATAAGACTAATTCTTTAATCTTCCTTTTTACTATCTTCCGATAACAGAAGGATTGCGTTTGAAAAATTTTGTTTAATATATAGACGTTTTGGTACATCTAAGCAAGTTTCATTTCGTGACTGCTTTATACAAACGCGATAACTCCAAAACTACTGAAGGATTAATAATGAATGTGAAGTAAACATTAGTAAAGGAATTCTGGATAATCCGATTTCAGAAATAACTCTTATATCAATCGCCGATCCGAAGATAGAGCGTGAGAATGTTACCTCTTTTAAAAATATATCGCATGAACAGTTCTTTCGTTTTCATGAAATTTTACATGCACTGTATACAAATTTTCATAAATCATTTGAATTATGCCAAAATCGATCTGGGAAATCGTACGTTATTCACGAAAAATAAAAAACGAAACGAATTAAATTATTTTTTTATATCGTATACAAATTTTAACTCAATCGGTCTAGCCATTTAGGAGCTACTATACCTATTTAAGTTAATGTATTCGATAATAATTATGTTCATTTAAATACCGAATTCATCCAATTTTGATAAAATTGTATGTACAGGCATGATGCACTTCTACATTACTGATTTGAGTATTATTGAAATCGACGAGTATGAATATTAAGCAAAAAAGGTGAATAAAATACTATAAATATCCAGCCTATAGAAATAAAGATAAATGTATGTAAAATAATATCTATTGTAATTACCAATATGTGATATTTAGCTAAATTTGAGCTTAAATTATGGCGAATCCTAAAATTTTATGAAAAAAAATTCAAACAAAAGTTGTGTGTTTCAAAGAAATAAATATTTTTTGTATTTGAATTTTTCTTCAATCCTTTATAGTAGAGTTATCGTTATGAACAACCGGACTATTTAGGTGATTCTATGAACAAATATACCCAAATTTTCTTAGTTAATATGTCCTAGCGTTGCAAACTTTAGACTAAAATTAATATACTCTTACATTACATTATAGATGTCGAGTATAAAAAATCGTTGGCTTATTTAGCATACTACTAAAAGTATAGGTATGCTATTAAAATGTAGAAAATGCATGTTGTCATCTCATATCTAACTTCCAGCTCGGCATAGACGTTCAATGTATTTTTCATTTGCCTCATTTTGAGACAGAAAATTGTTATCCATAGAAAACTGTAAACGAAAAACCAAAAAATATGCGTTTATAGATATGATTGTTTAATAAAACCGAGGTAAAATATTGGTTCTTTAAGTCGATTTCTATACTTGTTTGTGAAACTCTATTATTTGAACCAACTGATTGTGCATAGGAAAATACAATAGCCATTTTGGTGTTTTTATGAAATTATGGAAGTACTTATAAGAATGTATCTGAAACTAAATTTTTATTATGGTTATAAAAAAAATCAATTAATTATTTTTATATCATAAATAATTTATATAACGGGCTAAAAATTTAAATTTTTCTTTGCCATACCAAAGATCATACAGATTGTGCATTTAACACTATACATTGTGATACTCAAAATAAAAAGTCAAACATAATTGCAATTTGAAAAGAAGGATAACAAAAACCTTATTTTCTTTTATACAATTGGTACAACAAAATTTTCTAAAATCTGACTTAACTATTGATAAAAAATATTTGAAAGATTCATATCTTTTTACCTTCATAATATTATAATCAGTTTAGAATATTTAATTATATTTGAATAAAAGTCTTTTTGTAAAAAATTAAAGGGTAAAGAATACATCTTATTGTATATTGTATAATGTAAGATATGGATAATTCTCTTGTCAAGAATTAAGAATACATTTTTTTCACTATTTTTAATCATTTTAAAAATTATTTAATCTATCTACTTGTTGATGGTTGGTTTCAACATTCCTGTAAAAATACAAAAATATATAAATTTTCGGATATAAAAATAACTCAAACAAATTATCAAAACAGTTTAATAATTATTCCATTATTTATTTGAAAAATAAATCTGCTGCGATGCGTATAGAACTTTTACTACAACATACGTTTACCAGGAATATTTAATTTTTATTTTAAAACAAATAATATTGAGCAAGTGAATTAAAGTACTTATATATCAGTATTGTGTATAGTGAAATACTAAAAAAGCTTCGAATTGAATCTTCATTTTTATTTTAAATTACAAAATACACAATATTTATGGTATTTTTAAATTCGGATATAGTTTTATTTACATAAGTAAAACGTTCATTTTAAACCTAAAAAATTACAAAATAATATTGATAAACCTTAGATAACCCGAAGTTAAAATTAAAATTTTTTGCCTTGCTCTTTTAATTCGGAAGATATCTTAACTGCAGATAGACCGACAGACAGGCAAAAACTACTTTTTTAGACTTCAAAATAAGTGTTTCCACTTAAAACTCAGTATCAAGAATTTGCCTAAAAAGCATTACTTCAAATTTGTAGGTAAAATAATAATGACCGAACGTAGAGTCTTTGGTATGAACAGAATTGTTTTTGGTATTTTTTCTGAATCTGCACGACGTATATATGAATCCTTTTATAAAACCAGTGTCTCTGTATTGCGATAAGTGGAGTTTCAATATAAACGAGCTAAAAACCAGAATATTATTTATTGGCAAGAGAACCAGGATCAGCAAAAAAAAATTGTTCATTAAAGAAAATCAAATAAAGTGTTTTTTTATCCATAATGGCAGTTAGAAATTCCATCAACAGCAAACGATTTTTAAATCGAAACAAATTCTAATGTCTATGAGAAAATATATCTATAAATTCAAAAACCTACCGGCTAAAATTATTCTGCTGTTATTCCATGAATGGATTATGTCCATTCTATTTTTGTAACAAATTTTATAAAGAAATAATGCTAAGGATCGCAAAATACTCATGCAATAATGGTGATCTTTTAGAGATTGGAAGTAAATCAATTGCAGCACATTCTTTTAAACTACCCATGACTTACTACGAAAGAATATAGCAACAAGAAATTACAACAAATAAGTTTGGAAAGTGGTTTAGAAACCGATTTAAAAGAACAAATGACTATTACGAGAATTGCGCCTGAAAATTGCAATATTCTATTAATCACAAGAATGAAACAAGAAGTTCAAGAATACTTTTTTAAGAAAGTGATTGATGAAATGAACACTAAAGTATCACTTTAAATGTATTCATAAATACCAAATTTAAAAATTGGCGCTCCATATTTAAATATACTAAACAGAGACCAAAGAAGAATTTTATCTTTCATCAGGATTAATTCTTACAGCTAGGGCAATAAACGGAAATTATTAGTTGACGAGATGTATGACTGGCGGGCAAGAATCTCGGCATTTATTTAGAATTTGAGCTACTTTATGTCTCTCTGCAAGGGCAATACCTTCTAAAAACTTAAATTATAATTTTAATAATAGAAACTTTTCAAATTTGGGTAGATTTTTCCAAAATATTTAACACAAAAGAATAATGTTTATTCTACAAATATATATACGTATCTTTCTGTGAAATATATTATTTTCAATTCATATGAAATACACGAAATTATTCATTTGGCGTATGTTTGAGATTTTACACTTATTTTGTTGCATGTAATTTATTTTATGTACTTTTTATTTAGTACATTTTCGGAGATGCGTCATTACCATTATGTACACAGGTTAACTGTTTCACTTTATGTTCGATTGTCAAATTTAACAAATTGGATATTTTTAACAACTTTTGTTGTATTAACGCATTATAATAGATAGAACGCGTTATTATAAGAACGCATAAATTATGCTATTTATTTGAAAGATAGATTGAAATGATATTTTACACATCTATCGGGAATCGAACTCTTCTAATTGCTAGTCGGGCGTGGTATCCACAGTCCACAACTTAATATAAATTAATGTGGATTTCAGTTTACCCATTCTTTTTTCCCATGTATAGTGTAACTTACATAAAAATATGTTTTTTGAGTGTATCAATAGACAACTCATTAAAGTTTATTTTTTAATCGGCCAAAAATAAAATATCGAGTGCCTCAAAATTATTTAAAACGAATTTATTTTTTTAATGTTTATGCTCAGATTTTTTCACTCAGCTAGACAGCAGGTTTTTTAAATTTTCTGGGAAATTGAAAAATTTATAAATAAAAAAAAACTCATACTGTTGAGAAGATCTTTTTATATTTATATACAATATTAATTTTTTTCTTCTTGACGGTATAACTGAGTGTAGGATGCAATTTAAAGTTAGAGTTTAAAATTTTTAAACACTTCATTTTATCATAGATAATATCTATAATAATATTATTTCTAAAACTGTACGTATACAGATTGTTTTTATTATAATAATTTAAAGAATTATAAATAATTTTTATACTCGTATGTACACATAATTATTTATTGAAATTCCACAATAAAAAGATATAAATACTGTTATCAAATATAAATAACTTATAAAAAAAAATGTTATTACGCTCACAATCTTTGATTTATAACGTCAACGTTCAAGTGCGTATCAATGAATAAAAACATGATTTTACATATAATAAATATCATCGTGCATGACTTCCATTATCTACATTTTAAAAACAAGTTTTGTTAGTGAATGTTTTTATTTTTTCACAACCATTAAGCATTTTGACGTTATAATAGTATTTGCTAGAATATGAATTCATAATTTTTTGGAAAATAAAAAGAAAATTTCATTTCAAAATCTATTTCTTTGTAAATTTTTGTATCTATATCCGATTACAGTTACGGAAGTAAAAAAATATATATGTATATTAAGACATTTTAAAAACATAAACAAGAAAATAAATTATTTTTGATATTTTTCTTTGAAAATATTTATTATGATTTGATAATCACTTAATTGGGTTAAAGTTTTCAAAAATATTATTGTAATTTAAGTTGAGTTAGCGGACAACACCAAAAACGCATAAATAAAACAAGATTATACTTATTTATAATGAAGTAAACAGTCTTTGATTCTTTTGAATTATTTTTATTTCGGAAAATGATAATTATAGTATAGCCTAAGTCAAAAAAACAACAGCATGATAAGAATTGAAAATAGCAAGAAGGTTGTAAATGTTAAAAGAGCGAAAAAATTTATTATTACTAATGTAATACGTTTTAAAACTATTTTTTCTCAGGTTCAAGGAAACAAAATATATATAAAAAAAATTTTTTCCATTATTATACATATCACTTAAAGAAAGATTATACCGCAATTACAGAAGCCGGATATTCTGTAATAATAATCGATTAAAGAAATTTTTCACAAGTTGTTGCTACAAATCTGCTTAATTATAATTTTTAAGATATCACCAAAGTCTAAATTTGAATTAGGTACCTACGTTAATGTAAATTATGTAAATAGTGTAAATTTTAACATTAAATTAACAGTAAAAGCAATCAGATAGATTTTTGAAAAAAAAAATTTGTTTATTGTACATTTCTCCCTCTAAACGACAATAAATAAGTATTTTAAAAATTTCTATAATAGGTAATTTTAGCATAGAAGATATTCACGTAAAAATAATCCTTCGGTTTTAGAATCTGTGAGTTCGAAAATTTCGATTATTTTTTTAGATGTCTATTTGAATCGAATCCATTTCGAAACGAATTTTTTTGTATTTGAAATTTTTAATTTGATTTATTAGATTTTAATACTAAGTATAAGAAAAACTACAGACAAATTATGTCAAACGGATTCGAATTATGCAGAAACAAGCTACTATAAAAATACAGCTCAGTCCAAAACCATAACAAACAAACGGACTAACGTCTCAGTAGCACATTGAGTAAAGTGCATTAGTTGTCTCTTTAATCAGGAAGTTAGAGTAATAGGGTTTGCACATATTACAAATTTACGACTCTTCAAAGTTGCAGCCATGTAGCTTATTATGATTGCAATGAATTAAAGTGTTTTATAAGTTAATTATTAATTGTGAGTCATTTATAATTTATATCTTGAATAGTCTTCATAATCATGCATAGAAAAATTAATAAAAAAAACGAATGTATCAAATCAGATATACAATACCAAGTAAGACCAAGACCAAGACCCAACCTATATAAGGATGTAAGCAAGATCGAAACCAAGACCAAGACACGAAGCATTTGAGCAAGCACAAGATGAAGACTGAGTATGCAACACAAAGGCCAGGACTGATATTACTGTGCTCATTTCTCATACTCGAATGATTATGGCCCCTCTCTCAAATGTGCCCTTAAAACAATTTAAAACAATTTTTAATTTAAGACTTTGTTTAATTGTTATAGATCAAACATTTTTGAAACTTCAGATTGAAACATTCTAAATATTGTATAATAAAATTGAATAGTAAAAATAATTTGAGAAGATGAACACATCAAAACTGTTGTGTGATTAAATAATAACTGAACTTAAAGACGAATAATATTCTTGAAGATAATATCGAATCATGATCGATCGTGTTTGTTTGTTATTTTTTTTTTTTTTTGTCAAGTTGATTGAAGTCTTTAAAGGCATGATTATAATTTAAACGATGTTCTCGACACTAAATACTCTATGGGGATGACTGTATGCATACTAGGCATGAGCCGCACCAAAAACTTTTTTTTTAAATAGACACCTGACTATAGCTTATTAGGTTGATTTTGTTCAATCACTAACGTATGAAAAACGGCAGAATTTAATTTAAGATTTCTAAGATAATTTTTTTATAATTTCTACTAATGCACTTTCTTTCTCTAATGAGCTTTCTTTCTCTGATTGCGTATGTCTCGAAAAACTAGTATGAATACCTTTATTATTAGATAATAGGGAAATGATATCGTCAATTTAACTGTCATAATGTTTATAATGCCAAGTATTCACCAATGTAAGTGTTGTCGAATATCACTCGTCGTTGTTCCCCCATTTATAATCGTTTACGAATTATACAAATAGTTTATTAAAAAACATAAAAATATCATTTAAATAATCGAAATTTTTAAAATTTTGGAACATATTTTCCAAAATATTTATTTATAAAAATAAATTTATAAATCTTCAATTGTATTTAATATTTGTAAGGTTAGTAGTATACTTAAACGTTAATATTCGATCTTGGTTATTAATCGCCCTAACATGGAATAGTTGGAAACGCTTTCCGAAAAAATTTTATTTAATTTGGAAATGAATGACTAACTATACCACTTTTTCAAAATATTTGAGCAATGAAGGAACAGTGAGAGGTATTTAAGGATTTATCAAAAAATTAAATTGCATAGAGTTAAAGGCTCCAAAAAGATTTTCGTATATAACACAAAAATTGAAAATTACGCGATTGAAGAGATATTAATTTTTTTTATAAATATTGTAAAAATTGTGTCACATTTTTTGAAAAATCCCGAATATTAAAATTCTGTATTTATTCTTTATGAACCTCTTCTACACTATATAAAAATAAACAACTGTAGATGGTGTAGATGGTGGATGTTATTGGATGCAACAACAAACACCTAAATTTGTGAATACTAGATATATAAATAATGCTCTACCATATGATTAAATTCATCAATGACTTACTACTTCATTTTTGAGAAAACCTTCGTCAAAGACGAAATGGATAGAATATTTTTTGCCATATACATTTTTTTATAAACGTAGTTTTGATAAACTGTATATAAATAAATATACTAGAACTTCTTAAGACTTGATCACGAAAATTGTTATTTTTATTTAATAGCGCTTTATTACTTTATTATTACCGTACTGTCTCAAAAAAAAAATACTGAATAAGCAAAGAGACATAGATAGGCATACGATAGATATTACGACGTCACTTATACGATATTATGACTTATCTCCAGAAGATTATATATAAAACTTCCTTTTTCAAGAAACGAATGAAAAAGCGCAATTTTTGAGATTTATTGTGGTATTGAGTTTCACATTTTGATGAGTAAAGTAAAAAATTAGTTCAATGCAACTTCTCTATTAATTTTTTCATAATAAATTTTGTTTTTTTTGAATAAGATATTCATTCGAAGTTTATGTGCGGTTGGTGCGTATGCTAAAAGTTTTGTATAAACGATATATACATAAATTATTCATGAGAGGTGATTAGACTTCAATATATATAATATCAGCTCTTTGTGTTTTAAAATTGTCGGTATTACCATGCGTATACCTTTATTTTAAAGAACTTTAATAATTGCGTATATATGATTACTTAATAATAATTTTGTTACCCATTTTTTAACGGTACTAAATATTTTTTTGTTTTGTTTATTATTATTATTATTATGATTTTCATTTTTTAGGCAAGAAATCATATATGTTTTATAGTACAGAAGTTTGCAAACTAAATAACCAAAATGTCATTATAAATTAGATTTAAATTTATTATACTTTACGTTTTATATTTTTCATACTCATAAGAAGTCGTTATGTAATAAATATTTAAATATTAATTTTTTAATTTCAACTGGTTTCAATTTCTGGACTAATTAGGATATTGAATAATCAAACTCAAAACAACTGATCGAGATACTGTGCTAAATATACTGCTTCAGAGACATCAATTCTCAATAATATAGTGACTTTATACCTATAAAAAAATTTTTATTTCGTTTGCACAAACACTGTTTTTGAGAAAATTGAAAAATAAATATGGGATAAAAATTGAAGATGGCCGAATTTTTGGGAATTGATGCCTACGAAGCAGTATATCTAGTACAGTATCTTGATCAATTTTTTTAAGTTTCAGTGTTTGTGCAAACGAAAATAAAAGGTGTGCAAACGATGTACAAGCGATTCATGTAAAAAAATTCAAAAATTGACCAGTTCGGGGCCACTTTACATGTTATTCTTATGCTTCTGGAAAATGCTTGTGTAATCAAAGGATGTGCAAGCAATGTGCGAACGATTTATGATAAAAAGTTTCAAAAATTTGAAGTAGTGTGAACTTAGCCCCTCAAAAAAAGTTGTGCAAACTTGTTCAAACGACTCAAGTAAAAAAACTTCTTAAATTCGACCGATGGAGGAGGCTACTGTCAAGTCAGTCCCCTGAAATTTGTTTTTCAATTTTCTCAAAACAGTATTTGTGTAAACGAGAAAAATTTGATCAAACGGTTACAAGTGATTTATGTAAAAATATTTCAAAACTTTGGAGAGTTGAGTTTACTTAGATGGACTTTATACCTTTTTAAAGCTTATTAGAGAAAAATATTGTACAGCCAACTTCAAAACCAAAGCTCCGTCCTAAATGTTTATTTAAATTTACAAAATTCTTTTGTTATGGAGTATTTTAAAAATTTTTTGGTTTAAAATGAACGTTTTACTTAAAGATAAAGAAAATTATATCTGATAAAGACATTAAAACAATATCAAAAACGTTAATTTTGTAATTTTAAATAAACATAATTGTTTCGGCTGGTACTTTTTTTTTGGATTCGAATATATACCGATGTGACCTATATTTATTTGCTAAAGGAACTAACTTAAAATATAACATTTTAACTTATGTATATGAACGCAACGAACTAATTAGTCAAATTACACATACGAAAATAAATTGTAAAATATAAAAGACCATTAGTAAAAAGGCAAAAAATAAACTCGTAAGTAGAATAATATATGATAATTTACAACGTTTACGATTGTAAAAAAATAAATAAATAAAAACAGAAAAAATAAATAAAAAACAAAAAACAAAAATAAATGCAAAACAAAACTAAAAACAAATAATTATCTTTAGAATCAATTATAATCAAAAATAACACAGAAATATTGAAATAAACTTTTAAAAAATGATAGGCTAAAACACAAGAATTTACTCTCATTTCCATTTATCCTGAACTGGTTTTGTTCTACCACTATTTAAAAAATGGTTAATTATCGAAAATACAAGGCTACATGCAACCAAATAGACCCATATCTTACATTTTTCATTGAAGAGTTCCTGCAATGGGGTCGATTATATGTATCCTGAATTGTTATATATTTTGACGTTTCAAAGTCACTAGAATCCAAATTCAACGTTTTGTTGAAGTTAATAAAAAATTTTAAAAAAAGAACCGACTTCAAAACAAATGAACTAAAAAGTAAACAATAATTTTAAATTTTTCCTTGCGACCTATTACCCTTTTCAGTCGATGCCAACAAATCAATATTTTAGCTCAGGATAAGATGGGCACTGACTTGAAGGTAATTGGTCACCAATTAAAAATTTTCTTTTTTTTTTTACTTTTATGTGTTGTAAATAACCATAATAAATATTTCATTTGGATAAAATTTAATCACTAAAACTTGTTTTTGCGCATTTTCTCCGGTAAAGGAGTTTTAGATCTTGACCAAATTGAATTACGATCACACGAGATACACCAACTTACAAATAAAAATAGAATCATCAAAATCGCGTCACTCAATCGAAAGTACTTAGGCAAAAAATATAAAAAAAGAAAATACAGTCGAATTGAGAACCGTTTACGTTTTTGAAGTCGGTTAAAAATCTAAACAAAAAACACAAAAATATTTGTTTATAATAATAAACAAATTATTGTTTTTACCCTTCTCATTGAGTTCGTCATGTGGATCTTACGAGTCACACCTAGACGACTTGTTTACATTTATATTTAGTTCGACCAATATTTATTTATTACTGCATTCCATACGTAAATATCTAGTCTATTTCCATAAATTTTTTTCCAATTCATAGAAATTACATCCATGCCCCCGCGATCCATTCTGTGTTCTGATAGATTTGTCAGGCTAAATAAGTATTGGTTTAGTTGATGAAATAATCTAACCTTTTTGATCATAACAAACTGACAAGGAAATCTTCTAGAAATAAATCATAACAAAATCCGAAAAGTACCTATGAAAAGAGACAATACCACCTATAATATAAATATATTATCAGTATATGTCCGCCTAACTTAATATTGTATTTGAAATATTAGATAATATCTATAAGCCGAATCATAAAATATACTGTATGGTGTATGGTCATATAATTACTATGAATGGTCCCGTTTTAAATACTCTGACTCAATCATAAACAAAGATAGAATTTAGTTATATTTTTGACAAATTTATGATAGCTATTTAAAAAAAAAAAAAAAAATTGTGTAGTTATTATACAATAACTAACGTATAAGATTCTTATAAAATTGATGAACAGTTAGAATTACATACAATTAGATAAATGTTTTGTGATGGTAATTAAAAAAAATATTATATGTATTGATGACTTTCATAAACAGTATAAAATATATGTGGAAGCATTGTGAATGCAAATTTTTGACTGAAGCTTTTGTAATAATAGTAGCAAGCACTAACAGAAATCTGCAAAATATCAGTAAAATGTTTATTGTGAATGATTTTTATATCGATTGTTAACTACTAAAACAAAGGTATTCCATTATGAGAGTATATATTATCAGTGTTTGATTGTTTAAGATAATAATATTTTCTGTTTCAGCTGTACAGGATTACAAGACTTGGTGAGCGACACAAACTTTGTCATTTGTGTGATAGTGTATGCTGTTGTGGTGAGTCTTTGACATACTGTCAATCACTGAAGCTTGAATGTTTTTCCTCTCCTGAGTGCCCAACCTGCCTCAAGTTCTCTTCAAAAATGTTTGTAAAATATTGATCAAAATTTCGATGTATAGAGTAAGAGATTTCAATATTAAAAAGACAAAATATTAATTTAAGACATATTCCGATTAGTCGGTAAAACCGACTATCCGATCAGTTACGAAGTTGCAACTTTTCGATAAAAAGTACCGACCGGCATCCGGCTTCTAAGTTTGTATAAATTTCTTAATAAAATTTATATCTGAGGTATAAAATTATAACTTTAAATAAAAACCTTGATTGTTAATTAATATTTTCTTATTTTTATTTTCGAATCAGTAATATTGAATCAAATTTTCGAATCAATAATATTGAATCAAATAAAAAAAATAAAAATAAAATAAAACATTTTTAAATATTCTAACATTTTTCAAAAAAGAAAATCAATCAAATTTATAAGCATATATAAACCTAATCAAATTGACTTGGTCGGTCATAGTTGGCAAAACTCTAAATTTTTTGTTTAAAAAGTATTTATTTCAAATTTAATATATTCGACCCTGTAGGACAATAAGAAAGAACTGTCAATTAAATATTCGAATTCAGTTTTTATGTAGAGCTATACACAATTCGTATACTGAATATATATTTTTTTTAAACAAAAATTATCTTGCCTGTGATAATATTATGTTCTTATATGCCAGTCATATGAGAATTTCAAACAAATTATAAAATTCATCTAAACATTTAAAAAAATTTACATTGTAAAAATATTTGGTTTAGTTAAAATTACTTGCCGGTTTTTTAACACTTAGTGTTATGTGTGTGTGTGCAGTTGATCATAGCACGTTTTTACTTTGGATACATTTAAACATAAACTGACAAAAAAATTTTTCTCAAAATTTTATTATATAACGGTTAAAAACTACTAACCATCTCTAGTTATTTTTTTTTCTAAAATATTCAAAAAAATTTCTTTTTAAAATAATTAAGTTAGTATGTTCGCTCATTACATATAACATACAAAAGAACAAAAAACATTTGCAGAAAACTTAATTACAAGACCATTATTTTATTTCCAAGTTATATCTACGGTATCGAAACTATTGTGTTCCTGATAAAAAAAATTATGAGCAACTTTCGTCTGTGAAAAAAAAACCGACAGTCTGTGAAACTCATTCAGGCGAAGGGTCATAACTTCAAAGATACTTGACAAATAACATATTTATAAATTTTTGGTAAACAATATTGGAGGTGTTCGGGATTACCGCATTTTTGAAGCATCTTATCTATAAATTACCGTTCCAGGGATGTACTCGAAACTAACTTTCCATAACTTATGATGATGTCTCGTGAACCGTTCATCCAATTTTTAATTAAATTTTATACGTCAATGTATGGGTATAGGCTTACAAAAGTATTTTTAATTGTGTCAAAATCAATTACCATATTACTTCATTATTAAAGAAAAATTGAAACAAATAAACGTGTAAAAGATAAAGCCAGCTTAATGTGACAAAGAATTTCGTTATTCAAATAAAGAAAAAGTATTTTAGATCACATCATAATTGCAACTTAACCTATCAAGTCGTTCCAATGATATATCAATTAAAGCACATAATTTCGATTATGGATATTTACAGATTTTCATTTATCCCAAATACATAAAATGCATGGTTTATCAAAGATTAGAATTTAGACATGAAATTATATACGAATAGAGTTCAATTTTTTAATACAAAAATACATAAATTCTTGTAACTTATAAAAATTAATGAAATATTTACTGGAACGCGTCAGATTAAGATATGGGAGATACCTTACCCGTTGGGAGTACCTCCAACAAATCATAACTCTCCATATGGTGTTACGTGAATCGCGTAGCCGATCAGAATAGTAAAAACAATCGATAGTTGAATTCGCTCGTGAATGATTTTGTATAAAATTTAATCAAAAAAATTAAATTTAGATATTTTGTTTTTATCTACAGATTTTACGATTTGCTCTCAAAATAGAGTCTATGGTTTAATTTTGTTTCATTTTGCATAATGGACACATCAAGAGAATGATAATTTGGTACTTCAAGCTATAATTTAAAAAATATTTTTAGGATCAAAGTAGTTTTCATTGTCAAATTCGATAAAATTTATATGTGCATTTTGAATGCAATCCTAAATCAATGTAATAATAAAAGTACAATAAATATAAAAGACAGGCGAATCGTAGAAAATTCCCCCGTCAGTACAATCATATGTCTAAAATTTATCGAAATATTTATATTGATTAAAGTAATAATTTTGTTAATATCAACAACATGTTTGTAATACAAGTTGCATATAACTTAAAATACAATTCTCTATTCACTAGTTAAATGTACAGTCTGATATAATAGATAGATATACAACATAAGAGACTTATTTAAGAGAACAATAATAATATGGATTCGAATGGTTTTGTGGCCAAAAAACTGAAATAATACAAAAAAGGTACGATAAAAAAAATTAAACAAAACTCAAAAACCACCCTGAACTATTTATTATTAACAACTGTTTTTTTTCTGTTTAAATTTTTTATAATATTTTTTTATATTCAAACACGGAAGAAGAGACAATAAAATAAAATATAATAATTTTTTTCGTTATTTGTAAGCCCATATTTATCATCCATACCCTGCCTGAACTGTAAAACACAAGGTGAGAGGCTACCTTGTATATATTGTTTTCTGAGAACAAACAGTAAATATTATATCGCCTTGGAGTTTTTTTTTTAAATATTATATAATAATATTTTGATAAATATATGATATAGGGTGGAAGAATTTGAAACAAGGACTAAGCAATCAGTTCAATTGACTATATGTTATTGTTGAGTTTTACTGGATATAAACCTGTCAATTAAAATCTACCTAACACTCATTATTTTAATTTGTTTTTAAGATGACATCTCTATATATATTTGGCTTTCCGCAACCAGCAAAGTTTATGTGGTTTCCCCTCTATGATGTTCAATGTCAAATCGAAATTTTTATTTCTGGATTGCAAAATAAAGTCAAACAACTCATCTACAGATATAAACAACTCATCTACTGTTGTTACTACATTACGCACTCGTTTCTTACCAATTGGAAGATTCAAACTTCATAATGGACACTTATGACAAACCTCACACATAAAATGGAGAAGAATTAATTGATTAAGTTTCCTTAAATAATGGAAACGTTTTGAGTTTATTGACGTTTTTATTAATTTTTTATTTTTGTTTTGTTAATAAGTTGATTTTTGAAATTTTATAAAATCTTTTAGAAGGTTGTCAGACAATTGTTACGCTCTGAAATCAACGAAACTGAGGTTTTGGAAACAATTGCGAATCATAGAAACTCCATCCAAAATATCCATCAAAACTTTATAAAACCAGTTGCCACCAGCTGCTCTTAAGGGAACTATTACTGTGAAATTCCAACTTTTGGAACTCCGCTAAAGGTCAGAGTATGTTTTATTTTCTACAACCTAGCTAAAAATACAGTTAAAAATGCCAGTTTCTACACGATTTCTGTTAGAATCTATTACCATAGTAGCTAGTAGAAAATAAGGACCCATGAAGTCCGTCACATAGACATAGAATTTTACCCCCATGTGATGTGACTATTAGTATCCTTTTTTGAATATTAATTATAAAATATTCATCCTGTAGATAATTTGAAGATCTAAGAAACAACGGTACTTTTTTAAAGACATATTAGATAATACTATAACAGTGATGTATGCATGTTTTTTTGTGGGCACCCTTCATTAGTCAGTCATGTTTCTATATAAAAATGCTTCCGCCCTTGGAAATGTTACCATATAGATAGATGGTACATATGCCACAGCAACAGAGGACTGCTTAGGAGTTCAAATGGACATTGAAACCAACAAATAAACACTAGAATATTCATCCATAAATAGCTGTTTAGAAGGTCAAACACCCCCAAAAATAACGGTATCATATGATACATTAAAATAAAAAGAATAAAATAAAGACTTTTTTGTTGCCCGGTGGTCACAGGAATAATACGCTGTCAACATTTTTTTTTTTAAATGGATCCTCAAATTAAATATTTTGTGAGTGTTACATGATTATACTGACTTGGATATTTTATTTAATTTATCGATTTTTGTTTGGATTTTTTTTCTTGTATATGATTGATACGTTTACTAAAATTATGACATTGTAGTTTGAATCAGTTAAGTTAACAACCAGAATACAAAGTTCGAGAGTTTCTATCTTATTTATTGGTATTTACTCATCTTTATTTCATAATATATTTTCATATAGGTTTGATGTTCCAAAATGATATAATTCGTTTAAATCATTTTTATAAAGTAAATAATAAAACTAAAATAAATTTTCAAGAAAAAAATAATTTTCTTGATTTATTTTCAAATTCATCATCATTAGTCTCAAAAGAAAATTTGTATTAATTATTACTTATTTCGAAATAATCTCACATATAAATCAAGTTTGCGGAGTGTTAAACGTTCGAATGAATGCATTTACCAGCCTACAAGAAAATTGAAAAATTCAGCAAAATAATTCTAAACAATTGAAATAGTAAAAATAGGAGATATCTAAGATTTAAAATTCTATGATTTATTCAATTTAGATTTTTTTTCGAACGTTATCAAAAATTACGACTATATGAACAAGCTGCAACAAATTACTAGGCTTGTTTATTAATCACTGCGCTAGTGGGCAAGCCGACAATTTATTTCATTCGAAATAATTCCGCATGAAAAATTCGTTCACGATTGATAATTATTATGAATTACCTTATTAGGAAAAGATCTAAGACGAAATCTGAACAAACAGCTCTTTGAAGTATAGACTTCACTTGTATAGACATGACAAAATGAGAAATCAAAATAGTTTGTTGCGCTAGTGGTATAGAAATGCCTTCTGTAGGTAAACCTTCCAAGTGTTGTAAAAAAATACAAATCATTGCATAACCTTTATAATTATATGTAAATCGTTTTCAATGCTTGTAATTTATATTCATATTATTTGTAATCCTTAAAAAACTAGTAACATATTTGGGATCAACTATTTGAGTCAAAGATTTAATTAAATAAGAAAATAAATGTTAATCAGTAAATATACAATATTTTCTTTCTTCCTAAAATTTGACTTTAAAATAATATTTTCCACTTTTTTCTCATCCTGAACGCAAGCACCTACTGTTTTATTTTGTACAAACTTCATGTTTTAATTCACACAAAGTGCATTGCTTGTGAAAATTAGTTTGTAAAAGGCGCAAAGTAATGGTAAATGACTGTGTAAGGTCACTAATACATGTGCAACCAAAATTAAGAGACACAAAATTGGCAAGAAGGCAATTTTATACGATACATATTTTTATTTGAATACTGTTATTATAACTATTAATGGTGGAAAATATTCTTTAACAAAATTGCGACCATTTTTTTTGAAAAAACCTTTCTTTTTTGCTTTTAAAAGTAGTATGTTTATAATTTTAAATAACTTATTTCATTTTATTGCAAAAATGACAACATAAGTCAATCGTGAAGTATTTCAATTTTGCGTAATAAACTTGGATAAATTATGATTTATCACTCAATTGAAGGGTCTTTATTTCCACGAACATGGATTTGAAGTTATTTTTTTTTTAAATCATACCATATTTTAAATCATGTCCACATAAGCAATATAAGCTTACCCTTATTGATTATTTATTATTATTTTGTTATATTTTCATTTACAATCACTGTTTATGCAGTTTTCCTGATTGTCCATAGAAAAAAGTGAAATTTGGAAATTAATTTTATTTAGAATTCTATAAAGAAACACCAAAAAATTCCTCATTATTAATTACGACGGCTCTAGATCTAAATCCCACATTGTATATTTTCCGGGTTAGTATCAATTTCGTACTACGTGCCCCGCATTAATATATATTCTACAAAATGCTCTCCACTAGGTAAATTGTCAAAAATTATCTCAAATTATAATGTGATGTGAATATAATATCATATTATAAACTATTCGATTATATTTTTATAAAATGAATTTTAATTTATTGAATTCCGTGTTCATTCAAAACTAATAAAATTAGTTTTGTGAATGTTTTAAAAAAAATTCGTTGTATAATGGGTAAAAAGAGACTACGTAAATATAATGAAGGTTTTCGCAATACGCTTTTTTCTTTCTTTTTTTTCTTTGTCTCGGATCACGATACAAATGTTCACACTTAAAATATAATATAGCATTGTATGGCCATCTTTTAAATACATAGCATTAAGGGGACATTGTATGCCCATCTTTTAAACCATTGTTGAACTATTAACAACAAATATAAATAAGTCCGTCTGCGATGTAGTAGTGTTCTGTATTGTTACAGTTTAGTTGGAATACGAACCAATCTTATACTTATTTCATGATCGGCTAATTCTAGTGTAATAAAATACAATAATTATTTCAAATATTATGAAAGACTAAGAGTTTTTCTTGAGAAACATAAGTAATCTAAAGTGTTTGTTTCCAAAAAATTCTACGACACCCCCTCCGTTTTCAAGTTAAGTAATAAGTCCAAAATGCGAGGGACAAAAACCTGCAAGCATTTTCCAAAGGATGATTTATGTTATGACATATTTATGGTGTAGAGAAATAGCCTTCCGTCAATCAGTCTCAATATCTGTATAAACCAGATATTCAGTGCATTTTATGATTGTTATTTTCACTTTTTATTTTATCTTGTAGCTTTAAAGTTATAGAAAATATGCTAATATACAATATTAATGACATCATATCTCGCAACCCATCCATAACATCATGTTTCGAAATCTACACTTAATTGTATTTGGATACTTACATTTTGAGTTATTTGTGCGCGAAAATAAAACGAAATACAATATGTATACAGCATTATTGTTTAATCTTTAGTATAAATGTCTATTATCAGGATCTCAATCCACTTAAAATAACCTGAACAAACTTAAATTTTCTTGTAAATTTAACTCTTAACTTTAACCTGGGCTAGACAACAAAAAATTCAAAAATTTTAATTCTAAATTTTTAATCTATACCATACGTTTGTGATAGTTAATTGTTTATTCAGGCATACCAAAAATTAAAACTTAAAAAAATTATATCATATTCTGACTACTTAGTTGGTCGGAAATGGTTTTTGCATTCCAAGTAATGATAATCATAAAAACCAAAGGTTTGCGACTACATTTCTCTGTTAACGTATGTGGCTACTTGTACTTACGAAATGGGTTTGTATGGCAGAGACATGTATACAGCCGCAGCCTTGCGTAGACGTGAACGCATAACATCATCGTGTAACAAAAGTTGATACGCGACGATGTGATATTGCGTCTAACAAACTACATGTTGATACATGTAACATTGTTTCAATAACGCAACATTTGCAAAGGCAAGACGAAAACAGGATTCATTTTTATTTTTATAGTATTTAAATATTTCCATATGTAGTAGAACGAACTAAATGCAATACAATTTATTGAAATTCATCAACGTAAACAAATACTGAAAATGAAGCTAATTTGCTTAGTAAATAAATGGAACGTTATGCAACACATAGCGACATCGTAACAACGCAACACTTACAAACTATTGGTTTGGTAACATGTAACATGTAACAGTGCAGATTTACGATACGGTGTTACGTCACGAAAAATGTTCCAAAGGTAATTCAATATTGAATCTTGATATGAAAACCGAGGGCATCTTCAAAAGTTTTCTCGAAAAAAAATTTCTAAATTTGATTTTATATTTAGAATTGTTTTTACGCAAAAAACTCTTCGACGCGCTTGCTAAAATGCATTATAATTGAATACTTATTTTTGAGTTATTTGTATGTAAATTGCGAAAATAATTGTATGTTTTTTGGAATCATATAAGCATTGTATGCTAAATTTTGACATATTATTAACATGGTGGGTGTGTTGGAATTTTTGGCGAAAACATTTCTAAATATAAAAATGAGTTTTGATTTTTAGTTTAAAATTTTTTTTCCAGAAATTTCTTCGAAACGTTCTCCGTTTTTCGCATTAAGATTGTTTATACGCAATTTTAATTACATTTGAATATTCTTTGAGTTATTTGTGCAGTAAAATATTGTCTTATTTTATTGATGTTTCAATCTGTCATTCTAAGGGCCAGCGCACACCATCGGACAGTTCTATAAAAAATTATTATAAGAAAATCCGATCATGCATCTAACAAAATTCTTAAGAAAGCGCATATCATCGAGTATCATCGGGTACGTACAACGAGCCACAATGAACCAATGAAGTTTCAAATATTTTAAATTTATTAATTACTTTTTTAACAGATAGACAACATCGTAAGTTTTTCTGATCAGAAATTTTGATGATACTTCACTCAGCATTAAATGTACACATACACCATCAGATTTTCTGTTCAGAAATTATGATTCAGAAAATCGGATGTCATATGTAGAAATCTTAACGTGTCTAATATAGGTCTAATATAAAATACGTGTTATTTAATTTTATTTTTTCGATTTTTGCCCCAATTTCCTAGATCAAATTATTTTGTATTTTTATAAATACATATTTTGACTACAAAGTAGTCATCATCAGTGCAAACCGTCACCAAATAAGCAACGAGTAACATTTCTCCAGAGAATCATTACAACTAGCTAATTCATACTGATAATGACTACTTTGTAGTCGAAATACTTATTTATAAAAATACAAAATAATTTGATCTAGGAAATTGGGGCAAAAAATTGAAATTTATTAGAAAAATCCTAGAGTTCTCATTAATAGTTATAAATAATAAAAAAACATGTTATTTAGTAACATCAGATTTTCTTATCAGAATTTGTGTGCGCTAGACTCTTAAGAAAAAAATTAAATTAAAAAATTCTATTGTATGCGAACTTCCTCATGCTCCTACTATTCATTTCTAATTACTAAGGAAAACTCTTCGTGGTCTCCATTTTCATATCAAGATTGTACATTCCAAATACCATAACATTTGTTTCATTATTATTTGAGTGATTTTTACGCGAAAATAGACATCTCCTTCTATAATAGTCTTCCACTTAAATGATTTTCTGATCGCATTTGATATTGTATATAAATAACTCGCCGGATTATATAATCAATTTTTAGAATTGGTAATAAGTACGCTTTAATTAACAGTTAAATTATGGGAAGCTCATTAGCAATTCATAATTTTGGATATTAAAACGCAAAGTGATGCTTGCAATAAAATATTTTGCAAAATTAAAAGTATAATAATTTTTAACGCTGCACTTGTCCAAAATTTTTGATTTATGGATACACGTCTTTCATATTAAGAAGTATAACTAAGACTTTGATGTTTATTTTTATTACAAAATTTTATCGTTTTACCTGTTTATGAAGAGATGACAAAATTTTAAAATTTAAATGCAACTAAATTGAAATTAAAATCAAAATCTTTATGTCTTACAACTTTTATTTAATTTTTACAAATACATAATGATTTACTTTTTTGTTTTTCTTTTTTTTTTTTTATTTATTTTTTATTTTTTATTTACATAATACACAGTCAAGCATTTTTTAAATATCTTTTTTTAATTTTGTACATTCGACAATAATTAATTAGGTAATGTTTTTGTTGAATTTATTTTACTTTTAAAATATATTTTTAATCAATTTAAGTACTGAATATTTTGTGTTCATTTTATTAAATAAGATTTTTTTTTAATCCAAAGTATATTAAGTAACCGTTATTATTTGTACAAACTTGTTTGAAGAAAAAAAGGAAATTGGGAAAAAATTTCCTGTTTAAAAGGAATTGGTACTACAAGTCGTTTGTATAGGCATTTACATACATAAGAAACCGATCTCGAGTGTCAAAAACGTAGTGATAACACACTGCCTTCAATTATGCAAGTCGTCATGTAAGTAAGTAACCAAAAAAAAGATATATTTGTTTCCAGAACTGAACATTGGTATTCGATGTACCTGCCTATATATATTATCAATGAATATATTTGACGTAAAGTTTTGTGTGAAAATCATCTGTGATTTAGCGGTCTTTGTCAATTGTATAATTTTCAAATTTAATTCCAATTATATATTCCTATAATGAAATCGAGCTTTCTCTAAAAATAAAAAAGGGTATTATTTCAGTGTACTTTTCAAAAGTTTTGATTAACAAAATGACAGCGAAATATGTCAACCCATAATGCTCATTTTTTTGGAGTTGGGTTACAAAGCATTTAAAATAGTTATCGAAATTTTTGTCTAGCAAAGTGTTACATATTTGAAATTTATTTCCAATTAAACTTTTAAACATTACAGTGAAATAATAATATTATATGGATCAGCGAATAGTTCATACCACTTTCTCAGAAAGCTTGAAATTTTGAACAAAGGATTCTGTTACAACGTAGACGAGGACTAAGAAATAATTTTTAAAATTCAACACCTAATGAGGTGAAAGGAGGTTTAAAGCTTTGTCCAAAGGTTTTCCGTTTACAGTGGTAACAACCACCATAAAAGAACGTGAAAAAGATGGTAAATATGTTTTAGTGTAAACTGAATTACATAATTTTGTAATGTTTTAGGAAAATAAATTTCCAATTCGTTCTTGAAACGTTTGTACAAATAAGAAACGATACCTTAATATAATTAATATATTAGAATAAATAATCTTTTATTTTGTTAAGTGCTAATTTCATTTTTCTTGTTTTTATTTGTTAATTAAAACTACTCTACAGTTTTATAAAGCTATGTTCCCTGTCAGCTGACCTCCTTGTTATGTACAATAAGGAGTGGTCCCGAACATCTACTAATCCATTTAATTAAAATTTAGGTGAATGTAAAATGTTTAGAAATGTTTGATAATGAGTTACATAAGAAATGAAAATATTTGCGAATTAAAGAAATTTTAATTCTTAAAAGTATATTCAATTCGAAATTGAATTTGTACAAAGCTTAAATGAAGAACTCTTTGAAAAAAAATATTGTTGAAAGGGCAAAAATTGCAAAAAATATGTTATTGAGGCAGTAATATTTAGGTAAGAAAGTTATTAGAAAATGTCGCAGGTGAATGTATAAGCCAATTAAGTAAGATGAAAGGTTAGATGTAAGTATAGAAGACCGGTTCCACAAATAATAATTTTAGAAAAAAGGTTAGCACAAAAGAAGTTTATTATTCTAAATGGTGACCTTGAACTAATCGATTTTCAAACCTATTTTTCACCAAACATAAAATTTTCAAATTACTTAAAATGAGCTTAAGGCTTATTTTGTGGTAAAATTTGATTTTTTATGTAAGAAGATCGTAAATTTAAATGTTATGAGATTAAAGAAGATCGTTAGTAAAAAAGTTGAAGCACTAAAATAGTTACTAAATGATAACCTCGAAATTTTAGGGTTGATTCATTTTCAATGTCAAGAAACCGGTTCAATTAGAAATTTCCAAGATTAATACAAAATATCTATAAAAATAAATTTCTACAACTCTTTAACTTTTAAATAAATTTCGATTTTTTGTCCCAATTTCCTAAATAAAAATTTTTTATATTTTATTGAATTAGATAATACTAATAATTCTCCGAGGAGATGTTACTCGTTGCTAATTTGACGAAGGTGGCGCAGACCGTCAGCAAATGAGCAACGAGTAACACCTCCACGAGATTCATTAAGCTCAGCTAATTTGTACTGGTGACTTTGTAGTCCAAATACGTATTTATAAAAAAAAAAATTTTGATTTAAGAAATTGCGCCAAAAAATCGAAATTTATTCGAAAAATCTTAGAGTTCTCTTTGATAATATTCTTATCTTTAATTTTTCTTCTAAGCTTTTAATTCAAAAATCATTTACCGAAAATCCGAACCTTGAAATGAACTTTAGGTATATCACTCCATATTTCATTTTACTCCAGACCTTAAAAAAGTCTTTAATTTGATAAACTAAGTAAATTAAAGATTATTGTGACTAAAATGATAACTTCAGACGTACACCAAAATTTGGTAGACTACAACAAAATCATGAAATTCAAATCATAGAAATATTTGAAAAGCCTACAAGATGATATTTGCAAAATAAAAATCGGTTCATAAGTTTTGTCGTAAATAGTAACTTTCAAAATATTGCGATTTTTAAATTGCGATAATTATTGAAATAATTTATTGATAGTGTTAAAATTTTCAGAGAAAATCCCTCATGAAAAACATTAAATACCAGTTCGAGGTGATCCGATTTTTTTTTTTTTTTTGAATCACAGAATTCACTCTTAAAGAGATTTATACGTAAACTTAAAAGTCAAGTTAAGTTAACTCGTTTAATTGCTTTAGAATGGCATTAAATTTGAATTAAAATTGATATTTACACATATTACCCACATCCATATAAATGAATGTAAAAATGAATGTTAAATAAAAAATATTAAACTACGAATTCTTAATGCCATGAAACGACAATAACTTGATTTTAATTTTAAATCTACCTAAAAATATAACTCTTTAATATAAGAATGCACGTTTTAAAATAAAAATCACCTTGAACTGGAGCATTAATGCTTTTCGTATATGCATTTTAATTAAATCAGCGAATTTGTAAGAAAAACAATTTATTTCTCAGAAAAGAGAAATCGGCTACTTATTAAGTTTATTAATTTTTAAGACTATCAATAAATTATTGCTATAATATATTTTACCATTTATGGCAAAATTCAATTACCGATTTTTAATTTGTTAATATCATTTTGCATACTTTTTAAATATCTCTAAGTTTTGTAAGAAGCTTTTTTCTTTTAAAAGCTGGGTTTAGCTTTGCCACAATTTGAAAAAAACGAAAAAAACTCTTTTTCATAACTTTCCTGATAAAAAAAGTCCTATTCAATCTTATAGAAATTGAATACGTCGAATTCAATATGATTGAATAGGAAATTTTATTTTCTATTAAATCTTATTTAATCCTATTCAAAATGTTTAAAATAGGATTGAATAGGAAGTCTTTTGAATCGAAAATTTCCGATTCAATCCCATTGATTTCCTTTACATTTTTTTTCAGGGAAATTATGAAAGAGATTTTTTAAAAGATAACAACTTGTTATAAAAGTTAGAGATATGTAAAGTCCTATTGATTTCCTATTCAATTTCTATAGAATTTAATAGCATTTAACCGGCCGCCATTTTATTATTTGTAAAAATCTGGCCGCGGTCAATTTTTTTATTTCATGCATTCGCTGCAAATTTTGGTGTCCGTTTATAGTTATTGAATATTTTAAATTTCCTGGTGTATGATGTTTAATATCCCTGATAAAAAGTCCCATTCAATCCTATAGAAACTGAATAGGAATGGATAGGAAATTAATAGGTTTGAATAGGAAATTTCAATAAACAAATGATTTCCTATCGAATTCTATTCAAAATTTGTTTATCAATATTTCCTATTCAAAATCATTTGTTTAATAAAATTTCCTATTCAATCCTATTGATTTCCGATTCATTCCAATTCAATTTCTATAGTATTGAATAAAATTAGAGTGCAGGTCTTGTATAAATCTCCCAATAAAAAATTTTGTCTCGTCAACATTTGAATTAATATTGAAAATAATAATTGTTTGGGTATTTTGGAGTAGAAGTCTTCTTTTTATACCCAGTACATAAAAAATGTATTAGCTTTGCATATTAAATGGTTTTATTTTGGCTTGAATATGCGAATATCACACTGAATATGTTGTCATTCTGTTTATGTATGAACCCACAAATTTAACTTGAGATAATTTCTCGTAGTTACTTAAAAACACAACACAAGGTGTCGTACTACTTTTCCGCATTCTAAAATATATACATTGATAAATTCAACAGCTTTTAATCAATAGCACATGTTAAAAAAGCTATAAATGAACAGATGATTAAGTAGCGTCATGGTTTTATATTATTTACAGTCATTACATGGTATATAAGACCGTGACCATTAAAGTGGTTAAACTTTTCAAATCTCCAATAAATTCTTGATAGAAAATAAACTAAATAATTCCTGAATAAGAATGTTTTCATTAATCCAAAGATTCTCATTTCTGTTTATATTTTCTGTAAAGACCCTTGACTTAAACAAATATGTTTTTCAATAAGAAAAAACATGTACTCTAGGTACAATCATAGTTTTTCAAAGAATTATTCATTCATCTTTGCATTGAACAACATTGAGTAAAATAAAGGTCCCATTTATTTTTCTACTATAGTATTCTATCACAAACATCTATTTTTCTTTGAGCTAAAATCTTAAAATAAATATTTGTGCAATGAGATTGAGCGTTCATATTTGTAAAATGTAATCACGCGTAAAATTAAGTAAAATATTTTAAATTATAAATTACTTTGTAAATGTTTTGATTCTATTTTAAATGTAGAGATTGATTTTCTCTCTCAAACATCCAAAGAAAAATTTGAAAATTTTGTATAATACATTGTTTATGCCCACGAATCAATATCAAAGCGTAAGGAATTCTATTGTAATTAATACGTGGGTTGTAGTAAAATTGGAATAATACATTTTGGAAATTATATAGAACAACTTATTTTGTGTAGCTGAATCGTGTACGTCCGATATCCTATAGTAGCCGATAACTTGACAACATAAACTGTCGATACCTACTTCATTATCCTTATGAAGATACATAAGTGATGGCCGCAAAGGAAACATTTTTATACTTATTAAGATACTTCCAGGTGAAATAGAAAACTATACATCTTCATCCGTAAATTGGATGAAATTAAAATACTAAATCAAAATAGTTTAAATATGTTGAATGTGTAGCAATCTAAATTGATTTTTTATAAAGTCATCAAAATAAGATAACTACTAAAATTGTTAATTGTTAAAAAGCCCTACACATGGCTCAGTATTGATTTATGAATTATTTATAATTTAATATTCTAAATAAGTGGGTCATATAAGATTTTGTAATAGAGTAGTTTACCATATTAAAAAAAAAATTACTTGAAAATATTGATTTCTTAATAAAAAGTCACAAAAAATAAATATTTTTGCAAAATAAACACGGTTTCTGGCCATAAAATTACAATAAATTTAAACCTTTATTCCTGTAAAACCGCTGTCTGCCATTTTGGTGACGTAATATCGGTATGTAATATTGAGAATATTGGTATAACACATTGAGAACAAAACATAACACATTCAAATATTTTTTTAATGAACTGTTTACACTAAACTGGCAAAGACAACAAATTATTTTTATCAAAATGACGCCACACCATGCAGCCAAGTGTTTCTAGTCACGTGATATAAAGATAAAAATATCGAATTTTAATTTTAAGGTAATAAATTAATCATGTGCTTTTTATGTCTCAAATTTAGAATATTTAAGAATATTTCTACATAAATTTTAATCTTTGTCAAATTTCATGCTTTATTTTACCAAAATTATTTGTGCCAAGGGTAAGGCCAATCAAGATTCCTAATACAAGACCCAAGGTCTTTCATATCTTGCAAGCGAAGTCATCTGTGAAGCCGAAAGTCTTACTTTTCAGGTTTAAAATAAAAAGAGGAAATCAGTGTAAAAGAATAATTTTAAGCTAACAAAATGTGGTATTTTGCAATTTATGAGCATAGAATAGGAGGTCGTTTTTTCAAAAAACTTTTCTATTCAATCCTATTGATTCCCAATTTATTCCTATTCAGTTTTGATTGGATTAAATAGATCTTTTTTATCAAGGAAATCTTATTCTTCTTGTTTTATAAAAAAGGGATAATGAAGTAGAGGACTAACGTTTATCAAGTTTAAAGTAAACGCTTATATATTCGAAAGTGATCAAGATGTATTCATTCTCCATAATTTCCAAAAATTTTCTTGTGATGTTTTTATGATGCATGTTACCGTAGATGGAGCAACCATTCTACTAAACACAAAAATCCTAATTAAGACAAAAAGTTAAGATCTGAAGAACTGTTATGCTCTCTTGCACTAAGGATAATTTCTACATAATAATGTTGACAAAATAATCAATAAATTGCAGCACCCATCCAGCTTTTTTTTTTGGTGTTCGAAATTTTAATATTAATTTCTGCTTTCTTTTAAACTTAATATTTCGGTTTATAAAAATACTAATGCAATATTTCTTTTAAAATATAATTTGAATGAATTTTATCTCTAATGACATTTATAAGAATTTTTTAAAGGCATTTTTGAGAATGAAGTAAATATTTTTCTCTAGTTAGAATGATTATTTTTTGGCAATTTTTTGATAGTACAATATAAAGTTAATTTTTCATTTTAAAGACATAGATGTTTACATTAAACTTACATTGGATTAATTTGGTAAAATTGGACAAAAATTATCATCCAATATCAGATTAGTATAAATGTAAGGTAATCTTACATTTTATGGAATTATTTGCCTCAAATAAAAAATTTCTCGCATCGTAGTATCGACTGCAAAACTGTAAAACATCTGCATTGGATATTGAATACGATAATGCATCTCTCAGATCTACGGTTAACTAATTATTGACTGCCTGCTACCTAAATTTATTATTTTGCTTCGATTCTATCAAAAGCATTTTGATTTATATTAGAAATTAATTATAATAATAATAGATTGTACATTTTGTATTTACACGGTGTTCATGAATAAGTAAGGAAACTTTGACAGAATAGATACCAAATTTAGTAATAAAATTGTTTTTAATTAAGACTTCATTGGCAGTATTTTTTCTGCGTTTAACGAGTAAGTATAGAAAATTATTGATAAACTAATTACAAAGTGACTGATATTAATTTTTTGCCTTCTCTAACAAAATTTCCCGTTTATCCCATATTCTATTGGAATAAAATGCATTTCGTATACTGTTTTAGGAATTTACTTTTTGTTTAACTAAGTAGGTTAATGTTTCGTAAATTTAATATTCATCAGTTTAGTATATTGCCTAGCGTCGAATTTAAAAAGCAAAATTTTCCAATAACATCCTTGCCTTGAGTTGTGGAACACTTTATGGACTACGCCGTCAAAAATTTTTTATTTGATGTAAATAATTCTAGCAAAAAAAGAAATAACAAAAACATAATAAATAATATTTTATTGGCAATTGGGATTACTATAAGAAAAGTTAGTTCCTGAAATAACGATTGAAATATTTAAAATATTGATGTTATGAGGTTATAATATTTTAAATTAATTAGAATAGCGTTAGAAAACATTTTAAATTAAACATACTAGAACGATTTTAAGGATTGTTTTACTTTTATTTAAGAGGAATGTGCACATTTTATGAGACCTCTATATTAAAAACAGTTTCTTTTTTATATATACATTTTATCTTTTTTTCATCTATACGCCCTCGGTTTTCATATCAAAATCGTGCATATCCAATTTCATAACATTCGGATATTTAATTATAGTTTAAGTAACTTGTGTGCGAAGATTGAAAAAAGTACAATATATAATAAATTAGGTACTGTCTTCATTATTGAGATCCCATTTTTATGAATGTTATTATTAAGGCATGCATATGTATTGATTTCGAATATGACAAATAGAGCTAATATCGAAATAATTTTTATGCCTTTTTTGCTTTGGCAAGTTTAATATATTCATCTGTTATTTTTGAAAGTATACGCTTTTTCAAAAACATGGTAGCAAAATTTCGATAGGTCATAGATAGTATATAGTACACCAAAGAATGTACCACATTTTTAAATTTTATCTGCTTAGCTGTTATACTTAAAATTATTATGTTTTATGCTTAAAGATTTAATAAAATCGAGAATGAGACATCAGTATTTGAATATATTAAACTAATTCTGACACAAATTTTTTTGAAATTTAAGTAACAAATAAATGTAATTTAATATAATTGAAGTGTTTGTTTCTTTCTACCCTTTTATTTTGGGCTTTTTAAATAGGTCATTTATTTAAGGCATCATAACTTGTCTATATATATCGACTTTGTAAAATAATTAATAATTTCTAAAGATACAGTTTTTCTTACATGCGGTATGGTGAAGTACAATAAGTAGATATTGAAATTATATTACAAGACAATTATTTTGAAGAAGTGCGGCTTATATTTAAATAAACAGGTTAGAAAAATAAATACATCATCTGTTTAACTTGTTCTTGTATGCTGAAGTAATCACAGACTCCTTGCCTGGCACATTATTTTAAAATATGGTTATTAATTCCCCTTCTGATAAAAATAAGTTTTAATAAAATTAAAATTATTGCGATAATCTTCAAATCATTGTCGTTTAGAATTTTACACTCATAACATTAAAAAATGATTTTTAATATCATTACCGTCTTATCAAAAATCGTCCAATTCGTCAATTATGTAAAATTTTTGGATTTTTTTAATATCAGAAAACAGGAAAATTATGAATATCACCCATTTCTACTAAAGTGTCCTGTTCAATTTGATAGTAGTTGATAGTAGATAAATTAATAATTACTTTACTTATGTGATCATTTTCAAAACTCATGTACATACGGGCGACGATTACAAATTACACATTTTATTAGAATAAAAAAATCAAGACAGTAAAAATAACTGCAACAATGCTTGATCTAAATGATAATAATTTTAAGTTTGTCGTAATAGTTTTAATTTTTCTAAAATTTACTTTTATAAAAAAGGTTAACTACCATATATATATATATATATATATATATATATATATATATATATATATATTTATATATATATATATATATATATATATATACATATATATATATATATATATATATATATATATATATATATATATATATATATATATATATATATATATATATATATATATTAAATCAATATGTACAACAAACAGACTTTGAGTACTCTGACTGACAAGGCCAATTACATAGTGTGAAGTAATACTTTTCTTATCTTTGCTTCCGACAACATGGCGGAGAGATTTACTTTTGAGTGATTGTGAATTTTGACCAATGTGACAAACTCTAGTTTTACATAAAAAAATCATCGAAATCTGGAATATAATTTTACGACGATGCAAAAATCTTAATGATTTCAGTTTAACACCACTTCGATACATGCAACAAAGCGAAATTAAAATAAACGAGTATAAAAATGAGTCCAGCAATAACAATTAAGCAGACAAAATATGTAAACTAAAATGTGGCAAATTATGTAATTTAATTGATTTCATTAATTTATACTTATTGCAGTATTTTTTTTATATATAAGAATAATTCTAAATTATGTAATAAAAATATTTACAAAATATTTTTTTTTTTTTTTCAAGTATTTTACAAGTTTAATTTAAGAGAGCACACATTATATTTTATCCGATATACATATATATAATATTAATTTTTAACTCTACATTAATTAAGATATAATGTTTCTGATTTTTTTAATTATTGGTCGATTTGTATTTTTATTTTAACATCTATTCATATGTAATTTTTTTCAGTTTATATTATATATTTTAAAGGTTTACAATAGATTTAATTATTTTGTGTATAATTGTATAATTTTTTTTTCTACATATTTTTTTTAATATTTTTTTAATTATTTAAATTCTATTTTTTTTTTTTTAAATCAGAACCCGCTGATTTTTATTTTTAAATGTGTAAATATCATTTTTAATTTAATATCTAGTATAACTATTATATTCAAATATCAACTATTTTTGTTTTTAAACATTATTATTTTTCATTTGTATTTAGAAAAACAAAAACAAAATGATTTAATATTTTGCTAACAATAAATACCATGAAAATATTATATATGCAGTTATGTGTTACATGTATGTAATACAAGTTGCAGATTTGATGAAAGCATGATTAATTGAAGACAAAAAAAATTATAATCTTTTTTGGAATATATTAAAAAATTTGTTTTCAAACAACATTTAAATTGTTGAGCGGTCTATTTTGCCACATTTATAAAAGCATGTTGTTTATCATTATATGCAGTACACTGAAGAATTACCTAGTGGTTTAGTTTATCACAAGCCAAATAAAAAAGATCAATCGTCCACTTAATGTAAATTAACCTATGAATATATTTTATTCTTCTTTTTAATTTTTAAATACTTTTTCAATTTTCCAGCAGATGACACTTTATTTTTCATAAAAATGTGTAGACTAGCAAAACAAAATGGGATTTTATATTTTTATACAGGCAACTTGTAAAACATATTTGTATTTCACTTTGCACAGTTTTTCTAAAAAGTAGTCTTGCAGCAACAGTTAAGTTATGTAGATTGTAATTTTTTCTTTGATACATTTTTAAAGTTACAAATATCTTCTTTTTGTATATAATATATTTATTTATTTTATATAAATGGGGCGGAAAAAGTACTTTTTTTTAGTCTAAATTTTACATCATATTGTAGTAGTGTTCTACATTAAGTGTAGTAAGTGTAACATAAGTGTTCTAATAATACGATTATTATTATTACTTATTACTCCTCTGAAGATGGTGGATTTTCTTGAAGTTGTGCATTTTGAGCTCGAATTTCAGCGTCTGAAAATCAAAATTATTTCATTTACTAATTCAGATTATGCTATTTGGATTAATTAAACACATTCTTAATTTGCATAAATAAACTTTATTTATAAGATTTGTCAAACAAATGGATAAAAATAAATTTGATTAACAAATCTTATAAATAAAGTGGTTTTATCCAAATTAAAAGTGTCTTTCATTAATGTTAATTACTTCCACAAATTAACGCTCTCAAAATTAAAAAACTGCTATTAGAAATTTCTTAATATTTTAAATTATACAGGTTTTAATTAATTGGAACTTTTGATTTGTATAATAGGCATGATGACAGATTTTGAAATACCCTTTCTAAAATATAGGTAACCGTCTACTATTTCCGAAAAAAACATTAACTCAACAAAAAAACTAAGTTTTGAAGTTAATTATTGAATTTTTTCTATTAAATTTGTATTAACGATAAAACACTTCTAGTTATGATGGTGTCGATCTTCTGACGAAAAAGTACAGCAAGCATTATGATTATAGTCAAGTGCAATTAGGTTGTTTTAGATGGCTTTTAATATCTGAGGGTTTTTTGAATTCATTATACCTAGATATTAAGTTTCCGCTTTTTTCTCTAAGTGTTTGATTTTTTTTTTTTTGTTCTCTTTTTTTTAGAAAATGAAAAAATAACTTTTAAACTAAAAATAATTTTTTTTTCTAAACTGAACTCTTTAAAAACATTAAACTTTATCTATTTTTGGTACTTGTATAAAAAAATTTAACCATTCCTTGCGATAAATTTCAACATTTAGAGACGAATTTTAAAAGTCATACAAAGAGAGTGTTGAATGACTTTTAAAATACCGAAAAACTCAAACGTTAATTTTCAATATTTAAATTTAATTTGAACTAAAATGTAGCTCCAAACGAATTATAAATTGCTTATTATTGCATTTATAGAAATTAAAAACATATTTTTCAATAAAATATAAGATTTCCGATATATACAAGAAAAACATTCAAATCTTACATTTTTTTAGTGTAAAATTGGCATTCTTATTTTCGAAAAATTCAAAAAGCATTTACTTTTTGAAAAAAATTTACTGGACAATTTTTGCCTTAAATTAGTTGTTTTATCAAACATTTTAGTTTATGATATTAGAATTTCAACTGAATTCCGTCGTTTTGTATTTATAATGAATAAATTCAATCGACTAATGTTTATATTAGCAGAAAAAAGAGAAAGAGTATATATACACTATCTCTCTTCTCGGGTACGATTTAATACATTATGACGTCATTATTCTTAGATTGATATAATTGGTGTTTCAATAACGATGGTAGATTGAAATAAATTATAATTTTATTTTTTTAAATATCTTAATAATTTTATATTAAAACTGAACAATTTTTGAAAATCGTTTCAACATGTATTTTTCATTGACATAAGTATTTTGTGATTTTTTTAATAATGTCATCATGTGCCTATTATAGGTATATGTTGCCGAACCAAACATTAACCATTCAAGCGCAAATCAATGACGAAAATAATTGTGACCAGTAGAGTGTAAAATTGCCTGCATTTTTAAAAATTGACTATCTCAGAAAATTCTGTTTTTTCTCTCAAGACGTCCAAAGCAAAATTCAGTTTCGAATGGGGTATACAACTCTCGCATTGAAACGTTTTATTATAAATGAAAATTTTTTTATTTTAAACTACTTCTCATTAATTTTCAAATATACATTGCCTAATTATACGTATAATTTACAATAAAAGTGATTTAAAAAAAATAAATTCTACTTTAAAAAGTTTAATAACTCAAATAACTATCTGTGACATGGTATAAATTTTCAAATTCAAGAACCATACTTATTTGGGTTTCTCTTCGCGAAATTGTTAATTACTAAATCAGATATTCTATATAAGAGACTATTGTTCTTATACCACCCGATATCTTAAGCCACAATCTAATCTTTATAGAAGTCTATAGCTAGCAATAAAATAATTTAACTTCGTAACTATCTTTTTTAATAATTGTATAACGCAGAAATAATAAATATTATTATTTTTTTTCAAAACTCTGGCACCATAAATATTATAAAATTACCTTTCGCAGCTTGTTCTTTCCATATTCGTTTATTTTCAGCTAAACAATATACCCATGGTCTTTGTATTTTTGTTTTCTTAGTCTTTGATGGTGATGCAGTCTGTTGACTACCCGGTTTCTCCTCAATAGTTTGCTGATGTTGTACAATTGTTGATGATCCAGATGATGACGTCGTAGTAGTATTTGCTGATTGAAAAGGTCCTAGTATTACTTCTAACATATCACTACATACAGTTAAACTTGGTTCCACAATGAATTCAATAAAACCAATTTGTGATTCTGCTACCAGTGTATTGTTACGATCACATAATGGACTAAATGGTAAACCCAATTCTTGTTCTTTATCACCTTGTCGAAAGAATTCTTCCAATAATAACATTGTCCAACGATGATGTAAATTATATTCCTGGTAAGATGCATAAAAATTTAATTCATTATAATGTTAAAAATTTAAAAACCAGAGGAAATTATTTAAAATTCGTATATATACTCTGTAAGTGGGAGCAATTCATTAAATGTCCTAGCTATGCTGGTATTGGAATATAATCCTACTATTTTGAATAAATATATCTTTTACAAGCTTTTTAAACAAAAATATGCTTTAAACAGAAGAATTTGAGCTTTTCATAACTAAATAGGAACATGAATCAAATTTTGAATGATTTTTTGGAACGAAGTTCTTTTACGTGGACTACGTAGAGTGAATTTGAAATAATCACATCACGGGATAAAAAAGGATTAATACCCCCTTCAGTATAAATAATATGTGTATGTATAAATGAATGCACGGATAAGACTCATCAATCAAATAATAGCACCATTTAAATAATTACGTATGGAAATCTATTTAATATTTAATAATAAAAAAAGTAAAATACACAAACAATTTTTTTTTTAATAAACACGATAAGAATAAAAATTAAAACTAAAATTAATTTTAAAATTCTTCTTGTATTATGTGTCAGTTTTTTTTTTTTAAATTAATCACAAGAATCAAAACGTGAGAAAAATTGAATTGCGAACACATGCAATCGTATTTATAATACTTATTTTATAATTAATTTTGAATAGATAACTACTTTTCCTAAAATATTAAATAACAATTGTTGATTTAAATCTTTGTTGAAAAATAATAAAAATAAAATAAAATGGACAAATTAGAGAAAGTTGAATAAAACAGGACTGCGTTTTTTATGAATGACGAAAATAATCACACACAAATATAATCAATCGAAATCTACAAATTGAATCACGTGTATAGAAACTAACGAAAAGAATTTCGTTCCTGCGGGCGTCCCCCGATCGCACCATTTTTATTTTTTACAAAAATAGTGCCAAAAAACGAATCTATTGAAAAAATAGGAAATAAACATTTTATTTTTGTCAAACAGAGGTTTTTATGAATTTTCTTAAAATAAAATGGACGAATTGCTATTAATGTGATTTTACTTAATACTTTAGGAAAATGGTGAACAAGGAAATTCATTTTGAATAAACTTGGCTATATTGCACTCTCTTATTTAAATCGTACTATTATTATATGGTTGATGTATACTGGAAAGTTAATTAATCATTTTCATCATGTGACACGATTTCTACCAATTCACTATACGTAGTCCGCGTAAAAGATCTTCGTTCCAAAAAACGTTCAAAATTTGATATATATATAATATGGGTAAAAATTGATAATATATATTAGCAAATAATTCCAACTTATGTCTTTTAAAGTCTAATTGCTTCTATTGCAACAAGTAAGTAGTATAATTAAAATTACACAGGTGTTTCAAAACTTAAAATAGAAAGTTGAAATGTATCGAGTACATTTCGAAAAGCTATTTTTATTCGAGGTTCTCAGCATATTGAAAAACTTGATATATTTTAAGATACATTTCTAAGTGATTATAAAGAGTGTTATTTAAGAGGAAAAATTTGATACATACCTTTGCAGGATGTGATATATCACAACAATGTAATACTAATGATACAGCTTTTGATTTATCTACAGTTGGTTCAGCTAAAGATATTAAATTCTTCATATTCTTTAATTGTTGAAAATGAAAGCTCATATCTGTGGCTAATACCATATCAATTACTAATGTACGAAATTCACGAAATTCATCTCGTGACAAATTTTGTAATATATTGCATTCATCGTCTTTCATTACTCTGAAAATTTTTAATTACAAGAAAAATGGAATTAAAAACTGCAAAATAGTTTTCCAGTGGGACACTTTGAGAAAGGTTTTTATATTGTAATTTTGATTATTAGAATAAAATATTTCGAGTCTAAAGGGCTTGAACAATATTAAACGACTCTCAAATTGGGAACATGACTATTTGAGGAATATGCTTCATATTATTTCTTCTTTAGGATTCAACGCGGATGCTCTTAGCTCATCATAATCATTAGAATTTCGATATGCTTAAAAAAAGTTTAAAATTAATAACAAAAACACAAAAATGTAGAAGAATTTTCAAACGACTACAATTTATAGACAGGAGAAAGAGACACTACTTTCTGTGTAACGCATTGAAAAAATTTGTGATATATCCAAAAGTGTGTGCGGGAAGCAAATACTGTTGTACTGTGATTTTTCAATCCGCCCAGATTCTTGGGTGAACTGCATATGCTGTGTTTCTTCTGTGTCTAAATGTATGTCAAGCCTTAGAATTATTTAATTGTTCTACAAGAACTCCAAGTCGGTATCAAAAAAAGCTTTAACAAATCCAAGTGTACTTTCGAAATTTAATTATAATAAAATCTGCGAAAATTTGCAATGCAAACGGCGGGTGAAACTAAATTATGAATATAGATTGTTAAGTTTATCTCAAAATTGTTGTACAAACAATACATCGAAATCAAAATTGATTTTATTAAACACTAAACATTTAAATATGTATAATATAATGTTTTCGTTGGCACTCTGTATATTAAATAATGACCTTCTCAAAGTATATTGGAAAGTCGTTATGCTTAATTTGCAGAACGTACCTAAATGCTGCACTGATATGATGGTTTTCTAGAACAGCTCGATCATTATATAATAAAGCTGTTTCTGTTCCAGACATCACATGAAAATTATTTGTGGTTCCAGTATGCTCATAGTCATGGATAATTGCTGCAACTAATGTTGCAAATATTTCTAAATCAGTTAGCCAATTCTATAAATATAAATTTTAATACAAAATGATATGTTAAAGTAATATTAATCTTTTTGTATGTTGAAACCTCTGTAAGTAGTATCTGTAAAATGATTAGGATTTAATCTATGGGAAAAATTCAAAAATTTTTCAATAAAATTGATTAAATAATATACTTAACAGTGAATTTAAAAGTCTTATGAGTTTTTTAAGAGGAATTGACAGAAAAATGAGTATCATCCAAATAACTACAAATAATTCAAAAAAGTATCATCCAAATATAATAAAATTTTATATGCAAAATATTGACAATAATAAGAAATGGTTTTTTGAGAAAAACTATTCGACCCGCCGTTATAAATACCCTATCTCAATATTATTATGAGAATTTGGATCACTTATGGAATTGTAAATTCAAATTATCATAAATATTTTATTGTTTGAATCAAATTAAAATAATAATAGGAAAAAATTCGAATTTTTAATAAAAATTGTATACGATATAATATTTATATTTGTATATATAATATTAAAAAAATAGTATTATTAATTTATCGCATTCTTTTTCAAACCAATTTTTTTTTGCGCGACTCACTTGCAATAATATTTTGTATTTAGAGTAGATTAAATTCATTTTTACTAGCGTCTTAAATGAATAATCAGAAATTAAATACAAATTAAATTTTTTCGAGTTTTATAACAAGAAATAGATTATTCTAATCTTTCTTATTTTTCTAATTACCCCAGAACAAATCGAATTATATTAATATATATAATACACAATTCGAAAGTCAAATACAATGATTTTGATATGAGTTCAGAACAAGTTATCAAAAAATTAAAGAAGATATACGACTTTAAACATCGTAAAAAAACACGTCGTTATATGGTACATGATTACAATCAGAACTTCATTGCACTATTTATTACATTTGCAATTTAATTTAATAAATTATTAATTTACTATTTAGATTTTCATTTTATTGAAAAAAAGTACCTTGACGAAGTTTTCCAAAAAATAATTTGTAAATAAAAAATCTAATACATATTAATTTAATAGTAATCATTACAAATGTTTTGTCTATGGTGGTACTCAACCAATCTCATTTGTCTGTATTATTAAATTAAAAATACAATTTAACATCATAATAAACTATCATAATGTAAGGGATATGTTCGGCAGTATTCAACCAACCTCCTTAAGCAATCCGTAACTATTCCATTAGTTGCATAAGTAGGTGTGGCCTAATATGTGGCCATGCCTTTTGCCATTATAGAGATCTATATCTTTTTATTTATAAATCGCTGTTTTCTTGATAATAAAAATTATATTATCACAATTTTATTGACTGACTATACTGTACGGTCTAATTTTTTTAGGAACAGAATTTATTTATTTACTGGTAACAACTTACAGAGAGGTTCAATCAATCAATAATAATTGTAAATTTAATGACTTACCATAAGACCCGTTTGACATAACATATAGTGTACAGTTTGTGCAACATCGGCGGCATGTAAATTATTATGATATGGATTCTTATATTTACAATATCCATCTTCTATACGACTTAAAAATGTTTCTAATATAGATGGTGGTACTTTGAATTTATGTATCATACCATAACGATTTAATAAATCATAGCCTAAATACTTCAACGGTTGTGAAGTTGCTGCTTCACTTAGTCCAAATACGTCAAATGACCAATCATCCAAAGTCTACAAAATATTTAGAAATTTTATTATTTGTTTATTTTTCTTACATAATTTTTATTGTATCATTAATAAAATGAAATTTTAAGCTAAATAAGAGAAATTGAGAAGCTTTATTTAATACGATGTATTTATTAAAAGGAATATGATTACTATGTAATAAAGATACTATTTTGCACAAATAACTAATAAAAAAAAGTTTAGTAATAAAACTGGGTATGCAAAGTCTATGTACGAAAATGTAGGGTAAGTCGAGGAGATATTTCTAAAGTAAGAATAAAAATTTTATTTAACTACTACACTGAATACGCTATTCTTATCATTTTTTAAACAAGAAAGAGTCCAATTTCGAGTGTCTTCCATTTAATGCCACTTCTTTTCTTTCATTTTTCTTTACATTGTAAATTTATTTGAACTATAAAAATATTATATAATTATATTGATGAATAGAAATTATAATTTGAATAGAATAACGTTTGAATTTAAAACACAGTCCACGTGCAAAAAAAAAAATCGGAACTGTAAATAATAGTTGAAAAAAATCTTAGATCCCCATTGATTTAAATCACGGTCTTAAAGAAGGTCTGGATATTCAATGTTAAAAAAGTATGACCAAAAGTGTAAAATTAATGGCTACACTTAGTAAATTGCCGTGCAAGCAAGTAGACTATACTACCCACTACAACCCATTACTTATGCACACGTAATAATGCAATCACATTTTTATACAAACAAATACACGATTTCTGCCATGGTTTTTAATAAAAAGAGTCAAAAGTTGTCTATTTAAGCTGTGTATGTGCTCGACATATGCAATATGTCAGAGTATAATAATTTTAAAAACAAAATTTTAACATAGGTGTTGATGTTCATAGAATCACTAAATTAGTCCATTTCCAGATGTCCGTCCGTCCGTCATTACGATAACTCAAAAACAAAAAGAGATACCAAGCTGAAATTTTTATAACATATTCCAGTCATGAAAAGTAAATTTAAAGTTCGTGAATGGGCAAAATTGGTGCATTGGGTCCAATGAACCTATGACCCAACTTTAAATAATAACTATAAATAATAGAAAAAAAATTTAAATACAAAAAATATATGTTTTTTGAAAACAAAAAACTTTTGTTCGAAACATTTTTTCGTAAAATTAATTTCGAAACATTTAAAGAAAAATTATTTATTTATTTTGATCTACAAAATGTACCTTTAAACTTAAAAAAAATAGGTATGTGTACTTATGTACGCGCGTCAGAATACTTCTTTGGCAACATTAAAAAACAATTTTTAATTGCATAAAAATAATTTATTACAGTAAAATAATAAAAGGACTGGCGAAGGATAGTCAACACAGTGAAAAAAAGAAAAATTAAATAAATAAATATATATTTTCTTACATTGAATTTAAGTGTAACATAGATGGTAACAAACGCTTCAACCTGTGAATTTTGTGATGCGCGCGCATCTTAAAATATCACTCTCATTATTTTTTCATAGCGCGCCTAAAGAAGTATAACTTCAAAAAGTTTGTAGATCAGTTTGAAAAACTGTAGGCTTTTTGTAGATACATTAGAAGATAAATCGTGCTCACCATGTTTTGCCAACATACGTATCAAATTGGGCGTATATTTTCACAAAAAATAAAAAAAATAATGCCAATTTTTACAAGCTTTTTTAAATAAATTTCAAAAAAAAAAAAGTTTTTTTCTTCAAAAACTAATCTTTTGTTGTTGTAGAAAATAAAACTATTACTGCTATATGAAGGGTTACGCATAAGAGGTATGTTTTTGCATATCGGGCTGGACATGCCCAAAGAAAATTAACACAAAGAGTAAAATAAAGAGTGAAGATAAAATAGCTTTCCGACCTATGTTTTTAGTTTAATAAAAAATAAGTTCCCAAAAAGTAAAGAAAACCAAAAAACCAAAAAAAAAAAAAAAAACCAAAACTGTTTGTCCTAATTTTTTTGCATTTTATTTGAAGATATAAAATGTTTTTTATTAGATAAAATAAATTTGCTAATTTTTTTTGTTCCTTTACGTCTTTCTAGTAATATATTAAATACCCGCTTGGAAACAAAATAGTCGCTATTACACATTATATTAATGACTAATGAATGGTCTTACAAATATTTTCTAGCGTTAATTTGTGGTAATCCATAATTTATGAATGAAAACAACAATTGAGCTTTTACAACAAAAATTTTTATTTTTTAATAAAAAATAATTAAAAAATAATGTACAGCATAAGAAATTGAAGGGCAGTCATTCATTTGTTTAGACATAAATTAAACCATCCAAATCACTATTAACTTTAGAATTTCAAAACCGTAAAAACATGACCAAAATTTTGATACGTTTTAGTTTAGACCTGATCAACTTGACAAATCGTAACTTTTTAATTTCTATAGAAGGAACTAATACACATGTTCAAGTTTTAAGTATCAATAGCAGACTTGGTCTCATATTAAAAGTTTCTTGCATTCGATGTGACAAAATTGAATGAAATCGGAGGACTAATAATGCCTGCATCGGCGATTGTTTCTTGCTTTTTTAACAAATCCCTTTCCTCTAATAAGGTTATTTTTTGAGTTTGAGTATAAAGAGGAACTTGTGGTGAAAACAATTTAAGAAAGCGCATCTGTCGAATAATCTATAAAATAAAACCATAAAGCAAAATTAACCCGATAACCGAGTGACTATTTTTGAGACATTAAATGGAAGAATTTTATAGATGTAAACATCGATAAAAGTATAGAATAGATTAAACTTATAGTTTATATTCTAAATTCATTACGAAATTCTTTTTTATGTGAATGATAAAGTTTTATACTAAACTGGGGGTGTTAATAGTGTTTAATTTAGTTTAGTAGCTAGCTGGCGTAAGTAACGCTTGTTTAAACGCATGACTAAATGTTAGTCAGATACTAGCCAACAGCTGCCTAGGTACTATTTATGAATTTAAAATTTTTAAAAATAGTACAGTAATTGAAGTACCAACCAATTGATAGTAATTTTAAGTATTGATTCTATTTTTATTTATCAACAAACCTTGAAATTACAGAAATATTCATAAATCACATGATATTAAAACTTCCATTCTTATTAAATTAAGTAGAGTGAAATTTTAAGTTCATAATTCTAAGAAATTTTAAAAAATATATCATACAAATGAAATAACAACTACTTAGTAACAATGAATACAAAATTTTGTACAAGCACCTTTAATACTTTAACAACTTCTGGCGGAAATTGCATCATAGCCGAACTTGAAACTCTCCGATATATTCGATCAACAAATATTCCAGCTCGTATTGCATGAGCAACACTCCGAAATTTTGGTTTTTCATCGGCTTTACGTCGAGTTGTTGCTAATTGTCGGGTGAATGTTGACGCTAACCATTCTCGTACCTCAGGAGGAACAGCATCTGGTTGAACTTCGGACAATTCGTCATCTTCATCAGCTAATCGTCTATTTTTGTATAGAAAAATAAATTAAGTCAATTTTTCAAATTTGTTAGATTGGCAAGTCAAAAATAATTATTGCTTATGCACTAGGAGTCTAGTTCCGAAAAATTTTAATGAAGAGAATCAGTTGGTGGTCACATTTATCAAATGATATGATAATGTCATGTTGACATACAAAAAAGTACCATCATTTATAAATATGCACATCAAGGCTATTAGTAGATTACAGAAACACACGAAGTTTATTCACTATACTCCATTAACTTCATTCTACTAATAATATAAAGGTACATAAGTGTTAGTATCTCATTGCCAGTTATAGAATAAATTTTGAAATAATTGTTGGTAAAATTGTCGGTGAAATAATACAAACGATAATTTTATTCGATTATAATTATCAAAAGTTTTTTAAAAGTGTTAAGTTTGCATTAAATTAATAACAAAATAGTTCTAAAGAATTAAAAATCTATTTAGTATTTGTAGGTCTTTTACCTCTGAGTTTTAGGCACTGTAGATATTGATCAAGGTCTCATCGAGTACAATATTTCATATTAAGGAATGTTCATAAGCCCGTTAATTAATTATAGCCTCTTTAGAAACCCCCTTATTCCGTATATAGCATAACGCAGCCATTAGTATAACCTCATTCCACTCGGGTCAAACGTAATTTTTAGCCCAGTCGAGAAGATATTTTGCGTTTAATAAACTGAAAAAACTATTGGGTTCGTGAAAAAGACTGATATTTGTTATAAGTGTATTTCTGACTCAAAAAGTGGAACACGTTACTACTACAACTTTTCTATGGACTATGGAAAAAATATGTTATTTACAGCCAAAGGATCTTTTTCTCTTTGAGGTTCTTTGGAAATAAACATCACATAATAAGACTTATTTATCCCTTCCCATCACGTAACAATGACCGATTTTTTCCACGAAAATAAAAGTAATAATGGCTATGTTGGACTGTTTAATTACGACAGCTAATCGAGTTTTGTATAAAAAGTCAACAAGGAAATTATAATGGCGTGTTCTGAAGGTAGTTAACGCCAGTGTTTGATGCATGGATTCCGACAGTTAAGGCGCGAAAAGTAACACGTTAAAAAAATTTTTACATAAATATATATTTTTTGCCCTTGATTCACTCTGAAACTACTAATCCAATCTGAATAATTATTTTTAATGATGAGCTCCTGGTTACAGCATAATACAGTTTTATCCCGAATATTTGCATTTTTATGGCAAACTTAACGATTTTTGTTCTTTCAATTGTCTACAAGTTCGCGATCGACTTAAGTGGGTTTTCAAATAAAAGTTGTATATATTTTGCTTGATTGAAATATTTTCTATTTATATCAACTGTTAGGGTATTACCAGATTAATTTATAATTTTTTTACTGATTTAAATAACTTTACTACGGCCTATCTTCTAAACGGCTGTATAAATTTCGACAGCTAGGGTATCGTTATATTCGTCTTGAAAACGCAAGTATATTTTAAAACAATGTATTTTGTTCATAAGAGTATGCCATAATACTAAAAAGTGTAAAATAAAGTAAATAATTTAAAAATTCAAAAAAGAAACCGACTGCAAAAAGAAAATTTTAAAGTAATGCTCTAAAACAACCGAAACAAGAATGAGAATAGAAAAAATAATTACTATAAACTAGAACAAAGTAAATTCTATTTTGGTTTAACAGTATATTATCAGCTGAAAGCCTAAGTTAAATATCTGCACTTTAGTTTAGTTGCAGACGGGATCCAATTGCGAAATTTAAGCCAAAAGAACATAAATGGGCCCTGCCTACAACTAAACTTAATGTGGATATTTAACTTAGGATTTCAGTTCATAAAATAGTTTATTAATAACGTTTACAATGTTTATAGTTTATTTTAATTTTGTTTTCTACTCTCAATTTTATTTCGCTCTTTTATTGCTTTTAAATTTTCTGTTCTGCAGACGGTTTTGTATTTTTAAATTATTTGTTTTATTTTAATTAATAAACATCGATTTTCGTGTAAAAATTTCTAGGAACGTTCAACATATAGTTAATTATGTTAGTGATTGTCTCCATGTTTTTGTAAAAACTTTCTACTACTATATTTTCCTTATTGCGGTAGAGTTAAGGGCTGGAATGTAGTAACAACTTTGCTTAATCTGATAAGTTTTAGCTGTCTTGCTTTCTTAAATGTGACAGATTTACATGCGTTTAATAAATTCGATCAAATTCTGTTACGTAGTAGCATCGAACATTTCGATGTAAAATTAAATAAACGTTATCCATTTTATAGTAAATAAACGCTATCTATTAAAAAGTTGTACGCAGATTCAGTGCTAATTTAATTAAAAAATAAGGAGATATTTTCTTTCATGGATATTAAACATGCCATATCGAATGAAAATGCAAACCGTCTAAAATTCTTTGTTTTTGGTGACTTCCACAATATGTTTTTTTTGAAGATTTACACACATGAATTAACACACTACATGTAAAAAAATGTGAAAATGAAAAAAAAAAGCAAACTAAAAATGATATGTTTATGTGAAGAACTTTAATGATGTATTCGAGACCTTGCCCAGACGGGCGTCCGTAGTCGTCTACGTTGTACTGCGGGCTGCGTACTATTATTACTTCGCAGCTCGCATGATGTTGTACGTGAGGAGGGCGCTTGATGCGATGTTTCTTCATTATTTTGTCCTCTTGATGGTGTCTCCCTAGGGTACGCATTAGTTTTAAAATTACAAAAAAATTTTAATTTGAAAATTAAATTTAAAAAAACTTCAATTACTGAATAGTTAAACTAAAAAAATTTATTAATTCTTTTTATTTATTTAAATTTTTTTTACAAGTTGAACCAGAAAATACTTACTTTGTTTCATCAATAAAAACGGCTTCTAACACTCGAGCTGCATAATGCAAATTGCGTTGCAATAAATCTGCAGAGATTTCTCCGCATTGCAACTGTCGCAATAAGCATCGCAACCTGTAAAAAAACAGAAAACCAATAAATAAATGCAATTATATAGAAAGATGTGAAATCAAATAGGCTCGCTCTCATTAGCATAAAAATTCATTATTTAATTTTTATGCAAAATTTAAAACAGAAGATTTAAATGACATAGCTCAGCATATGAGCTAATTCAATTATCTCTTGAATATACATCAATAGCAAGTTATTACAAAGCGTATTATCTTATAAAAGGATATCTAAACGATTATATTTGTAGAAAATTAGTCAGGTATGTTTTTTTTTTATATAATTATCAAACGTTTTTTCAAGACCATTTCGATATGGTTGAGAATAACCGCGTTTTTAATTCTTCGATATGTTTAATTAATCATGTGATCCTTCTAATAACAATGTCATTTTTAAAGATTATAATTTTAGCTTCACGTTAACTTCAGTCAGTGTATTTGTGATATGCGAACCATTTTTATTAAATTAAAATTACATTCCAAAAGTAAACCAATTTATTTACGAAACTTAACTGTTTTATACACTGTGAAGTTGTAAATTAATATAAATTAAAAATCAAATCAAAAGATTCCTGCGTCCAAATAAAACTACACAGTTTAATCGAATTTTACAGTGTGTCAAGGTTTTTGTAACATTAAATTTTTTAGATTTAATTAAACGTTGTTTTAAAATCTGAATATATTTTAAACCAGATAATAAAAATGAAGTATTTATCGTTTTAAATAGATATGAAATTTTAATCATCGCATTTTCTTTGCTGTATAATGTACCTATGCAAATTGATGATTTTGGTGTATAAGAATGTGAATTTGCTGTTTTTATTTTTGTGAACGAGCCCATAGTATACCTTAATTAAAATATGTACCTGAGTGCAGCCTTATCACATGCATCAGGTGTATCAACCGCCGGTAAATTATCAGTGGATAGATCCACTGAATCTAATATACTATCATCATCTGTACATGACACTGGCTGCACGGAAGCTGTAACCGAAGTATTTGACACAGCAGCCATTGTCCCCGACGTGCACGATGATAACGAATCGATGGCGCCCGCGACCCCCGATCCTGTTGGTGATTGTGGTGATGTGCGATTTGATTTTTTCCCACTACTGCGTCTCACAATCGTCAATGATCCTTGTTCTGTAACAATGCAGAGAAAAAATACATATAATTTATTTTACAAATAAGGTAAATGAAATGAAAACACAAAATGACAAAAATGCGGGAAAGGTGTACAAAAATATACACATATATAGAATTGATTTTTGTATATCAAGAGAAGTACGTACTGGCTAACTGACCATTTCGATTATTTCCTTGTGTTGCTGCTTGTCTCGAACAAATAACACTGTCGTCTTTTGTTATTCGTCGATCTGGTGGACTCGCAACTGTAACAATTTAGAAAAATATATTCCTATATATTTGTGTAATATATATAGAGTAACAAGGTGATAATAGGTGAAAATGAATGAAGAAGATACTTTTACAATGAACATGGAACCTAATATATAAAACCTAAAAACATGAATAATTTACTTTATAGTCCACAGAACGTATTAGTGATTGTTTTCATTTAGTACCAAATTTGAAATTTTTAATGTGTGTTTTATTAACCCATTGGCGTGAGTTTACATTTTATATAATCCTGGAAACTGATTTGTTTTTACCTTCACCAGTTCCAAAAGATTTTTAATATTTAATTTCAACAAATTAAAGATTTCTTATTATTATCAGGGAAAAATATTTTTATAAAAAGTAAAGGTTTAATCGATAACATCATGAGTACAATTTTTTACTACCAAGCAATCTTAAACATTAAAAAAGAGAGATATAGGTGTTTTTTGGAAAATATGTAATAGGGAATTGGCAAAAATAACTGAATTTTGAGATATATATTGTACCAACAAGTGATTTCTGCATTAAGTTTAAAAATGCATTATGTGACCGTATAATTTTATGAAAATTAGCCTATAAACCATGTTAAGAATGTTCTAGTAATCACTTCTCATGTCATGTATTCTTTTGCATATAGTTACTTATTATAACCAAAAACATTATAATTATGCTATGACACATTTACCCAACTACGGCAAAGCCAAGAGGATGGGTTAAGATTTTAGCAGCCTATATATGTATGTGGATATGGACCTGTGTTCCACCATAGCAGCTAAACTACCGAATCGATTTGGATGAATGGAGTCTCCATCATTTTTTTATTACAACCTGGATGTTGTACACCACGGCTATCGTTTAGACATCACATAATCAAAAATCGAATAAGAATCTTGTCTTGTTTCGTACTTTTAAGAGAATATTACCATATGAAGGATTTGTTCATTGAAAGTAATTTTTCTATTTAAAATATTTTTGGATTAATTTGGATGTGGATGCTATTTATATATGCATGATTTGTCTATTATAATGACAGGAAAAGTGCATGGCGGAGAAATTAAAATTAAAATTATTAATTTTAATTTTAATATTTCTTTATTTTACAAAACGGCATATTTCTATCCTTTTTGTTTATTATTGACTCTAAAAACATTTTTTCATACTCTCCTAGTTCTTTTTTCAATTCTGCCCAGAGTTTTTTGTTATATAGTAAAAAATAGTTGGAAGGAAGTTTGTTTTACATGCTTTGGATGGAATGTGATCCTCGAAATCGCAAACCTTAATTTTCTTGTGATCTTCTAAATGGTAAAATTTGTGCAATAGAAAAAGTGATTTTGGGTACGTGGAAAAAACAATTTGTAGAAAAGTTGTAGCAAGATAGTACGCAGAAACTATCCTAAAGTTGTCGATTACGATAAAAACTTTTCCAATATTCCAAAGTTGTATAAACTGCTCGAAAGTATCCATTGTTGTATGCGAAACAACAAAAATTGAATATTTAGTCATTTATGCACATCTACTCAAAGATTAAAAATTGCTATTTTACTCATCAAAATATGAAACTAGAAAATAATAATAAATTATATTAAAAAACGAATAAGTTATAGGCTTTTAAAGATTATTTTGCCTTTCTTGCAAAAAAACTTTATGGGTGATCCTACGATAAGCGATTATTTTCTATAGAACAATATTCGCACAAAAATTTTTTTGAATATTAACATTTTTATTCATAATTAGTTTGTTTGTGCATACTAACATTAGTTTAATTTTAAATTTTGAAGGAAAGTGTATATAAGTGCCATGGAAATTGCACTTATATACGAAAGTACGATTCCTTGTCGTAGAATAATGAATGACCCTTATGTATTTATTCAAATCTCTTTTGTTGAATTAAGAATTTTAAACGTCCATATTTTGGCTATTTAAAAAAAAAAAAAAGGACAAAAAATAACGATCAGATTTTTCAAATTCATGTTGGTGAAGTAAAGACACTTCAATTTAAGTGATTAAAAATTTGTGCATCTACCCTATTTTGCACATTGTTGACCGACATACATGTTCTTATAGTCTTTTGAAAAGATTTTTGTATGCACTTTTAAGTCTTTAACAAAGTAATCATTTTAATGCATGTAAATGTATTCAAAAATCTATCTGTAGACGCTATTTTTTTGGAATGATTTTGAAATATCTCCTAAAAAGTGCATATAAAAATGCATAATTATGTTCAGTTTATTACAAATTTATAACACTAAAAACAATTCTATCCTAATAAACGATTTTAAAAACCCTCAAATACTAATTTTCGAAAAATTTTCTGATTAAAAAATAATAATGCAATTTTTGAACGAATTTTATGTATAAGTATCGACGCATTTTTTTGAGTCCCGTTAGTACTTATTGGTCACAAATATTTCAAGTGCAATTCTGAATGTGGTGCAAGGATATGCGATACGATTTATATTTTATTCAGTTATTCTAAGTAAGCTTGATCAATCTTTCCGCATTTAATCAAGAACTGTTTCGTTACTTCAAAAGAATTCAAAACTGTTATTAGAACTATGCTATCTGAACGACACATGTTATCAAAGAGCACCGTGTCCGTAAACCGAAACTATCACATATACGACATAAAAAATATATACGTAACCGAATTCGAAATAAAAGTTTAGAAAAATTTCGGATCTGGGCCACGATGCATTTTTAAGTATAAGATCAAACTTATAAATTATCACCAATAAAATTATCTATATGGCTGACTTCAGTGCCAAAAGATAATCCAGACAATGGAAATAAAACCAAATTATTACTATTTTTATACAATTTCTTAAAAATCTAATATCCGTAACAGAAACTTACGGATAATCTGATATAATTTCATATTCGTATTCAGAGCAGGTGTGTCTACTGGTTCAAAATAAGTGTATAACTGTATTTGAGCACACAAAAAAAACTTCGTATTTATTTATTTTTTTTAACTTGAACGGAATTTGTAGGAGCTTTATTAAAAACGAGTTATGTATGTTAACTTCCTTTTATATTTTTGATGTAATTTTTTAAGGAATTTTAGTAAAAATTGCAATATTTGCGGTTTTATATTAACTATAATTGGTGGCTATATTTTTTTCCAACAATACAATAGATAATCAATATAATAATACTTATAGGTAATTAATGTATTAATAATCATAATGGGTAAGTTTAATTGATTGAAAAAAGTAATAAAACTAACATACTAATTATTGGAGTATTTTTTACAACTAGTATTGTGAAATATAGCAATATTTATAGTTTTATTACATAATTGGTGGTTATAATTTATTCAAAACGAAAACAGTAGGTAATTAATGATAATAATGATGGTAATTATATAGAATTGTTAAACACTAAATGGATGCGAATAGTGCGCACTTGATTTTTAACAATTGGAAGAATGTAAGTTACAAGCTAAAATCATCAGTTTTTGTTAATTCACGTGATTTGAATTCCTTAGAATTCTTCTGTAAAGATTCAATTGAAACAGAAGAGATTAACTTCTATTGTGGAAGGCATTAAAAATTATTCTTAAAAATCTGTAATTTTTTAGATGCATCAAAATGAATCAATTATATGAATATTTATTATTGACAGCTAAAGATAACACATAACAGTGTTAATTGATTAGATACTCGACATAAGGTTGAGTATCAATATTTGAACTATTTTTGATCATAAGCATTCTTAAAATACTCTAAATATCTAATCTATACAATTATAAATAAATTGACATAATATATGTACTGCAATTACATATGAGTTTGTTTGCTAAATTTGACCTAAAATTCTGGCGAATCCAAATATTTTAAGAAAAATTGTTTCAAACAAAAGTGGTTTGTTTTAGAAAACATAGATTTTTTGTTTTTGCCATCTTTTATGATTCAAAAGTCGGATCAAGGATTTGTTAGACCCAATGGACCGACATTGCTCACTCACGAATTTTAACCCACGTTTTATGACCGAAATAAGCCCCAAAAATTTGAATTCACTATTCCTCTTTGATATTTTAATGACGGACGAATGGACAAACGGAAATGGACTAATTAGATGATTCTATGATCACCTATACCAAAATTATGTTTGTGCGGTCAATATTAACTAGCGTTAAAAACTAATTAATGAGTCCAAATGCATATTTTAGAAAATGTTAGTGTTTTTAACTTTTAGATATAAATAGATTATACATAGGTTAAGTTTTATGCTCTTTTACTTTAAACAATTCATTATTTTACGAAAGACAATAATTTTTTGCCCTTTTGAAAATCAGTTGATTTTGGTAACTTCAAACAAACAAATTGTATATTTTATAAGTAATCGTGTAAAACAAACAGTTTGATAGATAAATGATAGATATGATGATAGTATATGACTGGACATAATATTTTAAAATTTTTCTATAAATATGTACGATTTAAAAAAAAATTTAAGCAAAACAAAATGGATCGTTTATTAAAATTCATACTTTTATTAGTATGTATTATTGTTGGGTTCAACAATAATATTGTGAACGGAAAAAAATTCAAAAATGAATGTGAACTTGCTAAAGAATTACTGAAACATGGATTTCCGAAAAATAAATTAAATGATTGTAAGTTAAAATTACTTTAATAATAATTAAATTTTTATAAATTGGTATTAGGCCTAAAAATGCCTCTTTTATCCATATACGTGTAGACCAATCAAAAAAAAATCAAAACTTTTGCCTCAAAGTAAACATAAACTTTAGTATCGGAGTAGTAGTAGTTGAACAATGGTTTTGTTGGTTAAAAGAATCGCAACATTTTTAAGTTTGCTGATTTTAGCCTCCTAAACGTAGAATAATGTAATTGGCACAGTGCAAACCGTCTCCAAACTAGCAACGAGTATAATCTCCTCAGAGGATCATTAAAACTAGCTAATACATACTGATGATGACTTCTTTATAGTCGAAATACGGATTTATAAAAATACAAAATAATTTGATCTAGGAAATTGGGGCAAAAAATCAAAATTTATTCGAAAAATCTTAGAATTCTCATTAATAATTATAAAAAAGATATAAGCTGAAAAAGTGGAACCTACAAGGCTAAGTTATCTATTTATAGATAGTGTGCTAATACTTGTCGCAGTTCTAAGTATGAGAAGCTTAGTTTTGAAAATCCGTACTTTTAATACACCAAATTTTTATTCCTTTGTTTCAATATTATATGTAGATAAATTTCAAAATGTGTTTAAACGTAAATAAAATAAATAAAAATTAAAGTAAAGAACAAAATAGAGCAATGCATAAACTACGCCATCTGTTTAAGGCAGTCTATGCACAACTCTCTTGAAATTCCCCAAATACTTTAGCCCAGTTATATGTATGAATAAACTTAAAAAAAATCAATTCAATTGCTTCCACCCCAAAACTGGAATGAACAAACCCAAAATTACCTGAATTTTCCTACCTTTCTTGGTAATTGTCGATATTACAAAAAAAGGAATTATACACCGTTTAATCTGGAGTTTAGTAATATTAAGTTCTTGCAAAAAAACGTATAGAAAATTACTTATGAACATTTCAAACAACATATATTTGCATATATATATATATATATATATATATATATATATATATATATATATATATATATATATATATATATATATATATATATATATATATATATATATATATATATAACTCAATAACTCGATAACTCAAACCTCGGTAACTTTTCTATATATTAAAATCTCTATAACATAAAAAAATAATATGTTCCCTTCCCATCAGAGCCCGAAACCTCTTAAAATACGCAACCTCTATAACTTTGACAATTGCAACACTTTTACCCATTTCATTTTTTTACCTATTTTAAAACATTAACTACTCGATAATTATGATGTGTAGAGTTGTTTATCAAAATTAATTTTGTTGATCTATCTAAAACAATCATTTTAATGTGAAAAAATTATGAAATACATCATATTAGAGTTAGTGTATATTAAAATTTTAAGTAAGCGTGAAAATTTCCGGTCGTTGCATTTTTTGATTCCATGAGTTTTTTGATACGAATAGGTTTTGTTAATTAAATTGTCTATTTTTAATTTCTTGTCCCAAGGCTTTCCATACGTCACCCTTATGGAATCTATAAATCTTAATTATGGCTTAAGACAATATTTTTGATGATAATGTATTTTCTTTCCATAAGGGACATGCTTGGTGCTTAGTGAAAGCAGTGGGGATACATCAAAAACACATAAAAACAAAAATGGTAGTACCGATTACGGACTATTTCAAATTAATGATCGGTTTTGGTGTAAACATGGTAAAAAAGGCAAAGATTGTAATGTTAATTGTAAAGGTAAGACTATATTTTAATATAATGAAGCTTGTTTCGAAGTTTGTGATTCATAATTGTAAGTATGTTTCAAATGCTAAATTTTAGGTATCAAATTTATGTTGCAAAAATATCCCTGGCTTCATTTTGATGATTAGTGACAAATTTTTCAAAAACTTAGCCTTCTAACCTAAAAATATATTATATCTGGAAATTTTCCATTTTTAAATTAATGAGGGGGGTCGAGATAAATGTATTAAAATGGTAGTACCGTTCTCAGTTTTATTCAGAAGTTACAGTCTACAAAATTTTTATTTTTGTGTACCAATTTTTTGTAAAAAGTGTAACACGTACTTTACTTTCAATACTTAACTAAATTTTTTTCAATAAAAAACGTTTGGATAATTTTTAAAGATTATAAAATTTTTCTTTCTTTGAATCTTTGTTTACTTTAATTAATATTATAGTTCCGGTACTCGTTAGCAATCATGACATTAAAAAATACCTTTCTGAAATGTGGCTTAATTATTATGGTAAGTGAAGCAAATTTTTGCATATGAAAATTCTGATAAGTGGTATCTAATCAATAGAGCTCGTAAAATTCGATTGCACACACAAACTTAAAAATGCTTTCAGTTGTACGAAAAACGGGCATTCCCTTTTGTCACGTTTTCCAAAAAATATGTTTTGCTTTTTGCAGTAATAATAAAATATTCTACAATTTAAAGCTTGTGAACGAAATTGAAAATTTACCGAACTCGGTATAAAAGAACGCTCGTTCTATCTATCGACATTTTTCTGTCGAGAAAAAGTTGTTACACTGATGATAATTAAGCCCCTTGCTTATATACAACTCAGGGTATGTTTAAATGTCATGATATACTATTAGGCATCGAGACTAATAATAGTGATTTCATTCAGAAATTATTGGTACGAGAGTTTCGATTTATTTCAGATTTGTTAAAGGACGATATAACTCTAGCAGCAAAATGTGCAAAAAAAGTATTTGGAAGACATGGATTTGAAGCTTGGTATGGATGGAAAAATAAATGTAAAAATGGTAAAGCAAAATCAGTTCAACATTGTTTCAAATAAATTGATATATATAATAATGAGCAAATAGCTTTTTGTTTGTGAAAAAATTTAAAAAAATAAAATTTGCTACCACTGTAAATATAAATTATTTATTTTAGTTTCAAACCTTTTCCAAAATTATTTCGTATAATAAGTAAGTAACAATTTATCCTCTCTCTATTTTCAATTCAAAGGTAAATATGGGTAAGAGAATTCATGAAGAAACTTTTAAAATAAGAAGTGGTTCATAAAACAAATTACACATTTATAATCTGAACTATAATTTTTAATAAAATAAACTAACTACTACTGAACTACTTTTAAGTTTAGAAACTTAAAAAGGGCTTTGAAATTTTGAAGATAATAATAAAATTTCTTTTTTATGAAATGTTTAAGCTTTACTACTTATATATGGTGTAGGTTTAGAAAAGAATAAAACATGAATTGATTGGAATAATTCATATCCAAATTTATTAACTAGAAGCTATTTAAACATTCGCATATGTTCTTGGTAAATGAAACACACAAAAATAAAAATTAACACAAGTTGTCCATTGAGTATTCGTCACTTCCGTAGAAACCAGTATTTTGTATTATTTCACATCATTTTAGTGTCATGTAAAACCATTCCTGTGTTAAATTTATTACTATTTATTTTAATTCCCATTATGTTTTTTGAAGAGCTGTCGATAGCATAAAGAATGGATGAAGAAGAGAATCTGTTGAATTAATTTAATGGTAAATCAAGTTCTCAGAAAACAAAAAACAATCATGTAATATGCACGCAGAATAAAAATAGTAATTTTTATTTATAATAGCCGTTTTTTTTCTCAAAATAATCCGCTATGAGAATATAAAAAAAAGAAAACTAATGCACGTTAATGTTATATACATTTTATTTCTTTCAATTATCGAGCACAAATAATTCAAAAATTAATTATTCATATGTTATGAATTTTGGCATGAATAGGGGAAAATGATATTGAAACTAGGGGAGGGGAGGGTAACGTGTTAAAAACCTCCATGTTAAAAATAGTGCAAATTCTTTGTTGTAATAAGAATTCGGCCTAGAATTTTGAAAAATATCGACTATTTTCAGTAAAACACGTATATAAAACTAGAGCCTCCATACGAAACGCCACAGATACGGTGATCGGATATCGAAAATATTAACAAATCAGAATTTGTTGCTTTCAGAATCCTAACATTTTGATAAAACAAGAAACCCAAAAGAAAAACTCAAGGATACGGTATACGGTATTGGGAGCATAACAAATGGGAAAAACTCACCACTTACAATAAAACCAGTATATACTAAAAATGAATCTAGTTTCTTAAGGTTAAGACCATTTTATTGGATTATCGGATCAAAAAACAAAGACCATCACTTTTAATGATTTCCAAATATAAACCTTAAGATAAATGATTTGGTCGAAATAACTCTAGTTATTTCGAGTATTACTAATAATTTTGTTGATTATATTTATAGTTTACAGTAAAATCGACGAAAAATAATAATTATCAATATACTGTTTATATTTTTACCAAATTAATTAAGAACCGTGTGTGAACAAGCCCATTAAGTACATTCTTTTAAAAATCCTGATATCCGGGTACCGATTTACGTACTAAAAAGTCCCTAAATTGCTATGCTACGCAGTTTAAAAATCTGAAATTCTGGAATGTCTCTTGTTAGAATATACTTATCTAAATTAAATAAGAATTTTGTGGGAACCAGACTGTTTAGTATACTTAATTATACAGATTTAAACTTCGTTGTATTTTTATATTATAGGTGAGATAAATGGTGAAATTCGCATAAAAAATTATAAACAAAAATAAAAGTGAAATTAAAGTAATAAATTATTAAAAATTATGTTTATTAAATAATATTTATGATAAAGTAGGAATGAATTCTTTTTTATGTATAGTGAGTTTAGTGATACATGATAGGTGATTCAAATTGGATGATAGTTTTTACTTCTAATTTTTTTTTTTTTTTTTTTGTTGAAAAAGTTTTTTAGCATCTGCAGTTTTACTTGAAATAATTATTTTAACTTTTTCTCAAGGAAGAAAGTAGTAAGAAATTCGATCGAATAACTAGTCTGTATAAGGTTTGTATTTGAAAAACAACAAAAATTAAAGAATTTTGTTTTTTGATCCGATAATCCAGTCAAAGGGGTTTAACCCTGGTGAAACAAGGTTAATGCATGGATAAATATGAGTAATATGCTTACAATAAATACAGATTTGACCATAAATGCTGGGTTTTTTACAAAATATAGGTCGCCTTCTTAGAGCAAATAATCATGATATATTTGTTATTTCAATCTGAACAACGTTTAATTGCTTTTTGTTTGAAGACTATTTTTATAAACGGGTGTTACTGTAAATAAAATTTTCAAAATGTAAAACTCAATCTAAAAGCATTGAATTATGATGTTTTTGTTTTTTCGATCCGACCACCGTAGCCACGAGTTTTTATGGCGTTTAGATTTATATTTTATTTAGACTTATATATATTATTTATTTCCTATAACTTTTTTTTTTTTTTTAAATGCTTGACCGCGGATACTTAGAACAACAAAATAATAACAACCATTAGCATATTTTATTTTTGGAGCCGATCACCGTATGCAGGAGATGTTGTTTTGGAAGTCCTGGTTTAAATTTTTTATGTTCGATATTTACTGTAAATGATTTATTTATTTATTTACAATTTTATACCAGATTTTTAGAGAAACAAAATAGCAACAAACTTTAGGATTTTTTCTTTTGATTCGACCAACGTATCTGTTGGTTTTTGTGTTGTTTTTCTATAAATAGTAGGTATTTTTCAAAATGTTAGGCTTGATTCCTAGAGCAATAATATAGTAACAGATTCTGGTATTTTTGTTTTAGAAATTTGTGTAAGTTTTGATATATTTGTGTGCCAAAACTGAAAAACTCCTCTTAACGCAACGATTCTAGAGATCTCGAGAACATGGCTTGTATTTTATAAGAATGGTCAAATTACCTGATATTTCAGGTAATTTCACCATTGACGATTTCGTAACAATTCTTCGAATTTAAATAAAAATGATTATTTTATTATAAAAATCTTTAGGGATTATTTTTGATATCATTATTACGATAAAAATATGTATGGAAAACAGAATGATTATTTTATCGACATTAAATACTGATAAAAAAAACTATAAAAAAATAGTTTTTTTAAATTCATTCTTTAGGCTATCTACGTCAAAATGAAATATTGCGCTGGAGCGCATGAAACTTCAAGTAATTTTAAATTATTCTAAAGACCTTTTATTCAAACAACCCAGAGTTCATAGTTCTAATTATTGTGATATATCATTTTATAACACAATCACGTGCTATCGTACATCAATATGTTACCAAATAGTGACACATCGTATAGATAACAATCAGTCAGCATATGACAGAAATGGGAATACACCCTTTTCTATATTCTGTTTAACTTCTACCAAAATGCTGCAAATCGGAAATTGGCCTTTATTTATCACAATTTTTTTTAATCATTTCATACTATTGGTAGGTATTAAAATTATTTAAATTAGTTTACAGAGTATTAAAAAATATATATTCTATTTCCTCATTAAGTAACATTACGTAGTGTGCATAAAATAATTATTTAATTATTTTTAATATGATTATGAACATACAACTTTATTAGTATTTGTCACAGAAGTTTCGTTAAAAAGTTTATATTTAAGAGGAATGTGAACATAACTTTTATTTAAGAGGAATACGAAGCTCAAAAAACACCACATCTAAAGTTACATTTTATTTCTTTAAATATTCACTTGTTACACTGACACTGTATTTACTTTCAAGTAGGCGCAGAGCGTATTTTCAAATTTTAAATTTTTACTAACATTTTAAATTTTTTGAAATTTGCTGCTCTGATATGTTCAAATATGGTTTAAGATCCAAATGAAGGATTAAAGGTAAACATATGTTTTGGACCATTATTCTTTCCATCAGTTACAACGTGATGCTTTTCTTTTGCAATCTGTCATAGGCAAAACGTACGAGACTACATAAATTGCAGAAAGTTGTTAAATAACATTACCCAGCCGTGATTTGCCTTACATATTCAATAAAAACTTTCGAATTTTGAATTTTTTATTTCATTTGGTTTAAGGAATAGATGAGAAATAAAAATAATGGGCCAATTTATTTAAGTCGATTCTTCTCGGACTTACATAATATGAGTTTAAATAAGACTTGATAATATGATGTACCATTATGTAATTTGTGATGAAAAGTTCAAAAATAAATACCGATTAATAATTATTGAAATAAAAATTTTTAACATTTTAAATCTATTTTCAGAATCGTTTCCTGTCAAATTTATGTATAAAACAGACAATCGTAATTATTGATAATTTTGATTTAAATGGTTAGATTAATTAATATTTGAAGTACTTTTAAATTCAGTATATAAGTTAGGAAAAATTGTACAAATAATCAGTTTTAATAATTAATTGAATTTAAAAAAATGAAATCTACTTGCGTTATTCTTTTACTTGCTTTAATTAGCGTTTATCAAATAAATGCTCTAGTTTTGTCTAGATGTGAGCTTGCACGTGAATTGAAAGTAAAAGGTGGATTCACCGATGAAGAGCTAGCAAATTGTAAGTACCCGTATACTATTTATATTAGGTGACTTCTATTTTATTTTAGACAAATTTATGCAATAGAGATAAATATCCTAAATGATAAAATGTTTGAATAATTGCATACATCGTTTAATCTAAAAGTGGAATGAAAGAACATAACCATTATTCCAGGGAATATTGGGTAATCTATACGATATGAGCCAAATTCATAAAGATTGTTCAAGACCCGTGATCCTTTTGCTTGTTAAAACCATTAAAAATAATTGATATCTAAACCTTTTTCTCATACAATAAATTATTTTAAAGTTTTATATCACCAAATATTTAAGCCTTTCCTCAAGTTAATAGAGAGATAAGTCACCACCAATAATAACCAACTGATAAATTAAAATCTGTTTCCGCAAAAATTTTAAGAATTTTCGAAAGATCCGAAAAAACACAAAAATTTTCTATTGCAATGTACTTATTGGAACCACTATAAAAGATCGATTGAATTGTGTTTACTCAACTTTTTGAGAAGCTAATTTAAATATTTGTTGAACTCAGTTTTATATCTCAAATGTAAAAAATTTTAATGGTACAGTCTGTTAAACTAAATTGCTCGAATAAACATTTTACTTTTACGTTTTATTAAAAATTTGTTAACGGTTTTTCGCAATTGGAAAAATGGTATTTCACTAATAATAATGAAAAATAGTTTTTTATTATTTAATATAATTTAAAATGTATTACTAGATACATATTTCTAGGAGATTTGCTTTATTTACATCAAAAATCAATGCTTAATTTAGAGTTGAATAATTTCGCCGTAAAACTCTATTTTCTTAATGACGTTTATAACTTGACTGATCACCTCATACATAGGTCCATACAAATCATTCGTAGTGGAATAATATAATTTATATAATGTGAAAAGTACACAAATAGAGGGGGTGGGGCTAAAAGATTTTAATTTGTAGTCAATGATATCTTATAAGTTAGGGTATAAATATTACTATAATAATTAAATAGCATATATTTATATTTAATTTGAAAAAACAAAATACAAGATTATATTTATCTATGAAATATTTATCACATCAAAACTAAAGTATTTATTCTAACCTCATTTACCACAAACCTCTAGTAACATTTATTGAAAATTCAAATTGGAAGACTGGATGAGGGTAATGTGCGTAATAAATCCTACAATCATCTTCTCCTGAAATTCTTAAATAATTCCTTCGGGATATACCTAATAGAAAAAAGTTGGGAGGACAAGAAGTTGTTCATGCTTTAAATGTGAAGTGGCACTCGAAATCGCGAATTTTGACCTTGGTATCTGGCAATCTAATCGGTCAACATCGGAATCGCATAGATAATCTAAGTCAGTGAAATAAAAGGCAAAATCTACCGAAAAGTGGTTTCAAGCTGGATCAACTTTAACGAGAAAGAATTTCAAGTTGTTGTAACCTTGCCAACACAGTTAACGTTTAATTTAGTTTATTACAGAAAATATACGAATCAAAACAAATGAATTTAACAACTAATAGAGTCAATTGTTTAGTTATTCGATATATGGTAGAGTACCATTCTCAGAATTATTTTTTAATTTTTGGGATTAATAAAATACACAAATATCTAGCCTATACGGCTGTATATGTCAGAATTTTATGTGTTGTATTTATATATACGCTTAGTAGCTAAATTTGATCTAAGATTGTGGCTAACTTAAGCATTTTACGAAAATATATTACGATATATACATACATTTTACGATATATGTTTCAAACAAAAGTTGTTTATTTTAAAAATATTTTTGGTCTTTTAGTTTTACTTCTCTCTTTTATGGTTCAAAAGTTGGGTCTGGACCCATTGGACTCAATGGATCGATTTTTCTCATTCACGTACTTAAACTCAGTCTTTATGTCCAAGATACGTTCTCTGATGTCCAAGATCTTTTTTCATTTTTGTCTTTAGGCGGACAAACATGCGGAAATGCACTAATTAACAGTGATTCTATGAACACCTATGCAAAAATTTTGTTTGTATGGTTCATATTTTCCACGGTCTAGTCTGACATATTTTAAAAATATTTTAAATGGTTTTATAAAACCGAACTTTTACAAAGCAATTTGACAATGAATTTGATTCTAAAAAAATACATTTATTCTGTCAAAAAAAAAAAAAAAAACGACTAATTCTTGTTTTATTATTTATTTTAAGATGTGTGTATAGCCGAACATGAAAGCCATGGAAACACATCCGCAATTCGTGGTCCAGGTTGGGATGGTAGTTATGATTATGGTTTATTCTTATTGAGTGATAATTATTGGTGCAATAAAGGACAACCTGGTAAACAATGTAATGTTGCATGTGAAAGCCTACTATCGGATGATGTTCAACCATCAGTCGATTGTGCTAAAATTGTTTATTACTATCATGGATATACCGCTTGGCAAAGTTGGTATGCCTTCTGTAATGGTAAATTACCGGATTTAAGTGAATGTTTTGATTAATTCAAGCAGTGTTTTGTAATTTAATATTTAATAAAATAAATCTTACACATTTAACATATATATGTGTGTATTTTTCATAATCCAATTATAAAAGATACCTTAATTTCAAAATAAATATGATTCAATTAAAAAATTTTTTTGAAAATTGACTAAAACTGAAAACAATTACGTTTGAATCTCCATAAGAAAGTTCCTAGATGGTTTAAGGGTTGCTTTATTTTACTTTCATGTTAAGATTTCTGGCTTTTAATGTAAAAAGTTAATTTGCCTTTGTTTTAAAAACAATGGTTTTTTAGTTCACCGACCCAATTACCGATGTTTATATATAATATCAAGCGTAGTTTTATGAGCTCAATCAATTTAAGTTTGTTTAATAGATTAATATTTTTAAAGTGATACATGAAACTGTTTTTTAAGTTTGTTATTGTTTTTTATTTTGTTTATCTCATCTAGCGTCATTTCAAAATGTGGACCAAAATATGCCTCCTCATAAAAACTAAAGTATTCTTTTGATAAATTAAATTCAATAAAACATATCGGAATTATTTCAGCACTATTTAAACGTTTTCGATATTGTAATGAATCAGTATAAATTGGTCTTTCAATATAAGATAATAAAAATTATAACATTTCAGCACAGTTTTCTATTTAAATCCAACCCATCTATAGATTCGCAATGTTAATTTTCAGACAATTGAAAGAAGAAAACCTAAATATGATTGTGCAGAAGAATTCATTCAAAAAGAAATTCAAAATTTTTCTGGCAACCTAACCTAAAAAATTTATGAAAGTAAAGAAAACAGTTTTCTACTGTTAAAAAAAAAGTTGAGCTTGAATCAGAAAAAGTCAAATAACAAGTATTAAAATTATCTTTCGATTATTGTGTTGTGAAAAAAGCGCAAAAAGCTGTTAAAAAGGCGTTTTTTGATCTATTAAAGCAACCTTGCAACTCTTTACTTGATAATTGTGATAATAATATTGCTTTTTGGCATCTGAATTTTCATATTTTTCTTTACCGCGAAATTTTTTAAATAATTCGTGAAATTTTTATTTTTGACTGCATTCGGACTGCATTTTAACTGTCTATAAAGTCATATTACTTGATAATGACTTTATAAGACGAATGTGAAATTAGCCGTCTTTTCTCTATGAAAATTCTGGAAATTGGGCCCATATCTTTAAAGATTTCCCACACAATCTTGAAATTCACGGAATTTTTTTGGTAGGAAGATCATTCAAGAACAAATGCAATAACCATTTTGTCTTCAACAGAATATTTTTTGTCCGACAACATGAAAATAGCTATTTTTTAAATTTTCTAGATTGTCGGACAAATGGTTTTTACATTACATGATGATGTTAGTCAATAATCTTTCTACTACAAAAAAAGCGAATGCCTGTCAATTTTTCGGAGCCTGTACAATTCCTTTCCACAAACAACAAATTGACACAGGCATTTGTAGCAGGATATATATATATATATATATATATATATATATAGATATATAGATATATAGATATATAGATATATAGATATATAGATATATAGATATATAGATATATAGATATATAGATATATATATATATATATATATATATATATATATATATATCTATAAATCTATAAGTGAGCATTTATATATATATATATAAATGCTCACTTATAGATTTAAGATAGATAAACAATGATATGTGTGCCCATAATATAGATAACTACATTGTATAGTATTATAAAGCCGCGAACAAACGTGAAAAAACAAACCAATGATGAACGCATAGCACTGTAGTGTAACAAGACTTTATTCGCTACGATGATAATTGGAGTCCCACAAATTGTCGGTTAGTTTGAATCACATCAAATGCTGTTGCTCGGTGAGGTTACGAATATTATTGATTTAATAACGCAACTTTGGAATATTCAATTTTATTTTAATTGCACTCAAGCTATGAAAATTATATTAAATATTAGAGCCTGGTTTTATTTCATGGCGTATAAGCAGATAATAGCATTCTTGTAATGGAATTATGTTAAGAATAGGTTCAATAAAACAACTTTGGATGTTGTTGTAAATTTTTGAACCAATTTTTTTAAGGACAACCCAAAAATGAATGTGAACTTGCTAAAGAATTACTGAAACATGGATTTCCGAAAAATAAATTAAATGATTGTAAGTTAAAATTACTTTAATAATAATTAAATTTTATAAATTGGTATTAGGCCTAAAAATGGCTCGTATGCGTCATTTGTAAATGTTTACTCTTTTATCGATATACGTGTCGACCAAACAAATAAAAATCAAAACGTTTTGACTCAAAGTAAACATAAACTTTAGTATCGGAGTAGTAGTAGTTGAACAATGGGTTTTGTTGCTTAAAAGAATAGCAATATTTTTAAGTGTGCTGATTTTAGCCTCCAAAACGTAGAATAATGTAATTGGCACAGTGCAAACCATCAGCAAATTAGCAACGAGTAACATATCCTCAGAGAATCATTTAAACTAGCTAATTCATACTGATGATGACTACTTTGTAGTCGAAATACGGATTTATAAAAATACAAAATAATTTGATCTAGGAAATTGGGGCAAAAAATCGAAATTGATTAGAAAAATCCTAGAGTTCTCATTAATAATTATAAAAAAGATATAAGCTGGTTTTATTATGGTAAATATTTTATGTTTAATCATTTTCGTAGACATAAAGGTGTGGAAGGTTAAAATAACCTATTCCGAAAAAGTGAAACCTACAAGGCTAAGTTATCTATTTATAGATAGTGTGCTAAAACTTGTCGCAGTTCTTAGTCTGAGAAGCTTAGTTTTGAAAATCCGCACTTTTAATACACCAAATTTTTATTGCTTTGTTTCAATTTTATATGTAGATAAATTTCAAAATGTGTTTAAACGTAAATAAAATAAATAAAAATTAAAGTAATGAACAAAATAAAGCAATGCATAAACTACGCCATCTGTTTAAGGCAGTCTATGCACAACTCTCTTCAAATTCCCCAAATACTTTAGCCCAGTTATATATATGAATAAACTAAAAAAAAATTAATTGAATTCCACCCCAAAACTGGAATGAACAAACCCAAAATTACCTGAATTTTCCTACCTTTCTTGATAATTGTCGATATTATAAAAAAGGAATTTTACACCGTTTAATCTGGAGTTGAGTGATATTAAGTTCTTTCAAGAAAACCTATAGAAAATTACTTATGAACATTTTAAACAACATATATTTGTATATGAAAGATATATAGTCAATTAATATATATATATATATATATATATATATATATATATATATATATATATATATATTAATTGACTATATATATAGTAGAACCTCGGTAACTTCTCTATATCTTAAAATCTCTATAACTTCAAAAAATAATATGTTCTCTTCCCATCAGAGCCCAAAACCTCTATAACTTAAAATACGCAACCTGTATAAATTAAATTTGTAATCTCCATATTGGCCCTTAGTAATAAAAAGAAGGGTACATCCATACATAAGTACATATCTACCTCTATATTAACCTATCCCTAACATAGACCCTTGATAACTATGTGTTTAATATTTTTGTTTCCCTTGGACTTTAACTTGTCGAGGTTCTACTGTATGAAATTGAATCATTCTACAATAATTCGATATTAAAAAATTCAAAGCGAAATTAGAAATAGTAGTTTTGACTATATCTTTCATTTAAATATATATGTCTACCCTCTTACATGAGCGAAGTCATTTTAGTTCTTGTTGTTTTTACGTTTTGCAGCATGAAAGCGTGGTATGTCACTTAGGTACACGAATTCGTTACGAAATTTTTTATGTACCAACCATAAAAAACAACTTGTAGTTCTTTTGGTAGTATACTTGTGGAATAAAAAAATTACAACACTTTTACCCATTTCATTTTTTTACCTATTTTTAAATACTCGATTGTTATGTTGTGTAGAGTTGTTTATCAAAATTAATTTTGTTGATCTATCTAAAACAATCATTTTAATGTGAAAAAATTATGAAATACATCATATTAGAATTAGTGTATATCAGAATTTCATGTAAGCGTGAAAATTTCAGGTCGTTACATTTTTTTATTCCATGAGTTTTTTGATACGAATAAGTTTTGTTAATTAAATTGTCTATTTTTAATTTCTTGTCCCAAGGCTTTCCATACGTCACCCTTATGGAATCTATAAATCTTAATTATGGCTTAAGACAATATTTTTGATGATAATGTATTTTCTTTCCATAAGGGACATGCTTGGTGCTTAGTGAAAGCAGTGGGGATACATCAAAAACACATAAAAACAAAAATGGTAGTACCGATTACGGACTATTTCAAATTAATGATCGGTTTTGGTGTGAACATGGTAAAAAAGGCAAAGATTGTAATGTTAATTGTAAAGGTAAGACTATATTTTAATATAATGAAGCTTGCTTCGAAGTTTGTGATTCATAATTGTATGTTTAAAATGCTAAATTCTAGGTATCAAATTTATGTTGCAAAAATATCCCTGGTTTCATTTTGATGATTAGCGACAAATTTTTCAAAAACTAAGCTTTTTAACCTAAAAATATATTATATCTGGAAATTTTCCATTTTTCAATTAATGAGGGGGGTAGAGAAAATAGTATTAAAATGTTAGTACCGTTCTCAGTTTTATTCAGAAGTTACTGTCTACAAAATTTTTATTTTTGTGTACCCAATTTTTTGTAAAAAGTGTAACACGTACTTTACTTTCAATACTTAACTAAATTTTTTTCAATAGAAATTCCAAAAAAGGGATATTTTCTTCTTTAATACATACGTTTGGATAATTTTTTAAGATTACAAAACTTTGCTTTCTTTGAATCTTTGTTTACTTTAATTAATATTACAGTTCCGGTACTCGTAAGCAATCATGACATTTAAAAATACCTTTCGGAAAAATTTTGTGTGGCTTAATAATTATGGTAAGTGAAGCAAATTTTTGCATATAAAAATTCTGATAAGTGGGACCTAATTGATAGAGCTCGTAAAATTCGATTGCACACACAAGCTTAAAAATGCTTTCAGTTATACGAAAAACGGACATTCCCTTTTGTCACGATTTCCAAAAAATATTTGTTGGTTTTTGCAGTAATAATAAAATATTCTACAATTAAAAGCTTATGAACGAAATTGAAAATTTACCGAACTCGGAAAATTTAAAAGAACGCTCGCTCTATCTATCGGCATTTTTCCGTCGAGAAAAAGTTGTTACACTGATAAAAATTAAGCCCCTTGCTTATATACAACTCGGGGTATGTTTAAATGTCATGATATACTATTAGGCATCGAGACTAATAATAGTGATTTCATTCAGAAATTATTGGTACGAGAGTTTCGATTTATTTCAGATTTGTTAAAGGACGATATAACTCTAGCAGCAAAATGTGCAAAAAAAGTATTTGGAAGACATGGATTTGAAGCTTGGTATGGATGGAAAAATAAATGTAAAAATGGTAAAGCAAAATCAGTTCAACATTGTTTCAAATAAATTGATATATATAATAATGAGCAAATAGCTTTTTCTTTGTGAAAAAATTTAAAAAAATAAAATTTGCTACCACTGTAAATATAAATTATTTATTTTAGTTTCAAACCTTTTCCAAAATTATTTCGTATAATAAGTAAGTAACAATTTATCCTCTCTCTATTTTCAATTCAAAGGTAAATATGGGTAAGAGAATTCAGGAAGAAACATTAAAAGCTTTACTACATATATAAGGTGTAGCTTAAAAAGAATAAAGTTGGCTTTTTTGTAATATGGCACACGGAGGCCAACACAAAGAGTACAGATACTTTTATGTTTTAGAGTGTATTCATATAACAATTAGAAAAAATCTCAACACTTATATTTTTTTCCCTATTACACTACACTATACATTTTTTAATTATCTTATTTCAAACGTTTATTTTTAAATAATGTTAATCCCAACTAATTAATTCTTAGCATTCCTTAGCAACTAAAAATTTTTTAAGTCTTTTATCTAATTATACTACATCGAAGTAGATATTTTAATATAAAGCTATATTAAAGTTTATATTTAAGAGGAATGTGAACATAACTTTTATTTAAGAGGAATACGAAGCTCAAAAAACACCACATCTAAAGTTACATTTTATTTCTTTAAATATTCACCTGTTACACTGACACTGTATTTACTTTCAAGTAGGCCCAGAGCGTATTTTCAAATTTTAAATTTTTACTAACATTTTAAATTTTTTGAAATTTGCTGCTCTGATATGTTCAAATATGGTTTAAGATAAAATCCAAATGAAGGATTAAAGGTAAACATATGTTTTGGACCATTATTCTTTCCATCAGTTACAACGTGATGCTTTTCTTTTGCAATCTGTCATAGGCAAAACGTACGAGACTACATAAATTGCAGAAAGTTGTTAAATAACATTACCCAGCCGTGATTTGCCTTACATATTCAATAAAAACTTTTGAATTTTGAATTTTTTATTTCATTCGGTTTAAGGAATAGATGAGAAATAAAAATAATGGGCCAATTTATTTAAGTCGATTCTTCTCGGACTTTCATAATTTGAGTTTCAATAAGACTTGATAATATGATGCACCGTTGTGTAATTTGTGGTGCAAAGTTCAAAAATAAATACCGATTAATAATTATTGAAATAAAAATTTTTAACATCTATTTTCAGAACCGTTTCCTGTAAAATTTATATATAAAACAGACAATCGTAATTATTGGTAATTTTGATTTAAATGATTAGATTAATTAATATTTGAAGTACTTTTAAATTCAGTATATAAGTTAGGAAAAATTGTACAAATAATCAGTTTTAATAATTAATTGAATTTAAAAAAATGAAATCTACTTTCGTCATTTTTTTACTTGCTTTAATTAGCGTTTATCAAATAAATGCTCTAGTTTTGTCTAGATGTGAGCTTGCACGTGAATTGAAAGTAAAAGGTGGATTCACCGATGAAGAGCTAGCAAATTGTAAGTACCCGTATACTATTTATATTAGGTGACTTCTATTTTATTTTAGACAAATTTATGCAATAGAGATAAATGTCCTAAATGATAAAATGTTTGAATAATTGCATACATCGTTTAATCTAAAAGTGGAATGAAAGAACATAACCATTATTCCAGGGAATATTGGGTAATCTATACGATATGAGCCAAATTCATAAAGATTGTTCAAGACCCGTGATCCTTTTGCTTGTTAAAACCATTAAAAATAATTGATATCTAAACCTTTTTCTCATACAATAAATTATTTTAAAATTTTATATCACCAAATATTTAAGCCTTTCCTCAAGTTAATAGAGAGATAAGTGACCACCAATAATAACCAACTGATAAATTAAAATCTGTTTCCGCAAAAATTTTAAGAATTTTCGAAAGATCCGAAAAAACACAAAAATTTTCTATTGCAATGTACTTATTGGAACCACTATAAAAGATCGATTGAATTGTGTTTACTCAACTTTTTGAGAAGCTAATTTAAATCTTTGTTGAACTCAGTTTTATATCTCAAATGTAAAAAATCTTAATGGTACAGTCTGTTAAACTAAATTGCTCGAATAAACATTTTACTTTTACGTTTTATTAAAAATTTGTTAACGGTTTTTCGCAATTGGAAAAATGGTATTTCACTAATAAAAATGAAAAATAGTTTTTTATTATTTAATATAATTTAAAATGTATTACTAGATACATATTTCTTGGAGATTTGGTTTATTTACATCAAAAATCAATGCATAAATTAGAGTTGAATAATTTCGCCGTAAAACTCTATTTTCTTAATGACGTTTATAACTTGACTGATCACCTCATACATAGGTCCATACAAATCATTCGTAGTGGAATAATATAATTTATATAATGTGAAAAGTACACAAATAGAGGGGGTGGGGCTAAAAGATTTTAATTTGTAGTCAATGATATCTTATAACTTAGGGTATAAACATTACTATAATAATTAAATAGCATATATTTATATTAAATTTGAAAAAACAAAATACAAAATTATATTTATCTATGAAATATTTATCACATCAAAACTAAAGTATTTATTCTAACCTCATTTACCACAAACCTCTCGTAACATTTATTGAAAATTCAAATTGGAAGACTGGATGAGGGCAATGTGCGTAATATATGTGAATAAATCCTACAATTATCTTCTCCTGAAATTCTTAAATAATTCTTTCGTGATATACCTAATAGAAAAAAGTTGGGAGGACAAGAAGTTGTTCATGCTTTAAATGGGAAGTGGCACTCGAAATCGCGAATTTTGACCTTGGTATCTGGCAATCTAATCGGTCAACATCGGAATCGCATAGATAATCTAAGTCAGTGAAATAAAAGGCAAAATCTACCGAAAAGTGGTTTCAAGCTGGATCAACTTTAACGAGAAAGAATTTCAAGTTGTTGTAACCTTGCCATCACAGTTAACGTTTAATTTAGTGTATTACAGAAAATATACGAATCAAAACAAATGAATTTAACAACTAATAGAGTCAATTGTTTAGTTATTCGATATATGGTAGAGTACCATTCTCAGAATTATTTTTTAATTTTTGGGATTAATAAAATACACAAATATCTAGCCTATACGGCTGTATATATCAGAATTTTATGTGTTGTATTTATATATACGCTTAGTAGCTAAATTTGATCTAAGATTGTGGCTAACTTAAGCATTTTACGAAAATATATTACGATATATACATACATTTTACGATATATGTTTCAAACAAAAGTTGTTTATTTTAAAAATATTTTTGGTCTTTTAGTTTTACTTCTCTCTTTTATGGTTCAAAAGTTGGGTCTGGACCCATTGGACTCAATGGATCGATTTTTCTCATTCACGTACTTAAACTCAGTCTTTATGTCCAAGATACGTTCTCTGATGTCCAAGATCTTTTTTCATTTTTGTCTTTAGACGGACAAACATGCGGAAATGCACTAATTAACAGTGATTCTATGAACACCTATGCAAAAATTTTGTTTGTATGGTTCATATTTTCCACGGTCTAGTCTGACATATTTTAAAAATATTTTAAATGGTTTTATAAAACTTTTACAAAGCAATTTGACAATGAATTTGATTCTAAAAAAATACATTTATTCTGTCAAAAAAAAAAAAAATAACGACTAATTCTTGTTTTATTATTTATTTTAAGATGTGTGTATAGCCGAACATGAAAGCCATGGAAACACATCCGCAATTCGTGGTCCAGGTTGGGATGGTAGTTATGATTATGGTTTATTCTTATTGAGTGATAATTATTGGTGCAATAAAGGACAACCTGGTAAACAATGTAATGTTGCATGTGAAAGCCTACTATCGGATGATGTTCAACCATCAGTCGATTGTGCTAAAATTGTTTATTACTATCATGGATATACCGCTTGGCAAAGTTGGTATGCCTTCTGTAATGGTAAATTACCGGATTTAAGTGAATGTTTTGATTAATTCAAGCAGTGTTTTGTAATTTAATATTTAATAAAATAAATCTTACACATTTAACATATATATGTGTGTATTTTTCATAATCCAATTATAAAAGATACCTTAATTTCAAAATAAATATGATTCAATTAAAAAATTTTTTTGAAAATTGACTAAAACTGAAAACAATTACGTTTGAATCTCCATAAGAAAGTTCCTAGATGGTTTAAGGGTTGTTTTATTTTACTTTCATGTTAAGATTTCTAACTTTTAATGTAAAAAGTTAATTTGCCTTTGTTTTAAAAACAATGGTTTTTTAGTTCACCGACCCAATTACCGATGTTTATATATAATATCAAGCGTAGTTTTATGAGCTCAATCAATTTAAGTTTGTTTAATAGATTAATATTTTTAAAGTGATACATGAAACTGTTTTTTAAGATTGTTATTGTTTTTTATTTTGTTTATCTCATCTAGCGTCATTTCAAAATGTGGACCAAAATATGCCTCCTCATAAAAACTAAAGAATTCTTTTGATAAATTAGTATATTTTTTTTTTTTGTAGCACATAATAAAAGATATCGGAATTATTTCAGCACTATTTAAACGTTTTCGATATTGAAATGAATCAGTATAAATTTATCTTTCAATATAAGATAATAAAAATTATAACATTTCAGCACAGTTTTCTATTTAAATCCAACCCATCAATAGATTCGCAATGTTAATTTTCAGACAATTGAAAGCAGAAAACCTAAATATGATTGTGCAGAAGAATTCATTCAAAAAGAAATTCAAAATTTTTCTGGCAACCTAACCTAAAAAATTTATGAAAGTAAAGAAAACAGTTTTCTACTGTTAAAAAAAAAGTTGAGCTTGAATCAGAAAAAGTCAAATAACAAGTATTAAAATTATCTTTCGATTATTGTGTTGTGCAATACCAATTTGTGCGTCATACATAGAGAAAAAAGCGCAAAAAGCTGTTAAAAAGGCGTTTTTTGATCTATTAAAGCAACCTTGCAACTCTTTACTTGATAATTGTGATAATAATATTGCTTTTTGGGATCTGAATTTTCATATTTTTCTTTACCGCGAAATTTTTTTTAATAATTCGTGAAATTTCTATTTTTGACTGCATTCGGTCATTTTAACTGTCTATTAAGAAAGTCATATTACTTGATAATGACTTTATAAGACGAAAGTGAAATTAGCCGAGGTGCTACAATTACTGATAAATATACTTCTAAAAATGGGTTAATTTTGATTACTGTAACAAAAGTTTTTCCTGTATGAAAATTCTGGAAATATCCTTAAAGATTTCCCACACAATCTTGAAATTCACGGACTTTTTTTGGTAGGAAGATCATTCAATAACAAATGCAATAACCATTTTGTCTTCAACAGAATATTTTTTGTCCGACAACATGAAAATAGCTATTTTTTAAATTTTCTAGATTGTCGGACAAATGGTTTTTACATTATATAATGATGTTAGTCAATAATCTTTCTACTACGAAAAAAGCGAATGCCTGTCAATTTTTCGGAGCCTGTACAATTCCTCACCACAAACTTCAAATTGACAGGCATTCGTTTCTTTTGTAGCAGGATACATATATATACATATATATATATATATATATATATATATATATATATATATATATATATATATATATATATATATATATATATATATATATATATATATATATATATATATATATATATATATATATATATATATATATATATATATATATATATATATAAATGCTCACTTATAGATTTAAGATAGATAAACAATGATATGTGTGCCTATAATATAGATTACTACATTGTATAGTATTATAAAGCCGCGAACAAACGTGAAAAAACAAACCAATGATGAACGCATAGCACTGTAGTGTAACAAGACTTTATTCGCTACGATGATAATTGGAGTCCCACAAATTGTCGGTTAGTTTGAATCACATCAAATGCTGTTGCTCGGTGAGGTTACGAATATTATTGATTTAATAACGCAACTTTGGAATATTCAATTTTATTTTAATTGCACTCAAGCTATGAAAATTATATTAAATATTAGAGCCTGGTTTTATTTCATGGCGTATAAGCAGATAATAGCATTCTTGTAATGGAATTATGTTAAGAATAGGTTCAATAAAACAACTTTGGATGTTGTTGTAAATTTTTGAACCAATTTTTTTAAGGACAACCCCCTACTTTGGTATGATGGACTACATGGGTTGGATGGATCTTAATGAGTCTTTCATATATAAATAATAAAAAAATTTTAACTCTTGGAATTTATTAAAAAAATTATTCGTTTTTGTTTTATAAAGAATTTGAGATCCAAAAAAGGCTCAAACACGCAAGTTTATTTAAATAAACTCATTCCTTCATATACTTCTGTAGGTTCTATGTCTAAAATCGCTTATAGCACTTAAACGAAGAATTAATTGAAAAATAGTTCAAATGTATTCATTTTTTATCAATATACATAAATCATATACTTATCAATTTCTGAAATTGTAAAATATCGAGATTATACATATTAGAAAGGACTTGAAACGTGTTATAAACGTTTATGGAATTATATATTGTATTTTAGTGGTGATAAATATAAACAATATAAGCAATTATGTTACTCAAGTAATAAAATATAATTTCAAATCCCAATGATTTTAATAGATGTAAAATAACATAATATATTTGTAAAAAAATATGACAGGAAAAACCAGTTAAAGGAGGAAAATAAGATAAAATAAAATATATGAACAAAAACCAATGAGTCACCCAGCCTCCATATACAAATCTCTCATTTAAATTCACAAATACTAAACTATTCAGGATATAAAATTAAAAATCTTAATTGGTAAATCTTCTCAACAACAAAAAATAACAATATAAGATTAGGTTAGTTCGAAGAAGTTAAAATTCTATAGTATATACTGTATTATAGTAGTCAATTAACTCACTTTAGCACAGGCATTCGTTTTTTTACTCCAGTCTTTTAGAAAATGATTGTTTTTAGGCGGAGCTTGGACACTTTAGACTATCTCATTTTTTATATTGCATGTCCCTACTTTTCATGTATAATTTTATGGATATTGACTAGCAGTTAATTTGATTATAATTGGATTATAATTTTTTGAGTTATTTATTCGCGGTATTTGCGAAAATAATTGTATATCTTTTGAAATTTTTTATATTTGGTATGATAAAATTTTTCTGCTATATATTATTACTACATGAAACAATTTCAGATAAAAGATTTATATTTTTGATTGTCTATTGATTGTTTTAGTTCGATATTTTTATTTTGAAACTAAGTTCTAATAAAAATAACAAAGTTTGTATTCCTTGAGTAGAAATTCCACATGCAGATGTTATGCCATACATCTATGGCTTACCACGAAAGTTTTATTCAAAAGTAGAAACTTTCAATTTTCTACTGAAGTAGATTTATTTAAACTTAGATGTCAAACTCATGTTTATTGACCGCGTTGAAACAATGAACTGATGTATATACCGTTTTTCATATCTCTCATCGCTTAGAATGTTTAAAAATGCAGAACTTGAGATCACGGATACATAAATGAAAAATTGTTATTCCTTTGTTTAATCTGTTCTGGACAATTCATTATTTTCGTGAAATTTGCTCTGAAATCGGTTAAGAAGATTTATCCGTTATCTGTAAATATACTATCAGACAAGAAGACTTAGTTAACTACTTTTTTAGAAAAGCATGTTATCTTAATATATATAAATTACATGTCACATTGTTTGTTTGCGATGAACTCCGAAACTACTGAACCCATTCGAACATTTTTTTTTTTTTTAATGAGTGCTATGCTCCAACTTAAGAGATAGGATAGTTTATTTCTTAATTTGAGATTGAAATTTTATTTTATTGCGAATTAATTGTTTTTTATATGACAAAGAGATACAGTTCGATAATATTTTAACGGATGGTAGTCTAAGTATAAGGTAGCCCCATAGTTCGATAATATTTTACAGATGAAAATCTAAGTAGAAAGTAGTCCGGCAAACGTTGTTTTGACATATCTTCACTACATAGTATAAAACAAAGTCGCTTTCTCTGTCCCTATATCCCTATTTTTGCTTAAATCTTTAAAACTACGTAACGGATTTGATGCGGTTTGCTTTAATAGATAGAGTGATTGAAGAGGAAGATTTATATGTATAATAACATCCATTAAATAGTAGATAAATACTGTTATTTTTGAGGTTTCTAATGTGATGTCGTAAATAATTACATTTTTTCCGCTTTCATTGCAAACGCAGGCTGAACTCTACGAGATTTATCAAAATTATGTACTCAAAGTATTGTACACATTGAAAATGTCTACAAAAAACTCCGTGATGGTATATGTCTATCTCTTATGGATCCCACAATAACATTTTTTTGTCATTTACTTTTTACGACAAAAAAGGCTAATTTTCGAAGCGATTAATTTAATATCTATATAAAAATAACCGTCATCTGCTACAAAATGTCTATGATTTTTAATTATTAATTTAATATCTATATAAAAATAACCGTCATCTGCTACAAAATGTCTATGATGCGGGGCTAAGGCCAAACACTGCCCCAAAGGGCCGAGATACCGGGTGGCTAAACCAAATACCAGGTCAAAATTTCGTGTCAAGGGTTTCGTACTGTTTGCTGACGCGAAACCAAGGTCGTAGACAAACTCAGAGGCACAACAAATACCGGGTGCTCCAAATTGTCACAGTGGCCGGGTCTGCTAGTGTATATATATTTTTTTGTCTTTTATTCTTTATTATGTTGATTTTTAGGGCCTCACTAGTCTGATCAGTATTTAATATTTGGTAATTCATTTTTCTACATAAGCAATAATTTTATGATTGATAAAACCTTTTTATTTCTTTTTGTTTTGTTTTGTTTTGTTTTTGTTTTTGTTTTTTTTTTTTTGTTTTAGTTACTGGACAATCTTTTGCCAAATGAATGATTACTTACATCGTTACATGTTGTTTCTACATACGGGAGTACAAAAATACAAAAATTTACAGTACAACATATCATTTTGTACTAAAAACAGTTCTTATTAATATTATCAAACATGAATTTTAAAGTTTTGTTATTAATATTCACCTCAAGTATAGATTTCAGTTTGGAAAAAGTATTTACGCGATGTGAATTTGCTAAAGAACTATACGGTCATGGTATGACACTTAAGGAGCTGGCAAATTGTAATGCAAAAATATCTCAATAATATATACTATTGTAATAGTGTTTGAAATAAATTTTTTTTTTTTGGTCAATTTTTAGGGGCTTGTATTGCTGAATTCGAATCTGGATTTAATACAACAGCAAGACGAGGTCCGGGTGATGATAATAGTATGGATCATGGACCGTTTTTAATCAGTGATCGTTATTGGTGTAAAGAAAAACGTAAACCGAGTGAAAATTATTGTCAAGTAAAATGTTCAGGTATTGTTACATATATTTGTTCATATTTCTTCAAAGAAATAATATTTACAAAGCTGAAAGAATGAGCAATAGTCAATGTAGCATGCAATGTTATGCGATTGGTATATACAAATTTTCTAAATACGCATAAATATTAGTAAATTTTAGGATTTTCAAAGAACCTGATGAATGTTTTTCAAACATTATTATATATAATGTGTACAATTTGAACATAAACAAACGCAGCTCTTCAAATTATAATACAACTATTTCTGATTTAGGAGCTATTATAATAAAACGACGACAATGGGCATAAAGTCAATTGTTTAAAGCTCTGTATTTAGTGACGATAAAATAGAAGCCTGAAAAAATTTAACAGATATAGATTTTTAGAAGTGTTCGTTGTTGGTTTACCAACTTTAACTTTTCATAATCTGGAGATGTTACTAAAAATTTCGGAGATAATGTTTTAATTGAATCAGAAAAATTTATCAGGCAATTAATTTATTTGTCATAGCTATTAATATACATGATGCAGTTTAAAAATAATTATTACTAGTATACAAATATAATTATCTCTAGTCTCTATGTAATGGTATCGAATTTTTATTATTATAAAAATCAGGAGATTATTAGTCGCAATCCGGAGACCAAAGAAAACTCAGTTTTTCCGGAGACTCTGGATCATAGGATTGGTAACCCCAGTTCGTTGGCATGATTGTAGAACTCAACGTCTGATCACAGACCGGAATAACGAAATTAAATCACCAAAGCGAGCTAAAGTTACAAAATGATTTTAAATGCATATTTAATACAGGTCTCTTTAGTAAAAGTTGGTCTTTTATTTTAGTAGGTGTTTATTTAGCTTTCGTGATGTTTTACTAATTGATTCCAGCAATATGGTCGTTTATTTGACAATAGGTAAAGGTAAAAATTTAACATCATAGTTTTGTATACATTGTAAATTATACAGATAGTTTTTTGCATCTGTTTGTATACCATAAAATACCCTTAGAATTTTTATACATACATACAAACATTTGCATTGACAACAAATACATTTATAGTATGTTTGTGTTAGTCAACAGATTGTTGTGTTATGCATTATTAATTTTATAATTCAAATAATGGAGATCACAAACATCGTATGTTTATCTATCACCTTATCAATATATATGTAATATGTAACAGGGTAGATAAGTCTTTGTCCTAATTAAAAAAAAAACTTTTTGGCAAAATTTTATTATTCAACATAGATGCCTTCGAGAAAGTGACAGAGCGTTTTATAGTGTTATTCCAACATTCCGATATCATTTTTGTAGTATGATTTGTCATTAGCCTTTAAATAGACATATGTCCTGGCGACCATTCTGTCATTGGTGCTAAATTTCATTCAGCGAGCATTCTCCTGAGGTCTGCAAACAGGATGTAGTCGCTGGGAGATAGATGTGGAGAATACAGTAGATGAGGAAGCAATTGGAAATCCAATTCATGCAATCGATTTCATTGATATGCTACACAGATTGTCTAGGTGGATTGGAAACAACACTTTCTGCTTCTTTAAATTTGGCCGTTTTCACTCTTCAAACGCTCCAATAACGCTATATATCCTCGTTGTGGATTTTTCCCTTGTCAAGTCGATGAAAACTAGTCCATATGCAGCTCACAATATTGCCACCCGACTGTTGCATTTTCCCACGCTTTGGCTTAACTTCATCGCGTGCAGTCCATTCCGCTGACAAATATAGAAGGAAAAATTCGTTTTAAACAGCTTCAAACATTCCTCAACATTCCTCAAGTTTCATCAACTCATTTATATTTTTATCGATTGTGCGTTCACGCACTACGCACTTTGTGCATAGCTTTCGCATGACTAAATATTTGTGAATAATATGATGTACACGTTCCTTTGATATCATCAGAGTTTCAGCTATCTCGCTAAACTTTACGGTCATTCAAAATTGTTTATTGACGTTTTCTGGTGTAACCACCTCTTCTGGGCGTTTTATCTGTACGTACGACCACGTTTAAATCCACGAGACCAATATGTCATATTTGATTGCGCTGCCGCAGAATCCAGGTAACATTTATCCAACTCGTGTTTGGTTTGCACGAAATCCGTTTTTATCCATTTTTTCACAATAACAGTTGCTTCCCTCAAAACACTATATCCCACAAACTAATGGCCCGACAGCTGTCAATTTTACACTCGTATGTTTTGAAAGTTGGTACTATCAGAAAATCATATGGATTCTATAGGTGCCATCTATGAGTCAGGACAAAGACTTATTTACCCATCTAATATTTATAAAACCTTTAATATTCAATAACATATACATATAATGACATTTTTTTAAGAAAATCTATTTCTGGAAAAAAATAAAATAAATTTAGTATGGCTTTTTAAAATTTTTGCTAATCAAATCTGTCATGACCATGGTTAGGAATACCAAATATCATAACATTTCCATAATTAAATATAATTTTTGACTATACAGCCAGTTAATGTGATTTACTCTCGATTTTATTGATTTACTTTTATTATTTTTTGTTTGTTTTGTAGCTTTACGCAAAAAGAATCTTACACCATCTATAAATTGTGCAAGACGAATTTATTTTCAACAAGGTTATGGAGCATGGCATAACAGTTGGCCAAAACATTGTGAAAACAAACTACCAAATTATGAAGATTGTTTTCAGAAATAAGAGTAACGCATATGGTATAAATGAATTTAATGTTTACAGTAAACGTTATAAAATCCATGGATTAAATTTAAATTTCTGAACAGTTAAATAATTCTTTAAATGAAAAACTCTCGAATAAAGCTGCATTTTTTATAAAGTTTACTATGTGTGTATGATATTTATTATGTATTTTTTCCCCAACCTACAGAAATTATGAAAAAGAATTAAATAATGTATATTTTTACGACTTTTCCAATCGTATAATGGTTAGAAAAAAAATGATTTAGTAATTTTAAAAAATACATAAAAAATACCTTTGTTCTTTCATGGATTTTCTGTCTGATCAACAAGTGCCTTTCAGTTCAAACTGTTTTCTCTACCTCCGAAAAATATGATCATTCGATTCAGAATGATTATATTCCCGTCAATCATTATATTTTAATGGTGATACCAGATAAATCGGATTGTACGATAATTTCATCATCCAGTCAAAATATAAATACTAGTGCTATAGTTCTGAAAATAAAGTGTTTCTTTTGTAAATTTGTGCTTTAAGAATTATGCACTTAAAGTCACTTAAAGTATCTCTTTTTGGATTTCAAATATGTGTAACAGTTCTTGCGATATCCGTGATAAACAAATCCCTTACCCATTTATTAAAAAAAATTTTATACCTTTAACAATTTTTTTTTGTGGTTGTCGAAATTAATTTTTTTCAAAATTTATGTGATTCCGACTCGAATGACACCCTGATCATATTTTTCGGAGGCGTAGGCAAAAATTATTAATATTACTTATCTAAAATGTAAAAACAATGTAAATTATAAAAATAAATAAATTTCATATATTTTATGTTCATTATTTTCATTTTTAAAAACAAACAATAAATACCCCTTACTGAAAAATAATTTTTTTACTGAAAAATACATCTATAATATTAATAATAATAAAAAGAGTTTAATCAATCAGTCAATTGAAATTTATATAGACTTGAAAAAATTATTTCTACTGTACAATATAGTTGGTACTAGTACTAAGAATTTACCTGGATGATAATAATACAGTAATATTCTAATAATTCTACCATTTATATGTATATATATATATATATATATATATATATAAATTACGTGTCACATTATTTGTGTCCGATGAACTTCTAAACTACTGAATCAATTTTAATTCAAATTTAATCAAATTTATTTTCAAAATGTGTGATTTGGGCCAGCTTTAAAGATCGGAGAGGTTTTAGGTCCATTTTCTACCTCCAATCGGGTGAAAAACAACAGAAGTTCTCAGTTCTCTTTTTATTACAAATTATCACTTGAAGTATGTTACAAATTATATTAGCATTATTTTACAAATTATATTAGCATAAGCACCGAAACCAAAATCTAAATTTAAATTCAAAATAACATTTATTTGTCTCTTCTCACTATCAGTATGTCAAATTGTATAAAGTGTGCATATCGAATCGTTCAATTATCACCGAAACCATTCGTGGTTCTAAAGATCCATATACTTTTTATCAAGTATATGAGTATCACAGCACGAAGTAACGGCTGTAAGGAGGTGCTAAGTGACCAACAGCATATAAAATCGTTTCTTAAATGGGGAAATTCAATTCTACATTCTGATAACCATCCACATGGATACATAACAATTGAAGTATGTTACAAATTATATAAGCATTATTTCCACCGAAACCAAAATCTAAATTTAAAATTCAAAATAACATTTATTAGTAATTCTCAATACAAATTTAGTTATAAACACTAAAGTTATTCAAGATTTTCTTCTCTTTAACTTGACTATAAATTTTTGTTAAACTGTTTAAATTTTTTAACGTTATAAAAAAATTATTACCAAGTATTACCAAGAGTAGGAAATCTTAAAGGTCGAATGTCTCTAGTATTTATGAATATACATTTCAAGGTTATAATTAGTATTTAGTAGGTATTATATCCAATATTAAGAAGACAGTTTAAAGAGCTTACAACAAAAGTACTTGGTCACTTATTTATTATCTTCCTTTCCTGAAATTTTTGGATAGGAACTAGGTCTATTTTCACATTTATTTTTAAGACGGGATTTTTATTTCACTAGGTTTTTCGTATGCCAATTACACACAATATTTATTAATGTAAATTGTGAAATGCGAATGTTTAATATATTTTGCATTTTTAAATAATATGATGTTGTAGAAAAAGATACAATAAAATCAGTGTTCATTGTCTATATAAATTTTTACAATCACTTTTAAAGTGATTTTCAACAATATCGAATTATTATTTTTCTGATTGATATAAGAATCCTTATACTACATAGGTCTTATAATTATGTTAGGTGGATAAATAAATTTACACACTTTAATTTTTTTATTTTGCTTAGCCACTTATTTTATTCTAAATTATGCGACATGTTTCGGATGTTACTCCATATTCAACTGGAGTAGTGGTTCAGCAAAATAAAAAAATAAAAGTGTGTAAATTTATTTATCCACCTAACATAATTAATTAAAAATTTATTAGTAAAAAATAGCGACATTTGAAAGAAGATATGGTTATATACCAATATCATCAGTTTTTTCATTAAAATATATTATGCAGTGATGGATCTAAGCGAGGGAGAAGAAACAATTAAACCAGCCGAAACGAATTATTAAAATATGTAAGGAAAATAAAATAGATTTTAATATGGTTAACAAATTTTGATTTAACTTGCGATGATTTTGATATGTTTGTCGGGTCAAATATTGCAGCTGAGTTTTAACTTGTCCCTAAAAACAATTAACCAGAAATTTTGCATACTTGTTAGCTAAGGACGTTATTCTAAATGCAATAAGGCGTACTGCCAAAGATGGCGAACTACTTATTCTGATGCACTATCATGGTTTGGATATAAAATGAAAAATACGAATAATAATCAAAAATAATACCAAATTAATTGTAAAAATTTCTATAAAAACACGCTTTTATTTTAATGATCTATAAAGAAAACAATCAACTTTAAATTAAAGATGATCATCAATTTATTACTCTACACAATTTATATAATATTGTGGCTTGTCGCGATATACGTAATAATGAAATATGTAACTTGCATTTCACGTAAGTATTCTTTCGAACAATATAATATGTTTTTAAAATCATTTAAATGTATTAAATTGATGGGTTTGAATTTATTTTCTTCTTTTTAAAGTATTTAAATAAGAGCTCGTTTTAAAAAATATTTTTTTCCCTTTAAATTGATAAAATTACTATACCATTAGGTAATTGAAGAGATGCTAATATTGAATATTGAATTAATATTTCAGCACACAAATACTTCAAGTCATTCATTTTATTTTATTTCTTAGTTTTTCAAAACAATTCTTCATTTATCTCAAAGAAAGCAAATAAATTTTTAGTGAACTCATAATACAATGAACACAATGTTTTGTGAAGAGACATAATCTGAAAATCCAATATTCAAAGTGTCATCAACTTCCTAAATTCAGCAAGACGAATTCATGTATATTTGCCACTAGGTACTCCTAATCTAACAGATAATTTAGACAAACATTGACATTTTTTTAATATTATTGGCACAACTAAAAAGATAACTGACTTTTGCTCTGACATCTTCAATGCAATTCCACTGTTTTTTTTTATAACATGTAAATGCAGAATAAACCATAAATATTATTCAATAAAACAAAACATTCGTGCAATGTTAGATCGAGGGATCTTAATTGTTATTTACTAAATATTTAATCGTATATAAATTAATTTAGAATAATTTGCATATGCAATTTTTTGTATATTAAGGACTAGAGGACACTACTGAAATAGTGGTAGGCAATTTTAAAACGCCTTGTATAATGAAACGAATTCATATCCACGTGAAGCTAATCAAACTTACTGACTGAAATGTGATTGTGCGTTTTCATTTCTAACTTGGATTTTTTAAAATTATATTATGTGTAGACAACTTGAATTACACATATGAATTATAATAAATAATAAATAATTTGTTTTAGGTGTTTTGCACAGATGTAGTAAGTATACCAATGTATTATTTCTGCGTGATTTTAATCTGCAAAATTATGAATCTTATAAAAATAATAAAGATAAAATAATATAAATTGTATTGTGTATTTGTGACGTTAATTTTAGTTTTCCTCGGGTGATTCATCAATTAGGTAAATTTTCTGTATCAATACAAGTAATCAATCTAACCATTTGAAGGCAACGTGAACAGTTGAAATCATTAATAATAAGTGATGCCTTGTAAAAGGTATGAAAAGATAGATGATAAAAATTTTATTTTCGATTTTAGTCAAGGCAAATTCTAATAAATTAGATTTATGGCAAATCAAACTTTTAAACTTCTTCATTCAGGTTGCGGTGGGAGAGATAATCATGGAATAGAAGAGAAAATTTGTAATTGAAGAAGGAAATAGAAGTTGAAAATGCTGCCTCTCAAGTATAAGGATTGGATTTACAATTTTGTGGTTTCATGTTTCTCATGATATGCATACGGCAAATAAACTGATTTTTTATACCAGTAGACTCTATTCTGTCTATTTTTCAAAGTCTAAGGAGAAATCATATATAGACAAATGAATATTAAGGAATTACCACAGAGCAGGCATACATAGAAGAATTGACTAAATAGAAACTTTAATGGTAACTTTAACTTCCCTTTCAGCTAATTCTTCTACGCTTGCTCCGTGGTTTTGGTAAGATAGAACTTGTTTGTAAAATTCGTATCCATAGACAAAATAGTACCTAATTTAACATGATAATAATTACGTTTTAATTTGTGTAATGATGAATACCTTGATTAGTCCTAATACGTCAGAATACCTTGCTTAGTCCTATAACTATCGATAATAATTGTAGATTTCTGTGTAACAATATTTAAAATATAACTACCCATACATTTTATTAATTTGTATTGTCCAAGAAAAAATTATAAACATACATTTAAAATTTGTGTTAATGGTGACTAAAAATTGCCAAGTTTGTCTTTGTAATTATCTTACAGTGTAGTGAAGAGATAAGGCGAATTGAATATTAATAGCCGTAATTGGTCATAGGCTCTTAATTGTCTTATCTCTATAATAGCCGACCAACAGGATAACAACCGAAACAATGCGCAATGAAAAATACCTTTAAAGGTCTACCATACAAAAGAGCAGGAGGCTTAGTTTTCCTTGATTGAAAGTAAAATTTTTCAATCTTTTGTAACCACAGATAAAACTAGTAAATAAATTAGAAAAATCAGGTTTCATAGGATATTAGAAAATATTACTGTAATCAATAAATTTTTATCAGAAAAATTTAAGTAGATCTTAGAATTGCAAAATCAAAATTAGTATTAGTTTATTGTGTCACTATCAAGATACCTGCGAGTATCTTATTAGTCATGTAATCAATTTCTACATTAATTTTTTAATTTACATTAATTTTTTACTTTTAATTTTTGTATTTTCATAGATTTCAGCTCGATACTGACATATTTTGACGTCGGTATTAAAAACTGCTTTGGTAAGTGTTATGGATTTGAATCTAAAAATGAAAATTATTCATCAGATTAAATTGTTTTATGTTATAATTTCAATAAAATATATTTTTACTTTACGATAACCACATCATTGTGAGTACAAAAAAATTGAATATCATTGGCCTGTAGAAGCAGTTTGTATTCATACGATTTGTAGGCGCCACCTAGTTTTTTATATTCCTTGATAATTGCCATAAAGTTTATTTATTCCTAATGTGTGGCTCTTTACAAGATTTATATTTAATCCATATCAAATTATATGTTTTCGTTCATTTTTTCAAAGAACTTATTTCACTTGACTATATCTAACAGATATCTTATACCTTGAGTACAATTGATAATGAATACTTTAATTCAAGTGATTTGTTTGTTTATAATATTTTTTCTAAATTAAAAAAGGTAAATTAGAATATAATTATAAAAAAATAAACTAAATTCAAATTATCGTATACATAATTGCACCTGTAATCACACTTAAAATTCAGTATTTAAACACGTCCCAAATTAAATTTAATTTAGTTGAATTTAATTACCTTCAACTTCGTAATTTTATCATTAAATTATGAATAAAATTATACAATTTGTATTTAGTATTGGGATTGTAGTAAGTTTTGTTGCTACAAGTCCAATTGGAACACCCGAAGAATTTTTGGCTGCAGATAAGGAATGGTGGCAGACTGCTGTATTTTATCAAATTTATCCAAGATCATTTCAGGATAGTGATGGTGATGGAAATGGAGATTTGAATGGTGAGTATTTTCAATTTTATTGCAAATTTCATGATTGATGCTGAAATTAAAGAATTTTATAGGAATCAGAAGTCGACTTCCACATTTAAAAGATATTGGAGTTACGTCAGCATGGCTTTCTCCAATTTATACTTCACCCCAAGTGGATGGTGGTTATGACATTGCTGATTTTAAAGATGTAGATCCACTTTATGGAACCTTAGAAGACTTTGATAGTTTGGTAGCTGAAGCAAATAAACTTGGTATTAAAATAGTTTTGGATTTTGTACCAAATCATTCCAGCGATAAACACGAATGGTTCGAAAAATCAATTAAACGTATTGATCCATACACCAATTATTATGTGTGGGCTGATGCAAAAATTGTTAATGGTAAACGACAACCACCAAATAATTGGATTAGTGAATTTCATAACAGTGCATGGGAATGGAATGAAAAACGTGGACAATACTATTTACATCAATTTGCCATTCAACAACCTGATTTAAATTATCGAGATCCATTTTTAGTGGAAGAAATGAAGAATGTTTTACGATTTTGGATGGATCGCGGAGTATCCGGATTCCGTGTTGATACTATTCCAAGTTTATTCGAAGTTGCTTCTTTACCAGATGAGCCAGAAAATCCAAATAAAGGTACAGATTGTTTACCTGTGGATTATTGTTATTTAGATCATATCTATACTAAAGACCAAAATGAAACCTACGATATGGTTGTACAATGGCGTGATGTTTTAAAAGAACATTCTGCTGCCACAGACAAAGTGCCAAGAGTAATTATGACTGAAGCTTATAGTCCAATTGACAAAGTTTTTGGATATTTTGGAAATTCAACACATGATGGGGCCTCCTTCACTTTCAACTTCTTTTTGATTCAGAATTTGACTAAAACATCGAATGCAAACGATTTTAAGAAACTAGTTGACACTTATTTGGCATATTTACCAGAAGGTCGAACACCAAATTGGGTGGTAAGTGTCACTCTTTTTTAAAAGATTCTTTCTTTAAAGACAACTTTCTCGGAAAATCGCAAATTTGTTAACACTGATACTGTCGATTTGGGAGTCATTGCCAACCAACTTCTTTTTTAGAATTTTAAGATAATTATAATAATTTTTTTTTTTGAATAAATATTTCTTGCCAATAGGTACTTTAAATTTTTAAATAGCAAAATAAGTTCATATAATTACCATATGGAACAATTCTCCAGATTAATGCATTTATTTATGTGATAACGTCTTTTTATTATTTATTTGACAGCTAGGCAATCATGATAACCATCGTGTAGCGGATCGTTTGGGAGTGGGTCGTATTGATGCATTAAATATTTTCACAATGACATTACCTGGAGTTGGTGTTTCTTACAATGGTGAAGAGTTTGGTCAAGAAGACGGCTTTGTATCATGGGAAGATACACAAGATCCAAATGCACTTAACGCTGGTGAAGATCGTTATATATATTTCACACGTGATCCAGAACGTACCCCATTGCAATGGGATACAACTAAAAATGCTGGATTTAGTACAGCGAAAAAAACTTGGTTACCAGTCAGTGACAAATACAAGCAAACCAATGTGAAAAGTCAATCATCTTTAACTGCTGATTCACATTACAATGTTTACAAGACACTTCTTCAATTACGTAAAAACTCGACTTTACAAAAAGGATCTACTGCTACTGAAACAGTAGGCAATAATGTTTTGGTGTTGACCAGGTAAATTGTTGTCAAAAGAATATTTTGATAGCAATTGAAAAATATTTTAATTTTTTGTCTGTTATAGAGAATTGAAAAATTCACCAACGTATTTATCAGTATTAAATTTGGGTGATCAAAACGAAATTGTTGATTTAGGTAAAGTAGCTAGTAATGTTGTCGAACAAACATTAAAAGTTGAAGTTGCTAGTGTGGGAGCTTCCATAAAAAAAGGGTAAGCAATTTTAAAAATTTAATAATCTGTGATGAAATTTGTTCTTATATATTATTTATATTTTTTTTCAGATCCAAAGTCCCAAATGGTGAATTAATATTAGGTCCAAATGAAGCTTATGTATTGTCTACCGATTTATAAATAATTATATTGTTATTTTCATAAAATAAGCGACGAATGTAATTGTTTCGTATTATTAATTATTATATAATTTAAAAATGTGTTAATTACTATATAAAATGTAAAATAAATAGCTTTTTCTTTGAATATCTCAATTTTTAATTTTACCCCAAGAAAATTTAATTGAAAGTTGCCTATCGTAAAGCCTATTTTAAAATTTACAGTGCAATAAATCATTTAAATAGATAGGGTTAAAATATTTCTTTAGTGGTAACTTTGGCTGTTGGTCGTATATATTTGTTTGAAAATTGTTATATATTCAATTTTTTTTTTTTTTTTTTATAATTATTAATGAGAGAACTCTAGGATTTTTCGAATAAATTTCGATTTTTTCCCCAATTTCCTATATCAAATTATTTTGTATTTTATAAATACATATTTCGACTACAAAGTAGTCATCATCAGATGAATTAGCTAGTAGTTATGATTCTCTGAGGAGATGTTACTCGTTGCTAATTTGGTGACGGTTTGCACGGTTTGTTGCCGTCACGGTTGCCGTGCAAACCGTCAACCGAGTAACATCTCCTGGGAGAATCATTACAACTAGCAAATTCATACTGACGATGACTACTTGGTAGTCGAAATACGTATTTATAAAATACAAAATAATTTGATCTAGAAAATTGGGGAAAAATTCGAAATTTATTATATATTCATATAACAATCATATATCATTGATATAAGTTAGGGCATTTTTGGAACTGAATTGATAAACAAAATTGATATATTGATGGAGTGTTTTCCAATACATATTTACACCATTTTAAATTAAAAATTTTAATATTAAATAAATATAAAAAGTATTGGAGACCCCCCCCCACTAACGTTACGTAATTACTGATCTTAACCGATCAACAAAGATAAGCAACATTATACACAGTTAGTACTAGGATGGGTGACCATATAGAATTACTGTGTGTTGTATAGATTATCCCCAATGTAGTCACTATATATCCGATGTTGTATTTTAAGAGTGACTTAAAAAAAAATTAGTACGTCAAATTCAAAAATCTTTAGTAACATGTTTTAAATTACATTTCACCAAATTTCCATAGCGAAAGTATAAACAAATTTATACTAATACAAAATTATATAGGCGTATAAAAATGTTTATTTATTTTTTTTTTAATTTTCCCATATCTGTCACATTTACCCATATTTTGAAGAAACAAAAAATTTAAAAATTCTCATATCCGTATATTAGAACTAAAAAACACTATGAATGTAAGCCTTAATTTTGTTTACATTAATCTTGACTAATTTTTATAATGTAACAATCATAATTTTAACAAATTGCCAGTCTTTTGGATAAAGTTAATAATAACTTTATAATAAAGGTACATTTTCAACCATCAAAATTGTATATTGTAGATAAATTCAAATAAGTTAAATTAATTAAATTAAATTGCATTATTCATTTAGTTTTCAATATTTAAATCGCTTGATTCGATGCAAATAAAATTAATTCAGGGCTGAAAAGCTTACGATTTCTTATGATAAGACTATTTATTTTAATTTTTATCAAAGGCCTCGATAATTTACTGATTTCAAGTTAAAGCACTTTGATGAGCAAGCAGTTAATTGAAAATAAGTTTTTTTTTTTCTGTGCACAGTATTAGTTTTCTTCTCAGTAAAATTATTTAAGTGGTTGAAGTATTATCGATTTAATGCGGCAAAACTAATTTTAAACACGGAACTAATGATGGTAACAAATATTTGTTGCTATCAGCAAACATATTTGAAATAAAACAACTGTAACTGTTAGAGATCAAGCACACGTTAAAACTTTTATTACAAGAAGTAGTTTATTCGAAAACATAACATATTCATCACGAATACGAACAGTTTGTTGTATCTGCATTTAGAATTTTTTTAAGGAGATCATTTGTATTGGTAAAGCTAAAAATGTAAAAATACAATTTTCAGATGGTCGGAAAATGGCCACTTTGTTTTGTTACGTATCGAACAAAATGTTCTTTCAATTTGATCATGAATAGGCAATCGAAAATGTTACGAGTTATCAAATTCTGAGCTTCATTAATAATTCAATACTTTGGGTCTTCTATAAGTTAGTTTAAACACTCATGTAATGAAGTTAGTACAAAATCTGGTGAAACGAAATTTCAAAGAAGTTTCGTTTGTAACTTTAAACTTTTACCAGATATATTTCTTTATTTTTTGTAAACATACAAAACCAGAAGCAAAACTAATAATACAAAAAACTTATGGGTAAGTGAATTAAAGTATGCACAATAATTAATAAGTATTAGTTAAATTTAAGTTAATAAGATTATAGTTAAATTTTCTTAATAACTTTAAATATTTTTTATATATAATGAATTTGAAGAATAAAGCTGAAGCAATTTTCTAATATAAAAAATCAGAAAACCACTTGGATAAAGTGAGTTACCCGAAAAGTCAAGTTTTATAAAATGCTTATTTTGTCGTCGCTGGATCATCTGAAACTTAAATAAAAAATTTGGTGATTGTAGCTCTTTTGGAGATCAGTTAAACAGTTAAACAGAATAATTTTTTTTGATTCGGGGGACATGAAAACGTGTATTTGCAGTAGAAACTCGACATTAAAAATTTAACCCTAAAATCTTAAGTACTTTTTTTTTAATTATTGTATGGAAAAAGAAAGTAGAAATGAATAATTGCGTAGATATCATTCTCATATTGGTGAAGTTTTAGTTTTGGTAATTTACAACTTGATATTAATTACATTGAGTTGTAAATAATTTGATTGCTGAAAATTCGGAATAATCAATTAATTTTCATTTGAATTCCTGTAAAAACTGGAATGTATTAAAGATAAAATAAGTATAAATTAATAACTTTATTGATAAACAATAAGTTATTTGAATTAGTTTACAAACAATGAATTATCTGCTATTATTTTCTTATCCGTACAAAAGTGTTTTATTTACAATTTACAATTTAACATGAATGACAGAAATTTTCCTATCGTTTCCTGTCTTAAAGATGAAACGTGATGTAACTGCTGAAAAAAATATTGATTGCAAAAATGATGCACTATGATAAGGACAATCATAAAAAATTTATTATCAATTTAGTTCTTAGAAATCTTCATATTTTTTTTGCCCTACAAGTGGAAAAACAATTAATGATTAATGATAGTGATTTAATATTGTACTTATTGTAAAAAGTTTAGAAGACTTCAGATTAGATTTTAATGAGAACATTTGATTAGCATGAATGTTGGTATGGCAAATCAGAGCTATACTTCTTTACATACGAGTGAGGTCTTTTTTTGTTTTTTAAATAAATATACTATTACAATAAAAAAAAAAATAAAACTACTAAAATGTCTCAATAATCATTTATGTGATTATTAAACTTTTTCTCCCACCTTAACAATAAAGAACGACACTATTGCAAAACTTAATGATGTTGATTTGCAAAACGCTTAGCAAGGCTAAACCAAGGCATCATCCATGCATGACTGGAAAACTGGCTGAAATTTGAAATTATTTTCTGGTGAAAAATTTTTGTAGGATTTTGAAATTTAAAAAACTTTTAATTAAATAGCACAGTAAAAATTTTCTGGGATTAAGCTTTGGTCATCACAAAGACTAATATTGTAGCACATATCAGTTGGGTGACCGGAAAAAGTTTCTTTTTTAAAAGTTCAGTCGGGTCTTCGAATTTCACAGTTTTTGAGCATGTGGTAGCCTGTAAATTTACTACAACGCACGAAATACAGTATTAACTGCATAAATTAAATGAACTAGTAAACTATTGCAAGTTGCATATGAGTGTAAGGTTTTCATTAAAAACTGCTCAAATTAAAAAATTCCGATTATTTCATTATTGCATGAATCTGGTAATTCATTTTATCTGAGACCAACCAGCTACAGTAAAATCTACATATACCCAAAACCCAAATTTTGTATAGAGTAATCGGATTGAAAATACAAGAAAACCAAAATCAGGTACGTTTCGTTTGCTATAAGAAATGGTATACCATTTAACAAAGCGCAAACTATTTTTTTTATATAAAATCCATGTATAAAAACGTATTTCATTTAGAGAAAATAAACTAATTTGATCCTTGGAATAAAAAATTGTTACCAAATTTTTGGTCTTTATTGAAATACGTGAATAAAAAAAAAAAAAATAAATAAATAAAAATAAATAATAAAAAAATCATTGCGAATGAGATATTCCCTTGTGTACTGCTAATAATTTTACAATATTTTTACGTTCCATTGACGTACGGATCCGAACATATTTGTAATTTCAGACTTAACTAATCTATTGTGATTGTTTTAAGTATTTAAATCAAATCAGTTGAGTTTACAACTTCAGTCATAGTTTTTGACTAATGCGATGCAAGGCAGAATGAACAAAATTTTACAGATTTTATTCAGTATTGCAATTGTGGTCACGTTTGGTGCTACAAATCCAATTGAATATCCCGAAGAATGGGTATCTACAGATAAAGAATGGTGGGAGACCGCTGTATTTTACCAAATTTATCCGAGATCATTCCAAGATAGTGATGGTGATGGAAATGGAGATTTAAATGGTGAGTATTTTTTAGATAAATTCCATTGAATATTGCTTTAATTTATTAATTGAATAGGAATCAGAAGTCGACTTCCACATTTAAAAGATATTGGTGTTACATCAGCATGGCTATCTCCAATTTATAAGTCACCTCAAATAGATGGTGGTTACGATATATCTGATTTTAGAGATATTGATCCAATGTTTGGTACATTAGAAGATTTTGATGATTTAGTAGCCGAAGCGAAAAAACTTGATATTAAAATTGTACTGGATTTTGTACCAAATCATTCTAGTGATCAGCATGAATGGTTTAAGAAATCGGTAAAACGAATTGAGCCATACACCAGTTTTTACGTATGGGCTGATGCAAAACTTGTTAATGGAACCCGTCAACCACCAAATAATTGGATTAGCTGGTTTCGTAAAAGTGCATGGGAATGGAATGAAGATCGAGGACAATATTATTTGCATCAATTTGCAATTCAGCAACCAGATTTAAACTATCGAAATCCATATTTAGTTGAAGAAATGAAAAACGTATTACGATTTTGGATGGATCGTGGTGTATTAGGATTCCGAGTTGATACACTTCCTAGTTTGGTTGAAGTCGAAACATTGCCGGATGAACCATTAAATCCAAATCCGGAGGATGGTTGTCTACCAGAAGATTATTGTTATTTGGATCATATTTATACAAATGACCAACCATTGACTTATGATATGTTAGCTCAGTGGCGTGATGTTTTGAAAGAACATTCGGCATCTACAGATAAAATTCCAAAAGTTATTATGATTGAGTCTGCGAGTAGAATTGACCTGAATATGAGATATTATGGAAATGAAACCCACGATGGGGCTTGTTTTCCATTCAACTTCTTTTTCATATTCAATTTAACAAAAGAATCCGATGCCACTGATTTTAAATACTTATTAGATAATTACTTTACGTATTTGCCAAAAGGGCGTACAGCAAATTGGGTGGTGAGTTATTTTTTTTTATAATTTTTTTATTTGCAATTCAAAAACACATAGACCTTACACATTACCTGAAAAAATAAGTTTTTCGTTACTTTTAAAATACATTTATATAAATTAATATTTTTAAACCATAAAAGTACAGTTGGTGCTATTTCCAGAATAGTGTTTTCTTATTTCTATTTTAAAACTACTAGACCATTCCTGTGAAAATTCGTAACCGTATGATGTATCAAAACATCTTAGTTTTGTTTGATTAGTTTGTTAATGCATTAAAATAATCCCCTTAAATTTGCAGTTAATTCCTTTGATACATATAATATCCTGATTTTCGATTTGTTCATATTGATATTAGGTATACTAAAATAGTTTTAATAGAAAGCGAAACTTGCACAGATTTTGTGTGAAGATTTATTTAACATATAAATAATAACGACTTTTAAAAATTTGCTTACACTTTTAATTACACTTTTAATTAAAAACTTTTGTTTGGAAATTTTGTAATTTTTTGTTCTATATTAGTATTTATGAATACAGTATACATTTTGAGTATTTAGAAGTCGTTTTTATTCATAAATATGAATTACTGCATTGTTATGCTCGAAAATATATTTATAAGACACATTTGTTTAAAATCTGATTGAAAATATAAAAATGGTGAGACATAAATTACTTGGTCGATTATTGATAGAGACGAAATATTATGACAGTTAATTATACCTTTACGGTATTTAGTTAGGAAATCATGATCGTCATCGTGTAGGCGATCGTATGGGTGTGGGGCGCATTGATGCGTTAAACATGTTAATAATGACACTTCCTGGAGTTGCTATTTCATACAATGGTGAAGAAATTGGTCAAGAAGACGGTTATGTATCATGGGCAGATACTCAAGATCCATGGGGATTAAATGCTGGAGAAGATAGATATTTATTATTCACACGAGATCCAGAACGAACACCTTTACATTGGGATACTACTAAAAATGCTGGTTTTAGTACAGCAAATAAAACATGGTTACCAGTTAGTGAAAAATATAAGGAAACTAATGTCAAAGCACAAGCTTCAGCTAATGTTGATTCGCATTACAATGTTTATAAAACCTTAATTCAGTTACGTAAAAAAACAACATTTCAAAATGGTGAATTAAGAACCAAAACCTTTGGAAAAAATGTTCTATTATTAACCAGGTAAGGTAAAAATTTGATATAGCGTGCTAAGTTTATCGCATGAAAAATTTTTTGTATTTTGTATGATTTAGAGAATTGAAAAATACTCCTAGTTATATAATCGTATTAAATTTGGGTGACAAAAATGAAGTTGTGGATTTATCCAAAATTGAAATTGACTCAGCCACGAAAAATTTGAAAGTAGAAGTTGCTAGTGTGGGAGCTCAAAACAAAAAGGGGTTTGTAAATTTATATTTAATTTCGAAGTGAAAGTATTTTCTAATAATTCAAATGATTTTCTTTTCAGATCTATAGTTTTGACAGAGGAATTTGAATTGGGCCCAAATGAAGCTTATGTTTTATCCACTGACCTTTAAACACCGTGTTCCTTATTCAATAATTTCAACATTTAAGTGATATTTTTGTAATTATGTAAAATTATTTAATATTTAATAAAAACATGTATGTACATAATAAGAATAATTTGTAATTTTAAATTGAATGTAATTTGATTTTGTTCAATAGTAGACATATAAGTTACAGATACGTGTTGCGAAAATGTATTGTATAACAACAGGATGAAAGAATATCTAATAATTTTTGTGTACGATAAATATGACAGATTCAAGGTTATTATTCTACTTTTGACTCTTCAAATCGTCAGAAATTTTAAATTTGCATTAGGATTAAAGACTTTATACTTAATAACGAATACTTTTTTGTGTGAAGCAATAGCCTAACCCATTAAGAATGAAATGGATTGCTTAAAGTTTCCATTGATTGATTATTTCTGTATATGCTTTTAGAAAATAAATACGAAAAAATTAGACTTTCAACGTTCTGCCACATTACTGTTTATTTAACCAACGTCCGTTGAAACTAGCGTCCATTCAACATCCGTTCAACTATAAATACAAGCAGACACACTAGAGATTGATATATTATGGACGTTCTAGATTTCTATTGCGTTAAATACGAGCTGGACACACTATAGGTTATAAAACTTGAAGTTATCTCAGCGAACGTTGGACGGACGTTAGTTGGATGTTAGTGTTTTTTTTTATATTATCTTTTGTAACATGGTTCACAATTGTAACACATTATTTATTCTAATAATGGAACCAGAAGATGTATTAACCTTTTTTAATCTTGTACATTAATATTTAGATAAGAAAAAACAAAAACAAAATATTATGAATGAATGAAATAAAAAAAGATGTTACTAGCGTTGAGCCATAAAAAAGGACGAGCAAAAAACGAAGTTTTCCAATTTTCAAAAATCATGTAACGTCGATTTTAAAACACGACATTGTTCTAACTTAAAATTGGGTATTTTAAGATATGTCTTCCAAATTGGGATGTATTTAATTGTAGTTTTTCTATTTATTGGTTAAATGTAGACAAAAAACTGTATTTTTTATTTTTGGTAATTATAGAAAAAAAGTTAGGTATATTAGGAGATTTCCTTCAAAATCGGAAATGCAATAAAATGAAAGTTTTCGTATTTATTTCACATCGATTACCAAAAAATCACACCGTCATAATAAGTATAGAAAAAATGTTAGCTATTTATAATTACTTATGTTTAATGAATGCATGGTGGCACATTCTCTATTTATTAAATATTCCATAAACATATCATATAAATATATACCTGAACTTACCTATATACAATTGCAAGCCGGGAATTACAATGTATTTACACAATACACAAATTTAATAAAATGACACCAATAATAATTATAAATAAATATAACAGTAAATAAATTTAAAATATCCTCGTGTGAAATCAAACCCTAGTGCGTCAAGCTATATTTAATTTCATTGAAAGCTGCAACGTCTGTTCGCCGTGCTTAAAAACTGATATCCGTTCGCTTCAACGAACGTTGAAAATAAACAGTAGTTTAGCATGCTCCATTTCACTGAATGTAAAGCTGAAACACGTCGACTTAACCGTCTGTTGCTGCGTTGAAAAAATCTATAGTGTGGCAGAGCGGTCGGTCACATGATAGGGAATACCAATCACCGGCCTCACACGGAGTGACTAAGTATTTCTAAAGAGCGTTTTACCATAAGAAGACTAAATTTAAGAAATTGGTTAATGCTTGACGTAGATGTGGACCCCAAATATATCACATATTTGTTTTTAGCCATTATGTATTTATCCAAAATGTTGATGGAAACAACGTATGAAATAATCATGTCTTGGATGAAACTAGCTTTTGGAAATAACTGTAGAATTTTAAATCCATATATAATTTAAAATATAAAATAATTTACAAAAATTATATCGTTGTCTAATTTTTTTATATAGACCCATATGATCTGAAAAATAAATGTTTTCGGGTTGTTTGAAAACCTTAAGGAATTAGAAAATTTTCATGTTAATGCAACTTAATGTCTACTAATTGCAACTTAGGCCGGTGCTACACCATCAAAGATTTGATAAAATATCTTAAATAAAAGGTTTTTTTTAAATATTCTAAATATTATAATACAACATCACATTTCCTTTTTATGGTAGTACATGACCTCATAGCGTCAATCAATAACGTTTTTACCTATCCGAAACTTATTCAATCGAAGGATCATTTTTTGGTCGTTTTGCGATGCATAACTAATCAGAGCTTACTTACGTCGCTATGCATAGAAATAATAATACTTTAAGACGAATAATAGCTTTTAATCCATGAAAAACAGGAACAATTTTTATTGTTGCTATGACTTAACTGACTAAAGAGGAATATTCATAGTAAATTTGGAATACCCATTATGAACATATTATTTTCATTTTATTATCAAATCATTTTTTTATCAAGCCGATTTTTAGAAAAGATAACGCTTTTCAAAATGTTTATAAATCATTGTGAAATGAATATTTATTTATTTAAAATCATGGGTTTAAAATATATTCTTATAATTTTCTACCTGAACATTCAGCAGATAATCGGTGGAAATTTATTATTTTCCAGTTGTATTGACCAAGATTGGTGGAAAACAGCTGTATTCTATCAAATTTATCCCAGATCATTTCAAGATAGTAATGGTGATGGTATTGGAGATTTAAATGGAATAAGACAACGATTAGGACACCTAAAGAATTTAGGTATAACTGCAACATGGCTGTCACCAATTTACAAATCACCAATGGTTGATCACGGCTATGATATTAGTGATTTTCGTTCAATTGATCCAATATTTGGTACTATTGACGATTTTGATAGGTTATTAGAAGAAGCAAATCAATTGGGAATTAAAATTATTATGGATTTTGTCCCCAATCATTCAAGCGATAAACATGAATGGTTCGAGAAATCTGTAAAACGTATTGACCCATATACAGATTATTATTTATGGCATGACGGTAAAGTTGTAAACGGAACCCGACAACCACCAAATAATTGGGTAAGATTTTACTTTTAGTTCTTAAACTTAGCACTCAAATCCATTAAGGAGAAATTTACGTAGCAAATTATCTAGCCGAGATGTGAAATATCTGCGAATAATAGAGTTAGAAATTGAGAAAAATATAGTTTTATGTTGAATTTTATATACTCAGAGCCCAGGGAAATTTTTGTTAATTAGAAATAAAAGGATATCATTTTGAAAAATTGAAATAAAATTTAATTAAAACAATGGAAATACCCTCCAAATTCAATATAAAATACTCTCAGAAAATACATTCCTTTTTTTTACGAATATCAAATGATTTTTCAGGTAGGTTTATTTGGACTCATTTAATTTTACATTGTTTTTATACTCGAAATATATACATTATGTGAGAGGATAGTGATTTTAATCAAAAGCTTTTAATGCTTAAATATATTGAAGCCAAAAACTAAATTTTGGTATGCATGTTCATAGAATCACCTGTTCATAGAATCACCAATTAGTCCATTTCCGCATATCTCTTCGCTATAGAGATACCAAACTGACATTCTTGGAGCTAAATTGGTCCAGTCAGTCCAATGATTCTATGCCCCAACTTTTAAACCATAAAAAAATTGAAACATGTTTTCTCGTTAACTGTTTAGATTACCCACAATTATAGCTCAAAAATTAAGCTAATAAAACATATTTAAATATATATCATTATTATTATATATGTATTTATAATTGTATGGACTAATTACTGGGTGTATTTTATTCATACTAACATTGGCATTCAGCCATATGTGGATTAATTAACATTACTAGGTTTTAACTTCACTTCTTTTTCGATATATGAACACACTTAAAATGGTTTAGTTGCTATTAAAAACAGCTCTTGGATTACAAAAAACTACTCAAAAAACTAATATTCAATTTATGAAACGTTTTTCCGTTTTCTTCGTAGAAGATTGTTATTTAAGACAGAATTGGATTCAGTTTTAAAGTATGGTATTTAACCATTTGATTTTTTTGAATTATTATTTACCTTTTATTACAGAAAAGCGGAATGTCGCATTCAAGCGCGTGGGAATGGCATTCAAAACGTCGACAATATTATTATCATCAATTTACAGTCCAACAACCAGATTTAAATTATCGAAATCCAAAATTAGTTCAAGAAATGAAGGTATGATTTATTTAACAACAGCAAAATTATAGTTATTAACATTTGCGTAATTTATTTTCCATATTTTATTCGATATTTTTCAGGATATTTTAACATTTTGGATGGAAAAAGGCGTTGCCGGTTTCCGTGTGGATGCTATTGGTCCATTATTCGAAGATGAACAACTGCGAGACGAGCCAGTAACAAATGACCCAAATTGTCCTAATGAAACAGATTCATGTTATAATTATCATATTTACACTCAAAATCAACCAGAAACATTCGACATGGTTGTGCAATGGCGCAATGTTTTGAAAAACTATGCAGAAAACACTGATAATATATCAAAGTAATCACCTTTTTCTTTAATTGTAAATAAATCGAAAAAAAACCACTTATTAATTTGCTAGTAGGAAATTCTTATAATGGGATCGTTTTTTGTAAATTCCGAATTATGACGTATCTTTACGTTCACGGTCTCTAGAACACAAGTTCACGGTCTAAGATTTCCGTGTGTGTGTGTTAAAACTAAATCAACCATATGAACAAAAAGTGACGCAGCGACTTGAATTTCCTTCTATTATATAGAAAAATGTGCTTTAGTGTTTACAGATAGTTAATTTCAAGGTTTAAGCGTTCTTCTGCTACGCTACGATATTAGTTTTTAAGACTTTCAGGTTTTGAATCTGTTTGTGTTTCGTTATGGTTAGCAACCTCAAAGAAAGAAATGCAACGCCGGGTCGACTATTTAGCTGTCTCAAATATTTTTATCTCCTGTACTTGAATGAACTAGCAAGACCAAAAAATTTGATGGTACCAGGCTTTTTTTTGAGGATGGATGCTTGCCACAACAAACCACAAACATTTCAAATTTTCAAAGCCAACATTAATGAAGAAATGGTCTTAAAATTGGTGTTTTGCAAGCAACAGTTTAAAACTCTATGTGGTCAATTTTTCGATATCATTTTCTCAATATAATGTAAAAAATTTTACACATTTTACAAGCTTGTATAGAAAACAAAGTTTAACTTTTCTAGCAAAATGGGAGCGAATACAAATTGTGATATTATTTTAATACCATTTTTTTGTCTCCGTACAAACTTTTTCATAGGCATTTTTGTCTTTTGTATAATATGAAGATGATAAAAACTATTTAGAATACTTTCTTTCAGTTTCCAGTAGCAAAACGTTTGTAGATCGTGTACAAAATTCATAAGATATGAATAAACAACTATTTTAGCCTTTAATATTTCAAACTAGTAGTTATACAAAGTTATAACTTTTAAAAGTGTGAACGATCAAGGTCCGATAATTTTTCCATAAGATATAATAAGTGTAATTGGAATGAAAGTTACTTGTTAAGATTTTTTTTTATTTGAAAATATTTTTATTTCTTAATTTTCTAAGTGCTGAAGATTTTATTTTAAAGCCAAAATTAATAATTAGGGTAATGATGGTGGAATCGTATGAAGGTCCCCCATTGATAATGAAATTTTACGGCAACTCTACACATGATGGTGCCAGTTTTCCATTCAATTTCCAATTCATTGTAAATTTAACATTAGAATCCAGCGCTCATGATTACAAGACATTAATTGATAAATGGATGAATAATTTGCCAGAAGGCCGTGTACCTAATTGGGTCGTAAGTTATTCAATGGTTTCAATAATCTTGGATACAAAAATGACTATTCAAATTTAAAATTTTTGATTTAATATAGTTGGGAAATCATGACCAACATCGTGTGGCTAGCCGTCTTGGTTCTGAACGAGTTGATTTATTTAATGTTCTAACAATGACACTTCCCGGAATTGGGGTTACATACCAAGGTGAAGAAATTGGAATGGAAGATGGTTTTGTGTCCTGGGAAGACACCCAAGATCCAAATGCAATTAACGCAGGCGAAGAACATTATTTAAGTTACACACGAGATCCAGAACGCACACCTATGCAATGGGACACCACAAAGAATGCCGGTTTTAGTACAGCAAGCAAAACATGGTTACCAGTTAGCGAAAAATATAAAGAAACAAATGTTAAATCTCAAGAATCAGCACAAATTGATTCACATTTCAATGTTTATAAAACATTAATTAATTTGCGCAAGAAATGCACTTTCCAAAGTGGTGAAATAAAAACCCAAACGTTTGGAAAAAATATCTTGGTCATAATCAGGTAAAAATATTTTTGTTTTTCTCTCTGGAATTAAATTTAATTATATTTTATATGATATAGAGAATTGAAAGATACATCTAGTTACATATCAGCATTAAATTTGGGTAAAAGAATCGAAATTCTTGATTTATCGAAAATTGAGATTAATTCAGACGTGAAATATTTAAAAGTAGAAGTTGCTAGCGTGGATCCTCATATTGAAAAGGGGTATATTTGCTTTGTAAAACTTTATAATTTTATAATTGAATACTTAAATTGATTTTTTCAGATCCATAATTCCGATAGAGAGAATCTTATTGGGACCACATGAAGCTTATGTGTTTTCTACCGATTTGTAGTTATTATTGTATTATAATTAGTCACATTTATTCTATATTGTTTATTATTTACTAAAAAAAAATATATAAAATGAGTATTAAACAAAATATTATTTTGTTGTCAAAAAATTTTGTCGACAAGTTGTCAAAAATTCGATAAGATATTGGAAATCGTAAACAAAGCTACTTAAACGTTACTTTTAAAGTTATTCAAACGCTAATTTTGAAAAATAATATGTTGAAAATGATTGTAAAAGATGTTTAGAAATCTGTTATGCTTCCTTGAACACGTTAATCTTTAAACTTTGCTGTCAAAATGTTTTTATTTCTTAATTTTCTAAATGCTAAAGATTTGATTTTAAAGCCAAAATTAATAATTAGGGTAATGATGGTGGTATCGAATGATGGCCCCCCATTCATACTGAAATTTTATGGCCATTCTACACATGAACCAAAGAGTTTCGTAATTATCTACGTAACATAGTAAGTAATGTAGTAAAGAAATACATGCCGTTATGAATGGTATTTAATGGGATAGTATTTATTCATATTCTTCTGAAATGAAAAATGTAATCAGTCAACCAAAATGGCTAGTTGAATAGCAACGTATGATCAGCCAAAATCTCGATAACCTCTTGATAGATCAACCCTAGATAAACAAACGAGCTAAATTGACTTCAAATATCACTTAGATCATAGAATAAACGCAAGGGTCGATTCTATCATAACATCAATTGGTCAGACCTGTTTTAACTCGTTCCCAAATATTTCCATGTATCAAAAGATTAACATAAGGCCCAATGAACCTGCAGAACCTTGCTCATATGGCCTAAATATTTGAAAAAAGCACCATTTAAAATACTAATAAAATTTAAATCAAAATATTACCAAAATTAATTGTCAATTGTCGGAGCACAAATAAATCGACCATCAAAGAATGATGTTTCTTTGAGTGTCTTTTTATAAATCATTTCATTTATAAAAGCAAACGGGCATGTTTTCAATACAAAAAATACCATTGGAATAGTAAACTTTTGGTAAGTTCAATAGAAGTTATATAGAAGGATAGATACAAGTTGATATACTTTTTATGACAATTAGTCTTACATAGAGTAGGGAATAGTGGCGCACTCGCCTTAACAATCGGCTCAAGTCCTGCACATAAGTTTCAAATTTTAGGATGTAAGCGATAATGTTCTTTGCTTATAATAGTGTACCACCAAACTTATTGTAATGTTTTGACGTGTTTTTCAACTTTAAATGTGCTCATTAAAGCTAGTGTGGTCATTAAAAAAAATTTTAATTTTGATTGGAGTGAAGTGAAAAAAACAGCCAACATATCTGCAATACATATATTGGAGAATCGGGGAATTGAAAATCGATATTGCATAATGTATTAATGCTCGAATGTTGTCTAAGAATTTCTCAGGAAATATTTATGTTTGATAATTTAATGTTCGTTTGCCCAAAGAAGGGGATAAGGCAAAATGATTTTATTAATCGTATCAGTATATCACGTAAAATACAAGAATTATTACAACGTCGTAGACAAATATACGAATTGATAACCTCCAATTTAAAAGAAGGTATAAATATCGAAAATCAGTTTATACTTTTATAATCAGGTAAATCTCTATGAAATAATTCGAAATGAATGGCAATTGGACGTTTTTTTTGCGAATGTGCCATCATACTCGTGATTGTTTATAAGCGATGGTGTTATAATTCGAACAGAACATATATAATAATAATAGCATACAATAATATATTATGTATATGTAGTGCATATTTGAATTATCTTAAGATATACAATTTTTATTATTATTTATAATAAATTTTCAAATTAATTTTCTTATCAAGCCTCTCAATAGAAAAGATAACTAATGTTTATAAGACCAGATATTGAAAAATGAGACTTATTTAATGAAATCATCCAAATCATGGAGACATTCAAATATTATATAATAATTTTATTTTTAAACATCCATCAAATTATCGGTGTGGATAAAAATCTGATTTTGTCGAATATTGTTGACAAAGATTGGTGGGAAACCAGTGTATTTTATCAAATTTATCCACGATCATTTCAAGATAGTGATGGTGATGGGATTGGCGATTTAAATGGAATTAGGCAACGATTAGGATATTTGAAAAAATTGGGTATAACTGCAACATGGTTGTCACCAATTTATAAATCGCCCATGGCCGATCATGGCTATGATATTAGTGATTTTCGTTCAATTGATCCAATATTTGGCACAATGGATGATTTTGATGATCTATTGAAAGAAGCGAATCGATTGGGTATAAAGATAATAATGGATTATGTACCGAATCATTCCAGCGATGAACATGAATGGTTTAAAAAATCTGTAAAACGTATTGAACCATATACAGATTATTATGTTTGGCATACTGGAAAGATTGTGAATGGAACTCGACAACCACCAAATAATTGGGTAAAAATTCGTTGTGTTTATTTTTAATTTTAATACCTCAATCTAAAGAAACCTTTATACAGAGGTCTTTCGAAATTTTCACTATAAACGTTACCTTGGTATATTTGTAGTATGTATCATTAAGAAATCAATTACTTATTCGATTTATGATTTTAATGGAGATATTTATAAATAAAAATATAAAAGACGAAACTATTCTTTTAAACTTTACACTGTATATTTAAGTTAAGCTCGAAATTCTGAGACGAGAGATATAATTCTTTACAATGTTAATAAGAGAATTTTTTAACGTAAATAACGTAAATAAGTTAGCATGTTTTTTTTAAGGCATCTAAAAAATATATGTGAATATTTTATGTTGAATCTAACAGTTTGAAAAAATAGAAATATATTTAGTTATTTATTGTATTAAAAGTATATTTCTTTGAAAAGACGTTAAAAAACCTGAAATAATAAAAGAATCTTTATATGAATCTTTTCTACGTGAATATCAAGTCAACTTGTTCTTAAGGAAGTGGAAAAGAAATGGGAATATTTTCATTATTGAAAGTAAACCAAAACAAAAAAAATTTCAATTATCATAAAAAGCGACCTTAATTTACCACAAATATATGATCTCACTCAAGATATTTTTATATTTTCCCTTCTTGGATAGTTATATTCAAATAGGCCTAATTTATATGAAGTGATGATTTACAAGATTCTTGATTTTATATTATAAATTAAATTGAAATATTTTTAATTTGATTATAGACCAGTGAAATGGCACATTCAAGTGCTTGGGAGTGGCATTCGGAACGGAAGCAATATTACTACCATCAATATACAGTGAAACAGCCAGATTTGAACTATCGCAACTTAAAAGTAGTTCAAGAAATGAAAGTATGACACCTCTCTTAAGTAAAAAAGTTAATTTTCTCATATCGATAAATTTCAGGATATCTTAATATTTTGGATGGAAAAAGGTGTCGCTGGTTTTCGTGTGGATGCAGTTTCACCATTATTCGAAGATGAACAACTTCGAGATGAACCAGTAACAAATAATCCAAATTGTCCTGTTCCATCAGATAAATGTTATAAATATCCAATTTATACGCGAAACCTTCCAGAAACATTTGATATGGTTGTACAATGGCGGAATGTATTGAAGGAATATGCATCTAAAGCTGATAATATTTCCAAGTAATTAAACTTCATTGTGTTTTAGATAACATATAATTTCCAGTTATTTAAAACTTTAAAAATACATTACTCAGAATACAAACAGTTTTTGTCATGATCTAGTTCTTAGTAATCGGTTTTCAGGGTAATGATGGTGGAATCGTATGAAAGCCCTCCACTGGTAATGAAATATTATGGCAACTCCACCCATGATGGCGCGTGTTTTCCATTTAATTTCCAATTTATTCCTAATATAACGATATATTCCAATGCTCGTGAATACAAAGCATTAATCGATAAATGGATGGATAATTTGCCAGCAGGCCGTGTACCTAATTGGGTTGTAAGTAGATGAAATGTATATTAGGTTAATACGAATTTCATAGTGCCTAATTTATATGCAATATTCGAAAGAAAGTTTGATTCTTATTTGAACAATAAAAATTTTGCAATTTAAATTTTTCAATATAATTTAGCTAGGGAATCACGACAGACATCGTGTTGCCACCCGACTTGGTACAGGACGAATTGACATTTTAAATATGCTTATAATGATATTACCTGGAGTGGGTGTAACTTATCAAGGTGAAGAAATTGGCATGGAAGATGGTTTTGTATCATGGGAGGATACACAAGATCCTAATGCAATTAATGCTGGCGAAGAGCATTATTTAAGCTATACACGAGATCCAGAACGCACACCATTTCATTGGGATGGCACAAAAAATGCTGGTTTCAGTTCGGCCAATAAGACATGGTTGCCAGTTAGTGATAAATACAAGGATACAAATGTTAAATTGCAGTGCAATGAAAATATTGAATCTCATTTAAATGTTTATCGAAAGTTAATTGAAGTACGAAATGAAAAAACTTTACAATTTGGTGATTTGGCAACCACAGTTGTTAACGATAATGTTTTAATTGTCGTGCGGTAATTATGTCTTGTTACTTATGTCAAATATTGTAAGTGTGACTAGCACAATGTATAAATTCTGTAAATTTAAACGAAAAAACAATGCGTAACGAGTGTAAGATAAATCAAAACTGCTAAAGTTGGTTGTGCCAAATGTTGTTGCTATGTTGGTTGTACCAAAAAAGTTTCACTACACTGAATCCCAATATATTTTACCCAGAACAAAAAATTTTTATGTATCTCTCCCATATGTAAGTAATAAGTCACAACAAATTGGAAAGAAAATCAATTGTTAATGCTAAGGAAAAAACTCATCCTTAATAAAAGTGGTGTTTATAGATTATCTTGCCCGCAATGTAATGCGGTATGTTGGCCAGTCAGGCAGATCATTTTTCACCAGTTATTAACTGCACATAAACAATCATAAAACTTCATCTTACCAATACTGGCCATCAAATAGATAGTGAACAAAAACAGAAGGTGTTACATATTTGTGACAAAAGCAAAAATTTAAATTTGTTAGAAGCCCGGAAGTTCAATAAATTAAATAAAATCCCAAAGTTTACAATTTTAAATAATAAAATAAATAATAATCACTCCACTTTATTAATCTTCAAATTAAAAATATCGAAAAAATATTTATCAACTCCACCCACAGTTTCTTCATTCACAATAATCTTACCTGCTTGCCGTATATATTTCCAAAATTTTGGTACAAGTTTTAGAAAATACATTAAACACCTTTGAATTCATTTTAACTAATTTAAACGTAACGTCTGTACACTTACAGTATTTAACTTGCCGTAAAATCTTAAATTAAAGAGTTAACTAGAGCAACATCTAAACTTTTAGGTACAACATCTAGTTGTGAGCCTGCACTTTTTTCTTCTTTGGACGAACGTAACTATATCAATTTTGTATCTTCAGATTTTAATTAAAATATTTTTATCTAGATTATCGATGTAACTACTTGGATGTGATATCCACAATATATTTCAAACTACAGCGTTAAATATATCGTTATGTGTATATATTAAATTTTTTGATTTACGTAATTTCTTTCATTTCTACAACTATTCGAATGATAATCTTATAATACAGGTATTCAACGCTTTCATAATTGAGAAATTTTATTTGATAATTTTAATTTGTGGGCACTTCTTTCTATTACAATTTCGCTGTTTTACAAGTTCAAACACAATTTCGCAGCTTTTTGGGATAACACGGTTGTTAAAGATTTCAGAGGCAGATTAAACAGCTGTCTAATTAATTTCTTTCTTTCAAATAATATATAAATTAGAAATAAATAATACATTTTTGTTTTGCAGAACCCTTAAGGGTTACGGAACTATAATATCGATTCTAAATATGAATAAAATGTTGGAAAAAGTCAAATTATACGACATCAAACCATTTCCGAGTACAGCGATAGTACTAATAAGTTCCGTTGAAGCTAATTATAAGCCTGGGTAAGCTATTCTATATTAAAATTATGTTAATGAACAGTAAAATATGTTAATCACCAAACAAAGAAATGCATATATTTTCCAACATTAAACTACCAAATTTACGTAGGTATAAAACCAGGCCCAATCTAATTGGAGAGTATATTTTAAGATATTTGTGGATCAATTATATTTGGTATTCTTGAGTAAAGCCGAGTTTATTTTATAAATTTTATTATAAACTGAAAAAACGTAGGTACTTATTTTGAATGTCCATTGTTAAAACGAGGGAGATTGTCACCTTTGTAATAACCACACTGCTTATTTCAATTTTCGCGCAGAAATAACTGAAAAAATATTTATCGAAATGTTATAAAATTTGTTGTGTACAATATTGATATAAAAACAGAAGGATTGTCGAAAAGTTTTTCCTGAAAAAAGGTAGGAAAAATCAAGTTTGATTTTATATTTAGAAATGATATTTCGAGAAAAAATCTTCGACATGTCCTTCGTATTTATGTGAATATTGTACATACTAACAGATTTGGATGAATATTTTATGAGTTATTGAGCGCGAAAATTGAAAGACAATACATTAACGGCTGTGATTTTTACAAAGGTAACAATTCCCTTTAAAGGTATTTGTTCCTTATACATAAGAATATCATGTCATCTACAAGAACGCCTCTAAAATTTTAAAGTGGGTAACTTAACGTTAGTGTAAGAAATTTTGTAAAATATTTTATATTTTGAATAATAGTTTTCTATTATTACATTTATATATAGAAAACTTTGAGAAATGAAGTCGAGTAGAATAATTTTTGAGAAAAAAATGCAAAAAACTCAAATATAATTTAAATTGAATTATATAAAAACTGTTATAATAAATTTTGGATTCACCTTCATAATTACTAAATTTTTTCAGATACATAATAACACGAGACTGGACGGTGCTATCATTAAAACCATACGAAGGCTACGTATTTATTGAAGATAGATAATAAATGTATACAAAAACAAATAAAATTATGTTTTTAAAATAAAATAAAAATATTCATTATTAATTATTTGATTGGTAATTGAATAATTACATGCAAACTGATCATTAAAATAGAGCAAAAAACATCAGTTTTTTGATAAATATCAATAAAAAATGTGTTTATATAAAATGTTGTTTTTTTTTTATTTTACCTTCTCAGATATCACAAAGATTTCTAATCAGAAATTCTTTAGAGAAATCAAAGAAAATATTTTACATTAAAGCCTGCAACCTACTATCAGAATTTATTTTATAATACCATATTTTAAATAAAGGTAACCTGCTTAGGTATCGACGTTCAACACACCAGTAAAATAAATAAAATCTTCGTTTATTACGGGTATTACCGTTTATAACCTATTTATGGTTTATGGTTTTGAAATAACTTCTTGAAATGTGCTTAAAGAGTTTGTGTAGAAACGGAAATAGCGTAGTCAATCAAGAAAGTATAATCCAGTAGCTGAATTCTCGTTTTGTTAATATGATGAATATCTGATGGTCAGCACACACCATCACACAATTCTATAAGAAATTCTTATAAAAAAATCGGATATCATCGGATACGTACAACGAACCACAATGAACCAATGAACTTTGAAATAATTTAAATTTATTGATTACTTTTTTAACTAAAAGATATACTGCTGATTGGAAGCTCAAAAATATAGTCATTGTATTTTTATCTAAATATTTGTTGCAAAAAATCTCTTTATATGAGTGTAAATGATCAATCAATTCATTTTCAAACAAAAAGGTAAGTTGATTCATATGGTAAAATTTTACTTTTTTTCTAAGCCACTTTTCAACTACTAAAGTTATATAGTGACTACAGTGAGTATATATTCAATCTATACAACAGTACACAGCAATCCTAGATGTTCACCCATCCCTGTTCTGGCTGTGTCTGATTACCTTTGGTGATTGTTTGAAACCGGTCAGTGAGTGGGCAACTGATTCTATATTTAGCGTCAAATTGTATAATGATTGACGGTTTGTATTATTTATACATCCGTAGTGTTTTAATCGTTTCTTCGTTGATAATTATCCATATTTTACGAGGAATTGTATTTATAATATGCACTTTTCACTCGTTTATTCTAATTCATTTTATCCGATAATTTATTTATTTCTGCGGTTATTATTTCGTATATTTGCCATATTTGCTTTTATATTTAAAAACAAAGAAAAACAAATATATATTAACAAATGCACATACAGCATGCATATTATGGAAACCATTTTTCTAAGTCTTAATGAATCTTATAATAAAATTAATGGTTTTACCCCAATTTCCTAGATAAAAAATTTGTTGTATTTTATAGATGTGTATAAATACGTATTTCTACTACAAAGTGGTCATCGTAAGTATGAATTACCTTTTCGGTATAATTGTTCGAGGAGATATTACTCGTTTCTAATTTGTTGACGGTCTGCATAAAGTTATTTTCAAATTCAAATTAATATGTATTATCAAATTAAATTTACGTTTCAATTTAAAAACTATAGTTCCTAGCATTACCTATAATACGATATCTTATATACATACTATTTACAAATATCAAAAACACAGTTATTTTGGAAAGTGCGCAATATAGGGCCAGATTTAGAAAATCTGATGGTCAATACACACCATCGTACAGTCTTATAAGAAATTCTTATAAGAAAATTTGATCATAATCCAAACAAAAATCTTAAGAAAACTTCAGATAGCATTATATGTATGTGCCCTAAGGTTTTTTTTATTATAATTTCTGGTTAGAATATCTGATGTATTATGTAGAAATCTTACCGTGTGTCGGGTATAATATAAAATACATGTTATTAAGTTACATCAAATTTTCTGATGAGAATTTCTGATTCTGAGCGCCGGGCCATAGTCAATAATTTGCAATAACTGTGTCGCGGCACTTGTAACAGTCAAATTTCTGATCAGAAAATCTGATGATGACCGCAGGGTCTTAGTCAATGATTTGCAATCGATGTGTCGCGGCACTTTTGCTTAAGTCGAATTTAAACAATAAAAATTATTTTGTGTGTACCATTATAGATATTTATCGATAGTATGTCGCCAAATTTATGAATATAGATACTTTTGGAAGAGATAGCCATCTCTCCAAACTATATATTTAAAAAGGTACTTTGAATTAGCTGTCAATGAGGAAGAAGATAAATTTAAACAAAATTTAGCAGTAAGTCTATTTAAAAGATATAACCATCATTTTGAAGCAGCACAAAATCTAAAAATTATTATACGCTGCAGTAACTCTAAAGAAGTAGTCATTGTAAAGTTGCCTAATTAAGTTTGAAAACAATATAAAGTTTCTTTCCTTTCTTAAACATCCAAACATATAATTATTCACTTTCCTGTTCTTAACAGTAAAGTTTGGTAGATACTTCTTTTCGACATCAAGAACAATCATTAATGGTCCAATATCCTAGTGTTACCAGGCGTTATTTATTTTCTAGTAATAAAATGTGTCAGACAAATTAGTACTAGTATGTACAATCATCGTATACATAATTGGCAATCTTGTGCTGACCAGTTTACAGGTACAGGGTGCTTAAGTTAATTTACCATCCATTATATATCTGGCCAATACGATTGACCTGATTACTCATAGATACTGAAATATATAAAATATTACCACAGAAAGGAAGCATCTGGCAGTGTGGATTATGAATTTTTGACACATAAAACTCTAAAAACAAAACCCTGAGAGTATAAAGAAAGTGAAATGTGTTTTTATCTACCTTTAGCACCTTGTACCTGTAAATGGAGCTCAATATTTTAAGTATGCACACAGTGAAAGTTCATACTAGCATACTTATTCGTACTTCCCATAAATTTTATTTTCCAGAAAATAAGTAGGATCTGTCAGCCGTAGGCTCTTGCTCCATAAGTTTGCATCCATTTTACTGAATTTCAAATGAATACATTAAGCATGTAAATAAAAAAAATTAGAACATAATTCTTTGAAATAAAATACAAAATCCAAAATAAAATCATATAATATGATTCAATTGATAATTAAAGTTGTAAATTAATAATATGTATACAAGACAATTGTAAACACGTATAATAATCCAGTATTCAACGGCAAAATTGGGTATTAGCGAATTGTTTTCATATAAAACCTTTTTATGAGAAATTTGAATAGTAGATAGGAATTGTCATAAGAATCAAAAGTAATTGAAAACTTAGGTGTGCTTTTACATAGGGGGTAACCCTTCTGGTGGAGTGAATATTTCAATGTAAGGCAACCACAGGAATCAATGAAGCGACCTCTTTTTAAAATAATCTGTTTAAGTTTCTTGAGAGACCCCGGACTGACGTAACGTAATGACATGCTTAGACCAACTAATAAAGTCAACATAATACTAAGCAACAGCAACATAATAATAAGCAACAGCAGTCACAATATGTATTTGGATGGGTGACCACCTAGCATTACTGTGTACTGTTGTTATTTAATAATAATAATAAACCCCTTTGGATAATGAGATAGCTATCTAAAATAAACACTTTTAGACAAACTAAATTAAATTGCTTTAAATTGAATAAACTTAAAATGCTTTACGTTTTTTTGCTTAAAATTTGAGAAAAAGGCCTAGTTTCTGATCTATGCTCACTTTGTAGTATTAAATTTTATACATATATTTAAAAATTAAAATCAATATATTATTTGATACAAACATAATTTTTTATTTATATTTTAATAAGAAAATAAATAATAAAGCTTATTTATCAAAATATGGTGGAATCGCAAAGACCTAAAAAAGCATTAAGTTTAACAATGTCTTTCTGTTCTTTTTTTATAACCTATGACATGATTTCAGCCGAACACTGCAAAAAAGGTCAATTTAACTTTAATAATTTGATTTCAAAGACAGAAATACCAGGATAGGTGAAAAAATAAATAAAAAGCTCTAATATTACGGAGAATTTTAACTTAAATAATTCGAAAAGTATTAAAACAACCCAGATCAGGCCAATGTTCTAGAAAAATGACAGACTAGATATTAAAAATTACAGACCCATTTCTTTGCTGTCTGTTTTTTCAAGTTATAAAAATAATTAAAAAAATTATATATATTCTAATAAGTAATTTTCTTCAGACGAAACAAATATTGCATTCCAGTTAATACAATTTAAGCTATATTTGATTTTTAAAATAACTTTTCTAATCTCTTGAGCAATGGAGAATGTGTTTTAATATTGATTTTTGATGTTATTTCTGCTTTCGACACAGTGAATCACAAATTTCTGTTGAAAAAACTTAGAATGGGACTACGAGGTAAAGTTAATAATTAAATATGTCCCTGTTTGAAAAACATAAAACTTTTTGATGACATACAACACCAACTTCATAAGACAAAATTTACAAGTGAGGGGGTGCCGTAGGGAAGAATCTTGTATCCTTATTCAACCGCTACATAAATCATATAAAAGAACATGCACCATTAGGTAAATTAGCTATGTAAATAGATAATGATACTTTTCTGGTGGGCAGTAAAAAACATTGAAGATGTTAAATTCAAATCAGAAAAGATAATTCAGATACTTAAAGCTTGTTGTAACGAAAACCAGCTGAAAGTCAATGTAGAGAAAACCTGACTATCATAAACTTTAAATTGAAACCCGATTAAATGTTTAGTTCGTTAGAGCATAAAGTGTAATATATGCTCGTATAACAAAATTTTTGAGCAAAATAACAGGCAATTAAGCTTAACGGAAAAAAATCTAAGAATCCAAATTATAATTCTAAGACAGTTTAGATCGCCAACAGCTTATAGCTATTATGCGACTGTATTTTCACACATAAAATATGGCATTCTAATATGAGAATGGAGCGTTGATCCAAACACGCTCAACAACGAATAATTAATATATTTTGTATAAATAGCCGATGTACTTGCAATAATCTGTTTAAAAACTACAAAATCCTAACTTATTGGAGCATATACGTGGATGAATTGTTAATTTTTATGAAAAGAAAAATTTTTTAATACCAATGTGGATAAAGTTTATGACACAAGATTAAAAATTTCAGGTATGCACAAAAAATTAGTTTCTTTGAAAGTACTGCGGTGTATACCGGATAAAAATTTTATTCCCAAATTAAAAAATCCAAAGAAATTCAATTAGAGGATAAGTTTAGTTTGTTTAAAATGAAATTTTTTAGTTAAAATAGTTCCATAAAATTTACATTTACAATAATTATTATTTTTGTTGTTAAATTATTGTATTATTCTCGAAATTTTTTATATAAGTATTTTTCAAATAAAATTATTATTATTATTATCATTATGAGTAATTTTATAAAAAGTAGCAACAATTTAAAGCCTTGTTGTAATACTTTCAATATAAATCCAAGCAATATTCAAAAAAAAAAAAATGAAGTTGATTTTCAACTAACGTAGAACTTATAGAAATAACTATGTATTTGATAAGAATCGGCCTTCAAATGATTCACCTTATTTTTAACACGCTTTTATTAGCTTCACTCGTATGTTTGTTTGTCTGTAGGTAACTCTCTGAAGTTGGCTGCAGAACGCATCTGAACGGATCCTTTGCATGAGAGTAATAAAGATAGAGCTAGTGCGCGAACTACGCATGCATGCGTGTTTTTTTAGTTTTTTTAAACTATTTAAGAATTTTCGAGATTTTTGCATATAAAAAATCATTCTGTATAAGTAAGTATACACCCTCAACCAGATTATAATTGTTATAGGTACATTAGGTACAAAATGAAATAGAAAAAAGTTTTTATCCCGAATGTTTTACTAGTTTAGTAAGGTTAGCCTATTTTTGTTTTAATGTGCTATTTATTTTTGTTTTAATATTCTTTTAACGTACTACTTTTGGTCAATTTATTTTTATTTTGTTCATGTCTAACACCAATGTCTTATTCACATATTCTGCTGATGATATTGTGAATTTGTAAATAGTTTTTGAATAAAAAATACAAGAATAATGAAATTTTTTCCTAACGTTACGTTGTACGTTTTCTTCAATCTTATGTACTGTTTTATCTTGCATTGAATCATGTACATGTGAAGGTAGTTTTCAATGTTTTCATACCTGAAAAAAAAAAAAAAACTATTAGTTTAAATATCTATTTGTTATTTTAAAAAATGTCAATATAAATTTTAAATATTATAAAAAGCATAAATTAAACCGCACGAATGTAAAACTTTTATACATATATTCCATTTATTTTAGGAAATAGTTGCTTTATACATCACACGGAAATATACATACAGCAACATGCGCGCTGCACAAAGGGGGAAGGCTGACTTCCTTATGAGGTAAAAAAGCATTTTCTACGTTTTTAATTACATTAAATATTCTGTTGTAGATAGGTATAATAACAATTACGAAGGAGAGTTTCTGGTTTACTTATGGTATTAAATGTTTTTATATAACATTTCCGCATGTCCGTCCTCCATCAAGATAATTCAAAAACGAAACGAGTTAACTTAAGTTAAATTGTTCTTGCTTATTTGAATTTTTCAAAAAATTTCTTCAAAAAAAACTTACAAAACTTAAAACACATACAAGGTTTGAAGAAAATCGTTGGATCCATTTTCTCGAAAAACGTAAAAAAGCATAAAATTCACTAGAATAACGTTTACCACAATACACTCCGACTTTTAACGAAAAACTTCGCGGTTCAACTAGAGATAGAATGAAAACAGAATTCCAAGCGTCACATATACACAGTGGGAACTAGAAATCGAAATTTCAACAGAATTAGTATACTTCGATTAACTGGTTATAAAAGAAAGTAAAAATTGGATGGTAAAATATATATAAAATAATACTTAAGATTTATTATTACCAATGTATCTGTTATATGTATTGTGTAAAGGAATACAAATACCGCCTTCTAAATTTCACCATAACAATATCAAAAATTATTTTTGTTGCGTTTACAGTAGGGTAGCCAAAGCAGAGAGTTTGGGATTTACTCGCTAGCCGATCACAAACTGTAAAAACTGCTGCAAACTGTACAGTTTACTAATCTGACAATTTGAACGTTTTAATATTCTAATCGGCTTCCTTATATGGAATATTGGTGGAGGTACTCAACAACGGGTGAGGTATCTCCTATATCGTAATCTGATACGCTCTAGTGAATCCAAAAATCCCCGCTTGGGTTACACAACCATTAATAAGAGTCCATTTATGTTATCAAAATATAAAAAATAGTACAAAATATAATTATTTAAAAAAATGTCTTGTATAATATTACATAATCGACGTACGGTTTAATAAGTCACTCTCCTGCCTAGTAGTTTTTCGACTTGACAAAAACTTATTTCATATATAGATCCACAATTTAGTAAAAAAGTGATATCAAACCTTTATTTATTTTAATAACCAACAAGAGAGTGACGTAAAAAGGCTACCCAACAAATCACATGAATTACTTTCCCATGGTCATACCCATGGTCAAGATTTATATGGATAGGCACTATCAAACTTCAATATAAAGTCTTTCTAAATTATTTACGATGTTTTATAATGTTTTCACGAAATTTTGTTATATCTTTTGGTATAACAGGCATATCAATATTACAAATCAAACGAATCTCTTAGCCAGTATTTTGGTATTCATTCAATATGGAACTAGGACACAAAATTTTTCCGCGGTTTCCAATTTTTCAGCTGCTGCACGTCCAAAATTTCTTCTATTGTTATCTTTTCTCGGTTTTAATTTATCTTAAGGACAGAAAGGTGTACGGAATAACGGACGGACAAATTAAAATGGACTAATTAGTTGACTCTATGGAAACCAATACCAAAATTTTGTAAATGCCTTTAATATTTGTTAGCATTACAAACTATAGATTATTATTATATCATAACGTTGAGGTTTTAATGATGCATTTTTTATAATATATTTAAATTTAGTCGCAACTAAGTAAATCAAATGAATAAGCATATCGTTGAATTTTTATATTTTCAAACAAATAAATCAATGAATTTACAACCAAAAACTTCTATATAAAATAAATAGAATGAGAAGAATAATCTGAAATGAAAAAAGCTATACGGAAAACGATTTTCGTAGATTGTTAAGGAGTCTTCTTTTTTCCCTACATGGATATTGAAAACTAAATAAAAGATACATTATTATTCAGTTTTTTCAAAGCTTGAAAACATGTGTATCTTTATAGGATAATAAAGATATACATTTATGTCCTCGATAAGAAAAAAGGTGTTTTGTGTATATTATTTTCTTTTTGTATTGTTATGTAAATACATGTATGTTTTAAACAAGCATCATTAAATAGCTTATTGTTTTTTTTTACCATTCCGTCCTTTTTCTATAAAGTACGAATAAATATATATATAGATATCTGTTCATTTTTGCAGCTGACATGTATATTGAAATGGACTTCCCATACAAGAAATGATTATCGGCCCATTAATGGGCCAAGACAGGCAGCCGATTTAAAAGTATCGGCCAATGATCCGAATATATCATCGGCCCAAGACTGGGCGAGTATCGGACTGTAACGCCATGCCGATATCGGATCCTATGATCGGCCGAGCATAGGATCGTATGATCGGTCGATCATAGGATCCCATGATTGGCCAAGCATAGGATCCAAGCATCTGCCAAACGTACCGATATCGGATCCTATGATCGGCCAAGCATAGGCTCCAAGCCTCTGCCAAACGTACTATTATAAATAATTATTTTTAATTTACAAATAAAAAAATTTTTTATTTAAAAACATTAATCTTTATTCGATAAATACATTAATTTATTATACTAAATTATTTTTTATTTTAAGAGTTTTAAAAGAATATTGCACTGCAATTATAAATATAAGTAATACAATATTAAGTTAGTTATTAAAAAAGAAAATAAGTAATTTTAGTATAAAAATTAATTATCATTGTTCTCCTCGTATTTATTATTATTATTATTATTGTTGTGTTGTTGTTGTTGTTGGTTGTTAATAGCTCCTTGACGGCGGCCTCCATCCCTGTCTCCTGCATTAGCAAGAAAACTGCCGATCTTTACCCTTAACTATTTGGATTGATCCGAGTCCCGAAACTTTTCTTCAAAAACCTCTGAAATTAGAAATATTTATAGATAAAACATAACTTTATTCAGGTGTAGATTTTAAACATATATATCCTACCTTTTAAACAAGTGTAAGTGCAAGTAGCACTAAAATTGTGTTTCCCGATACCACGTACTTTCTTCCCAGTGCCTGAATAATTGTACGGTAGGTGTAATGACCTCAGATAAAGTTTTTCGTATTATAGTTACAACATCTGATTCCCCGTACATAATAACTCAATAATAAATTCTTCAGTTCTTTTTTTCGTCAGTTTTCAGGTCGTTATCAAAAATCAAAAATTGCGCCTCATCGTTGATGGGGAATATATTTTTATAAGGCTCCATAGCAGTTGTTTTAGAAATGTTTGGAACATTTTCCCCAGTTTTCATTAAAACTTGAGTTTTAATTCGTTTAGCTTCATTTTTTATGACATACTCCGTGCTTATTTTAAATGCATCCAAATGTTCATGTAATTCGTCAAATTTCCCATCAATATAAGTCTTTATACCATCTAAAACAACAGTTAATAGTAAAATATACAAAAATATTATGAGTATATATAAGATAAGTAATAAAATTTATTTAGAAGAAAATTAGTTAGAAAAATCTTGACTTTTCATTTTAAATAATCATTATTTTTCTCAATAAAATACTTGGAAATAAAGTTAGCAAATTCGATGCATGTAAATACAGATAAAATATTCATTAGTTGTTTTCTCATCGTAATTAGAGAATACCTAATTAAATTACATGCGTATAAATTAAGTCATATAAAAAGTTAGAATAGTAAAAAATAATAAATGGAAACAAATATTTTTTCCGCGATATGAGAAATATTCAATTTGTTTTTATAAATAAAAACCATAAACACTTACCAAACAATATATCATCATAATTAATATGAGTTGAAATGGCTTGCTGATTTTCTGCCTTTCCCCATAAAGGTAGAATAAACTTCTATAATGAAAAAAATCAATTAAAGACATTGTATAATTATTCAACTATTATAAACATACCTTTGACCTTAAATGATTTTGCATGTTTATTTTTGTCTGAGCATGCATCTGTGCTCTGACAAGCAATCGAACTCACTGATTCCACATGATTGAGTTCACCTATAATATCATCATTTTAACAGCTGATCTAATTTTCAATACGCTTGCGCAGTCAAAAAAGTGTCATATCATCGGCCAAGGATCGGCTGAAGATCGCAAATTATTATAGAGCGTATACTACGGCGGGCGATGATAAGCCAGCCATAGGCCGTTAAAGAATGCCGATGCTTGGCCGAGCATTGGTAGCCGTACCTTGGCCGATCAACGGAAAATAGTTGATCATCGGCAACTTTGTATGGGTTGTACTGGACCAGTTAAAATAGTAACAAATAATTTAAAGTCAAAGAAAACGTTCATTTTTATAAAAAAATTTTTCTAACTTCGTATTTCTCAAATATTAGTGATATTTACAGACCTTTATTATTTCTAATCTTCTCCAAAGTGAGTACAACCTACGAATACTTTGTTAAATACTTAATATCCTAAAATTTATCTTAATAGCGCAAATTTAGATATTAATTTCTATATGCTTCACGTATACATTAATATTTTGGTAATAAATTAAATTGAAATAAATATATCAAAAGATTAAATAGAAAAAAATTAACTCGAATAAAAATGGTGTATTCTTACGTGACATATTCCCATTTTTGAACGTCCCGGTGGGAAGTTCTTATAATGGGGTCGATTTTGTGAATTCGAGATGTACATGCACGTATGAATATCGACATGTAAACACGTACAACGCGTAATTATGTATCTTAAATTGAATAACGTTTCTGCAAAATCCATTCAGCCGTTTTTTGTTTAGGAAAAAAATAAACAAATTATTGTTCTTTTATTCTCCTCATTGTGAAGTTGTATTGATCTTACGAGTGGCACCAAGACCACTTATTTAATAACATGCATGTGCCAATTATGATTTTTAGATTTTGGAGAATTTACGAAGTAAAGTCACATTCTCGTGATTATAAATTTCTTTATTACTCGATAATATATCACTAATTCTCTAAGACTCAGCCTTGTGATAAGCATGTGCGCATGTACGTACCAACTCTTCCAACTGGCGTCTGTTAGTAGGTTACATATAACCATGTCAGTAATTGTTATTCTTATTACATTGCGCTATTCCAAATGGCAGATTACGTAAAAAAGAAATAATTATCTTACAAGGAGGTTGTAAGATAAAAATTTTAAAATGGAAATTTAATTAAAACTATTTAGAAAATGGTTATTTTAAAAAATACAAATGGACTCTTTATATTCTTAATTAAAAATGTAAATAAAACACTTTGAAAACAAAAACAAATATTAATATGACATGATACGATTAAATAATCAAACTATATAAAATCATGTTCCACAAAGTGAAGCACCAAACACTACAAATGGCTCTACATAAGTATTCCTGAAATAAATATTTTATCTGACAAATTATAACAGTGTTCTAATAAAAACAATTTATAATTAAAATGTAAAACCGCGGTTAAATAAGAGAAAAGAGTGAGATTCAGATTATTTAAAATTGATAATTTTCTTTTAACCTTAAGCGGTCACTATAAAAATATTGAGTGCACGGATAAATTGATAACAATAATCGTGAAAATTTTTGAATACGACATATTTTCTTACAATTTCCACCTAAGTACACAGAATACACGAAAAAAAATAGCATAACAATGGAAAAAATGTATAATAATGAATCGTATTCACGCGCTTCCACAATTTGAAAATTCCAAATCAAGTAGTTGTAAGTGGGCATTTTGTGCACAAATTTGGGGATTAATTATTTTATAATGTGTCGAACTCTATATATGTTTGGCAAAAGTAAATTTCTCACTAAGCCACAACTTTTTATTGCCCTCAATAATTATATATCATTATCTTGAACTTAATACATTTGCATATACATTTATTTCAATACTGTTTGTTTACTCATTTTAAATGCCCAATATCGGAGGATTACAAATATTTCTAGAAGGGAACGATTTTTTCCAAAACAATTGACTACATTTTACTGTTTACTAGATATACTGTGGCATTCATAAGTTCTTACTTGTTTTTAACTTGAATTTTTAAACTTTTAATTAAATGCATTTTACTTCGAATTAAAGCTAGAATATCGGAATTATTGTGTTCTTGAGTTTAAAAAATTTTATTGTGCTTCGATTTCAAAAATTCTTGTATATGTCGACTTTTATTGTAATTTCTGACTAACATTCGTTCGTCTGAAACACATTCAGACGAACGTGCATAATTCCAAGATTACTTGACCAATATTTATGAATATTTGATAAATAAAAATGAAGGTACCATTTCGGGGATATAGGGCTCGAAACTTTTTTTTTTCACTAAAATATTGTGATATCTCGTGAACTCCGATTTAATCCGATTTTGATGAAATTTTTTATGTACATATTTGGCTTAATAGTAAAAATCGAGTAAAAATCGATAATTCTAGAACTTCGTTAAAAAAAAAATTGTACAGAAAAAATTTATATTTTAAAAATGTAGAACAAATATTTTTTTTTACATCATATCCAAATTGCAACTCAATCGACCAAGAAATATAATTATGTTGATATATTCGATAAGGGGGATTTTCACATAAATGCCGCTATATAGTGATCCATTTATTGGTTTTTGATGAATTTTTGGAAATTGATTATTCAGGATACTGAGGGAAAAACTGTAAAAATCATACGTTTATAAAACTCTGTACGTGTTGAATTCAATTTATTGTTACCATGGATACAAAAATACATTATTTTGTAACTAATAATTAATGTAATATAGTATTATTAGTATTTTTGCATTTTTTTTTTTTTTTTAATTTAATATTTTTTACTAGCTTTATTTTAGTATTTTTTTAGACTTTTAAGATCGTTGGGTATAATTTGTAAAATATAAAATAGACTCATAATTAATTAAAAAATTATAATCTATTGTAAAAGATTTTTTGAAAATTTATATTTCAAGCGAGAGAAAACACAAAAATGTAAAATGAATAAAAAATTTTTATGATTGAAATGTAGAAAATCTCATATCTAAATTGCAACTTATTCATTGCAGATGTTCGTTCCTATATAGATATTTAATCCTCCAGCCAAATTTTAAAAGTACAAAGAAATATTAAAATTAATTATATTAAAAATAAACTTATAAATATGCTAAGATACTTATGAGCAAGAATTAATACTACATAAACTTATTTTTATATTTATTTTTACATTTATTTATGTATTTAAAAAAGACTATAATGAGGTTAATTCCATAACAGCTGTTTATATACTCCACATATAAATCAACTAACACAAATCCGCTCTCTACAGAAACTTCCGAATTGCGCCGATCGGACCCGGCGTTTTAAATACTGACTGCTTACTTATAGCGATGAGCAAAAATCTCTTAATAAACATTTTTTTATTATCTTATGTGAAATATTATTGAAATTGTGATAGAGCGATCTGAAATAATATTCATTTTTTGCCAGATAGAAAAAAAATCAAGTGGCCAGTCCATTAAAAGAAGTTTAAAAGAAAATTTGAGTTTTTTATATGAGAGAAAATCTTGTAGCGAGAGTACTGAAGGGTTAAGTGAGCATAATTGACATCCCTTAGAAGTTTTGTGTTTATTATTAGCAGTGTAATTTGTTGTTTGATTAAATTATATATACAGCATATTCATTTACTTTTTTATTCATACTCTAAATTATTTTAAAAATGACAATCGTCATTATTATTCGGTAAATTTACTATTAATAAATACACAAAAAGGATACTTCAAAGATAAGATAATTGAATAACAATTGTTGATTTAAAAAAAAAAATGACTATAATAAATCGACATTATATAATAAGTTTTAATCACATCTGATTGTTTCAAAATAAATTATGATTAGATTAAAAACGTGTTGTTTAATGCAATCAAAGGGTCTTACTAATTTTACTTCACAATAAAAAGTTTTAAATTAAAAATATCCTTGCAATTATGGCATGTAACATTAGTAACTTTTTTGAGTACAGCGAAAAATATAAAGAAAATATATATATTAAACTGACTGAAACACACGAAATTAAAAACAATATTATATACATCAATTCCTATGAATGGATATTTACAAAAAATTAAACAATCTATGTATATAATCTTTGGTTCTTTAGCTGTAACATTTCTGCGAGTGTTAATTTGTTTAATAAAATTACTTCGTGAAATTTTTAATTTCATCATTAAATTTTATAAAGTTCCTTGTTTTTACATTTATGCTTACGCGCCCTAGTCGAAAATATGGATTGGAACGAAGGTCAAAGCATGGTTCAAATGAAACGATATGGTATGCAGAATTAAATAAAAGGCGGTTTGATGTTATAAAATCATCATCAATCGGGATAGAAATCTTCACAATTTGGAGGAAATTCTGAGAAGGAAAGCCGTTCTTTCACCATAACTATGCTCATCTGTACAGCCTTCGTAAATTTGTATGGTAAGTGAGGCTTATTTTTGGATGATACATTGCACATTTCATGAGCCTCTCAAAGCTTACGCAGATTTTATAAAATTGATATGAGGGTTGAATTATTGTTAAGGATGTGTTACTGGAGACTCAAACTTCCCAGAGGTGAAAGTTTAGCTTTAGAGACGAAGTTCTGCTACTAATGGCTTTTGAAAATTTATCAATATATATTAAAATCAATATAAAAATTTTTCGAAAAACAGAACCGCCTCCCACCAATTACCTTTAAATGTCGGCGTCAATAATATCCTAACTTAAAAACGTGATTCGTTAGAGCTTACTTTGAAAGGTAAATGGCCACAATGAAATTCTTTATAGAAGTTTTTAATTTATAATTATTTTTTACTTTTTAGTTCATATTTTTAAAGGTGGTTGATTATCTCGTACATTTTTGAAGTCTCTTAAGAAAGATAAAATAACAAATTGCTCGAATTGTTTTGATCAAAAAAAACAAAAGAGAAAAAATTGTATCAGAAGATTTCTACATTGGTATTCAATTGTTTTATTTTGAGTTACCACTTTTAGAATAAAAATTCGACATTTATGTGAATAACTATAGAATTTGGAATAAAATGTTCGAATCTCATTTATGTTCTATAACAAATCATAATACGTCACTGTTCAAATTACTATATGCTATTTATGTATACCATTTTTTTAAATGCATATCATTGTAAGATTACTCATGTTATTTGCCTGAAACATTTGTACTATAAATATGCAAACAATTTACACTTATATATTGTTTAAAAAACTCTCTTCCTATATCAAGCAATTACTAAAATTATTAACAATTGTAGTAGTGTAATTGCTAAACAAAATTTGTATAAAATGTTAAAAATATATTGTTTGATTTTAATAATTTCCTGTGTATTTTATGTTAATGGTCGAACAATTTTACAATCCAATGGAGAAGAAAAAAATTCAAGTTTAGAATGGTGGCAAGATACAATATTTTATCAGATTTATCCAAGATCGTTTAAAGATACTGATGGAGATGGAATTGGTGATTTGAAAGGTTAAATAATCAGACTTTTTAAAAATTAATTATTTAATTACTTGGGATTAAGATTTTGATCCACTATTTGCATGGGTTGTTGTTTTTATGTAGTTAATATTTAAAAATTCAACATTTAACCGATATAAAATTCTATTGTAATACTTAAAGTGTAATAGTTAAAATTCACAAACATTCTATTTCTGAAAAAAAAAAAAACAAATATGAATACAGCAGTATAAATGCAGACAAAGTTTTGAGTGTAGTTCTATAACTGCATATTAATTACAGAATGATTGAGTCTATAAGTACTGGTTTATTGCTTTATGATTTCATAGAATTCTTTTCTAGAGAAAGTAATCTCATGAAAAATCAATAATGTTTCTGAGTTATATTATATCTATTTATACCGGAAACAATGTATTAATATTATATAATTTTAATTTTTTTTTTGCTCCGAAGAAGGTCACATTTCGGAGTATAGACATCACTTATTCCCTGTTATGAGTATGTCTGTGCAATGTAATTAAATAAAATCCATAAACAGTTGAAGATAGAGTTTATATTTTAATATGTCCATCAGGGTACAATTAAAATGTATAGAATAGATTGTCACCGATTAAAGTAGAATACATTTTGATTTAATAAGTAGGCTTACATTTTAACTTTCAAGTTAACCTTAATCAAAATTAAAAGATTTGAAACTACTTTTCAGAGTAGAATTTTTAAAAATTGTATGTTTGACCCAGTCTATGTTATAGCATGAAACTCTGAATTAAGATTTTAAACTCAGTGGTTTGGTCAGTAAGTACATTGATCGATATATCAAAATATTATCCTTCTCTTAAATCCCTTAGAGTATAAATTTCCAAAAATCCCTACTTAGTGCTCACTTACGTTACATAAATCTCCTTCATGCAAAATTGCAAGCTTCAATAGTGTATAGTGTCACTTAATTGATACATTTTGTATCTCTGTCCCTCGTTATGATCACTCAAAAATTAAAAATTAGGTATAATTTTGATAGTATATAGTATATAGTTAAAATCTTAAGTTAAAGTTCGTGAATGAGTAAAATACCTTGGATTCATGACCTATTTTTACAAGAAGAAAGAGGAAAAATATAAATACAAAAAATTGTTTTTTTCTTAAAAACAAACAACTTTTGCTAATTAAGATATATAAATAATAATAATACATATTATTATGTACACAGGATAACAGAATAATTATATTGTATAACAATCTCTTATAACATTTTGAGAGAGAGTAGAATATAGCATGACATCACATTGATATAATTTGATTATTAATTATCATTAATTATCATACATTCAAATTCTTAAAAACAAATCTTAAGAGGCTAGAAAATTCCAAATGAAAAATGCGGAGGTCATAAATTAGGTTCATTAACACAATTTGTATTGAATATAATTATAAATTTGTTACGTTACGTTTTTTATATTTATATTTAAAAATATATAAAAATTTATATCATCTCAATTTGGTAGTTTCTTATAGGTAATAAATATGAAAACAAACTTACAAAAACAAAAAACATTTTTTTTTTTATAAGCTTAATTGTTTTCATTTCCTGTTCTTGATTATCTTTTATAATAGAACAATATTTCTATAAATTTTCTTATTTTTTTACCCAAAGTTAAAAGCAAGCAGCAGGGTTTTTTGTTCAGTTTTATACTTGCAACATTAATCGAATATTAATTTAAGATCTCGTTAAATTCGAGAAAAATTCAAGTAACATGAAAACATGCATTTTCTTTTCGAAAATGCATTGTTCCAAGATAATTTTAATGACTAATTAGTTTTCGAATTTATAATACTAACTAAAAATTAATTTTTGTAGGCATCACAGAAAAATTACAATATTTAAAAGAATCTGGTATTGATGGAACATGGCTTTCTCCAATTTTTAAATCACCAATGGTTGATTTTGGATATGACATTTCGGATTATAATGCCATACAACCTGAATATGGAACAATGGAAGATTTTGAAGAATTAATACGAGTGGCAAATAAATTAGATATTAAAATCGTTTTGGATTTTGTTCCAAATCATACAAGCGATCAGCATAAATGGTTTGAAAAATCTATAAAACGTGAACCAGGATATGAAAATTTTTATATTTGGCATCCTGGAAAAATTTTAGATAATGGTACTAGGGTACCACCAAATAATTGGGTTTGTTTCCAATAACAATTTACAATTATGATTATAATATTTAATTTTTGTATCTTATTTAATTTAAAGATAAGTGTTTTTTCGGGTCCCGCTTGGGAATGGAATGAAGAACGTCAAGAGTATTATTTCCACACTTTTGCAGTTCAACAACCTGATTTAAATTTCCGTGACCCAGTTATGGTTGAGGCAATGAAGGTAAAATATATTTTACTAACAGTATCAATCTTTATCCATACATGGGAATATAATATTGAAAAAGAATCGGACATAATCTAAAAATATTTTCACATGAAAACTTGTTTTTAAATATGACTTTTAGAGCGGGCGCACACTATCAGATTTTCTAATCAGAATTTCTGATCAGAAAATCTGATGTAACTAAATAACATCTATTTTATTTAGACCCCGCACACGGTAAGATTCTGATCAGAAAATCTTATGGTGTGCGCGTACATATAATGCTGTCTGAAGTAGCTTCAGAATTTCTGATCAGAAAATCTTATGCTACATCAGACAAAATCATAAGGTTTTCTGAAGTAGGCCATCTGTTAGCCAAAAAAGTAATTAATTAATTTAAAGTAACCGTTATTCACAGTTATTTATATTACGAACGTCATTGTAACAATTGTTAGTGGTTTAAAAATTTTATTTTATTTTATTTAAATTATAATATTTTATTTACTCTTATTTACTCATAAAAAATGGAAGACATTGAACATTTAATAAATGAATAATGCGATTAACAATAAGTCGTCATGATCCATTTTTACATTCTCGCAAAATGTATAAAATAAATATTTAATCAAAGTTCATAGAATGCGCTACAAGAACATAGATAGGACTGACACGAATCCGATCACATCCGATGGTATATATGCGCGCACATGCTTAAGATTTTCTGATCACAATTTCTGAAGTAAGATCACATTTTCTTATAAGAATTTCTATCTAAGGACTATCTGATGGTTTCCGCCCGCTTTTAAACAGTGAAACAAATTTATAAGGAAACCCTAAATGAGATTGACATTAGGAATATATAAATTTTTTGTAATTTTTTTAAGGATGTCTTAAGATTTTGGATGGATAAGGGTGTATACGGATTTCGTGTAGATGCTGTTGCTCATTTAGTTGAACAAGATCATCTTCAAGATGAACCATTATCTGGTGGCTCCATACCAAATGACTGGGGTTATCTAAATCATATATATACAGTAAATCAACCTGAAAACTATGAAGTAGTGAACGGATGGCGTGAAACATTGGATGAATATTCTCGTACACATGATAACGTTCCACGGTTTGTATATATTTTTCAATGAAATGTTGGAATGGTGTTGTGCCAGTATTGTACATTTAATAATAAATACAAATCTAGATAGACCAGGGTAGAAGCTTTAAAAATGGTAAAAAGTGAAGAAAAAAAATATAGTAGGATGATACCCATTGGAAACGGAAGAGATTATAACAAAAATGGAAGAAAAAAATAATTTTCGGGCGATGTGAGGTAGGTGAGTTTTTAATGGTAAAACACGGATTATCTTGATTTCCGACCAAACTACAAGTCCTTTGGAAAAAAATTTGGTGGCAAAGTTGTAGGTAATAAAAAGAAAAGAATGAAACGTTTGCAATGACACTTAAAAAAAATAAAAATAAAAAAATAGGGTGCTTTTTCAATATTTATTCAAAATAAGGTGTAAAAAAAAATGTTTTCATAAAAAAAATTACAGTGTACAATATTTTTATGTATTTGGAACATAAAAAGGTAAGTTTTCAACAAATTTTGTGAAAAATTTTTTTTTTTAAATATAGAAATAAAAAACCAAAAACTTTGTTATTTTAATTTTTACATTAATTTTGAGTTTATGTAAAAAAACTGTGAACACTAAAGTTGTAAATCTTTTTAATACCTACCTTTGCCGTTTCATTTTTTTCCATAGGACTTCTAGTTTTGCCGGAAATCGAGATAAACCATTACATTTAAAAACTCATCCGCTTCCACTTTTTGAACCCAGATCGCCCATAAATTATTTTTCCTTTCATTTTTGATATATTCTCTTCTGTTTCACATGGGTTTTTCCCTACTATAATTTTTTTTATTTCAAAACATATCCACCATGGTCTATAGAATATAAATTCTGGTTATTAATTTTGAAAAATTGTTCGATTATATGTTTGAGACTTTTGCAGAGTAATGATGACCGAAGTATATGCGGATGTTGAGACATCACTGAAATATTATGATGCGGGAGCATCATTTTCGTTTAACTTCGGCTTGGTTAATAATTTGCATAGTTATTCAACGGCAGCAAATGTTAAGGATATATTATCGGGATGGTTCGATAATGTTCCATCAACTTATACATCAAATTGGGTGGTATGCATTTTTAGAATACATTCATACTTGGAGTAGAATAGGTGCCTGAGACTAATAACATATATTGACAATGGGATTCGGGATTCTAGAGTTTAGAGATAGTTATTAGCCCATTGTATAAAGCTTTTACCACTGTACAACTAATTTTAATCGTGTGGATTAAAAGTAGAGTTTGTTTCGATTATGATTAACATAGAAAGCTTCATAGCCAGCCACTTACCATTTAAGTCAATAAACGGCTTGCTTTTTAGTAAGAACCTAGCTAGTTACTTCCGATGTACTTATGATCTAAGACTCTAACTCAAGGTACATCTTAGATATAAGTTGATATTTTGTAGATGGGAAATCATGACAACAACCGTGTTGCAACAAATAGTGGCCCAGATCGCGTTGATGGTATAAATATGATGTTATTAATATTACCCGGCGTTGGAGTCACATATAATGGTGAAGAAATTGGTATGGAAAATGGACATTTAACGTGGGAACAACACCAAGATACAACTTGTACCAAGGAAGACTTTGATAATGGCAAGTGTCGTGATTTTGAACGTACACCATTTCAATGGGATGATTCACATATGGCTGGTTTTACAAGTGGCAATAATCCATGGTTACCGGTTGATCCATCATATAAAACGTTAAATTTAAAATTGCAGCAAGAGGCAAAGGAAAGCCATTGGAAAGTTTATAAAAAAATGGCAGAACTTCGTAAATCTGATATTTTACGATATGGTAATTGTTCGATAACTGTAAGTGAATCGGGATCTGCCTTAATTATAAACAGGTACAAAATATATGATTAATCAATGTACATAACGAAATTTATAATAATGTTTTCTTTATTTAAAGATATTTAAACAACACTGATTTATATACTTTCGTATTTAATTTGGGTTCAAATTTCGAAAATGTACCTACATATAATTCTGGAGTTGGGGAAGTTATTGTAAGAAGTAGTAATGTTAAAGATGTTGAAGTTGGGTAAGATATATACTGAAAGTTTTAAAATTTATGATTTTAAAATTATAGAACCAAGGCAATCCAAAATATATTTTGCTATTAAAATTGAACTCTTTGCAGAGACATAACTTACAATTTTTTAAGTATAAAATCATGTAATTTTATTCAGAATAATTGTTATAGAATCATTTTTACTTATTCGCAAACAATTTATGATTAAATATATGTTGTAACACCAAAATTTAGTAAATTCAATATGCACGATCTTGATGAGCAATTTATACATATTAGTCAATTAAATACTCACATAAATTTATTATGAGAGAGAATGCAACCTAGCATGATATCACATTAGGCTTAATCAGATAATTTTTGTTGAGTATAATACATATACTACGGATTTTATGTTTATAATACAAAAATATAAATGCGTAGTCATTCCAAATAGACCACTCGTTTGAAGCTGCAAATTATTATTTTGGTACAAATGTTTTAATTTTAATTTTTTATTTTTTTTAAACAGAGATTTGGTAGACTTGGAACAAGTACCACTCAAACCAAATGAAGCTTTTGTTTTAAAACGGTATCAGGAACTTAAAAACTAAAATCAAAGGGGATATTTGATAACTTTTGGACAAAGTCTGGTTTACAAATTTCAATAAGTGAACGGTGTGACAATAAAAAAAGATCAAACTGTATTTATAAAATAAAAATATAATTTATAATCAAATTTACGTTTCACATTGATTATCACATCTTATTTTTATACATATTTCCATTTTTATTTCCCAATACTACTATCCTAATCATTAAATAGTTTAAGTCAGTCCTCCAATTGGTTTTATACAATATCTTATATATAAAATTTCCATGTCACAATGTTTGTTACCGTACTCCTCCGTAACGGCTTTACCGATTTTTACCAAATTTTATATGCGTATTCAATAGGTCTGAGAATCGGCTACTATCTATTTTTCATACGCCTAAGTGATAAGGGTTGTTAACCCCCTTAAATTTTTTTTTTAATTTTTGGACGAAATTTTTTGTTTTTATTTTTTTATAATGTGGCATTAAAAAAATACATACAACACTAAATTTTCACCCCTCTACGATCAACCCCTATTGTTATTTGTTAATTATAAACTTTGATTTTTTTTGCAAGATTTTTAATTTTATTTTGTCATGACTTAGAATTAAAAAAATTCATATTACTCTTAATGTTCACCCTTCTACGATCAACCCCTAATTTTCCATCCCGATTTTTATTTTTTCATTCTATCCATAGATCCGTAATAGGGTTGCAAGATCGTAATCGAATATAATAATTGTAGTACGATAAATTCTTATTCAGTTTATAATTTGAATTTCCTTTAATTATGATTTTTTTCTCAATTCATCTCCCGCCCTCGCCGGTCGATAACTGATTATAGTTAAAGGGAAAAAACAATGAAATTTAAAGGCTAAAGACGGACTTATCACGATAATATTGTACACTTTATTGCGTTGAGAGATTTATCTTTATTTTTTTCAACTGTCATAATTGATAGAATAAATATGAATTATAATTTTTGATGTTTAGCTATCAAGAATTTTAATTCAAAATATATTCGTTACTTTCATAAAGATTAATTTATTAACCTAAATAAAGCATACTTTTTATTGTTTAAAACGCTTTCGGTTATAAGTACATCTCCGCACACCTATAGTATATAGTTATTTTTATTGAAATAAAACAATGTTTCCTGAAAATAATATGCATGCAAAACAACGTTTGCCGGGTCAGCTAGTAGATATATAATTTCTTCTCAAATTCGATAAATTTTTTTAGGTGAATGAAATCTACAGTGACCCGTAAGCGCTCAATATTAAAATCAGTATTTTGCACAATAATTGATACTGTACAATTCTATTGTACAATATCTATGAATCATATTGAAAGATTGTAATAAATTTTATTAAGTGAATCAAAAAGAGTTTGATTGTTAGTGTACAATATGAAAGTGTATTAGTGTACAATATGTGTATGGAAACTATTGCTTCATCTGTAAGCAATATTGCGAAATACGGGTTCTGCATAAATAGTATTGTGGTAATAATGGGAACACAACTCACGGTCTTTCATATATTCTCTGCAGAATTGAAAATCTGAACTTTTTATTGAGCAAAAAAATAAAAAATCTCGATGCATCAAATATTTCAAACGAGATTTCAGTTATTCTCTGAAAAAACTAGTCATTTGAAAAATCGCTCCTCATGTTGCTTTGCTCTCGAAATTGATTTTACTAGCCTCAAATAGTGCCTAATTTCATTAAAATCGGTTTTGATAGAATCTGGAATAGGCGTACAACGACAGTTGCTAAAAATCGAGTTTTGGACGAATTTTACCTTTTATAAATTGGCGTGGATTTTCTTAAAAAATCTAAAGTAATTAATCAAGATTCTTAAAGCTTAAATAAAGAAAAATTTGAGAATAGCAAAAGCAATTTCGGCACCAAAGTAACATGAGGAACAAGCTTTGAAATTGTAAAATTTTTTTGAATTTCTGCTGAATTACTGAAATTTTGTGGGAAATCTTTCACATATCAAGTTTTTCTTATAGTTAAACAGAATATATTTGGCGAAAAAAATATCAATGGTATGACTGGTTTTGACAATATGGTCCGGAGAAGTGTAATTTCGGAAATATTAAAAAATACACGCTTGTTAACAGAAAAATAGCTCGTTGAAAAAAAGTTTTTAATATAAGATCCATTAAATTTGACAGTCGTCACTTTTTATGATGGTGATTAACAAACCTAAATTTGAATGAAACCCGAGACAATGTATAAATGATGAATTTAGGGTCCTTGTAATTGTCTAGGTAGTATTGAAATAGTTTTATTATCGAAGTTGGTCATATTCCCATTAATTAAAATAATAATAATAATAATAATTAAATACGGACAGAAAAGGAAGGGGTTGCCAAACAAATTTTTGGAGACTCAATATCAAAGGGTAGTAAGTCTGATTTGGATAATCCTTTTTTTACGAGACATATTTATTATGCTTCGAATTTTTTTTCAAAACTTTTTACGTCGCTGAATAAGCTAAAATAATATTTTTATACACGTGTGCTAGAATATGCTATACAACAACCAGATGTATTCGAGTTGTTGACATTTTATTTTATTTTGTGATAAAGGTAAGCTCGTAAGTAGTTACCTTCTATTCGTTTTATGATCATTCTTATTGTACGAGTATAAATTTTTCTTATATAACTTCTACGTATTAAAGTTGTTGAAATTACTTAAGAATTTATATAAAGTCTCCACATTATTATATTAATAAGACCTAGTTCGAATAAGTATAATTTACTGCATATATCTATTTCGATGATGATTCCCAAATGTTATGGGTGCATGACCAACTATTGAATGTCTTCTAAATTTCATTCTTTTTTTATAATAATTCATTGGAGCTCGGTCACGTAATTATATATGTAATAGCATCATATTTTATTTTACTATTTACGGGCGGTCATACCCTTACGGTATACTTTTGGATATAACAAACTAGAATGCATTACATCTTAGGTAAATATTTTAACTATCAGTTTGAGGTTTACACAAATTACATATCTTTGAATATCATTATAGCCCTACGTTGTACAATGTCATACTACTATACTCCAGTTGTTTTGCTGCATTTGACGATCACACATGCAGTTCATGATCACATTAAGGCTTTGTTTTATCCTTTCAATCTTCTTGTTAACACATATTTTATTAATATATAAAATAATATATAAAATGTAATGTGTCGTAGTGCATACTATAAATAATATTGAACTATTATTTATAAATTATTTAATAATATACAAAAGAACAAACTTGTTCACGAAAAAGATTTGTTTACAAACAGCGGACTAGCAATTCAACGGGAGTAACATCCGAAACATGTCGCATAATTAGAATATACTAAAGTGGTTAAGCAAAAAAGTGAAGTGTGTAAATTTATTTATTCACATAACATAATTAATACTATGGAATACCATAAATTAAAGCTCTCTACCATAAATAAAAAAGGATGACTTTAATTTTTTTTGTTATCACATTGGCTTTGTCAAAACAATGCTGAATATACAAGAATGTATTTATTCTTTGAGTGTCTCTTAATAATAGGCCCGTTAAAATTGAAAAACTTAATTTAAAATTGAAAAACTATAAGCTATAATCCGACTATTGAAACATAACGTTGATTTTTTAATGAGAAATTTTATATAAAATATTAAAAAGTTATTTTCATAACTAAATAAAAAATTACAAACATCATGATGAATTTTCAAATTTTTCACAAACAAATAATTCGATTTACTAGGGAAAAAATCTATTCATAAGCAAAAGTATGAAAAGTATATAAGCTAGGTAGATTGAATAACATAAAAAAATGAAAATAATGATATGGTTGGCAATGTTGGTCGACTGTTTAGTATTTTTTCTTTTTTGTGAGGATATTGAAAACAAAATCAAATATATATTATTATTTTGTTTATTCGGTGCTTGAATAGATGTATGCATGGAGAAAATAAATAGATGTTTATATTAATGTCCTCGAGTAGAAAAAGGTGTTTGGAGAATACAATTTTCTTTTTGGATTGTATTGTTACATAAAATAAATATATTATTAAAGAAGGATCACTAAATATCCTGTTTTTATTATTATTATTATGCCTTCTTGTAGGAATAGAAGTAAATAAATATACATTATTCATTTTTTGCAGATATTTTCTCGATTTTTTTTTTCATAAAAAAAATATTTTTATAGTCTACATATTAAATTTCCATAAGTAATATTGTAAATTAAGTTTAAAGTTTGTTACGCTCCAGATATTTAAGACAATAGCAACATTTTAGACAGGTATTGGTAAAATCAGCTATATCGTTCATTTTCGTCTACCTTTCTGCCTGTTCGTCATTATGAAAACCCAAAAATAGTGGACTGCGACATGAAAATAGAAAAGACCTTACATTTTTCAACTGAAAAAAAAAAATTTGGAACTTTGTTTCCTTCAAGTATTTTTGTATATTAAAATTTACCAATATGCATAAATAAAAGTAATTGCTGAATTAAATGGATAAATATCGTAAGAGCAAATCGGGAAGAAATTATTGAATTAAAAAAATATAGAAAAAAGCATTAAGTATCTACGATATAAGGAAAACAGTTTTTTTAAATTTTGATTGCAAATAATTAATTGAATAATTCGAGCATTTTGGGAGTATTTTTTGAGATTTGGTTAAATAAATTTTAACTGTATAGATTGTATTTTCTGAATGGTAATGAAAGTAATTCAAACATTGTTACTCAATCATACATCGAATATCTAAACTATGTTAGGTGTAATCTTCAATATCTACAAGACTGGATTCTATATGCGTGCTATTACCAAAAACTTAGTTTTTAAGTTCATTGATTCTTATTTTCGTTCATCATACGCACAAAGTTAATGTACAAAAAATATGGTATTTAGACCGACAAAACTACTATGTCGGTCTGTCTGTGGTCAGGATATATTCCGAATCAAAAAGCTACAATAATCAAATTTTATGTTAATGCTTCGAATGTTCCAAGAACAAAAAAATAAACACTTCGTTAAAATAGACCCACTGAGTGGGTCCACTTTATTGCAACAGCTTTCAGAATGTGCACATTTATCTCCTAAATGTCTCCAACAATTTCAAACCAAGTTACATTTCTTCAAACTTAGTGTTCTTATCTCTTCATATTGATTATTTTGCATTAAGGTAGTTCTTTCCCAACAGTCCAACAGCAAAAGTATTAACACATACTATGTACTGTTAAAAAATACACTAAATTATCATAGTATATAAATATATGAAATAAGATTTTAAATGTTTAGTTATTTTATTTATTTGTCTAAACGACGTGGTTAATTCATCTCATTTTTTTAAGTTATTTAGAACATGTTCTTGTAACAAATACTAATTTTTCAACAAAACAATAACATTCTCTCTAGTACAAAGATGAACAAATCTGCAATTTTCTCACGCTTCCCATGCTACCTATACAAAAAATCCGATTAATTGCAATTATCTCACATTGGGTAAGGTAAATTGTCTTCAAATTTTTACAGCGTGTGTATTATGTATTTAACTATATTCAAAGTTTAAAAGATTTCTTTTCGTTTTGGGTCCATGAGACAACTATCTTAAACATCAAATGTACGTATAAATGTAAACATATAAATGTACAACAGTTTTAAGTATGTACTCAAGGCGGCTTAACTTATAATCCTTTTAATTAAAACCGGATTACTGAACTTCAATATTTTAAATTATTAAAATTTATTAAAGACTATGTGAAAAACTGAATCATTTTAATTTTATTACAATTACAACATAAAGATATCAAACAATACGAAAAAAATAGCAACCAAAAGAGTTAATTGTTTAAATACCTTGAATATGCTTGAGTATCAAAATTGAAACTATTTATGATTATAAACTTTGTATTATCATGAACTTCAAAAAATACATTCTGACAAATAAAATGCTCGTTTATACGTATCAGTTTAAATCATTATGTGTTTTAATAAAGTGACTCGAAGGCACTTTTTATGTTTAGAAAATTATACTAAAATGGGAACCCATGGAAAATCTTTAACATAAGTAATTTCTTCAATATTTCATCTATTTGGAATAAATTATTAGCAATCTTTTGCTGAAATGATTTAGTCTATTAATATTTCATGTAAGGGGTTTTTTCCTTAACTTGAACAATAATATGAAAAAAAATTCCAAAATGTAGTTGAATCAAGAATACTGTCTGAAAGGCTCGATTAGGGTAAAAATTCAGAGTCGCAATGAAATGAGCTATAGACTCTGGCATGACAGAACTGGTCATTTTCTTTACTATTTGACGGTATTGATTTGTCTCGTCACTACCGTTACAAATACAGGTACACAGGGGCGTAGGAGCCGTATGGGCAGGGTGGGCAGCTGCCCACCCAGGAATTTCCCTGGGTGGGCCATGCCCCTTTGTTGAAGAGATTAAAAATTTTATTGCTCTATTACAATTTCGTGTAGGATAATTTTAAGGACAAAACAATAGTTTTTCACGAAAAATTATGTAACAGAAGTTTGGCGCGATCCATGGCGCGCACGCCACTTATAAATTTAGTCAAATAGAAGAGACTTAGGCAAAACATTTTAGTAAAGGATTTAGGTATAAAAATGCTACTTGTTTTCATTAGTATACATATTCAGATATCATTTAAAACAAAAATACGTTAATAAAAATTATTTAAATTATACCCGACTTCATTATAAAATAACCAACCACCACCTACCCTTCAAAAAAGTGTTTCAGTTTTATATTCCTAACAAAGAAAAACAGATAAAAGTAGTATAGTATTTTTGAAGTTAATTTTTTTGGTCAAATGGCCTATGACCCCGCGAATTATTATTGGATTATGCAATTAACATGAACTGGCGTTGAAACAAACAAATTTCGTAAAATTTTCTTTGTCGGAAAACTTTCTATAACAACCCAAAAATTTGAATTTTTAAACTATTTATATTTCAGGTAAAATGACTTGTGACCCCTCAAATTATGATCAAAATACTCGTTTAAGATCAAAAAACGCTAGTAAAAACCATTTTATCAAATTTCACCCCATCGGAAAATTGTCCATAACCCACCCTCAAATACAACTTTTTTTTAAAAATAAATTTTTCGACTTAAATGGCCTATGAACCCGCGAATTATTATTGGATTATGCAATTAACATAAACTGGCGTTGAAACAAACAAATTTCGTAAAATTTTCTTTGTCGGAAAACTTTCTATAACCACCCAAAAAATTGAATTTTTAAACTATTTATATTTAAGTTAAAATGACTTGTGACCCCTCAAATTATGATCAAAATACTCGTTTAAGATCAAAAAACGCTAGTAAAAACCATTTTATCGAATTTCACCCCATCGGAAAATCGTCTATAACCCACCCTCAAATACAACTTTTTTTTTAAAATAATTTTTTCGGCTTAAATGGCCTATGACCCCACGAATTATTATTGGATTATGCAATTAACATGAACTGGCGTTGAAACAAACAAATTTCGTAAAATTTTCTTTGTCGGAAAACTTTCTGTAACCACCCAAAAAATTGAATTTTTAAACTATTTATATTTTAGGTAAAATGACTTGTGACCCCTCAAATTATGATCAAAATACTCGTTTATGATCAAAAAACGCTAGTAAAAACCATTTTATCGAATTTCACCCCATCGGAAAATCGTCTATAACCCACCCTCAAATACAAATTTTTTTTAAAATAATTTTTTCGGCTTAAATGGCCTATGACCCCGCGAATTATTATTGGATTATGCAATTAACATGATTCAAAACGTTTGGGTAATTATTTTTTGAAGTTATATGTACGCCAAATTTGAAAGATAATGAATGACATTAGGTATGAACACATCTTTTCAAAACTGATACCAATATGTGTAAACTTTTTTGTCGATATTTATCGATCGAGTTGACAATGGTCCTAATAGATAAGCATTTTCATAATTTTGATTTAAAATTCACAAAATATTCCCAAATGTAAATACAAAATATATAAGAAAAACATTTAAAAAAATAATACTTTTATTTTGAGCTATTGAAGTTCATGTAATCCTTTAAAATATCTGAAAAACAACACCAAATTTATGGTTGGGTTTTGTGAAAAAGTTGAAATAGTGTTTTCATTTGTATACTAAATGGTAGAAAAGAAATCAATATGCCAAATTTGAGGAAGCATTGTTTGCAACTTCTAAATAAATCGATTTTCAATATATTTTTTTTAATCATCCTACAAGTTTAACACAAATGAAATGCATAAATTTTATTATCAAACAAAAGCGTTTTGCACTGAAAGACGTATAAAAATCAAATAGAATAAAGTCGAACACTTCTGAATATATAAAAAAACAGCAATTTTATAGAAAGTATTTGTAAATATGAATCAAAATCTAACAACGAAATAAAACATTAACAACTTTTCATCTTAAAATTTGCATAATATATTAATTATTAAAATAATTGTATAAAATAATAGTTGTATAATTCAATCAACTGAGAATTATTTTAATAATTAAAGTAGGTATTTGGAGGGCTTTTTTTTCTATCTACGAATAAAGAGATAACACTGAGCTTTTTTCGTGTATATTTGTATTTTGAACATTTTTTTCAGTTAAAGGTTATCAAATATGTAAGTAAAACAATGTGTCAAAATATGGGGGGCTGGGCGCGTTGAATTTTAAATTTAAAAAAATAATTATAAAATATGGTTTTGAAACCAGTTAGGATTTATGATTTTGGATTTTTCTAGCAAGCTTATGTGTCACAATTGGTTAGTGTGTAGAGTTCTAAGTCGAAGGGTCGGTGGTTCGAATCTAGGGGACGGTTTCTACTTTTTTTATTCAGATTAATTGATTATTGATTTATATTCTCTATTCTCTTTGTATCATATAAAGAGACAATTTAGCGTTATTGTTTAAAGGCGTGGGTTGTCAACCGATAGGTCAGCGGTTCGAGCCTATTCCGGGATGAAAATTTTTATAATTAGATTAATTGAATATATATGTATATGTCACTATTGTTTTGGAGTCATTGTAACAAGTCTCTGTGGCGAAATTGGTTACAGTGTTGTGATGACAACCAAAAGGTCGTGGTTACGAAACTATTTGGCGGCGCAAAATTTTTATATTAATAGAGCAATTGATGATTATTTATATGTCACTACTAATTTGGATCACTGTAACAAGCCTTCGTGTCGCAATTCGTTATGTCGTTGACCTATTAACAAAATAGTAGGTTGTTCAAGCCTATTAAGGGGCGTAAAATTTTTAGTTTTAAAGTTATTATTTCATGATATTTCAGTCCTGTAAAGCCTCCATCAGTAAAAACTTCCCCTTGAACTTAATCAGTTTCATAGTGACAGTTGAAGTGAACACATCAATCATTAAAAACAGTGTTAGAAATATTAAACAGTGACATTGTGAGGTTAGTTTTAAAAGACGCGGCAATTCGGTGAGCCAAATTCAAATATTTCATAATTTGCAAATTTGAACTTAATCAGTTTCATAGCGACAGTTGAAGTGAACACATCAATAATTAAAAACAGTGTTAGAAATATTTGACAGTGACATTGTGGGGTTAGCTTTAAAAGACGCGGCAATTCGGTGAGCCAAATTCAAATATTTCATAATTTGCAAATTTGAACTTAATCAGTTTCATAGTGACTGTTGAAGTGAACACATCAATAATTAAAAACAGTGTTAGAAATATTTGACAGTGACATTGTGGGGTTAGTTTTAAAAGACGCGGCAATTCGGTGAGTCATATTAAAATATTGATTAATTTAAAAAAAATTGCTATTATTATTATTATTTCATTATTTCTAGGTTCTCTAAATAATTTAAAACAGTGTGACTGACTGTGACTAATGTTAGGTTAAATTGACAAGACGCGGTAATTCGGTTAGACGGTTTGAAGGTTTGAATTAGATTTTATACTAATCATAAAAATCATGTTTTTTCCGATGATTATGTGTGTACTAATGAAGTAGTTCTGCAAAGGACGATTGTACCAAGTCATGATATTTGTAAGCCCGGACTGAAACTCCGGCAGTTATCTCTATGGCTTAGGTATATAAAACATACAAATTATTGTTGAGAATGATTGGTTTTTATTTTTAAAAGAAAATCAATTCGACCTGTAACCTATAAACTGAATGACTGACCATACATGAATAGGTTTTTGTTTGAATTAGATTTTATACTAATCATAAAAATCATGTTTTTTCCGATGATTATGTGTGTACTAATGAAGTAGTTCTGCAAAGGATGATTGTACCAAGTCATGATATTTGTAAGCCCGGACTGAAACTTCGGCAGTTATCTCTATGGCTTAGGTATATAAAACATACAAATTATTGTTGAGAATGTTTGTTTTTTATTTTTAAAAGAAAATCAATTACAACTGTAACCTAAGTGACATAAAACTGGATAGTGTTAGGGTTTGACTTAATATTTGTGTTTAATGGAGTGCCATGGAAGAACAACGGAAGGTTGGCTTCACAAGAGGCGGCAATTCGGTGAGTCATATTAAAATATTTGTTAATTTTAAAAAATTTGCTATAATTATTATTATTTCATTATTTTTAGGTTCCCTAAATAATTTAACAGTGTGACTGACTGTGACTAATGTTAGGTTAAATTGACAAGACGCGGTAATTCGGTTAGACGGTTTGAAGGTTTGAATTAGATTTTATACTAATCATAAAAATCATGTTTTTTCCGATGATTGTGTGTGTACTAATGAAGTAGTTCTGCAAAGGATGATTGTACCAAGTCATGATATTTGTAAGCCCGGACTGAAACTCCGGCAGTTATCTCTATGGCTTAGGTATATAAAACATACAAATTATTGTTGAGAATGTTTGGTTTTTATTTTTAAAAGAAAATCAATTCGACCTGTAACCTATAAACTGAATGACTGACCATACTTTAATAGGTTTTTGTTTGAATTAGATTTTATACTAATCATAAAAATCATGTTTTTTCCGATGATTATGTGTGTACTAATGAAGTAGTTCTGCAAAGGACGATTGTACCAAGTCATGATATTTGTAAGCCCGGACTGAAACTTCGGCAGTTATCTCTATGGCTTAGGTATATAAAACATACAAATTATTGTTGAGAATGTTTGGTTTTTATTTTTAAATGAAAATCAATTACAACTGTAACCTAAGTGACATAAAACTGGATAGTGTTAGAGTTTGACTTTATATTTGTGTTTAATGAAGTGCCATGGAAGAACAATGGAAGGTTAGCTTCACAAGATGCGGTAATTCGGTGAGTCATATTAAAATATTTATTAATTTGAAAAATTTTATAGTATCATTTTATTATTTTTCAGTTCCTGTAAAACATATTCAAGCAGCAACTTCTATTATATAAAAGAGTTATAGAAATATATAATTGTGAACAGAGTAAGGTTAGTTTTACAACACGCGATAATTCGGTGAGATATATTAAAATATTTATTAATTTGATTTGATTATTTAATTATATTTCAGGTCCCGTTTATTTTTTAATTTTATTTTCTATTAATAATTAAATCAATTTTTCTCTAATATTGGTGTATTTATTTTGATAATAAATTTTGTATATATTTTTGTTTGTATAAGACTGTAAAATAAATAATTAAAATCAATGTTTCTCACTTTTATAAAATTTTGTAAAAAATAAAAAGTTTAAAATTAAAGTGTTAGTCATTATTTCATTATATTTCACTACTGTTTTGGATCGTTTTGTAATATGTACTCCCCTGTTATTAAAAAACCAAAGGTATCTTAGGATCGTGATAATATGCGGTTGAATTTGGGATTAAATTAATTGGTATTACATTAATTTTAAACTAAAAACAATCATGTAAGGATTATTTTTATTTGAAACTATTTTGATAAAGAGATATTTTGTAATAATTTCGATATTTCACCATTGAAATAATTGATCGTATAATTGGGATATTTTAATGTTTTTATTATTGTCATGGAACATTTAATCATGTAGAGTAGACAAATGAAATGGCAGAAAATACACCAATATTTTTAGGTATTAGGTAATATCTATTAATTATTGGTAGGTATAGTAGATACAGGAGGTACCACCAATTCACATGAAATAATATAAATATTTTGACCTGATTTGAATGTTCCGATGGAGTGAAATTCGATAAAATGGTTTTTAATAACGTTTTTTGATCTAAAACGAATATTTTGATCATAATTTGAGGGGTCACAAGTCATTGTACCTTAAATATTACTAATCAAAAAATTCAATTTTTAGGTTTGTTATAGAAAGTTTTCCGACAAAGAAAATTTTATGAAAATGGTTTAAATCAACGCCCGTTCATGTTAATTGCATAATACAATAATAATTTGCGGGGTCATAGGCCATTTAAGCCGAAAAAATTATTTAAAAAAAAAAGTTGTATTTGAGGGTGGGTTATGGACAATTAATTTTCCGATGGGGTGAAATTCGTTAAAATGGTTTTTACTAGCGTTTTTGGATCTTAAACGAGTATTTTGATCATAATTTGAGGGCTCACAAGTCATTTTACCTGAAATATAAATAGTTTAAAAATTCAATTTTTTGGGTGGTTATAGAAAGTTTTCCGACAAAGAAAATTTTATAAAAATGGTTTGAATCAACGCCAGTTCATGTTTATTGCATAATCCAATAATAATTCGCGGGGTCATAGGCCATTTAAGCCGAAAAAAGTTTGTAAAAACTAAAAATGTAATTACATACAAATAAGAGATACATGTAAATAAAATTGAAGAAAATAAAAAGAAAAATTTTGCAAAAATTATTTACAACTAACAAAAACTGTCTGGTATAATATTAGTTAACAATCACAAACATCTTTCATACAAAATTATTATCATCGAAAGTTTAGGTGGGGGTTAAAATTTCGTACCTGCCCACCCAGCAAAAATTTCGTTCCTACGCCCCTGCAGGTACAACTATAAAACTGTTTTTATTATCTTTTATTAGATATCTCAGCTTCTGGTAGTGATATTGGGTTTAAATAGAAAAGCTCCCTTGGCTATATAAGCCAAGAGCCTCCGAATACAGTACCCATCTGAATCAACCGATTCTGCCTGATAGCCGAATATGTTTCATCATCCAACGTTTTAGGGTATTGTATATAATATTAGCCTATCGTCTTAATTATAGTTTCTGGCATTCAAGAAGTCCACTGCGTCCTATATTGGTGGATCCTGGATTGCTCGGTATATTTGTATATAGTACGTTATTTATTAATTGCTATTGCAAATATTAAAAATCAGAATATTCTCTTCTGTCATTTGACATCTCACTCAAAACGATTGCAAAAAAAAAACATTTTTTAAGACCCTTGTTGTTTGGGATTTAGCAGTCACCATATGGACATTATTCGTATAATCACTCACGTATCGTGTATATCACTCGGATCATGGTGAATCAATTGGTATTTCATTTAAAATTATCGGTTCAGTAGTTTAACACACATACATATAAATTTTTGCTTTAAAGGTATTTGAGATTCGAATCAATGCTTATGATTTGTAAGCAAAAAAACTGTTATCAATGAAATGCAGAAATTTTGATAATCCTCTACTTAAGGCATAAACATAATACTTCAATTTTTATCAAAACATTTAATTTTGCATAAGCACAATTCACAACAATTACAACAGGAAAAAGTATTTATTTGATTAGATAAGCATTGGCAATAATGTTGGTGTTAAAATTTTATTGGTTGATTGAACTATCATTAGTAATTAATATAAACAACTATGGAAACTTTTTTATTGAATAAAAAATCACAACATTTCTATAAAATATTCCCATGCTCTGGTGGGCTGACTATCATGCCAAAATTTAAAAAAATTATTTTTATAGATCGTGATATAAGAAAAATTTCAATTAAATTTCCAAAAATTCCACCCATTAGATATTATTAAACTTTTCCGAGATGACTAAATCTTTATTTAATAAATATGAACTCCTCGTTATTTTTTAATAAAAATTTTTTGATTGAAATATAACATTTCCTTGTTGAATGATTCTCATTCAGAGTTTGCCAATTTTTATAAAAATCGATAGTAAATGGCTCTTCGTATACCATCTAATATTTCTGCATCTGAATATAGTTCAAAATCCCTATTTTGAATAATTCACTGCATTTTGCGAACTTTTTTATGAAAACGTAACGAAAAGTAGACTGTGAACTAATTTTCGTATAGAAAGAATACATGCCCTTTATAAACAGATATTTTTCAAATCTTATAACAATGTGCACATTATAGTCCATTAGACTTTTTATATTCATAAAATTCGATAAAACCTTTCGAATAATCAATTTTCGAATAAAGTAAAGTCTTTCATAAATACATCATTTTTATATTTAAATTATGACAAAAAATTTATATATAATTTTTTTATTTTTATTTCTATAAAGGGTAAGTGAGTTCCCATATGGCGTTAATATTATTGAGGTAAATTGTCAATTTATCCAAAAATAAAAATTGAAAAATACCTTTTATTGAATTATCCCAACTGTATTTTGTCTACAATAAAAAAAAAAAGGAAAAGGTAGACAGAAATGTAATTTGTATGTATAGAGAGAAAAAATTCATCAGATATTTTTCTAGATAGTTAAACATAATAACAAGAAAAATATTGTTTTCGTTTCTTCACGTCGTTAGTACTGTTTAGAGAAAATTGTTGAAAAATAAAGGGTAGTGTAGAATGAAATATTTCTTTTCTGATAAAGGGTGATACAAAAAATGCGAAAAGTATATCTATTATTTATTTCTAAATAAAAGAATATGTTTCTAAGTAATGCCAGAAAGCAAATAAATCTATAAGCATTTTCAATTCTAACTATACATATCTTGCAACAATTTTTATTTTTTAAATATAAGTAAATTTTTGTTTTTAAACTACATTCGGTCGTGATAAATAAATTATGAAAGTAGAAAAAAATTAAAATTTATGTATTCATTTTCGAAATATATATCCTCTAAATGACAGTAAAAATTTGATTCAAAGTAATATAATTTAAAATTTAATTAATATAGATAAACTTCAATATTAAAATATTGTCAATCCTATAAAAGAAAACAATAAAAATATTCGTTATGATAATGCCTATAAAGATCCAAAATGATAATTAATCCTGAAATAGACAAAAATAATTAATCTTGTGAAATGTTATCGTATAACAGGAACACACCTCAACAAAGATTTGTGCTACCTGGAAAAAATAAAATACCACCGTAAATAAAAATTTAAAAAAATGTGTCTAAAATATTGGATAAGTCGCAATTATATACAAAAATAAAAATAAAATGAAAATTAATGTTGAGAATTGAAAAAGAAGAAATACATTTTGATAACTTGATGAACTGAAACAGAAGAAAGTATAAATATAAAATAATATTAAATAAAATAAACATTTACTAAAAATGAAAAAAATTTATTAAGATCTAAAATAGTAAAACGAAAAATAAATAAATTAAAATAAATAAAATTAGTTAAAATTTGAAAGTACCTGAAACAGAAACAAGAAAAAAAATAAAATAAAACAAAATAAAGCAATAAGACATATAAAAAAAATCTTCTCCTGTTTAACACAAAAGACAAAACAAGTAGAAATTTTGTTCTCCAATTGTGCTATCCTTGGTCAATTGTGGGACAGTATTTTTATCTGTTTTCTATTTTGTAATTCAGATCTTCATTAATTTTTTTCATTTTTGGTAAATTTTTATTTTATTTAATATTACTTTATTTTTATATTTTCTTCTGTTTCAGTTCAACAAGTTATCAAAATTTTCGTCTCTATTTCAGGCCTCAACATTACTTTTCATTTTCTTTTTATTTTTGTATATAATTGTGACACATCCAATATTTTGGACATATTTTTTTAATTTTGATTTAGAGCCAACAAATCTTTGTTGAAGGGTGTTTCTGTAATACAATTTTATTACAGATCATATGATTAATTATTTTTGATCCCTTTCATGATTAAATGATTTTTTGGATCTTTAGGTATAATTAATTTCAAGATCATATACACGTTGGGTTTTAAAGGAATTAGAACCAATATTTGTATTGCTTTTATTCTTGTATTTCAGATTGACAATATTTAATTATTGAATTTTATTTATATTAATTAACAAGGTGCTTTTTTCTGATTTTCAGGTTCACCTTGAATTTTCAATTTAGTAACATTTTTTGCTATAATTTAAAGATATTATTTGTAGAAGTGTGTAAGTTAATAGATATTATTTGTAGGAGTGTGTATATTTCGATATTTGTTAATAGATTAAGGTATGTTTTAAGTTTACGGAAGATAATTGTAGAACAAAGCGAAACCTGCCTAGCAAAATTTTTTTATATTATTTTGTAAAAAATTTTTATTGCATGTCCTTAAGGGGATATATATTTCAAAAATGAATTTTATAGCCGACGGAAACAATTATATAAATCGAAATAACAATTTATGTTACTTTCATATTTTGAAGTTGAGCACGTTATTGTTTTATTATATTAAAATCAAAATTTTTTATATTTATATCACGTTACCAAAACTTGACTTTGCGTGGTGTGACGTCATGATGGTATATACATTGCCATGGTCAAGTTGTCATCTGTCAGTTCAATCTAAACAGTTATCTAAATAAACAAAATATTTGAAAGTGTTTCAAAAATTTTATGGCCGGAAATCACGTATGTTTACTTGCCAGTTTTTTTTTTTTTTTTTTACTTTTTTTTTTTTTTTTGGTGACTTTATATTAGGAGATTAATATTTTGAAGAACTTTATTAAAAAAAAGTTAAAGTTTATGTATTTTTTGAAATTTGCATTCCATTCTCTAGGAAAACAATTTCAAATAATTTTTTAAAAATTTTACTTGAAATAAATAAGGTAGAGTGGAAACTAGGATAACATTTCAGGTAAAGCTCTTGGGATTTTCTATTTTCTTCCTGGAAATATAACCCACTACGTTCAGGTTGATTAACAGGGAGAATACAGATGCGCGATCTGTCTTATTGAGCAAGACTAGCGTAAATATTTGTCAGTAGTTTTATTACACTATAATAAAAATTTTAACATCTATTTTCATGTGTTCGATTACTATTTTTTCCCTCTAATCTTTCAAAAACTCTTCGCAAAGATTATTAAATACAAAACAATACTGAAACAAAAGTTGATAGTGAATGGATAATTTTGTGATGTACAGCGTTACTCGAACCAATAAACAGTAAAGTGGATAATCTAATATTTTAATTATAGAAATTTTTTCAATTTTAAAATTTATTGGTTTTAGTTAATCAATGACAAATATACGGACATGTTTTCAATTTAATTGAATCAATTCTTACACAGATTTTGGTACATAATTTATAAAATTTATGGATTTATATGACTCATCAAGTCCTTCTTCTATAACAGTGAATTCTTCCTGAAGAAGAGAAATATGTCAACCATAAATATGTGAAATTTCATCAGAATCAGAGAACGCGTTCGGAAGTAAAAGTTGTTTTAAACTTTCTACAAGTCAAAATCAATATTTCTTACATGAATGAATAATATTTTCGTTTAAATTATATCCATTTTTTGACTCAGCTTATATATTTTATGTACTTCATAATAATAATAATATGTATAAAGAAAATATTATTTTATTAGGTTTAAATAAATAAAAACAAAATTTAAAAAATATAATACAAAATCTGATATAAAAAAATGATTGATCGAGATGGATCGATTCACAAATGTAAGAACACAAACACTCAGTCGAATAATTTCCAGAGAAAATAATAAATTTTTTATTTTCTTTTATTCGATCAACATAAATATATCGAATAATAATATATGAAACGTGTTTTTAAAAAAGGATCGAACATGTACAATTCGATGTAAACAGGCGAGAACGTTTTTTTTTTCTAAATAGATAAACGGTTTCGTTGTCATGTTGACAATAAAATTGTCTGTTGTAATAGTAATATAAAGGCTGATTCACATTTAGTCCAGTTTTCAATTTAGTCCATCCCTTCTTACATATTTAAGGTTTATAACAGGGTATTTTTTAATTTTATTTGTTATTTTAATTCAAATTAAAAACATTTTGAAATTCAGTACACAGCGCAATCGAATAGTTTCAACAAAGTTTAACATTGTTACGTCACGTGATGATAATGCCTGTATTTCGAAATTGTGACAACATGGATGACATGTATGTACATATATATATATATATATATATATATATATACATATGCATATATATATATATATATATATATATATATATATATATATATATATATATATATATATATATATATATATATATATATATATATAGACGTTAGGCGTTTGATCTTTGCCTTTTGGCGATTGTCAATTGTTAATTTTAAAATTATGTTGAAAATAATAAAATTTTGCTTTTAATTGGTTAATATATATATATATATATATATATATATATATATATATATATATATATATATATATATATATATATATATATATATATATATATATAGACGTTAGGCGTTTGCTCTTTGCCTTTTGGCGATTGTCAATTGTTAATTTTAAAATTATGTTGAAAATAATAAAATTTTGCTTTTAATTGGTTAATATATATATATATATATATATATATATATATATATATATATATATATATATATATATATATATATATATATATATATATATATATATATATATATATATATATATATATATATATATATATATATATATATATATATATATATATTAGTCAATACAAATGTGGATACCATTTTTTAATGACGTCAAAATTGGTTGCCTATCAATGATGTTATAAAAAAATCATGGAGTGACTGAAATTATTTTAATATTATTACGTCATGGTGTGTGATTTTTTTTTCAAGTTTATCTTTTATAATGTACAGAATTAATTTTAACATTTTTTCGCACACTCTATCAATATTGTTTATTATAAAGATTAAAAATATATTAAAAATGTGTAATTTTTTAAAAGCAAAATTTTATTATTTTCAACATAATTTCAAAATTAACAATTGACAATCGCCAAAAGGTAAAGAGCAAACGCCTAACGGCTCATGTCATTTGTATAGTTTATCGTACATAATTTAAACAAAATCCAATTAGTATCAGCGATGTTGACAATGTGAGCGAAGTGATATCGAAATCATTTGGTGCAACCGCTATTTATTTTAAAACGTATATTGGGTTAATAGCTTCGGCAAAAATATATTATCGAAATAATAATTATAAAATTCACCATAATAAGTCTGAAATTGTTTTTATGATGAATCTGATCACGAAATTTTTGGCAATATATATTTTTACTTTAGCCAGTATCAGACTTAGAATCTTAAAAGAAATTGCCTCCACAAGTTTATTATATGAACATAAAAATAATGTAATCTTAATATTTAATTTGTATCTTGGTCCAGGCACACAGTAAAAAATGAGTTGAAAAGAACAATTGACATCTCAATTCACACCATGTATATATTATGTGCTTGCACTGAGTAATATATTGAAAATGGAATATGTAAAATATTTCAAACAAACGTTCAATTTGTATCACAGTTGTTTATAAATGGTTGGCCAAGTGCTGCAAGTTTTTAAATATTAGTTGAATTAAAGAACATTTTTTTGACTTATTTGATCAATATACAAAAGTATATATATATGTATTTCCAATAAGCTTTTTTCTTTATACATATTAACAAAGTACGGAGGTTTTCCATCCGTTCCCTGAATTCATCACCCCTTATAAATTCATTCTATACCGCCAAGCTTATTTTTATGTCTATGGACACTCCAAACATACCAAACATTGTTATGTGTGTTGATTGATAGATAGCGAAAGTGCAAAAATTTCAAGACAAAATTCACGAAACTATTAAAGGAAGAAGATGCCTGATGTAATGTGGTTTTTATCGCGATTAGAGTATTATTAAGAATATTTTAAGATTTTTCCAAAATATAATTTTCGAATAGAATATTAGATGAATCAACGTTATTTGTTTTACCATCGTTGAGTATGAATGTTTGAATTATTTTAAATCATTAACGTTAATGTAATACATAAATTTTAATATGTACATGTAGCTATGATGGGTTAGTTTTCATAATAATTTATTGAATAGCCTGAGGAAATTATCTTGCTTCTGCACCACAGATGGTCGGGTTCAATTCCGGTATCAGAATCAAAATAGTGAATTCCTCGTAAATATCCAGAAAATAAATCAAGAAATGAAACAATAATTTTTTTTTAAATAATTTGTATTAAAGAAAACTCAAGAAATTTAATAAGCTACGTATCCACGACTAACATAATTAATAATTCAAAATATGTCGCTATAGTATTTAATTGAAATTATATATAAATATTTTAACAATGATAGAATTAACATTGTTACTTAATTAAATACCTGACATATAGTTGATTATACATATTTTAAACTTTCGAAATGTTTGTTTTTAAAATACAAACATTTTTAGTATCAGAAATTATGTATTATCGCTTATGATTTAATATTTCTATCATATGTTAATTTGTATATTGGCTAATTTATTATTAATGGGCTTTAATAGCAAAACACATTTTTAGAGAAGCGTGACACTATTTTGTGTTAATTAAATACGACAATGAAATATATTATGTGTGATGATTGATTGTTTTATGACCTTCATAAAACAATCAAATAAGACATTCACGAAGATAACTCCACTTTTTAACATGAAGTACCAAACTATCGATTAACGATCTACTTCTACGGTCCTTAAGTAAAGCAATCACTGGTTGTTGTTTTAACTTTTGGCGATATATTAAAGAAAAATTTTACTAGAAATAAAACTAAATTCCAATATAACTGTATTAAAAATTTCAACTTAACTGCATGTGACAGTGATGCTGTACATTAATGTTTCCTACGAATCCTTCTATCCCAGCTTTACAGTGAATTTCCTAAATTTGATAAACATGTCTATCAGACTACATTAAAAATGGAAAAAGAACTCGCAAATAATAGAGGAAGAAACGTGGTTAGAAAGATAGATACAGGCAAACGAAATACAAAATCATCAAGTATAAATATAGCCAGACTTTTTCGGTTAATGAAGAGCGTTGTAAATACGTTATAAATATAGCCTTAATAACATATGCACCAGGTATACAGGTATAAAACACTCCTATAATAGCACTTTTATAGATAAATAAATTGATTTGATTTTATTACTAATGGAAATAATCAATAGAAACACATGACACATTTACGTTTCTGGAACATACATAAGATATAAGAAAAATTGAGAAATGAAAAACTATCAACATAGAATGAATGTGCTTTTGGAATGAAAATTCAATCTGCATTAAAGTTTTCATGAATTACCAACTATGTTGATTATTTATTCAACAGCATAGTTTTATAAAACATGTTCTTACCATATATTTATTATATGTAACAATACTCTGAGAATAATGGAAATGGAACAAATATCATCTTATTTATTGGAAGATAGGACGCAAACAAAAGAAACAAACTTAGAAAATAGTAACACTGACACATGACACATATCCAAAAGTATTTGTAGTTAACAACAAAGCATGTATGATGTAGTTTATAGAACATTCGGTAAACTATTCGATGTACCCGGGATCGAAAAATCGCTTATAGTACTTATAGCTTCTTTGTTTTTGAATTAATTTGATTTTAAGTTTCAAATTTTGTTATGGTATCACATGTAAAAAAATTTTTTTAATTCAACTACTCTTTCAAAGTTATTTATGATCATACTTAATGGCCCACGGACAATTATATGCTTTTCTGCCTTTGAAATTATGTGCTGCATATGGCGAAGATGTGCATTATTCTTCAATGTTTCCTTTAACTCTCCATTTCTACTCAATATCAATTTTATTATGAAAAAGGCACCGTGCAAGCCTAGTGATATTTATTGGGATCTGTGTCAAATCTTCAAAGCTCTTGACTACGAAAACGCCTCTCTATCTGCCTTTTATCTAATATTTTTAATGACATGCAGACCAAACAAAATTGCTTGTAAAGTGAACCAATGCGCTCCATACTAAATATCAATTTTGTTTTGATACTAAGACTCAAAAGATGTACAGAATCATTGCGACAAGAACGAAATTAATCTTAAAAAAACAATCAATGCACGAAACCAATACGTTTTTCTGCTTGGGTAACAACATTAAGTAAAATGGCCATCCAAGCAGACATGGACATTTACAAAAACCCAGTTCCATTTGGCATAAATAAGTTAAAGTAAAAAATAATTTTTATGAAATGAATTAGCATGCCGATCAAACATTATAAAAGTCATTTATAATACTGTACCTATGCATGAAGTGTAAATTTACATTATTATTCTGAATAAAAAATATAGCTAACAAAATAAGCTGTTTATACTTATGTGTATAGGATTTAATTGGTTACTTATCCTAATTAGTCATTATTGTCACAATATCGTCCAAAATAATTAATAATTTTTGTAGTACGGGTTTCTTATTTTATTAACTTTAATCAATTAAATTAAATTCAATCTTTATTCATTCTATTTCAAAACAATACAAAAATTTTACAGAATAAATCAAAACAATAAGAGAATGGTACCTATGAAGGGAAATTTTTCAGCTGTGGCTGACTTTGTTACGTGTTTTATTACGATTAACATTACTTTTCATATTTTGAGTGTTACTGATAAATTTATAAGCATTGATTAACACATTAAATTTTATACATTCATGAATACTTTTAATATTGGTGATGCAAATCGACACATCGATGTATCACCCAAAAGCACCAATACGGAATCAATTATGTTTTGTATATATTTCACAAAAATAATGATTAATTCCCACAATTTTGAAACAAATTTTCTGTTTCAGTAAACTAACTGTTCGTTTTATCCGTTTATTCGCTGCGAGTTTTCTTTGAAAATGAAGTCCTTAAATAATCGATTGTGTCACAATTTAAACTACTAATAAACCTATGTGACTAATTGGTACATTAAATATCAGCATTTAAGTGGAAAAAGGCAGTTAGTTTTGAAATCTTTATCCCTGGAACAGTAATAGAAAGATGAAATTTTTCAAAATTGAGACCAACACGAACACCTCTAATGTTTTTAAATATTGGTCAAGTAGTTTTGGAGTTATGCGTGTTCGTGTAAATAAGTTTCCTAAACCGACAGACATAAAACAAAAGTTTTTCAGAAAGTTCCAAAACAAAAATAATCACGAACACAATACTTTGCACATCGTAGGCATAGCTCGGAGATAAAAAGAAAAAAACTATTGTTAATCATAGCTTAGAGTGTAGAATTTTTCATTGAAAATAGTGAAATTGAAATATAGAGGCAAGGTATTGTACGATGATTTTTAAAATTTTTATTAGCATTTCTTCTATATTCTATTTTTTTTACCAACTAGTGTAATTTATCTATGCAGAAAACCATTCGCTTTCGACTTTCTACTTGGAAGGTTTAAAGTATGAAAGAACATTTAACATAACTTTTAAAACATTTAAAGAACACTCAATCAAAGTTTTTTAATAGTTTAAATATGCACAAGTTAAGAAAAGACAATAGCATGCAGCCAATCGCAAGTTTAAAAAATTAAAATATTTTTAAAAAACAACAAGTGTTTTTTTGTAGCTAACAAATTGTTATGGTGAGATTTTAATTTAAACATTCTCGAGAAGAAACATTTTCTTGACTTACTTTTTAAAGGAAAAATGTCATTTATTTACTATTCTTCGTAAAAAATTAACAATAGCATTTATAATATTATTTCAGGAATTTTTACCCCGATAATTTTATTATTTCTCATCAAATCGAAGATCCCGTTCGGGAATTAAGAAAATGGGATTTTGTGGTGTAACGAAATTAAATTATTACGAAAGTAGTTCATGCAAACAAATACGCCTCAGATTTAATGAGGGTGCAAACAGAATATTCATTTCAAAACTTAATAATTGCTGAAAGGAAATGAATAAAATCATCTATAATTGAATGTATAAATTGACATTTACGTCGCAGTGTTAAAATTAGAGCAAAATTTTATTTTAAGTTTTTTGTTTTGTTTTTAAATTTTATTAAAAGATTTATGGGAATGAAAGTAAAGAAAAGAAAAACTACAACTTTTTAAAAATGTAAGAATGATAAATTTGAATGTATTTTTTTTTTTTTTTTTTTGAAAAAAACGTTAAGATAAACACCAATTTCTGTCTTTTGAAATCTAAAATTACAAAACGGTTTCTAGTCAAAGGTTCTTGTATGTATGGCATTAGAAGCCCGCAGTGATATAAAACAGTATAATAGGTCTGAGGAAATAATTGTTTTTCAATATTTGGAACAATTATAGGTAAGTTGAGTAGAGATTCGGCGAAATAAACCTATGGAATGAGCTTACATAATCATTGACTCCTTTCCAGTCATATGTATTAGATTTGTTTAATTATTTTTCCTTGTGCTCATGGACTCTAGCATGTAATCATTATGGTTAAATATGATCAATGTATACAGGGGCTCAATAAAGGATTATTTTCACCAAAATTATTTGAAAGAGGTAATAAAATTGATTGTCATCAATGCTCAATAATTGCGGTAGTTAAACTTAATCGGTATGATTACGAAGCAAAAAAACGAAAATAGCCTGAAATAGGAATAAATGATTATTAAACAATACCAATATTGTATAATTTTTTACCACATGTCGCAACAAGCGTGTGAAACGAGTGCATAACCATAGAGGTTAAGAGTCTTAACCTAGAAATTTTGTGAAACTGTTGTCAAAATATTATGAATTTAATTATTTTATTCTCTCTAATTTTAATTCCAAACAATAGCAAAAACAAAAGATTTTCCACTTAATTCATTTTCAGGCATAGTTTTTCTAGGCATCAAAAGTCATCTATGATCATATTTAACTATTTATTTTCCAAATAACTATTAATTTTTCATAACATTTATTTGATTATAACACATTAAACAACACTACAAATTCATCAGATTTTTGCAACAATGTTTTCTCCATAATTTCTGGGGAAAAACAAATGGAAAAGCATAAATAAAAAAGGACGATCTAAATGACCATTGCATATACAAAATTTAAAATTAAACACGTTCAGAAATCGTGTTTCATGAATAATTGATGCATGACTTTTATACGTGCATAACCATTTGGGGATTTAATAATGTTAAAAAAAGTACTGTTATTCATGTTTTATAATATTTAAAATATTATAAATATTCAGTTATTATGTGATAAAAGCAATTGTAATTATAAGTTTGTCATTTTTGTAAAATTTGTATAAAATAAAGAATGTATTATAAAAGTTATTTTAACGGCAACATGTGATTCAGAAATAATTGACATGCGTAAAAATTAAATATCACGGCTGTATTAATAAATATTTTATATTGATAAAGAAAATTAAAGTGATCTGGTCGTAATTGAAAATTACAAATGTCACATGCGGTTAAAATTTTATTATAATGGCTATAGTGATTAATAGAAGACACAATAAATTAATAATTATAGAATTGTATATATTTACAATTATAAACACTGCAAGATCATGGAATAAGCAACGTTTTATTTAAATATTCCAGTTTTATAGGACGGTTATGTCAAAATGGAAGATAATAATCTATTTATTTTGGTAATTTTTAAGTAGTCTTGCAAATCCATTTATTTTGATTTTTTGTTGTCTAATATATGATATACATACATGGTAGGTAGGGGAGCGGGAGTCAGGTTGTTACAATTTTTAGATAATTGTAAATATTACAAAAGCTATCAAATAATTTATACATTTGATAGCTTTTATTGTTAGTATGTTTATTCAGCTATTAAAAAATGATTGAAAAGTTATTAAAATGTATGTAATTTTTTCATCATGGACAATTTTACCAAAAAAGTCGATTGTAACAACTTTGGGGCTAGTTGTTACATGTTCAGGGCACGATGTTAAGGTCGATAACCGCGAAGCAGTGAAATTGCAAAGCAGTGATTTCATATTTTTGGAGTAAGCTTTGCAGTTTGTCAAAAAAATAACTTTAGTAATATTTATAACTTGAACGTTGGTTCTGTTAAACGACGTTGCTCTACTCAAATTTTTATCCATAAATCTTTTAAATTAGAAAAAACTAAAAACTTTGAGGTTATAATATATAATGATTATCAACTACTGAAAGTCCCTTACAAAACCTACATTTTAGTGAAAACTTTTCAGTCCTTGAATGTCAAGTACAAATGTTATGAACAAAAATAATTTTTTAGAATTTGGCAAATTTTAGGTTCGGTATTTAATATTTATTATTATAAATATTCGAAAAGCATAAGTTTATTTAAGATCTAAAATGGATTAAAATGAATTACATATAAATATAAGATTTTTAACATCTAGGACGAATTTTATTAAAACACGTTTTTTCCTAAGAGATGGGTATTATTTTAATTTCATTTTTGTAACCTGTTACCTCGGCTATGTGTTCAAATTTTTACTTTACCTCAAATACTGATTATTTAGAATCAATGTTACAATGTTAATGAACATTGAATACAAATTATGTATGACAAATCAAAACATTACACAAATAATAGGAGGATTAAGACATACCGGTATATTAAAAACAATATAGTTCTGTTGTTCATCTGGTAAACAAGAGATTATTTAATCAACAATTTTCGAGTTTTTTTTTTAACTTCCCGCTAGAAAATTGAAAATTTTCTAAAATCGGGAAGTTATTGGTTTCACCCCGTTTTGCAAAAATTGAGTTCTCATCAGTTCTCGACGTTTTAAGCTCCTAGGAAGTATTCCTGAACACTCCTGAGAAGTCGTCACTCCGTCTGTATGTATGTGTGTGTGTAAGTATGTGAATCGCTTATAACTTTGAAACGGCTTGACCGAATCGAGCTCACCAAACAGCATTCTGAAGATTTTTACCAAACTTAGATTTTCTGTGAGTCGATTCGGTCCGGCAGATTTCGAGAAATTTTTAAAAAACTACGAAAAAATTTTTTTTCAAAAGTGGTTTTTTGGAAATAACTTTTAAACGGCTTGACCGATCTATTCCAAAATCTAATCAGCTCTTGACCTTGTAACAACACGTCGATAACCGGGTCGAAATCGACTGTTAGAAATCGTTGATTTGTCTGTGAGAAATCGTTGATTTGTCTGTGAGAAATCGTTGATTTGTCTGTGAGAAATCGTTGACGAAAGAAATCGCAAAAATCGATTTTTTTTACATACCTTCGACATTTCTTTTCGGATCGTTTTTGATGAAATAGAATAATTATTAAAGCTCTAAGAACCGCGTCGATCGCCGCCAAGAACGTAAAAATCGGTTGATTGGTTCGAGAGATATCGTTAACGAAATATTCGGTAACAAGTGTTTATTCAACATCAAAGCTCAAAAACCAAATTTTTAGCTCAAAAACATTGTAATATGTTAAATTTTAAGTGCTTAGGTATGAAATTAGCGGGAAGTTGCAGGGATGGGTCAACCGTTTTCCAAATTTTTGAAAATAGTATTTTGTTAATAATTGGTAGGAGAAACAAGAGGTTTTGAAAATGAATCAAACCAATAAGGTTTACAAAAAAATATTTTTAAATTCTTAATTATTGGTATGATATTTTGCAATTCATACCAAATAACTTCTATTTAATATTTTCCCATTTTTTAAATAATCATAATGACTTTAGGGCTGCAGACGTAAATTACATAAAGCATATTGCGAAAGTTCATTTTGCAATCAAAAGATAAAAATAGCTAATATTTATGGAAACCGTTCTTTCAAGCATGATATAGAGTTCAAGCATGGTAGGTAATAAGGAGGTGGTGAGAATCTAAAATTATCAATATTTACAAAAAACTAAAAATTAGGTGCATTTATCAAAATCTTGAAATTTTATTAATATATCTAAAAAGCTGCATTTAAATATCAAATGGCTTTTCCAATATAAGTAGAATATTATCCATCTTCAGTTTGGTAGATCGTTGATCCAAAGTATCACGTATTTTAAACTTTTCATTTTTAGGGAGACTTCGATAACATCAACTTTTTTGTAATTACCCATCTCAATCATTTATTAATCTGATTTTTTAAAAGCACAGTCACCGTGATTTTCCTCTTTTAAGATCAATAGGTTGGACTGTGGAAAATTTTTCCAAAAACTATTTTCTTGAAGTAATGCATATGATAGTAATGAAAGATATGCCTAGTAGGTAGGCTTTTGTTACTGACGTTACAGTCGACGATAAAGCCAATGCAGCTACCAAGATCGGGTTTTGATGAAAAAATGCCCATCTGTATGGTTAAAATATGCACAATTAATTTTAGTGTTAAAAAGAAAAAATTTTATTAAAAAACAGAAACAATTTTTCTAAATCCCACATATTTTCTACATTAGACTACCAAGGTTTATTAATATTGACAAAAATAAAAATAAATATATTAATTGCTGCTGAAAACTTGATCCTCAAAATAGACTAAACTTAAACTTTGATTTCTTACGTAATTTACTTTACATTATCTTTTTTGCATAGCTCGTACTATGTTTTGTTGGATTGTACTTCCGAAAAAAACCATATTTTCATACCTGAAACAAATAAAAAAATTCGTGTAAAATTTCTAGAAATATTAGTTTAATTCAAAATAAAATTAAAAAAAAAAATTAAAAAAATCAATGCCCAAGATTACAATGCCATTGGATATCTTAAGGAGCTTTATAGTTTTTTCTAATAAGAAGTAACTAACCCATTACCTTTAAGTTTTACCGCTTTCGAATTTCACCGAGTAAAATAAAATGGGTTAATAAGTTTGTTTTGAAAGAAAAACATAGTTATTCATCAAATTTCTTCTAGTCATCAATTATTTGTATATTAACATTTTTGGTAAACCTGTATATATCTATACACGTTTTGATAACGTGATTAACTTGATTGCAATTAAATTTGTATATTTTGATTAGATTTTGTTGTTACTTAATAGTAATACCCTTGATTGATTATTGATAATTTCATAATACCATGTAACATATCCATGATGTATATTAACTGAATTTAAAATGTATTCAAAATGTATAATTAGTAAATAAACACTACTGAAATTAAACCAGAAATGATAAAACCGTTTATCTATGAATGGGATTAAATAAAATTTTTGTGATAATAACATCATATATTTTAAATACAGAATATCATTTATTTTAGATACTTCAAATAATTTTTAGTAAAATGCATCTTAATAATTATGTTAATAAGCGTGAAGCGCGCTCGTTATCTCTTAGATAACTATGAAAAATCCAGTTAAATCATTTTTTATATGGATTTGAAACATTCCTTAAACAAATATCTTTCTAACTTTCTTGTCATTAATCTAAAAAAGTCTCAAAATATGCATATCGAATTTCTAGCTGGAAAAATATACAGTCTCAATTTTAGAACTTTACTGTTATTTTCGGAAAAAAAACTTTATAAACAATAACTTTTAAACAACAGTGCAGTTTAATAACTGCTAAATCGTCAAATTTATATCCAATATTTATGAATTGTATGAGGGTATATTAAATTAAACTTTTAGTTTCTAAACTTAGCAAATACTGACGGTACTTCAATAAAAAAAAATTAAATTAAAAAAATAATAAAAAAATTAAATTTCCATATATCTAGTTAGTCAATTTTCGTTTGCATATCATCAAATAACTAGGAAACCAGAAGCGATAAAAAGCAACAATTTTGATAGAAAGTTTTATAGTCACTTCAGAAACTCGATTGGATTGAGGTAAAAATATGCATTTTATGTATTTTAAAATTCTCTGTCGAAGTAAGCTGAATATTTGTTTTGTTCCGTTTGTTATTTGCAATTTTCGAGTTTTATTCAATAATGTTGATATTGAATAATCGTTTCGAGAGCTATGCCCTCGGAATGATTAATAGATGAAGCGATTCTCAAATGGGTTCAACCTGATCATTTCCTCTAGTACTCTTTTAAATACGATTACTTTCTTATACATATTTTCCAGGCTAATGAAGTTCACCAAGATAGTACATTCACCACCTAATTGCTGTTCCATCAAAATTTCGTTCTTAAAATTATAATATATATTTAATTAAGTTCTTATGCATTTCATAATTTTTCGGATAAATAATTTTTTTTAATCCATCTGTATGAATAAGAACAGCTGTTTAAGCAATTCATTTGCCAGAACATGTAAAGCAATTTATCAAAAATATAATAATATTTACAAAGTGTTTTCATTAGAAAGGAAACTTTTAATAGTAAAAATTGTATCAATATTTATTAATCTATAATTATGTTATAACACAAACAAAACTATTGACATACATTTAAAACACGATCGATTCATAAAAACAAGCAAACGTGCTTTAGTTAATTTTGTTTTTTAAAAATATTTGAACAAATGGAAATTTTAATTTTACCGGTAAATTAATTGAACATTTTCCTATGATTATAATTTATATGTAATACTACATAAATTTGATAATTTTATATGATAACTAATTAATCATAAAGTTTTTATTTTTTTATTTGAATGAAAACGTAATAACTTTTAATTATTTCTTTGTTTAAACACCGGCGATGTGCCGATTATATAAAAAGAAAAAATTTCCCCAAATGCCAATATAACGGAGGTTCGAAAGTTAACATAAGCCCAATGGTGGAGTTTGGTTTGGTGCCGCTCGAGATACAATTTAATACAAAGCCTTTTATACTTTGTAAGAGAGCGATAATTAAAATTAAAAATCAAATTTTCATGTATTAAAATTTTCACGGATAAAATTTTGTTTTCATGGATAAATTAAATATAACTTATTATTCGTTAACCTATTTATTTTTATAAATATATTAATATATTAGTTTATTTTCTAATCAATTTGAATATAATTTTTTAAAGATTAATATTTGGTATTTTATAATAAATAAATAACATTTTTTCTTTCGCTTTTAAAAGTCTACTGTTCTAGGTCCGGGTCTAAATTCGATACTGCATGAGCCATCATGTTTTCTAAGCAGTCCCACAGCGGGCTTATAAGCGTTAAGACCCAATAAATAAGTAAAATAACTCTGATAAACGAAGTTCCTATCATAGTGAAAAAGTATGAAATTTTTATAGCATTGTTGTTAATTGTCTGGTAATTAACCATGTGAAAATCTTGTTTACTTATCGGTAAACGTTCATTAACAATTACAGTAGACTATTCGGTCTGCGAATGCACGGTTGCACGTAAAATTTCTAAAATTTCAACATTAACAACACTTTTTATTTAAAATTTAATGTTTATTCTAATAAAAATTATATAAACAGAAATATCATAAATTAATCAGTGGTCACATATTATTCTGACCAAAACTATTGTTATTATATGAATAACTTATCCCTTTTCTGTACAGGCATTATAGGCAACTTGTAAAATAAAATTCACGTGATTCAAGATACAAATTATAACGTGAGTTACTTCTAAAATTCTTCTAAAATAGTTAAAACCAATCATTTGGCTTGAGTAACGCTTGAAACATTTGGTATGCTTATGTTACTCAGTGTGACTGTTCCCTGTTCTGTTCTCTAATTTTTTGGGTTAGAAACAGTGCTTGAATATTTTCAACCCTTTTCATTTTTGATTATAGAACTATTTATGTTTTGTTCCCAGTTACACATTGACTCAAAAATAGCTGAATGAATGTATAAGGACTTCAGGCTATTCAGTACAGGCTGTCATTACCAAATATTTCTAGGTCCATCAATTATAAATCATCTGATATCGTTAGAGAAGACTACTCAGGAAAGATACTGAATGAGTAGATTCGACAAATATTTACATAAAAATTATAAGCAGCCAGACTATACAGACCGATTTTAGAATAATTTTTCATAGGTAAATCAATATTATTTAAAAAAAAAAATTGTTTAATTGTTTATTCTATATGGGTTTATTTGAATATTGATTTCCCCTATTCCACTAACAAAACTTATTGTATACACAATAGTTTACACACAATAAAAAGTGTTAGTGTAATCCAAAACCTTTATTGAACTTTACAAGTATGGCGTCTATTTTTCGGAATATAAATCTAATTTGAATTTTTATTATATTTGACTAATAATCTTCTTGGTTAAGTTAACGACTGCTGCCTACAAAGCTTTTATCAGGCATTATATTTTTTTGAATATAAAATTATATATACGTAATATGTCAGAGAATATTAATTTTAATCTACAGTTTGTAACGCTAGAAAATGTTAACCGCACAAACAAAATTTTTGAAGTGGTGTTCATAGAATCGTCTAATTAGGTCTATCGTGTAATTAGGTATGCCATCAAGATAACTCGAAAATAGAAAGAAACAGAATATTGAAATTCTTATGAGTATTTTAGAGATACAGGACAGACAGATAAGAGTTATAAAAGTTCGTGAATGAGCAAAAACGGTGAATGAGCAATTTACTCTGTTAGCTGTTATATTCACAATTGATATTTTATTAATTTTATAGTTAAAATTCAAATATTTTTGGGTGAGGGTTTAATAAGATCAACTCTCTTGCAAATAATTTATAAATTTATTATTTAATTTTTTTATTATCTTTTTTTTTAATAAATTGCTTATTATCATTAAATTAATTATATGATCATTATGTATTACGGATATTTTTATAAAAATAAATGAATTATAGTATAACACATAGTTTTGATATTTATCACACAAGAATTTAACGTCACTACTAATAGATCACCTGAATCACTTAATCATTTTATAAAATAATTTAAAAGTTTGGTATTAAGAAGAAAAAAATACACACACAATTATCTTGTATATAAATACAAACTCAACATAAATTATTTAAGTTAGTTATTTGAATTAAGTAAGAAAAGTAAGCATTGGCTTACTAAAGGAAAATGTCGTTCTTAAAATATTTAGTTTTTGGTGTAGCACTTTGTGGGGTCACAATTAGTGCAAAGGATTGGTGGGAAAATGAAGTATTTTATCAAATTTATCCTAGATCCTTTATGGATAGTGATGGCGATGGAGTTGGTGATTTACAAGGTACGATTTAAATTTTACTATTGTTGGTTTGTTGTTGTTGTCAATTTAACTTCTTTCTTATTATTATGTTTAACTGTATAACAAAAAAAAAAAAAAATATTTATCGATAAGAAAAATGTAGAAAAATTTTTCCTTATTGTGAAAATATTTGATTTCCCTAATTAATTCAGATTATATAGTATGAATTTCGTGAAACTATGGAAACATTAATTTACTAAATTTTATCTAGAAAAAATAAATAAAAAAATTATTCAAAAAAAATGATTATTTAAAAAAAAACATTGTAAGCTTCAGCTCAATGTTATTGATTTACATCAATTATTTCTTATTATTTATTATTTTCTATCAATTATTAATTATTTATTGTTTTAATATCTATATGACGTTTCCTCAGCAAATTCTGTTTCGTGTCCGTCGGTTTATGAAACTGATTCTGATGAACGCACATTCCAGATTGAATGTACAAATTGTCATCATTGTAGAATTATCTGATTTATTAATTGCCGTTTCGAGATATAGCGTACTACACTTGCTTATTTTTTGTACATAAATGCCCGGATGCCCGATTTTGATGAATTTGACATGTATGTGAGTAGTTTAAATTGTGCCAAAATCGATTATTCTATAAAATCGCTATTATAGTAAAATCTAATCGTGAAGATCAAACAATAAGATAATTTATTGTTACAGAGAATTCAAAGTTTTTTTACGTTATTTTCAAATTGCAACACAATCGGTTTCAATTTCCAAGATCAAAAAATTTTTGTATTTTATACATATGAAATTCGATTACAAAGTAACCATCATCGGTATGAATTGTCTAATTGTAATCATTGTACACTTATCACAATACGTTTGTGCAGACCGTCTTTTGCATTTAATAAATACAAATTTCTACTACAAAGTAGTCATCATTACTATGGATTATCTAATTGTAATCATTGTACATATACCAAAATACTTTTTTGCCAGACTATAACCAAATTAGTAAAGATAACACCTCCTCGAAGAATGATTACGATTTGCTAATTCATAATGATGATGACTTGGTGTAGTTGAAATACATATTTATAAAAAAAAAAATTGGGACAGAAATCGAAATTTATTAGAAAAATCCTAGAGTTCTCTTTGATTATATTCATATAAATACTCGTATATACAATAATCGGTATTTTCACATAAATGCTGATAAATTGTAGTTTGAATTTTTTTGCAATTGATTGTGCGAGATATTGACGAGGATATAGTTTATTATCATTTATTGAAGATGTATGCTCATTATTGGCACTAAATGTTTTTTGTATTTTTTGTATTTTTTTTTGTAGTTGTAGATCTAATGTTAAACAATAGACCGGTTCTCAGTTTGTAAATAATAAGGTGTGACTACTTTTAATTATTCAAAAATACGCCAACTAAAAATAAAATATGAAAAACTGAATTCAAGCAGTATAGAAATCGAAATAAAGGTACTTAAATGCGCTATCAAATTAGTCATTGGTAGGATACTAAGATGGCCTTAATTATATATAGCAGCTAAAGAGTCAGATATTTCTAATTGGTGTTGTATTTGATACTATATGCCAAGTATTACTGATTTTAAAAATTATTTTCATTATTTCCACAATTTAATACATTGTATCCATAGATGTTCACAAAGGCAGTTCACAATTAAATGTTCTTAGCTATTCTTTGTTGATAAAGTTAGTTTTAAAATAATTAAACCAATTTATTTTTATTACGTCCTGAAAACAGTAAATCGGTGTAACGGTGCTAAAGTTTTATCCAAAAAAGCTTATTCCTGTTTTATTAAAGTAACACATAAATTTCATTATTCCAGCAAGATTTTAATACAATTAAATTAATCCGCTCGAGTATTGTAATTATTTAAAAAAAATAACAAGTCAATTTTTTTCTCTAATTTATTTTGTTGTTAATTAGTAATTTTTCTTATAAAAAATTATGTTATTATTTTATTTTAATAATTGTTAGAATAATTTTCAAATTAATTGTTTTATATATATATATATATATATATCTATATATATATATATATATATATATATATATATATATATATATATATATATATATATATATATATATATATATATATATATATTTAATGTTTAATTACACAAGGACATGCAAACAGCTCATTTCAACGAGGAATTAATAGTAGTTATTATGTTTTTCTATAGAAACCATGAAAAAAAATGTTTGTTAAAATTCTGCTGAACATTAAACAAATAAACCAACAAGCAAACATAATATTTCAGGCTGCTAATCTATTCAGCTGCTAGAGACAAATTGTTATAAATTGATTTGATATCTATTTGATAAAAAATCATAAAAATTATGTATTCAAAATACTAGATATTTTTTCATTTTTTCAGGAATTAAGTCAAAGTTACAACATATAAAAGATGCGGGACTTAATTGCACTTGGTTATCTCCAATTTTCTCATCACCCATGGTTGATTTTGGCTATGATATCTCCGATTTTCGTAATATTCACGATGAATTTGGTACAATTGAAGATTTCGATGAACTATCAGCGGAAGCAAAACGGTTAGGGATTAAATTAATCTTAGATTTTGTACCAAATCATTCAAGTGATAAACATGAATGGTTTATACTATCAGCAAATGGTACCAAAGGTTATGAAGATTACTATGTTTGGGTGGATGCTAAAGGTTTTGATAATGATGGAAAGCCAATTCCACCAAATAATTGGGTAAGAAATATTCTAACTAATTTATGCATTTTTTAGTTTAACCAAAAATAACTCAGAAAAAGCTCTAAATCTAAATCATCAAAAAAATTTTTCTTAAAAAAAAGTTAAAATTACAACTAACTTAGTTAATAGACACGAAACATGGTTCAGTATTAATGAATGAAGTTTTTATAATGATAAATCTATCATAAAAATCTATAAATGTGTAGTTTATACAGTTATAAATACATATATAAATATAATAATAAGATATACAGAAAACATATTTTCTTTTTATTTAAATTTGAGCTAAAACTTTGGCCAAAATAAAAATTTTTGGTTTCAATCAAAAGTTATTTTTATTTTGATTTTTTGGTTATATATAAAGTAGCGATCTGTCATCAATTTGCACTGACCCATGCATTTGTGTATGTTCTAAAAAATCGCCTTATCCCATTGTCTCTATTTGATTTGGAAATTTATAACTTTATGTTTGCATAACAGAACAGTAACTTCGGTGGATCAGCATGGGAATGGCATGAAGGTCGCAAGCAATTTTATTTACATCAATTTGCAATTCAACAACCAGACTTGAACTATCGTAATCCAAAAGTAGTTCAAGAAATGAAAGATATTATTGTTTACTGGTTGGAAAAAGGTGTTGCTGGATTTAGGATAGATGCTGTGCCATTTTTATTTGAAGAAGAAGATTTAAGAGACGAGCCTCGTTCATATGATCCAAAAGCTGAACCCACAGATTATGCTTATTTATTACATCCCTATACAAATAATTTACCTGAAACTTACGACATGGTGTATCAATGGCGAGCTGTTTTAGATGATTACACTAAATCCACTGACAATATCACAAGGTAAGAGGTTAAAAATACTTGGTTATTATTTGGCCAGATTTTTTCTATAAATATCAAATAACCAATATGCTAAAAGCTCAAAATAGAAGCTAGTCAAATATTGCATAATTTTTAAAAAATAATTGCAGGCAATCATAGAATATTTCTTTAGATTCTAAAACCTAAGTGTAATTTTAATTTAATAGAATAGAAAAATTATCATTGAGCTTTCCAAAAGCAAAGATGAGTATACGAAAAGGTGATTTATTTTATGTGAATGTCTCATACATTTTTTGATAATATACGAATCTTGAATAGTATCCAAAAATATAAGTTATGAAACCAAAGGTGTAATTTACCATAAAAACGTTAGCGCCAAATATTATTATTATAAAAAAATGTATATCAAAATATTATTTATTCCTTGAGAGTATACATTTGCTCCACATAACTAAAGATTAATTAGTAATTCATAACTAACAAAATTGAATATCCGATTATTTTCATTTCCATTTACAAATTTAAATTTTTATTATTTAAAAAAATTATACATAAAAAATTGCTCCTGAAATGCTGCTTTAGAACATATAAATTGCTCCTCTTAATTAATTAATCAGTTATGCATGATTTTAAGAATTTAGTTCCTGCTTTGTCACTTTTTACATGCGATATTTATGTGGCGCAAACGCAGATGGTTAACTGAATACTTTGCAAATTGTTAATTATAAATAGCTGAATAACTATTAATTATTTAGGTGTAGGAAATGTATATGTTAAAACAATATTCAGAAGTAATTTTTCGATATACAATTTTTTTCATATTAACGATGTAAATTTAAATAGAAATAATCGGAACTTTAAATTTTTAAATTATTAATAACTAATTATTTATTTAAGTGGGGCAAATGTATTTTCTAAGGGAGCATTTTAGGAGCAATTTTTGTATGCATAAATAATAATTTCCTAAAAATATATAATTTGTTATTTTTTCCAAATTAAAAAATTGTCATAAAATATTAAATAATCAAAACTAATAAAAATTCCTTTTCATCGAAATATATCTATTAACAATAAGTTACAGCTCAAAAATCATTCTAAATTTCGTTTTGTGAAGTTCGTGTAAAATGAGCCCAATACTGAGAAATAATTGTTAGTAATGTGATATATATTTTATTTTTGACAAATAAAAATATTTATTTTCAGGAAAATTTTGTTGAAAATTTATCATTTTTAATTACTTTTCAAATTTGTTTTCGAAAAACTGGATGTTCATTTACGAATGTGTGTTTAGAAAACTAGTTTAAATTTTCTACAATGTATTGTTTCACAAATCATAAAAAATACAAATGCACAAATTTTGTAACAATATAAAATACTTATGCACAAATTCTATTATGTAACAGTTTTATTAAAACTTATTATTAAAACTTTTCAAACTTAAGAAACATCATTTACCAAAAAATATGATGTTTTTGATTATTTAAGATAAAATAAAACATTTTCTTTTGGAAAACATAAGTACAGTTTTAGTTATACCAACGATTTATTAAAATTTTTCTTTTTTCCAATAGAATTATGATGACAGAAGCATATGCAGATATTAAACAACAAATATTATATTATGGAAATGACACGACACCAGGAGCTCATTTCACGTTTAATTTCCTATTAATTACTGATTTAAATGTCAATTCTACCGCCCATGATTTTATGTTTACCATCAATAAATGGTTGTCATATTTACCACTTGAATATACACCAAACTGGGTCGTAAGTATTTTTAATTTTTCGTTTCATTTATGTTATAATTTTTATTTTAAAAGTAAAACAAATTTTAGAAATGATACTATAATATTAAAAAGTGATAATTTATTGAGAAAAAAAATCGAGCATATTTAAAAAAAAAAATAATAATAATAACTGTCTCATAAATGAGAACGCAATTACTGTCAGATGAAACCACTAAAAGTGAGAAATGGGAAGCTAAATGAGAAAAAACCTCCTTGAATGAGACTATTTCTTGTTTGTACCTCTATAAGCGATAGTGTAGCATATTTGACACCTGCTCTTTATGAGAAATTTTTAAATTTCTTCGAACTAACTTAAAGCTTTTAAGGAACCATCTAACATTCTTTTTAAACTTCTATGTGGAAAAGACACTCATATACTTGTATATTGGCGAAATGAGTAAGAAAAAAACCTCCGTAGAAAAAAATATAGCAGTTCTTTGATTTTTTACTTCGCTATCCAAGTTCAACGCTACGCAAACTGTAAGGAGAAATTGACCCAATAACGAAATGGAAAAATTTTCTAGCAAGAAGCTTTAAAAACTAGACATTAATCATAAAAACTAGACATATCATACCAATTTATTAAAATAATTTTTTTATAGCTTGGAAACCATGATAATCATCGTGTGGGAAGCCGTTATGGTTCCGAACGTATAGATGGGTTAAATATGTTGTTGATGGTTTTACCAGGTGTTGGTGTTACTTATTATGGTGACGAGATTGGAATGCTAGACACTTTCATCAGTTGGGAACAAACTGTCGACCCTATTGGTTTGAACGCTGGTCCTGATCGTTATGTATTATTTACACGTGATCCAGAACGTACTCCTTTCCAATGGGACGATACTCTAAACACAGGATTTAGTGCCTCTAAAAATGGAACTTGGTTACCAGTAAACGAAAATTATAAAACATTAAATTTAAAGAATCAAAAAGAAGCTCCATTCAGTCATTTCCAATTATACCAAAAATTAATGGAATTACGTAAAGAGAAAACCATAAAAGATGGAGATTTAATAGTCAAAGCTATAAATGATAATGTTTTAACCTTGACACGTTCGTTAAGTGGCCATGATAGTTTCGTATTTGTGTTTAATTTGGGTGGAAATAGAGAAATGGTGAATTTAGAGCCTTATAAGCAATTACCAAGTAAACTAAAGATTGAATTAACAAGCGTAGATGCTACTTTACAATTTGGAACAAGTGTACCCAAATCTGGATTCACTGTAGGACCATATGAAGCATATATCTTATCAGCCGATTCATTATTATCCACTTCACATTTAGATGCATTATTGTACAAAAACTAGGAAATAAATTATAAAGATTTTTAAAATTTGTGTTTAATTCATAATCACAACCATCCAATTGCTAAAATGTTTTACCAATAATAATAACAATATAATATCTTTTGGATGACACACAATTACCCAATATTGTTTTGCGCCTCTCCCCTTAAGGACATGTATTAAATTTATATGAGACTCACTAGCGGCACTTTTGTAGTATATGCAAAAAATATAGTAACAAAATACTAATTTAGAGTGACGAAATCAATATCGTGATTTACATAAAAAATTTTTGGTCTTTTCCATTCCAAATCCACATTGGAAAATAAAAATTATTTTCCAGTTCAAAACCGTAAAGAAGAAATTTTATTGATAATATTCACATCCGGTTTTGAAATGGAAAATAATTTGTAATTTAGAATCTGGGTTCCGGATTGGATAAACCAATGAAAGTATATATCTAACATATATAAAAGTGAGAGAGCTATAGCAGTCAGTATATGCAGCAATCATCTATATGTAGCTACCCTCTCACTTAAACGGTCTGACTTTTATTTCTTTTAACAAGATACTTTAAGTTGTTTAACGCCTACACTAATATAGATCCCATTCTTAAAATTTTGTGTTATTTGAAGCGTTATTTTGCAATCCAAAAAATAAACAATAAAAATGGTCGTAGTTTTTAAAATTTAAATTTAAATTTACTTCTGGTTATGAACAAAAAAACCAAATTTTAATTTTGAATTTGAATTTCAGTCTGAAAAGTACAATAAATTTTATATTTAAACCATCGTGTTAAATTCGTTATTGTCTATTTACTTAGTTCAACCATATCTTCCTTTTTCTTTGAGGACTAGTCACCATAAAAACAAAATACAAATTTTGTGGACACTTTCAACAATTCCAGAACCTTTAATTTTTTTCGCTGTTTGCTTTACGTGAAATGTCCCTTCGTTCAGTATTTCGTTCATAGGTCAATTCGTTCAGTACTTATTGCTATCTATTTCAGTGAACATTTTCATACATTACTAAGAAGTTACATCGTATATTACTTGTTAAATAAAAGCATCCCTCACAAAAATTAATGGAGAGTGCATAGCTGTCTACCTACTCAAGAAAAACACCCCTATACAAAAAACATAAATAGTGTTTAAATGGTATGTGAATATAAATTTTCATTAAAGTTATGTAATAAGCGAAAGCTGAAAAACTGTATTTTGTGAGACCTCATATACATATGGTAGTGACACAATAGTTTTTTCATTATTTAGTAAATAATTTATTATTATTATATTTTGCTATATAATAATAACGTAAAATACTTTTGAAGAAAAGAGGTTGCCGCGTTGTTTTGTTTATTTTGTTTTTGTTGTTTTTTTCTTTGGATATTTTAATACATTAGTCAATACACACACACACACAAATATATATATAGGGGAAATTGTGGGTACCACGGTGGGTGCCGAAAATTCTATTTATTTTTTTTTATTTTCATTCTTTATAAAACTGTACACATATTATTTTCTTAATATAAATCATATGAAAAATGAAATATTAGTTTATAATTGAAAATTCCTTAAATGTGATGAAAAGTTTTCAGGAAATTTTTTTCTCATTTTTACGAAAAAAAAAACAGTGAATAGGTTCGTTTGTTTTGTACTTTTGCATGAAATATAATTTGATAGAACTTTGTACGTAGTTTATTTATAGTTTTCTAGCGATTTTATGGTCTCAGATTTTGAACCTTTTCGCGACAATTGACCACAAAATATTGTTTGACGTATTTTTTTCTTTTTTAGTAGAATAATCATGATCTAGATGCCACTTTTATATTATACTGAACCCATATTTTGTACATTCTGTAAAACATTCTGATTGAATGTGATTTTATACCAATATGATTCAATACAGATAACGGTATGAAGGGGGATTTAAATTTGTTAATTATATAGTTTAGAAAACTGTTTGATAATAAAAAATAAATGTTTAGATATGATTTTTGAAATCTATATGTTTTAAAACAAATTTTTACATACATACTTACTTACCGTTCGCAACAAATTCAAAATGTTTAAAAAGTGATTTAGAACGGGGTGTATTTTGGCAGATGATCTATGAAATGTGACTGGCAAACTTTATGTGAATTCATTTACAGGCTATGTATGTGAAAATTCTTAATGAACCAAAGAACAAGATTTGTATAGATGACGTCATACTTATTCATCTCCATAGTGATTATACATAAGGCTCATTCTACCATAAGAGGTAGTATCGATGTCCAAGCGACTTCTATATACTTTCCTTCAAAATTCACGAATAAAAATGTTAAATAAATTACATGAATTTTTTGTTCTCCAATTGTTTTATAGAAAATAGCCGCGTATCCTAGAATCATTCATAAAACCTTTTTTTGAAAGAAAGAGATGGAATCTTTAAGAGCTTTAAGCTTATTTGTTTTTGATTTTTTAATTGAATTTTAGAATTTTGTTCGGTATTTAGCCTAATTTCACATTTTGATGGGTAAAATAGCAAACCTTTCCTCAAAGTTTACTCACAAGTTAATGAATAGTTTATAATATAAGCTACCCTCAGCTCTGTTATGGGACCATAATTAACGCTTTTCAATTAAGATTTCCGTGAAATGACTACCGGAAAATCAAACTAGCTTTAAGCTATTTGTAGATTGCTTAGCGATCTATAAATAAATCGAGATGAAAGAATTACTCTAAAACATTAAAAACAATTTAGTTCTTTCGAATTATCTTTAAACGCAAGTCAATTATTTTTTCTCAATTAATACTCAATAAATGAATGACATTAATGAATCGCCTCGCTATGAAAATAATATTAGAATGATGAAATACTATTCGAGGTTTGAGTTTATATAATGATTTGACACATTTTCAAGATATTTTTAGTCAATATGTTTTGAATAGAAAAATAATATTTTCCCAAAATTGAATTCAAATAAAATGAAAGAGTATAAATAAGAATTAATTAACAAAATAATTTTATTTATATTTACAGGTGCTTTTATTCACATAATATTATACAAAATCCTTGAATTCGTTGTCCGAAAACAATCATTGTTTGAATAAAATCGTCCAAAAAAATATTTGCGGACTATTAACTTGAAAATGGTAGGGAGTTGTGAAGTTCTAAGTTTAGGCAAAAGATAAGAGTAAATAAAACATGATCCTTCGGAATATTTCAGGGTCAGGACTTTAAACACAGAGTTTTTTAATAATATTTTATAATATAGGATCGTAAATTTTCGTTATGATTTCTTTGGAAAGGAAATAACTAAAAAAATTAAAGTGTTTCAGAAACACGAAAACATGTTAATGTCAATTTGGAATTGGAAGAATGAATATTTGGTCCATGTTTATTTTTTCTAAAAGTATTACCATCCTTTCTTATACTTTCTGTGATTTTTTTTGGTAATTTTTAACTAACTCGTGCCATTGCCAAAGATTGGTGGGGAGCCGACCAGAGTACTTTGCTTATTATATATGGACTAATCATCCAAAATTGTATCGACTATGACTTTCTACTTTATTGTCCATTGTCTATCCAAGGATTTTCCAGTTCGGATAAAATCCAATTCCTATTCTTACGCAGATGCTCCAGTGAGATGTCCGTCTTCTGTATTTAGCGAAAAATATTCTTTCAAAATCAATATTTCTCTTTATCTAATCGTTTGATGCCGAAACTAAGCCAATGACCTTCGCAGCAATTCTCCCTATTGGTTAAAAAAGAGGCACTCCTCCTTGTGATCGCTTATCATGTATTTTGTATAATTCCTATTTAATAATTAATTTAATTCCACTGTTGCTTACTTTACCTGTATATTCACAGACGGTTCAAAATTGGGTCCTAACTTGCGAGTGAGAGTAGGACAAAGAAATATTTTTTGCTATTTTAACAGGCAGGTACTATGATTTATTATTTCACAAATTCGCTTTCCTGAGTTCTAAAATATATTTTAGGTAGGTCACAATATCATAAGTGTCATTTGAATTTGAATCAGATATCCACATCCTAATTTTTTTGTTTTTCTGTCCATTGTATATCCTTTGATTCATTGTTCCATGAAAATCTTGTCATAAAGTTAATGTTCCACAATCTCCACTGCTGTCTTTAACGTTCCGCTTACATTCCAAAGGTACAATGTCTTCAATATATTCTGAAGTAGGTATATATGATGACTTTCATATTAACTGGTTATATTCAAATATTTCTTCCTTCTGTCTTTATAATGATTAAGCCTGAGAATAAATTAAGGCTGTTTAGATTAAGCGTCCTTAATTAATTCTAGTAGTGATGTTTGGTTAACTCGTTTGTTTACTTTTAACTCTTTTTGCGATCTGCACTCTTCAAATTAATTTAAGGTATTGCAACTTAAAAAAAAAAAATTTTGCCGCACTACTTGTTGAGGCTAATATTTTCTAATAATGAGAACATTCGTTAATGACAAATAGTAAATTTATGTAATTATTATAAGGATACTATCAAAGGTATGAGAAGATGAAACTATTATTTCGAATGTAAAGGTTTATTTATATTTATTAGGTTTATTAGTTTTATATCATGTGTCTATTTTTCATATATAAAACTCTATTGAAAACCTAAATAAAAAGAAAATGACATAAAAATCAATTTTCGTGTATATATGTACTTTTCTAATCAACACTTATTGTTTATTGATTAGTATCGCCGTGAAATATATATTTCGTTAGTAATTATTAAGGGGCTTTCATTTGAAAATCGTTTAAAACGTGATAGAAAGTTTGTGTTTACATTTTGTGAATTCATCCGGTCCATTTTAATTATTTAGGCATGCAATTGATTAAGAAAACATTTATAATTCATAGTTTGTTTTACTTCAAACAAAAGTATGGCACTTCGTAAATTTGTGCCTCCGTCACAAACATAAATTTTGAAATATCAAAAACCTTAACCTAATTTTCGAAAGAGAAACTACTGCCATTTCCTTAACGTAAGAATAAATTTGTCCACATGTCAGCACGGACGTGTGTCGACGATCATACGAATAAGAAATTAGATAACCATTATACTTGCTAGTTCATACGTTATAGTGTTAATCGGAAGAATAATGATACTTATTTGGGATAAAATTATTTTAAAATAAATATTAATTTTATTTTTTTTAAATATTACGTGGGAATTTTGGTCGAAAATTCTTTTTTTTTTTTCGAAGCTGCTAAGATATTGTCTGCAGGTGCACACCATGTCAATACTTTGCAAATCATTAGTGCCATTATAAACTTTGATGTTTTTATCTGATGTAACAATCTTTTTGGTTTCTATGAAATAAAATACGTTTTCATAAAAAAATTTATAAAATACCGTCTGTTTCGACGTTTGAGTGGGCGTTATATTTCGTTAATGGTTTTAAAAGCTCAGCTGCTTAATGTCTAGTTTTTCGTAGTAACGGTAAGACCATACATACTTTTTAACAGAAGTGAATTTACTTTAGACAAAGTTTTTAGCATGTGCTCAAACTTCATGCATATGTTTTGCAGACAACGGTTTTCATTATCAAATCTAAATGATTTTTGCTTCGATTATTTACAATCATTCCGTATACCTACATACTCAAACAACAAATTTTCCAAGCAGGTTAATACCATATACATAGCGTATCACATAACATAACATAGAGAGGAGTGTAAAAAAACTCTGTTTGCGCTCTCTTTGTGAAATATTTATATTTTGTTTTGTATTTGCCTATACCTGTCGAAAATGGAAAACTGATTAATGTTTACAATAGCGATCGTATTTCTCAGGATCATCATGTACCTTTGTAGGAACAAAATGATTTACTTTGATATCAAAAGCGCTTGTAGTTTTATTTTTTTATAATATAATATATGGAGTTGGTATTAACCTTCGTATACAAATTCTGAGAAAATTAGAAATGGCAACTGATTAATGAAAAAACAAATATTCAAAATGTTTGCAAAATAAAAATAAATATAAAATGAAATAAAAGTAACTCATAACACACTCAGCTAACTACCAAAAGATGATTAGCTATTATAATATATTAATTGGTAGTTCTAAATAGTTCCTAGATTTGGCGCATATTGCGGCACGTGTTACACAGCGCGATTTTTTGTAACAGACACATATAAATAGGTCAACGCAAACTGACGAAACGACGCTTCGCAGCGCGACTGGCGAGACGCGACAAATGCATGGCATACTGCCCGAGACACAGTTTCTCTCGCCACGCGTCCTACGTTTCATTGGTCACACTCATCTTATAGTGCAACTAGTTTTTAAATTTAAGGTAAATTGTATATTGTATTCAAAAATATCATTACCTAATGTTTATGAATCATAAACATATTTAAAAATTATCAATAATTTAATTCAGAAAAATATTACTTATACAAAATGTATACCAATCAGAATTTTGTTTTTGACACACTCGTAGCAGCGCTTTGCATTATAGGATTAGAATACTATTTATATATTATCTTATACTGGTCAAGAGAACTGCGTGTGAATATGCGCGTAAATTTAATGAAAATATTTTTGATAAAATATTGTTATCTTTAATAGAATATTTTAATTTTTAATTTTTTCTTATGTCAGGGTATATTAATTTTAGTCTAAGGCTTGTAACGCTAGAAAATATTGACCCCACAAAAAAATTTTGGTATAGGTGTTGATAGTAGCATCTCATTAGTCTATTTCCGGTTGTCCGTCCGACCATCCCTCCGTCATCGCGATTACTCTAAAAACTAAAAAAGATAACGAGCTGAAATTTTAGTGGCGTATTATTAACATAAAAAGTATGTTTAAGCTCGTGAATGAGCAAAATCGGTTCATTGTTTCAAATGGATCCTTGACCCAACTCTTAAACAATAAAATATAGAAGAAAAATTCAAATAAAAAACATGTATATTTCTTTCAAATAAACAATTTTTTGTTTGAAAATTACTTTCGTAAAATGTTAGGATTTGTCACAGTTTAAACTCAAATTTAGCCTAGCTATCACATATTGGTAATTACAATACAAATTATTATTCAAGTATATATATATAACTGTATAAACGGTTATTTTAAGGATATTTATAGTATTTTATGAATGCTAATAAAAAATATTCAAAACATTGGTATTCAATCATACGTATCTAAACAATTAACTCTATTTTTAATGATCACAAAAAAAAACTTGGTTCTCCCTACAGTATTTATTTTAATATTTACATATTAGTAAAATTTAAAATGTTTAGTCAAAAAATCGAATCCAAATTTTACAATAATGAACCTGTGTACAAAACGACGAGAACAAGAAACTTTCCTTTAATACAAACAAATGGTATTTTTACATTAGAGAATTTTTCAATATTGCTATTCTCGATAGCCACTGTACATCGAATACTAAAACTGCATCGATTTTTATTATTTTTTTATTTTAACTTCGAGTTAATGCTTTGAGTTTTAAGTATGAGCTCATGATAGTCACATGATGAGTTAAAATGATATATCGTTTACTACAACAATATTTTTATTTACATTCAATGAATAAATAATTTTATATGAAGGTATACGTTAAAAATATTTACCATTTTTGTGTTTGTATTTAAATGAAAAGCAGATTGAAATTTTCTCACGTTCTGCAGAAAATTTTATACAGAAAAAGGAATTATGAATATTGAAACAATTAAAATTATTTGTAAAAATTATTGACGATTTTGACTGACTAATCACATTAGAATTTTTCGTTGAAAACGAGAAATTATTCGATCGGTACAACAGAACAACGCTTCTATTAATGGAACAAACTAAAAATTAATATTTTTTTTTTTAAATCGAAATTTTTTTCAAGTCTGATTATAACTATATAGATTTTATATAAAAACCAAAAAATAATGCAAATAAATTATAAATAAATATCAAATTTTTAAGCACATTCTTGTGTTTAACTCAAATTTCGGTTTCAGCCAAAATTGTGGTAAAATCTTCTCATCCTAACTAAGATAATACAATAGAGTTACATATAAGAAAAAGGACTTTTATGCTTAATAGTATGCTTAAGCGAGTTGTACAGTTAGAGATGTAAATTATGATACTTTAGTGTTTTCTAAAACACTAACGTATTATAAGTTATTTTTCTGAATTTGCGTTTCGTAAAATTCTTTTTTTATGCGTAATTTATTATAAGAAATCTAAAATAAAAAACTGTGTTTTTAATTAATTTTAGAACGATACATCGTAAACATTAATACTTCGTTCTAAAACGTTGATGTTTTTATTAACGATGTTACAAAAAAATTTCACTCTGTTATAAATGAAATTATATTAATATGACTAATATAATTTTCACGCTTTTCGATGTTCAAACTTAAAGCCTTCGACACTGCTCAGACCAAAGGCGGATTTTTGTGCACAAGTTAATGGGTCGCGTGGCGAAAAGCGAAGCCGTTTATATTGTTTGTTCTTTAGGTATACAAATTTATATTAATTCATAATACAATTAATAATAATTAATTATACTTTCACAATAAGTATGACAAACAATAATATAATAAAACTTAAAAATCCTTATAATTTTAACTTTACTATTAAAAGTCTCACTTGGGGGGAGGGGGGTATATCAAAGAATCTAGTAACGAACCAAGTTTTCTGAATCTATAAAATACGACTCGAAAATTGTTGAATTCATATTTTTTGTTTATAATATTATGGCTGTGACAATAAATTTATGGATATGAAAGCTAATTTGTAAGTCAGCTAACGTTTTTCGTGTGTTATTTCTTTACTCATTAATTAATACAACCAAAATTTGTGAAAAATACAAAATTTTGTAAATATAAACGACAGCAACATGAAACAAGTCGCTTGAGTTTATAATAAAATGTTATAGAGGTCATTAATTTAAGAAATGGATTTATCGCTTACGATTTTGCGCAAAGTATAGACTACAAAAATTTATCATGTTTGCGTGGTAGCTATATTTTAAAAATACAACTTTTAAATGGTGAAAAATATAGAAATAATGTAAATACAGTTTAATTATTTAATACAAACAACTTTGATTTGCAACATTTTGTCGTATAATCAATAGTTTGAATACAATTTGAGTATACCCTTATCGAGAATTCTTTAGCAAGTACTGAGGCTGTAAATCAAGGACCTACCTATACCTATTATCGTGCAAGCAAAGCGAGCTTTAGGTTTTGCGGGCGATGCAAGCTATAATAAACGAAGTGAGCTCTAAATTAATCACAAGCTAAATTATACGACCAAGTATCATAAAGCACCTACTTTTTCTGCAACAACAAAATGCTAGATACCAGCTAGTATAACATAAAAAGTTATTTATGACGTTTGACGGGAAAATCATTGCATTTCGAACTACAAGAACTATATTCACACGGGAAATAAATTATCTATTAGTATTATCTTCGAAACCAAAGTAACAATTGTTTTGGAAAAAACCTCTTAACTCGCACTTGACCAACTATCAGAAAATGGGAAATGTAATACAAAAATTAATAAGTTGAATTCCAGGAAAAAATTGATAACGTTTTGAGATTCGTATTTGAACAATCGAACGAAAATATAGACTTTGGTGATTTTGAGTAAGAAATTTAATTAGCTATAACGTCCCTCCCTTAGTATAAAACAGGTGATAGGTAAAACCTTTAGGCTTAAAAAAAAATTATACATTGTTTATTTTAATCATTGTGTACGAATCGGTTAAACTTAATTAAACTCCACTATTATGTGGTGTTTCAACAGTGATAGGCTACCCTTTCGTAAACCTTCCTAAAGAAAAAGTGAAATGTTGTCAAACTTTGTGAAATGTTTCAGAATTGAAATTTTAAATTGGATGAAGTTGCGTGCACAGCTAGTTAATATGATGGAAAAATTACATAATATGATGGAAAAATTACGATTCATAATAGAATTTTTAATCCGCTTTTATTTAGGCAACTAGGCAAAATGATTGATTGTCAGATTTGATCAAAACAAATTAAATGAAGAAATAAGTGTGTAATAAAAATTGTATATTTAATTCAGAAGTAATCCATTCAATAAATTTGATGATATTAAAACAATAAGATTAGCACAAATATCTTTTCAAATAAATAAATAATATACAATAATAATATAATTGTCACTTATTGTAAATACTAAATAAACATTTATAATAAACTATAAATACAAAAAGATTATCTCAGCTTAACGCCCTTTTCAACATGAGTTTTATTATTATCAATAAGCTTCTTATACTGTAGAACACTAAATAAATATTCATATAATATTTGAATATATACGGGAGCTTATCAAAAGCTTTTTATAAAATTTTATGCGGGTGAGCTGTTTTTTAAAGTAAAGATACATTGTTAGTATTTTGAAGTTTAACAGTTTAATCCCTACCGAATTTCAAACATTGATGATGATAGTAAATGTGTGACATTTTTATTGATTAACAGATATCTACATTCGAGATATCGACCACAGTACGTCGTATGGCTACTTGAGAAAACAATAAACGATTGAAAAGCAGCCATTTAATTACTACGAACATGAGATCAAAAATAAATTAAAAAGAAGATAATTGAATTTTACGTTGTACTAAGAAATAAAAAAGCAAAGGTACGGAAAATGTTAAAATGGCCCAAAGGCAAATCAGTACTTAATGTATAATTACCCTGGTTTAATGATTTTAGGTTTGCCTTCTAGAGGATTAGGAAGGTATCTATAGACATTTATCAATAGGAACTAGGCGATTCATCAATAATTCCTACTTAAAAAAAAAGTTATAAAAATATGAATACACTTTAGTCACATTTGAGTTACAACATTTTTTTACTGTAAGTGGAAAAAATTTTAACAGCACTTTGACGGCAGAAAATGATGGGAGGGGGTACAATAAACGTCAAAAACTAAATAGATTCCAGAAAAGGTTGTGGAAGTACATAAACTATTCAAAGGCAAGACAAACTATTCATCATTTTAGACAATAAAATGATATCACCTTTGTACTGAACATTATTTTACATAACTTCACGATGTCTCAAAAACCCAAAGTGCGTGATTTCCAAATTAATATCACCGTGTTCCCCGACCAAAGAAACCGCATGAATACTAAGTTATAATTTCACGTTTATTCATTTATGGATTATATAGAAAAAAAATTAATGTTCCTTGTTTGTACCGAGTGTCCGAAAAACTAACATATCAGTAGCCAAAATAATAAGACAAAATTTAAATCTCCATGGAATTAAGTAAAGTTTCATTTTTCACAATTCATTTATTCATAATTCACTTACTTTTAATTCACAAAGTATCTAGTTAAAAATATAGATTCAGAAATTACAATTGGATATTAAAGAATGTACTTTAACCATTATGCAAATAAGTGTGCTAAAATCATTGTTGCTCTCATGGGAATGGTGAAAAACACTAGGTCAGAAATTTCATGAATATAACCCACCATTATAAATGATTTTAAAACATATTATGTCAAATTATCCTGTGGGACATACTCATATACCCATAAAAGTAATTGATATAAGTTGTCTACGGGGAATCGTTAAGGTTAAAATATACTCGTGTAAAATGGTTATGTAACTAATTTTATGGTAATTATTTTTTCACTTCTGAGTATGAGCGTGTCATACTCCTTTTCTTCATTCTATAGTGTGCATTCTTCTTAGCATCTCATATAATCATCATTTGTGATTTATTGGAATATTTTGACGTTGAGAATATATTATTGTTAAATTTTTTATAAAAACATACACGCTTTCGTACCATATATAAACAACTGAATTGAATTGATGTGTCTGCCTAGAATTTCATCATCATTTTACTAAAACTAGACTTAATAACATTGAATGCCTCAAGCATTTTTATATTATAGTACCATATAAAAGACGGAAATACCGTAAAATTACCAAAATTATTTGTTATTGTCCATTTTTCCACATATACCATAATATATTTTTATTAACTTTTTTATCATTTAAAGTTAAATGGAGTTAAACAGTACCAGTGATAACATTTCGAATAAAGTGTTTAAAATCTCTACCAATCCTATCTAGTAAATGAAGATAAATACATAAAAGCATTGTCGTTAAAATGTATATATTTGTATTAGCCTAGTAAAATTGAGTAATTTAGGAGAAAAAAATTGCAGAAAGTAAAAATTTGGACAGTTATTCAGTGGAGACCCCTTTACAAAATACCAAAAGTCACCGAAGTTGCCGGTTATGCGAGGGGAAGGGGTCAATTTAAAGGCCACTTTTTGCAATGTTTCCTAAAAATCTCATGAAATATTGAGTATAAAGTAAAATTGGTTACATACAAACTTGTAGTAGAGTAAATTTTCTTTTCCGTAGCTCAAACAGTTCGAATGATAGAATAAGGTCAAACAAAAAGTTTCAAAATTCTACGAAGCTGCAAGGTATGCGTGGGGAGGGGGTCAATTTAAAGGCCACTTTTTGCAGTTTTTCCTAAAGACGTCAAGAAATATTGCGTTTAAAGTAAAATTTGTCGCATACAAAATTGAAGTAGAGTAAATTTTCTACTCAGTAGCTCAAAAGGTTCGAAAGATAGAATAGGCTTAAACAAAAGATAATGATGGAATAATAGTCAACCTAGCAGAACAAAGTATTTAATTTGAATATGCTCACAAAATTTAATTTGAATATGCTCAAAATTAGATGCTTTTTAGGCCTGCAAAATAAAATAAAGTGCTCAAATTTTTATTTAAGTAAATTGAGTCATTATGATGCACTACTGCCGTGATATCACGCTGACAGAGCAATGTAAAAAAAATTTGATAAATGCTTTTTATGTGCTTTTATGGTGTACATACCATAAATAAATTTAATCAAAATTACAATAAAAATTACTGCACTGATTCACAAGTATGAGTTACTACTAAAAAGGTCAAGCTAGCAGTGACATCTTAAAATAATAGAAAAAATTATTCAAAATTAGATTTTAAAATGCACCAACTTAGGTGCTTGTTAGGCGCTGAAATTAAATGAGGTATGAGCAATTCTGAAATTAAAACTATAATAATATAAGGTAATGAGGGATGAAAACATACCAAGATCATGAATGTTTATGGGTAAAACGAAAGAGGATAACATACAAGACAAAAATCACTGACATTTACGAAATAAAATATTGATTAATAAAATAAAATACACACAAACGTGAAAGATATACAAAATGAAATACGTCAAAATAGAATAACAATGTCAAAACACTGCATAAATTGATATTTTTACTTGAATTAAAAACATTATTCTAGTTTAACAAAATGAATTTATTCAAAGGAGTCGGCATCCGGAATAAAGTTTTCATCCAGTTCTTCGTCACTCATCAATGGAGCATTGATGCATGATCCTTGGAATGTGCTGCATACTAAGCTACATTTCATGCCTGCTTTTTGGCAAGCACATTCCCCTTCACAATTATCTGTGCACGTGCAGAAAATGTTTAAAATAAACTTCAGAGTCGGAGGTTGAATAGTTTATATTAGCTCTAAGGTGACATGTTCTCTACATGTCATCTTAGAGCTAAATATACTGTATATGTGTATTGCCTAGCTATGATTTATGGAAGATAGGTAAGGTCTGGTTTAATGTTGGCTGAAGATTTTATAAATGTCAGATATCGTTGGTAGCCAATTTCCTACACATTGGATTTTGCACCAGTTACTGGAAGTGTTTTATGAGTTGATAAAGGGTCGTTTGTATGAGTATTAAAAAGCTTGTCAGCTGAGTTTTTTTCTTTTTTGAATATTGTTAATGTAGAGCCACATGTACTGAAACCATAAAAAGTATAATGGCACAAAAGAGTATCTGTTGGAGGTCTTCTTATGCGAAAAATGTCTTCTCATGGTTTTAACCTTACCCTTTCCTGATGAAAAAAATGTTGCTTATTGGTGGTGATAAGGTAAGAACAAACAGATCGATATGTTCACCAAATACAATAAATCTGGGATTCGTAAGGACTCCAATTGCACATTTCAAATGCTTGTGGCCTCATCATTAGTAGGATTTTGTACAAATGTTCTGAGAGTAACTGAATAAACCTGATTTTATTATTTTCATTTAACAGGAGCTGCACTTGCTTAACAGTCACTTTCATGTGAATTTCAAATTTAAGTCCACAGAATATTTGGCTGCCCCTATACGTTTTTGCTTCTGCCTTTTCACACTTATAACATCATCACAGCCGTCAAAATAATGACAGTTATTTGTTACCTATGGTTATTTCTAATGTCCGATATACAGCTACAACGGTATTGATATGTTTATCATTATACTGCTACTGGAACGTTTCATACATTCAATATTTTTTGGTTTTCTTAAAGCCACCCTCATCAAAAAGGGTTAAAGAAAATGAAGCTAGCTCAAATTTCAAAAAGGTTACCAAATCTTTATTAGCCATTTTTAAGATTGCAACTCTTTAAAAAATCAGCAGAGGGGTACAATAGCATTTTGATCATTAACCTGCATCACACTGTTAGTCATTGATGCAAAGGACAGAGCCTTAATTTTATATGACGGTTTCATATCAGTCAATTAATGATCAAAAAACTCATGCATGCGTTTTTTAGTCACTTAAAGTGCAAGGTGGCAATTAATGTAAGCATTCTCCACAACACCAGTTGAAAGTAATAAAAGTGTTTGAATTGTAAGAAATGGAGGTTCGATCTCAAACCACCACCAAGTGATTTAGTATCTTTTGTATCTCTTAACTGGTCTCCAGAAGATCAACATATTGCATTCCAGTTAAAAACTGTACTACTGCAATTTCTTCCAGTGACGTGTAGATGACATTTGATGTTGCACTTCCTGCCAACCATTTTGAAAACACAGAATCTGGAATTCCAGTCATATGGGTCACTCTTCTCTGCTCTTCGTATTTCACATCAAGTTTTGCTCAATTACTGTGTCTCTCTAAGATCCAAAAAGTAGGAAATCTGTCTTTTGAATTGTATAATTTTCGTCAAAAGTAAGTTGCTCATATTCATTAGGACTCGTATTTTCTTCAATGGTATCATGACTTGGAGATAAAGGTGAGCTGGCAGCGTATACCCAATTTCATGAAAAAAGGGGATAATTCGTTGAATACTCAGAAGAACGTCATTCTAATCTCCGGAATGTTCTTAAGCAATGAAATATTTCATTATCATTTCCATTTCATAGTAATAAATACAGAGCGCAGCACTCGGTCCATTCTTGCGTAACTCATTAATTCGACGGTGCAATTTAATATGTAGGGTAGTCAAGTTCATATTAATTTTGAGAGATCCTTTGATTATTGATTGCTTTACAAAATTCTTTACAATAGATCTTAGTAGTTCTTTCTCTACATCATAAATATTGCAGTTGTCCAATATATTTTTTGTCAAGGCATTCTGAACAATCAAGTGAAGACTTACTGCTCTACTATACCCAGTACCATCGAACATTTTCTCAACGGATTTAGGGACAAAAATAGTGCTTCGCAAATCTTTCCGGCCACTTCCTGTCATTATATGGCCAATACATCCTATATATGACATCATCATAATCAAAAGAAGATATTACAATTTTTTGAACATTGTAATAAAATGCCTGGTCCAAGATTAGAAAACAAATATTAACAGCCTATTGTTGACACTCTTGTGCTGCGAATTTCAATCCAGTGTAGGTGTATTTATAGTCACTTGGAGTATGGTTAATGAATGGTTAATAATTTTTCCAGCTGTTTGAAGGCAGACACCTAAATGCTTTCAATAAAACCCATCTATTTAGATATTGCAGATAAATCTTGCTGTTTTATAAATAATCACAATATTTCAGAACAGCTGTGCATGGATATGTTATGTAAAAGTGGTTTGGATTGATAAAGGTTTTCTACAATGATTCGTTTCAAATCCTTTCCACTGGTAGTGTCATACATGTGGACGATTAATATTATTACATACCCAATTACTTTTGATGGAGGAGCTGATGTCAATTTGTCAATATTTGTTGAAATATGAGACACGTCGGGTTGGTGTAGTACATTCGATTTCTCCCATACTGTGACATGTGTTATGACCGTCCAGGGTAGCCACATTAAAATCAGCATTGTCAAATATATGCTGTATGAAAACTATTCAGGTAGGTGGAATTGTTAAAGATGATTCATTGCAAGCTCTGAGCGCCAGTGCATGGTCCACAAAAACCTCAAATTTGAAAGAAGAAAGAAATAAAATATCCTGACCGGTTTATAGAGATGATGACATGGATCAGTACTATTTTTTCCCCTTCCCAATACTAATAGAGACTCGAGCAATATATTCAATGGCTGAGAAATCATTGTTTCTGCTTCATCGAAGAAATGATAACTTGATGAAAATTACTTAGTTTCATAAATTTGGGATGGCAAAACCGTCTTTATGAATTCTGCTGCTATTTTAACAATCCAAAAGCACTCTTCTTGCTCCTTAGTATACCTTGATGAATTATACTATTTTTCGACCACAATTTTGTGTCTCGCATGTCGGAAACAAACCACGGTTTTGCAACCGGCAATGAGTATCTGGTCACTATAATGTTCCCTGAACTTATTTACAACTGATGGCCTTTCCCCTTAAATACACCCCATCACATTCTAAATAATCATACATTTCTGCCATGGTTGTAATCACAATGTCATATTGAAAGCGTCCTAGCTTTTTAGTGTTGGTTATTGTGAACGGAAAAACTTTTTACCACAAGCGTCAAGATGGTATCAGCAACTACTAAATCAGACACATTGATTACTCTTCTGTAAATTTTATTCTATTATCCATCTTGCTGCTTTCAAGATGATCCGATTATTCATCTTTGTAATTAGCAAACCTACAAATGAACTATACTTTAACAGTAAAATTTTAGTACTTGTTTCATCATTTTAGAACGGCATTTTAAGAGAGTTACCGTTGTGTAAGGAACAATTAGAATAAAACTTTAAGCTTTTTGTCCCATTGGCGGGTTTTATTTTTTACAAATTATTCTTATTTCGTGCCTACGGTATAAAAATATCTTGTGATCTATGTTTCAAGCTTACTGAGGTTTTTTACATCTATATCTTTTTTGAAACATAAAATTTGATAATGAAATACATTTATATTTACACAAATAAACCTACTAGAATAAACTCAGTCGGTGTGAAAGGAGGTAGATTGATTGAAAATAAAAAATGATTGTTAACTAGTTGCTGACAATAATGAATGTATTTTGAACCTAAATTTGATTATTGAAAATCTTTTATAACATTTTCTTATAATACGCAGTTATTGAAATTTGTTTAGCAAAAATGATTACAAAAATCATCATTTAAATAAAATACTAAAAAAAAATTTCAGCAATTGGCATTCTTTTAACTCTTTAGTACATATTCAGTTTTTTCTTTGTCACCAAAAATAGACAAAGAGAACATTATTTTTTAGATTTATATGAATAAACCATGGTTTTGGAATAAAGTTGATGTATTCGCTGTACAAAGACAGGTAGGCTGTTTGAAAAAACAAATTATTGTTAACGAGTTACTGATAATTATGAAAATATTTTTTACCTAAATTTGAATATTGAAAATGTTAAAAAATTTTCTAATAATACGCAGCCAATTTTTCTTTAACAAAAATGGTTACAGAAAACATCACTTGTAAAATAAAATACTAAAAAATTTAAATAATTGCCATTCTTTTAGCTTTTCACCGCATATTCAGTGTTTTCTTTGTCACAAAAAATAAACCAAGATAAAACATATTTTTATCTTTTTTTTTTTAGAACATATATGTACATTGTAATTGGATTGAAAATGGGTGAGTTATATATGTTTGTTAAAGAGGTTTGTGTGGGGGTATACATATTATTTTTGGTTAGGGATTACATGAATTTTCTTTTTATCTTTTTTTTTTTCGTTTTTCGCTAATAAAACATTTTGCTAGATAATAAACTAATAATGCGGTACCGATCTATCCTTCCATCTAGAATAATAATAACCATATATATACTCATAAAATGTATGGTTTTAACTAGTACATATTTTTTGTGACTTTATTTGTGTGGGTGGGTACTGTGGAGTTTACAGAGTGGTCGTAAATAATACAGCACTTTCATTAATTTTGAACAAAAGCCTGTAATTTTGTTGCAAATATTTTAATTTTAAAGTTGTTAAAATGGCGAGGTAAGGTTTAAAAAATGTAAAGTGTATATAATTATACTGGCGGTAAAAAAAAATTATTATCTGAGATAATATATAAAAATGCTTAGTGGAAAGCTATTAAATAGTTTACCGTTTTCTGCTACCAGATCCACAGTTTTTAAAGTAAAGAGATGAATGTTAAATCTTTTGTTTTTTGCTTTCTCGTATTCGTTTGGTATAAAATCACACAATAAGAAAATATTTATATACTAACAGCTGTAACTTTTCTATTTCCCAGTTAAATGATTATATCCCCCTACAAGTATAATACTTTTCCTTTACGACTCTAAACAGTTTTCGAGTAGTGAATTATTTTAATTTTAGAAATTTGCCTTAATAAAATACGTACTTTAGAATTTATCTAATATTATTTACACTAATTTTCAAAACTTCAAAAATTTTTAAAATTTCAAAAATTTTTTTAATTTACTGCCCGTAGCCAACTGTGATACTGAGTTATAACAGGTATATTGAAGTATACTGTGCATATCACCGATTATTGATTTATGATTTATTTTATAATCTATACTCCATATCTTACAAATTCAAGTACCTATTTTAGAATTGAATGAAATAAGTAAGTTAACTGTCTAAATATATAGTTTCAAAAATTTTGTTGTTATATATAAAAAAATTAATCTCTTGTTATTGATAGCAAAGAGTTTTAATTTGTGGTATTAAATAGTACTAAATATGTTATACGAATAAATAAATTTTCACACTTTAATTTTTGTTAAACCACTTATTAATAGTTTATATTTTATTACGCGACTTGTTTTGGGTATTACTCCATATTCAACAAACATGTCGTGTAATAAAATATAAATTATTCAAGTGGTTAAGCAAAAATTAAAGTGTAAAAATTTATTTCTTCACATAACATATAAAATAATCACTTTTTAGGGTCAGCTACGGAAGACAAAGGTTTGGCGTTTTTATAATTGAGAAAGCAGTTGTTCATCGGGAGCTAATAGCTCATCTGTGGAGGAAACCTTAAAGATTATATGTTAACTTTATGTTTCATGGTTTTTTTTATACAATTTATACAATAAAAAATTATAAAAGTGGCGTAGAGCTCATAATACGTACCTATTTTCGGCCTTACATACTCTTCGAATATTTTTTGGAATTTGAATTTAACTTTTTAAATGTAAAGTGCAAACTTAATTTTTTTACTATCGTGAAAAATTAAGTATGAACTATCTATTATATATTATGAACTATCAAAATAGAGCTTTCTTACCTATAACATATGAATAACCATCTAATGTGAGGACGCATTTACGTGGGGGAATTGTTGATGAATGACTATGACAACTACCAGCGGATCGATGTCTTGGGGGTCGTATAACATTATTACCCGTATTACCGTTTTTATTGACCGTTTTTGATAGTTCACTGTTTGAATTCACACCAGCTGTTGTTGGGGATCGATCTCGCTCACTAGATCCACCTGGTGCACTATTACACTTATGAATTAAATCTTTATGCACTGTATCCAATAAATGTATACGTCCAATTCCTGATAATAACGGAACATCTGTTGTAGTATTTGGATGATGTTCGGTTTCATGTTCTTCGGTGCACTCTGAAACACTATCGACACTATCGGAATGTTCAAGACTGTGACTTACACTACTGCTACAAGATAGTATACTATTTTTCCTGAGTGATTGTTGTCTTTCTGGTGGACAGTTTTTCGTATCCTGATTGTACGATGGCTCACTAGTACTAGTATCCATATTAACCACTGTGTTTTCATTAGAAATTATTATTTTTGGTTTATTATTTTATTATAGATCATCATTTCTTTTCAGGTCAATTATTTATTGTTACTTTTGCTAATTTTGCTAAACAAACAGAAGAAATTTCATGATTTAATAATTTTTCCAAATAATAGGTATTATGTTTCAATGAAATAAAACCTTTTTTAAATTGATAATGATATTGTTCTAGAAATATTTATATTATTTAATTAATTATAGATATATATTTAGTTTCATATTTGAATATTTAATAAACTATTATTAAAATCTTATTGTTAAAATAAAAATTTTATTTTAAATCAAGAAGTATATTTTTCTCGTATTATAATTAAAAAATTTGGCTTGCGTCATACAGGCTAAAAAATTCTTTTTTGAAATAAAATTGTATGTTACATTATGTTGGTTGTCAAAATATAAAAATTTTTGTCATTTGATATTCTAACAATACACGTTCCATATGAATTTTAATCTAATAATTTTGACATTAAATAGTTATCACTATAAATTCTAATTATTCATGAAATGCATATCAAGTATTCAATTATAGAGGAAGATAAACTATGCAACAACACATCAATTAATAACTTGTAAACTGTACATAATAACATAGTATTCGAATACTTTGAATAATGAAAAAAATTATAATATGCAGTTTTATGAAATTTTTGATTTTGATTTTGGCAACTCTTAAACTATTATTTTTAACTAAAAAAGTAACTATCCAAAGAAATGAATTTTAAACTACATTTCTAAATATAAAATAAAAATTTTGATTTTTTTTTTAAATAAGTAGAACGTAAATTACATTAGAGATTGTCTTTATTAATGTAGGTAGAGGCCCCATGTTTTGTGTCAATTTTCTTTATAGTTTCACTTAAACATAAACTTTATTATATTGACTATTTTACGAAACAGATGGGTTTACAAATCCTAATTATTTTAAGAAATATATTGCACTGAAATAATAGAAAGTTCAAAGAATCAAATAGTCAGTTGTTAAAACTATATTTCAGTCTCTCAGTATAATGGACATTCAAATTTTAATATATTTATTATAGTATTATTATATTATATATTAGGATTCACCTTAATTAAACTATTAAACTGTGTTTTTACATAGTTTACCACGTTTGATACTATACGGAAAGAGACAAAAAGAGGCCATACTAATTCAAGTCTATGCATACAGGCCGGAAATTTCCACTTTTCAATATTAAAACAATTTAACACAACACTCTTTTTGTGGTATTCTTTCAGATAATTTAAGAGATGTCGATGTTCATGTAATACATGGACTGAAAAGTCCCGAGCATAACACATAGATGGTGCTAGTTTTATTGCAGTCACCTTTTTTCCAGTTAATACTAACCTTCAAAAGACAGCTGTTAAAATTTCAAGATATTCTATACATTAGTTTGTGAGTTATTGTGCTAAGAGTGACGCTACTTTTGTTATTTTCAAAACAATGGATCAAAAACAATTTCGTGTTTTAATTTTACACTGCTTCTTGATGGGAAAAAATACCGTTCAAGCGAAGCAATGGCTTGAAAAGTGTTATGGGGACTCCGCTCCATCAGAAACAACAAGAAAACGTTGGTTTGCTTCAAACGTGGTCGTAGAGACACCGATCATGCAGAACGCAGTTGACGTCCAAATGAGGCGGTAACACCAGAAAACATAAAAAAATCTACAAAACCGTTTTGAATGATCGAAAAGTGAAGTTGCGTGCGTTAGCTGACATCGTTAAGATATCAAAAGAACGTGTTGGCTTTATATTGCAAGAGCATTTGACTATGAGAAAGCTCTGTTCAAAGTGGGTGCCGCGTTTGCTCACTGTTGACCAAAAAAGTAGAACGTGTTGATGCTTCTGAGCAGTGTTTGGCCACGTTTAAACGTAACAAACCGGAATTTTTTCGCAAGATTTGGCTCCCAGCGACTACTGGCTGTTCGCAGACCTGAAAAAAATGCTCGCCGGTAAGAAATTTCGCACGAATGAAGAGGTTATCGCTGAAACTGAGGCCTATTTTGAGGCAAAAGATAAATCGTTCTACAAAAGTGGTATTGAAATGTTAGAGCGGCGCTGGAATGATTGCGTTGCTCTTGATGGAGATTACGTAATACGTAGCTAATTTTGAACCAAAAAAACTGTGTTTTCTTTGTTATGCCCGGGACTTTTCAGTCCATGTGTTATATCTAAACCATAAGACTTTATATTTCCTTTTAGTTTTCAGTTCTATATAAGTTACTGATAGGTTTGTCTTTCCCATCTATATCCCAACTCTTTTATTTGAATGTATTTTTAATCCCATTGTTAAACAAAGATGGCTCATTTATCCAATTCAACTAAGTATTCTATTTCAATGGTTTTATCTTGTTAAAGTTTTCTATTTGTAAAGGCTTTAGTAAAATATTTATATTCTAGATGTAATTAAAGTATAAGACGATGTATTATAAAGTAGGCTACGCACTGTAGTTTTTTTTTTTTTTATTATTATGGTTTCTCATATTATTTTGATGATTAATAAAGATTTATTCAATCATAAAACTAAGTATCACAAAAATAATTAACAAAAAGAATACGTTTCGTCAAAAAGCTTACGAAAGTGAAAAGGAATCTAGTAACTTAGCCCTAAAATTCAATAATACTTGCATTGATATGCAATGAAACTAAGTTTTTAATTAAGACATGAATATATTTATAAATGTTATATTATAAATACACAAATTAATTAAAAATAATAATATGTAATAAAACTAAGTTTTTAAGACATGAATATATTTATAAATGTTATTATAAATACAGAAATTAATTAAAAATAATCACTCATTAAAAAATATAAATCCAAAAATTTTTTATTAGAAAATAATGTTTCATATCACAAAAGAAAACATTGAAAAAATATTTATAACAACTTTAATACAAAAATAGAATTTATAATAACTCATCAGGCAAAAAATAATATTAACGATAATCTCATATGAAAATATTAAAAAAGAAAATTCTTGATTACTTGTGTGAATTTTTCACGAATAAACGTGATTTGCTCCGTTCTTGTATGAAAAAACATTTTATATTCATGTACTTGAAATATTTATAATTCAAGTACGTTAAGCCACACAGGCTTGAACATCCTTACCGTGCTACAATTTGTTTTAAATAAATTTCAACACATGTACATGTACAAAGTAGTCAGGGTTTTATTAGACGTCTTTATTATTCTTTTATACATATTCTTTACATATTTTTTTTTTGTTTTAAATAATAATTTGAAGTGTAAAGCGAATTTACAGTTTCATTCATAAAATCGTGTATAAATTACTATCTTTCCACTCTATACAACAAATTTTTATGCCCGATAGTAAATGGAGTCTACAATTTGTAACGCTAGAAAATATTGATAAAACTTTTTGGTATGGGTGCTCAATGTATCATCAATTTCGCCTGTCCGTTATCCAGATAATGAAAGAGATAACAAACTGAACTAATATTTGAACCATAAGAGAAAGAAGAAAAATTCAAGGATAAAATATATTCAATTCTTCATAAAGTATTAACTTACAAATTTTTTTAAAGTATTTTTTCGTAAACTATTTCCGCATATATGTCGTTATTATAATACATAATAACAATATTATAATAAACTATTTAGATTCCTCATAATGTATCTAGTAATTAAAATATATATTAATAATATTATATATTATGCATTATAATTACGATATATATTATCAGGAATCTAAACAGCTTATGAAAATATGCTTCAAACAAAAAAGTTGATAGTTTCGAAAAAATGAATATTTATGATTTGTTCTTCATTCTCTCTTAGGTATTAATAATACTACTATTATAAAGAGGAAACATTTGTATTTTTGAATGTGACGAATAAACTTAAAAAATATTGGACAGATTTGAAAAATTCTTTCACTGTTGGGAAGCTACACTATCCCCGGGTAACATAGCTTACTTTTTATCCCTATATTATCCGCTTAGTAAAATTTTGAAAGATTTAAATTTGGACTGATTTGAAACCTCTTTAACCATTGGGAAGCCACACTATCCCCGGGTCACATAAACTTTTTATCCCTGTATTCCCATCGGATCGGCAACTACGCTGATGAAACCACGTGACGTCCGCTACTAGAATATAAGAAATTTTTATAGCCATATAACCATATTATCAGTATATAATGTATTTTATTAACGCTTATGATTAAAACCTGAACTATAAGTCTGGTACTTAATTTAAAAAAAATTAAAATAAATTAACTCAGTTGTTTGTTATCATAATTTGTTTTATATAAGGTTGAAAGATTAAGTCAACAGTGGCAATACCTCGGAGACTTAAGACTGATTGTTGAAAACAATGAAAACGTTACCACGTTTCATCAAAATAAAAATCACAATGATTATTTTAACTGCACACCATTACACTTTGGGAGGGTTAGAGTACCCAAACTTCATGCAATGCCATATGGCGTAGAGCTGCACTTCAAAAATTGCTCAATCCTTGCAATAGTTCACTCAGGTAGACAATCCTTGATCCAGTCATGTGATACGTTTATTTAGAGAAAAAATTTATTTAAATGTCTAAAGACATAATTCTGTGGATGTATTTTAGTAATTTAACAATCATATATGGTGAACTTTCTGATGATTAAAGTTTGTCTGAAAATTATTTATATGATTCACTCTGTACCCTAAATTATCTATACAGACATGACTGGATTTAATAAAATGTCCATATGCGCATATATTCGTTGGTACTTATATTTTATATACTTTAATATTCTGTCAAAGATAAATTTTATTCACTCAAACAAACAGAAAGATAGGCCGACGTATATGATTTCAGGTTCTGGATGAACTTGAGTGTGCAACTCATCCTATTATGAAGGATTACAAGGCTTGGAACTATTTTAATGATTGTTTAACGTACATTGAACATAAACAAACACTTTTCGAAACATACTTCTTATTCTTGCTATAAGCAAATTAAAATCGAAAAAAGCTAAAACATGCCTTTTTGAATTATGGTTTATGCGAATTCTACTACAAATGTTTTAATTTTCGTTTTTTTAGATAAATCGATAAACGAATTTTATTGAAAGTTAGTATACATTGAAAACATTACTCACATACCGGGGTTCGATCCTCGAGTTTTTTCATTACCGTGCTATAAGAGATTTAATTTCGAAAAACAGTAAACAAAAATCCAGAATTCTATAAGGTAGGAAAACGGGATATATATCATAAAAATATAAATATTTACAAATAACTACAAAATTAAAATGTTGCAACAAAATCGGGTAAAAGGTACTTGAACATGACGTGTTTTGACCTTATTGCACGCAAACAAAGCATTTTTCAGAAAAATTTATTGATATCGAAAGTGTCTGTATCCGGGAACATCCAGATGCTTATATTATTTAAGCTATTCTCTACTCAATTCCATTGACAGAAATTGGTTCTTTATTTTCACATACTCAAGTTCATCGAAGACTTGGTATATAATTCGAGACATTTAAATTCGACTAGTATATTACGTATATTAGTAGACGTTACAGCATCATACATACAATTAAGTGATTATACAATCTCTTAATGAATTAATTTACATATATTTCTGTAATAATCTCTCAAAAGGTATTACTCTTCTCGTGTTTATTATTTTCTTCAAAAATTTTGTTCTGTTAAATTGAATTTTATCACACAAAATTTCCATTTTAAATTCTATATACCAAAAAACATTTAATTTTATCACATATATACTACGACAATATTATTACATATAAGTAACAAATATTGCCTACATAAAATAATGAATATAATATTAGTATCAACCACTTCTTTTACATTTATGTAAAAGTAGTTGCCTATACAAGTGTTACATTTCTTTAGATTTCACATTAAATTTGACATTGTGCTTTTATTAGTTTAGAGTAGAGAATTATTTTTTCTTTTATTTTATCGGAAAAAACGAACAAGTTTGAACGAACCTTTTTGAATTGAAAAGGTTTCGTAAACCAGTATGTATATAAAGGAAAACTGTGAGCAACTGGCGAGTTAACGAGTTTTGGAAAATTAAAGAGTAATTAGAAGTAATAATACAATTAGACATTTCGACTCGAACTTTAGTAGGAATACAAATGAATAAATAAGTATTTTACAATTTTTCGTGAATCAACCGCTGAAGGGTTTTGTGAAGGTGTGAATTATAAGACTTATCGATATGAGTATAATTTATGAGATTTTAAGGATGTTGATTATGAACAAATACAAATCTGGGCTCGAAGGTTTAATGAAAAACAAATTAACTTCCCATTGAATTTAAAAAAAAATGGGTTTAGGCCTTCGTAATGGTACCAACTTCTATGTGTTTAATGTATTCGAAAAATGCTACTAAATTTGATTTAAAATTAGTATTTTCATAAAAGTTTAATAACGAATCATATTTTTATTTGGATTATGTGTACCCAATATCTACTCCAATATTTTATTTGTTCCAAATAATTCATGAAGAAGTATAATATGTTATGTATTTTTTATACGGTATCCTACCAAAAAAATAAAAAATACAGAAAATGTTTTTATTTGTTCTTTCTTTGAATCTTTTTAGAATATATTCTGTTTAATAAATTACAAATAAAGGAAAAAAAAGGAAACGAGCTTTATGCTTCAAGCTTTTATACATAGGTATAAGTATAGGTAAAGAAGCTTTAGTTAACTTTTGTGTTCGCTATGAGTCGTTTGTTACCGTTTCGTTATATTTATGGGGACGGAAATATACATAACACAGGTTTTTAAGTCAGTGAAATGTTAAAACGAATCGATGAAAGTAATACAAAGTTTTAATGATTCATCTTTCTTTTCTTATTTCTGTATCATTCATTATCTTTTAAAACCAATTTTTGTTTAAATTTTATTCGTAGATGAGACGTATATTAATCGTAGATGAGACAAATACGAGTACGTATGAATAGTTTCAATAATCAATAGTGTTTGAAACTATATACCATTTCGTCATTATAAAAATGTATGTTTCCCTCACGAAAGTTATTAAAATTTGTTTCATAGAGTTTTCAACTGCCTACCATTAAAGTTTTTTCTCTTCAATTCAATGCCTGGATCATTAAGATAGGAGCATTAAACTAATATATTATAATTTTAATTACGAGCAGAATGTCACCAAAGTAGCGTACTACCAATTGTCCAGGTTTCTATTTGTGGGTGGCAGAGCTTTCTTGTCTACCCTACTAATGATTACAATTGGCTACACGCTCCCAACTAGTTATAGATTAATTAATTGATGAAACTATAGTTATAAACGGGTGAAGTACTGAGCCCACCTTCAATAATGCTCGAATACAGTGCATCAAGTCACAGAGCTTATTACTATTTAGAGTTTTATTTAACATATAACTATTATTAAATTAATTAAAGGTTTCCCCACTAACATCTGCTAATAACCGTTTGTTAATTATTAGAATAAGATTATTGAGTTGTTATATGGTGTTTAATATATCACGTTTATATGCGTTTGCCGATTATGATTTATTGCTTGTGTATACCGTGCTTTCTAATTAAAAATTTTTGAGAATTAACCCACATGGCGTTTAAAAAAGCATGATAAATTGCAGCCTTAAACATATTTGTATCATTACGCCACTAATTAAACAAAAATTTCATTAATTTTCTTACTAAACAAAAAATGAATTATCAAACATAAATCGACATAAGTTAAAAGTCCAGGAATTCAATGTGGACATATCAGTCATTGCTGATTCTGTGATTAATAATACAAAGTTTAAACGAATAGAAGACGTTTGTGTGACCTCTGGTATTTGGCATTGTAAATTTAAAAAAAATGTTCATGTAAATAACTTGTCTTATTTCAGGTTTAGATGGATATTAGACTATCTGTAAGGAATGGGATATTTTAAAACCTTCTGAGCTTTATTTGTACTTCGTGTAGTTTTTTGATAATCTCAGTTTGTTCACCAATATGCTATTGTTAAAAAAAACTGAAAGGCACAACATATTTACGCAAACTTCATCTTTATAATTTCATCCTTCAATCTCCTTTGTAACATGTAAGCTGTAGGGCATTTAAAAAAATTAAATTCGTTCAGATATACAAACGACTAAATATACATAACAAACTTTTATATCTAATTATTTTGATAAGACCATTTATTTATAAAAAAGTTCTTACATTTTTTCATATGATTATGAAGTTATAATATTAACAGTATGTGGTGTAATCCAATTTTTACACAGAAAAGAATAGTAATATTTTAATTTTCTAGCATTTTAAGTGTCTTTTAATTACTCGACATATAGATATGTCTGAGTATATAATATATTAGTAAAGCCTAAAGTTTTTAACGCTTGCAAATATTTGTCCATTGGACCCAATGGTTTCAGTACCCAACTTAAGACCGATTAAAGATATATACATATAAAATTTAAGTTCAATTTTTTATGTTTAAAACAAACAATTTTTGGATGAAACATTTTTTCATAAAATAAAACTATTCATCGAAGTATATATATATATATATATATATATATATATATATATATATATATATATATAATATATATATATAAATATTTTGCATATATATATATATCTTTGATATATATATAAATATATATATATATATATATATATATATATATATATATATATATATATATATATATATATATATATATATATATATATATATATATATATATATATATATATATATATATATCAAGGCACCCATGCTAAACGATAAAACTAGTCATCGAAGTATTGTTAATATATTCATTATCATGTGCCATAGCTTTCTTTGGTAACCTGGTTGCATAAAATTTTGCAATAATCCAGCTTTCTTTGATCATAAATAAAAGTTTTATTTTCTATCTATACATATACAATTCTCGCTTGGATTTTTTGAATACCGATTATTTCCCATCATTTTTATCGATTATTTATTACTGCAAAATTACGATTTGCGTATTTTCTTAAAGATGGTAGCGGACATTAGAAATAAAATGTCAAATTCAAAGTTTTATTGGTTTGAACATAATTTGAACTCTCCATATCAACGCATAGTAAGATCTGCTAGTACGCTCATAAGATTTTATATCAAGAATTTGAATTTTTCCAACTCTATGCGGTGTACAACATTCTGATATACATACAAGTTAAATATACGAGAAACTGTTGCAATTGAAATAATAATAATTTTTAATAGGAAATAATTAACACAATTCACTTAAAACATTTATTAATTGAGTTTAGTTAATTAAACTATAAATTAATATTCATAATTTGAGTCTTAAATGAATTTAAATATCCATTTACTATTAACTATTTAATATTTAATTTCAATTCTATACATTTCTACCTAAAACAATGACGGATCTTCGAGAATTCAAAAAATAAATTAAACAAGTATAATTTACAATCCATATATGGTCTGAAATAAGATAATCATATACTCTCTATTAAACAATATGGTACGTCAATCTTCCAAGCTTAAGCTCCTTAAGGAAGCGTGGAAATATGGAGAAATGTGAATGAATATAGTAGGAGAGCTATTCGATTAGAAGGCATTTAGATCAAGAACTCTAAAATTGTTCAATTTTACTCGCATTATTAAAAATGTCCAGAGTCAACCGTTTCCCACCATGTGTCGATCTCTATATAAATTAAAATTACCTTCATAGTGCTCTCTCTATACATGAACTTATAGACTACTTGTGTGGTCAACTCTAGGCACTTTTATTCCACTTGCCTTAACCTTTCTTTTCATATGTCAAGTCGTGTGCATATTTAGTCTATGTATCTTATAAAATAAGATGGTATTCAAAATCTCTTTTCGAAGTATAACACATGGAGACAAAATTGAACAATTCAAAGGGTTTGATATTTGGCCCATGGTATTACATATCGAAACTCGTTCATATATTCAGTTCATAATCCTTTGAATTGACCAAGGCTCGAACATCAATAGAAATCTCGTGAGTCTGCCTAATATGCCTAAGTAAGGATTTATGTGTAAATTTAAATATTTACATTTGATTGGGAAGTGTTCGTTTATATGAAAGTCAGAAGTAACGAGAAACGAAATGCTATAAATGAGTGAAAGTGATACTAATAATTGAAAAAACAATGTTTAGTTATTATGTAGGTAGCACGATTGCCTTCCTAGTCTCGTAATTAAATTTTTTTTTATAAAAATCGATAATAAAGTTCTCTATAATTTTCCGGCTCGAAATTATATTCATTCAGCACGAAATTAACTCAAAATTTTTATACTTTTCTCAACATTTTAGTTTCATTTTAGAAATTTTTTATAAAAATTGATACTTTAAACTCGAGATATTTACGATTTTTAACTACCATTTATTAAAAATTATTAAAACATTTATTTTTTTCATGTAAAAGAATCTAATATTTTGAAATGTGAAATATGGCAAATTTTAGCTTGAAAAACCCCGAAATGCCTGTGTACCTCTGAATTATCTGCATTGGTTATGAGTTTGACTCGCTTACTCCTTTCTCTTGCTTACTACTATTTCTGTAAGCTAGTCAAATAGTTACTATTTGTCTGCTTTTTCTTAGATTTTTGAAGCTAGAAATTAGCTCGAAATTAATATGTGTGTTAATTTTACTTAACGTTTTTAAAACTTTTTAAAGGCAACAACTAATTTTTGAAACATTTTTATTTGACATTCGAAAAATAATTATATTATCTAGAATAAGAATATTTTATAGTACATTATGGGTTATTCTGACAGTTTCGGGCCATAGAGTTTTCTGTCAAGTACAGTGAAAATAAACGTGTATGAAAATTTATAATATAATTATTGTGTAACATTTATGAATGCATATTTTTGTTTGAATTTGGGGATGTGACACCATAAATTTATTAATTATTCTAGCAAGAATATGTTTGTTACTTTCAATATATTTAAAATATCTAAGTTTAGAAAACCTTTTGTCCGCCACTGTCGATTAATAATTAATAAAGTAACTGTTCGTACGTCTTTTGCATTTGAATGACCTCAGGAAACTAAGTTTTCTTTATATAATAATTATTACATTATTATTTAGATTGTAAAGTTGTAAAGGGTTGAATGAGATGTAAAAGGTTTCTTTACTTTATTATAAACTATTTGTTTTCAGTATTTGCATACGTTATATTATGGCCTAGTTTCCAATTATTTATTTAAAATTTCTTATAAATATTGTCATTTAAGTATCAATATTACACGACTTTCAATGAGAGCTTAAAATATCTACTTTTATAATAGAAAATAATATCTGAACAAGTGCAAACAACTGTTAACAATGATATTGTTTAAATACCAAGAAAAAAGATTGAGTAGTTATCAATATTATATTATAATTACTTATAAAAGAAAGGTGGGTACTGCCTTCTTAATTCGTTATTCATTAATTACCAATGTTAGCAATCTGCTTATCAAGTTATAAGCTAACCTAATGAAATGTTAAAGTTCCTGTTAACTTTAGTCAAACAGATCATCCATTACTTTAGTCCGTTACATTGGTTGATTTTTCACATGTCGACATTCTGATAATCATATTTTTATTTGAACAAACAAATAAGTGAATTAGATACATAGACGTATGATATTATCCTCCAAAATACTTTGGAACAGTTGTTGCGACATAAATGTTAAAACTGCGAGATCCTAACCATATGGTGTATTTCGAACACTCTTTATATGGAATAAAAATTGAAATTTTTGTGCAATAAAAATAATGAAATTTTCTTTGCGAAAGTTTATTAACTTCCGTGTTTTTATTTTTTTTATTGCACGCCAATAACAATTAACAATAAATATCTTATTGTTTTAATATTAACATTTAGATGCTTACTGGAAAACCAGTTTATTGGAGCAAGTTTTAATACATTTCTGCATTTTTGACTAAAAGACACTTATACATCTTTTCAAAAATAAAAAATTCTCCGCCATGTCAGATTTGTCACAGAGAGCGAGGGCCAAAATTTTTTATCAGCCATCGACTGATTTCCAGAATTTTTAACCCTGAAATAACAACGAAGATCCTGGAATATTCTTGACAACCTGCATGACAAAATTGATCGATGAAATTGAATGTCGTTTCTTGTATGATAATATTACAATCAGAGGTAAAATGTACATTCCATTGGCTAATAACTCAATTATTGGAGCTATCATAATCATTATTAAAAAAATACGGAAATGCTTGAATCGTAATTTTTCAACCCTTTTATTGCTCTTCGTGCAAACAATCCGGAAAAACCGTATTTGGCATATCTTTCATTATTGTAAAGCAAAAATTTTTTACACCACATACTAAATATTAAAATATTTCATCCAATGAAAAGAAATTTTCTATAGATTCAGTTTATTTTACATTAGTTTTCTTACATTCTTACTTGGAAAATATATGAATGGCATCAGTGACCCATAAATACATACATTTTTGAATTCAATAGGGATCGATTCAAAAGCATTAACGGAAACAAAATGTAACTACTATGCTTTATTTTATTTTCAAATAAATCTTTAAAAAAATTTTGTTTTCAACACTTCAGCTTCTTATGAATGGTATAAAGAAGAAGTATTTATGTGCTGTTAAATTTTTTGTCTAGTGCCATTTTTTAGTCTTCTATTTTATAAAAAAAATACAAGTAGAAATGATAAAATATTTTGAATTATACCATAAATATATTTATGTATTTTTATGATTTAGCATTCCATTAATATATTTTGAATCTAGTGCAAAATCTTTATAAACTTATTACTGTATTTAACAAAAATACGGTATATCAACTTTGCAGTCATCAGAGTGTCGCAGAGTGTCGCAGAGATTCGGGGTACGAATATCTAAACTTAAGCAACGACTAAAAATGTAGATCATACCAGCGAGTTTTTTACATGTTCATAATATTATTTTAGGCTTTGATCTGTATTCTTGCTCGATTTTCATTTATTAGCTCTCCATTAGGCTTTGATCCGTATTCTTGCTTGATTTTCATTTCTTAAAATGCTTAAGGTGACGTTTGGATTCATATTCACAACTAAAGCATAATTGTTTTAAGTATAACCTCAAGTAGGGACTTAATCAATTAATACTTGATCAAATAGTATTCACAATCGATTTTTAAGTAAAATATTAGGCAGTTATAGCAATAAGATCGTTCCTATCTCAAAGTGAGGTGATATGTGCTTAAAATGAAATTATCTTGAGAAATCTAGTGGTATTAGAGGTATTTCTGTTAATATAATGGTGCACAAGTCACTTTTTATGAAGCGTCTTTAAATTAAATATTATTTCGAATTAAATATTGAAAAAGCTTATAAGAAAACCAACACGGTGTACTGGGGGAAATGTCAAATGTAATAATACAATTTCGAAAATTTAAATATTTTAATTAATATTTGATTGATATTGTAGTGATATAAATTTATATTACAAGTTCAAAAGCGATCAATCATATTGATAAGATTTAATCAAATAATCAGCATTTATGTCTCAGGTTATCTCATCGATCACTACCAGTTACTGTGCCAGACTTTATACATACATATATATATATATATATATATATATATATATATATATATATATATATATATATATATATATATATATATATATATATATATATATATATATATATATATTATATTTGCCTTACTTATTATGAATTATTATATTAATATAACTTTTTTTTCAATTTTTTCTACATATATGTCTAACGAGTTGCATATATTCAAAAAAACTTTTATAATTAATTTTAATCAAAATTAATTTTCTTATAAAATTCTTACTTCATTTAAGGCATAATTTTTTTCATATATCTTATTGATAATATTTATTATTATTTTAAGGTTATATAAATTATTGCCATTTTATGAACAGATGGTTATAACGAGAAATAATATTTGAATTCACGACATAATAGAAAAATAACAAATAAACTATTAATTTTGATATGTAGAAGACCGTAATTAAAAATGTTTCTTTATCTTTAAGAAACATTTATTTTTTCAAAAAACTTCCAATAACAATTGCAATATACTCGGGTTGAATACAAAATTTGAGTATTTAAAGTAAAAAACTTTACAAATACAACAAAGTTGTACTTTGGTTTGGAAAACTTGGACAACTTTCATAGCTTAGTTAGCTATCAAAGTTGTAGTGATGGGTTATTTTTAAAGAAAAAATCACAGAGTGATTATAAACAAAAGAGTGGAAATGGAGAGAGGAGTGAAAACGCAACCTATTGAGTTATTGAATATATCTCGAAAATGAAGCAAAATTTCTACTTTCGTCATATGACCCCTTTTGTAGATTATTGAATTATGTATCAAAATAAATTTGAAACGAAATTCATTAAAAAAGACTGCGTTTTCACTCCTCTATCACATCCTCACTCTCTAATTGAATACCCTACTATTTTGCGATCAATATATAGAGAAGTCAGAAAAAATATATCTGTTATTTATTATGTATTGTTTTGTATGGTTGATTTCAAACATAATTTATTATCGGTATGTTACGATTCGGTTGACAATTATATTAAAAATTCATTTACTTTAACAAACATTGAAAACAATAAACGGTTTTGTTTTACCATTTTATCACATGAATTTCCAACATATTCAGTAATTCACAAACATTTTATTTATCAAAATGACATTGAGTTCTACAACATTCATAGAATAATGTCGTTCTAATATTTCGAGCCTTTATTATCATACATACTGAAAGAAAATTTAGAAATGATACCATTTTAAATATTTACAGAATATTTCTTATTGTTTATTTCCAGAAATACATTTCATGAGTAGAACTACATGGATGGAACTTAACTTAATCGATTGTTGCGCGAAGAGTAGATAAATTTGTAATAAAATATTCAAATTATAGAAAAAGGAAATTTATAAATTAACACAGTTAGTTATTCATTTAATTGTATTTATTGAGTTAAAATTGTAAGAATAATGGAAGAAATGAATCGCATTCGTAATATTTTTTAAAAGGTAAGTATTAATAATAATTTTACAAATTTGCTATTAAATTGTGAAGAAATTACAACTCTGGTATTCGATTATGTCTAACTTCGTAACTATTGCAACGCCTGCAAACAATTTGATGCGCTTTCCACATGCATTCAGAGATTGTGTGTGTGGTGCATCATTTTTATACTCGATACATGTTAAATATTTCAAACTATATTAATTTTAATCTAAATTTTGTAACGCTAGAAAATATTGAAGTCGCAGATAAAATTTTGGTACCGTCATCAAGATAACTCAAAAAGGAAACGAGATACCTGGATGGAATTTTGGTGATGTATTTCAGACATAAAAAGTGGATTCAAATTCGTTAATGAACAAAATCGGTCGATCGTTTATTACATCACCTCTTTATATGTTTTAAACCAAAAATATTTACAGCATGCATAACTCTTTTTGTCCATAAGGCTAAATTCCTAGCGGGAAATTGAATAAATACATAAAAAGATTTATGCATTTAAAGAAATTCATTTAATTATCATTCTTTTTAGTTTTTGGATTTAGCACAAAAAGGGTAATTTTGCAGATAAATTAATGAGAAAATAATAAGTTGCGTAATTATTTGCTTATAATCGAGATGAAAAATAATGTCGAACGCATTGACATCCCCTCAACATCCAAAGTATTGATCTCTTAAGATATTGAAACGATTAGACCAAAATTTGGGATTTATGAAATTGACCCAATTACAATAATTAGTGGGATCTTATGAACAAATTATGAATTATTTTATGGTCATTCAAAACCAGAATCAACTACTAATACTCTGTTTGGCATGTTTTAAAAATTTGTTGTAACTACTTTTCTTCAATAAAAGAGATAAAAAGGATGGTAAGTCGAAGCGACATGATAACGATTTCAAATTGAAATTATCCACTACTAGCAGACTCCCTCACGCGGTGCTATGGCAATTTTCAAAGAAAAAATTTTTAAAAAACAATTGACTCGTTTTTTAACCTGGTTATTTGGTTTGGTACCTGGTGCCTCGGACACCTTGGCTCACAGGGTGGGCTACGGCCTTAGTTACGCGTCATAGAAATGTATACATATTGAAATTGGTTGTGACCGCGTGTGACAACCAATCGTGACCTTCGTCCTTTGGTACTCATATACTTGAAAAAAAGTATATGGACTTCCAGAATCACGAATTTTTCCAGTGATTCTTGAATGATATGATATGAACACTTTATACAGTTGACAGATCGGCATACTGCTGATGAGAAGAGATAAATAAATTTTATTTTGAATTTCAAATTGAGATTTTAGTTTCGATGGAAATGATGCTAATAAGATTTCCCTCGTTATTTAATCACTTGTAGAAATTGGACCTACCAGTATAAATAACAGCCTATGTGCTATTCTGTTGTATAAGGTACATTTTTTCATTAAAATCCATTCAGTAGTTTTTGCGTGAAAGAATTACAAACATCCATACATACAAACTTTAGAGTTAATGGAATTATTGGAGCAGCCGTTATTAATTAGTGAGCTCGCAGTTGGCTCGATGCCCAATTCAAATTATACACTCTAAATTGGATACATACTCACCTTTATAATGAAACAGTTTTTCGCAAATTTTTTTTTCAAACAAAAAGAGTGAAAATGGTATTATTGCAGAAATTTTTGGTTTAATAAGATCGTAAAATTTCATAAAAAGCTTCGAAAAAAAAAAAAAAAAACAGAAATTAGGTACATTCAGAAATAATTTTCTAAAATAATATTTGAAATTCTCAAATTTGGTGCAGATGGGTTGAAGGCCTGTGAAAAATACATTGCTATAAGCAACTCGATTTAATAATTCATGAAAACAAAATATTGTGAAACGAATTTAATTAGCACAGGTGATAAATCAATATATAGTAAATTTGTTTAAATGTATTTTTAAAGTTTAAAATGAATGAATATTTTAGGATTCAAGTGTGACCTATGCATTTCTAAAAATTTAACAAACTTGATTAGAAGGCCATATAGATTCATATATATGAATGTAGTACAATTCCAAAAATATTACAATTTATAACCTCATTTTTTGTAAGTCGATTAAAAACTTAAAGTAGACTACAAATAGGTACTACTTCAAACATCCTTTTATTTTATTCAATTTTTTTGTGTGGGAATTCGCTTAGCTTATGTAGCTCCCCCGTGACATAATTTTTATTTTAAAAAAATGTTTAGATTTTTAAACACAATTACATAATTTAAACATAGTGATTATTATTATTATTATTTTATTTAAATTATAAATAAATTGAATATGTAATTATTTGAATAAATATATTCATTTCAATATATAATATAATAATAAGTTTTATAAAAACAAACTATATAATTATAGATCATGAATCGCTTGAATCGGGTCGGTTTGTTATTATTAAAGGTAATTCGAGCACAAAACGCAATCTAATTACAATGTGTACACTGTGTACGATATAAATGTGTGCAATAGTACATATTTGATCAAATTAAATGAACGAATATCATATAAATCTTTAAGAGAATATTGATGAAAAAGTTAAGAAATGAGGTATTACATCAACGGTCTTACAAGATTGTTAAATTCAAGAAAATGAGTTTTATTTCTTGTTACTTGAAAATCGATGAGTGAATCGAAGAAACATAAATGAATTGAAATCTTTTCATCCCATAAAGTGTAAAAAAATAAAAAGAAGAACTATATTCTGTAATAAGCTCTTGAGTAATTGATATTACCGATGTCAAAGTCGAACAAGTTGACATAACCAATATCAAAGTCCCCATTATCTTAGGTTTTTAAAATTTTAGTCAACGAATATCTAACATCAATTTTAACAGATTATAAGTAGCATTTATATGAAACTGAGCACCAAAAGATAAAATTGGTGTTGGCAGATTAATTTCAAGTCAAACAAAAAATTAATTCATTGAATTTGCCAGCCAAGCCATAATTAGATAGCAAGAGGTAATGAATCATTGTAATGGAATTATCAATAAAATACTCTCCAAAAAAAATGGGAAAGATTGAAAAAAAAAGAACAGAATGAAAAAAATGACCACATGAAAACTTTAAGTAGTCGAGGAATGACTGATTAGTTTCGGAACTATTTTGCGAAGGTTTTTTAGTCCTAAAATCGATTACCATATACAAATGAACAAGTTTTTCAAGACATTTCGAGAGTCATCGTCTGATGTATATTCGAATTGGAAGTTATGATTAGACTTGTGGCGGTCATTTCATTTTGAGCATTAGTGTACTTACATTATAATTTTATTAACATGGTATATTAAAAGTAATAGTTTATTATTTTTAACTAAATAGTGAAATGCCAATAACCAAACTAAATATTGTAACTAGTTTTTTTAAAAACTGATAATTATTATTATCAAGATTTTAATAAAAGGTATTTATTATTATATTCAAATCAAATCAATAGTTTTATTATTTAACTACTAATACCTTAGTTTATTTATTTAACATTATTTTATTTTTTATTATAAGATTATAGATTTATATAAATAAATCAATATAGATAGAAAACATTTTACTTTCAAATTAATATGATCATGAGCGTAGTGAGGAAAGTAGTTCCTAGAGGAGAATATGAAATTATCAATATATAGCCTGAAAAATGGAACGTATTTATTCTATTAATTAGTAAATTTTTCATAAAATATGAAACTTATCCTTAAAAAGGTCTTAATACTACGAAAACTCTCGCTATACCCGTAAAACAATGAATCTTCAAGATTTTATTTGCCAAGTACACATGAGAAATGAACAGTGAGATTCATGGATGCTGTTGAAAAAGTTTATAAAAATGGTGGTTTATAAAAACTCTTTAAAAATAATGATGAGGGTGCCCTCAATTATAAACGTATATATCTGAAGAATCGAGGTAAAACTCCATTATTATTTTAAAAAATGTGCATTGTAACTTCAGAAAGTTAATGAAAAAAAAAAGACCAACGTTGATTTCAACAAACATTACGAGGGTGTTAAAATAATATTGACGTTATAGCACTCATAGCTAAAAGTGTAGATGAAAATCATTATTTATCATTTTAAAGTACAGCAACTAATTTGTCCTTAAATTTATAAAGCATCAAGATTAATTTTAAAACTTCAGGTTTTCATTGTTGATCTTAATATTATATTTCTGTGACCAGAAGAAATATCTCTCCTCAAGATGGATATACTCATGATTGAAGTACTAATTGACACTATTTATTACATTATCATTTAAAGTCATTAGACTTTTGTCAATTCTTAACAACACGGTTGGATTATAACTTTTATTTAAGTATTGTGATCTAATTGACAAATTTGAATTACGGATTGGTAAGTATAAGGTGAACCATGATTCAAATTACTAAAATGACTATTTACACTCACTCAAAAAATAAACATTAGTTATTCAGAATAAATGATATGTTTTAGGTTTTGAACATTATTTCCAATAGCATAAAGATAGAAAAACAATCAATCATCAATTTGGTTTTCAATATGTTTCCTAAGACGGCTATATAATGTGTTATGGAAAATAGCATAAACGATTGTAAGTTGTTGCTACTATATAGATACTTGATATTTATTCAATAGCTTCTCTTATTATCTTTCTTATCTTGTAAATTAGTCCAATGGGATTGGTAAATATATTATTATTATTATTTTAGTTCAAATATTCATTTTTTATAAGCTCAATTGAGACGTCTTTACTTCACGGACATGTATCTGAAGTTATTTTTCAAAATTCATGAAAAATAATCAAGGTATGGATATTCAAAATGCGTAATTAAACAAAGCGGGAAATATGAGCTAATGACGTCAACTATTACTATCTCAATATTAATTACAAGTTGCACATCATTTTAATAATTAGATGAAAATATAAGTTGTTCTGTTATGGCGACATTTAATTTACTAAGTATTCCAGTCAAAGGAATGCACCAGATACGACACTTGTTGTGAAATATAGCAAATTCAGTATCAGTCAACAACTGTATTCCATTATTATGTTTCCAATAGTAGTGAAATTAGTTTATAGAATGAATGAATGAGTTTCAATATTTTGCACCAATGTTTAAATAAACAGAAGCATGAAAACGAGGATAGCAATAGTAACCGTCTATGGTTAACTTTAAATGTCATTTTCCAGATAATTTCATAATAGTTTGTTGATTGAAATAAATTGTCTTTCGAAACAAACAAACATTCATTAAATGTTCGAACTATTAACACAAATATAGTTAAATTTTAGTAATATAATAGAAAAGAGATGGTTGTATAATGATTCAAATAGTTGGAGTGAGTTTTTTAAGGTGGTTTTGAGTGTTGTAAGTTGAAGTATCATAACAACATAACCTTTATTATGACATACATATTATGCTGCGACAATTCATTCAAATGCTACGTCAAATATTAAATGTTGTTCTCTGTGACGTAAATGTTGTATGTTTAACAATTCAATGGGGCGTTGTTTATTTAAATGATGAACATAATTATTTTATCAATTTTAATCTGAAAATCAAACTTTATCTAATCAAGCACATGAACATGTTAGGGTTAATGAATCCATTTACCCAATATGAGATGTCTATTAAGCCATTGCTAAGCCATTTCATTCATCTAGCCACAATAATATATATTGGAAATTTTTTTATGTTTTTTGTTATGAAAAATTTTGTTCTGAGATACACTAGGATAGCTTAAATTTTATTTATAAACTAATTGTAGAATAGAACAAAAAAGCAAGACAAGTGCTGGAGGATGAGTCTAAGTTCATAGCCGTATTTCAGTTCTCGGATCTCCAGCATTAAGAAAACTGAAATGATAACTAGATTCTTTAGAGAAAAAACTATAGTAATATTTGTATTATGTGATTATTATTCTTACAAAAAAAATGAAAAAACATTACGTAAAAAAAGTCGGAAAGCTAAGTTTTCACAATTTAATTTCTTATGCCATCACCGAATTCACATATGTAACCGCTTGAGAGATAAGGGATTTCTCTGCGCATACACCATTTTTTACATCATTAAGATAATTACATTATGCAAAACTGACAAAACATTTGTTCTTGGACGGTTTTGGAAAAGCCACAAATATAGGTATCTTTAAGCACAATTTGATTATTTGGCTCTATCCATATAAAAACTGTAGCATTTATAACAACCTTCTATTATTTATTCAATGTATTAATATTTTCAGTGTATTAATTGCATGTAGATTCGCATCTTCATATATTTTCTAAACTTTTATAAACGAAATTTTAAAAATTCACATTAGATTCTAGTATTTTCGGTACCTTTCATAACATTTTTGATTTTTTTTGCTTAGGTTAAGTATTCGAACGTCTATTTTTACTCGAGCATTCCGTAAAAAATTCGTTTAATTTAAAAATAAACCGCAGCATGAAATAAAATAGTTGATTACCAAATGCTGGCTATATTCGTTTCGAGAACAAGAAGATTTTCCTGTGGAAGCTAAAAAAAGCTTTGTATTGAAATTCATACGGCCTATTATTATTATTTAAAAATGTAATTTAAATTATTGTATATAATCTATCTAACAATTCTAGCCCTTACTAACTGCAAAAGTAAAGGGATACGTTTGAAAAAACCCGTCATAATTTTCAAATTTTTTGAATTTTCAACTGAAAATTTTAAATTATTATTTCCAGATTGAACTTATTGTGTTTAGACATTATTGTGTTTCAAAATTTTTGTTGATAAAATTTTATATATATACCACCGTCTATATATCATGTTGAATCATAAACAAAACAAAATAAAGTTTTTATATTTAATTACGCATGAAATTTTATAAAAATAAAAGAAAACAAAACTGGTGATAATTTAAGTTTTCTCGTTCTATATTATCGTTCAAACATTAATAAAAAAAAATATATATAACGCACCATAGTCCAATACTTAGAACGAATTCTTTATGAATGTCGTATTGTTTGTGACAGTCATTTACAGTGAACCACCAACTGTGTGCCACCATGTGTCTGTTGTGGCATGGAACGTCGCGATCTGCTTTTAATACCACCTCTAAAGTTCAACATAGCTTGTACTAATTATTTTTGTTCTGTTTGAAATAATTCTTTAAACCAAATCTCAAAAATACTTTTGCAATTACTTCGTTTTTCGTTTACACTAACTCAATGTTATAATTTCTTGAGTTTGAAATTATTTCTTTTCAAAGAATATTTTGTCAAAAGGCCGTTCCGATATAAAATAATTTCGGTTTAATAAATCAGGGAGATTGTTACCTGTAATAATATAAATTTATACAATATCCATACTATATCCAAATAATTTAAAATTTAGTATGCACAATATAGCCTTGAAAACGGAAAGCTTATCAAAGAGTTTTTCCCAAATAATAATTTTTAAGGTAAAAATCAAAATTATATTTTATATTAAGAAATGTTTATTTCTAGAAAACTCGTCGACAAATCCTCCTTCATGTCAATATTGTGCATAACAAATTTCATGAAATTTTAATCAGTATTTTTTGAGTTATTTGTGCGCGAAAAATAAAAGATATTATATAAAGATGTGTGCTTCTTACAGCTGTTGATAAATCCGCTTAAAGTTTTGCAAATATTTGATTTAGACAATATACATAGTTATATTTTATATACTTTACGGTTACATGTCATTTACAGATGTAAAATCATGCACTGTCAAGCGACCTAATGTATACACATTTCTTTAAAATGGAAAAGATCATGTTTAGTTTTTTGTTTATGTGAAAATGTATCAAAGGCAGGTTTGGGTTTACATATAGATACTGTTTGTAAAATAAATAATGAAACAACATGCCAACAAAATCCCACAATATGTTTTTAACAATCCTTTTTCACTCCTTAAGCCTCTAGTGATAATAGAATACTACAAATAAAAACAAGACAGTAATAATAACATCTTCCATTTCTTTGACTATTTGATTGGCTTGGTAGCCATTTTCTTACAAATGAGCTTGATATTTATGGCAGAATTTCGTTAGTTATAATACCACAAATCATTGTGATCATTGCAGTATAATAATTTACTAAAGTATTTCATTCACGTTCAATTTTCCGAATTATGACAGCTATAGACATTTTCAAGAAAAATATTCAAATTTGGAATAGTTAAACTATAGACATGGCTCTCCGTGAATAGCAGAATAGTCACATTAAGTGAATTAAGTTTTTGATATGAAAAAGGCATCGTACATCATTTTCATTAATTGAGTCACAAATTCCAAGTTTCAATTTCTTTAAAAATAATGTAATTAAAATAATATAAAAATTAATATAAAGCATGATAGTAAAAATTAAATTATTAATAATTGTTTTCATAGTTTAAGATTTTTGCAATAGTTATTGCAATTTAAAAAAGCCCAACATTCAATATTTTAGTTGTTTCCGAAAAACATAATGAACCGATAAATTCTATGCAGGCAATTTTGTATGGATTTTTTTATTGCCCTTTTAGAATCAATTATTATTTTCTAAAATCATCACTAATTGTAAAGTATTTTCTTTGAAATTTGAATAAAATCCATTGTCATATATTTTTAGAAAGTTATTTTTATAAGAATATTTGTGCTAAAATATTGCTTTTTAGGAATTGTATAAAACACTGTTACTATGTTCAAAGAATGTTTTGGGTGCAGTAATAGCAAAACTACTGTAGGTCTATGATCCGCTTAGAATGTATGAATTAATATTCAGTTAAAGTTAGACAAGGTAAAATTAAACCTAAGCTACCTGATGTCGTCAGAACATTCTGTTGATAATGGTATTGTCGTGTTCTGTCGCTTCGTGTCGTGTCTTTAAGTTCATAAGGAACAAAATTAATTTAACGATTTGTTTTACATACCAAGTGGCTTTGGATATTTTCTCGTCGTCATTGTGACACATATTTTTCAAATTACAGTGGTTCTCCCAAAAATATTAAACTATTAATCTCAAAAATTTAAAATTAAACTGTGATATGAATTCTTCAGCGACAAACTTTTTGCAGGATAAACTATTTTTAAAACTAGTTGTTTTTAAGTTTTTTACGTTAGTTATTAACAAATTTCATAAAGAACAAGATATTTTGATAATAGTTTTGGTAATAAGAGACGTATTATACAGGAGCACAATATCCAAAATTTCAGCGGTAGACTTGAGTGTGCAAAACTCGAGATTTTGTTAATGAAATTGAGTCAAGAATACCTTAAATATTAAGGTTCCGGATTTTGCTGGACATTTTTTGGCCCATGTATTTTATGTCTGCCTGCATTGTAGATTATAATTTGTGGAGATCTTTTAATGATTGCATCAATTAGAATCAAGGAAACAATTTTGAAGTACTTATACACTTTTTTTTGGAGCTATAAATGATTTAATCTCGAAAGAAGCAAAACATGCTATTTTTAAATATGCGTTAGCCGGCTTCCACAGAATTTTTTTATATTTTGGAAGTACAGATATTTATACAATATATATTATTTTCTTATTTAGTTTCTCTTCGTCATAGAATTGTGTTAATGATGCCTGTTTTTCGAACTAAATTCGCTTATAGCACGAAAACGAACCATTTTTTTTTTTTGAAAAATATCATTCATTTTTTCAAAACAAATTATTTTTTCTCAGTTTATATAAAAGAATAATGAAAATGGTTTCAAACTTTATAGCCTATCTTAAACGGCTTGGATGCACGTAAGCAATTTGAAAATTGGTACGATCCTTAATATTTAAATTATAGTTAATACAATTAAATGAACAGAATGCACATTGCTTTAAAAATAAATGAAGCTTCACATTGCTTTAAAAATAAATCAAAAAATCGTTATTTGCGGTAAAGGGTTCGTATGTTCCACCGTATTGAATGCAGTCTTAGAGTATTGTGTGTTTTCTTGTTTTCAATATTATAAGGAAGTAAACAGAGAATGGAATAAGATAATTTTATGTGGCAATATAGACAACGATATTATCTGACTTATATATTGATATCTATAATCAATTTTATGTTTATTGACATGTAGAGAACTATTTATTTTCAATTTTGTATCATCAGTACTCAACAGGAGAAAATTAAGATTAAATGAGCCAACGTCTAAGTCAAATATTTCATTGATCTAACAAAATCAATTCTGTTGTGACAAAAGCCGAACTTCAAAAATTAAATAAAAAAATTTATGATATCTGTAAGTTCAGAAGTATGCCACTATGAATTCACTTTGTCCAATACTTCGTAATAATTTATCATTTGCTCAATGTGAAAACTTGAGTAAAGTAGCTGAAATTTTTTTCAATTTTTTAAAACACTTATGTACAAAATTTGCTAAGATAAATATCATATCATATCCAAAAAACAAAAAACAAAAAAACGTTAAACATAAAGACATTATTGTATACATTACAACTGAATAATTATCCAAATGTAATGAAATTTAGCAAACATAATCTATAAAATAAAATTATAATACAAATATAAAATAAAATTTTCATTTTTACTACAGAATTATTTTTGGGAAAAGCTCTTTGATATGCCCTCCTATTTCATGCTACGACAGTGTCATTCCGAATATCATAACATTTGGATACCATTTAATGAGTTGTGAATGAAAATGGATGGAAATACAACATATATTACGTAATAGTATATTAAAGATTGTTTATATATAGGTAGATATGTCTTGCATGGATCGTATACCAATAGAATTTGCTTCGTTCGAATAGATAACTGAAGAAAAAAACATGGATAATGATTCAGTAGGAAAAGAGACAAATTCTATCACATAAAAAAAATTAACATTATACAACATAAAATTTTTTAATCACCCATAAATAGAATCCATAACTAAAATATAATAATTACTAATTAAAACTTTACCAACATACAGTTTTAAATTATTGTTTAGCAAAAAAATCTCTAAAATATAAAATAATAGTCACCAAAATATAAAACAAAATAGTTAAATAATTAACCAACTTTGATAATAAAATTCTGGAAATAATTAGGAAAATTTATGGAAGAGGATAGACGAATGAAAAGAATGAAAATGAAATAAACATTTTAAATGTATTAAAAAAATTAAACATATGGCTAAGTAAATTTATAACAAAAATACTATTTATTTTTTGATTGAGTTAATTTAGTTTAGAGTCAATAATTGTGTTGAATTCAAAGGATAGTACAACTTATTGACATAGCAAACGTGCTCATTAGGAAGGTTAAAGTATATCTGGTTATAAATAATACATTTTGTTATAATTAAATATTCGCGCCCAATGAGGTGAAATGGAGGACTGGAATCAGTTTTTAAGAAGATAAAATACAGTTTACTGAATATACATTTGCATGAGAGTTTTTTACATGACATTAGTGCGAATAAAGAAAGGATTTTTGAAAGTTCATCCCCTAAAAGGGTGGAGAAGGAGTTGAGAGAGTTTAAAATTTTAATATATAATTTTAATAAATTTTAATATATCAACAAAGCTAAAAAGCCTGCAATTTAAATCAGGTACTGTTATAACGTAAACGAGACCAAAGAAAGCATTGGTTTGAAATTTATCATGATAAGAAATGAGGAGGGGATAAAACGTGAACAGTGGTTCCTTTTATAACATAGGTGGAAATTTAAGAAATATTTTTTAAATTCAACTTTCGTAGAAATGAAGAAATAATCCAAATTTCCATATATTCATCAATTAAGAGTTGACTAGATGGTTTAAATATTGATCAAGGTACAGCCCAAACACCAAGGTTATAAAGCTTGAAATTTTTATTTAGGATTCGGCAACGCAGTCGAAAACTAAGAATTGATTTATCGAAATGTATATCCCATTATAATTTCCATTTCCAGTTACAGGTGTCAAAGATTCAAGGAACAACAGTTTTGAATATCTAAACATTTAAATATATAATTTTTCCTAACCTTATGACTTAATTCCTAAAACTTCAACTTGGTTTTATCTACAATTATAATTTTAAGATATAAAGTTTGTTTATATTACTAAGTCGGAAAAATAAAATTTGCTAATCCTCTTTATCGGCGCACGCTTATCGAATGGGTTGGAGACACATAAATGATATACAACGAAAATATTCCATTTCTTTAGTAATAAAAAATAATATTTTTAATATAAAATAATATATAATAATCAATAAAACAATATCACCATACAAATGTTTGCAGCGAGGCACATACAGATACGAACTACTGCGGGATTTAATTATTTAGGAATACATGTAGGTATATTGAATATTACTTAATAGGTATAACACTTATGTGTACCACACAGTATATAAGAAATCCTATATTTAATGAAAATAAATTTGTATAGATTGTGTAGTTAATCTTTCTTTAGGGAATTTTCTTACGTGGAAAATAAATACATTCGTTTGACCTCTCATTCAAAACTGTGTTTTTGAATTCTATAAGGGCTAATATTTAAATATTACTGACGTGAAATAAATTAAATCTTTAATTATTTTTCGATAGTTATATGGACGATTTCAATATATTGTTTCGACTTACTTTTATTTTATTCGAACAGTAATGAATTTTATATTAGATATTTTAATAGAGCTCTACTAAGTTGCAGACAAGTTTGTGGAAAACTATCAAATGAAAGTTATTATTACAGTTTAAAACTCTTTAGAGACATTCTCAACTTGTATTGAATTCAATTATAACGAAACATAACATTATGAAAAGTTATATACTAAAACTAGAACTTTATTATCGTAAAAGTGCAATTTTGCTCAACACATTTGAACCAGAGAGGAATAAAAAAGGTCGGATGGTATTTAAGTTTATTGTTTCAAGTTTTAAAATAATATTTGTTCTTATATAAAAACATTTGAAAAAAAGGTTAATTGATTATTTTTGATTATTGAATAAAGTAACGTATCACACATACGCATGTTTTAGGATTTATTGGGTCATTCGATTTCAAATCATTAAATGTTGGGTGCTGATGTATCTCCGGAAGAAAATTGATACAAATATAAGGTTTTTCTCTAAAAGAAAGAAAAATACTTTTTTATTATTCGTTACCTAATTACCGGTAGACACCCTCTACGGTAATTGATAATTAGGTTAAAACCCTACAGCAATTAGGTTGTAGCAATGAAAAAAACATTTTTCATAGCCACAGTTAATCTTGGTTTAAAATTGAGTAAGCACAGTTGGGAAGCTTTCTTGAAAAGCTTTCTTTCGAAGGTAATTTAAAATCCTTTTGGATTGTTTCATTTTGAAATGGGACCATTTTAAATGAATCTTGATTTTTCATGATTTTGACGTTTTTCCCTTAATTATAACTCAGAACTCGAATGTTGAAATGAGTTAAAAGTCTAGTCATTATATTTCCCATAACTTACACTTACCGTCTCATTATTTACGATACCTAAACTATTATCTCCAATTCGAAAAAAGGAAAATTGAAGTCGAAAATTTCGAAAAATTGTTTTGGGTGAAGAAAATGATGAAAAAGTGATTGATATATTAAACACAAAATTATATGATCTGTTTGCCCATCTTTTCAACTTTCAAAATCCGGTAAAAGAGTGGCAATATTTTTATTCTTTTAAGAATTCTCAAAAACTTTATTTTTTTGTGTTATTTTACGGTGAGATATTTGCAAAAAATGTGGACTAGAAAGTGAAAATTTCTGATATAAATTTTTTTTTTTTAATTTTCGGCTTCGGCTACTTTCAGCTATATACCCATTAACCAAAGGGGATTATGATATAAAATTAAACGGAAAGTTTGATCATCACATTATTTCATAAGTCGTTGAAAAATTGCTGTTATTTTCATCTCCCTGAAATGTAATATAGCATTTTAAAAATCCATGAAATTTCAAATTTTATGTTATTCAATAATATATGCGAAAAAAATAAAAAATAAAGATTAGAAATAGCCCAGGAGAGAAGCCTTTTAAAATGGTAAAAAGAGAAAAAGAAATATAATAAGATGAAACTAATTGGAAACAGTTGAGAATATACCAAAAATGAACGGAAAAATAATTTACGGGCGATCTGAGGTCGGAAAATGGAATGGGTGAGTTTTTAAGGTAAAAAATTTATCTCGATTTCCGGCAAAACTACAAGTTCTTTGGAAAAAAAATGGAAAAATTAAATCAACAACATAATTTAGAATAAATTGAATCATAGAATTGGTAAAAATCAAACTAGAAATTCCAATCCCAATTAATTATTTTTATATTTCCCAACAGCTCCACATTTACATTATTTATCATAATCCATATTATTTAACCAAATTTAAAATCTTCAATTTAATGAACAAACACAGTTATAAAAACATTTCAAGAAACTGCGATCCATTCAACCTACAACTAAAAAACATTGAAATAGATGCATTCGCTTAAGACATATAGAGAACGACAAACATTTTAAAGTTATTGAGTTGATATTAAAATCTTGATCAAGGTCAGAAAACTAATAAATAACTAAAATTGGTCACAGGGATTCAGGACAACAAATTACAAATATTATTGAGTTGAATAAAACTCAAATTTACATATTATTGACGTCCAAATCAGTTAAAATCATATTTATTATAAAAATATTTGGAATTTTAATACATTCAATTTATATTGGTGCATTTTCTATTGAATTAAAAATAGACTAAAAAATATATAATTTAATGAATTTGAAATGTCGCTGTAATTCAAACTTTCAAACGATTTTCACATCAAAAACTTGAATATTTATTTTATGCAAGGTCAATATTAAAACATAATCTTCTACTTGAATTATGCCTGTTCCTCACTTAACCACACATATTTATTAAACGAAGCTCCATAATCAGTTCAAACGATTTTCACATCAAAAACTTGAATATTTATTTTATGCAAGGTCAATATTAAAACATAATCTTCTACTTGAATTATGCCTGTTCCTCACTGAACCACACATATTTATTAAACGAAGCTCCATAATCAATTTCCATAATCTGAAAATTAGTTAAAATTTGTGACGGGGAAAATCAAAAATTCATTGAGAAATTTTTTATAAACATTTCGACTTATATCTACTTTTGTTATTCAGACAATTTTAAATTTCTAGATATCATAGCATAGTTATTTTCAATTTTTGGAATATTGTAATTGGAATATATAGAATATGACAGAATATAATATATTATAATTAAACTTTGCAACGGTAGTACATATTGATCGCACGAACAAAATTTTTGTTTAGGTGTTCATACAAGCACGTAAATAGTACAAAAGAAAGGAGAAAGCTGAAATTTTCATGGCATATTTAGGAATTAAAAAGTAAGTTGGTGATCGGGCATGACCAAAACCGGCCCATAGGATCCAACACATTAAAAAAATACATAATATATCTTAAAATTAATTTTTTTTTAATAATCCCACACACACACAAATTTATATATATATATATATATAGATACATATATATACATATATGTAAATATATATATATATATATATATATGTATTTATATATATATATATATATATAAATACATATATATATATTATTAAAAATAGTTCAAATATTGATACTGAATAAAATATAAAGTATTTAAACAATTAACTCTTATTTTTGTCTTCACTTCTTTTCTAACATTGTAAATCTGCTCAAATGACGTTATAATTACACTAGTAACTGATTTCCTAGGTGCTTAGCAGATTTGATAGGAAGACCTATTTGCATGATACTTAACTTTGAACTTAAAAAGAACTTTGAACTTTGAAGTTATGCTGCTAAGGAAATTTTGGAAAATCACCAACGACTAAACATTAAGCTTTGTGTCTCTAAAAACCATTTCGTAATCAAATTTAGTCAAAATCATCTTCTATCAAAAATTCTTTACGTAGACCTTGGTATGATTTTAAAATACATATCGACAGTTCATTAACATTCAAAATATCGGGTAGATAGGATATTTTTAAGTGTGCTTTCTGGCAAAGATTTTTGAACCATAGGAAAGTGCATAACAGGCATTAAAATAACTAAGTAAAGAGTAATAAATGTAAAATCATACAAGGACTTTTTTAAAGTTGTAATGAATTATTAAAAATTAATTTTCCCAAGGTTTTTGTGTCATTTTTCATAAAGGTACATACATATAAGTTATTTAAATATTCATTATAATTTGAACTTTGTAAGTTTGTGATTTAAATATTTATTTCTTAAGATCATTTGTTTTAGAAATTAATTATTTCATTTAGTAAAAATAACAATAAAATATATATACATACATAATACTCATTTTTAATTGTTTTATAACCACAAACAATCATAAACTTTTATTGAAGCCACTGTAGCTTAAATTAGGTAATAACCACAATATTATAATTTTTTATAGAGCCCATACTAAATTTATTAAAAGCGGGCAGTTAATTCTGTTTACTGCCCATAAATGTAGTTTTTATCTGTTATTTTCCAAATATTCCACAATACATTAATGAAATAAATGTATTTTCGTATTACTTTCGGTAATTTAAAAAATGTCGTATTATTAGTTTGTACAAACAAAGTGTAAAAAGATTCGATAAAAATTTGCTATACCTGGCAGTAATTTTAATAAAACATGTTTTATTGGGCTGTTCAAATATCGGAAAAATAAATAAGTTAAAAATTTTATCTGTTATATTGGTAGTCTTGGAATTAATACGTCCCATTTTTCAAAATTGCTGACTCTGTTTTCTTGGTTAATAGCTAATTACTCCTAAGTAAGTATTAAAAGTAACTAAACTAGATAAAAAAATTTAGAAAACTTAATAACGCACAAAGATAAATTAAAATATTCCATTAAAGCTTTTAGAAAGATGGAATTACCCGTGAGTATTTCCGGGAATGGGACAAATTAAAATATACGCAATTTAATTTTCTACATTATACTTCATCTTTTTTATTTGAAAGAAATCCTTAAGGCGTTATTGTCTATAAAATTGAAAATCAACTGGCATCGATAAACATCGGCAAATGTTACATTCTGTAATTTGGAGAAGGATGATTTTAAATTATGGAATGCCGATCTTTGTAGCCCACAGCCTATCGTACTAAAGACGAGTTAAAATAATCAGGACAGCATAAAGAATCTAGAAATAACAAACTTTTAGGCATTTGCCTCCTTTTCACAAATAGCTAGCAGATGTTGTACACAGCTTAATCTTATAAATAAACAAATAATGATGAATCAGTCAATAAATCAAACTCAGTATTTTTACAATACATAAAACAGATTTAGAATTTGTAAGAAATTTCTGTTGATGCATTTGACAACCTTACGAAATAAAAAACAAAAAATAAAAAATCCAAATTTAAAATATAAATTTATTTTGATTTCGATTCCATCTACATAATTTATTATTTTATTTGATGGAAAACGGAAAAATAATAATTTGACGAGGACAAGATATGTTTCACCGAAGGGCATTCACATTGAAATAATTTATCGAAACAAAGTATATCGAAGGACGAATAGGAAAATCTATCGTATATATGAATCTAGGAAAGGTTGTACATATTATTCGTAGTATGTACCCGTATAATATAATAACTAATATTTTAGAATAGGATATAGTAGGGGTATGTAGAATTTAGAACAGGATGTAGTCGCTCATATAAGAAAAATTATTCGAGAGTCTTTTTTTACTTCCTTAGGAGAGTATATGCATTTTTTAGTACCGATGTAATACAAAATTTTATGCATGTCATGCTTTTTACCAAAATTCAAACTTTGCAAAGAAATTGTTTTTAATAAAATCTTTGGGTGGTACTTTAGGAAATTTTCACTTTAGGAAATCCATAAATATAGGTAAATAGAATGTATGGTTAAATAGAATTATAAAAAAGACTACTACAAGATTTCAAAAAAGTCGATAACTGTAAGATAGAAGATCTCGAAGATTTCAATCAACAATAAAAATAATCTATTATAATACCACAGCACCAGTTTTTAATTGGCGATGAAAAAAAACAACAAAATAATCGGTTCTACTGTACAAGTTATTGCCCTCATCAGGAATCAAATAAAGAGAGGGACGGAAAATATACAAATTTGTTTTTGTGGAAATAATGAGATACAAAAAGAATGTGATAACCAGGTCTTTCAAATCTCTTCAAAATCGGGTAGTTCAAAACTTTGAAGCGGAATAAACATATATAGATAATAAGTAGGTAGATACTTTTGTAGCACCGAAACGATAGGAGTTTTTGCTTAAAATATATGAAAATATGAAACTTTTCTAATATATTTACATTATTTTTTAATTCTATAAAAACATTATCCAACCAAAATATAAAAACTAATATTATTAAATTTAATAAGAAAAAAAGGTTAGTTTATTTGAAATAAACTATAAATATAAAAAGTTTTTGTTTGTAGTATTTGTAGATATTGCATGACAAGAAATGTAATTCAATTAGATTGAACAAACCTAATTTATATGTAATATAAATTTGAAATTATACATCCGGTCTTTATTGTATAATAAAATGAAACAAAAAATTAATCTAGGTAGTGATTTAGTTTCAGTTCATTTCACTTGGAAATTCGTGTTGATTTGCTATTTGATTATAAATTGAATGTAGAATGCAACTGCTTAGGTACTTATTGATATAAAAGTAAGAGAAGTGTGTAATTTTCAACTTCCTTAAAATGAAAATACAAAATTGATGATTTAACGAACCTCAAAAATTTTTTAGAGAATCAGATGAGGCAATTCAATTCTACATTGCTGAAAGTAAATACTTAGACTATTGTGTATAGTCCAACCAAAAACTACGGCCGATAAAAGTGTTGAGATAAGAAATCGTCACTTGAATCCTTCAATGGGAAAATAAAATTTTTGTTCTCATGCCTTCTAAATGCGTTCCTAGTATTGCAACTCACTCTTAAAGATTTATGTCTCTTTACGTGGTGGTGAATTTTTATTACATGACCTATATACAAAATAAGAATAACTTGAAAAAATTAAACACGAAGGAAAAGAAAAGAAAATCTATCAGGGTGAATGAATCTAATAAGTATTAGTAAATGATTTTTTTCAAAGTAAAAATTATGATTGGCAAAGACCAGAGCGAATAAGGGAAATCAGGATAAAGTAATATTTTTGAATTTTACCTTCCCTTTTCTAAATAAAACTAAAAAAATACTATCTGATTTTACAAGGAAGTTTGTGATGATGCAATTTTTCGCTGCAGATATAATCTGATAAGCAAAATCCATAGTAAAATAATATTTTTTAATTTTACTCCTTCCATTGGGTTATTATCTCCAAAAATACTACCTTTTTTCAATTCAAGCTGGGAAGATGCAGTTAATTGCAATGTAAAAAAAATAGTTATGAGAAATCAGAGTTAAAGAATATTATTTTATCCTTCTTGGCGAGCTCAGAGACGGCAGACCATCTTTATCTTCCACTACATTCTTTTACCGCTAGGTTTCAGATAGAAGATATAATTTTACGAATAATTCTTAGAAAATCATTTAAAATAATAAATTTAAATTGTAAGCAAAACAGTTGTAATTTTATTCGTTTGTTATTTATTACAAGGCGATCAGATAAAATATTTATGAAAGGAAAACACTTTAAATTAAAAGCTGTTGTAGATACTTATACCATTAATTTATTAATTAATTCTAATTAAGCTTTTAATTTAAATGCAAAGTGTTTGTACATTATATGTAAATCTATTAATACAATTACTTACTTATGAAACTCGTAGAAGGATCAACGATAAAATTATTAATGATTTGGGTTTTAATTTTAGGAACGTCTTATATGGCCAGGAAAATATGTTTTATCATCCGCTATAATACTCTAAGCAATATAGTAAAAATTTTGGTTGTAGTGGATGATAAAATATTGATACCAAAATAAAAGCGACAGTTTAGACAAATCATTGAAAACATATTTTCTAGTAACTTTAACATCAATTCAATCAGGCATTTGTGTTGACTATCAGACGTGGATATATTTCTGCAACAATAGAAGTTAAGAAAGAGAATGCATTGGCAATAAACGGTAGTACCGGAATAGCTTATTAAAGGCTAAATAAATGTGAGGGGGTCACTATTAAGAAGACCAAATTAGTTTGAACCAATAAAAAATTGCTGTTAGTTTTATTGAATCAGACTTGTAACTTTCTATCCAGTTTATTATTACATCGACGTAAAGTGTTAAATATTTAGTTTGCTAAACTATTGTTTGTACATTAAGGATTTGTCCTATTTGTCTAAAAATTCGCTCAGCCGTACATAATTGACATAAGAATTATTACTGTGATGCGTTTCAACATGCGATTTGATATTATGGTTCACAAGAACGGCTCTGTTAATCCGGCGTATTTGGACCTTAAAGTACACTTAAATTAAGCTGAAAAATGTCTAAATTGTTTTTTTTTTAGATAGCATAGTGAAATTTTAATTAAAATACATTCAAATACTTCTTTGACTCTTAAAACATCTTTGGCTTAGTTCGAGGCAGAGGATATACGTTGTAATTGTAAGTTTAAATTGGATGTTCATTTTAATTAATAATCAATTTAATTATTTTTCAATATTATTTAATTTAATTTTATACAGTTGCTTTGTAGAAAATTAATATTAAGTGACTAAGTGGTGCAAATATACTTTATGTGGAAGTGGTTGAACATGTTTTGGACAATTAAAATTAATATTTGAGAAAATTATTAAAAAGGGATTTCTAAATTTAATAAATTTGAGTACCACTGGTATTCCCAATACAATAATTTCAATGAATATTTATAATACATTGTCGCTAAGTGAATTATATTTTATTCAGAAACCTTAATAATAACCTTTTTGAATCTCATTCTACCAACTTAAGACTGATATTTATTATTTTTCATAAGTACAAACTGTTAACTGCCATATATACGTAATGCTATAAAACTGTATTTATGAAGTGAAAATTTGTAGTTAGATCCACATCTAGAAAAATCAGCAATCCGGCCCAACCGAAAAATTTATAATCACCCATTATGAAGCATTCTAGTGAATATCTACTTATATTTAAGACAGTGATTAAGATTATTAATTAGTTTTTTGTTTCAATGAAAAAAACGTTAATCTGTTTAAATACTTGGAAAATTATAAAAAAACTTAATTTTTACTGTTAAGAAATGATCAATTTTCATATCAACACTTGGTATAGAAAGTAGGTGGTAAAATTTATTTAGTTGTAATTTATTTAGTTGTAGTTAGCTAATAAAATCAAACCGACTTACTGTACCCGTCAAACTACTGATATTACAGCGTTTGTTAGAGAACGGCACGCATGTATTATTAGCGGCAAAATATAATTGGAATTTTAGAAATTCTACGTGTATTAAATTAATCTTTGCAAAATTGTCCAACAATTGATATGACAGTTCCAACACGGATTTTGATTCAAAAGATATTATTAATGAAAAGAAAACTGGAAATTTCGTAGGTGAAATACTGACTGCATTTTGAATGTTGGAAGATTACAGTCACTGTTACTTGATTTGAGAAAAGTATCTTATAGGATTACAAATAATTAAAGCAATTTGTTATTGACACATTTCGGCAAGTTAGTAGCAGACGACCAAATCGAACAATGTTAACATTATTCCATGATTTGCACTGCAGTGTATCCATATAAAACATACCAATTGTGCAACGCACGGAATCAACTAATCAGCAGCGAATGAATTATAATTGCATGTAATAATTATTTCGATAGATTTGGTTGAATACAATCAATCAAAACGAACTCTAATAATACTTTATTGTACCTAGATTTTAGTAAATCTTTAAACTACTTGTGTATATAGAGGTAGTATGAGTATTTAATACCATAATTTTGTAAATAAATTTTAATTTTAATAAAAAAAAAAATACTTTTCTCGTATGCCTTTTTTCTATAGACGTAAATATATCGCCTAACCGAATCGACACACGCCATTCATCTTCGTCCACTGCTTTATACATACTACAAACACACATACATACATACAATACACATAATAAATAGTAAGATAAACAAACTTGAAATATAATGCGGCCTGGTAAATGCTAGAGTTACGTATACAGTTTGTAAAACATAAACACAAAACTGCCTAACGGCTACTTTAAATACGTAGTAAATGTAACCTTACTATTTATTATTTAAACGAAACTTCTCTATTTACTTTTGCTTACATCACAGAAAACTTATTCTGTATATTCATTATTAGAAATAAAGGGAAGCACCAACTTTGTACAGAGTGTACAGAAACAAATAAAACACAATCCCAGCTAGCACAGAAGTGTATTTTAAAAGGACTGTCCTAAGAACCAATTTTAAAAACTTTTTATGGACAATTGTAATCCATGTGCAAGTCGAAACATGACTTACACAAAAGAGGTCCGAAAATGTGTGTTTATAGGTTTTAAATACCAATGAAAATATTTGAACTATTATATATAAACACACGCGTACATAAATACATAAATACAATACAGTAATGATTCTAAGAAACCAGCTTTCAAGAATAAGCTATCTCATCAGTTCACATAATTTGCAGATCAATGAACATATACTGCTAATAATATCTACATTTCCCCGTAGAGATATTGTACAGAAATTATTATGGTTTGAACGATACTGCCACAATAATTCGAATAAATTATTGGAATTAGGATTTTATGAGAAGGATATGGTTAATGAGAATTATTTGGAAAACAGAAAACATGTTTAAGTTAAAGTACATGAATACGTCGTAAAAAATTACTTTTGGATATGAAGAAGTTTCACTGGATTTGTTTTTAAAATTGAATCACTATGAGGTTGGAGCAATGCACATAAATTTAACAGGCAGAGATGTAAGAATCACTATTGCTATTTTCAGAATAAATAGGTTTTCTTGGGAAAATAAGAAAATTTTAATTTATTTTTGTTTATAGATTGATTATCTTTGCATTGCTTTGCACATTGTACTTTGTACTATTGTACTTTACACATAGGTTGCTCTTAGCTTCGCTACAGGTTTATAGATCATTTTACGTAGCATTTATATTAAAAATTATATTTTTTAAGTAATTTTTGTTTAAAACTTAAAAGCGAGTGTATTAAAATAACGTGTTAGTATTGAAAACGTTCACGATATATCTTCATGCATTTTCTACATTTATATAAAATAAAATTCTCTGTGACACTACGTTTCATTTTCTTTATTTTTTTCACGGTTTTCGATTTTTCTTCAAAAATGATGTTTTAAAATAATCGATTTAATATAACTTAAGCCATTAATGAAAACCACGTACGTATATAAAAAATTTTAATAAATCGGATGAACGGTTTTCAACATATCGCCAATGGAGTAAAAAAATATCCACTATTGTTTATCAAAACTGTCTAAATGTTTATTCATTAGTTGTGGAGTTAAGAGCGTTCGTCTGAGTGAATGTGACAGACCGGCAGACCGACGAATGTGAAACGTAAATTCATAAAGAAGTCCCTAAACGTTGGTACCTACCTATTAAAATTTTTGAAATCCAAGCAAAACGATTGCTTTTTAATGAAAACGTATTACTTCTGAATTCGAAGTAACAATAAGTTTTATAATATATTATTATAAGAAATTATAAGAACGAATATTAGAAAATTTAACTTTTAGGTTTTGCAAAAATCGACCACTAAGATTGAACACAGTGTTAAATTTTCGTACACCAATATCTTAATATATCTTTTATTCTTAAGCAAGCCAAGAGATGCGAATCTTGAATGAGATACTTAGAATGACTGATTTTTAAAGACTTCTTGTGTATGTGACTGTAGCACCATAGTTTACTTATGTTTGTTTTATTTTCATTAATAAATCTTGTTGATTTTGTTAATTATCAGCATTTAACAAGTATGTGAATATATCTCTCTCTTATCAATACAATTTAATCGATTGATTTTTTTTTTGGATCATTATAATGATTTATGGTATTCTATGTATATTTTTTGTTAACCAAAAATAAAAAGATTTATATTTGAGATAAAACTCATGTAAACACAACCAAGTTTATTATTTTTTAACAATATATTTAAATTGTTTTATGGCACACATTTATGTACTTTTAAAATTAAATAACAAGAAATTATTCACGGTATTGTGTACAATATTATAGAGTTGGAATATTATATGGTTGAGAATCAATGTTGGAACTTATTTTAATAATTCGCATTAATAAAATACTAAGCACATCTTAATACCATAGATTATATGGATATCCATGTTATTCATTTAGAAATTTTTCTAACAAAAGTTAAAGAAATATTTTTGTTTTGTAATTCTTCACTTATGGAATAGAAGTTGAGTCACGGATCCATTGGTGCCAATAGAACGATTTACGACGTTAAACTCATTTCTTAGATCTAGAATACTCCTACAAAATTTAAGCTGTCTTTTTCGTTATAATTAAAAAATTTTTACGTCGCACGTGAGAAATGTATGTGTTTGGAAAGTTTAAAATTATGAATGGCATCTACATATGATGTCATCAATATTGCATATTAGAATACTATTGATGACGTCATTATGTGGAAACCCATCCATAATGTTATTATATATTCGTAACATAGTAATATTATTTATAACTAAATCATGGTATAATTTTATTACATCATGGCGCGCTTTTAGTTTTTTTAATTGTCACTTTTCACTTTTAGTGTTCACAGTTAATTAAAAAAATTTTTCTCAACTTTTTCCCACACTCTATCAATCAATATTGTTTATTAAAAAGTTTTAAAATTCATTTAAAAAAATGTAAAATATTTTTTTATTTCAAAACTTCACCTACTGCAACCAAGCGTGTTTTTAATGCCATACAGATGTCATAAACAACATAGCGTGTTGCGTTTTCATGAATTTTTGGAAATTTAATGATCGATTTCTATGTATTTTTATGTCCTTTGCCGATAGAAAAAAATATTTTTTCTACCGTAGCATCCAAATGATATACTTTTCAAAAAAAGGCGTTATACCATTATTGAAGAGTTCATAGAAGGATCACAGAAGTACAATATAAACAAAAAAATGTGTGTTCATAAAGCATATTCAAATGTAATCGTTACGCTTACTCAAATTGTTCTTTCATCATAAGGTTGAGTTTCAGTGATATCATTTTATTCCAGCTAACATTACCAAATTGTAATAGCAGTTAGAAAATAATACTAGTAACACTAAAGTTGCTTGTTTTTCAAGACTTGCTTCTCTTCAAATTTTCAATTTTTAATAGATAATAATTGCTGAAGTAATGCCGAATAAACCGGCTCTAAATCAATTCCAAAATTGTTAAATAAATTGTGAAAAAGTGATTTCTTTAAACATGAGCTAAATATTGTTTTCGCTTAATAGCGCTTTTCAAATTAATTTTTAGCTGAATACAATATGAAATAACGTTTTTTAGTAAAACATATTCTTCTATATACAAGCAAGGTTTTATGGTAATGAAGAGAAAAATATGTTAAAACAAATCAGTATCAATTAAACTTGTTCCGACTAGTCGGTATAGACCACCGAATATGCGGCTTCACACTGAATTTTTTACTAAAATTTATTTTATTGGTATTACATAAAAAACAACTATATGATATACATGATGTACTGTAAAAATAAAAAAAAATTAAAAAGAAAAACATTTACAAAAATTCTAAACATCTTTCATAAAAACAAAAATTCTAAACATCTTTCATAAAAACAAAAGCAATCAGATTTTTAATCATACATAATTTAATCATATGAAATTTGACACATACAAAAATGCCTTCCCTAATTTTTTTCTGTGGCCGACTAGACCGACTCATCGATTAGCCGGGAAGTCCGCTAAAGTCATAGTTAGGTACAACTTTAGTCTCAATTTTTTAACTACTTCAGTCATTAGCATTTGTAAAACTCTTTAAATATACAGCTAATATACACACTACCTATTCATAAATATACAATATTATGTATTATAATTATATATGTGCTAATTAGCTAAATTTGAACAAATATTGCTGAGAATTTAAACATCTTACGAAAAAATGATTCAAACATTTGTTTATTTAATAAAAAACAAACATTTTGTGTTTTAAATTTTTTATTTATTTTTAAGGGCTAAAAAATTAGGTTCTATTAGACCCAATCATAAAAATTATGGATTTTTTGGATCCAACAGACCATTTTTTCTCATTCACGAACATAAACTGACTTTTTATATCTGAGATATGCTACCAAAATTTCAGCACGATTATTTTTTACGATTTTTATAAATGTAACTGACGGACAGACGGAAATGGACTTTTATAAGTACCTTTAATATTTACAACCGTTACAAATTGTTGACTTAAAATGAATATCCTCTGGCATATTGTACGTATGTTGAGTATAAAAATGAATTTTTTTTTTTTTAATTTTTAATGTAAAAATAAAAGACGTATTTATAAAAATATGGTGCGAGGGCAAAAAGAAAATTGTATTCTACAAAGCTATCGTATTATTTTTGTATTTTATTAAAGTATAATTTAGTAATTTAATCCGATTTACACATGTAGGTATGATCAATTTAAGACAAGGAAATCGGCCAAAGTTTATATGTAAGATTTGATTACATACACATGAACACTGGAACAATTTAAGCTAAAACAATTTGTGATTTTTGAATAACACGTTTTAAAAACGATGCCTATGTTTGTGAATGTATGTGCGTTAGTTTATTTGTCTCGATTATCTCGAAAACGAATAATGCTATTCGTTAAAACAGAATGAAATTCAGTAAAATTGGTTCTGCCGTTTCTTGTTGCGGATATAAAAACTATAACACCCATATTCGTAATAATAAACAAATTTATATTTTTTTATTTTCCTCTTTAGTACCCTTCTTTAATTGATTGTGGTGATTCATTTATTTTAAATCTATGAATAGATGTGAAATTTCCTCTATTCTACAAATAATTAAGCATTACAATAAAATGTTTTTCAAAGTATTCAATCCTTCCTCCCCTGTACATTGTAATTTTTGGCACCATTGTATTAGAAAATTTTTAAAAATTACCATAAAAATTGTTCTTTTCGAATAAAAAAAAGTTCACAAAAGGAAATCAATACTAAGGCCTATATCAGATTAAAAATTAATCCAACTATAATTGAAACTATATCAAAAACTTTAGGTTATTTTTTTTAATTATTCGCATATGCAAATTGTATGAGAAAATATGTGAGTAGAATTAAAATTATATGGAAAATAGTTCAAATGAATCAAGCAAAAAATTGTTTATTAAAGGATATTATCATTGTACGTGTACAGTGAGGGTGGAAATATAGGTTAGAAACAGAAGTAAGCATAAGTATGAGGAGGTCATGACCTCTTATAACTTTACAAACACCCATATCACATTTATTAATCGTAACAAATAGAATTGTGTTCTAGTAAGTAAACCAAACAACTTTACTACCATATATACATAAAATAAGTAATTTGTTGGTAATTTTAAAAAATAGGTCACTGTTTTTAGTTCACACAATAATATGTATATGTTGACGCCATAACTATATACTGATTTAGGAGTTAAGAAAAGATTCACCCTATTATATCACATACAAGTCAAACTATAAAAGTATTCAAAACTCAATTTAAATATACACAAAGTTGCTGCAAAATTAGATGTGCATTTATGGTGCGCATTCAATAAATTAATTTAATCAAAATAACAATAAAAAATTACAGCACTGATTCACTAGCATAAATTCTTGATAAAAAAAGTGTCAAACTAGTAGTCAGATCTTGAAATAACGGAAAAAGTTATTCAAAAATGAATTGAAATAAGCTAAAAATTACGTGCTTGTCAAGTGCTGCAAAACTAAATTAGGTGCTCAAATTTTGAATAAAAACAATTTAGTCATTAAGAATGCAGACGTGATATCGCGCTGAGGAAATTAATTCACAATTTTGAGCCTAGGCAAATCCTGTTTTGAATACTTTGATAGCTTGGCAAGTATTTATATCACATTGTTTGTGAATATTTTCAATTATATCATTTTTTAATTAAAGAGCGTAATAATCGTTGTATTTATTCAGGTATAAATGTGATTTCCACTTCTGTAAAATTAATATAATGTGGTTAATAATAAAATAGAAGATTTAAAAATATCTAAGTCATAATATCTGACAATCGCACATATAAATGAAATAGTTCGTTTCTGTTCATAATCATAATTATATCAGATCGTTTTGTAGATACGGATTACAACTTAAAAACTGCATAATAATTTATAGTTCTTAAAAAATATAGACATATTTGCATCTTTGTTTATTAATTACTACACTTAACATTTATACACTTATCATGAATACATTTTTATAAAAATACTTTTGTAAAACAAAGATGTGAGGTCCACATTTAAATAGCTTTATTTATTATTCCTTTCTAGTTCGGAAGTATTGGTTTTTTCATTAAAAAAAAAAACAAAAATTGAACTGTACAATAGTGGAGATGTTTAGGATGGCTCTATTTTAGAAATGGCTCAACTATCAAATAACGGTCCGAATATATAGCGCTTGAAACTTAACTCTCGTTTTTTCTTAAATGTCGATATCTCATGAGGTGTTTTACGATTTTTATGAAATTTTATACTTCCATGCAACGTATAAGTTTGCAGTAGTAGCATTTTTAAATGTGTTTAAATCGGTTATCCAAGATTGTCGTTTTTAATGAAAATCGAAAAAAAAAAATGTGTGTGTGCTTATGTACACACGTTAGAAGTTATACTTCTTTGGCATCATAATAAAACAATTTTTATTTGCATACAAATAATTATTTTTCCATAACGCGTCTAAAGAAGAAGTTCAAAAATAAATAAATAACACAGGAAGAGCAAGAGCAAAAAAAGTAAGGATCTTCTTTATTATCTACTATCTATCATGCCCTACCTTCAGGAGAGTGAAAAATAAATACTATTTGTATCAGGGGAATATGATTTTTCAATATGTATAAATAAATTATGAGTTCCTAATGAAATATTACTATTTATATCAGGAGAAAATGATTTTTCAGTATGTTTAAATATATTATGAGCCTAATAAACTCTCTGTACCATTTGAAGTGTTGTTTTTATTCTGTAGCTGTAGCCCCAACTTCATCATGTCGTTTTTATGGAATCTCACAAATTCACTCTCATCCAAACGCGCCAAAAGAGAAGTATAACTTCAATAATCGTGAAAAAAATACAGTCACCTCACTGTCACAACGAATAAAAATGTAGAAAATATATTTTATCTCCTATACAAATTTCCACTCAATTGGTTGCGACTTTCTACAGATATAGATAGCTATTTGGGAATTTTCACATAAATGCTGATAAATCGTCAACCATTCATGTAATTTTGACAAGATTTTATATGTGGATACTAAATGTTGTTTTCGTCAATAATTTTCAGTTGTTGAAATTGATTATTCTGGATAATGATTGACAGCTTAATGGTACAGAAAATTACACATAGCTTTACACATAGCGGACACATAGCTTTTTCAGCGAGCATACACGAGCTTTATAAGTGAGCGTACGTTAAAAGTTTTGTGCTGTAAAAGTTTTTGTGGTATTGAAGGAACAAACTGATAAGTTTCGACAATTTACCAACCGTTACAAATTTTAAATTTTTAATTGCTTGTAAAATTTGCAAGAATGAGTACTCTTACCTTTATTTAAACGAAAAGTAAAACATTATTGTAAGATAAGCCGCCTGAATGTTCTATTTTTATTATTTTCTTTCCTAACACGTTGGTCGATTTTTTTCCTATAAAACATTATTTTACGAATTAAATACCACATTATAATTCGATTCGTAATACTAGAGTTATTTCCCATGCCATACTGTGCATAACATATTTCAATATTAATCTACCTCCTTTTAATAATACTGGTAGTAGACGCTCGTGTCTTGCATGCACATGTAAGTTAATTAGGTTTTTTTTTATTATTACGAATGATGACGTAATTTGTGGAGAACTTTCCGTTTCTTTATATATTATTTTTTTAATAAATTTTCTTTTGAACAACAAAAATATATAATAATATGAATATTAAAAAAATTATTATTCTATACGTTCTTTGGGATTTTAATGTATGTTTAAAATATTGTGAACAATGACGTTTGTGACCTATTATTTTTGTTAAAATGTCTTTTATTGCAAACATAGTACTTTTAATATCCAATAATAAATGGGGATGGCTATAAAACTAGGTTCAGAATAAGTACCTGATTAAAGCTGATACTGTTCTATTTTCGATTATTTTCAACACTATTCGAAAGTACGGCAGACACATGCATTCTCCAAAATCAATTATGTTCCAAGCGGTTAATATTATGTAAGAAATTACTAGAAGAAAAACATCAAAAAATCTTAAATCTGTCTGGTTAAATGAAGTTTAAAGCATTTGTTTCATCAATTATAAATTTTTTATTTTGTTTTCTTATAAAAAAGCAAGACATAAAAAGAGAACATCACATTTATATGTTTTGTAAGTGTTTTTGAATTTTCAGTAAAATCATTGTTGCTCATTTCCATGCCATTCTCTTAAAAAGCATAATAGGGATACATGAGGCTTACGAAAAAATTAATCAAAAAAATTAAAGTACATTTTCTGATTTAAAATCCATTTTCCGTTTGGCCACACAGTTTGACCAGTCGTCAAACATTGAACATAAGAATAACTCATAGTAATAATAATAAGTCTTAATAAATTTTGATAGTTTTAGAAAATTGTTATACCCTTGAATGATATTGGCAAAATTACTTATTTAAGATTACAATCACTCAAGCATAAAAATAACGCAAATCATGTTGGTTTTACTGACTTACTTAATTGCACACGTTTCATCTAGTTCTATTTAAATGTGTTGTAACAGTAAAAAATACTCAGGTATATATAGTTACAATATTGTTTTGGTTTTGTGCTTGTTGTTTTTTATTTTCCGAAAAAAAATATTTTAAATAAGCGAATTTAGATCCGAGAGATATATAAAACGCATGATTAAGGTAATTCGAGGTCTTCAAACATTAAGCTCGGGCCGCAGTTTATTTTCTACCGTAATACACCACGCATTATATCAGAATATTAGAAAGAATATTAGAAAAAATAATCACAAGCATATGTGACATTACATTGTTCAAAGCTAGGCGGCAAAAGTAATTTAAGCTTATGGGATAATTACTATAATTAAAAATTGTTTCAAAGTTGATTAAATATTTTTGGTAGACATACAAACAATATATATGAATAGACATAGAAAATAAAACATGAAGATTATCGCAAAAAACCTCAAACTTCCTTTTTAACAAGTGAAAAATTCGTAATTTTCGAGGTATATTATAGGACACATCATTTTAAGAATTTTACTATAAGCTACATAATATAATTTTATATCAAAGCTATTAAAGTTTTGTTAATTGGCAATCTAAGCTTGAATTATACGAAAATACAGGATTTTGAAAAAAAAGAAGGTTGAAACATCTTTGCTAGGGTTTTCAATGTCTATGTTCATAGTAATGAAAAATTGAAGTATTTTCATTACTTTACTCCAGTAGCAGAGAAACAGAAAAGAAATCTCTAAAAAAGTATAGTGGTTGACGGGTCCATGAAAATATTTATTTTGAGTATTTCCAAAGACCAATTTTGGACTTGCAAAAATTGAGACATCTATAACGCTTTGGAATAATTGAGAAACGTATAAGGAAATCATATAGTTTTCGCCAGAAACCGTTTCAGCAGTTTGTTCAGTTTCCCAATTACAATTAAGTACTTTTCAAGCTACAAATAAAATGAATGACTGTTTACAATTATTACAATTTTGAACCATTCATTGATCACCTGTATTTAAAATACGTTTGAGTCATATGCATCTAAAATCTTTCTATTGAGTTAAAATAGTTTGATTAAAAACTTGTATTTCAATATAGATTATTTTTTATTAATAAATTTAATAAAAATAAGTAATTTTGTTTTCTTTCTCATATGGTCATATCTATTCTCATATGCGTAAAATATTTTCCTTAAAAAACTTCATTACATTTCATCTGTCTCGTCTTTGTTCTTGATAGACAACAAAAACGAAAGTAAAAAAAATACAGAAATTTTGTAATCATAAAACCTGGCGAAAAACATACACATCTTATAATGTTATCGCATATGATAAAACCTCCATCATAATATAGTGAAACACTCGCATAACTCTTACGGCTTCAGGTCTTTTATTTGTTCGTTTTTTGACATAAAATATCTTCTTTATGTTATATTAGAAGATACACACAACATATTCGTTCTTATATATGATACTTATATGTAATCTTGAACCACCATCCAGCCTCCCTACCCCTCCTTACATCCTTCATATATAAGGGTTCACATGTAAGGCTCGTCCTTGTATGTAATAGAACAGTAACAATAACAATATATCTAAAACGTTTTGTGTTTTGTCTAGGGAAATACGATTTTCACAAAAATCGTTTTCACAAACTGCTATGTACAAGATAAATACATGCTTAATAAAAAAATTTAAACCAACTTAAGAATACAAATTTTGTAAGAAATTTGAGCCTTGAAGACAAATTATTATTAGATGATTCAGTTTATTGTAATTTGAATGTACATCAATCAAATCAAAATGAATACAGTAAACCTTAATAAAAATAACAGACGTGTTGATGTTATTTTATAAAATGTTATCGAATTTTTCGAGATTGTCTATTTTTCTAGACGATATTGTGTGTCAATCAGAATTGTTTGATCATAATATATTATTTGCGATGTGCAATCAAGATTTTGTTGGCAAACAATTTGAATTTAACCAAAGCCGTATCGAAGGAATAGGTTTCTTTTAGGAATGGATGACAAAATAAAACAAAAGCTTAGTGTACAGCAATTATTTACAAGAAGAATTGATAATAATAATAATTATTTTTTTTTTTTAATTTTGTTATCCTCAGTTAGTTACGTATAAGAAAACAATTTTTTTATCTCTGAATAATGTCATACTTTTACGTCGTTGAATGTCTACGAAATATTGCTTCATCAATCAAATATTATATACGTATGTATGTGTTATATTATTTTACATTGTTAATTTGTCACAAATAATTAACAAATTGAACTGAGTAATTACAAGGATCGATCCAATGTGGCGCCGTTTATGCTTTACGAATGTACTTTAAAAAAAAATAAATTTTAAATTATAGTATTTCAAAATCAAATAATTAGTTAAATTGTATAACTTATCATTGTTTTGAATTTACAGGAGTCTTACACATTACAATAGTTTGTGACTACATCGATGATTTTATCATTGTACTCAATTTCTTAAACCAACTCACCTTCTAAAGAAACGTTCCTACTCGAATTATTTTTCTTAGAATTTTTTAGAAAATTTAAATACACATATATAGAAGTTTCCTCTAAAATAAAATTTTGAAAAATTATCTGTTAAACATTGCATATTTAACACGTGGTGATTTTGAAACGACGGTACCAAAATTACATGCGTTATTCGGTTAAAATTTTTATTACTATTTTCGTGTTAAAATTCGATTACATATTTTTAATTATTAATGAAATATGTCTGAAATTGTCGTATATTCACAACAAAACTTTAAATTTTAATTCTTTTTGACGTTTTTGTTTTCTATAGTTTTAAGATTTCAAAATTTTGCGACCCTACGTCCGGGCCCCACATGCCTAAGGGGAAATCCGTGCGATTTCAGCCATCATTCTTAGAATTTCTAATGTATTAACTATAATTAATGTCCTTTTTGTAATTATTTAGTTTATTTTTTTTTTTTGTATTTCAAATGTAATTAACATATTTTATTATAATCTTCAGTTACTCGTGTCTGCTTGTCGAGTTACTGCCCAAAGTAAATATAGGTTCTGAAATTTATAATAAAACATTGGAATATTTTATAAAAATTGTTAAATAATTACAAATTAAGACATTAATTTGATGTATTTCGTTGAAAATTGTATTAATTGTATTAATGAGTATTATTCATATTATAATTATTGATTACCATTCTATATTTAAAGTTTAATGACTATTTTATACTAAACGACTTATTACAGGCGTAAAGTATAGAATAGATTGAAAACAAAATAACAAAAAAATAGATAAATAAATATTTAAAACATTACAAAGAACAACAAAATGTGTAAGTACCTAATTAATTATAAATAAATATTACTCATTTATTATGAAGGATCTGGTTCTGAGCATATTTTCCACGAAATTATATAATAAGTCACTCAATTGGCGCATAATAGTAATCTCCAAAAAAATTCCAGCGAAGTTTTCCTGACATAAGCTTTTCGAGTACACCAAATGCTTTTCTATATGACATAAAAAATACTTTTGCAGATTGAAATCGTACGCTCAATCAATTAATGAAAAAAAGTAAATTTGAGTCTATAATATGTACATTATAAATTTTGGTCTATTTGGGTCTGTTTGAGTTTAAAAAAAAATCATTCAAATTTCTTCTGATCAAGCGTATGTTCCTTGCTAACAAAAGAAATGCACTTTTGCAGCTGTTTCATCAAGTTAAATTGGACTACGCTATTCTCAGATTAAAAAAGTCAGTAACCAGTTGCGAAAAATACCATCTTTGATCATCCATATCTAGTAACTTAAATAGCTATTTTATACCCCTCTTCCCAGCTGGGACTTTCAACATACTGAGCTTGAATTGTTTGTGTCATATGTAACTATCGAGATAATATAAAGATTCGGAAAATGTATTTTGCGTTTTATTAAAAAATATTAGTATAATAAAATACTTAAAACGATTGTTGTAAATGCATTCATAAGTTGTGTAGTAGGATATTTATTGTATATGGCTACCGACATGAATTAATTGACTGTCGCAATCTTCTGGTTGCGTGCATTCATAAGCAAGCCAAAGTAACAAAATGACGCATTAATATTCGTATTCGCTTACAATATCTAATTTTTGACAATTGTAGTACAACTCTTAAGCGTGTATCTTCTTGTATAAAAACCAATACTATTGATTTTTTAATATTAAATGTCCAATCATTTGATTAATAGTAGTGTTTAAGTAGATTTAGGCAATTTTAAAAGGTTTTACGATATTTCAGCAAAGACGACAAGGTAATCTAATAATAAAGTAAGAATTTTGTGTATTTTTGTCAAAAACGGTCTGTGTTAACAATTTTTGTGTTTATTTAACACTTTTCTAATCTTACTTCGTTTTTTACCAGAAAATATCTGATTTGATACAAAAATATCTGACTGAAATATAAATAATACATCAAATACTAATTTTCCTTATAAGCATTAAATAATTCTTTATTTTTAATTAATTACTTATACTGAGTATTCAAAGTCAAATAATAATTGAGTTAAAACTTATTTTGTGTTACCATTTAAAAGTTTATGACTTTTAACCCGTTATTTGAAATAATTTCTAACACAAAATTTCTCTCATAAATTTTGTGTGGACCGTTTATAACATTTTAATTATATTGAATTTTCAAATTTTCTCTTACCAAATTTTTTACTGTGTGGAAATTATATTGATAAAAGTTTTACATTGTTAAAATATAAATAATAATTTATTTAAATTTATTAAAAAATAGTCAACAACTTTCCATTGAAACGCATCACCCATAGACTTGATTAATAAAGTAAAATGACGTAGAGACGGCAACGGCGGAAAACAATTTGATACACGATAATAATAGAAGTTACGGTATAACCATATATGTAATACTCCTATATGGACAATAGGTATGGCAAAGAACGTCTCTACGTTACAGTACCGATAATATTTATTTTCTCTCTCGCTCGAGCCACTTACTGCGAATGCTTGAGAATTCTTCACGCGCATAAAAGCTGCGCAAAACCGACTGAAACACTTGGAAAGAGAGAGAACGATACACTCTCTGTTTCACTGAGTCGGAACACCTTCCACTTATAGGAACTGCCCACATATTATATTCATAAAACTTACATTTGAATCAATTTTAGTAATCAAAAATTCCAAACATTGATACACATATACATATGTATACTGGGTATTTAAACAAATAATCAATAGTTATTCTTTCTTCTTGGTTAGATCAATAAATGCTAAAAATAAAATGATGTAATTTTAAAAATCTCCAAAGACAATATGTTTTTGTATAAATTAAAAAAGTACGCCTACATATATTTTAATGAAATACATTATATAATAAATGTAAATACAACATTTGATTAAATAAATATCTACTATGATGATGTTTGTTATATTATGACGATTCAATATTGTCATAATGATATTATATTTACATGGTTGGAATGAGAAAGTAATAATAAATTTTATTTTATTTTATTTTTTTTTTCATTTGTAATTTAAAAAATTAATTAATTAATTAAACAATACAGACCGTATATATTATATATAATTTTATTATTGATTTTAGTTAATTATTTATTTTTAATAAATATGAGAAACATCACGATTCAAGGATTAATTATTATATAGATTTTATTAATATTATACTATCTCTAAATTAAAAAAAAAAAAAAACAGGATGTACAAGAGCATGTATACAGCTTTATCGTTTAGTCGTACTTGTATTTTTATAGAAAAGGAAAAAATAGATCTTAACGATCAATTACTTTTGTACTGGATGCTATACAAAGAATTTGTCCGGAAGTATACATCAAAATAAAAACATAATTAATCGTTTTTTTTTTTTTTTTTTTTGTTATTTCTTTTTTTACCTTTTATTTGGTTTAACTACCATCAATTCTATAACAAACTGTAAATAATAAACCCAAAGGAGCAGATCGGGAATTTTGTCTAGTCCTTGTTTCATATGAAAAAAGGTTATCTGTAATGAGACAGCAGAGGTGAATTTTAGTGAATCAAAGCAGTTTGTTACAAAAAAATTTTAAAGAAAAGTTGTTTGTTACAAGAAAATAATATTTATTGAATTTTATTGTAGCACTGTCATTTCAATTTTAAAATGTAAAGTGATGGTTTAAGTTAAATCATCGACCCGGGACTGACGTAACGTAATGACATGCTTAGACCAACTAATAAAGTTAAGCAACAGCAGTCACAATATGTATTTGGATGGGTGACCACCTAGCATTACTGTGTACTGTTGTTGTTTAATAATAATAATAAAACCCCTTTGGATAATGGCTATATAGCTGAAAATAGCTAAAGCCAGAAAAAAAAAAAGTTAAATCATCTCTTTAATTTGTCTCTTTTTAATATTTTTTTTATTCTATCATATTCATACACAGATTCCTCTATGTACAGTATCATATACATAATATATATATATATATATATATATATATATATATATATATATATATATATATATATATATATATATATATATATATATATATATATATATATATATATATATATATATACATAAAGTACCTAATAAAGCATATTTTCTATAGTGGCATTATGAACTATGTTTATAAAGTATTTAAAATCACGAAAATTAAAGGGTAGAAAGGAACAATTAAGTGTAAGCATTTTTATTGTTTAATATGTTAGTTTGAAATCTACATAGGATAAAATCACAATGGGGCCTCTTTTTAATTGGTGCGTTTGTTAAGAGGGGGGGGCTATATTGCTCCTGATTCAGATATTTGAAGATACTTGAAAGCAGCACAAAATTTAAGATATTAACTTGGACATTAATTCGTCAAAAATTTAATTCTGTATAGGAATTCTTTTGGTTTTAAATTAATTGGTCATTTTTTTCACTTAAAATATTCCAAAAAGAAAGCAAAAAATTTCGTTGAATTTTCTGAAATAGTCTGTAAAACTTCTTTTCTCCTCAATATGCAGAATTACCAATTTAAAAAAAATCATTGATATAAAGCTTTATCATGGATCTACATAAAAAATTAGTTTCTAATCAGATAAATGGTTCGGCTATATCTCTGGAACGGCTTAACCTTATATATTTTTGTCGTTTATACGTTCCGAATTTTGGATTTTCATTTATAACTATGTTCAAGAACAATTGATTTTGACAAAATTTAAGCTACTAGTGAAATCCTATACGCCTCATGTAAGAATATCATTAAATTTATGAACTAATGAACGGTTCACGAGATATCGGAATTTAATATTTTAGGGCTGTATCCCCAAACCAGTAGTAAACGATAGATGAAATATTTCTCAAATGGGACCATTCTGGACATTTTCACTATTGTTAACTACACATTTATTAATATTCGTTCATAAGATGTGGATATATACGCGTTTGTCCGAATAAGTTTAAAGGCTAGTATACCGTTTGACACGAAACGAAAATTTTTTAGGAAGTTTCCAAACATCGACATATATAACAAAATTCTATATGTGACGATTTTATATAGAAATCGGAGCTAAACAATTTTTTGTCCTTTTTTAATCATGAAAACATAATTTCGAGCTCGCTTTATCAAAGGTTAATCAAAATATCATGTTTAAAATGAGTTTCTTCGGGAAGCTCTGCTGCTCTTATTACCTTTTCTCAATTTCATAGATGGAGCTTGACATTTTTGGTTTATTGATTAATACAACTACCGATAGCCTTTAGGATGAAAACCGTTTTTAAAATCTTAAAGTTTTCACCCTTAATTGCATCATAATGTCCAAAATTATATTACGAATTATTGTTCAAATTAGTAATAATATTTGTGCGTAATACGGTAAAAGCTTCTATTGAGAATTTTTGTATTATCCTGATTATTTTAGCTTTTAGCAAAGTAATCTGAATTGCTCCCGACGTTTTTCTTTTAAAGCACGGCTCAGGCGTATCAATTGCATTCTATAACGCTCATCTGTGATGGTTTAAGACGGTTTCAGAAGCTCATACTAAATTATACCAAACTGGTACAAGCTTTTTGCCGTCCACCACTATGACGGTCTTCGACAGTAAAATCACCACTCTTAAAACGTTGGAACCATTCCTGACACGTTCTGTCACTAATCTGTCACTATTCTGTCACTGTCAATAATAAGTATCTAAGATAATCCGGTGAGTCTCAGCCGTAGATTTTTTCATATTGAAACAAAAAAGCAATACTTCCCGCAAATGACGAGAATTCGGTTTAAATTGGGACATATTTAATAAAAATTTTATTATGATACAAACACATATGAAGTTATATCAAAGTAGGGTTATATTTACAAAGTCCAAACAAAGTGCGACATCTGTGATTAATATATTTCAACTACTACCGATTGCTATCGCCATTTTTGGAAAACGGCGGGAGCAAAGTGGTAGACCATATAAAATACCATGGTAATTTTTTTTTTTTGAAACGTTAATAGCACAACACATATTCTTTAATCCGAATCCATATTTTACTTTCAATAAAGTTTTTCATTTTCTGTCAACTGTGAGGAATAATTTTTCTATTTTCTTTCTCATATTTTCAATAGTCTGTATTGAATATTAATATATTATTCAGAAAGCCTTCAGAATATTACGTCGAATTTCTTATAAAAACATTATTTTTTATATATAAAAAATAATGATTGTTGAAATTTGTAAGAAACACATGTTTTTGCAAATTTCTTATAATACGAATATTTTTATTTTTTAAATCTGTATTAAAAAGGTTTATTCTGGTACATATTGTATGTTCATAAAATTACAATTCTCTCCTTATTGCTGTATGTGTTGCACATACACTCTACGGTTAATGTTTGCTCTTCTTAATTAAATCATAAAAAATATAAATTTTTATTACATAATAGATTTTACGAAAAAAAAAAAAAAGAAAATATCCATATCGTTCGTTGTTTAAAAAAAATAAAGACTTTCTATACGTCATTCGTTAGAAAATGATTTGTCCCCCGAAGTAAAATACCACGTTTATAAAAATATTATTCAATATTATAAAGAATAGCAATGGAACTTTTAATAATATATTTTTTTACATACAGTACCGCACGCATTTACTCCCTTTTTTTAAATTGTCAGCCAGCGTTCTACCATTGAGGTCTTGAATAAACAATTTTTTTTTGCTTTATTCAATGTTTTATCATAAATAATATTGAAAATTCTTTGAAAAGGTACGTTTTAATTAACGTTAAGCAAAATAAATAAAATTCACCATTTAATGGACACAGTTTGATATGGTCATATTTAGATGCAAATGTTCACATTCATGCTCTTACTATTCGTTATGGTTATAATAATAATTATTTAATATCAATTTAACGGAAGATCATGATAGTTATACCAGGGTAGATAATTTTTGAAAACAAAAAAAATTACAGTAGAATGAAACCAATTGGAAACGGAAGATAATATGATAAAAATGAAAGGAAAAATAAATTACGGGCGATCTGAGTTCGGGAAGTATAGAAGGGGTGAGTTTTTAAGGGTAAAATTCGGTTTATCTGAATTTCCGGCAAAACTACATGTCTTATGGAAAAAAGTTAAATGGAAAAGTTGTAGGTAATAAAAAGATCTAAAGGTTTTATATTAACACTTTTTTTAAATAACCTCAAAATTTATGTAAAAAATTCAAATAACCAAGTTTTTGGTTTTTTATTTTTTTTCTCCGAAATTTGGTGAAAACTTACCTTTTTATGTTCCAAATACATTGTAATTTTTTTGATTTAAAATATTTATTTTTTCATCTTATCTTGAATAAATATCGAAAAAGCACCCTAATTTCAATCGAAAAATTTTGAGATTATGTGAAAAAAGTGTAGATACAAAAGTTGTAGGTCTTTTTATTACCTACAACTTTGCAATTTAACTTTTTTCCATAGGACTTGTAGTTTTGCCGGAAATCGAAATAAACCGTGTTTTATCCTTAAAAACTCACCCCTTCCATACTTCCCGAACTCAGATCGCCCGTAATTTATGTTTCCTTTAACTTGTATCATATTATCTTATGGGTTTTATCCTACTATAATTTTCTTCTTCTTTTTATCATTTTTTAAGGCTTCTACTCTAGTCTAAGTGTGTAAACTGCCCTATTAATAATTTCAAAAAAAAAACAAATACATTAAGAAAAACTTAGTTGCCAAGAGAATAAAGGAATTTGTTCGAATCTTAAAATGTTTAATTACTTAGACGGGCAGATAACCGGATCGAAAAACAGTAATGGACGTTGGTCAATTATAATTAACTAGGCGGAAATTGATTGGATAGCCGTTGTTTGAATTGAAAGTAATGTCGGATACGGTCTAATGAAGACTTAAACAAAATGCTGTGGTTGGCCGATGTTTTAGACATATATGTTTGAAGAATGGAGGTGAAACCCCATTATCATAACGACGTCATGAACATGAACCACCGTGTCATGTGAGTCATTTGTTATTTTGTATATTAAAGTGCATGTGGCTTTAAATTGACTTGATATTATTACGATGTACAAATATCAACATAGGAGCTTTAGCGGCCACACATAATAAGCAGATAGATAAAAAGATAAGAAAAAACAATTAAATTTTGCTTTTTCTATTGTAAATCGTTTTTTCGTAATCTATGAGATCAGGCAGATAGAACAATAATGCTATTTATTGTCAAGTTTTGAAATAGTTTCCTAAATTTTAGATAATTCAAATTCAGATATAAGGATAGAAACGGATAGAATTATAATAATAAACTTTCTTGTTATGCCCTATGTATTCCAAAACATAATATAACTCAAACACACACAAAACGATGAAAATTATACTAAAAGAAGACATAAAACACAAAATATTGAAAATAACGTAAAAAAAATTATACTACTAATTTTGAACTAAATTCCAAATTATATATAAATGAATAAGTTGAAATCTGGTCACAAGCGCAACGAGGCAGACTGGTATTTAAAATATATTGTGAATATTCAAAATAAAGTATAAGTACCTATACATAAACTACCATAAGTATTATTTAATGCACGGCTGTAAAGTACGCCCCTTTTATTTCCTACTGTCCTACAGCATTCCCCTATAAGATGTTCAACCGTTTCAATTCAGTTACATTAAACAAAATTCTTCAATTTTTCTTTTAGTCCCAAACAAACCTATTCATTATGAAAAAAGCAATAGTTCTTTTTTCCTAACACCCCACAGCGTTTCTTTTAAGAAGTACTTTATTTAATATTGATATGTTTTCTAATCTCCAAATATTTCTCATCAGATTATAGAGATTAAGCACATACCTACCTTCCAAGAACAAATATTGGCCAATTATCAGTTTGCGTCCGGAAAAGTGTCCGATACGCATGATAAAGAAAACCTCAAAATAAGTTTTAGTAGGATGAAAATTGTAACGCGTAAGACAGAATGTCGACAATAGGGACAAATAGTTTTCTTACATAACGGTTTTGTTCGTTTTCGGTTCGGTTCAACACATCCTTTACCCATTATTATTTTTTATTTTGTACATGAAACTGACAGTAAACAAAATACTTTCGTTAGCCCATTATAGTTTAATATGCCAATGTATAATAATATTTTTAAGAAAAAGTTCACTGTATATAGCGTTCGCTATATCCCCCTAAAGTCTCATTGCATTTTACTTTTATTATTACCTTACTCAATTATATGTTTGAATACCTATTATGTGATGAAAATGAGGTCTCAAATCCACTAAAACTACACCCTCTTCGAATTCTCGATGGTAATGGTGAAAGGGTATAATATTTTTATTGAATAAAAACTGAATGAGTATTTCTACTTTATAAAATTTAAATATTTTTTTAGTATTCAAAAAGATGAAAAGATAAAAAATTTAATGAGATTAAAATTTTTTACTAAACGATAAAAAAATTATGTTTACTTTTAAGATTAGTAAAAGATTTTAGATGGGTTTTTTTCAAAGAAAAATAAATCCTCAATTTCTTAAGGAAATACACTTTGAAAATTATTATTTTGTATTTTTATAGATGCACTCCAACTTACAATTATTTTTTCTCCATTTTATCTTTATCATCGATTCGTAAAAATTTTTGCAATATTTAATGCTAGGATCACAGGAAACATTAAATGTACGTTTCGTCAGAATGTATTGTGTAAATAGAGATGAATCCGATTTTAAATCTTCTGGTATGAGAGCGGGTCATATGAAAAACCAGTTGATCAGATGCATGGGCAATTTTCAGTCTTTGCGTAGTATTAAGTCCTTATTGTCTGGTATCATGTGTAAATGTCGATAGAAGATATATATTTTATATAGAGGCCGACACATAATTGCTGACACATGGGGCAAAATACTTTTATTGTACTTGTCGAAACTGTTCTTTTGATATAAATTTGGATCATATATCTTATAAATAAAGATAGCGCCTAAAAGCGCCAGGTGGAAGTAATTAATTTAATATACGTGTGGGCAAAATCTGACAGTTTCTACGGTAAATTGATAGTAATACTACGCCCATTCCGAAAATTGTCCATATATTTCATGTAAACTCTTAAAGCTTAGTACTAACAAATCTTGTACTGAATATAATACAGATACAAAGTTGAAATTTTATAATAAGATGGCCTCCTCTTCCATAAACAAGTGGTCTGAATGAGACCTGAATGTCCACATCCTGAAGCAACAATAAATAGTAAAGTTTATTACTTAAAAGGAAGTTAGTCAATTTTTCTTTCAGTAAAAACTTAACCAAACCGAATTTCTCAATCGTCTTTGGCTAGACCGATCATTTTTCATTCCCGAGATAATCGATTTAATAAGATTTTTTTAATTAAGTTTACAAAATCGGGCCCAGAATTAAAGTTTGCAACTGGCAGATAGTATACAGAAAAAAGTTTTATAGTTTTACGGATATGTTAATGAATGGATTAGTCAATTATCGTACATTAAATTACTCTGCGGTGAAAATAACCTAAATAAATTATTTCAAAGTTACTAAAATTAATGCATCATTAGTATCATAATATTTGTTTAGATTCTGAATTGTAACGAAATGATGATTTGTTGACAGAAGAGTAAAGTTTAATTTTCATTTACTTTATAAACTTTACTTGGGCTTTGGCTATAATAATAACATGTCCACTTACATTATTAAATGTAACCTTAGGAAAATTTCACTAAATAATATTAGCAAACATAAATACGGTTTTCATCTTCCAGGTTAAGAATGATATAATTTTTTAACACAAAATTTGAAACAGCAGTGAATGAAAGAAAAATTACAAATGGTTTTAATTATGCCGCTGATGTCTGTCTAATGTACCACAACATTGACTTAAAATAGTGGAATAAAATCAATGACTTAATCAGCATGTGAAACTGGGAATCAGTAAAGGAAAAACGAAAGCAATGAAAATAAACACCACAAAAAACGAAGGTATAGTCACAAAAAAAGAAGATGTATTGTTTTGACCTAGTTACCAATATCCTTAGAGTTCTTAGGGATATTTACCAATATCGTGAGACCTTTCATCCGTACGAATATAAAATATGGAAGGGCTCTCGTAAGATCACCTAGCAGCTATAAATCTGAATAAACTGTTGTATAAGAAACTTTCGGTGGCGGAACACAATCTCCATTGAAAACCTATTAAATATATGTAAAAAAAATCCCATTAGGCTTATTCATCAAGTAAGGAAAATGTGCCCGTCATAAAGATAACTCAAAAACGAAGACATAGATAGCGAGCTGAAATTTTGGTAACGTATTTAAGACATAAAAAGTCATTTTAAGTTTCGTGAATGAGCAAAATACTCAATCCATTTTGGATCCGTGACGCAACTTTAAAATCTTAAATAATAGAAGAAAAAAGTTATTTTTGTAAACAAACAATTTTTCTTGAAACTTTTGTACGTAAATTGTTTATATTCGCCACAATTTGAGTTGAAATTTAGCTAATAAGCACATATATTTTGAATACATATTATTATTATATATGCATTTGTACTGCATACTTTGGTTAAATTCAGAATTTTTATTATAAAAAATCGTTTAAACGTCGATATTGAACCATATTTCGAGTAGACTGTTGGTTGTTACATTCACTTGTTTTATTTAAAGTAAAAATGGAAAATGGGTGAAACTGTGAATGGCTGGTATTATAAAAACACATAAAAAGTGGATTGTGATCTCCTAATTTTTAAAATAAGATTGTGAAGAAGAATCATTAAAAGCACAGCTTTTTTTGTTCATAATCTTTTTTTTTTTTTTTTTTAGAAAATTTCGAAGAAATATTTGATAATGGATTTTTGTTATGTACAATAAGAAAAAATTTATTATATATTTTACCTATAGCTTTACCTTTTTATTCGGTTTTTGACGAAAGGTATACACAATAACAACAAAAACAATATTTTGTAGTACAAAAAGATTCAGAATCACTGGTCCAAGATTTTAACAATATGATAAAACATGGATATGATAAAATTTAAAAAAAAAGGTAGTAGAATCACGAATAGCGGCCTGGCGTTATTTATTGAATTTTTTTCTTAGATTAAATGGCAACTATGCAATTTACAATAACTTTATGATCGATTGGATTGCTGGTTTCGAAATGTACTGGCAAAAAACAAGATTATAACTAACAGTGCTAATTGCATAGATACTCGACTTACGGTTGAGTATCGATCTTGAATAAACTACAGATATAAAAAGAACATCTAAAATTTATATGATTGTATATTTGAAATAAAAATGTGTTGTTTTGATTGATAAAACAAGCATTTTTTGTTTGTGAACTTTTCATCTTTTGAAAGAATTTGCCAAATTTCTACTTGCTATCCCTTTCGGTTTTCGAGTTATCCTGACTGACTTGCAGATGTCAGAATGGGCGAATAACGGAAATAGACTTATCATAAGGCGATATTTGCTAGCGTTATAAACTTAATATACTCTGGCATATTCCTTGTATGCCGAGTATAAAAATTAAATGGCATTTTCAGTTTCTCTGGTTTTAATCCATTTTTATATAAAAAAAAAACAACCTTGAAGACAATGATTGTCTCATTTTCCCGCATCATATTCAAAGATTAACGGGACAAAATAACGCGCTTAGAATATTTTAACATTAAATCGCACAATGATACCTTTTTGTTCTTTCAGTTACAAAAATTCCCAAAAAAATTGATGCTTACTTTATAAGCCTTTGATCGTTAAAATATCCATGAGAGCAAAGTAAACTTAACTGTTTCCTTAATCATTCTAATCTAAGAATAACACTTATAGCCTTTTTAAGTCTATTTCGATATTTTAAAAAAAATTCAGATAAATAATGCTTTTGATTGATCGGCAAACACATTTTGGTAGATTTGTTCAGTTTGTCGTAGAATAAATCAAAATTTAATGCTATACACATACATCATTTTCCACCTACTATTCCAATGATCAAAATATTAGAAAGCTTTTTCAATTTGAATGTAAAATATGTGCAATTTCTTATGCAGACATGTCAAGTATTCCCACTTAAACGTCAAATAGCGTGTTTAGTTGAAAAAATAACAAACATAGAAAAACCACATTTCTGAAAATTTTTGCCTCAATATTATGAATATGATTGAGCAACAAAACATGCTCACAAAATTATATACAAATAACTTTACTTATTTTGATACTTGTATTTTAGAAGCTTAAAAAATAGTGCTGGTATTGAGAAATTTTTCGAAAATCATTAAATGGTAGATTTTTATCCTTATTCGCGTATTAAGAACATTCTAATATACCTTAATAGGAAGAAAATTTAAAAACTGTATCTCGTCTAGATCGAAGTAAAATGATCGAATATTTCATTTATTATATAAATAATTCATTTATTTTATGCCGTGGGGCCAATTAAATACATTCGATACAATAATTTTAATAATTATAAAACACTGGAAATATAATAATTTTTCAATTTATTAAAAAACGAAATTAAAATGTATACCCTGACCCAAAATAAAAATTAAAGAAAAAAAAAACAAAGAAACACACTGTTTTGTGTGAGACATTAACCAGACTTTTAAAAATTTTAACTTTTAATTTTTAGAATATATAATGCAATTAAACATAGATTGTTTTTATAAAAACGGTTATGTTTAATTTATTAATAATGACGCTTAATTTTGAAATGTTTTTCCCATACGATAGGAAATCTTAACGTATAGAATTTGTTTACTTTGAATACCTATGTTTCATTTTTGATTTGTAAAGATAAACAGGGAGGTTTTAGGTATTATGAAACACACTGCATAGTGTTTCTTTACTTCACTCACATCATTCTACGCTCTTTCTATTGTGTGATGATTTTAAGGTAAAGTGTTGTCATAGGTGATCGAATCTATCATTAAAAAGATAATTTGATTTTCCTTTAACTCTTCTATAATATTTGTAGCAAATATCAAGTGACTGTTTATTATTTTATGAAAACTTTTCATTCTTTTGAAATAAGTAAACTTTTATCAGAAAATAATTTTTTTTTATCTTTTAAATGAAAACGTTGGTTGGTGATGAAAAATATATTGTAATTCATTTTGATACAAAAAGGTTTAAAAGTTGTATGAACTTTTAACCGGCTTTAAATATGCCCAGAAAATTTATAAATTCACTAAAATATAATTCCTGATAATTTATGAATATCTTTCTTTATTTTTGACATAAATCTAAACTTTGCAAATAAAATTTAAAAAAGGTTTATAAATACAATGATATTGATATTTGTTAAAGTTTTTGTCTAGCCTTTTTATTTGGAAAAATTATTTAAAAAATAACTAAAATTGATTCTTTACCAAAAAAATGTTTTGCACACTTTTTTGATCACATATTTAAAAAAAAATTGCGCACTGCACAAAAAATGCTCTAAATTTTCTTAGACAAAATCACTTTTTATGAGTTAAAGCACCTATTTTCACTCACTTTGTTATTTAAAAAAAGTTTTTTCGGACGGTATTAAGAAACACAAAATTATTCCCCAATTTTTTTTTTTTTTTTTTTTGTATAAGGACGGTCACAAATTGTTTTTTATTTCTGTTCATAAATTTACGAAATCGACGCCAGTGTTTTCCTTTCTAATTTATTGTTTGTTGAATTAAACAATATATCTAAGACGGACGCGCACGAATCACCGCGATGCTTACATGTTTACAACTGAATTTAGGATAACATAAACGCCGATGCACTCACTATATGATATACTAGTCGGTAATATTGCTGCTGAAAGTCGCCACCGGAGCGCGTCGTATTCCTCGCCTACATTCATGTCATCCAAACTATGTGCTATACATATATACCATTTACATGATATCGTATGTGTCGTTAAACGAACAACGGACTAACGGACTTCAGCAGACCATAGACGTAATTTGACTTTTACATTGACATCATTACTTTTCAATTCAAATGTAAATAAAATATAATTTTTACGTTTTATACTACACAATCCGAGTAATACAGAAAATGATAAGGACGATTATCTTATTTTAATTAGTAGGTACTATGCATTTTTTACTGGTTACAAACGTAATATTATTCACAGAAAATAATAGTTTTGGTAAACAAATTCAAGACTTGTGTTCACGTATAGAAAGTAAAACTTACGATCTGAATGAGACGTTATCACTAACTAGTTAAATTATTCCATAAAAATTTTCCTTATCAAAAAAAAAAATCATGATGTATTCAAAACTGTTTCATCGGATGTTTTGAAAATTTAGATTTGACTTTATAAATTTAAATTTAAATTCAATAGTCTTTACATAAAAAGTATCAATTTTTATTAAGCATTAATTTTGTAGAATTCTTATTATAGATTTGTGAATGGTATTAATTAATGACTTTTCTTAAAGTGAAACAAGTGAAGATAACAACTAATACAGTTCATAGTTCAGATACTCAACGCTATCAATGTTTGAACTATTTTCATTGATAAGCATACATAAAATCCTCTAAAAAATTTGAGTTGAAATTGAGATGAATCAAAACAATTTGCGAAAAAATCTTTCAAAAGAAAGTTGTTTGTTTTGAAAAACAAAAATTTTTAGTTTTTAGATTTTTCTCCTACTTTAAAAAATTCTATAGTTTGATTATGAATGTTCATGGATATTCATTGGATACAATGGACCGACTTTGCTCATCCTTGATCTTACTTTAAATTGCAGCACCAAAATTTCAATAAGCTATCTCTTTTCGTTTTATGAGTTATCTTGTTCACAGACGGAGGCACATGGAGGCGAAAATGGACTAATCAGATGAATCTATGAACACCTATACTAAAATTTTGTTTGTTCGGTAAACTAATGTACTCTGATATATTGTATACCTACATAACATACATGTCAAGTATGAAAATTAATATAACTATTTTTCAAAATAAGTATATAAACAATTTTTTAACGGGTATACTTTTTTACTTTCTTTTTGCGGCAACACTCCTTTTTATTAGCTGATTTTGTAATTAAATATTGAATCTTTTCTAATAATAAGTCAATTGCATTATTAAGTGTTAATTTTATTTTTAGGATTTGTAAACTTTCTGTAATTCAAATTTTTTTTTCCATATTTCTTTTTGTTCTACTTGTGTATTAATTGCAAATTGTACAACCTATACTTTTCTATAAATTTCCATCGTACTTTACTATAAATTTATCAATAATTACTTCTTATTTATGTCTTCTTTCCAGTCTTTCCTAAATTTCAATTTCTTTAAAATTTTGCTTAATTTCTTAATCTTCTAATGCTTGAATAAATTTTTATTCTTTTAAATTGACAGCCATTTGAATCTTCCTTCATAATCAACTTCAGATTGTAAAATTGACCTAAATCTGCCGATTTAAGAACTTTCTTTAGTTTTTTTAACTTTTAATTGTTGTTACTAGACTTCGAATGAATGTTCATACCATAACTGATAATTGACGTTTACAATTCTCTTACGTATACTTCAACTAATAATTTAAAAAACGGTTTAAAAATACAAATAATCTTTACCAAAACGACTTTTAAAACTATTTATAGCTTTATTATAGTTTTGACTTCTTGGATGATGTCTATTTACTCCATCGGCTGCTCTTGAATTCGGCATCAGAGCTTGAATCAATTTAATTCTATTATAACTTACGATATTAAAGAGTTAATTCTATTATAACTTAACACATTTTTGTATTTATACCTTCTTACTCAATAGTTTTAGACTTCAATATTTGAATAGGCCTTTGCTCATTTTCAATAACGAGTTCTTTCTGCCGTTTTTCATTATTCAACATTTTTAAAGTTCTATTAAATACTGCTGGAGCTGCATTGCGTTTTCCAATTCTATTATATACTATATCCAACAATTATTTTCAATCTTAATCCCAAAATTGATTCTTGTCTTGTCACAGTCGCCACAAAATGTAATGATAAGATTAAAAATTAATTAATAATCATTTTTATGATTTTTTTTTTTAATTTTTAGTCACATTTCAACTACAAAGGTCATACAGTGACTACAGTACTAATAAAAATACCTAATAACCAAAGTAATCAATTTTCCAATTTTTTAGCCTGGTATCTAAGAGATATATTTAATGTGTACTTAAAATAATTGTTTCTCTCGCTCCAATCATAGTTCGTTTAAATATAAGCTTTAGAAATTTTTGACAGATAGACTGTCGACATGAGCTAAATTCACCAAAAATCACAATTGTCTTTAAGATTTGTTTATAAAGAAATTGATGTTACTAATCCGCAAGTCTAGATGCAACACGCAAAATCCACATAATTGAATTTACAAAGAGGTGAATAAGAAAATAATAAATTGTATATTCTAACGAATGAAGTTATTTTTTTATAGGATTTTATCTTCAACATATAACGGCTCGACTGATTTTGCTGAAAATTCATTCAGTTTTAGGTAACGCAATTATCTGTTGTTCCCATCAAAACTCACATATTTTGATGGGAATCTATTATATGATTCCAAAACCAATAGTGAGACCCGGTAGACCAGTGGTTAAGACGATGGACTTCAAAATGAATGACAGTCGTGGGCTCGATTCTCCGAGATGCCCAAATTTTTTTAAAAAGTAAATAATACAAAATTCTAGAAAATTCTACCCACACAAATACTGGATGATTCGGTTACATAATTTATCGGAAAAACAACACATTCTAGAAACATCCATTGTGGTATAAAAGGCAGAGCTACCAGCATAAGAGATCAGTTATTAATGGACATCGACATCGTGAACCAAGCCAAGTGTGTATAGTGAATTGGAAATTGTAAATAAAGAAGAAAGTGTTGTAAAAGGATAATATCAATAAATCGACAATCAGTTACGCTAATCGATTTACTGTTGTAATTCCCTTCTGTTACAAACAGAAAAATTCAATAGGTTTTGGTATCTAATCCAGAAGCGGATTAGAGGAACTCGACAAGCGAGGCAGTATACCACAACAGTTTTTTCAAGATAATCAAGACAACATTGAATTTGGCGTCAATTGTTATGAAAATGAAAGAAATATCCAAATAAAGAATTCATAAAATTGATCTCATGACCTCCTCCCATTAGGAAGTTAAAAATTTTCTTTCAGAATTAATTAAAATAAAAAATTATAAATATAATCTCTTTATAATAGTACTTACAGATATTTTTTACATGGTACTTTGTGCGCTATATCCATGAATTATTTTTTTCCACTTCTCATATAATTTTAGTACGTCTACAGAAAACTATACGTAGAAAACGGGTTGATTTATCATATAGATAATAAACCCGCACTACGATATTATAGAGTAGAATTCTTAGTGACACAATAGAGTAATATATTTCGCGTCTCCTTTTAACACGTTTAAACTATCATCACACAAATTACAAAATTTGTACATTTACAATATTGGCTTGGAGTTGTGGTTTCAGTGGTTACAGCAGCCAACTATTATGAATGTCCCATATATAATCTCCTATGCCACTGGCGTCGATTTTCAACATTGCGTCGATTTATTAAAAAATTCTCGACATATATAGTCCTTATAAATTAAATACACTACAAAGTATTAGATGTCAAAATTTTAAATTTATATTTTTGTTGGATGTTATATTCATGAAAAATTGTGTGCTCAGATACCATATAAGGCATGTATAAATAAAATAAGTTGGCTCAATCGAAGATTAAATCAACTACACAGAAAGAAATTTTTTGGACTTTACTTAAAAAAGATTAGAAATTATATATTATTACTTATAAAAAGCGCCAAATGACACCAACTTAAAAAACATATAAAAGCTCCCGGCTATAAAGATTTTTATGTATAAAAATTCACTTTTAATAATAGACACAAAACGAAGCTGGTCTCTTTTGTTGAGATTTTATCTAAAAAATTCTTTTTTCATCAGTATCCAGAAAAATAAACTCCGACTAAGATTCAAATCACAGACATAAAACTAGTTCCTTCAATATACTGGCATCTAAGTGAAAATTCCGATTATCGATGATATTTACTTAAATAGCGTTATCTGTGGAACAACTTGACCAATGTTTACATGTAATTCTCACTGACACTAAGATGATTTAATTGTTTCCATCTTTATTCGTTTATTCTTTAATAACGATGTTCTAGAATTATCATTTTGAACACAATTAAAACTATTTATGTAAACCTATACCACGCATATACTTACAGAATTTCAATAAAATCGGATGAACACTCCACGATATATCGGTATTTAAGTTAAAAAGGGAGGTCAGTTTTGAGTGTTACATGCGCAAAACGGTAATGAGTAGATGAATGGTTCAAACATGGGACCATCCTGAACTCTCCACTGTTACTTACCACAAATTAATAAATATTCATTCATTAGTTGTGATGTATTGAACGTTCGTCTGCATTAGTGATGTAGACGAATATACCGACGGACATGAAACGAAAATTGCTCAGAAAGTTTCTAAACGTCAACATATATAAAAACTTCTGAAATCGGAGAGCCAATTCGTGCTAAGAAGCATATATACCTTTAAAACACTAAGATGATATACCTTCTTTTTATATGCATTTAAATTATAAAATTATTTTAATGCAAATTTGAATGTTGCAAAGTATTAATTGCTCTCTACATGTATTAATTAACTTATTTAGCAGGTATATTGTCTTAGTTTCTTAAAGGTATATATGCTTCCTATCACGAATTGGCTCTTCGATTTCAGAAGTGGCAGGTGCATCACCAATAAAATGATTTTAGTCATTTTAAAAATTGTTTCCTTATGTTTTTAGTCATTTTTCACTTCATATTTTTAATGATTATGCAGTGTATATAAAAAATAATTTTCTAAATAATTAGGTCATTAGTGACTACAGTATACAAATACATTAACGGAATACAGTATTTCTAGAAGGTCATCAATTTAAGAGCTGACTGTGTCTAATGTGTTTAATTTTGGGGATTAGTTGAGAATGGTATTTAAATTTTGTCACCAAATTATCTGATTGATGTAGGTAGCAAAGTTCTCTATTCCAGTTTGTGCCGATCGATTGATCTTTGTATATCCAACTGGAAGTGATTTGAATGAAAACACGTTAAGATTACACGGACGTATTATACCTGCTTCTCTGCCTATGAAAAAGAAACACTTGATTCCATAAATATCATTCTTCATGATTTATGTCTACTATATTACATCTACCATAATAAAATGTCTACTATAATATTATGTCTCATAATATCTTTTTTGTTTACAAAACACCCAAAGATCTCAAGTTTTGAAGACACAAATTGTTAAAGGTATTAAAAACAGATTCAGAATTTTTATTTATTTTTTTTTGAGTCTTTGTTCATCTGTGGAAATATTGTGTAGAATTTTTATGCATTTTTCATAATTTCAGATATTTTGTTGTGTCAATTCCCTGTTAAGTTAGAATAATGAATGTTTTTAAAATAAATATTTTTAAAATTATAAAATTCAATTAAAATATTACACAAGAAAACTAAAAATGATCCGAGCTCACACAAAATTTTGGACTTATAAACAGTACAATTGCAGCTCTAGTTTTGATCCCAATAGTCCTATATAGATATTTCATAACAAATATGTTTTAATTTTCGAATTGTATTTTACATTAGGATAGAATTTGTAGAATTCATTCACAAAATAGAATCATGGTAGAATCCATTCACAAAACCACAAAAAGAAAAGAAGATTTTTTAATTGAATTGTTATAAGTGATTAATTGATTTATTAATAGACCATTGAAGAGCCTTTAAAAATGGTAAAAAGAGAAAAAAAAAATTATAGCTGGATGAAGGCCATTGGAAACGGAAGAGAATATAATAAAAATGAAAGGCAAAACGCGGTTTATCTAGATTTCCGGCAAAACTAGTAGCAAGTAAAGCCCTTTGTATGTTATAAAAGTTAAATGGCAAAGTTGTAGGTAATAAAAAGATCCACAACTATTGTATTTAAAAAAATTAGGGTGCTTTTTCGATATTTATTTAATATAAGATTAAAAAAATAAATATTTTAAATCAAAAAAATTGCAGTGCATTTGGAAAATAAAAAAGTAAGTTTTTACCACCAAATTTCGTGAAAAAAATTATTTTTCATAAATTATGTAAAAAATTTTTATGTAAAAAAAAAGTTAATACAAAAGTTGTAGATCCTCATATTACCTACAACATTACGATTTTACTTTTTTCTGTAGAATTTGTAGTTTTGCCGCAAATCGAGATAAACCGAATTTTATCTTTAAAAACTCATCCCCATCAACTTCCCGAGCACAGATCGCCCGTAAAGTATTTTTCCATTCATTTTTGTTATATTCTCTTCTGTTTCCAATGGGTTTCATCATACTATAGTTTTTTTTGTTTCAAAGATTATTGACCCTGGTCTATAATTCAATTTGTATAGACAGAAATATCAATTGTCATTGGAAATGATATATAAACGATTAGGTTATTCATAATAATATATCAATAATATTAAATGCCAATATAAGTACAGTTTATGTAATATAGTTAATCTTCTTTGTCGACTAACTTAGTAGACATATATCTACTATCTAAGTCATCATAAGCTTCATGTAATTACAATGTAAGATAGTCACTCAATTTCCATTTAAATTATAGATTATTTGTTTTTTTCTCTTTTTAAATAGTTCTTGCATTGTATTGTATAAATTAATTAATTCTACAGACTGGCACGCCATTAAGGTTTTTAGAAAATATGAATATGGCAGTTATTTCCTTCAATTTTGGAAAATATATATAGTTTAGACAAAACATATACTATTAAACTAATGAGACTAATTTCATTTTTTGCGATTTTCTATACCCCATATCCCCAAACAGTATCTAGACAAATCAATTCCACAAAATTCCAGTCACTGTCAGCCTATGTGATGTATCTACTTTCAAAATCGGATGAATGGCACACGATACATCGACATTTATGTGAAAATATTTAATTTCGGATATAATAACTGAAATGTCTATGTCCCTAAAACGACTTTAAAACTTTATAAAATGCATTTAAAATTTCATGAAAATCGGATGAACGGTTCACGATACATCATCATTAAAGTGAAAAAAGTTTCGAACAAAATTCATACCACAAATTATTTTTTAAGTATCCGTTCATTTTTTGTAGAGCCATGCGCGTTCGTCTGAAAGAGTTTCACAGACTGGCGTACATAATGAAAACATTGTGAAGTTCCAAAACGTCTGCATACATAAAACTTTAAAAACGGAGAAAACTGTTCGTTATTTATCAAGAAAACAATTCTTTCGGGTTCGGAAATAATAAAGTTAAATTGAAATAAGCCATAAACCATAGAAAGAGAAAAATAATTAAAAAATATACTGGAATAAAGACTGAGTAAGCACTCAAACTATAGGTAGTTGATACAAATTCAATCAATCGAATTTAAAATGACATTAACGAAGACAGAAAGAGAATAATTACTACAAAACCAGACGATTAATAGATTGGTCAAAGAAAGTTCGCATGTTAACTGACTACAAAAAAAGAAAATGTTTTGAATTCATTAAGCATATTTTTTAATGAGTGTTAGAGCAAAAATAACGTTTAAAATAATTTATTCATCCAAATTTACGTAATTAAAACATTAATTTTTAAAAGTAGAAAATTTAAATTTATTTTGTTTTTTTGGAAGCACCAAATGTCATAGTCAAAATAACTTTTTTTTTTTTTTTAATTTTTCGCTTCAGCTACTTTCAGCTATACAGCCATTAACTAAAGGGGATTATTATTTTTTTATACAACAACAGTACACAGTACTGCTAGGTGGTCACCCATCTAAATACAAATTGTGACTGGTGTTGCTTAACTTCATTGATTGGTCTATGCATGTCATTACGTTACGTCAATCCGGGGTCTGAAATTTGAATCACAAAATTAAATTGATGTTCTGTGTTTTTTGTTTCTGGTCTTCGAGATGATAAAGTAAACTATCTAACTGATATTTATAATCATTTCAACGATTAAAAATGCATTGTTTAAAAAAAAAAAACTATAAATTGTTTCATGTTTTATAAGTAATGTAATATGGAAGTCATACGATAACCTTCAAAAGACCAATTACACACACGACCTCCCAGTTTACGTATGATTATAACAAATAAAATAATAAATATAATGACGGCGTTTCTGATAAAGACATCGTCATACAAAACCATAAAACGTGTATTGTATTTATTTAATACCTTCATCGAACATGTTGGTATCCTGGTGATATATAACTAGCTTATATATATTGAGTATAATAAAAATTTTTCAGATTCTTCTTTTCGATTTAAAAATGAAAATAGTTTTTGATTATATATATATATATATATATATATATATATATATATATATATATATATATATATATATATATATATATATATATATATATATATATATATATATACACATTTTTTTTTTCAAAGCTACAATGAATGATATTTATCTAGCATCTTCAAAATGTCATTTAATGTGTCGTTGTTTTAGAAATGATTTCGGTAAGAAATAAATTGTACAACTAGCTATAAAATAGCGCAACATATAAATGGATTTTTGCATCCAGATCACGTTCATTTTGTTATTGTTATTTACGATTATGTATATTACAGAACGTTAAGTGAATAACTTATTTATCAAGAAATATTTGAATTACTATCAACATATGAATATACTCATTGGATATGACAAAATGCTGAAGGAAAATTTTGCACCCATGATGTTAGATGTGTCTAATTAATTGATCAAGAAAATGTAGTACCACAACTTTTTTTGCTTGTTTTTGTGTAATTTAATTCTAAATGAACATAAATAAGTTTTAGTCCTAAAAACAAAGATTAACTTTTAAATGTTTTAATTAAGAAATTTATTGAACACAAAATGTCTTGATATCTTCAAAAATTTCACCGTACAATTTGAAAGTCATCTATAGAAATTTCCTTCTTTTTTTGCAAAAATTTACAAACATCTCACTTGTCAGTACAATTTTTATAACATTTAGAAGTGTTAAGTAACCATATCTCAAATCTGTATCAGATAAAAAAAACTCCCATTACTTTTAAAAACAAAAAACAATTTTGTTTCATGTTACCCTCATCGAATAAATAAAATTAAAAATTATTTTTGATGGTCATCATCAAAATCAATCTAACTAACTACTTTGAAAACGATCTTAAAAAGTTTTAATTTTAACTTAATTTTTAAATATAAATTCACTTTCTGATAAAAGTATCGTCAGTTTTTTCGTCAAACGCGCGAAAGGAACATAGTTCCAAAAAAACAATATTTGGTTTATTTTTGTATTTTTGGTTTTATCATAAAAATACGTATAGATAATGGAAACAAAAAATTTAAAACCTACAAGCAAACATCTTTACGTAAAAACATTGAATTTGGCCACTAGTGACTTTGGAACGTAATGAAATGTCAAAATTGGGGATTCACTAAATCGGCCCCATAAGAAAAACTAAGTCAATAATAGGAAATATTTATCTTTATGATTATCTAATTAAGAAATTAATGGTATTAATTTAATTTGAAATTAAATAAAATTAAAATGAAAGTAAAATAGAATAAAAACATTTATACTTTAAATATTCGTTATATACTTCGTTATATAGCTCAAATATGTTTATTAGAGGGTATATTAATACGGGCCTAACATATTACAAGCAATAATGACTTGCCCCGCATTAAATACATCATGAGTGATTTTTATACACAATGTTTATTTTCGCTCATTGATAATGGCGTATCTAAAATATGTATTTAAGATTAGGTATTGCAGTGGAAAATAAGAGTATATTAAATGTCTTTATCAGAAAACATTTTATTTTATTCCATGTAAAATGGTTCTCTACGAGACACTAAATCATTTTTAAACAAATTTAATGACAAATTATTATTACATTTTTTTAAATTTATTTTATTTAGTATTTTTATAATTGTATAATATATATTATATATATTATTTTTAACAATTGCAAAATTTTTCAGTATTACGACAAAAATAAAATAATTTATAAAAATACACATCATGTATTAATTAAGATACAAAGTGATTTTAAGCTTAATGTACCTAAAATATGGATTTAATAAATCCATTGCTTGCAGAAATGTGGAAAATATACGTATATATACATATATATATATATATATATATATATATATATATATATATATATATATATATATATATATATATATATATATATATATATATATATATATATATATATATATATATAGACTCTAATTACAAACTCCTATTCTCACCAGTTGTTTCATAAATATCTTAATTTTTTGATTAAAAATCTGCATCCACTGATGAAATTGGCGTTGCAGAAGAACATAATCCCATAAAATGACACAAAAATATTAAACCGTTGCCAATAGTTCAGTAGTTTTTATTATTTCTTGAACTTTTTGAATTTTATATTTAGGAAAAAAAATTTTTGTAAGCCAACTAAACAAATACGTAATTATAAATATTGCGAGGGTCCTGACACTTGTGTAGCATTTTGAAGGCTATTCTCTAATAAATCTAGTCCTTTATTAAATTATGTACAGGAAATATGCATGCGGTGTGGCATTCTGTTTTAGAGAATTCATAAATTTTTTTTTGTATCCACATTCTTTAAATTTCCGAATATCTACGTTTATGTATTGTTAATACGAAGTTTGCATTATTAAATATAAACACCATTTGGTCCAGCACGAGACAAATCGAAATTTAAATGGTGTGTGTAATAATTGCCCAATATTATTGTCGATAAATTATTAAATAATAAAGTCGTGTAATAGCATTAAAATGGTTTTAAATATGTATTTTTTTAATAACAGCTACATTTGCTATAAAATTAAGCCACACTTGTACTTCAATGTACGGACTTATAAAAATTGCTTATTTGTTTAAAAAAAAAAATGTAAAAATGACACTTTTTTACAATCTATGTCTATTTTTGCATGATTCGTTATTAAGTACACTTCCAATAAAGACAAATTAAAACCCGATTGTTGTTTATTAGTACGTGGAATCGAAAACTTTGGGTCAAATTTAGGTTAAAGAGATAGTTGTTAAGCTAAGTATATTCATACCACGAACATTCTCAAGACATGTATTTATAAACAACAACCTATGCTTAACACCACGACTAAATAGTCTGGATCTTGATTCCTAGTATAAGTGTATTTTTTCTTTATGTTGGTATATCTAAAAATATTCTAATAACTTAGAAATTCTATGGAAAATGTATTATGGAAATATTATACTCGCTTCGATAAAAATTCTTTCTTATTTTTTTTCTTGAATATTGATCGAATATCTTTGTATAAAATTTTAAACTGACTCGATTTGGTGAGTACTTTTATACTTATTCAATAATTGATTGAATAATTTAAATATTTAAAAACCACTACTTACCGTTTGAAAATCACAAATACTTGATGAAAAATCCAACGAAATAAAAGTAAAAGAAAAAAGAAAATATTTACATAATAGAGTAACTACATTTTTACTTATATAGAATGCTTATTTTGTATTATAAGACTTTAAATCAGCAGATTTTTATTTTCAATAAAATTTTTCTTTTGAATCTTTTTCTTCTATACAATTATAATATGGGTTGTTTCTAAGATGAATTTAAAAATTCATGGATGAAAAAAATTAATTGTTGTTTAGTGTTTAATAAATAAAATATAAACCAACAGCTAATTTTGTTAGTTTACAAAATAAAATTTGTTTTAATTAAAACCATGATATTTTTTAATGTATTTTATAGAAAATATGTTCAACCTTACATGTAGTTCTTTGCTAATTATAGCTGTTTATTTATGTTTATTCGCCGACATTTTCGTTAATTTTTAAGTAAATAATATATTTTTTTGTTTGAAAGTATATACTACAAATGTGATCCTATGAAAATTTTAAGAAAAAATTTCTTTCCAAAGAGAAAGACACGTGGAGACGAATTTGTATGTTCAATTATGGGCCAATTTCAAAGGCAGATTAAAAAGATTCCTATTTGTTCTAATCGTTTTTAAATGCATAGAAAAAGTTGGTATTTTTCCAAAATGGGAGGAAGATTTTAAAAATTGTATTGTTTTTCAACGTTCACTCAGTATTCCACATCAATTGCAAAATAACCGTATATTTTCAGTTTGCGTAAAAAAAATTTGATATATTCAGATAGAATGTAGTAAGTTTTTATCAAATAGAATGTAGTAAGAAAATTACAATTATTCCGATTTCTTGATTATTTTTTTGACCTCATTACGCTTGGTTATTAATTTAATAACAATATTGACAGATTTTTCAAAAATTTAGTTCATTATAGTGACCTGATAATAAAATTACAGCTGGTTTAGATTGTGGTTGAAAGATTTTAAGTTATGGTGTTTATCGAAATTTATAGTAAGAACTTGTTTACCACTAATTTTTGAAATTTTCTTGTGAGATACATGAGAGTTATAGTGGTTTTGAGATAAAGTAAGGACGGGGAGTATTTGTGGGGCCATGTTAAACTACAAATCTATGATACATACCAGATAGACTCTTGACAAGTAATAATGGGCTTACCTGAAACAAAAACAAACAAATAACAGTCAATATCAATAAAACTTAAATTTAACTTCTTTCAAAATATAATTATGAAAAAATTATTGATATAGCCATTATATTTTATGCTAGAATTAAAATATTATATTATAAATTTCTATATTATACATTTGTTTAATGAAATTAATTGATGGGTTTGAATTAATATAGAGTTTATTTCCTTCTTTTTTAAACATTTCAATAAAAGCTTGTTTTTTTAAAATATTTTCTACAAATAATTTATTTATTTACTTTTTAATATAGTATTTTTCTCAGAAAACCCTATTTTATCCGTAATTTTCTTATTAAACCCTGTCATCACCATATATGGGATGTAAAAAATTATTTTAACCATGCATTATCAGATAAATTAAACGTGTATACAAAATTTCAGCTCAATAGGTTGATGATAACTGCTTTAAAATTTAGTTGCAAAATTTTGCTCGAACAAACATATTAACTTTGCAAGTTAGATACAAGCTTGTAATAATACTAAAACATAACTATAGATGAAAACTATATGTGTATTTCGAAACATGATGTTGTTACTGAGCAGTAAGGTGTGATGTAATCAATATTGTATATTAGCAATGTTAAATATTTTATTTGAATATCAAACCTAACTGTCCAGTTACAACATCGGGGTTGTGGCATGCTTAGATTTTTGATTCTTTTTATCACGTTCGTTCATGCGCATCGCACTAACGAACTTTTGATGCAATATACATTGTTCTACATACTCGTACGGACATTTTGCATAAAAAATTATAGTAATTTCTTTAAATGGTCTATTTTCTATACTTAATTAATACAAAATCTTTTGTATTTTTTATATGCAGTAAATTATAATGATTGATCATACATATCGATGGTTTTATTTATTAATTTATTTTTTAAAATTTATTTCATTTTTTTTTTCCTTTGAAACATATTAAAGTTTTTGGGATATTTTAACAAATTAATAAATTAAAAATATATATGTGTGTGTATACTGAGGAAGGAGTGAATAAATGTTTAAGATAAGAATAAAAATTATAGTTTATAATAATGATGAAATGTTTCCTATAGGGATCATTTCTTTTAAAATGATATCAAAAATAATTTTTCGCTACTGTATAGTATTAATATTTCTAATTTACAAATATATAGAGTGTATCTAAAGGCAATATAAATATACAACATTTTAAAGATTCGATTTCGCATCCAAAAAAAAATGTCAATTTAAATAATCAACACAACTGGGTGTATAAAAAATGCATTTTGAATTAAAAACAAACAACAAAAATAATAATAAACTAAAAAGTAAAAAGTTATTTTAAATTCAAAGTCTTCAAATATAATACTAATACTTGATATCTTTTTTGACAATAAATCAATATGTAAGAAATTTTATACAATGTGTGTTAATAGTGTTATAATATATATCTATTTCGAAATTCCTCAAGTAGTTCAAAGAAACCATATCTTATTTTACATTAAAAATAAAAAAATAATAATAAAGTAAAATAATTAAATAAATAAATTTGAAAATAAATAAAATAAAATACAATTTTTATTGAAAAAAATTATTTCTCGTTACGAAACTTCATTGTAATAATTAATTCCTCTCTATTTTTTCATGATAAAATGCTAATGCTGCTTATTGCCATAGTGATATGTTAGATGTTACACTTAATTTGTGAGTATTGTAAGGTTCGCTCGTTAATTTTGATATATGTATACAAGTAATTATTTTAAATTACTTTGTCACCACGATGACCTATTGTGTCTGGTAACAAACTCTGTCGATATTTTTTTAGTATTAATTTTTATTTATGTTTATTTAATGGAATTTTGCTTGTAAGGGAATTTAAATGACGACATTTAATATCCAAATAATATTAGAATAATAATTTCATCATTTTCTTATGGATTTTGAAATTTTGACTAGCAGCCATTAAATATTATTGCGTACTTACTACTGTTGATTTCTAAATTGTATAAAAACATTTATTGTTAAGTGGGCAGACTTTCACTATTAAAAATATTTCGATCAAAATATAGCGTCTATAATCTATAAAATTCTGAAATTCTGCTTCAAGAGAACATAGTTTTCTGTTTTTTTTTTTTTTCAATAATTTTACAGTTTATGATATTCTATTTGAATTCCAGAACACAGTCTAAGTGATTATAGTATGTACTCTTCACAATGAAAATACGATATTCAAGCTATTTGTTTTTTGTTTATAATCTTATCGTTTAACAATAAAGATGAGAAAATTAAAGTTTTATTTTTGAAATAAAATTTTAAAAAATTAGTTTTTTTCTGTAAGATAGAAAAAATCTAATTTAAAAGGATTCGGTGCCAATGTCATAAGCTTATAAGTTATTTCTTAATGTTTTTTTTTTCTTCAATTTGTTCGTATAAATTTTTCTTATTATTCTTTTTAATTTCTTTTTTCGATTTGTAAAAATTAGGGAGACAGTGCCTGTCTATAAATTTAAATATTCAAATTGTTCATAAAATGTATTTTTCCTTTTTTATTTTTTGATATTTCAACATATAACATGTAGACATTTAAGAGATGGGTGTGATGATGAAGTACGATTATTATGCATGATGCTGAATTTATTAGAATTTTATGGTTTGATCAAAAACGAATTTAAAAGACCTATTTTGGTTCAGAAACAATCATAGGCTCTTTATATTATTTGAATTACGCAATCGCCATTATTCGGGGCTACTAACTAACGAAAATTTTGCATGCAATCCAACATAGTTTTAAATATTATTACAATTTTAATTCAAAAAAAAAAATATATATACAATTGTTTTGATATAAATTTATTTGAAAATGAATAATCCTTTAAATAATCTTTCATATAAATTATTGAAATGATATAATTTATACAAAAATAAATTTATAAAAAATATTTGAGTTAAGACCTAAAAATAAATTATGAAAACAGGAAATTTTTCTTCCCCGTAACCTTAGAATTTCGAAATATATGAGAAAGGAAGCTCGAAATTTGTTTTTTATTTTTTTTTAAACAATGATTTTATAATTATTAATGAGAACTCTAGGATTTTTCAAATTAATTTCGATTTTTTACCCCAATTTATTAGATGAAGTTATAATTTTTTTTTATAAATACGTATTTCGACTACAAAGTAGTCATCATCAGTATGCATTAGCTAGTTTTAATGATTCTCCGAGGAGATGTTACTCGTTGCTAATTTGATGACGGTTTGCACACGTGTTTGTTGGTGTATGCGCAATTTATACTTTCCTATTCCTTTCGGCCAATGATATTGATGTATATTGGACCACGTGTTTTTCTCAGTTAAAAAATCTCAAACTAAAAATTGAATGTACAAAACTAAAAATGAATTATGAAATTAAATAATTTTTATTTCAAATACTGTTTCAATTCTAACAGTTCAACTTCAATTTGGAAATCTTTATTAAATCAAAATTTGGAATAGGTCCTTTGTCTAAGTTCATCGTGTCTTTGTCATATTTTTGAATGTAGTTCGGCATTCTAGATGCATATGAAAGCATCTACATTCAAAATTATAATATAGACACGATAAACTTAGACGAAGGACCTATTCCAAATTCTGATTTAATAAAGATTTCAAAATTGTACTTGAACTATTAGAATTGAAACAGTATTTGAAATTAAAATTATTTAATTTCATAATTCATTTTTAGTTTTGTACGTTCAATTTTTAGTTTGATTTTATTAGGTACGACATTTTGCGTATTTCTTAAGAAGTGTGGATATACAACTTATTCACAAAATTATTAATAGAAAGTTCCTACAGAAGTTACACAAAGACTCTGCGTACACCATTTGAGAAAATTATTATATTTTTCGTTTGCTTCACAAATTTCTAAACTAAACACCAGAATAAATTTGACATTCACCACATTTATACAAATAATGTATATAATCACTCTTAATATTAATTAAATACTAGATGATAATAGGGATGGAAACTCTTGAAATCCCTATGATATAGTTTCCAGTGTTTTTACCCCAAGCACGTTTGCAATTCCTTAACTCAAAACATATACCAGAATGAAAATACAGAGACTATTTCTTAAAGGAGCCTACTTCTTAAAAGGAGACTATAAAGGTTAGGATATTGTAATAAAAACCAAATATATTTAGGAATATTATATTAACCAGGTTTTTGTTTCTTTTTGGTGGCTTAAGCAGTAGATGCATTGGTATTATGCTCGTATTCATAATAGACATAGAATTCATGGTATCTAAATTAAATAATTAGTTCGAAATACGAATATTTGTTTTTACCTACAACATCAGGTATAAAAATGAGGTCTCGTGTTAAAATTAATACATATTTTTAAAATTGATAAACGATCTATAATATTTCCCAAGTTGTTTTTCATTTTCCATGTAACTTGAAACTATATACCTACATATTCGTACGTAATGCTGTATGACAAGCTTGATAAAAATTTGTAATTGTTAAAATGTTATATTAAACGTCAAACGAAATATTCCCAGAGGAGTAGATATGTCGTTTATATTAAACATATTTTATTACTATAAGTATCACCTGTCCTTGCATTAGCTGGATGGTCGAACGTTCCTGTTAGACGGATAGATGCCTATATTATATAGATATATCTTGATAAATGTTAGGTGATGTTAGTAATCATATTCTAGCAAAATGATGTTTGCACTTCGTTTTTTCCATATTGTACATTTAATTGATTTGAAAGTTTCTTTACACTGAACTATAGACGCTGCAAAATAAAACACTTTCGCTTACATCTTTTATAATATATCACGTCAAATATGACTAGCCGAATTTTCAAACCACATTTGGTTCATAAAGAGCTTCAAATAGTTGCATAAGTAAGGCTGATTGTATTTTTTTTGTATAAGGTAAACAGATTATATTATTTGGGAAAAATAAGTCTTTATGTTTTCAATGCAAATATTCATTTCCGCAATGAATTAATTTTGTGTTACTTCATGTACTTAAAAACTAAGCGAAAATATGCTTATAAGATATAGATTGATCGTGAATCTGTCAATCTGGCAGGGATTAGTTATAAAACTACGTTGAGCTACGTAAAGGAATGCTGGTGTCAAACCACGTAATTTTCTTAATATATTTTTTTTTGCACAATGAAAGTATTATTTAACGAAAACAAAGTAAGACAACAACCGACCCAACCTAGTTAGTTTGGTTGAGTATCAATGTTTGAATGATTTTTAGTTATAATCATTACTAAAATTCACTAATAAAATATAATATATATTAAACAATAACATGTTTAATAATTAATATTATATTTTATGAGGTATATTTGATTTAAAATAGATGTTTTGAATTTCTTTCATTGAATTTTCTATTTACTATTGTTAACAGACTATAATTCACCACCAATTTTGCTTTTTCACGATCGAAAACTCACTTTTAAACTCTGAAATATGCCATCAGAATTTCATATTGCCTTTTTTTTCGTTTTTACATTATTAAATATTATTTGTGTCAGGCGGATGGACAAAGAAAACGGAAATGGAATAATTAGGTAATTCTATGAACACCTATATAAAACTGTTGTTTGTGCAGTTAATATTTTCAAGCGTTTAAAAGTTCAGACTTAAACTAACATATTCTGACACATATATTTTTATGTCGACTATAAAATGTGGTACCGCAAAGAGAAGCAGATCATTTGCCTCTAAGTGGATAAAATAGTTTCCTAACAATATAGGGTTGGAAAATATACATAAGTTCAATATCAGTCTTGTTCATTTTTATATCCGACATATAGTATATGTCAGAGTATATTCATGTTAGTTTACAGTTTAAAACGCTAGAAAATATTCCAGTCACAACCAAAACTTACGTAAAAAATGTCAGCTTGGAACCAATAGATCCATTACATAACTTTTTAACTAAAAGAGATAGAAGATGTTTTTTTTGTAACTTTTTGAACAAACAACTTTTGCTTGAGACAACTTTTCTTAAAATGTATGGATTTTCCGTAATTTTAGCTCAAATTTAGCTACTAAACATATATATTATTAAACATGTATATTTACAATACATAATTATTATACGATTACATTTACAACTGTATAGATTGGATATATAGAATATTTAGAGTATGAATGCTAAACTAATTAATATATTATAATAACTAAATATATTCGTTAAAAAAAAGCAAGTTATTTAACTTCTTAATTGTGTATGTCAAAATATCTTATCCTTAAGCCGAAATTTTTTGAAAATATTAATTATATTTTGAAAAAAAATATATATATATATATATATATATATATATATATATATATATATATATATATATATATATATATATATATATATGTATAGGGGAATATATAAGAAGGGGAAGAAAATTTGTATGTTAATAGTTAAATTCTGCTGTTTTAGCTGTATGCAAGGCAGTATATATTTCATATTAGTGTAATTATATTTCGTTTACTTCAGTTTAATATTGCTTTCTTAAAATATTTTCTGTTCATTACAGTTTATTAACTTTAATGGGGAGATAACGATATCCATGGGACCTCGATTTTTTGATGGATTTTGGTTAAACAAGCCAAAATTTGTTTTCTTCTATTTTTCGAGTTATCGACACTGTTTTCTAGAAATCATCGTGTTTATGTCACATAAATACCACAATTTAAAACATTTTACAAGATTTAATTATTATTTTTTGTTAAATGGCCATAGTTTAAACAAAATTCGAGCACAAATAACCGAAATATAATTCGTTTAAAAAAAATCAACAGTTGTATATTTAATACAAATATTAAAAATACATGTACGCCATTTTCGACTGTTAATAATCCAGGGATTTGTGGGGTGTAGTTTGCACGGCTCGTGTTGGTTTTTGGCCCCTACGTTCAACCTATGGTTAATTAGTGAGCGTTTAAATATGTTTACGTACTGTCAAGGTGCTTTGCATTTTTCGCGCTTATAATAAACTATAAACAAAGTCCACTCTACTTTGATTTGACAGACTATATATTATGACTAAACTTACCGTCTGCTATTAAAATTAATACGGGTGTTTTATTTAGACTTCTGCTCATAATATATAGTCTGTTAAGCCCAATTAAAGTTTACTTTGTTTATAGTAATTATATTTTAATATTTTTTTATATTCTCAATCTTGTTAAAATTTTTTTTTTTTGCAGAAGGTTTTTTGATTTTTTAAATTATTTTATGTTAATAATATTTTTATTTTTGTAATTTATCGTAAGGTCTTATTTCAATAAAAATATTTATTTGCCCAATTAATACATTAGCATTGCCAGAGAATTAACAAATTTGAAAAAATTTATATGCCTATATTTCAAAATTGCTTGTAATCCTGATCTATGTTAGTTTACACAATTAGAAGCGATAAATTACAATGAAAACATATTTCAGTGTAATTTATCGCTACTTTATATAAATAAAACATATAAAAAACATATTAGAAATATCAAATAATAATATTTATTATTTATTTATAAAAATAATTTAACCATAAAAAAATATAAAACGTATATTAAAAAATTGCTTTCAAGAAACATTACAATTTTAAAACCTTTTAAATATCTACAGTATGAATAATTCACTTAGTACCTGTTTGACAAAGTTTAAGTAACATTTAGGCTGTGTAACAAATTAGACAACTTTTTGTCGATAGAATTTTTGAATAAATAGATAGGAATAAAAGATTTTCAGTTTGAATAATTCCAAATTTTATCGACATCCTTCACACAGGGGGAAATAAAATTTTTTATTTTTCGTAAACTGTAAGATTTTCGGCTAGAAACTAACGGAAAGATGATTTTTTTATTATTATAGGAAGATCGCTTAAAAACAGCTGCAAAAATGATTTTGTCCGATATTAGAAAAAAGGGGTCTTATGTCCAACAACATCAAAATTGCTATTTTAACAATTTTCAGGCTGTCGGATAACGGACATCTGGTTTTATTACGTGACGGACAAAATAGTTCTTACATTTGTTATTAAACGATCTTTCTACTACGGATATCTATCAATTTGACGTCTGTGGGGACAGTAAAAACTTTACAGGCTCCGAAAAAGAAAACGCCCCACTTTTCAGAATTTTTGTAGAGGAAAACACTAATCATAACAAAGTCATACACAAATTTTTAGAAGTGCATTTTTCAATGAATACCCAACCCAGCCTATATTGAGATTAAACTGCCAGAAGACAAATAATTATGTATACCATAATGACGTCACACCATGGCATGTCGTGATATAAAGATTAAAAATATGGGTTTTGTAATTTTAATATAATAAAACAATAATGTGCTTTTATGATTCAAATTCAGAATATTTAAGTATATTTCTACATAAATTTTAATTTTATTTTATTTTTTCATTTTCATTATTAATTTTTTCTTCCTAACGTATACGAGTCTATTATACTTATTACAGCAACCACGATCCAGCAGAAATCTATCAACGGCATCAGCTTTTATTTTTAAAATTGTTCAGAATTGAATTAGGGCAAAAGAGAGGGTACGAGTTAGAAAAAAAGATTCAATTTAAAATTGTAGATCATACAATTTTACATTAAAAAAATTTATAACTTTTATTACTTGTTATTGACCATAGCGGAGCTAGGATGTAAGGCAGTTTTAATTTTACCTTTTGAACCACATATTCAATTGAAATATCGATATAATACTAAGTTAAGTTTATATCATGGAATTTCTTAGATGATTATTGATCAATTTCAGTTTTACATGCGATCTTTTAGTTGCTTCAAGAATTGCATTGTTAATTGTTAAAAACAACTCTCACGCGAAGTAAATGTTATCGAAAGGATGAAGACAATTCTTCATTTTTAATCGTGATTTAATTCGAAAATTCTGTAATTTTTTCACACGAAAGAAATTGAGAAATCATAAAAGCAATAAAATAGTTCTTAGATTTTCTGTTGAATATATAATTATATAAACCCTTGAAAGGATATTTATAATAACATCTTATGATGTGTAGATTAATTTAAAAATTCATTTTCACTATGGTTGATTTTACACACCTAAAAGAAAGCCTTTGCTATGGATTTAATACATTGGATTTAATATATTTAGTTATTGTAAGTAAGGCTAATTACCATAATTCTGCTAAAAAAACTGAAAAATTGTATTAACAAATTTTCGAACCTTAAAATTTTTGAAGCTCTAAAAATCTAGAGCTCACTATTTGGATCCAAATTTTTTGAATTTTAAATGTGATAGTGCCTGTTGTTTACATTTATTTCTCAAATTATTATTGACCCTCCAAATAATACTTTTTTAATATACTTAAACACTAAGAAATCACAATAAACATTATATCTACCGTTTTCGGCAGATATATTTGAATGGACCATTGACAATATGGTCTTCGATCGTTATCTAATAATATTTTTTAGCACACTGTATGATAACAAATCGATATAATGAACGCGTCATCGTGTCTGTTTGTCATGTTTGACCAATGGGGTGGTGTCATTAAGGGATTGTATTGTGTTGTTGGTATGTGATGATAAAATAATGGATCGAATCATTATTATTATAGTCAGTTTTTATGATTATATTTATATAAATTTTAATGTTTTTGTTAAAGGTAGAAAAATTATTACCGACTATATTACTCTATAAGTGCTGTATACAAGGTGTAACTGAAAAAATGTTCTGTCGATAAATTAGCCAGTCGAAAACAAACAATAAGTGAATTTAAACAAAATAATTAACGATTTCAGCAAAAACTTCACTGGTTGTTTTTTTTCCCTTTTTATATAGAACGTACATACAGAATAAGTCCATGAAGATAGTGCAATGCATTGAATGTGTTCTACCAATGGTCCGGTAAATGAATACTGCACGCATACTGTATCGAATGATACAGACAGATCGATCAGTGACTATGTCGGTCGAAAATCTGCTTACTACAATCTTATTAATAATTGCTTATTAAGGTTAGATTTAATGGCAGTATACCTGATAAATAATATAATTATTTTTAAAAAAATTGAATTTTTCTGCGGTTCCACCATAATTATGTGTGCATCCGCGTATTATATTATGCAAAAAACACACTGAAGCACAAAAAAAGCCTCGTATTCATGGCCTTTTTATTGTCGAAAGAAGCGTATTAATTCAATTGGGCATCCACAAGAAACCCTGCCACACAAGAAAGAATACAAAACTTTTTTCTATTAAATAATTATAGCTATATTTAATCAATTAATAATTTAAATCTATGTTAATATTTTAATCTATGCTAATATTATAGAAAGAGAAAACATTTGTATTTTTGTATGCAACGAATAAACTTAATAAACTACTAAGTCGAATTAAAAAATTATAAAAATTATAAAAAATTATAATAAAAATTATTTTAACATTGGAAAGCTACACTCTCCCCGGCTGGCCAAGGCTACTATCTCTGTATTTCCACAGGAATAAGATTACACAAGTGAAACCCCGAGACAAAAACAAGTCATTAATAACTTAATAATTTATTTTTATTAATAATTTCCCTATAAGGGAATGCATTGGAATAATTGGAATTGGAAAATCAAAACGAGGAGTGGTGTGTGTTTGTGTGTATTTACGTATGTTGTTTTGTATGTGCTAAAATTTTGTACCACTCTACTAATTTTTGATACAGTCTATTAAATTTTGGGCAAGATCCCTCAATTGGATCACACGGATGCATCGTTCACTTCAAACCGTAAGATATAGAAACAAAGTTCATATACAAAAAATGTTTGGTTTAAAAAACAAAGAACTATATACTCTAAACATGCAGTTGTAAGTTTTTTGGATTGGTATGATGAAACTCCATTATATGGTACGGTCAGGTATGTAATAGTGGTTTATTACAAATAAAATGCATCAATATTATCACAAAACTAGATTATACACAGGAATTACACAGGAAAGGGTTTCGTAGTGATAGAATATCGTAGGTAAGTAGTATAAGTATATTGTCCGAACTAATATCTAATTGATTAATTAATCCTTTCATTAATATTATAAATGTGAAAGTTTATGAGTATGCATGTATGAATGTTTGTTACTCTTTCACGCAAAAACTACTATACCCATTTTAATCAAATTTTTTTCAAAATGTGTGATTTGTTCCAACTTAAAAGATATAGGTTTTTAGTTTTCTCATTAAGAGAATTTTGCAAATCCTATAAGTAAGTCATTTCCATCGAAACCAAAATTTATTTATCTCTTTGCACAACCAGTTTGTCAAATTTTCAACTATATTCTATATTCTCCAGAACAACGATTACGAATGTGTGTGAGCGGCACTAAGTACCAGGGTCACAAACAAGTAATACATTCATTTCTATGATGCCAAGACTGGAGGCCAACACCGGGATACAGAAGGCCCGAGATACGAGTGCTCACACCAAATACCAGGTGTATAAGTAAAAATTTCGTGTCAAGGATGTCACCCACCACAAACCACAGAAATATCGGATTCACACCAAATACCGGATACCGGGCTTCCGATAAGAGAGGATTGTTCGAAATCATACCCCTAAGAGCGTGAAAAACTGAGAAAAAGTTTGCATGGGACAACGTGATTCTTTGGTCTATTCTCCTTCAAACTTTGCAAACAATCGATATAATATCGTTTGATAAAATGAGAAAATTTTTTTTTCTTTTTTTAACTTTTTATGTGAAAATTGTCACCCAATGACCAGATCTGCTAGTATTAAATAAAAATTTTTTATGTTACTAATTGATAAAACATAAATCTGAAAAAAGAAAGTTTAATTATTTACGACACAGCGTCGCGAACGATTTCCCAATCTTTTAGAATCATTTAAAACGGAACAGTTTGATTGTTTTTTTTAATAAAACAGCACCCAGAGGTGACAATGTTTTTGGTTTTTGATTGATATCTACGATGTCATATATTAAATAATAAGAGCTTTAGTATCCGAAATATCTCTTAGCAGCTATGCATTTTCCCGTATCAAATTTCGAGATAAATTATTACATTTGACGAAATTAATCATTTAATATTACAACGATCCTGTATATCACATTGTTTTTCTACAGAAAATCATTTCAATTTGATGTGTTTTCTAAAATTATAATTAATAATTTCAAATTAGTTTAATCAAAAATAACCAAAATCATCACCGTAGTTTCACTTTGATTTATTGCGAAAATCGATTGAATCGGCATAAATCAATGTAGAAACTGTATGTTACAAAATAATGCTCGTTTTACAATAAAAGAGGAATTAATACTGTTTCCGAAGAATGCAAAAAGAAAACAATAAAAATGAGAAAATGATCAACTTAATTTAAACTAATAAATGAAGGAAAAAAAGTTCGAAAATTCAAAAGTTAATATAATAAGAAATCAGCAATATATAAGGTGGAGTATTTTAAAATTGAAACTAACCTTTCCCAGCAAGAGCCAGAATCAACATATCTTGATTGCTTTGCCTATCCTGCAAAGCGCGTAGTAAAGCGCGTTGTAAGAACAAAAATATGGATATTGTATTCAGTAATGTATTTAAAATAGACTATTATATATTACTTAACTTAATGCAAAGTAATATCCAGAAAAACGAAAAGTTGAAAACTACACCTACGTGTTGTAGGAATACTGTTCTCCAGAGTAATTTTATTCCAAAATAATGACATTAAAATTATGTTCGGGTAGCGTATCAAGTTGACTACATGGTAAAGTACCATGTTCATGGGCAATGAAATAAAGGAGACTTGTTTTATTATTTTCAATTTATTAAAGTAATTTTTATTTTCTATTTTCTGTTTGAAGATCTGTTTTCTAAGTTTTTTATTTAATTATGAAACATTTTATAACTTTAAACACGTATATTTTATATTTATTCACCATATAAACAATGTAATATGAAATATCAATTTTGTTGTTGTTTATTTCTAATAGGAAAATATCATGGCTGCGAGCATCATACCAACAAATGAAAATTACTTGAAAATCAATATACTTTTTAGAAGTTAATATCGTTCTCCTGATACCACCGATATTTGTCAACAAATGAAGATCATCAGTAATAATGTTAGTTATTTAAATTCCACTAATTAATACAGTTCGTTATATAATATATATATATATATACATATATATATATATATATATATATATATATATATATATATATATATATATATATATATATATATATATATTATATAACGAACTGTATTAATTAGTGGAATTTAAATAACTAACATCTAAAAAATACTAACATATAACCGAGCGGGATTATTGCCTATTTCATTATTGCCGCTGTGGACGTCTCCTTAATCGATCTCCCTGGAGAATCTTCATCATCTTGGCCGCTGCATCGGCCACCGCTTTCCAAGTTTCCTCACCATCAGGCCGACGAGATTTTCAGGCGTACCCTGGCAATGGAGAACAGCATTAAGTTCTGCTCTCTCACAAGTGAAACGGGGGCACGCGAAGAAAATGTGCTCCGCCGTTTCTTCTTCGTGTGGGCATTTTGGACATAGAGGATCAAAGTCCAAACCGAATCTGCAGAGGTAGGATCGGAAGTTACCATGCCCGTTCAGCAACTGTGTGACATAGAAGTCCACTTCTATATGTTCTCTGTTGAACCAGGTCGCGATGTCTGGAATTAGGCGATACGTCCATCTTCCGTTTAATGAAGATTCCCAGCGTCTTTGCCATATATATAGATAGATAGAGTGTGTGTGTGTATAAATTAAATAAGAATTGTTAAAAGTTGTAGAATTTAACAAATATGAAATAGCCTAGATGACAAGTATGTTAAATTTAGAAATGTTTGTAACTATAACATACATATACTTACTGAAGACACTATACAAATTTCAGTATTAATTTTTAAAGACTTATTATTATAACAAATACGAAATAGTATAACCATGTACAAAAAAGTTTTGCAACATTTACCAAACATACAAATTGCTGGGATGAATAAGTCACACAGCTAATAACTTTAGCAAAAAAGTCAGCAATAGATTTGTGGTCATTTGAAGGTCCTGGATTTGGTCCCGTAAAATGTCTAGAATTTTTACGATAAGCTGGCTAAGCTGATTTGATGATTTTGAAGAAACATATAATCGAAAAGAATCGAAAAAAACCGATAACTCAAACAACATATTTTGGGAGACGAAATGAATACAAGGGCTACATGCCGACTTTCCAATAATTTTTGTTAATTATGTTTTCGTGTGACATTAGTCAAGGTTTGTAACAATATAAATTTTGGCAGTTTAAATCTCCAAAATGAATAAAAGTGAATCTCTTATTATTGAATTAACGGCTGATTATGAAAAAAGGATTTTATTGAAACGGTGAAAACATTATATAGCAGCCTAGAACCTTATACTTGTCGTTCAAAAGTGTTTTCAACTGCACCACAGAGTCCTTGCTTCTAAGCTATGATTATTATATCCGTGTAACTTCCAAATTTTTTATAATAAATTGCAAATTATACACCAACATGTCCCGATTGTTTTTTATTAATTATAATATGTTCATATAAGCAATCAATAGTAGAATCATTGGCAATATTATTTATTTGTAAGGAATACGACTGTAATGTTTTTTTGAAAATAAGAAATAAAATTTTGTTTATTAGCAGCGAGTAGGTCAGTTAGCTATGTCAGCAGTTACAATATACGTTGTATACTGAGGTTGATGTTTTTATTTCCGTAGTCGATTGCAAGCGGATAGTGGGTGAAAAGGTCTTCGTAATAAACAGCATGAATTATAAAGAAATAAAGGTACAAAATTTGTGTTCTGTCAATTTAAAAATAATAATTAATATCAATTAAAACTGTTTAGGGTATGGTTACTTAAGTATGTATATTGATTAGACAAAGTGTTACTTAATATGTACAACCAAAACTAGAGCTTGCAAATTCTAATTTGTAAACTGAAGAACTATAATTGTAAGGTTTCCATTTTTATTAATAAAACTATATTGTTCAAACGTATTGTTCAAATATTGTTCAATATTCATTGTTTTTCTTAATTATTCCAACAGCTTTATCGGAGTTTTCAAGTTATTTGACAAGTGTTATCATCAAAATCATTGAAAAAATACCTGGATTAAAACATACCGAATGATGAAAAAATAGAAGTTAGGTGCAAAAACATCTCTGTGTGTGAAATCAGATGGGTAGTTTATTTCCAAGTTTAACAGTAGGGCCAGAAAACCCATACTTACTTGACCCCATATAGTATTTGGGAATTCTAATCACAGGTTGAACGTACGCGCCAAAAAAACTTGCTTACCCGTACTTACTCGACCATAAGTTTCACTTTGGTAGTTTAATCATAGGTTGAATACAGGGCCAAAAACCCAGCAGCTTCGTACTAAGTCAACCCCATATATTACTTGGATTGGTTAAATACAACTTGGGTAAATACATAAAATCCGCAAACTCGGATACACTCGGTCCTTATATCACTTCAGTAGTTAAATTAGAATTTGAACGTAAGAACCAAAAAAGCGTTGACCAATACTAGCTCAACCCCTTACAAAATGTGGGTAATTCGATCACTATGTATAACCAGAGAGTACATTTAAAATCTTGAGATTAGTGGATGATAAACAACTGGAATAAATCTAGAACAGCATATACAAAACAAATTGTCTTGCAAACAAGAATAAACTATAGATCAAGACAAACATTTAATGTTATATTATTAACAATACAACCAGACATGAATGTTTTAAACATTTCTACTTCAAAGTGTAGTGATATTTAGTTATGAGTGATTTCGTGCCGGGTGGTTATGGGAGTAACAGTTTTTGCATCTGATCGTTTTTGTTGGGGTGATTTTTATCGAGCGGTTTTGGCGGAGTGATTATAGATCCAATAATTTTAAGCCGAGCCTTGGTAATAACATTTAAAATATTATATGATAAAATAGTTTTAATCATACGTGATCATTTTAAAATAACATTTTTCGTAAAATAAAACTAAAACGTTTCATAAAATCAAATAAAATTGAATCCTTTTTATACGATCATTTTAATTCCGTTTAGAGCACATAATATTTTATGATATTATTCAACACTTATACAGAGTGTAAGAAGAGCATGTAAAACCATATATATAAAATGTTGCATACCAATTGATACCGCTGCTTTAAAGCCATAGTTTGTCTCGTTTACATGTTTATTTAAAATTCGATTTAACTAAGCTTATTTTTGTTAATTGTCTGAAGATAAACATTAAACTGTTTCCAATCCACAATTAAATATATTTTTTCAAAAAAATTATTGACTGATACCAATATTATGCTTGATGGAATCAAATTACAAAATATAAAAATACAAAATACATAAAATGTGGGTGTAGATAATGAAACTTTATTTCCAAAGAAAGTGAGTGGTTTTATAGCAATGAGGACTAAGTGATCTTGGATTTGTTTTCCTTAGTCCACTATTGTTGCTTATTTGAAAAATATTTATTCAAATTTGAATTTTCTAGAGTTTTCTATCCTGCACAAAAATAAATGAATTGTTTATCATATTTCTTAAATCACCTGATTTATCTAAAAAATAAGTTAAAATCAATTCGGTATTTGAAATTAATATCTTAAAAAGAAAAGTATTAGATAAATGTATGTGGTATAAATGAACTCATCTTGTAATTACCATAGGTTACCGTTAATTATCACGGTTTAATAGATCAATTTTTTGAAATTTATTTATTTAGAAACCACTTTCATGTGTTAAAAGTAATAGTTTCCCAATAAAAATTTTCCTTCTTCTCTAAATTGACGTGAAATTCAATTAAACTCAGGCCTGATGTAACGTCAAATTCAAGGTTTCAAATTGACGTCTTCATACCAAAATAGAATCCCCCGAAAATTACATAATGACTCGTATTATAAACCTTACAAGTAAAGTACATTGAAACAAATAATAATCAATCTGTTTTAAGAATTTGTATAAATAAAGAGAAAGTTACACCTTAATAATATTACTTTAATACTACTTTTAAACTTCTCTGCTCTAACCACCATTCATATAATGAACAAAGATTTCTTAAAATGATGTAGTCCGCTGACACATTAGGTAAAAAATTTGAGTTTTTCGTCAAAAGAATGGAAACGACAATATTTTAATATTCGTAAAGTAGAAGCCATTTTAAAGCTTCTGAGTTATTTCTTTATCAAATGGGAGCTTTTGAAAAATTCACTTGTAGGGGAGCGGGGTGCAGGTTGTTACAATTTTTAGATAATTGTCAATATCACAAAAGTTATCAAATAATTTATACATTTGATTGCTTTTATCGTTAGTATGTCTATTCAGCTATTAAAATATGATTGATAAGTTATTGAAATTTATGTAATTTTTTCATAATGGACAATTCATAATTTTATGCGTTAAGCATATTCGATTAATACGTTAAGTTAAATTTGTGGTTATTTTTACATTTCTATACCATAATCTTCTATTCGAAAAAAACGAAATTAAAAGTCTAATATCAATTAAATTACGGAAAACATCCCCTATTTGGGATAAAAATTAAAATAAAAGGGATGAAAATATTAAAATATAAAAATCATACGGTCAGCTTGCATATCTCTCAACATTAATATTACAGTAAAAAAGTGATATTTTGGGCTTGGAGATTTTATAGTATTTTATAAATCCTTGAAAATTTTAATTTCTTACTAATACCATAAATAATTATTAAAGCTGAGAAGATAAGAAAATTAACCATATCCTTTTTAATTTAATATTTTTACCCAATTTGGTTCAATTTGTAAAAATTAAAACAATATTTTGCGATATATTACCAATTTTATTTGCATTCAATTAAAAATTATTAATGCAATACTTACGATATATGTTTAGTCCATTTCGGTCAGTATCAACACCTTCGCTTCATTTTTTAACCCAAACAGAGGTGTTTTTAAAAATTTTAGATATTTTATATATCTCGAATATCTTTTTTATTTTCTCGAATAGAAGATAATAATCCAGAAATATGAAAATAGCAACGAAATTAGCAAACTTTATGAGGAATACAATGAATATAATTTGCATTTATTGAATCCATAGTTATAGCTAGGGTTAAGGAAAAATTATGAAAAAGGTAAATTTTTTAAAAAACCCTATTCGATATCGAAGAAACTCAGACGCTCTACAATTCCCTCTGACGATAACTTCTTAAAAAGCTTTTAAATACAATTTACAGCGTAATGATTATTTAAAAAACGGTTATTTTCTATCTTTTTATCCAATTTGTGTGCTTATTTTCATCGAAATTGGAGATGTGTCAGTGCCCCACATTTCTTGATTTGGAATGGTATTTTATTCCTTTGAATTATTCATTGGTGTTTGGGAACTTCGGTAGCTCAAAGTGCCGAGATATTAGACAATCGTGTCATGTCTTGGGATTTGAAGACGTCACAGAATAAAATAGCATTCATAACGTTTTATTCTAAGCAATTCGAATATTTAATATAGTCTCCTCTATTTTTAAAAAACAAAGATAAGTAAGTATTTCAACTACCGTGTTTCGAGTCTATATTCAACTTCGAGGCACACGACGTTCCGAAAACCAACAAACTTCAATTAGTGTTCCAAAAAAAAAAAAAAAAAAAAAAAAAAACTAACAAACAAACAAACAAACAAACAAACAAAAATAAAAATAAAAATAATTTTTTAATGATGTTGCTTATATTTTCTTACAGTAAAATAATTTGTAAGAACGTAAAACTGAACTTTATAAAACGTATTTTAACCTTCTCATTCATAAAATATAAGTTGGACCTTTGCGTTAGATTGAAAATTAATTTGTAAATTATAAAATACTTTTGGTTTAGTCCAAGACTCATTACAAAATAATTCTTTACGCCTATTCTTTGTTCCTGAGCTATTTTCAAGAAAAATATTCGTTATTTTATTCAAACCCATATTTTTACCCATAATTATGTATAAAAAGTAAATGGAGTAATTGGATGAATCAGACAGAACTGACACACTCTTTACACAAGAATGCATCAAATTTTTATCTAGCTTTAGGGAGCTTTATAAAATATACAGAGTAGTTATTAAATGCATTTAGGTTTAAAGTAGTTATAGCACAAGCGAACGAGCGACGCTTACATATTCAAACAAAAACAAAACTGAATAAAGTGACACGATTACCGTGCATGGTATTCAACACAGCTTTGTTGTATTTTTATATCTATATAATAATATGCATACATGAAGTACCTACAAAAGTGTTCGTCCAGTCTTTGATTATATAAGGTTTTAATAAAAATAATAATAATCCAATATTTTTAATATCTACAAATCCAGAATATTAAATAATTTAGATTTCTTCATTCACTTTTAATTTATATTAAATAGCGGGTGTCCGCTGCCAAATATGAACGTACAATAACGCTGGTCTAAGAAGGAAGGACAGAAAATATTTGCCTATGTGTCAGCCTCCAATCTGGTTTCGGTTTTCAGAATCAATGCTTGCTTCGGTCTTTGTTTAACAAGGAATGCCATCGGACAAAAAGCATTGAAGGCTAAAAGTATGCAAATTGTATCCAAACTTAGAATTATAAATCATAGTTTAAAAACACTAAAAATCACGCACACGAGCTCTTTCTCTCTTGCTCTCGTGCGAAGGATACGATTAGAAATTATTAATCCTGGCGAATCTAATCGAGATATTTTGATCGAATTATTGCATTGTCATGGGCCTTTGACGAGTGAGTAAAATTTGATTAAATCTGTTCGTTCTAAGTGTGTCAAAATAACGTTCAAAGATTCCGTTACATGGTGAAACTAATAAAACCGTGTTAAAAATGGTTTAACATATAACACATGGACTGAAAAGTCCCGGACCTAACAAAGAAAACACAGTTTTTTTAATTCAAAATTAGCTTTATTCATCAACGTAATCTCCATCAAGAGCAACGCAATCATTCCAGCGCCGCTCTAACATTTCAATACCACTTTTGAACAACGATTTATCTTTTGCCTCAAAATAGGCCTAAGTTTCAGCAATAACCTCTTCATTTAAAAAATTTCTTACCGGCGAGCATTTTTTTCAGGTCTGCGAACAGCCAGTAGTCACTGGGGCGAAAAAATTCCGGTTTGTTACGTTTAAACATGGCCAAACACTGCTCAGAATCATCAACACTTTCAGCACACTCGACGCCCACTTTGAACAGAGCTTTCTCATAGTCAAATGCTCATGCAATATAAAGCCAACACTTTCTTTTGATATATTTACGATGTCAACTTTCTTACGCAACTTCACTTTTCGATCATTCAAAACGATTTTGTGGATTTTTTTTATGTTTTCTGGTGTTACCGTCTCATTTGGACGTCCACTGCGTTCTGCATCATCGGTGTCTCTACGACCACGTTTGAAGTCAGCAAACCAACTTTTTATTGTTGTTTCTGATGGAGCGGAGTCCCCATAATACTTTTCAAGCCATTGCTTCGCTTGAACGGTATTTTTTCCCATCAAGAAGCAGTGGAAAATTAAAACACGAAATTGTTTTTGATCCATTGTTTTGAAAATAACAAAAGTAGCGTCACTCTTAGCACAATAACTCACAAACTAATGAATAGAATATCTTAAAATTTTAACAGCTGTCTTTTGAAGGTGAATATTAACAGAAAAAAAGGTGACTTCAATAAAACTAGCACCATCTATGTGTTAGACCCGGGACTTTTCAGTCCATGTAATATTAAAAAATAATCATTTTTATATTTATACTTTTTCTACATCTCTAACCGTTTAGAAAATATATTTTTAAAATACGAATCATGCGTCATGGATGGGTAAGTCGCTTCAAAATATGAACTATTCTCGAATCAACTCAAACACACCCACTCGTTTATTTGCAGATGGGTAAACAGGCGACGTAAGGATCTATAAGGTGATATATACCTGTATTTTGTATATTTAATATTTAAAGCTTTATAAACTTTACACTAGATTTACTATACTCTCACACATAAAAATATCTATAGTTAACTAACAATCATCTATGGTGTACTTGATAGCAGTTCTGACTAACAATTAGAAGGATTCCAGATTAAATTTTCGGTAGATGTGTTCTGTTTTCAATTTTTTCAATTCAAGTTATCTTTCAGTAAAATTGTGTAGTAGGCGATCTACATATAGGCGATGAATTGTCATTTCTGCTTATGTAAAACGGATTTAAAATGTTAATACAACAAAATCTGGTAAAAAAATTTAAGTTAAGACTTTAGATTTTATTTAATATATATTACCGCCACAGTATATTTGAAAAATTGTCAAAAACCAAAATTAGTAGAAGGAAATATAATTTGTAGGCATTATTTTATTGTGGGACCTTTTTGAACATACTAGAGCATCTTACCAAATTCTGAACACTAATTTTTTTGGAAGTTATAGTCCAAGATAATTTTACACTTTGGTGCACACGTAACATATAGCTATAATTTTGGGTATGGCTTGAACTGAAGACTTTTCCTAAGTAAACTTAACTCAGAATCATAATTTATATCACGTTAAATGTTTTATATACTCAATATTTTCATATTCTGCCTCACAGGCACTGATTGAATATTTTAGAAATAATACTTTCGATATTATTTTCCTGATAAGGAGCCAATTAAAAAAATTGCAAGAATTTTTTGCTTTGGCAGATTTGTTTTTGTTGTTTTAAAAAATCTAAAACATAAGCACCTGATAATATTAGAGATATTTTTAATTTACGCGTTTTGTACAAAATAATCTGTCAGAATGGACGAATATTTGATAACTGGATCATTACTTGTTCTAGTCGGATTCGGGTACGTAATGAAATTTTATTATAATTAATCTATTACTCAAAATTTATATTTAAGATATTATTAATATACCTAATGATTGTTTTAAAAAGTGAGAATATATCAAATTATTGTTTATTATTGAGTATTTTAAGAAATTATAAATCGAATGGTTTTCAGCAAAGTGTCTATTTTATGATATTGTATGGTAGCAATTCTTTAACCATCACCATTACAATGGTTAAATGATAAAATGATAACTGAGCGAGTTTTCTCGAAATTCTCCAAAGGGTGTTATGTCTACATGGAAGTGACCAATATATAGAGGAAATTTAGGAAATATCAGGGCAACGATTAAAAAAATATAAAAATGATAAATAACATTTATTAAACTAAAATTGGTAACGACAAAAATATGTATATATATATATATATATATATGTTAAAAAATAATATGATAAACTTGTACAAGTGTAGTTAGAAATAAATATTGGATTTTAAACAAATAATTTGTGTAGTGTTCGCTAATTGTATTTGAATTTTTAACTAGTGAAAAGTGAATTGATTTTAAAATAGCGTTCGTGGTTAGTTAATTTAATTGAGATACGTGAGTTCGTCGGTAATTAAACGGCGATTAAAATATTTTGTTTGTCCATTGTATCCACATTCAATCTACTAACCTTTATAAATCTTCGAATAGTATTGATGTTCAATTAAACAATTCAGATTTACAGGTATTTAGTTATTTAGTTGAGACCGTCATTCAACATAACTGAAAGGGGCATTTTCTAGTCAAATTGTTAAAAAACAGTTACATACCTGTACCGTACGAAAACCAACTCCACGCACCAGCAACACCAATAGAAATCATTGAATACCTGTACCCAGATAATACATTTTAATTGCTCTTAATTAAACCAGTAACTAAGTTGTTGTAGATTTCGGATATAGTTGATAACTATTGAAACTATACTTGGGAATGTTACTATCATAAATCTTAAAGTGTATATGTAAATACTTTAACAAGTAAATATTAAAGACTTATTTATATCAAATGTAGTTTAAATGACCAGGTATAGTACTGTACTCTAAGGAGTAAGTTTAAGAGGACGAAATCCCTTCGCATAGGTATTTCACTTGCTCCAATGCATGAGCATAGTATCTCAGCCTCTATACTCATAACTGAATTTTTTTGGGTCTGGAGGCATGTTTTGATCAGATGTGTAAACCAGGTATGCTGACATTCAGTGTACATATGAACACCATTCCCGGCCCAAATTTTATCTTTCAGAAAATATAATATGTTTGGGAGCTCATCATAAGGTGTTTTACTGAAAAATAAAAATTTCGCCGAAGTACTGAATTATAACTAAACATAAATTTATTTTGAATAAACAGTCTGTATAAATTGTGGCACAATTTTATGAAAATTGTATTATAAGTTTTTAATTTATTTTCAACTGCCAGTAAGCAATAAAATATTCATTTACCAAATCATTTTTTCCGTAATTTACAGCAAAAATAATTCATATACAATTTAAAATGGGAATGTCATCCATAACTTTAATATCCTGTACTTAAAAAAATCAATTTTATCTAAAAATATTTGTATCCAAATATGTATATACCGAGTGTATCACTTCAAATCAAGTTTTTTAAAGCTATAAATTTTCCTAAACATTTTTCTCTACCATCGAAAATATTCTTACAAATTTAAATCGCAAATAATTATAAAATAACATATGAACAGTTTCATTTTTCTCGTTAAGGATTACATTAGATCAACCAAATTAGTGATAAATTATAGAAAATGTAAGGCCAGTAAACTATTCATATAAAATTTATCATGGTATTTTACTTACCCTCTTAATCTTTGTTTCGGGGACTCCAATTAAAAAAAGCGGGAAATTTATATTTCATTCTAATCTAACACTAATCGTTTCCGTAAAACCACGAGTAATATTTTCGTATGTGGTATTAAAATTCAAATCAATATTTTGATTTTTTACCAATTTATGCAATAACAATGCATAAATTTTATAAAACAACATAAAATAATAGGATAGATAAAACATGGTTGCCGCTATGGTTGCTTTTATTTGAAAAAATCCCTGCATTCACCATTATGCAATCTCATATCCAATCGAAAGACCTTTTTTTCGAATTTTAAATGGTTTTTCGTTCTTGAGGTAATTAAGAAGAATTTTTTTTTTTTTTCGTAAGATCTCGAATGCGCATACGTTTGCTCATGTATAGATACACCCATACAGACATCCGCTTAAAAGCAAACCTTTCTGTATCAACTGAATGCCAATTTATACCATCAAAACTGATACATTCGACAATTAATATTTCTATAAAATAAAATCATCCACATTTTGGCTTATTTTATAATAATTACCCGCATTGGGAAAGAAATAAATGTATACTTATAAACGTAAGCACACGCGTTACTAGTTTTGAGGCTTTTATATGAAAAATGATTATTATCATCGCCTGCCTATATAAATATGTATGTAATAAAATTTTTATGTACGGTAATCATTATGTTATATGCGTTATTAAACATTTATAAATTATACTGTACGTACCGAGTGGTCATTAATTATCGTTCGTAACTATAAATCATTGTAAATGATATTTTAATGTTCGTTACAAAACTTTTATTATCTTTTTTGCTTGTTTATTCTTTATAGAAATTCTATACGCTAATTACAATTTTAAAATAAATAGTTTATAAAAGCAGTAGTTTGTTCAAGCTTCACTTAAAGTGTAGCTCATTTATTACGATATTTAATGCAAGTACAAAACAAACTTTTCTTTAATTTGTCGTTACAAGAATATGTTATAAAATTTTTATATGTGTATGGTTAACGAAAAACGATAATCATGTAATTGCACCGTTCATCCAACTGTTTTTGTAGTTGTATTGGTTTCGAAATATTATCAATCAAATGGAATAAAAGTCTGTGAATGATATATGATTTAATATTTTATATTTGTCACTTAAATGTATTAATGTCTGTATCTACATTTACAAAAAACAACTAATACAATTGATTCTATTATTTTTATAATTTGCAATCCAATATCTAAAATTAATTAAATGCCATTTTTGTAATAATTCAATAATTTTTATTTTACATTTACTATACAATTTTCATAAAAAAAATTTTATTTCGTTTAAAAACAAAAATATTTTGAAAAAATAAAAAAATTTCTTGCCCTACAATTATTACATTAACGTTTAAATATTTTTTATAAAAGTAAAAACGCTGGTTGCCATTTTGATGACGTAATATTGGTAAATCATATTTAGAATACTGATATAACCCTTTCAAATATTTTATTACTAATAAAGATAATTATTCAGTAAAGTTAACTGACAGGTGACAACTAATAGTTTATACCAACTTGACGTCACACTACCGTCGTGTTTTAGCTGATATAACGTTTATAAGTTGAGAAAAGTTTATAAATTTCTACAGACATTTTATTTTTTGTCAAATTTCGTAATTTAATTTTCACTCTCGAAATTACCCTTTTGCGGTAATTTCGGCTACTTGTTGATCGGCTTTGATCGAGTCGAGTAGTCACTTCCACGTCATTTCCACGTCTTATACACGATACGAATACAATAAAAACAAAATTTTATTTAATTTGCAGTTTATTAAGCATCAAGGATGAATTTTGGAAATTAATATGAATGTTTATTATTACACATTCTCGTACAACGTAATCCGTTACGCCAGGGGCCTTTGAAAACAATTTGTCAACAAACATAGCAGCACATCGTAAATTTACAGTGTAAATACAAAATCTCATTAAATTTCGATATTTATTTTGAAATATTTCCCAATATCGTCGGTAATATGCATAGAATATTCTAAAGAACCTTAGATACATGCTTACTCTTATAGTTAGATACATGCTTACTCTTATGCAGTAAATTTGTCATTATTAAATTATATGTTAACTAAATAGTTTTAGAGAATAGAGGATCTTTACATTTCTCGTTAGATAAATACATAGAAATGTCTCCAATAGCTTTAACCTAAAATTATAAGCCATTTTATTTGAATTTCAAGTGGGTGGAGTTGATGAAAATGAAAATTGTTACTTCTAATTTTTAACTTCCCATGATTAAATTTACTAGATTTATTGTTTCAGAAAACCATTTATCGTTTATGATACCAATTAAAAATAGTGAATACCTTTGTGTCACAAAATACTGTTATTAACAAGCGAAATGATAAATACCATAAAACTTGCTGGTTAGTATATTTTCTCATTAATATTGAACAGGGTGGATTGAGCCACATGAGAGATTGTATTCAGAATTCATAAAATTGAAGTCGAGCACGGGTACTGTTTTTTGTTTCATATTTGTTATATATTTTATATACATACAACAAAAAGGCTTCTTTACTCATTTACTATTTAAATTCAATTCCAATAAGAGCAAAATAATTTTTTTTTTTAACTAAAGAGACGAACTACTTACTGATTGATTATATATAAAGGACACATTTGTTCTAATATTTATGGTAAGGCTTCAAAACAATCTCCCCAGAAACAAATAAGATAATACTCTGTAACTCAAATAACATTTCGGATTATGTGTAAAATTTAAAAAATAGAAATTATATTTGCCCAATATATATTGAGTATCGTTTCCTTAAAGTCGTCATAAGCCAATTTTACTTTATCTAATAATTATATATTTCATAGTATTTATACGCTTTTTATGATATTCAACCTGTCATACGTATTAATAAAATTTTAATTTATATTCGTTGTAAAAATGAGTTTCAATTTTCTAAAACAATAAAAATGTTTATTTAATATTAATATTTAATATTTTTTGAATGGTATGAAAAACTGGAGCAATTAAATATTATTTACTCAACGAACCGTCAGTACGGTTGGCATTAAATTATTCAAATTTTGGAATAAAAGGAAAATATTTAAAAATAAATTGAAATTTTCGTAACAACTTTTCAATATATTAAATGTTTATCATAGACCCGAATTCTCGATTTTTGTTTCAGAATGGCATACGTATTTCTCATATAAGTCCGTCTTATTTAGACCAGGGTTGATAATTTTAGAAACCAAATAAAATTATAGTTATTGGAAGCGGAAGAGAATATATTAAAACGAAAGAAAAATAATTAACGGGCGATCTGATGTTGGAAAGTGCAAGGGATGAGTTTTTAATGGTAAAACATGGTTAATCTCGATTTCTTGCAAAAAAACTTGCTGAATACTTTCAGAATTGGTTAAGAATAAGCAAATCAAATTTTTTCCAGTGTTAACAGTTAAATAATACAACTAATTTAATAAACTGGTTGTTTCTCATCCTATTTTCATGGGAATTTCAGCGTGAGATAGAAAACTGTCCAGGGAAGGTTATAAGTTATTGAAATTGCATACAAAACAACCCCGAAACTACTAATTTGATTTCAAAAATTATTTCATCAGTTTTTAGAATCGATCTTAAAAGTATAAACAGTGCTCTTGGGTAAATCTACGGTCACAACTAGTAAATCATAGATGAAAGCTTACTTCATTTTATGTTAATAGTTTTACTTTTCACTTCATTAAAAGAAATTCGCTCTGTTTGTATAGCTTCACATAAGGAGATATAATTTATTTACTGTGCTTCAAAAAACTTATAACCACTGATGTTGTGTATATATGGTTTGCTAATTGATATGTAAGCAAGATCAAACACGCCCCAGGCAGTAAATTTTATTATGAGAAATAAGTATTCAATATAAATTGTTGGTTAAACATTATATTAACGGAAATTTTATACACGGAAAATTCAACTTGTTTTCTATCATTTTATTATCAGTCAAACATTCAAATGTGAACAAAAATAAAATTTCCACGATTTGTTTTGGATTAAATCTTAATATATAAAATTCGATTAACTCCTCAACTAATTATCTGATTTGAACTTATTTCTTCGAAATGTATGATTTCTTCCAACCTTAAAGATATGACAGTTTTTATTCCCAATATTACCTTAATGTCTTTGCAAAATTAATAATTTCTCTACCAAGAATGGCATTGCGGAAAAAGAAACTAAAAAAGGGCTAGCCCTCTTCTGATAAAAAACCTGAGAAACGGCTACCCAATATCAGGAAGGTAGAAATCTAAATAAAAAATATGATTTCGGTTGGATCTTAATTCGAACTCTTCACCATTTTTTGTCAATCTTTTACTCAACAATATTAAATATTTTTTTAAATATCTAAGTAATATAACAAATTATATAACGGCAACGCGTGGGCTGGTCTACTATTAAAATAAATAATGATGATTATTTTTAATGTTTCGTAATTGAATGTAATTCACCTAATTTCAAACGTTAAATAAATGTCATATGAAGATTTTTGCAGCTGAATAATTTATCGAAGGGCAATTCAAAAAAATTATGGTGCATTTCATTTTTTATACATCTTTTAATTTAACAGTCAGATTTCATTTCATATAGATTTATAATCAGATATTATTCCATTTTTATACCATTAAAACGTCAATATTTTATAAATAAATAAATAAACAAATAAAATAAATAACTTAAATAAATGTACTAGGTAATGAATAAATATGTATATTTATTTTTAACAATTCAATTAATTTAGACAAAAAATGAATGTATCCTTTTGAGACAAGTATATATAGGTATAAGGTCGAATTCTGTTCGGGTGGGTAGGGACACAGATTTGACAATAAGAACATTAACATAGGAAAACACCATCTATAATTTATTATATATAAAACACTAAAATATAATTTTTTTGTTTGAGTACCAAATTTCACAATGATCTGAGTCTTGAAACATCCGTATTTTTTAAATTACATCCTTAAAAAACCTAATGGAAAAATTTGAGTTTAAAGAAAATTATTTTTAAGTATTTTACATAACAAAAGATGAATTAATTTTCCATGAATTAATTTTTAGTGCTAGTTCTAACCAACTAAATTAAATTTCTTTTTAAATTCTCAAATTCTCACAAGTTATGGTAAAAGTTATTGCAATATAAAAAATCGCCATATTTCGAAAGTTTATTTTTAATTAGGACAAAACTCATTAGCACAAATAATTTTTGGCACGGAATTATATAAGCTTTTTATAGTATATAATAAGTTTATATTGCTTGGTGTATTATTTTAACTTATAATTTTTGAGTACACTTAGGGACATAATGTAGACGAATCTTCAACTTTGTTAATATGTGCTTTGGGATTTTAAGTGTTTGTTGTAAGTAAAATGATACAATTATATATTAACAAGTGACTGGGTATTAAATACTAATTTAATTAAATTAAATTTCAAGTTGCTCAGTGGATGATAAATAAATAAATAAATTCATTGATAAATTTTCATTACATTTATTTGTCAAAATTATAACAACCATTACATTTCATTTCTTTATATCTAATTTTACTGTAAGAAGGCTCGAACAGTGTTTACATAAGTTCTTTTCCGACCATTATTTATTAAAAAAGTCTCTCGTGAATTGAATGATAAAATGGTGGTGAAAATGGCCATTTCCTGAACAAATTATACAACTATATTTATGATTGGTAGAAAAAAAAAATTATATAAATTTTAATTTACTTATCTTGTAAATAAAGATTGAATGGTCAAAATAAAGAAATAAAGTATCAATATAATCATAATTCAAAAAAAAAAGTGACACGAATACCTACCACATGTCTTTTTAACGTTTATGAAAAACGTATGGAAATAATATTCAAAACGTTTGATTGCTTTTTGTAATACAATATGGATATCGAAAACTTAATTAAATTTGACGACATAAAGAAAACACACAATTTTTTTTAACAGACTTTATAAAGTTTAAACATTCTATTATTTTATGATTTTTCAGCCATGGATATATATACATACATCGACGATGAAAATACTTTTATATTGCAAATGTCACAAAACTTAAAGGTATAAAGTTCAATATACAAGTCAATTCTTAACAATTTGTTGATGAACAAGTTTATTAAATTTGTCTATTGAAATAATAACTTTAAATAAGTTATCAAGAAAAAAATATAAAAATTTAATTAGTTTGTATATAATTAAATAATGAATTTTGACAAATAAATTAATTAAATAAATCAGAAAATATAATATATAAAATTTTAGTTTTCATACATATAATTAATGTATAAATTTTTAATTAGATTTATTTAACATATTTATTTTGAATTGATCAAAGTAAACAAATGTACAATTTGTTTACTAAAATTGCAGTATTATAAAAAGGCCGATAGACTATTAGCAAACCGTTTTGATAATAAAAGCCTATGAGTTTTTATCCATCAATTGACTTTTTTTTTTGTCTGTATAAGATCTGTGTTCTATAGAAATCCGATGTGACTTCTCCAAAAACCACCTTTATTTTTAAAACAAGTGAAAATAACTATGAGTCAGCTGTTAGCAAGCTGATATTTAGTTTGAATTGGAGAGAATCTCAAGAGCTTGCAAAAAAATGCTTCAAACAGAAGTTCATTATTTTAAAGAAATGAATATTTTTTGTATGTAACTTTACAATTACTTCAAAATCAACAATTTTCAATCAAATACCTAAAGTCAGTTATTTATTATTTATACATAGGTATAAATATTATCTGTTATGACGGGTAGCAAGCAGGACTTTCTTTTACTATTATATGACAAACAATCTGTGGTTATAGACAAACAATAAGAGACTGATAATATAAAAAACTTATGATAATACAAAAAGGAAGTGAATTAAAGTATGAACAGTATATTATGTATGTGGCTTAATATGAGTAGTCTTTTTATCTCTCTACTTATTTAAATTACCCAAGAAAAATGTTCCCAGTCAAAGTTGTAGAACATAAAAGTTTTGTGTGTGTATCACAACTATATCGTATAGAAATCTTCACTTGAAGTTCACAAAACTTGGTATTCTTGGTCTTCATAATACCTCAACTCCTGTCCCGAAGCTTTTGGTTAAAATCACACCATACGGTGTCCCGCTTTATTTAAGTGTTTAAGTGATTTTTATTAAAAACTTCGCGACAGGAATTGAGGTAATATGAAAACAAAAAACGGTAATATGAAGTTCAGCAAACACAAGTTCAGATAAATAATTCTATACGATATAGTTGTCACACTCACACAAGCACACAACAAACATACACATAGTCACCCCAATTAGACCAATTCCTGAACACATTTATTTTGAACTCCAACGAGCTCGAATCATGTATTTCCAACGAGAAATTAAAATAAAAATTTTGACACGAATACACGAATACAATACCTCCTTTACTACTGTTAGGAAAATTATATATATATATATATATATATATATATATATATATATATATATATATATATATATATATATATATATATATATATATATATATATATATATATACTATTCATTGAATCAATATTTTTTCAAATTAAACTACTCAATGAATCCTAGATAATACATTATTAAGCAAGATAAGACAACGGCGAAGTGAATATAGGAGAAAGAGTATTATTCAGTAGTTGATTACAGATATTATACAATCTTACAAATTGGAAAAAAATATCAGTAGATATTTTGTATTGTGTTATGAAGACAAGATGAATATTTCTTCCTCCGTGATTCTTCATCCATATCTAAAGTAAACGAACGAAACCAATTCTCAAGTACCGCTCTTCTCCTACGTCTTCATCTTAATATAACATTATGTTATAGGTATTGTAGTATTTCAATTATAAATTTATAAATTGACTGAGATATCGATTGAAATTTCCTTTCATACATCTGTAGGTACAATCGGTTTTACTAAATTATTATTATTATTAGTATTTGACAGAATGCAACAGAAATTGAGGACGTAAATAGTTTTAAATCAGTTTTAGAGGATGAAATAAATATAATTGTAGATAACCTGCTATCACTTTGTGTATCTTGTTTATTCGAGTTTATCACAATGACACTTGGGTAATCGATATAAATATGGGTTGGTAAATTTCGCTTCATGGTTGCTCATGAAACTGAAGTATAATAGCTTTGTTATGTGTAGTTCAAAGCGCTCAAGCACTACAAATAAATCAAAATAACTCTTTATTTGGTGGAACAAATTGGTACAAATTCCGTATTATTCTACTACTGAATTTCTACTTTTCTTTTTCGATGGATTTTTAAGACACTCGTTTTATTAACACACGGTATATTATCGCCAGATTTGGCTCCCAGCGACTACTGGCTGTTCGCAGACCTGAAAAAAATGCTCGCCGGTAAGAAATTTCGCACGAATGAATAGGTTATCGCTGAAACTGAGGCCTATTTTGAGGCAAAAGATAAATCGTTCTACAAAAGTGATATTGAAATGTTAGAGCGGCGCTGGAATGATTGCGTTGCTCTTGATGGAGATTACGTTGATGAATAATGCTAATTTTGAATTAAAAAAACTGTGTTTTCTTTGTTAGGCCCGGGACTTTTCAGCCCATGTGTTATATGTATTTTAAGCAGGAAAGTATGATTGATATTTTTAATTGTGACGAGCTTAACTCTATGTAATTATTTTTAAAATAATATATCCTGGTGCGGAAACTTTATTAATTAGAATATTTGAAAATGGGATTGGTGGAGGTGGTGAATATTGAAATTTCGAGTTTGATTATGGTATAAATTGGTACTAATTCAGCTCTTTAAACTTTTTTTATTTTCTGGCTCACATAAAGCCTGTATTATATTTTATAAAATTGAGAACAATTATTGAGTAGCCAAACAAAATTAAATTATTTTCATATTGTTTTTAAAAATATATTGGTAATAGTCTATATTTGTTCATTATCCCAGAAAATAATCCCTTATTCTATAAACTAGTCAAAAACTAACTGCGATAGAACTGAAATTTTTTATGATGCTATTTGATATTCGAAAACTGTCAAGGATTGTGTAAAAAAATGTTCCCAAATTAATTACTACGGAAGTTTCACTTGCATGAACTAATTATATAAGTATACATACACTTAGTACATGCACATGCATATCCACGCAAGTGAAACGTCCGTAGTAATTAATCCGGGATAATCTGTTCATTTTTTACACACTCATTGACCGTTTTCGAGTATCGAATACCACATAAAAAGTTTCAGTTCTGTTGCAGTTAGTTTTTGACTGACGCATAATTTTTTTATGTCAATATACAATATACAAAATACAATAACTGTAAAAAATATCTGAGAGAGCCGTATAGTACTCACAATGATGTATAACATCTAACCTCGGTAATAAGTACTAACTTGGTACTAACATTTTTATCTTAAAAAATGGTTGAGGTATTATTTGAAATGATCTTTTGTAATTTGATGAATTTTGTTTTGACGAAGATTAATTCTTTTCAATTAAAGCGATATTTAATTTAATTAACACTTTGATTATTATAATTTCATATAGGATATATTTGTTTTTATTCATGTTCGGGGAGAGCGAAGACAAACTACTTATGCCAACTAAAATATGACACATATAAATGGTATTTACATAAGTCGCTGAAAAACGGTGTCAATAACAGTACTACTAAGCCTATGTGGCTTGTTGTCCCATCTATTCACTCCGAATGATGGAAATCAGTATTTTAATCCATCATCCAATTCTATTTAAGAACCATTTAGCCCAATAATATGATTTTAAAATATTAACTGAATTTCCATGACAACATTCATTATTGTTATGAATGAATAAAACGAGGACGACATATATAACTATAATATTAAAAAAGGGCAAAAATATTTACATATATAACATAAAAACTATAAAATAGTTAAAAAAGGATAATGATAGATTGTTAAGATTTTAAATTTACTCTAATAAGAAAAAGCTACAGTGTCCCACAAAAACTTTCTTTTTAAAAGTATTATTATTTTAAAAGTTACTTCATTAGTATTTCCGCTTATACATTCGGAAAAATAATACACTTTATCGTGACAAAGAATGCACATGTTTGTTGTCAAATCGGACCTAAAACACACTGTATTCGTATTATTACCCTCTTTAAATAATTTTCCTCAAATTTGACATAAACATTAATTATATACACTTAGAATTCTTATGTTGTATTTTGTGATGATAGATAGATGATATTTTGATTGACATGCTGTGCCTACGAATGTCTTGTACAGTTATTCATAGTAGGAGGAGGTATATGTAAACATATTATTATCAATGATAACTGAAAGAGTGGTTCGGTTTGGTTCCATTGGTAATATGTCAGATTATTTTGATAATATTTATGAGTAAAGTTTTCCATTTATTCAATAGATGTGAAAATATATTTTCTATCATATTATATGATTTTTCAATGAATGGGGAATATCAACAAAAAAAGTTTTTCTATATACTACAATCAATTCAAATATTTGAGAAGTCGAAAAGTTATTATATGCTTTTGTATAAATTATATTGATTGAAAAGTAAGTGCATTATCAAAATTATAAAAATCAACATAATTCATATTAGTTAGTTCTAGTCTAGTGAATATTTCATTTGGAAATGTAACAATAAATATAAATATAACATCAATACACGGAGAGAATTTCATAGTTACCATCTAGTGTTATGTAATTTAACTGAATTCAATAGAATTGAAAACAAATTCTGGCCAAAATACAACCAGCGGGCCGGATCCGGCCCAATCATCGTGTTTTGCTTAGATTTTTAAGCAAAACTTAATTTATCGAATCCTCTCCAGAAGCCACAAACACTATCAATTAAACGATACAGTTTACAATTACTGATAATAATTATAAGTTAATTACTTGTTTTTCACAAATACATGCTATTCATATTAACGTTTTTCAAGATTCAGAAAGTACAATTAAAAATTAACATTTGTCAATTTAATAAAAAATAACACGAAATGTTTAGCTCATTTCTAATTATTTTTTTAATTAAATTTACAAAAAATTATTGTAACAATTTCGTTTCTGTTAATTGAAGCATTTCCAAACCATAGCTTCTAATGAAAAGCTTACTTATGACATTAAATTATTTTAAAACTTGCAAAATTAAAATCACTTATTTATCCATTTTCTTTTTAAATAAGAAATAGGTATTCAAAATATCTGTGACTAATCTTAAATTTTATATCGTGTAATAAGCCTTAATAGAATGATAAAAATTGAACAGTAGGTAGTTTAGAGAATAATGCGCGGACCCGTAAGCATTTTATTCGACAATAAGCGTCAAACTAAAATAATTGTGCAATTTAATTTGTTTAGTTTAACAAATTATTGGTGTTTCAATTCTAACAGAAAGATGGATTTTTCAAAAACCATTTCATTCATTCTTTCATTAATTTGACATAAAGTACAAATAAAGAATATGCTGGTAAATAGTTTTTTTTTTTTAAATAAACATTAAAATTTTTAAATAAGTGGTGTTGGAAATTAAAATTAAAAAATAAAACTTTTTGATCAATTTATTTTTATAAATTTTATTTTTCCAAAAAACTATTAAATATGAACTTCCACTTATGCTGGTATTATCATTTTTACATCAAATAAATAAAACAATAATAAATAAACCAATAAATAAATGCAAAAAAATATACTAATGAAAATAAACAAAAAGTCTGAAAACTTATGTAATCATTGTTTGTATTATGAAATCAGAACAGGTTTAATTATGATATGATTTCCTATTCTCGTGGATATGACGTAGTTTCGTTACCTACATATTTTTCATTAAGGATATTCCCTACATATGCTGTTCAAAGACAGTCGACTATCAAATTGCTTACACTCTCTACTATACATCAAATAAAGCACATACTCATATACTTGCACCCATATAATATGAGATTCGTAATCAAATACCTTTCATTCCTATTGGATACATTTAAATACTTACCGCCTTGCCTACCATGTTCTCGCAACGACACTAAGAGTCTCTTTCAATCTTAAATCTTTCAAAATGTGACGCTTTCTCTACAACTATTAGCTTACTAGTTATTCTTTCACATATTCCATCTATACAATCTAATACTCTTTCATTCAATACAATTGTTAAATCATCTAAAGCACCATTATTCATACACATTATTAGCAACCTTATGTTCGTATTGATCAATTTATTTCGTTAATAAGTGTCCTTTTTTATGCATTGATATTCAACACTCGTATGACCCAGCTATTTGCCAATGTCAGAATTCGGGATGGATTTTGTAATACTCAGACTTTCTTCAGAGAAATTATACATTATAAAATTCATAATTTTGAAATGTTTTTGTAATTTATGTCAGTACATGACCATACTTCGCTTCAACGAGTCGGAATTGGAAGTACCAAGGCATTGCAAACCCTTTCCATTACACTTATTGAACAATTTTCATATTTATATACTTATGGCCTTATATTCATTGTAACACTTTTACCTTTCACACCCTTTCAAAAATGAAAGAGTCGGCGCATACCGCCAACGTTTTTGTCATAAATTTCACGTCTTCTCCAAACAGTGCATAATATGTTGTTTTTTTCCCTTTATACACGATAACGATTCTCTATCAACACATACAAATTGTTAATGTACAACAGAAATAGGAGTGCGGATAAATAGCAACCTTGTTTAGGTCCAAAACTAGTGCTTACGAAAGCTTTGCCAGATCCAATACATGATTGAGCTGTTTGATACACAGATTTCAATATTTCAAATAATTTAGTAGGAAAACCAATGCCTGCCAATTTGGCCCAAAGCAAACCTCTATCCATTCTGTAAAATGCTTTTACAAAATCACAATGAAGCACATGTGTTATCGAACGTTTAATGGCTAAATATCTATTCATAATTGAGAATTAGATGATTAGAACTAATACGTTACCATTGTTCCATATTCTCTTCGAAATCCAACCTGCGCTTCAATAGTTATATTATTTATAAAAAATATAATCAATGAAATTCATTTATATAAAAACCATTTCATCCTACCGAACATAACATATGGGACAAATTGCTTTTAAATTTTTTTTGATTGATCTTTCTTAATAAATAAAAAAATGAACATACTTTAATTTGAAGCAAATTTTAAAAGCTCAGAGAGAACGATCCACTTATTATAATTTTCGATGGAGTAGGAACCGTTATACTAACCATTATTAAGTTACATATAAAGCACATCGCATATGAGGTGATTTGAGTGAAATCGGCGATATCGGCGATATTAGCGATATCACGGCATTTTATTTACACACGGAGCAACAGAAGTTTTTAATGTTTTTTGAAGAAGGGGTAATACATTGTTTGTTTACTAATAACAAAATATGTATATACAGTGTCTTGGAGGATCAAGTAATAAGTAATATAGATTATACTTTAAGACATTTGAAATTCGAATTTTGTCTTTCAAATTATATATATATATATATATATATATTTATATATAAATGGTTACGTCAGAGTAGTATTAACCCATTTCAGTCTCCCGTTCGTCATCAAGATAGCTAAAAAACGACAGATAAAAAAAGATTCAAAACAAACACAAAAAACTTGTATGAACATTTTTTGGATATAATAAGAATCTGTTAATTAGCTTAAACTGTGGCGAATACAAACATTCCGAAAAATGTTCATACATTTTTTTTTTTTTTTTGAATCAAACAATGTTTGTTTTGAATCTTTTTTTATGGTTAAGTTGGGTCATGGATCTAATTATCCCATTATACCGATTTTGCTCATTTACGAACTTAGACACACTTTTAAGATCCATAATGTGACGCCAAAAGTTCAACTAGCTGTCTCTTGTCGTTTTTTAGTTATCTTGATGACGAACGGGAGACTGGGAAGGGGTAATACTAATATTCTCTGACTTATAGGTATTTATAACTGTATAGATATTCAGAGTATTTTATGAATGCTAATGATTAAAGTAGTTCAAACATTGATACTCAATCTTATATCGAATATCTAAAAAGTTAACTCTGTTATTTGTTACCTTAACTTGTAACACTGTACCATCATTGTAACACTGTACAATCATTGTATTTAAAATACACTTCATCTTGTATACTTATAATTAGACAAAGAAAATAAGAAGAATCGATATATATTTTCTTTTTTAGTTATAGTATAAGATGTACTGGCATAACTTTATAAAATAAGTGTAAAGTTCCTTTCTGTTTATTTACATTAAGTTAATGAAATGAATGAAAATAATATTGATTCTTGAAAAAGGAGATGATTCATTTCCCTTTACCACATTCCTCTGGTCGTATACAAGTGAAAAGTGTTAGAAGAAAATATGTTTTTAAACTTTTGTAGAGCATTATTACTTTTTTTTTTTAAATTTATGATCTGCTTTATTGGATGATTATGCCTGTTCTATTTTTAAATATGAACATAATAATAATTACCTAAAATACATATAACTATCTTTGTCATAAACATTGATTTATATGACAGTAAAAACAAAAATAGTTTTCTGTAATACATATAGCTATATTTGTCATAAACATTGAATTATATGACTGTTAAATAAGAATAAAAAAAGTTGCCCATGTGATTTTAAGAACGTAGGATTTGTACAACGATTTTTTTATCACATGTATGATTTCAAATCACGAAAATCACGCCGTGTGCGACTATACATTGGTTTCCATAAGCAAATCATATGTATGATATCGCCGATTTCAGACAAATCGCATCGTGTGCGATGTGCCTAAATATTAAAACGAATGGTTAACATCTCATCAAATAATTTAGAACACAATTAGTATAAAATTCACAAGCAAATAAGTGTGTAATCTTAAAATGTGACAAAAACAATATTACAATAGTATAGTTTATAATACTATTAAATAGAGGAATCTGTTTTGTATATCATATTCGTATGGATGCGACAATCATTTTATTAAACAAAGTTGTAGTTTGTTATTCATTTGGGATCGATAAAATCAGAATACATTCTAATTCCAATGTGTTTAGTATGTATAATTGTTCAATTCATCTTATGGTCATAAAAACTACTATTCCCAAAACACAATTATTCCTCTATTCCAGTGTAGATGACAGGTAATGCATACGAAATAACTAAAAATAAAATGATTATTATTCAGTTTATCAATAGTTTATTCAGTTTATATGAGTTCAAAATTCTTTATATAAAAGCTAATGACCTGACTACCTCAATGTTTTGAAAAGTTTGGTAATAAAAATTATAGTTCTAGGAAAATGTCTATAATTTATAATATTTGTTGAAAATAGAACACAATAAGTATTGTAAAAAAAAAAAAAAAAAAAGAAAAACTTTTATTGTTTTTTGTTCAATTCGAATAAATTGTTCGAAAATATCGATATATAATTTTTAATATTTGTTCGTTTTTAAGCATTGTACAAAAAAACGTTTCATTACAATTAGTATCGAAACTCAATACTCTTGTAACATCTATTAAAAACATCGAGCAACATTTTTATTATTTTATTAAACCATTTCACATCGATTGTGTAACAAACCATATTTCTGGCTTGCAAAGAAAAAAAAACAGATTTATCGTTCATTAAAAGCAATTGGATTTAACCTCCGTTCTTCAGACATATACGTCTATAATAGAGGTCACCCTCATCAAATCTTTATTTATTTAAATATCCGATTTTTATTAAACAATTAAATATTTGACAGTCGGTTACTTGGTTCTTATCCAAACGATGACAGATGTGATCAATCAACCTACCCGTGAGTTATAATCGATCATAACCTTCCAGTCAAAGTAGCCAAGCGTTTGAAGTGTTAGTGCCTTTACTCTCTCGGCCACTTAGTCGTTTACAATGCGTTTCACAGAATGTAAAAAACCTCATGTCTACATTATGTCTAAAACATATTTAAGTATAATTTATTTAATTATTAAATTTTTTCCCCTATAAAATCCCTATTACACAAATTTTTTCCCCATTTTTGTCAGGTTGTTGGAATATAATCTAATTAAAAACTACTGCATCTCTTAAGTTATATCAAAATACACATACTAAGATTGCATACATTATCAACGATTGAAATAAACCGTATCTGTGTAGCTTACATAGAAGACTTGACAATTTTAGCACTTTTAACTACGAGGAAAGTAATATAAAAAATACCAAATGTTACAATTTTACCAAACCATTTCACATCAATTTCAAAAAAACAATTCACTTTTTTTTTTGTAAATAAAAAACATATTAGCTTTACCATTTAGGTATTTTAAAAGCTTTACCGATTAAAGAAAACCGGACAAGGAAGTAAAATAAATGTATCATTTCCCCCAATCAACATCCATGCAAAAAAACCAAAATAATTTCCCATAAAACATGTAACCGTTATATTCTGAATGATTCTATATAAGCTAAGCTAAAACTTTTGGACCTTAGGAAAATTTACTTCGTTGTGCTTAGCGGTATTAAAATTTGTTGATAGTAAAACTTCAACAGAAACGTACATTGTGATTAACTTGATCAAAATTTTTGTAACTATAATGTGTCTAAGTATATAGGAAACGGTTGCTTTCAATTAGTATTTTATCCACCTGCAGGTGTATAAAAGATATGAAACTATGCAGACGTGTTAAGACACTAATAGACGATGACATACATTCTACATCTATCTGATATGTACTCGAAGTACAAACATGAATGAGGGTATGTCACGGGAGGATTCATAATATCATAATAGATAAATGAATATGACGATTGGTAGTTTTTATTATTAAATTTAATTATTTCTTCTATCACGAAAAGAGGCTTTAATGGAATTTGAGATATTCAAAACAAAATTCAAAAATTGTTGTTTAATAGACAAGTTCTCAAACTATTGTTCCAACAAGTTCATTCACTCCGATATAAATAAATAATTTTAAAAATTAGGCAAAAAACTTATTTTTTCTCACAAGGAAAGAGCACTCAATAGATATAACTCCAAAGTAATATATAAGTAAAACCCAATTGGGTATAACAGTACATTTATCTAGAATGACTTTCGAGAAAAAAGCAATGGCTTTACTGAGCTTATTGTGTACACACACTATAGGAATTTGGATAGTTTTAGTTTGTTAATCAAGGAATAATTACTTAATCCATTACACTATCTAACTATCGAGAAGCTAAATTTAAATTCGAGCTCATCTTACCAAAATCAAAGTTCAAGTGTTTGACATTGGTTCATGGTTTAAATATTTAGAAATTCAAAAATTAATTTTGTAACATTGCGATGGTTCTGTTACTATAGACGCAAATATAGAAATTAGGACAAATTACTTATACACATTTTTAATAAAATCTTATGAGTATGTTAATTATGCTTTTATTGTAACAACTTTTTGACGTTGGGGTTGTAAAAGCAACATTAAAATTCCGCTATGGCAACTGATTCAGAAAATTCATGTATATATCACCCAAATAATATACGTACAATCGTAAAATACTATTTTAAAAATACTGCCTATAATAAACATTCCAAATGAGGTATAAGAAGATATTAAAGTATGCAATTTGCTTTGGTCGAGAATAGATTTATATTACTTTCTCTAGGCGATTTGTTTAGAAAATTAATAGTATCTAAACTAGACAAATTATATGTATTATCTAAAATGTCCATTACACTTCTAAATTTATCTGTAAACAAGTATTTGATACAGTAACTTACTAAAGCACCTTTAGGTTAAAAGAAGCATTCTAGGATTTTCACTCAAACACTATTTTCACTTGTAAGCTACTTTCAAAAGGGAAGTGGTGTTCATTAAATTTATGCCTGAGGCTATAAGTACATAGTCTAGATTATTTCCCTATTTATCTTAACATATACTTATATATAGCAACCCTATACAAACATAAAAATCGATATTTCAATTTATTAAATTGATGAGAGTAAAATATATTTTAACTTGATAAATTAGTAACCCCTACAGCTAACAAAATCTAGTAGTAGTTTAGATTAGATAGTCTACAATATACATACATACATATATATATATATATATATATATATATATATATATATATATATATATATATATATATATATATATATATTATATATAATAGATATGGGATATGGAGTTAAAGCATAATATCACAGTATAAATTCCTAGTGATAAATTTGATTCTTTATTTTATCGAGCTAATTACTATTATCTGCCTCGATATCGCCACGTGCACTTTATACCAGCTTAGATCCACAACTACACCTACGAAATATTCAACGGAAAGAAGATAGTGCTCTGATATCTTGAAGGTATCATCTGGACCTTAAAAGGAAATTTATGTTTGTGTTATCATCATAATCGTGGCATTGAAGCCGTGGCATGAATGGCTCCATGCCGTAAATTTTTAACGATTAAAGCTAAAACAGTAATTTCAAAGAAAAATACAGTTCTCCAAAAGAAACAAACATTTTGTTTGAAACATTTTAACAGTTTTAACTCAAATTGAGCTATATATATATTATATATATATATATATATACATATATACATTAATATTATACATGAATTTATAATTAGACTTCATATTTATAGTATTATATGAACACTCATGATGAAGTGACCGGAGAATGGCAACCCTGCTTAGAATTGACTTCAAATCATATTATTATCATATTTATAAACACAATACTACATGGAATGACTTCAAAATTGATAGAAATTACTACATTGTTAGACTTAGATAACTATAAATAAGTCACTACCTGCAAAGCGCAATACCCTGGGTTGTATCCCACCCTCATAATAATTAAATTCATCAATAAGCTCGAATAATAATTAAATAAAAATTAAGTTCATTAGTAATGGGCATGTACGGTGCAAATGTTTACTTCCTATTAGTCTAACTTAATTCAGTCGTCCTTCAGTCATCTGTTTTCTAGATGCAAATTTTTATTTATTATATTCGATAATTCAAGTTAAATATCGGAAATTAATTAACGGTTAATAAACGGCTAGTTTTTACCAAATTTACGAAAATATTGAATCACTAAGTTGACAATCAACTTAGCAAAACATCAATTTTCTTCATAATGGTTAGAATAAAAAATTTTTTCTCCGTTATTAATTTTTTTTTCTATAACTAATTAACGATAAATTAATGGCTAATTATGAGCTTATTTCGAATTTAATTTGGTTAAGTTATTTCGCTTAGTTAACATACTGCCCTCTACTATATGACTTTCTTCAGATATGTACGAAGAACTTACTTTTAACCTTTCAAAGTAATTGATCTGAGATGATCGGTAGCTAAATATAGAGGTGACACAAACTAGTTACAATTACTAGTTACAATATTTTTGAACAATTTCCATAATGTAAATGGATAACAAACCTTGTAGCATTCAAATATACCATCTTTTTTTTCAGAAAAATGTTCAAGGACTAATTGAATGATTCTTATTTGCTCTGACTAAAACATTTATTGGCTTTCATAGAAGTATATGGCACTTATTGTTTTTATATTAAATTTGGAATAATTGCAATGGCCGCCGTCATTGCATTCAAAAGCTTCATTTAGTTCAATGATAATATCATTCACTTCAGTTTTAGATTTGTATTATATGTGATCGAAATTGATTGCGACTAACTGGCTGGCTGGATATTAAAGTATAGATATAAACAATATGACAAATATTTGTAAATTTACAGTACGAATCAAAATATTATTGTTGATCTGATAAATTATCGTTTTTGTTGTTTGTTGATGTCAGAATATTCGAACCGTATATCACATCAATTTTTCCATATAAATGCTATGTAATTTCATCTTGGCTGTGAGATACGCATTGTGCTTGCAGTTCCATGAGTAACATGACTTGTAAGAAAATAGAAAGGTCCTAGATTCTTAAATTTTGATTTGATAGTTGATTTGATTGATTTGATTTGATATTTAAACGGCTTACAAATTAATGCAGGGTCTGGGGGTACTTGAGATATACACAACAATATCAGAATTTTGTCAATGGATTTATATTAATCATAGCTCAGATATTATGGATCTGAATAATGCTATATCATTTTTTGATCTAATTTTGTTTTTGAATTCCTGTTCTGATTTCATTAAATTATATGGTTTTCATAACATTCAATGTACATATCATTTTAATAATTGTTTTATGCGTATTGGATAAAATTAAACACTTTCCAAAAATTTCGTGTTTTTGTAATAAGCGATTTAAATTGGAACAACAGTTAGCAAAAAGACCAAAATGCTTTAAGAGACATTTTAATTCTTACTTTCATACTGCGTATACTTATGGTAGATAGATGCAGTGAATTTAAGTAACTTTCCAAAAATTCCATTCCTAGCTCAATAGAAAATAGTCGCTTTTGTTGCTACCCCTTTATACGTTCAAAAATGTAGATACAATATTTTTAATCATTTTGTATAAACTCCACATACATATTGAACATACACCGAGGATTATGAAATCACATTACATGGGTCAATAAGGATAACAACTAACAGTGTTTATTATTTTAGTACCTGGCATATGATGGATTATATGAGCTTAAACTGAGTATTTTATGCACCTATGTGTAATGAATTGGTGGGAACCGTTGCCAATTTTTATAGGTTATGAAAAAATGTATAAGCAAAAGTTGTTAACTTTAAGAAATATAAACTTTATGAAACACTTTTGTAACCAAAAAACTATGTGAATCTATCCTAACCAAATGAAAGTACAGCTCTTGAAGGCCTTCTCCACAATCAATCTCATTCTTGACTTTCCTCTTCTTTTCTGACAGTATACATTTTGAATTTCATGATCGATACGAGTAATATGGACTAACTAACTAAGAAGGTTGAATTTCTTTTGTATTCTTGTAGAGGCATGAATATACAGAACTCTTTGGGTCATTATAATCTTTGAAGTTTCTTATGGTATAAGCATAAATGGTAATGGAAATAACATTTTAGATGGGTTGACCCAATAACCCATCTAAAATGTTATCTTTGAGTTAAACACTCTGTCTCTGCTTTATGACAGACAAACAGGCGAAATTTGACTAATTTTCTAAGTATGTATTTCAAAATTTTCTTATTATCTATATTATTTTCTATTATATACATATATATATATATATATATATATATATATATATATATATATATATAATGTAAATAAGAAGAATAACGATAAATTCGTTTTTTGTCGTTAAAATGAAAAGCGTTATCTATTTAAATGTATAAACAACAAGAATATAATATTAAAATTAATTGTCAATTTGATGATGAACAAATTAAAAGTGTTAAAAAAATATCATAAAAATTATTATTCTTGATAACAAAATTTACAAACTGTAATATTATTTACAAACTATAGTTTTTATTAAGTAATAAAAACTATGTTTGTTAGAAAGTAAATAAAAAATAATCATTTTGTTGTGGAATTTATTATTGATAACTTATATTTTTACTAAGAATTTAAACTGTGAGTTAATTTTATTTTAGTTTTTAAAGAAATAACTATGCATTATTTTTTTAAGCTAATATATTTTAGCGCACAGTTTCTTTAGAGCTTAAAATATGAAAAGCTTGGAATATAAGTTGCATAAGTTAAATACAAAAATATTTACGCTATGATTTTATGTGCAACGTTCCCAGTTCTGATTAACATAAAATATTCTTTAATGTTTAAAGTTAATACGCTTTGAGTTATGCGTGGTTAAAAATGTTTTTCTTTTTACGTACTTTATTCAATAAGTTTTCTCAAAATTATTATTGGTTTTTAACATTTAATAGAACAACTTAACATTCTGTGAGAAATTTTGTACTTTTCAAGAGTTATAATTACTATATTACAAAAATTAATTGTATTTACAAAAAATTTTAGATCTAAAAAGAATATCTGTACTTATTAACAGGATTCGCTAAATGCATGATAAATAATTTAAAAAATAAATAATCGAAAAATTCAAACACAAAAAAAAGTTTATTTCTTACAAACATAGAAATTTCCGAAGCACAACTATGAATATGTCCGCAATTTCATCAATTTTTATAAATTTTTCTACAGTTTACAATAAAGATGATCTTATTCTCAGAGATTGATTCGGTTAATTAGATAGATCATTTAAACGTTGTATATTTTTATTCGGAGGAATATACTTTCGATACAAAAGTTGTCTTTCGATACAACCACAAAATAATTCGATCACCGTTCAAAATCAAGTTGTTGTTGCTTGATTGTGCTTTAATTTTGCCAATGTTTGAATTATGTTATTGTGTGCTTTTCTAACGTTATTGAAACCTATTTTAAAAAGTATATCGTCCTTTACTTAATTATTAATCAAAGCTTAATTATTTGAAATATTATATACTTAATAATAACGCGTAAAGTAAATATTGTAAATACTTTATAAAATGAACGTATGTCACGTATTTTAACGATATTAATAATTATATACAGTTGAAATAATGATACTCAATCAAAGGTAATGTAGTGTATTGAAATTATGAACTCTGTTACTTGTTATCGTCAATTAATATTTTTAATATTAGCCTATATAATATAATGATATCACTATTTACACCCGGTAAAATATATAATGTATCGAATATTATCTATGGTTTGAATTTAAATATTTTATCATCATTTAATTGCTGAATAGTCCTGCTGTATTTGTTCGTTATTTGTTTGGATCTCTGAGATTTCACTTGTCATCCAATCATTATAAAATGCATATTGCATATAGAATTCATACCTCTTTGTCTCTCAAACACGCACATACACAGTATCTCTCTTTATGTACTAGATTTCACCTTTGCGTTTGTAATAAAATGATGATGTGCGATTTGATATTTTGATAATTGTGTTGTAATTGTGATGTTTGTCGTTTGTTATGTGGTCACAGGTGAATATGGAGAGGAGGTAGGCTCATGTCGATAGGCGATCGATTATGTTTATATGGTTATGTAATAGCCTACAGCTATTTATTGCTAGATTGAGGTTTAACTGTAAAATAATGGTTTTTGATTAATTCGTTACAAATACATATAAATTTTTAATGTCACAACGACTAAGTTACACATAATAGCTTTTTACACGCGAGTGGCGCACTTCCGAATTAACAATTTTCCACACTCTGTACAACGCCTATATACAGTCACGACATTTAAAGGGTAATTTGTGTCTAAATATATAGCATTTTAAGGATTCCATTTGAACATTTAAACATACTTTTCAAATATTTAATCATATTAAATTTTAGTCACACCTTCGCTCATTATGACAATGCTTAACTATACCTACACAGATTTGTCTTTCTTATGCAAAAATATTTGTGTAAAACAGATACAATTTTTACTGATGGAATTAAATAAGAATAGAAAACTATGAGAAAAATTGATTATTCGAACAAGTAGTTCGTCGAGAAAATACCAATCATAAATTTAGTTTTAAAATATGACCAAGAATATATTATTAACAAAATATAGAAAGATGATATTTTATCAACCATAAAATCCTTACTTATCAAGAAACATAATATAACAATCATAAAACAGACTACACGGTGTGTAGAGATTCAAAAGCAAAAACAAAATAATAAAAATTCATTATTAAGAATTTACACAAAAATTAGGGAGAAACAATGCATGTAAATTTCAAATTGCCTATTCCAAATATTAAATATAAAAATTTGTTATTGATACTTTTGACATTGTAATAACTAAATTATTTATGTGGTTTTATTCAAAACATTTTTTTAAAATTATTGTAATCGCCACAATTTTAGCTCAAATCGAATTATTAAACATATAACTTTACTTTTTAAACAAAATAAATATTATTATTATATATGTAATTATAAATGTAGAGACTGGATATTAAGAATATTTTATGAATGCTAATAATTAAAAATATTTTCAAATCTGATACTCAACCATATGTCGATTAACGGTTTAGACCTTAGAGAGTCTTTTTTGTATATTGCCTTTTATATGCTGCGTTTTAAGCACTCTTAATTGCTTTTTATTACCTAAATTAAATAAATATTTATGAGTGGCCTTACTCTCTTCAGATGTAAAGAAAATTGAATAGATTTTTTCCAACTTTAGTTAATTTTACTACTAAACACACTATATAAAACTGAAAACATTGATGTAAAGCTAAATTTACAATGATTTTAAGCTGATAGAGAAAGCATTATGTTTAACAATGTAAAGGTTGACTTTTTTAGTTGACTACATTATGTTTCTTTTACAAGCCAGTGGTTGTTGTTTTAGTTGCTCATGATAGAGGATCCAACGTTGCTAAATTGGAATATAGTTGAGCGTCGATGGGACTGACTGGATTTTGATGATAATATATTATAAAGTCAAAAATGTCATTTGTTATATACCTTTTTAGAGTTGTGGAAAGCGAATACAGTATTTAAAAAATGTGAAAAAAAAAGTCATCAAAAGGGACATACTCAACCATGTCAGATATTTATAGGATATAACTACGAGGTGTTTTTCTGGGTTAAAAATGGAAATGAAAAAAAATTTATTCGAGCGTTTCGGTCATTGATAGGACATGTTAAGTAAACTTAAATGAAGCTCCCATTTGAAAGACCGATACCGTGGATGTGACGCAAGCTTTTGTGACAAAATAATCGCCACTTTGAAATATTTGATTAGTTTCGATTTTTATACAGGAGATTCAGCTTCATTTACTGATCATGTTGGTTCGTACTCTGATGATTAATTGATATTATTTCCGCTATGTCAGATGATAAAAAAAATAATAATAATAACTACACGTTTAATTAGGTCGAGATGTAGTTTTTTTGCAGGGTTATGATACTCCCATGTGAGCTCCCCTATTATTATATCCAGAATAAATAAATAAGTTGAACTCATCCGTTGAATATTCAACCAATATAAAATACTATGTTATATATAAAACAATAATAGCTTACTGAAAAAATAATAAGCCAGACACAAAATTTATGTATAATATTTTGAATTATATTGGTGCCAAATTGTTTTAAAATATTTATTCAAAAATACTTAAACATTTCTTAATTTTTCTGTAAATAATGTTGTATGTTTTTACATAAAACACTTTTGGCAAATGTAGAAAAACTGCATTGCAGTTGTTTATTTACGATTTACCTCATTATTCTTTCAGACAAAATGTCATATACTCCCTGTGCCCACAAGTATATCATTTCATTTATATACACCTAAATATACACCGAAAAATGAATGTACATTTCTGATGAGTAGTCTCTTGTCCAACAACCTGAAAATTATAGAATAATTTTTAAGTTGTCAAACAGTCCGTTTTGTCATATGTTAAACAAATTATTTTTCATTAATAATTGAATAAAAATTACAAAAAGGCGATGGGTGTAAATTTGAAGTTTATGGGTGTAGTTATAAATTTTATTGGCTTCGATAAGAAAACCGGCTCATTTTCCAGAATATTCCTAAAAAGCTAATACAATAACCATAATAAAGTGATAAAAAATTTCTAAATGGTTATTTATAAAGGTTGCACCCACATATTTATGGGCACCAGGAAAATACAAAATTGAACAAAAATTACATTACGTTGTTTAATTAAAAAAAAAAAAAATAATTAACTGTAGAAAAATATTTTATTAATCTTACCTTTAAAAGTAAAACTTCAGATCAGAAGCGTTTTTATACGTGATGATTAATTAAACGTTGATAGACTCACCTGCAATTAAAAAATTACCTAAATTAAAATAGGTTAGTAAACAATCATTTACATTAAAATGGCTAAAGTGTTTAATTCAATTTTAATACTCTATTATGCTGAATTTATATAGAGGTGAATATGATAGGCATATTACAGCATATGGAGTGGGTCTGAACAGGCTAAGCGAGATACCTCTACAAATAAAACAGTAGACAGTTCTCATTATTTTAACTCATCAAAACCTCCACAAGAAACATATATTTTTCTTTCGTATGAGTCTTCTGTTTACTTATATGACTTATTATTAAATTTCGTTAAACTTACTTTGTTTCAACCTTTATAAGTCAGTAAAACCACATTTATAATATCATACTTGTATAAGCAAAAAACGAAATTAGAAGAAAACTTCCATAAGCCAAAAAGAAATAGGGATCATCTTAACTCCCGATAATCTATATTTAAAATCGAAAGGACAAAACAGCAACGCTGATTTGCTACCAAAACCGAAAGTAAAAGAAATAATGGAGGAAGGAGGTTAATATTCCTAGCGGTAAGGATTCTAAATGATAGTGCCTGAAATATTTTATAGTTATTCCGAAAATAATATATAAAAATGATTGCCGTACTTAACTTCGAAAACAAAAGAGTTATCTTGTAAATGATTATGACATTATGTCGTGTAGACTGAACACAGTTGAAACAAATTACAGATCAAGATACGTTATTGCATATGAGTAATAGTATCATAGATTAAACGCTGATTATACGACTTAAATTTGGCGAATACTTTAAAGAAAGCAGTCAAGGACCTTAAATCATCTCCATGAATACACTTTCCGATGCAAACATTTGAACTTTGCAAATGCGAAGAAACTTTTGTACTATCAACATATTCAAGGCCAATAAATTCTGATTGAAAGACTATCTGAGCTATCAATAAGTTGCTCAGCAGCCTATCGCTGTATCACTATATGTTCTGTTTAAAAAACATTCCTACACCTACAAAATGTACAGCTTAAGTCACGCAAAAAACTGTAGTAAAAGCATGGCATTAAGGGTGGATAAATTACTATGACTTCTACTTGAGACTTGTGACTTTCTAAATCGACACCTCTATTTTCATCAATTACTTACATTGAGTAAGTAATCAATATTTTCTGGAAGTCAAGTTAAAATTATTATAGATATCATTTCGTTAATGTTTTGTACAAAAATCGTGAACCAATTTCAAATATCTAACTTGTATGCAAATATTTCAAAATAAAAAGCCGACTAGGTGTAAAATATAGCATTAATTGAATCCTTATTAAAAATGCAATATAAAATTCACTACTGAAAATTATTTAGGTATATCTAAAAATGCTTTTAATAAACTTTTTTTAAAAGTGGTTCACAGTTCAAAATATTCACATATAAGTTATTATGGAAAAATTTTGTAATAAAATATTAAAATCATTAATATTGTATGTACAGTGTATATTATTCTATGTATATTAGACTTTATTTGAGTTGCTTAAAGGTATGTACTGAAATAAAAATTTTAAAGGAATAATTTTACATGAAACGGTGACATTTGATTATATGATTGTAGGTAATATATACGTGCTATTTCATGAAAAGACGGTGTAATGAAATATTGTTTACAAATCAAGAAATGAATTCAAGTGATCAGTAAAGATGTTTCGTCAAGAGTATCTCCACCGCTTTTGTATTACAAACATATAACAATAAACAAATGAAATAATCTGTTTGATATTTAAGTGTTAAGTCTTTAGTACTAAAATAATAGTTATCTGACTAAATTACTTATCTGACTATAGTATCACAGTGACTGTGACTGTGTAAAGCACACTGTTAAAAACTTTTGTATATAATTCATTAAATTATGAAATTCTTGTGTATCTATTTTTTATTACTAAACTTGATCATTCTTTACGAAGTGTTAGTGATGTACTTATTTTAAAATTGGATTTGAAACATAGATTGTAATAAACAAAAATTTTAAAGAATTTGCAACATTCAAATTTTCATTCTACGAGTTGTTGATTCAAAAAATCCCAAAAAAAGGACAAACTTTTATATATTTTGTCAACAGAAAAGTAGAAAATAAACGTAATTTGATATTTAATCCCATCGGTTATTTGTTTGAGAAATTTGTTTGAGTACATTACTATCGTTTTATTTGTTGAAAAATCTCTCCAAACGTCTCCAAATGTTCTATCGTTCATATTTGATATATTTTCTTGGACTTTTTCCAAACGGAGAACGAAATTTTATATCTTCTAGTAATTTGATAGGAACAGATTCTTAGCCATCATGCAGTTAACACTAATCACGAAATCAATGTTTCAGGGATTGTTTGAGTTTAACAATGTTTTTAAATACATTTTATAGTTAACACTCTGTAGATTGCTTAAGTACATTGTTGGCTTTCAAACATTGAATGCTTCATAAAATATTTGATATCAAATATGATTGCCAACAAGCCTTAGTATTTACAAATAAAACAATATTGTATTACATTTATCTATATATCCACACAGAGCAGGTAACGTTAGGTCAGAAATACGAATAAAACATACAAGAACTGGGTATGATATAGGAATTCCATATTATTGACAATTGTAAAAAGATATTTGAAATTATTATTGTAAGCTGATCGTTTTTTTTTCTCTTGGTTTAAAAAAAACAATGTAAACATAATATGCCAATAAAGAATACTACAATTTTTATACATTGGTACATAAATACATTTTCATTGATAACAAATACATTCATAAACATACTAAACCACAATGTTATCCTTTACATTTCTCTTTCACCCCTTTTTAGATTTCAACCTCCTCAAGGACCCCTTGAGGAACTACCTTCTTAATAATTTAAAATTATTCATCGTTAACATATACACTTCGCTCGTAATATTTAACCAATACGTCAGGTATAAACAAATTATAGCTCCAAGCAAGAATAGGCATAAACAACGAATATCTATATTTTCCCTGGAAGCCGGAAGGATAGTTGAGCCATACTTGAAAATTCAATTTAAAGTTTTCGCTAATTAAACGTCAATTGAGTAATGACTCAATCATCTGTGTGATCAGCTTTCATCGTAATACTCATAAGTAGTGCGATGAAATCTCCCAGAAAACTCCTACTAAATAATTTTTTTAAACGTCTTTACAACAGCTTGTATGCATTGAAACTTAGAATTTTGTTTTACATTACATCGTTTTAATTATTGCTGAAAAGAATCGAGAATCGAACCCCAATTGGAATTCGGAAATGCTATCACCTACACCACAAATGTTTGGATTGTTATGTACAGATCTTAATATCAATAATGTCTTAAATCTCATAAATTTTTGATTTATTGTTGATATATTGGTACAGACTGAATTGTCAATTACTTCTACAACTTTAACTATATGATTGCTAATAACAAAATATTCTAAACCATATGAAATTATATTATATTTTAGGAAGTATGAATACATTGTATTTCAGTATATGTATTATTTTCTTATGATATATTATCCAATAGATATGAATACTAAAGGAAAATTTATTATAACCTGCTACCAAGAAATGTTTTTGAACTTTCCAATACAAATAATGCTTTAAATAGTCTATCATATTAAAAATTAAATCAATAAGAATAATACTATGAACATTTCCTTCCCATCAATAAACTTAAAAATTGTTATTTCGTTCATTCTTAAAAATTATCTATTAAGTCATAAATTATTATGTTTTATTAGGTACGTAAAATCGAGTAATGTAAAATATACATAAACATAAGCTTAAAGTAGTCTGCAAACAATGAGAAGTACGCTGTTAAGATGTTGATATTTGTTATATCGAAGAATTATTAGCAATTATGTCTATGTTACAAATTATTCAACAAATTGTTGTTTACCTAAGTAATTTAAACAAAGACGAACTAAAATGTGTAGATTTTGGTATATTACATTATTTTAGTTACTTTCGATTAGGGAAAGGTATTTTAAAAATTATCGAAAGAATAGTTTGTGTATTCTCACACTAAGAAGCAACAAAAACTACCTCCAGTCGAATTGTAAAAATATCATTAGCAACAAATTTAAAAATGACGGGACTGTCACTGAAGCCGCACTGAATCACGAAGACTGAATTGTGACGGGCAACTGAAGATACCCCACAAAAGTATTTTTGACTGAACTATCACTGCACTGCCACGTGACTGATATGTTTAAATAAACCTTTGAGCTTCTAGTTTTCATACGATTTTAAACTTTGTAGGGAATGAAGGTATAATATTCTCCAGCTTTCAGGCTTCAGCATAACTTGCCTAAGGGTGGCAATAAATTTATGAACCGAATTCGTAAAATTAAGATTTCAAACTTTTGAAACAGCTACCGGGAACTCCGATCTAATTTTTAATAAAAATTGTATTGTTTGAACTTTCTTAGAAGTATGAGAGTTTAATGCCCTAGAATAATTTTTTGTCCTAGAAGCAACGCTTATAATTTTGATCTGTTGAAAAATGATTTCACGATATGTACGGTATCTTTGTACCAAGCGAGGTACACTAATTTTTGATATAATCAAAAATTATTATATTAACGTACAATTTATACACAGTAAATATACCTATTTTCTGATTCATGTTTAGTTGAATGAATAACTAATTAATAGAACCATTGAAATTCCCAACTGGAAATATCTATTTAAATTATGAACAATGCGTTTCATATAATGTTGGTACGCTATTTCTGGGAAAGTACACATTAAATAAAAAATGCCACTGTAAAATTGTAGTATTTATGAAATTTTTTCAAAATGCATAATGAGGGCATCTTATGATAAAATTTCAAAGGAAGAAATTGTGGAGAGATAAACTTCAAATTTAGGAGTTAATATTCTCGGAAGTCAGACATATATTCAAAGGCTTTGCGGGTATTTCGACAGAGGAGGTTATAGATGGATTGCATATTTGATACCATCAAATTTTCTATAAAAACCTATTTAAAAAATATTATTTTTTATAGGATTTTTTTTTTTTTTTTTTTTTTTTTATTTAACAAAAGATAATGCATACCAAATTTCTGTATATTTAGATAATTAAATATTTTTATAAATATTTGTTCACGAAAATAGAGTCTTATTAAATGTATATCTGACTTCTATAGTTTAAGAATACCTACCTATAAAGCCACAGTTTACATGAATAAAAGAATGTTACACAAAAATACTTAAAAGGGTAAATAAAGCATCATAATTATAAAAGATTATCTTTTGACAGGATGATAAGAAACTAGTAAAGAGGACAGACTTTATGTTTAGATATTTATGGTTAAGTATCAATGTTACAACAATTTGAATCATTAGAATCGTTTTTGAATTATCTTGATGATAGAGAGAAAGACTAACGTACAAACGGATAGGGACCTATTGGATGATTCTATAAACGCCTACACCAAAATCTGGTGTGTGTGGAAAATATTTACTAACCTTACAAACTTTTAACAAAAACAAGTCAAGATAACAACTAACAGCGTTAATTGTTTATATACTCTACATATGATTGAATTTCATTGTTCGGACTATTTTTAACTAGTATTCATAAAATAAAATACAGTTATATATGTTATACATGTATAGAAATATATTTTGTTATTACTTATATCTGTTTATTAGCCAAATTTGAGCTAAAATTGTGGAGAACTCAACTATTTAACGAAATAATTTTTCTAACAAAAGTTGTTTGTTTCAAAGAAATAAACAATTTTTGTGCTTGAAATTTTCTTAAATTCTTTATAGTTTTAGATTTGGGTCAAGGATGCATTGGACCAATTGACCGATTTTGATCATTCACACAGTTTTTGAGGTTTAGAATACGTCACTTAAATTTTAGCTCGATTTGTCTTTTAGGTTTTGAGTTATCGTGATGACGGACGGATAATCAGAAACTTATTAGGTGTTTCTATGAGCAACTATACGAACATTTTGTGCGCTCAAAATTAGGTAGTGTAACAAACTTTAGACTAAAATTAATATACTCTGACATATTATATATGTTGAGTATAATTAATATTCTCTGAAATATTATATGTCGAGTATAAAAATACAAAATTCATGTGTAATATAAGGATTTTTATTTGATTCTATTAATTTGCAATGTAGTGTATCTATCCTATTTATATTATACGGTAATTTTATAATACAATGTTGTTAAAAATCAATACATAATCAAAATATATTATTATTAATTGCTAAATTTTGGTAGCAAAATACATTTCCATAAATTTCTAGAGGTATATAAATTATCATTTATAATACAATGATTCACTACGCACAAAATTTCATTAATTATGATTTACTTTGTTCATTAACTAATGATGTAGGAGTTATTCAGTCTTATGTTGAATTATTTAATAAATATAGAGAAGTGTGATAAAATACTTCATCCCTTTTGATGCCAACCGCATTCCAAAAAACAAAAACAATAATTTATTATAATGTAATAAATAATATGTCATAGTATATTAATGTTAGTCTAAAGTTTCTAACGCTGAGAAATATTGAAACTACAAACAAAAATTTATAATAGGTTGAAGCAACTAGTTAGTCAATTTCCTAATATGTCCGACTGTAATTAAGATAACTCGAAAACTAATATAGGATTTTGGCTCTGACCACTCGTGACAACTATGTATGGGAAATTGCTAAAAATTTGCGTAATCGTTCGAAAAGACTACCTCCCATTTTGTCGGAAAACGGGTACCTTTACTCGGATTCCGACAAAGCCCAACTTCTAGCTGACACCTTCTCTAAGGCGCATAGATTAACAGATGGCGACGAATATCACGAAGAAGAAACGGCCCACTTGGTGTCCGAATCCTTGGAAAATATTCGCTCTTCCACCATAAACCCCATCGATGTTGACAGCGTATCACTTTAAGAGGTATCCAGCATTTTAAGGAAACTTAAATGCAGGAAAGCTTCGGGTGATGATGGAATAACTAACGTTGTGCTCCGCTATCTTCCTCGGAAGACGGCTGTTCAGCTCAGTTATATCTATACAGCATGCATGAGACTTGGATATTTTCCCGACCTTTGGAAATCCGATAAGGTTTTAGCGCTTACGTAGCCGGGAAAGCTACCTAAGTCGCCTTCGAGCTACCGACCCATTAGCTTGCTGCCATCACTCAGCAAGGTCATGAAGAAAGCAGTTTTGAATCGGCTGCAGTCGCATGAAAACATCCATAGACAGCTCATCCCCCAACAGTTCGGTTTCAGATCGAACCAGTCCACAGTAAGCCAGCTTCACCGACTAACTGACCATATTGCTACCGGATTTAATTGGAACAAATCCCCAGGCATGGTCCTTTTGGACATCGAAAAAGCTTTCGACACGGTCTGGCACAATGGACTAATCTACAAACTTTCCAAATTCAACATTTCAATATACATCCTAAAATTCCTAATTTCCTATTTGTCCAACCGAAAATCCCAAATCCACATCCAACAAAGTACATCGAACCAATACAGTGTGAAAGCTAGTGTACCTCAAGGCTCCTTGATATCCCGAGGGATCGAGCTACCGTAACAGCTCTCTTCGCCGACGACACGGCCATCAAGTGTTCTTTATGGCAATCGAAACAAGTTTCGAGTTGCCTTCAATCCCGATTGACCATCCTTGAAAGCTATTTCAAGTCATGAAAAATCAAAATTAACCCTACAAAGACCCAATCTACTCTCTTAACTCGAAAGAATAAATTTTCAGCATACGCGCTTGGATTGAAGATGTTTGACACGCAAATCCAGCAAACCCATAGTGTTGTCTATCTGGGTGTAATCCTCCAAAGGCAGTTGAACTGGACACAGAACGCCAAAAGGCACCTGGCCCTGGGAAACGTATCCATTGCAGGATTGTACCCACTACTCAGCCCCTAGAGTAAACTGGACGAACGCTTAAAGCATCGACTCTACAAGTCATGTATCAGCCCAGTACTCACGTACGCAGCCCCTCTTTGGACTAACGTTGCATCTTCGCTCATCACGAAGATGCAGCAATTCCAAAATCGTTGGCTTCGAGTCATCTCGAAAAAACCCCTAAGATTTCCGTCCGAAGCTCTCCACCGCGAAACTGGACACCCAACTATTCCAAACTTTATCCTTTCCACCTCAAAATACTTTTTCCAATCTTCCCGCAACAACCCCTTCCCAGATAGCTGATGTCAATTTGACCCAAGGATGCTGCTTTTTAGGAAAACATTTCCCATGCCACACGATGTCGATTGCACCTAGTTCTGGTGTAATCTTAATTGTATATAGTATCTTTTTTCTTTTTTCTTTAATTTTATATTTTAAGCTAGTTATAGGGATGGCCTATCCATCCACATAGGTTAAGTATTTTCAAATGGTTCTTTTTTAAATTTTCCATTTTTTATTAAAACGATGTAATGAAAAATTGTAATCTCAATGTAACTAGTATATAAGATGATGTATTATAGATAAAGCTTATTCTAGGTGCTATAGTTATAAGCCGACTTGTATTTTATGTATTTTTTAATGCAAATAAAGAATTATTAAACTAAACTAAACAAGTGATCAAACCGTCACCAAATAAGCAACGAGTAACATTTCCTCAGAGAATCATTACAACTAGCTAATTCATACTGATGATGACTACTTTGTAGACGAAATACGTATTTATAAAATACAAAATAATTTGATCTAGAAAATTGGGGAAAAAATCGAAATTTCTTCGACAAATCCTAGAGTTCTCATTAATAATTATAAAATTTGTTCAAAGCTAATAAATTAATTATACTTTTAACTGAAAACATTAGCAGGTCGCCGTGTTTAAAAAAAGAAGAATCAATCACCATAAGAGGACTGTCATTTTTTGCAGCAATTATTTCGATAAAAACTTCTAAAGTCTTAAAAAATCTTTGAATTTATATTGGATTAATTACTAAAAAAACAATACAACTTTGTTTATTATATAAGCCAACTGTCTAGATTATTACTCATAAGAATATAAAACTCGTTTTGTAGAGACACACGAATTTTTTCTTCCAACATTTTTTGGTATAATGAAAAAAACTCACAGTAATAATTTCTAATATTGAAAAAATTATTAACTATTAATATTTTGTTTATGTCCTCACACCAATTCTAAACATGACCTTCTATTACTTTTTTTGCTTAAATTTAATCATCACTATTACGTTATCACTCGTGAACTAATTTTTTTTTATTAACAGGGCTAGGGTATTATTAGGTGTAAATAATGTATTTTGTAGTTTCAAAAAAATATATTTATATGTTATTGATAGCTACGTTTCAGAATCAAAAATATGTTACCTCGGTTCTAAAGATAGGTTATTATTTAAACTCACTCTTTAAATTAGTTCAGACATTTTAAATTCAGAGTGCAAAAACTGAAATGACAAATAATAAAATTACAAATATATTTTTGAATACAAAAAATCCTTCGGTAAAAATAAAAGTTTGAAATTTGAGCGTTGCATCTAAGTAATTAACCTATCCAAAGTGTAACTAACTGTATTTAAAATCATCAAAATATAGAAAGTTTACTTTAAATAAAATACTTAACTATTACACAATACAAAATTTTAGTAAATCCTAATCTCATATACTACAAATATGTGGATATAAATGACACATAAAATATTGCTACGTATTCAGAGAAAGCCCTTTTATATCGTTTAAAGTTTTATCTAAAACATTTTGTTTACATTTAAATACCTTACATACGTAAATGCTGAATTTTCAACAAGCTATGAACCATTTGGCTCTTTGGAACTAGATCAATAATTTTCAGTTGAAATTTAGTATAATCGTTAACGTTGTATAATCGAAAGAGATTTGACTGAATATGAATTATGAATGTAAAATCTGCATAGCTTCCATTTGAACATGAACTCTTGAGAATAGTCAGTCACTAACAAGGAAGAGCATAATACGGCTGCTATGCAAATACAGGCTTAGGAAGTATGCATTTTTATTTTATTCAAAAGATAACTTGATGCATATTAGTACTTAATGATTTTTGATATGCTGAATTAATTTTTCGTGGTACCATTTTTAGATATTGCGTAACTTTTGTTGTATCTAGAAATGAATATTCAAACCAATAGCGATTATTTTATAGAAAAGAAACTATCACAAAAATTAATTTATTTGCGTTTCAATATTATATTATTTATTCTACACTTTTAACAGTTCATTGGTTTTTGTATTGGCTGCAAAACGGATAAATTTTAGTGAAACTTATTCGAATGGGATGTGGGAAAGATGTTTTCAAGTTTCTTAAAAAAATAGCAAATAAAGATAAAGTTGAATACTGGTGCTAACACACAAGTTACTAATAAGACTAGTAATTTGCTTAATTTTAATATACGTTTAACATTACAATGATAGTACTATCATATAAACAACCAGCACAATAAAGACCAGCAAGCACATAGATGAATGTTATTCAAGACACCAAATATTTTAGTCCACGTCGAAATTGAAATTTTATCATCATTGATATCATAGTTTTCATTAATATATATTTATTTACCAAATATCCTTATACGAAATTTTTTTAAAAATTAAATCAAATTCATAATATCTACAGTACATAGACTGAAATATATATATATATATATACTCAAATTGTATCGAAATATATAGATTATAAGAGGAAATGTGGAAAACAGAAAAAGGTTTGTATTAAAAATTTGAATGTTTTTTGTATTTATAGATTTTCAAAATATCTCACCGACCGATTAGTTTCGTTTTAAAAATGCACACGATATAATTCATAAGTGGTAAGATTTCTGCCTTTTGGGGGTATCCGCATTAAAATCGAATGATGGCGTAATTTAAAGTAGGTTTTTTTGCATCTACTATCCTTGTAAATACGAGTATGACTCAAACTTTGAAGGTCATATTTTTTCTAGAGATTTTGTTACGAAAATTTTATTCGTATTCCATACTTTTCCACGTTGAATTTGTGACAAAACTGTTTCATTCAAACCTATAACTCTTTTTTTCGACATTGATGTTAACAAAAATAATTGCTTTAAATAAATGGAAAAATATCAACTCTTATTTATAGTATATTTCGATGTCACTAGTAATGTTAATATTTAAATTTACATAAATAAAAAAACATCAAAACATATAATCGAAAACATCGAAACAGCATACATCTAAACATCTTCACATAACACCTGAAAATACATAGCTTATACATGTATATATAGAAATATATGTAATATTACGTAGTCGACGTTTAATCGTTAGTGGATTAGTTACTTTTAATTTCTCACATAAAAGGTATGCTGCCAAAACAATATAAAACATAGACAAGCGATTTCCGAAAATCGCTAATATATTTTGTGGTTTTATGGTTGGATTAACATTTAAAAAGAATTATTTTCGCAATGGAAATGTAAACACAATAATATATACTTAATTTCTATTCTCGGCATGAAAACAAATAGCTTTCCATCACAAAGTTAATTAAAAATAAATACTCTACAAGCAGTAGGCATTAAAATATGGTATCTCAAAGTTTGAGAGTAGTAATTTAAATTCATTTAGAATTAGATATATATAAATGTTTTGTTTTAAAATAGATAGAAAACCCATTTTGCTCTATCTGTTATCTCACTCATCCTTCAGTTCAACTATGAATTAATATATGTTTACGTTTTAAGCTTATTTTGATTATGGTTTATTTTTGATAATACCAAAACAGCTTAATATCATAAGGCTATTTAAAATAGAGCTTCTAAATAACAAGATTTTTCAATTAAATTTGTATTAAACAATGCCAATTACACCAAGTAAATTGAAGACTTGCATGAATTAAATACTTAATATACCTACTCGGACCACAGATACCAAAATTTATTGGAGAATACCACCAAAACATGAAAAAATAAATAAAATAGGTTTGATTTTCAGAAACAACAAAATGGTGGCCGATTTAAGTAATGAACATTTAATGAACAAGAGTTTTATATTCGATTTTTTCAAATTATCTGCTAAATCGGTTCATAAATTTTGTCATATGCCGATTTTTTTAAATTGCAATAACTTTTTTAAGAATTTACTGATTGTCTTAAAAATTTCAGAGAAGATGATCTTTAGTAAAATCATTAAGTGGTCGAAATCCGAATACCAAGAACTAAATTGTTTCTGAGAAATTCTCATGTTTATTTAAAAAGGTACTCAAAAAAACATCGGAGTGATCCGATTTTTATTTTGAAACATACATTCTTTTGTACGTAAACTTAAAAGTAAAGTTAATTTTATTCGTTAAGTTTCTTAACAATATCATTAAAAATAAGATATTTAATGTTTTTTATTTAAATGTATTTGTACTATCATGTACTACATATATTATATGTACACTTTTAATTTAAAACCATTTAATTACTTATTTTTTAGGTTATTTTTAAGCAATTAAATGAATAAACTTGACTTTTAAGTTTTTCTACTATAACCTTAATTATAAACCTACGGTTAACAATATTTTAGAATATTATTTTCAAACATTTATTAAATAAAATGTCTAAGAATTCTGAAGTATAAAATCGACGTAATAATATAATCAACATTGTAAAATAGTGACATAATTTTAATGTGGGTAGTATTTTCAATAGTGATATATTGTATTCTCTTTATCACATTTTGTTTGTAATAAAATAAGTTCCTTAACTACAAACTGACAATCTAATAGCATTTCATTTAAAAACTTTGGCTAAGATTTTTCTATTAATTTTTTTAAATATTAAATTGCCTAAGCCATGCCCTGCATTGATGTGGAATATAAAATAATAATCCACCAAGTGTAGTTAAAGAGATTAATATTTTAAAATGGAAAACGAACAAATGATTTGAATTTTATTACACCATTTTTATATGCTATTATCAAATGTCAGCTATCATAATAAATTAATAATTAGAACTCTCCCATCAATAAAATATATGGAGGTTATACTTTATTAACACTAAACAAACATATCAAATGCATAGGAGATGGTTCATTGTTTTGAAGTACATAGATGAAGACTTATCTAAAATAAACCTGAATATTTCTTATTTTATAAAACGATACTGAACATTGGTCTAGTTCGTTTATAATAATAATATGATAAAGTTCATTCGTTCAAGAACCTCCTGTCTTGTCTGTCTGTTATAAATTAAGTATACAAGACGAAGCTTGTAAAGCTTGAGAGAGCTTTATACGTATACGTAATATACGTAGGTATGCAGTATGTAATTTTAATAAGAAATATTATGTATGAACTCTTGAACATAATACAAGATGACACAAAGAATGTAAATATTATATTTATCACATGATAATAAATGTGAAATTTAGATATATAGACTCTAGAATTAATTCATTGTCTATTAAAAATAAATAGAAAACAAATATCAACAAAAATGTGAACATAAATCAATTAAATTAGTCTTGTTGAAATTACTCTCATTTTGTTTACTTTTAACGGAGTGAAACTCTCAAAAATAGCGACACATGTACAGAGATTTAACAGTAATTTTAATGAGTAACTTCAACAAGAGTATATTTAATCTTAGTAATTTTAACAAGAGTAATTTTAATAAAAATTTTTTAATTTCATTCAAATTCATCAAGCTTTTTACACAAATACTAGATTATTATTTACTACATCGGATTAAACTTCTGTTTCCTTTTAAAACCCTATTCGAATATTATTTTGTACTTTTTGGTAGAAGCAAAGTAAGAGAATAAAAGTATAGTTTCATGGAAAAATGTTTTACAAATGGCAGTTTTATAAAAGTAAATATATTTGAGACGATTGTTTTGAGAACAACTTCATTTTTTGGCGCGAAATATTTTTTCATTTCGCTTTAAAAAGAGATTGGATTCTCCAAAATAAATTTATATTTTTGTAATTATAAATGTTTGAAATGATAATCATAATATGAAATATTTGATAAAATAAGGAAAGACAATGTTTTACAAGTTATAGAAAAGACGTTTTACCTCTAAAAGTTTAATAATTACAAGTAAAGCTAACAACTAATAGTGTTATTTGTTTAAACACTAGCTAGACAAATAATTAAGTATCAACTTTCGAACTATTTTATTTAATACACTAAGTGTGTAATTCATACAATTAGAAGAGTTTGTTATATATTATAGACAATAATACTAGTGTGTTATATCGTACATAATAATAAATGTTTAATAGTTTTACGACAAAATACTGTTTCTAGCTCAAAAACATTTTTGGTATTGGAATTTATCTTATATATCTAACGGCTTACGAGATGAGTCATGGATTCAAAGGACCCAACTGACCAATTTGGCTCATAAACCAACTTAAGGTCACTTTTATGGTTTAAGATACTCTCACAAAATTTTAATTTTTCGTTTTTGAATTATTCTAATGACAGGTAGATATTCGAAAATTGAGTAATTAAGTGATAATATAGACAAACACCCCATAACAAACGTTGAGTACCTTCAATATTTCCTAGCGTTACAAACTATGGATTAAAAATCAAATCAAAATAAACATAAAAATACATTCAAAAAGATGTAATTTGCGAGTCAACATTAATATGTCGGAACCTCACTATAAAAACTTTAATTAAAATTATATTTAATTAAAATTAAATTATATTTACTTTATTAAAAATTATAATTTATAATACAAGTCTGTTGACGCAATAACGTATCGCATAGTTCAAATATATTTGCTTAAATTTTTGTATGCTAGAATAAAAATTTTATACTTCTTTATAGGAATATTTGACCATTGTGAAATACTAGGAGTCTGAAAACTAATTGTAGACATAGAACGACTATTTCCAGTGTGTTTTTACGGTGTGTCTTAAGCTTAATTGTTCTGTTGCATCCTGTAAAACGTATAGCCGTACAAGAGCATTTACGTATCACTGGTAACTATCTTTCATTCTGCAATATAATATTATTCTGATGATGTTCTACCGAGCATAACTGCTACAACCAGTAAAGATTATAATGATATGGGTGATTTTTTTTTGTTCTCAACTGTAAGATGATTACACATACTACATATATAATTAGAATCTTAAATAGTATTTATGTTATTTACATGAACATTTTATTAATTAATTATTTATAAGCAAACTCAATAGACTATGGGATGGTAAAGATAAATTTTTGGATGTTAGACAGCAAAATAAACCATAAAATCATAATTTTTAGGAGTGCGAACTAGAAAATGTTATCATCAAAGCTTTCAGTTTTTCGCCATGATGCCGTGTATTATGAAGAATTTATGATATAGCTTCAAAGTTTTCGCCTAGTCTACAACCTCGAGTATAATCCAGTAAAAACAATTTTTAAGAAATTTTATGGTGTCGGAAACTATATAATTTGAAAAGTGATACCAAACAAAATGACTTTAATAGCTATGACTGTCGACTGAAGACTAAATTGTTTCATAGCTGAGTAAATAGATTTATTTAAATAATACTGCTTACTGTATCCTTAAAAATTTGTCAAGTTGTAAACTCCGTCAAGGATATTAAACAAAGTAGCTCGATTACCATATATCTATATAATTTTGGCGAAGCAAGCCAAAATAAGACTACAAATGAAGAATAAAATAAAGAATACCAATTTTCGAGTTATTCATGGTTAGTTTAATATGGTTACTTTAAACGTAGAAGCCAAAAACCAACCCGACCCGTACTAACTACACCCTACAAATTCATGGGTTAATAACAGTCTAAAATGGCGTAAGTAAATGTATTTTAATAATGCTTGAATTTTGTTTAAATTATGGTCATTTAACAAAAAATAAGAATTAAATCTTGTGTTTTGTTTTAAATTGCGGTATTTATGTGACATAAACACGATAAAAAAAAGTGTCGATAACTCGAAAAATTGGCGAAAAATCAAAAATTGGCATACTTCATTTTCGTCTTATTTTGGCTTGTTATACCAAAATTAATCGCCACTGATATCGTAATTTCCCCGACAAAGTTATATTATAAGTCTGAAATCTTTATAAATGTGCTACGAAAAGTGGTTTAGTCTAACGTTGTATACCTACCGAATTTTTATAGATTGGTAATTCGGATCTTATAACTATAAAATACCTTTCAACATAGGTTGTCTTAGTTACCACTTTTTAACTACGGTGTAAAATAAACATTGAGTTTTTACTTATCGTACTGTAATCCAAAGTGATTACAAATGGTTTTCCATGCTCTTTGATGATGTGCTGAACACCATTGCAAATTATGTTTGCATTAAATACATTCATTGATGGTGTGGGCGAACTGTGTTTGATTGATTTAAGTAAAAGCGAAATATAATGATTGTTTTATTCATCAAAATATCCTTGGCTGTATGCAATTCATCAAAATGAATATATTTTGGAGTAGCATATTCGAAATGTATCATGATTGAGGAGGTGAGCAGTATAAAACAACCGAATAAATCGAATATTATTTTATTAGTCGCGAATATTATTTTATTTGAGGTATCTGAAGTTATTTAGAAGACGTCTATGAGATTTAAACCGATTTTTAGAATGACGATTAAACACAAAAATCACAAAAGTACATGAGGTATAAATGCTTGATAGAGTAAAACTATTTGGACAAGAGCCATTTATATAAAAAGAATGTGTTTCTCAATTTTATTAAATCAATTTTTTATAAATTTTAAATTAACAAAATTAGGCAGTAATTTTATTTATTAATTGTTCGAATAAGATGTGACATGCATAAATAAAAAAAAAAATGTTTAAACAAAAAATCATCATTAAAGAACCACATTCAAAACAAAAAAAAGTTAAAAATAATTTTAAATTTTTCCACTGTGACCACTTACCTTTCTCAGTCGACTCCAACCACTTAATTTTTTAGCTAAGTGTAAGCTTGTTACTGACTTCAAAAAATAATTGGTCACAAGGAAAAATTTAAAATTATTTTTGACTTTTTACTTCATTTTCTTGAAGGTAGTTCTTTTTCATTTAAACATTTTTTTTTTAATTTTGAGTGTTGTATACAACCACACCAAATTTTTATTTTGATGAAATTTAGTCACTAAAAAATATATTTGCTCCGCCTCTCCCCTTAGGGACATCAAATATGGACTAAATCAGTATGGGACCTCGCGGCAAGCTTTCAAATAAAATCATCAAAATCGTTTAATTTAGTAAAAAGCTCCGAGGTAACAAATGCTATTGTATGTTAAAAACATACAATAACATTGTGAACACCATCCTTTTTTGAAATCGGTTAAAAAGAATTAAATTTCTTAAAAAAACATTATTTTTAATTTGATTTAATCTCTCTTTTTGATATATAAAACTTTAATCATAGAAAATTACAATTACATTCACCCTGACTAGCAAAAAGAAAAGGCTATCTTTCCATCATACATTAAGACTCAGCAATTTTGTAATTTCACAGCTTCGCAACTGTTACTCCACTACCATAATTATAATGCTTTATCGTTATTTGCATATTTATTATTAGTCAACTTTCTTGAAATAATCTATAGCTGATAGTCTATACAATAAAAAAAGAAATATTTATTTTCAGCATTGCTTTTTATTTGTATGGATTAAACATGAATGTAATTTTTAGAAAATCCGTAAGCTTTACTTTTTTTTACGATTTTAATTCGTACCTCCTAGACAATTATGTTACTCGACGAATGTGAGTGTAATTTTGAACATACTGTATTTAGTGTGAACATGCTTTTACAATAATAGAATATTATTATTTTATAAAATGCAATTGACCTAACTCACGTCCTCTTATCAGTTTGCGTGTGAATTTGCAATAATTTAACACACACCTAACAGTCTAACAGATATATATCATATGTCGGAAGTAACAAGTGATATCCATTAATCAGTAGACAGGTTCTTAGAACATACCATGTAAGCAAGCATTAAGCTGTAAACAAAATTAATATTTTAAATTCAATTGCGTGCATTTTGTATTTAAAACTCTGTTTATCAATAAATAGAAAAATAAATACCTACTTAAATGAAGTAAAAAATATATTTATAATATTGAAATGTCTGGGATTCAAACCCCAAACGATCATATAAAATTTATTTTATTTTATGACTTTTTAATATTTATATTATTAAGGGTCATTAAGTTTTTACCTCCATATTTATGAGGACTATTTAAAACGTAGAAAGCAAAATGCTCAACAGAACTTTATAAAATAATTCAAGTGATAAAATTAAATAATTGATAGTAAACATGAGAGATATATAGAAAAATTGTTATCACATTGGTTAAGGTCGTTAAGAAACTAAAATTAAGATGCAATTTATTACAGATAATAAAAAGTAATTGATTTTTAAGTTACTTTTTATCGTCAGAGCTCGTAAAAACCAAGTGTTACAACTATTCATTAGCTACAACTTGAATTAAATTCTGGTTTTATATGGACGATAAAAGTCGATAAAATTATCATCAATTGGAAAAATATCGTGGATGTCATCATTACCGTCTTGAGAGAACCGTAGAATAGACATATAAAAATGCATTTAAAAGTTTTTCGGCAATCTACTTTTTTATCCAAGTAAAAATTTGAAAAAATCATGGTAATTTCTTTTATCAGAATTCTTTCAAAGAAAATTATATTGAACAAGATATGATCAAAATTATTTACAAATTACTTGCAACTGGATGCTACATAATACTAAGTTGATGCGTGTTTGAAACGCACCCGGCAGGTTTTTTTGCTTTTAACACTTAAATCATTCATTAATTGTTTGTATATGTCTGTACATAGACGTCTTATATATTGTGTTTATTTGTTTGTTTTTTTCTTTAATTTTCATTTTATTTCATAAAACAAAAACATTTTATAGAATTTTTTTGTAATTTTAAGAGCTTTATTATTTATCGTTTATTTTTCATGAAGGTAGACTTGTTTTTCATTTTGATGATGATATTAAAATTTTAAGCTGTCCTTTTTCATATACCTATTTTATTGACTTTTTGCGATTTTATTGCTCAATTAATATATTCAAAGCATCCAAGTTTAACGTGGTGTAGAAACATTTGCCAAATCGTTCTTATACTTAAGACACTTTTACCGTAATATGTATCTACACCATGTATAATACAATTAACCAAAAATAGAGATTCTTCCTTTCAACAAAATTTTAATATATAAAAATTGCGTTTTTTGTTAATCAGTAGTTTAACATTATTTAAGTTTATTGCAAGGTTGAAAATTGTACAATTTTGTATTATTACTAGTTAAAAAAGATAGGTATAAATTATTACAATGAAAGTAAAACATTAAAATCACAAAATAATTAATTGATAAATCGACCAAGTATTAATCTAAACTCAGTAATAAACAAAAAAACAGAATAACATTTAATTAACGTAGCTCATCTACACCACAGTGCAGCAGAAAAATAATTAGTTTCGTATTTATATTTGACATACGTATAATGCACATGTAGTACCAAGACTAATATTTTTTTTTATGCTTATGTTTATATTTTTTATAACGGATTATAGCTCTAACACATACTATATACAAGTTATACATACACTAACTCACTATGGTATATATACATAAAAATAATCTTTTAAACGTTTACTTATTGTAATTGTTTATCTAAGCGACGTTGTCAATTCATCCCCTTATCTTTTTAATTATCTAATTTTTATAATAGATTTTTCTTTATGTGAATAAAATCACATTAAAATTACTTTCCCATAAGGACCTATGTTAAAAATTAAGAAACTGTGATAACATTTTTCTCAAGTTTCAGTAGGTCAATTTCAATCGGACACGGGTTTTATTTTATTAAATTAATGAAAGAATAATCTACAGAAGTTTAATTAAAATCCTTTGAAAGTCATTCCTCGAAGCAACTACCTTAAACAAGTCAACAATAAACACTAGAATATAATGAAAAACTCAATAAATTGTTAGAAAAAAAAAACAGGTGGCAGATCGAAGTTTCCTTCGAAACAATCTTTTCAGCTAGTTGTTTTATGTATGTTATGTGCTTATCATATCATTCAGCTCTGTGTAGGTACGTCAGTTTTTCTGTTATTCTTTTAGATACAGAGATTAAAATGGATATTATTATTCCATCTATTAAAGTATTTAATTCTTTTAATATCTTAACTTTTTATTTATAGATATTTCTTTAAACATTCCCGTAGAAAAAAAAATTGAAATTACTTATTTCTTAAAAAGAATCCATTAACATATAAAATCAATCATGTTGATAAAATGATTGCCTCATTGATAAAAATGCTTGTTAAAATTTTCCAAAAATTTCCAACGAAAGTATCTCGGTCAAGTAATAAACAAAGATGGAAAATGTGATTGTGCAATTAAAATCCACATTCCACGCTTGAGTTCTTGCTTCATGGTAAGATGCAGCCTTAATATTGATTTTTATGTCGAAAATCTAACATACACCAAAAATTTCATCGAAGTGGGCCCAGCCATTTAAGAGAAGTTCAAATATACACGGCCAGAAAGATAATAATATTCATCAAAAGTTTATATACCAGATTTTCGACTACGAAATTATTATGATTTACTCTATGTTATGAAATCTGAAAATATTTTTCAATAAGTCTTAAACAGATCTTCAAATTTTGACTGCCACAAATTAATATAAAAATTGTATTTATTTATATTTTCTCAAGAAATTATACTAGTGTTTATTAAAATTTTCTGTAATTCATTAGCTTTGTTAATAGTTATTATAGTTATTTTTAATACTTTTCTAGTATTTTATATTCTATGTAACTCTCAGAAAATTTAACTTTCTATTACTGAAATAAGGTTGAGTATTTTATGTGGGAAATTGTAACAATCAAGCAATCAAACTGAGAAACAAACAAAGTCACATTCCCATTTATATCAGTAAAGATGAATTTATTGACAATTAAATCTGACAAAATATTTTTTAATAGGGAAAACAGACTTTATTAACGTCAATAACATGAAGTACATTCTTATATCCTAAAAATGAATATCGTAAAATTTTGAACATGCCTTTTTTTGTATTAAAATGATCTCGTAATAAAATTCCATCAGTATCAATAATTATTATATCAGGTTGTCCGCGACCACTTATTGTTAAATTTGGACATGACAAACTCGATTGATCTGTCTTTATTAAATATTTAAATTTTGAGTTATACATTGTTTTAAATTTATATATTTTTTTAAATGAATTATTTAATTAAAATCAACAAAATAATTAAACACTTATATATAATATAACACACACTTCAAAAATTAATTAATCTTTAAATAATAATTAATAAAATATAAAAACTATACACCACTTTAAACTAAATTTAAAACATAACCATTCATTATTTTATTAACAAACAATAACAACACTTTAACACAAAATTCATTTAATCAGATTAGTTAATTAATCAATTGATGATTAATCAATAAATATAAAACACACATGCAAAGATATAAAAAAGTAGTTTCGTCCACAAAATAAAAATTATATGTTGTTTAATAAGCGTAGAAAATATTAAAATTTTAATATAAATATTTTTCTAAAATAGTATTTATGTTTTTTACGATTCTTAAAAGAATTACAGAGATATACTAGGATTGCTCTAATCCTACTGAATAAAACTGTTATGATTTTCAAATAAAACAAAGACAGTCAACACAACTTTAAAGAGGTGTATTTGATTTTATTTACTATATTTTTTAGAATCAAGTCTAATAAATAGATAATTATTATATAAGAATATATATTGAATGTATTTTTCATATTATTAAATAAATTGTAAAGGCTGATTCGAATGTACAAATGATAATTGAACGATTATATTGTAAGTTATGTTTAAAGTAAAAATTCAAAATATTAAGTTATTCATCTGTATTGATTTTTTTTTTGTTTTCTTCTATTTATATAATCAAGTTATTATGCCTAAATTAGTACGAATTAGTGTTTTAATGATAGACATTGAAGATATTCACCCTAAATATTAATTTTTAATCGGATTTTATTATACTCTTCCAGTGAGATCGTCTTACCCTTAAAATTACAAAATATTCATTATTAAAATTAGTAATCTGCAGTTTATTTTATTTTTCGAATAAAATTAAACGATATTGAACACAAAATCTTTTTATTATAAAAAAAATAATAAAATAATCGTTAATATGTTCGTTAATGTGGACTTATTTGAAATCACGTTTATTAAGCGTTGGTCGATAAAACGATAAGTATGAAATCTAGACATAAATACGCAAAGAAAATAAACGTCAAACTTTATTGTTAATCATTTCTTTTATTTATTTTGTAATCATTAACTTGTTTTTGAAATAAAATTTGGTTGTTAATTTTTCGTTACTGAATGTATTATTTTGATTACTGAATGTATTATAAGCCAATTGTTATTACGGTATGTGGCCTATATTCAAAGACTATCGGTTTAAAAGATAGTATTTTATTTAGAAGGATTCTTGTTTACATATGCATCGAGAGGTGGTATGATTTATCGATACACTATGATTTATCGATACAATGCATACCATACTACGATCTCTAATGTACAAATAGATTAAGTTTATTAATACTCCCTGGCTTACGAAATGACACCTATTACAAACGTAGCAACATCAAAATTGTTTATGTACATAAGTATTCAGTACCTATTTAAAATTTTTCGCTTTAAAGTTATAATTAAACTGTACACAGCGACTTATAGTGTTAATGAAGCATTATATTGTTTTTAAAATCACTTTCTAAGTGCAAATGTTATGATTTTGGTGTGGTATAGTCAATGCATACCTATACAAATAAATAAATCATTTATATACATTATTATACTTAACTTTAAGTCAGTATATAAAATACACCTTTATAATAAGTAACATGAGTTATTAACTTAAATGATTTCTTATCTTATAGTGTTTTAACTCGTTTAAAACTAAATACTGTCTATCTTATTAAGGTGTATGATTGTTACGTGTGATAATTCAATAGTCATAGAGATAGGAAGATCATATTTTATTATTTAACCTAAATAATTCTATAATTTATGTAAATTAAAAACATTTTGTTTTATTATGACTTTTGAAACATACTGTATATGGTATAAATAGTGTCAAATCGGTATGTTTTAAAAGAAATTATTTAATAATGACTTTATTTTATTTTATATTATTTCATTTACTTATTTATTTGTGAGTTTCATTTTTATTTTGTGTTCGCATACCAATAATAGATCTAAGTAGCCAAAGCGGCTTCATGCTTAAAAAGACAATTAAATATATATAAGGTGTTTTAAAAACATGGGAACATATCTCTAATGGATGTTTTTTTTTTTTATAATTTTTATTACAATAAATAAAAAATGTTATACATCCTTTAAAACCAAAACGTTTACCCCTAAACGAATTACTATAAATTTGTTTTTTTCTAAAATCGGGTTTTTTGCAAAGATGACCCCTATCTAGATTAAACATAACTGCTATCTTCACTTCTACTATACTATCTTCAAAAAATGTCATCCAAATCGTTAGATCCGATCTCGAGTTCTCGAGTAGTTGTGTATATATATTCATCAACATTCGATATTATTAATTATAAAGAACTGTAATATAATGTCCAGAATTGTTTTATATGAAATACCTACGCACAAAAGAGAAGATAAACATATTGTATTAAATAAATATTAAATATAAGCGTTTATTTGGATAACGGAAAACATGAAGGGTTTTTTTCCTGTGCAAAATTGATTGTAGTATTTGGTACTTAGTTAATAAATAAAAAACATTACTCATTACTTATTATATCACTTAAATGCATTCCAATATTGCAATTAATTTTATAAATGTTTAGTTTATGTTATTAACTACAATGTAATGTTAAAGTAAAAATATTGTAAATATTTTTTGCTATTAAATAGCTGGTTGCTACTTAAGAGTTCTCTAGCTGGTTTACATCACTTATATAATTACGTTGTTTGTCCGATGTATGGGATATGCTGCCATTTTTTATCCAGTTTATAGTGCCATTTCAACGACTATTAAACTCTTGAAGTTAACTCATTTATATCCATTGTAGCTTATGCATCTCAAATGTTATTTAGTTAGAGAAGATGTAATTAAAAAAATTTACAAATTTAAATCAAAATATAAAACTAGACGCAATAATTAATTCGAAAAATAAATTAAAATTGGTTCAAATCCAAAGATATTATTAGCCATGAGAAGTTTTAAAAAACATGATTTACATGTAATCTTATGGAGATACATAATATCTTGCTTATTTTTAAAGATGGAAAAAAAAATAACTTCAGATCAATGTTTGTAAAGTAAGGACGCCTGCATTGTTATGTCATACATATAGGACTATCTCAAAATATTCAATATAGTACAAGCAAATTAAAGATTTTCAGGACTTAATTAATAAGTATAAACGGATACCAACTATCAGTTGAGAACATCCAAAGCATGAAATTGAAAAAATTATCACCCACACCCAAGTGTTGTTATTTCCATAAATTATGACGCAAAAATATTTTATTCCATACTTTTTATTCCATGTTCTTGACCAAAATTTGGTATGAGATTGCAAAAACTAATTAGACTATGAAAAAAACACATATAAAAAGTTCCTATAATTGTGCACACCTATTGGCCTTATAGGTAAGCTAGGGAGCTATTTAATTTTCTTTATATTGATTAAAAAAACGGTATTTTCTATATTCGGTAATAATAAAAATACGACTACCTGAGTTTTTCATGCATATTTAAAACTATATGCATTACTTATATGAAGTAATTTAAAATTTATCCATTTTAAAATCAATGTTATACTTAAATCAACAAATTTGTGAATGAATAGAATCTTTATGTTACAGTAAACATACAAATAATAAGATATTTCAACCGGTTTTCAGCTTTTTTATATTTATTTTAAATAATCATAATCATAATATAAAAATGATTAATATATTTATTTAATTACACCTATAATTATCTGTCAATTACTTTACTAACACATATTTTTCATTTCTTTTAATTATTCATATTTTAATTCAAACATTTAACAAATAATTTTTCATAATTATAATCCTAATCTCAATTTCTGAATCTAATTTTAATACTCTGAAGTAAACATTGCTTAGAAATAAAATAATATACTACTACAATTTCTAATAAGACTGGCTTTTTACCGCTGGTCAGTTAATTGATTTTTTATAATATATTTATAATGAATATGCATAATAAGAAAAAGAAAAATTACACTGTGATTACCGTCAACGGCAATCATAATTACTTCCAGGTTTTTATGATAGGTTAAAGAAAATAAACTTAAGAAACGTTTTAGAATATAATCATTTTTATCAAATTTGGTCAAATTGGTTGAAGAAAAATGAAAAATTATATGATAATTTTTGTTAGCTTTAAATTTATCAAATAATAGTCTCGAACGTTACAAAAAAACAAACGTGATAAACGAATTGGTTTTATATATTGCAATGTTTTGGATAAAAATGTCAAGTTTGACGGTAGTCAACGCTTAAGATCATTTTATTTCGACAAAATTCTTATCCAGGACGTAATCAAACTAAATTTTTGATTATTTTTTGTATTCTGGCGTACCTTCCGTTCTAAAAGCACATATCCAAAGAAATTAATTTGTAAACATATATTAACCTGCCCTTTTGATACAGTTATATATTAAGAAGTGAAAAACTTTTGACAAAAATATATGAGACCAAATTCTGATTTATAAGAGATCATGGGTTGATTTTAAAAACAAACTCTAAGTTTCTTAGGTGTGATTAGGTTTAAGAATTAAGTTATTACGGTTAATTAAAAACTCAAAATAATTAAATATATACTTAGATAAACTTAAATTACTTTTTTGAACTTAGATGTAAGTTATTAATTAAAAACGGTTTATTGTTTATTGTTTTAAAGTTCTTTCGGTGGTTTAATTTTTTTGTTAAAGTATTTTTTAATTAAATTGTGAGTTAATTAGTGTATCAGTATTAAATATTATCCTTATATAAAAAAAAAAAAATTAATGTAATACATTCGAGGAAAATAACTTTTTGTAAGTAGTTTAAAGTTTTCTAAATTAATGGAAAACTTATTTGTAGTATATGAATATTGTTTTCAAGGTTTGACTTTCGTTAAGTATGCTAACTGCAATTTTTAGGATCTCAGATACGTGAGTCATGTTTTTAAACCAAAACATATTATCTATCTAAAATAGTTAAATAAATATTTGTTCTTGATATAGTGTGACTTATTCAAACAGAATTTTTTTGATAATAAATATGTTGTTAAGTTTGATAACGTGTTTAGTTATAATAGGACAAATCGAAAATGTGAATGGCAGATAAATATCAGAAATTTAGCGGATTTGTATTAGATATGTCCGACTATAATTTTAGCCGACTAGCCGACTGTAAGTTAATAGTCGGCCGATCACAGACAATAATGAAAATATTAAAGAAGACATTTTTGTATAGGTCAAATTTAATTTGATTAGGTTATATTTGGTTATAAATCTGATTGTAATTGTTTTTACGAAAAATGTTTAGAATTTTTTAATTTAAAAAAAAAATATTTACAGTAAGTACATCATTTACATGTTATTTTGATTGAATATTACTGATTCTTAAATAAAATAATGTAATATTAATTAACAATCAAGGTTTATATTTAATGAAGTACCTCCTAAATTTTTATTAAGAAATTCACATGAAGTTAGAAGTCACATAGTCGGTGCTCTTTACCGAATAGTCATCACCTTCGAAAGTGACCGAATAGTTGGCATTACCGACTACACAGCCCTAAAAACAATCATGTAAAGAATTCATGGCTTTTGTTTTGGAAATAATAAAAAATGTTGTTTTTAAAGAAAACCAACCTATGAGTAAAAACTAAATAGTGTGCCAACATTTCAGTATATATAATAGCACATGTGACGTAGATATTCATTTGAATAAAATTGCAATTTTATGTTGCTCTTTGTTCATGTGTTATTTCAACGAATATTTATTTCCCCTAAATCGAAAAAGCATTTTTTAATTTTATTTTAAATTAAATGAGACCAATTTACTGCCAAATAAAAAATGACAGATGCTTCCTAGATAGTAAGAAAATGTGTTCGAATATTTCCTAGAGACTGTGAAATTTGAGACAACCTACTATTTTCTGGGATTAAAATATTATATAACTATATTTAATAACAAGTTTTTTCACGCAAAATAGGCATCTTTGTAGATTTTATGATATATGTTGAGGCTTTGAAAGTACGTTTAATACGTATAGTTTAAATTTTACTTCTGGAATTTTTATTGTTTCTTTTTGCAGTTCTTCTGAAAACAGGAAGTATTAAAGCTATAAGTTGTAATGAAAAAATAAAATAAATTTTTGTGGTTAGTTAATAAATCAGCCAATTAACAGCTTTTTCAATTGTGGTATTTTATCAACGACCTTAATACCAAAATATATAAATGTATGCCATACATATAGAAAGGTTATAAAAATTGATTGAAATTTTGTTCAACTGCATTTTGCATTAATCATTATTTACAAATATTGATTAAATACTGAATAAGACATAAAATATGAAAGTTCATGATTGTTTCAAAATTTTGTACACATAGTTTTTAATTGTATCTTTCTATCATCGAATTTGTAGCTTTTTTTCAAACCATTCTGTAGATGTCAAAACAAGAAAATAGGCGTGTAATAAGCCTATTAAAAAATTAAAAATTAACTTGGATGACCAAAATTTTTAATATACCATTTTTTTTTATAAAAATAAAGTGAAGATTCAATTTTGGAATCATTGACTCTTTTAACAAATCTGTAGGGAAATTTTGAATTATACATACGCTATTTATCTGTAATCATACAATAAAATATTTTGTACATGATGTTGAAAATCTTTTTCACATTTACCTAAGCAAAAGCTGACAACTTTCATTATCTTTTAAGTGTACTGTCAGCTACATTCATAAACCTATATAATATATTGCAAATAGGGATACAACAGCGTTTATTAAAACATCGATGGTTCTACACAGTAAAATATTCATGTTGAAAATATTAACGATATAAAAATCTTAAATTTACTATTTGACGTTACAAATCATACAAATAAATTATAAAAACCAGTTCTTTAATGGTTATAGGTATATATACCAATGTAAAAGACAACGGTAACTACTCGAAACAGGAAACGTTTTGACTCTTAAGCGACAAAAATTTTAAAATATTTACTTTATACTGTGATGGGTAGACCAGTGGTTAAGACGTTGGACTTTAGAATAAATGACGCGATCAGTCGTGGGTTCGATTCTGCGTGATGCCTAACTTTTTTTTAAAAAATAATTAATACTATATTCTTCCCACCCGCACAAATACTGGATGGTTCGGTTATATAATTTATCAAAAAAAAAAAAAAAAACAACACATTCTAGAAACATCGATTGTGGTATAAAAGGCAGAGCAGCATAAGAAATCAGTTATTAATGGACAACCAGTTTTGGTATCTAATCCAGACGCGGATTAGCATAACTCGGCAAGCGAGGCGGTATACCTCAACAACTGTTATTGGCAAATCATATGCACATATTGAGAATACCTCTATTTTACAGTTGAACATCGATGTTAAAATATCGTTTAGAATAATTATCTATGATAGATGTTTTAACAAAATATAAATGTAAGTATAGAATCGATGTTTCGTTTGCATCCCAAGCAAAATACAATAATAACGAGCCAGCCATCATCAGTTGATTTCTGTTGAAATGGTTATGAAAACTACTTTGTAGAATAGTTGAAATGATTTTGATTTATATTACATTTTATTTTTTATTTGGATGATTCTATGGTTAAACAACCACCATATGAATTATTAATTTTGTTTTAATCTTTTATAAATGAAATTATATTCAAGTAACAGTCTCAATTTTAAAGTTTAGAATTCGTTAATTAATTATTGTTAAACCACCATAATACACTTAAGTTTTAGTTTTTGGTGTTTTATTGTATTTTACCGAATCGCACAAATTTTGGAACATCATTATCATCCAAAAAGTATACTGACTATATTAAAATGTTAAGGACGGTGAGTACATGGGATTAAAAAAGTACATACTCCCAACCCAGCGGAGCTGCGAGTAGACATAACAATGTAGGTCTTGGCATCTTGACATTCGAGAAAATAGTGTCGTAACATTATGTTAGGCGATACAATGTAGTTAAATGGGGATTTTCACAGTAATATTGAATGATGGAACAGTATTAAATGACGTATAAAAATGAATTTGTTATTAAGACACAAAAGGAGAAATGTGTTATTTTGTTATTGGAATATCAGATTTGCGATTTTAGATTTTTATTATTTATATTTATATTTTACTTAAGGTATAGATGTTTGATGAGAGAGTAAGGGCTACTCTAATCTTGATAGGCACCTGTATCGAGGTTTTAAACGTCAAATTATCACAATTGTTAGCCGATCGAGGTGCAGTTTATGAAATTAAGGTTTTTCATTGGGTGAGATCGTAGGGCAGCTATTTCAATTTCTTTAATTATGATGCTATGTTCCGATTCCATTTGCCAATCATCAGAAACTTGTGTTCGACATTTTCCACACAGGTCTTCTTGAGTATGTTGGGCAATTTTTAAATAATCCGATTAGCAATTTTGGAGAGATCATACTTAATAAGAGAACTTGGAAATTGAAAATAATTGTAAAAGAATGAATGGGCTTGCGTCGCCATTATCGGGAATTCTAGCTTTCTTGAACGAGTTGACCGAACAGCGGGATTGAGAAATTTCGTGAAAAGGATAAAATTTTTTTCCGAATGATTTTTTCTGAGGTGAAATAACCCAATTACTTCGACATAAACAATTTCTTAAGGATTGTAATTGGAGTCGATCTAGAGTTGTTCAGTTTGATTGTGATAAGATTGGGTATCACTACAGAATAAAGAAAGTTAAATTTATAGATTTTAATATACAATTTTCCTTGGTCCTGTAAACGTCGAGATTATATTGCTATTTTGATTACTTCCAGTTTCGTTTTTTTTCAAAAATGTTGAATTTCACAAATGATGGCAAAGAAAATATAATGGAATAGTGCCATAAACGAAATTCAAAATTTGTCGTTATTAATTTATTTTGTTGTTTAATCTTTAAGATCAATCTTTAAGATCAAAAAATATAGTCCAATCATACAATAAATAACTAACTATTTTTAAAAAGCTATGTTATATGATCCTTTAGACCTTCAATATTAGCAAAAATGAAAGTAATATTATTTGAAATATTATTTTTTGGGAATATTTCTTTAAATGTAAAGCAAAATATTTTCGGTTAGTTGATTTTAATTGAAGTAATGATAAATATTTACGATGATGAAATGAAATTATATATCAATCATTTTTTTTTTTTTTTAATTTTAATTTCTATGATTAACAAATCAAACATTTGATTTTTTATATTTAACTCATATTAATAAGTGTGACAATCAGACAACTGTTTGGTATGTAAATTTCAAACATTAAACAAATTTAATCTGCAACTGACTTTTTAGCCAATTCAAATTATTATGCCCTACCTGTCACATATGGATTAAGAAAATTATTTCATTATGAAAAATACTTATTGTTAATTTACAATTATTTGCATGCATTTATTATTGTAAATATCATATGAAATTATTACAAAATTACAAAAAATACGAACTAGTGCATTCAAAATTGTAATTATGGGAAGAAAAAGTGTTAATAATATTAGAAGACAAAAAAATGTGAAGAAATATATATTTTATATAAATTTACTTGTCAGTACCGCCACTTTTCAATCATAATACCACAGACTAGATTTATAAAATATGACCTATTTGATTAATAAAATATTATGGCATTACCAGATGAGAAAAAGATTTTCTGGTCCAAATTTCAGATTATTAAACAAAGTACATATTTTTGTTAGTAATATTAATGTATCAGCTCGGTTATGTCACAAAGTGACAAATATAATACGATAAAAAGACATACGACATGTTTGGAGTTAAATAAACATAACTACTTACCAATTATCTAAATTTAGAAATTTAATCTATTCTAGATTTATCTTTATATTACGCCACTTCGTGTAAAAAGTGCTGATTGAATTTCACAGACATGACTGAATTCCATATTTTGCTGAATTGATTTTCTAATCAAGCCTGGCTGTGCGAATTTTTACAAAACTTATTTAGCCTATTTACCCTATAAGAAAATCGAATATGCAAAAAACAATTATTTTTCCTTTATCATTCCACATTCAATATAAAAAACCGCATCACTCTACCACAACTATTAGATGCGTAACCAACATTTGATACAAATTAGATTTAGATACAGTAAGATTTTAGCGTTTCCCCTTTCCAGCAATTGATTAAAAATCATTGAAACTGAAGGAGCTTATTAAGTAAGAAAATCGTTAATTTTGGTCTATAAAAGGGAAGAATTGTCATAAAACTACCTCACATTTTAAGTAGGAACAAAAAACCGAACACGTCAATTTTATATATTTAAATAGTACTTTTAGAAGCCTGTTGTAAGCAACCATAATATTTTTAAAGATGTCTGATTAACGCAGTTATTTCTTTACTGATTTAAATTAATAAATGTAATGAATTTTTTTTCAATTGAGTTTATATAATAAAAAAAAAAACGTCGCTGCAGGAGGTTTTAATAATAATATATACATGCATTCATTTTTTTTATACACAAATAAATAATTTATCTAAATTACTTGAGATAATTATTTTTACTTAAACATTAGACATGTTATATTATTTTGTGGCAAGTATAGTTAACAAAATAATATTAAAGTGTCTAAAAAAAAACCACACAAACGTTACTTAAAACCTTTCAAATCATGAAACTTTAATTAATATTTAATAAGTATTAATTACACATTTTATGAGGTATAATATGTTAAAGTACGTTTACACTGTTAGTAAAAAATATTGTGGAATTACTATAAACACAGTCATGTATCTACTTTGGACACCAGGAACTAACTCTTATACTTTTTTGTTCGTAGCGATAAATAATCAATTTCTTGATTACAACATTATGTACATTTTTAATCCAAACATTAAGTTCTTTTAATGGGTTCTCAGATCCCATAATTTTGATAGCTCCCTTTTTTCAATCATTTAATTAACTTTTCGTAGAATGGAATAGTCTTTCTAGCATAAATTTTGTGCCAGTGTTTCAAATGCCTTGCTGTAATTTCCAATAAGCGCTCACCAACTAGAAACTAAATCGACCATCATAGTAGATTTAATAGTAAATGAGATATCGTCAACCATTTCAAAAAATGAAAAATTGGCGCCTCTTTATCACTATTTAAAAATATTATGATTCAAAAAACATGAGAATGCAGGGTATTTTTGAATCATTAATTTATTTCATAAATTAAATTACCCAAGCTTTCACAAAACTAGTGTATTAAATTTTTATAAAGTATAAATTACCTGTTTAATTTCATATGTATTTATTAATTTTCATTAAATTGCCTTGCAATCTTAATATTTAGATATGTCGATCTGGACTAAATTATCGCAATCAACGCAAAAGCCATAAAATTGTCTTTTTACGTTTAATGTATTTGTTAATATTTGATGTAACCTGACACAAATTACCCATTACTATTAGCTTATAGATTGCAGCAGTATATTCACTTTAATAATTTATCGTTTATAATATAACTTTGGGTAACAATGGCTTCTCAAACCATTTTTGTGGCTTAGCCCATTGTTATTTTATATACTTATACACAAATAAAATCCTGCTTACCAGATATTTGTGGCTGATTTTCTATCTGACAATTATAAACCCACAAAACAACATGCTTTTAAAAACCAAGTATTAGTAAACCTATTTGCTGATGAGAGTTAATTTAGAAAAAAATTAACTCTCAACCGTGGGGTATACAACCCGACGGTTTTGAATTTCGTTTGTATTAATTTACCTATCAGTCAATTTATGTTTGTTCCACTGTAACTTTCGAACAAGTTTATGGCATTCAATAAATATACTGTATGATTTTTGGACCTCATGAGTTTTATAATTACAAATATCAAAAAATCTTTTTGCTAAAATATGAAATTAATAGTATAAATATGAGAACATAAAACTAATTGCAATAAAACGATATGGCCTACATTTGCTTCCTAATGAGATTGGGGTGTTAGGGTGAGTGAGATCTACTGCTCAATGGAACAAATAGCATTCTTTACTACACAACATTCTTCTATTAAAATAGATACAAGATAGACAAGAAACAATAATATCTTAAAATGAATTTTATTCACAGTGTATAACGAGTTTTCTAAATGTTAAAAATTTTGCAAATTTCACCCGAAAAAAATTTTTCAATTTAGAAGCACGAATTGTTAATCTATTCATTTTAATCATAATTTTGTCGCTCTTTTGAGACTTTTGCAATTTAGTCAAAACCAAAGAGGCTTTACCTGCATTTTTCAATGAAAACAAATTGAACTATTGATAGAGAGAATGTGTGTATTCTCATTTCGTTTTCAAAAATAATTATCATATTTTATCCCTTAAACTTTATTAATGAATTTATCAAAACTATAAATTTGGGCTACTCTTGCGGCGATACGTCACTTTAACTTGTACATTGAAGGGTTTTCCTTGTTGTTTTACGGTGAGAATTTTATATAAACATTATAAATAAATTTAATAATTTATGTGTAACGATATGAAAACAAATAACATATAAATCTTTATTTACTTACTTAAATAAGAATGAGAAATGTCGTATCGTTACTTATATAAATCTCAAAGCTTAAAGTTAAATACAAACTGGTGTGGTTGTTACCAGAGGTTTTTCTTAAATAATTCAAAAAGCTTTCAACATTCAATATACCGAGTGTCTATAAAGTCATTTGCATACATTATTTTACATACCTCAGTCTTTGAAGGTATTACTAACAATTACATATTTGATATTCAGTGGAATAACAGACTGAGAGCTCTTGATTAATGTTTGAGAAACGGCCTCTTTATATAACGGTCTCTCTATGCGAAGTATGAAATCCACGTTCTGGCAGATATCAACTCTACATGTCATCAGTTTTTATACATTTAACAAGTGAAGATAATCACTAAGAGAGTTAATTGTAACATACTCAACATATGATTGAATAGCATTGTTTGGACTATGCTTAATTAGCATTCATAAAATACTATAAATATCCAGTTTTTACTGTTATACATACTTGTATAATAATATGTATTGCAATTACCAATATGTGATAATTAGCTAAATTTGAGCTTAAATTGTGGCAAACTCTAACATTTTACTTATTTTACTTTTAAAAAATTATTTAAATAACTTGTTTTCTATCTTTTATAATTTAAAAGTTGGTTCATGGATCAATAGGTCCCAATGGACCGATTTTGCTCATTTACAAACTTTAATTCACGTTTTATGTTTGAATTATACATTACCAAAATTTCAGCTCTTTATCTCCTTTTGTTTTTGAGTTATCATGATGAAAATACGGACGGGCGGACAACCGGAAATGGAATAATTAGGTTTTTCTATGAACCAAAATGTTTCCTAGCGTTGCAAACTTAAAACTAAAATTAATATACTCCGGTATATTATGTATGTCCAATTTAAAAAAGGGTGAGGTTTGAATCAAAAGAGTAATAGTTAATACTTTTTTGGGTATTATTAAAAGTAATGGAGCCAGAGTGGCTAAAAGTTTTAACAGTATGTGAGTTCCAAACATATAAGCTAATATTTTCAAAATCTTAACGTGTGATCTAAAAGTTTTTATAAAAGAAATGACATTGGTAATGACATTAAAAAACAATAATTAATAACTGGCAATGGTAAAATTTTATTTTTCAGGAAAATTAATTATTTTACCCATTGTTCAAGAACATTGGTAGACTTCTATTTAAAAAAAGCAAGATTCGTTGCTAGGTATAACACTGTCGATATTCATTTGTTCACTATGGACATCATTATATTTCAAAATGTGTTATTACTATAGCAAAGCAAAGCCAATATAGAAATTTTCATATTGAAAATAAAAAATAAAATATATATATATATATATATATATATATATATATATATATATATATATATATATATATATATATATATATATATATATATATATTTTCAATATGAAAATTTCTTTATTGGCTTTGCTATTGTTAGTATATGTATGTAAAATGATTTTATAGACCCCCAGTATAGTATGTATGTATAATGTATATATATATATATATATATATATATATATATATATATATATATATATATATATATATATATATACCTCTTACCTTTTCAATTTAATATTAACACACACAAGACTAACCATTTTCAAGTTTAGAATTTAGAAACAAACATTATATACACTTATGTAAATCATATACCTTTAGTTGAAACAAGGATTGAAAAATTTACATCGCAATATATTTCGTAAGTATACAGAATTGGCTTGTTTAACCAGAAACTTCAAAAATAGTACAAATTAAAACAAACTGAAAACTTTATTATGTAACCGCACATCGCAATGGGACATTACGAAGCATTTATACAACTTATTTGGTTGTAACGTAAGATTTTTGAATATTAAATAATACAACAGAGAATAACAAATTGTCGTATGTTACAATTTTAAAATTATCATGAAAGGATTAATAAGAACCGTTTTGTTCGCACAGAAAAATGACTTATGTGAAATCACTGTTCCTTTAATAATTTTCCCATATCTTCGATATATAAAATAGTAAAATTGGTGTTTTCCAAATAAAATGAATACATTAGTTAAATTTACAAATTACGTAAATTTTAAAACTTATTGAAAACAATATACTCTACAAGTTTATACTGTTATTGCTAAGAACATAAAAGCCCATAGAGTTTTCTAGGAACCACCAGAACGTCGTGGTTTATTTTACCTGTACCACATTCTTGGGCGAATGACTATTATTTCAATTAGTCAATTCACGCGTGCTTAATCCGTTGTATCACATTTTACGAAATCAAAACATGTAAAGATAATAACTAACAGTGGTAATTATTTAAAAATATCAATGTATCGACTATTTTATCATACACTTAAAATACATAGTTCATGTAGTTATAAGAGTTTGTTGAATAATAATATGAATTATAATTATATATGTTATAATTAGCTTAGTTTGAGCTGAAATCGTAGCGAATGTCACCATTTTAGTAAAAATTTTGTTTATTTTCAAGAAACAATAATTACAAACATTTTTTGTAGAGATAGATTTTTGTAGACACTTTACCCTAGCGTTCGAACTTGAAATCTGTTCGCATACCGATAATTATACATGCGTAGATTATTTTTAAAATAATGTTTTGAACCTGTGTAAAATATTCAGTTCAAATATTTAACCGTTAGTTGAAAGACGTTTTATACCGTGCAAAATGGATCGTGTTATTAAATTATGATAGCGTACAAAAAGTTAAGTTGCTATTGGAAAAAATCTCACATCTTTATTTTTGTTTTTCGAAATGTAACTTTGTTTTTTCTAATAAATAGATTTATTTTAATATGATGAAAACAATTAATGGATATTTTTGCTGTTATTTCATTAATGTGTTGTACAAATCAATTCTTAATAAAAACAATTTCGCTTAAGCATACGCATTTAATCAAATATAATAATTTTTATATCAAATTTAAATTATTTTTTAAAATATTTTGTTACGAAATATGCCAATGCATATAATTAGTAACAATATCGATTGGAATTTTATTACATGATTAAAATTTGATAATTTTTTTATAAACTTTAAGTTAATTTCATAACTTAAATTAAGAAATTATGAAGTAATAATATTGTTTTGGTTTATTGCAGATTTATTTTATCATAATGCTACAACGTTATATAAGAAAAAATCCGCATATTAAACCAACTACAGCTCATATTATAGATAAAACTAAAAAGCTAATAAGGCAAGGAAAAAGTAAAAGATCTGCAGCTGGTTTACGTTGCGTCGTTTTAAGCTAACATGTAATGAAACCCAAGAAGCTGAATTTTCATCATATTGTAAATAAATAAATCAACGATTTAAAGCGTTTGGCTTATGAATACGCAACGGTTAATAAAATAGATAACCGTTTCAATAATTGGGTTGTAAGTATTTGAAACGTACCAATATGTTACTAATGCGTAAATTAGTGGGAATTAGTTTAGCTTTTATATAATTTCAAACCAAATAGAATTTATAACATGGGCAAAAATGGGCAAAAACGCCTTAAATTATTACAACAAGAGAAAAAAAAAGTTATAACAGATATTGTGAGTGCCAAACGAGGTATAACGATTACCGTTGCAAGTTTCCCCAAGTCGCTACTTTCCACTTACATCTATCTAAATAATTACTATCGTAATTTTTAAAAAAAGCCTAAAATTATCGTTGATTACTTCTGTTAAAAACAAGAAGAAATCACATTCTGAAAAAAAAAAATTTTATATATGAAATGAAAAATACAGACTCGCTAAGAAGACTTGATATTCTGCCTAGATTGTAATCAGTGGTTTCATGAACAATGTACTTCATACGCAAGGGGGGGGGGGTTATTTGTGATTATTTTTAATAAAACTTTTCCTGTTCATATTGTATGGAAACAAATCATAAAATTGTTTATATGAATTTATAGTTTTTTTTGTGAATAATATTAATGAAAACAATAAAATTCTAAAGTTTTTTGTACTGTTTGGAATAAAAAGTACAATTCATTTTCAAATTATAAAGAGAATATAAAAAAAATTTTTTGAATCATTCAATATGCATATAGTTATCCCGTAAAAACGGTCGTATTTTACTTGAACGCGTTCACTTGAGCATTGATGATTAAGTCAACTGGTTTCTTTATTCCATATGATTCCGCTCATTTATCAGCATTCATCGTTAACTGAATGCATTATGTTTAGTTATATATCATTGTAAAACGAAAAAAAAAAATTTTGTTTCAATATTATATGGTTTGAAGGCCTAAAGAATAAGCTTTTAGAAAATCATAGTCCTATTCTGAATCCAAATAGTGAGTTTAAGTACGTTAATGAGCAAAATCGGGTCCAATGGATTCATGAAATTATAAACCATAAAAAATATAACCAAAATTTAAAGAAAAAAAATGTTTTAGAAAGATACCATTTTTGCTAATTAACACATAACTACATATTTCATTATTATGAATGTATTTATAACTGTATAGAATGGATATTTTTATTAGAATTGGATACTCTAATAAAAACTGTATTAGAATTGGATAGTTTCTAAACAATTAATTTCTAGTACTTGTCACGTTCATTTGTAAAATCTAAAATCCTATTAATATTATAAACAGGAAAGTGGGTTAGGATGTATGTATGTATGCCTGTTACTATTTCACCCAAACACTACTAGATGGATTTTAATGAAATTTTACAATAATGTTACTTTTACATCAGAATAACAAATAGTCTATAATTTATAAAGATAAAATAGGTTTTATATCCATTTTCTTCCTCTAAGGGGATGAAATACGGGGACAATTTTGTATTAAATTCTCACTTGAAGTATGTTACAAATCCTATAAGCATGATTTCTATCGAAACTAAAATCTAAATCTGAAATACAAAATAATATTTATTTATCTCTTCTCGATAACAATATGTCGAACTGTCAACTATATAAAGTGTATATGGCATCGTTAAAGTACCACAATAGAATGTACAACTTAAGTACCAGCGGCATCTTTCGTTGCTCAGGACCAAATACTTTTTATCAAGTATATGATTAACAATATAATGAGTAACAAAATCAAATAAAACATATGTACATTTCTGTGACGTAGAGCTATGGTCGAAGCCAGGGTGACAAGGAAGCCGAGGACTCGAGTACACATACAATTAAGAAGATAAAATGGATCTGTTCGTTTTATTATGAATTGATTAAATAAAATTATTATAAAGTTATTACAAAATGGCAGCAAAAATAATGATTGTTGCCATGAAAATTCATTGAAAAATTTGAGTTATACATAATTAAGAACGAAAACAGTTAATTTTTCACTAAAAAAAGAAAATAATCGGGATAAAAAGGATTTTATCCTTTCACTTAGAGCAAAGCACATATTCAAAAAAAAGTTACATTACGTAGATCGGATAAGTAGTTCATAGCGCCCAAAACGTGACACTTAATGTTACATATTAAGATTTGTATAAAATAACGGCCGTAAAAAATTGAATTTTTAACATTAGTAGGTATTTTGAAAATATTTGCATTTTTAGTATGAGTTAATTTAACATTTCCATGACAATTTATAAAAATCTTTTTTACCAAAAAAATTCAAATGTGAGAAATGATCTCTCATTAATTAATTATAACTGAATATTAAAACGTCAAACACGAATTTCAAAATCAATTAATTTTAAACTTAGAAACTTCCCAATTTCATATTCGAACGTAGTTTTAATATCCAAAACATTCATTTTATTCAACCACTAGTCATAATATTCTATGAATACTATAAGGTACAGTAAAAAGTAAGTTTCCAGTTTGAGAATGTTGTATTCGCATGATATGCTTTTCTCCTATTTGAAGGAAAATGTCAATAACAGTAACACATGAGTGAGTTTTCATAATAGTTTTGAATGACTGTATATATATATGGTATGTTACGGTAGGTACATTACACATAATTTTCTTTTAGTTATCATTATTATTCACAAACTCCGACCCAGATAATTTTCACCAAACTGTAACAACTAAAACTTTAATATTTATAAGAGTATATATGTCTATGCTTTTAATACCATTTGATGTACTCAGTCGATAGCGATATTGCAATGTTATTTAAAAATATCGGTTTGATGGATTATACTGGTCAATATTTATTAGGATTATACAGATATATTGTTTTTTTTATTTTTGTTAATTAAAAAAAATTTTATCTCCTCGAAAATATTTTCGTAAAATAGAGCAGACTCCATTGGCGGTATAAAAGTACGTGCTATTTAATTATTAAATTAATCAATATTCTACTTTCCAAATTTAAAAGCGTTGGAGTAGTAGTCCTCAATGTATTTTCGATTGATATTTTTATTGAAATACTATTTATTTCTTTCTTTCACAAATTATTTAGATTTTGAGCTTTTTTAATAGATTTTGTTATTTCCACGGCACATCCAAGATAGCGGACTAATTTTTAATGCATTTCTACAATATTGGTATCAAATGATATCCCATCATTATCAAATGGCATGCTTAGAATAACTCGAAAAATAAAGTGACATCACTCTAAATCCAATATGGCGGACTTTTAAAGCTTGAAACTCAAATTTGACTAAGATATCTTTACTATACTATAACTAAATGGTATAAACGCTGAATAGTAACATACATTTGATAGATTTGTGTTTTTTAAGGCCAGCGATAGCTATAAAGTTAAAAATAAATTAAAAGTAAAATAATCTTTTTTACAAAACAAACTTTTATTTAATTACTCAAGAAAAAAACTTTGACTATAACCAAGTCATTACACAATTCGTATAATATAAAAGCTAGTCGCAGAATTTACTTGTGTAGATAAACAAGTAGATTAAATACTTGATGTGATTTTAACTATTAAAATTTTCAAATTAACTAAATACGAGTGCTTCAATCTCGTGATAAGCGATTAAAAAAGTCTTAAAGTAAAATTTTTTTTATTCTTTTTACGGCATTTAAATAAAACATTGTTTTTTATAAAAGTGTTTTACTTTTACTTTAATTTTTGAGCCGAAATTACTTTATTAACAAAGTGTTGCGGGAGAAAGTTTCGAAAAAAGCATGAACAATTTTCGATACTACTCCGGCTGTATAATAATTATGATGCATAAAGTTTAAAAATAACATATATGTAACAATAAAATGTTTACTTTTTTTTTCTGATATCTTCTGAAATACTAACCATTGGGAAATATCGTGACCCGATTTCATGTAGTATCTCGGAAGCTAGTTATCAAATCGTAAAATATGTGTTTATTTATGTATACACTTTCTTTACCTAAACTAGAAAATCCAAAAGCAACAAAATTATTTGTGACCAAAACTATATCAGAAAGCTAATACAAAATCTTTAAAAAATCACAAGTACGTTCCTTTCCCAATCTAATACTGATATTTTTTTAGCATGGTTTAATTCAGTAGTAGCTTCCAGTTCCAATAGTATACTTGCTTAGAAGTAATTTTTATATCCGATATCTATATTACATTTCTAAAGAGCTTGTTAGTATTGCAGTTTGTTTGATTATCCCTATGGCCTTGAATCTCTATAAAGTTTGAATCGAGAATTATCACAATTTTCGTATTGTGATAATATCGAGAAATTTCGTATTGAGTTGCTTATAAAGCTGACATTGTACACCAATACGAATATTTAATGTATAGTCAAAAACTGTTCCAAATAAAGTAAGCTTTTTAACCTACAAAACTGTAAAATTTATAAATATCTGTATTTTGTCACATTCGGAAAACAAATTTAATACTGACTTTAATTCGTTTCACATTCTATACTTGTAATTAAGTTAGTTACCTTAGCTACACAGTAATAGCGTCGACAATCTTTTTCAAGCTAAAACATACATAAAATGAAGTGGATTTTCAGAGAGTTGACATACCTAGAAAATATAATAACAATACACTTTGTAATCTAGCAACAACGAAAAAAAAAAAGTATACTATAGAGAAATAACTGAAGAGTTTGGGTAACTAGGAAGGTAAAGTTGAGAGGTCTACATGCATAAGTGTACAGGATGGCAAATGGTCATAACTGAACATAATGTTGACGTTGTAACTAGATATTTATTTTATCCAATTTTAGTTTCATAGAAATAATTTTAAACATTCAAATTTCTATTATTTTACAATGAAACGATTGTCACAAACGTATACTTTGAAGACAATTTTGTTGTTGAAATTTGCATAACTCAATAATATGATGGCTATATGGATCCTTAAACCATAGTGTCATAACATATAGACTAAACAGTTCATACCTGAATCAGAAAATAATTATTTTGTTTTGGAATCAACATAAAGTAAATTTTCTTTAAATATGTCGATTAAAGGTCTCGATTGTTTGCATTTAAAGCATACAAATGAAAATATTTAAGCTTTTGAACTGACGTGTAGATAACGCAGAATATCTTTAACTAACCTGAACTTTTAGTTAAGAATTTTATTTAAAACTTTTATTTTTATAAATTTTGTGTTTCTATCATAATTTTTTGAAAATAGTTTGCTCTTTATCATAATTATTCAACAAATATGATATATTTAACATCATTTTATTCGGCTGGAATTTTAATACTTTTTTAATTGGAAGCAATGTTTAATAACTTTTGTTTCTTTTTAGGCCTTAACATTGTTGAATGTATGATTAAAATTTATTTACTTCGCATATTATTCTATTAATTTTTAAACTCATTTTAAAACAAATTTAAAAACAACAAAATTTGTGTATATTAATGCTGTTTAATGATAATTAAATGTAATTTATTTTTTTTTAAATGGTTTTATTTTTCGAATATTATTTTACAATGTTTTTTTTTTTTTTTTTTGATAAATGAAATTGGCTAAATATATAGTGTTATTAATTATCGATATGCCTTTAGGATCGTTTTTTTAGGATTAAGTTTATATTGTAATAAAGTGAAAACATACGGAATTTTTCTGTGAAATTTTTGGTTTTTTCTATTGAACACACAAATAACTAAAAGTCTTGACAAATAAGGTTTTCGAGATCCTTGATTCCGATTTTGATATTAACAAATCGGAACAACTATTTTGAATTTTTCAATTTTCCAGTCAGATTCGTGGACAGCGATCTTGAAAGCCTAAGATTGATTGGTACTTTTAGTAAAAGAAGTAATTTACGACAAATAGTCAGCCATATTAAGTCTACCATCTGTTATATTAAAATTTCTATAGCAGAATCGCGACTTATTAACAAAATACGAACTTGTTTGTAGAAAGGACAAAACACAATTAGACATGTTCTCATATTATTGATGATGATCTATGAAACCCCTTGGACCAGATTACAATAAAACCGATAAAGCGTCATTTCGTAAACTCCGTGGGTATAAATAATTTTCAATAAGTTTGACACGACTATAATATATATTAGATCGAAAATCAATAGTCTTCAAAAAATTGCACTTTCAGTTATTACAACATTTAATAATTTTAAAAGGCCAAGGCATTACTGCAAGTTTCAATTTTTCAATTTTTAATTGCTGGGCTATGTTTATTTTATTATTATTTAGCTTTTGCAACCGTAATTTAAATATATGCTGATCATCATTGTAGTCTTTACCAAGTTCTTTTTATTAAGTTATTCTGTTAATGTTTATATTTTTTGTTGATCCATCCTATGCGTACACAGATATAAACGACTACCACTGAATACTGTACGTTAGGTGCTTAAACAAAGAAAATGCGGTTTTTTCTTTAAAACCTCATCACATCGCTATAATAAAAACCGTATTATTATTATTATTATAAAAAGGTGGACTTGCAGAAGGGTTATATGTTTTATTATAACTGACTGTAAAGTTCTTTGTGATATAGGTACCTATACAAGCAGCATATAACTTCTGCTTCATCACCATGCTCTAAAAATATTATAATAATCTTAAACCTTCTGTAATACGACGAACAGATACATATTAATTATTTATATAGAGAAAAATAAATTAGATTTTTCTATTTTCATTATGCTTTGTAGGTATATGAAAAATTTATTATTTTTTTCCATTTTCAGCATTCATTTTCCTTTTAAGGATTCCCTTCACTTTATGTTTTATGAAGTATAAAAAGGTAAACAAAAATTTTAATAATATTTTTTATAAAAATATAACCGATTGAAAAAAAAATGCTCAAATACAACTTTAAATTAAATTAACATTTGGAATTCGATGCATCATATTTTAAGCTAAATCGGATCTGCTAAAAATTTCTACGCGCCGACGAAATGGTCGAAATTTTTTACTTTTCATTTTTTTGGAATCGAATTTATTTTTATCATTTAATATTTATTTCTTACTTTTGAGTGGTGAAAACAACTATTAAAAATTTGATTGTTTTTTTATTTTTTTTTATTTTTTTTTATTTTTGTACCTGGATAAAAGTGTGATCAATCTGAAATCATAATTTTTTAAACATAATTTTTTTTTTTTTTTTTTGATAAGTTCACAATTAACGAAAAAATCGTTGGACAAACGTTTCAAATAGCCGCATATAGAACTTATTTCTTTTCGTTGTCGTTTAGACTCCAAGGCTTTTGTAAAAGTTACATAAATTAGATAAAGTAATTTTAAATTATTAAATTACATTTTCACATGTATATATAATTAATTATATTTCCACGTACCTCTCTGTAATCACGCTACCTAAAAATTAGGGTGTTTCGAACAAATTAAAGTCATTTTAGGAGCAATTAGAAAATTATGGGCTTTAGTTATTAATTTAAATAATACTAAGTGAAAAAAACTAATAATATAACTCCTCTAACTGTTCTAACCTACCATACTGGCTGGTTTTCTTAACACAATCGGCTCAATATCACATTAACCAATATGGTCAAGATGAAAAGAGAAAATGTATATTTAATATTTTTGTAAAATGAATGTAAAATAAAGACCAGGTTCTTAGGAAATTTGGACAACAAAAGAAATTGAACATTATTAATATAACTATGAAGTAATTTATTGGAATTAATATGAAAACTTAAAAGATAGTTTTTTTAAACTTCGTACTATACATTGGTTATTTAATTGACAATTTCAAATGCGCTGGAGATTTATCGTAAGGTGTAGGCTGCCATTTAAATTTTGAGTTGCAATATTTGTAGGCCTCTATGAAGTTTTTTGTAAACAAAGATTTTCGATTTTAAACTAGATAGCAAAGTATTCGTATTTATTTTGTTTTTAGCATAGCGTTGCCGGTTGAAGAGATGAATATTCAGCGGGGCCAGTTGGAAAAACTTACCAGTAGACGGATAACAAGAAACAAAAATGTTAATAATGCTGAAAGGTCTGTATGCCTGCGAATGGATATTATTTATAAAATGTTTTTAGTAATAATGTTTATAAGAATATATAAGAACAAATCATTACACAGACAATTTGAAAGTACTCTTTGATCACCTCACAAAGCTCTTGAAATTTCTTGTGGGCTTTCAAACCCAGCTTTGGATCAAGTTTTTATTTTTATTAAAACCATCAATTAAATTCGACGCCGTATTTCCTGTTTTTTGTTGAAAAAAAAACTTACAAAAGAGACAAAAAATACTTAAATACTATATGCGAAATAATAAAAAAATTATTATTTCAGCTTTATTCAGCTTTTTCGGAAGTTCGTTGTGCGGACTTTCCGGGTTGCATCTAAACTATTTGCTTAATATATTATTATTAAGAATTTTCTTGATATTTAAAGTTTCTACATTCTAGAATGTAAGGAGCTTAACTAATTCATAATATTCGTAAGCTGAGGGGAACTAGCTTCATCAAAAATTTAAGTTTTTCGAACCTATGAATATTAACACGGTGCAAAAACAGGAAGAGCTGAAATTCTAGTCTCAAGATTAAGGTGAAAAAAATGTTTTTTATTAAATATTTTTTTTTACAACGTAAAGCCAAAATCTGTCGGAAAAGTTTTACTTCAACACCATTAAAAAGCGTTTTTCATCTCAAGCTTGATCGAAGAATTTGAATAATATTTTTATTTCCACAATTTTTAGTATTTTTTTAACAGAAAAATTTCATAAAAGATTTAAATTATTTAAATAAATTTCTTGAATAAATTAAAACACTATTCACTGTTATGAGGATTGTGAAAACTACAAAAACTCAGTATTGTGTAGTTGGTATTAAAATGAGTTTGGTCATGCTAAATTACTTCATTAAAATTATAATGACTGCTTTACATTTTAATAAAAATTGTATACTGAGAAATAAAAGAAATGCGACTATTTAATTTTTTACCTGTTTAAAAACACTAAATTTACTATTGTTATGTTGTGTTGAGTTGTTTATAACAATTAATTTTGTTCGCCTATCTAAAATATACATTTTAAAACTGTAAAATTTATAAAATACACCATAAAATTTTATAACAGATTTTATGTAAGCATGGAAAATTCAGGTCGTTGCGTTTTATGATTATTTCAGATATATTATATACAATATATTATGCAGACCTTTTTGTGAGTTAATATTGTTGAAATTACACAAAATTTATGAATTTTGGTATAAATGATTATCGAAATAGGAGTATCAAATATCAATATATGTATATGTTTGTATGAACTAATGTATACTCAGAAACTAAAAATCGGATGACAAGAATATCTTATTATTGGATTAAGAAGAACATAAATTAATAAAACCTTAAAAATTCTCAAAATTTTTAGAAAATAAAAGGTATTTTTAAATAACTGTACGCCCACTTACGTCATTCACGTAGTAAAGAGACCCAGGACTGACGTAACGTAATGACATGCATAGATCAAGCAATGAAGTTAAGCAACAGCAGTCACAATCTGTATTTGGATGGGTGACCACCTAGAGGAACTGTGTACTGTTGTTGTATAAAAAAAAATAACAATCCTATTTAGTTAATGGCTGTATATAGCTTAAAGTAGCTAAAGCCAGAAAAAAAAAACCTAGTAAAGATTTTGATCGTAGATCGAAGTGGATTTTTCATATATCATTTTTAATATTAATTTTGATATTAAATTAATTTTTTTTAATGTTTTTTTTTTTCTGTAGTTATTAACAAGACAGAACTCAAAAAATTTCTTTTATATATTTAATATAAAAAGTATATTAATTTTAGTCTAAAAGTTGTAACGCTAGAAAATACAAAATCAAAATTTTGGCTTGGGCGCTTACAGAATCATATAATGAGTTAACTTCCGCAAGTCTCCCCGTCTATCTGTCTGTTTATCATCACGATAACTTAAAAATGAAAAGAGATCAGGAGTTAAACAAAATCGATTCATTAAATCCATGACCCAACCTCTGAAAATCATTCTAATTACTATATTTCAGATCTAATTTCGAATAAATTTTTGCATAGTTCTTTCGTATTTTTTATTTTAAATAGTTTTGTGTTTAGTGAACGCTATGACCGTTATATTTTGTAACTGTACTAATTAAGTAAATCATATCCCTTGTTTTCGGTTTTGCCGTAGTAGGGTTATTTATTTCAAAGGAATTAGTGCGTGAACCAGTGATACGAGTAACGTGTAATGCAAAAATTCATAATTTTATGGTTTTCTATTATAACTCGAAACATAGAAAAAGTGTGAAGACTATTATTTGAATTTCAAATGTATGATTTTGGTTTTGATGGAAATGATGCTAAATGAAGAATTGATACAGTTTAAAAATTGCTGAAGCGAGACGGGTGTTACGAATTTCTTTTTCGTTAAATTCGTTTTATCTCTCCCATTTATCTCATTTGCTAATTTTTGATAAATAGTTGAGAAGTTATATGGAAACAGATTTACGTACAATCATTTTTATATCTGCTTTTAAGTTAAGTAAATGGTATTAATATATATGTTTTTGAAATGTACTAATTGAGCTCTTTCATTTCATAAAATATTTGTAACCTCCACTTTTATTGTTTCTAATTCTATCATATTGATTTTATTCTTATTAAATACAACATATAATACCCGCATTGTAATAACAAATCGATGAATACTTCGTTGATCAAAATCGGTTCTGTAGTTTAGCTGTCATGGTGGAACATACGCACATACCCACATAAATCGTAGCTAAAATCATAACCCATTTTTTGGTTTTGCAGTAATCGGGTAAAAATATTTCATAAAACCGATGGGTTGATCATTTTTATATTGCATAAAAGTTGCTTTAAAAAAAAAGTAACGTGACAAAACATGTACATGGATCATTTTGGAATATTCATTGAACATATAATATTTAGAATTTCCACAAAATATTTTTTTAATAATTTAATTCTGATTTTAATCCGTTATAAGAGAGAATCGTTTCATTTTTCTATTATTTAAACAGAATTAAATATGCAATGTATCAATATCGAAAAAAATAAATAAATAAAAAATAATTATTTTAATGTAAACACAAAAAAATAAAGCCTCTTTTCTATTTTATTTCCATATCTATCTAATAGATATTTACATTTCTTTCATTCAAAACATGCAATGAATATTACTGTGATAGATGAAATATACATTTTATAGTTTATGGAATGAAATATTTATTCTTTCGTTTATTTTGATATTTAGTGATGGTTCGTAAATACTTACTCAGAAAATATGTTGAAACATATTACAAAAAACGTAGATAATTTTCAATAAATTTATAAAATAGTAAAGGATTTTCTTGGTGGAATAAATTGTAGCAGTATTTATTTATTATTAATAATTATTATAAAATATTAACAATATTTGTGTTTAAAAATTTTTTCATAAAATGTTTGAATTCGCCACAATTTAAGCTCAAATTAAACTAATTATCACATATTAGTAATTACAATACATATTATAATACAAGTATATAACTGTATAGACTGGATATTTATAGTATTTTATGAATGCGAATTAAAGATAGTCCAAGCAATAATATTCAATCATATGTCGAGTATCTAAACAATTAACTCTGTCAGTTTTTATCTTCATTTGTTTATTTAAAATTTTAGTAATAAAATAAATACGTATATTTCTGTTGTAAATTCTAAACTTAATAGAACTTTATATTACAAACAAAGCACTTCCTAGAGCCAAGAGGTTTTATATGATGAAATTTTGCACAAATGTTCAAAATGTAGTTGTTATATGTGATATGGTTGAAGAAAAAGAAATGGACTTTTGCAAATTGAATGTGGATGTTTTATTATGTCAATTGGAGCAAGTGTATTTCATAAAACTAAAACTGCAGTTAATTTTAAAAAATCTTAAAACAGACGCATAATATGGATGTTCAAAATTCTTGGCAAAAAAAAAAAGCTAGATGTGATATGGATGACATGACACATATTTATATCTATAGTAATTAAATATAAATATCCTTCTTGCCAAGAAACTGCAAAATAGTATTAAAAAGCTTATTCTAGGTTTTTGAATCAAATTTTAATTGAATTTTCGAATGATATTGAGTTTAGTTTTACATTTTAATGTGTCAAATAACAAATTCAATATTTATCAGACAATTATACTCAGTTTTTAATAGTAATAAAAATTATTTTCACCCAACAAACAAATATTCACTGACATGTATTGAAACGTCTTATTACTATTCGTTTTTATTTCGATTTAAGGATAAGGTCATAACATGGGAACTCTTTCCAGATTTTCAATAACTAAAACCTTTTCCTGAATTTATTCACCAGGACTTTTTTTAATGAATTTTAACATAGATCAGGGAATTTATTCGTTTTATAATAAAAGTATTTCCCACTTAACAGTGTTATCACAATTCTCATCAAAGGAGGAGTATCGATAAGACATAATTTTCGCTCCAGAATACCAACAACCTTGGTCCTATAATTTTCACCAACTCTTTAACTTTTTGTTTATAGAGCGTATACCAGAAGCAATGTTATTTTTGAATATATTGTGAATTAATATAAGAATATAAAAATTAAATATTTAAAAAAATGGTTCTTGTGTGCACTCTGAATAAAACAAAGTTCAAATATTATTGAAAATGTAACATTTAGGGCGAAAATTATTATTAGGCTAAAGTTTGAAAAATAATATTAGTTAACGCTTTTTTTTATTTTAGTTTAAGTCACTTTTCGAGTGAGAACAGTGGTTACAATCTATACAACAACAGCACACAGCATTCCTTGGTGGTCTAAACCCATCGAAAGTACTGACTATGTCTGATTGCTTAACTTGGTAGAAATAAGTAGTTACCTTTCGTCAGTAAGGTCAGGCACATAGACTACTTTCAGAATATATAAAGAAAACATCAAATCGTGTGACATTTTCTTTCTGGACCGGAAATGAAACCTTATCGATACTCTTCCTTTGTTTTAGAAAATTATTCGAACCTTTTTCGTTTTTCGTACACATTTAGTTTCTTCATACTTCACTTAATTTATTTATTTAATTATCAGAATTATATCATTCTGGAGTTAAACTAACCCTCCTGTATGCATACATAATACAATAATTTGTACATAAGTTATAAAAATTTTATCTACTATACAGCCTGAATAATATAGAAAACATGGAGTAACAAGAACACTCGACTTCAATAGAATACATATAAAATTATGATTATGAATAAAATTTTTAATAATATAATTTTTATTGCCAAGTTATATATGTAGGTATAATTAAATAAAATATTTCGATGAAATGATATTCTAGATAGTGTTTTACAGGCAAAAGAATAAAAATTATTTTATTGAAATTAGTCTAAGATCTTCTGCCAAGAGTTATAAAATATTTAAAACGTATTAATCTACTAAAAATCATAATCGAAATTTTCCACCTTTCAAGCTTACAAGTGGATTCCAATCGAATCTCGGTAGCTTATGTCATAAAATATTTACAGAAAAAGTCAATGATCCAAATCAATTTTTTTGATTAAACAGTTGCAAACACGGGCTTTTAGTTAGAAGGCTTTACTCGATGAATTTTAAGATCCTTGCTTGTTATTTTTAATCAGTTCCTCAAATTTTTTTTGCTTTACTTGAGATAATTCATATTGAAACCTTCTTCATATTACTAATTGTGTATTGTATGATACAAATATCGTAAGCAAAGTCAAAGTCGTCAATTATTTGACAATTGATGGACGGCTATCAACATTGTTGGGCATATCAAAAAACTTTGTTTGACCATACTTTATACTTTAAAATCATCGCTTCATTTTCCTTCGACTACTTGCCGACGATATTGAGCTCCATATGTATCTGTCTTTATTGATTAATCCATAAGTATCTGTCTTAGTTTACTGAATTACATACTTTTTCTAATTTAATAAATGATAAATATAATGTCGTGTGGTATGTAGCAGTAACTTTCCTCTATGATTATTCTTAACATATTTATTATATTTATACAGAATACTGTTCTTCAAAATCATTAAAGTGCATAATTCAGATTTTCTTTTTATTCATTCTGTTTTCTGGTTATTACTATTCTTACTATAACTATTTTTAATTAATGTTATGACGCCTCTTTTTAATTGTTTAACAATACTCTCGTAAGCAAGGTTTAATTGTTTAAGCGCTCTACCACACTACTATTTATTTAATCAATTTGCGTAAATTAAATTGTAGTTTTTCTGATTGATTTCTGATGGTTGCAAAATACTGTAGAAAAATATAAAAATATAAACAAAAAACTTGGTATTTCTGGAGATTTTTCTGAATGTCATATAATGAAATTAAAGTTTTTCTATTTCCCTTAACTATGTCATCAAATACCACACCGATTGCAAAAACCGCATCTTTCTAGTAAACATAAAAAAAAATTTTGGTATTCATAGAGATTTTTCGCAATAAAAACGAAAGTTTTCCTGTTTTATTTCACATCGATTGCAAAAAACCTCATCTTTCTAAATTAAAGAAAAAATACAAACTTTTTAAAATTACGTATGTTTAATGTATGGTGGCACATATTTGTAAAATATTTCAAAAGTATATATAAATATACCTGAGCTTACCTACATACAACCAAACTGGTTATATAATATACAAATTTACCAAAATGACTAATATAATTATAATTATAAATAAATATAACTGTAAGTAAATTAAAAATATCTAAGTGTGAATTAAAATCAAATCCTAGTATGTCAAGCTATATTTAATATCACTTATAGCTTGAACCTCAGTTCGAAGTGCGCTAAAACTGACGTCCGTTTGCTTCATCCCACGTTGAAAATAAACTCTAGTGTGGCAGGCTCCATTTAACTCAAAAAAATGCTGAAACCCCCGTCGACTTCATCGTCAATTTCTTCGTTAAAAAAAACTATAGCGTGGCACAGCGCTAAAAGTATTACTTTTACAATTACCATGCACATAGAGGTGGTACAAAATAGTACAATGTGAACTATTCATTATTATTGTATTTGTAACAGGCATATTACTAGACTAGTAGATATGGTACAGATATAGTCAGTGTATTTCTATATTGAATTGTATTCTATATTATTCTATCTATATCTAAATTGAAATGATACTTCATTGACGTCATTATATACAGCATAACATTCCATAAGTAAATACCTATAACGTACTATACCTACTCCATAACTGTATGAAGTATGAATATTATTATTTAAATAGTTGAAATGCAAATATGAAACAAGCTACAGTCAATCTGATCTTTGAAAGTAAGATCAATAAGTTTCCGAACTATGAAATAATTTATAATAGGTTTCAACCAGAAGACACATCATATCATTTATAAGTATATGTACATGTAATGTTTGATTCAAAGTTTATGAACTTGCCTTATTAGTCTTTTCAAATCTAAAATTTCAAATACAAAAAATGGTTTTCTTCAAAGCAAACAACTTTTGTTTGAAGCATTTGTTCATAATTAATTAACCCTGACGGGGCGATAAATAAAATTATAATACATATTTTTATTTGTTAATTTGTTTTAACGTTGTGAATATGTATGTCAATATAATTATTGAGTATTTTTTTAAGGTTAATAATTAAAAAAGATTCAACCATTGATACTCAACAATATGTCCGATCTTTAAACAATTAGCCCTGTAAGGATTTATTTTTACTTATTTTTAGCAATATTTCTTTTATAAATAAATCTGATTAATGTAATTGATTCTCTTTTGATTCCAACCATCAGTAAATATTTCAATATTTAAATTCTATGATATACCATGAATTATAGAAAACACAACGAAATGGTTTTTTGATTTGTTATTCAATAACTGGTTTTCCCAATTCGAATGAAAATATAGATTAATTTGAATTTTAATCTGCATCGAAAATAGTTATATATACTTATTGGTTAATTTACCTGATATTTTTAAGCTGATGCTCCAAATGTTTGTATGTACATATACATGTTTTCAAGTATTCACATATATAGTTTAAACAGAGGATCTGGTAGCCTGAATTGGTCATATCGTCGAGTGAAATGTACGCACGTTACTGAGCTTTCGGGTTAGATTTGCGCCGTTCACATAATTATTCATTGTAGTGATGAGATGGTGTAGTGCAGGTATATTTAGCCTATCGAAATAAATGCGGAGCTGGAATATTCCACGGGTTATAGCAGAGTTGTTTTGTCACGGATTACATTTTAGTATTGAGCAAAGCAAGACCAAGAAGAAGGCTAAAAGAGTTTTGATCTTGGTCATGGTGTTTCTCAAATACTTAGAGTCGTGGTAATAACAAATAATTAACTAGCTCATTTAGTTTTGGTCTTGCATACTCGGTCTTGGTTTTGGTCTCAATGTTGCATGTCCGTCTTGCTGGTGTATAGATAATTTGTATCTAGATCTTGGTCTAGTATTTAATTTATTTGCTCATCAATAATATTTTTTAACTTCCTTACTAGGTACATGATTGAAATCGTCTCGAAAATCAAAACTAGGAATGAAGTTATATTTTCAATTCAAGCAAGTATTATATGTTTCGCGATCTATCACAAATATGTGTGTGTGTGTGTGTGTGTGTGTGTGTGTGTGTGTACGTATACACGATGTGAAATTTTTGCTACACGATTACTCGCTTGAAACGAATACAGACTATCTAGATCTGACATTTGTTTATTATCAACAAACAAATTTTTTTTTGTATAATTTTCTCATAAACAGATTAAATTCGCGTTAATTCTATCTCAAATGTAGCTTATAACACATACCTACTTATCAATGTAATATTTTTATTCTAATGAAATGATTATAGAGTTAATATATACTTTATTTTCTAGGTTGTTATCTTGTGGGGAAGTTCTTGCGCGACTTTTAAGACTGGCACATATTTCAGCTTGTTTTTATAACAAGTTGTAGAAATTGCAAATTCATGGAACATGACAGAGCATGGACTCCACTGAGAACGGCTTGTTTTTAAATACGAGCAAAAATTTATTGCAAGTTCAGATATGCTCAGCTGTCCAATTTCTCACTATTGTAGGAATATCAAAAAAGTAAATTCATTTAAATTTCCCACATGTACCAAAAATTGAAATGATATATTTATATTTTGATATTTATAAGCTTTTTCTTTTTGAAGATGTTTAAATTACATTCGCATCGGACGCCCTAGTTAATTAACATTGTAAATAAATTTTATGTTAAACTTATTTTCTCCGTTAAACTCCGTTTTTGCCTGATATATCGACATACATTCGATAATAAAGTTAAATAAAACTGACTTCTAGCACACGTATTTCAAGGATCAAACAAACAAGATATCCATATTCGCTGTTCTTACTCATATTTTTATACATATTCACAAACATATATCATAATTATTAGAATATGAGTAAAAATTGTCATCACATCTTACAACAATATAAAATTGGACACAAAACGTATGATATGCGAAATTTAAATCATTTCAACTGATAATTTTGTTTTAAATTTTATATAGTGTAAAAATTTTACTCATAAGTGGAGTGGTTCAAGTATAAAATGAAAACGGAAAAATATTTGTTTTCCATCCCTATAGAAATAATATTTACGAAATAATACCTCGCTATAGGTGTCGAAAAAAAAAAATTTAAGGGCTACAGGAACTTTTCAGTTTAAAATAGCTTGGGTAATGTTTTTGAAAAAAATTAAGATGATAACGTATAGAAAAAGGAATACTCATACTCAAGTATCAAAGTAGGGAGCTTCAATCATTCAAATTTTAGCTAGCAACAAAATTGTTTGTAATGTAGCTTTTTTTGCGTATCTCAATCAGTCATTTTTAATACAATAAATAATTGTATGTTGAAGGATAATTTTGATTAAAACCATTCCAAACATCCTTAATAATAGTAACTTAAAAGAGAATAATGATTTACACGAAACAAACAACCGTTGAATATCTCATTTATGAAATTTAATTTTTATTTGTTATTTTATTATATATTTTATTTGTACTTTTTATAATTTGTATCAGTTTTTATTTGTTATTATTGATACTTAATTAAGATATTACTTCTATATTATCTATGACACTTGAATGTCATATGACATATTGAAATATAAAATTAAATATATTATTCTGTTGATTATTGTTAATTTAAAGCCGCTGCCACACGGTGTGTCCAACAACCTCCAATATTTGACACTTGACGGCTCGGCGCATCGTATGGCTAATGTGTCGAATGTCATTCATCCAACATTCGTGCAGTCGGCGTTTGGGCTGTTGTCGATCTTTTGTACCGACCCAAATTAAATTTTCCGAACATTTCTACACGATTTTTCCAACGTTCCACTGTTTCTTTTGGTATATTTCTGTATTTATAATCTATATTTCTTTTTTTTTCTATCAATTCGCATTTGTATATGTTTATTGATATATTTTTGTACCCTATTTCTTTCTAAATATTTCTTTAAAATGTTTTCAAAGGAAATAAATAAGTCATTGGTTATTTTTTTAAATATTTTTCAGGTAATTTACAACAAGACAATAAAGTTATTGTTACTGCAGCAGCAATAGCAGTATCTTCATCTTCCAGTTTATTTTATTCATATTATTTATGATATATTAGTTAATATTTCCAACATTCAAATATCTTAATTTGTAACTTGCAAATAACATTGAAAAGAAAATTGAACCAACATTTGTATCAAATGTATTTGCTTCAAATATCGTGAAGCAAGTTGCATTCCATGAATATTTGTTGAATATTTGACTCAACGTTGGAGGCCAAAATTTGCATAAGAAGTTTTCTGCATCCTATAGCAGCGACTTAATTGTGTTGAATAATTAAGTATAACATTAATTTAACGTATTACAGAAACAGCCACGATTAGCTTATATTTAAAATTCGAAGAAAACGTCTAAATACTGATATAATTACCAAATATGATCAAACATTTCACCATATCGTAAGTGAGAAAGCAATAATTTAGGGAAATTTTTTATTACGAAGCCGCTGGTGGTACGAAAAATATTTTTAGCAAATTTTTTAAAATCGAAGCACGCCTCGGAAATGTAAAGCGGGACAAACTTGAATAGATACATACAGTCAATAGACCTTTTCATTTTAAAATTTGTTTCGTACTGTTGACAATAAGTTTGACAAAGATAGAAAATATTTGCTTTTCATTTTATTACATTAGTTTTTTGACATTCTGTCCGAAACAAAAACGAATCGAAAATGAAAATGAAAAGCCCTATCGAATTGCAACATTGTCTAGTTAAACCACAGACCTCAGTACGTTCGGTCAATAAAGCGGATAGTCAAATACTATATGTCTGCAATGAAATACTATAGAGAATTATTGTAATAAATTAGCATGTATTATTCAGGTCATTTTAGTTTGTAATTACATGAGCTTTTAGCTTTACAAGCTTTGTATTATTTGTATTGTATAGTGTGACATGTCTACCATAATGTGAACTAAACATAACTAATAGCAGAATAACATAATTATGTATTTCTTATTTATTTTACATGTATAGTAATAATAATAATAATAATAATAATAATAATCATTATTATTTATAAAGTTATTTTGTTATTCATTACTATTTAGTAATAACATTCATTATTTATGCATTAATTATTACATAGGTAAAATAAACCTATGTTTATTTAGTATGCACTATAACAATATTTTTTTCCATTTTTCTGTTTATTATTATTTAATGTTTAGACTGATATAAAATTTTTATTCTAAAAAGTCTTTAATCAACATAAAAAAGCTTTTAAAAATTCAATTTTTCGTATAAATTAAAACCACAAGTCAAATGATAAATACGTTTTTGGTGCTATTCTCCCATTTATTTCTAATCTAAACCGTAAAGGACACTTAGGTTTTCAAGACGAATATAACGATACCTCACTGCCGAAGTTTATTCAAGTTTGAAGCTGGTAATTATCTAAACTTGACAGGGAATATTGGCGAATATAAACAGTTTTTGAAAAAATCATTCAAATATAAGTATTGTTGGACTTTTAGTTCTTGAATTTTTTTCCATCTTCTATGACTTTCTAGTTGAGTCATGCAAACATTGAATCCAATTGACCGATTTCACAAACTCACAGTTTTGATTAAAAATATGCCTGCAATAATTATTTCATATTGGGTCATCTTTATTGATCGTTTTCTCTGTGTTTCCAGAATTAAAAAATTGAAATTTGGAAAAAGATACTTGATTTTATAATAACTTAACAATTGTATCAAATGTGTTATCATAACAATTGTTAAAAAAGAAATAATTCAAAATAAATTTATTATCGATATATTTATGTGAATCAAAAAACAATTCTACCTCAAATACTTGAAGCAAAGGCAATTCAATCGAATTCAATATTAAATCTATTATTTATGTAAAATATTATATTTACCATCAACATTATTATAAACAATAATATTTTCTATCTCTATATTGGTGGCCTTGTCCTTCACACTTGCAAATTGTTATTGTAATATAAATACAAGTATTGGATAAACTACTGCTTGAAATCATACGTATACGATATAACGTAAGCGACAACACCCTAATTTGGAATTGTATTAAAAAATACACTATTTCGAAATTATCACAAGTGTGAATAATATTATAATTTCAACAAGTGTAATTGATTACACTTGTAATTTCAATTACAAGTGTGGATAATATTGTAAGGTCAACCATTCACAATTTATAGTAGCTTGAAATATACTGAAAAAACCAAATTTAATATTTATTCAGGCTCATTGGAAGAAAATGGAACAAGAAGGTTTCCAGCCTGAAATATAAATTGACGCTTCTTTTCCTAAACAGAAATAATATTATGCGTCTGCGTCAAAAATTATTAAAAATGTGTGTATAGATTTCTCTGTATTAATTTTCCATTTATGTTACCTACTTACCCTCAATTTTTCACATTGTTTACAAAATAAAAATCTGTGATTTTATTAAAGTTTAAGACTGTTGGCACTTGAAATTTAAATAAATCAAGTAAATTAAATTTTCTCACAACCATTAAATATTTGTTTATTTTAAAATAATTACCTTAACTGTATTCAAACTCAAAAGATAATTGGGTAAGCATTTTGTATAACCATTTAAAAGAACTTAACTAAAAATTACTCTGCAATTTATATCATTTCTTTAAAACTGCTGCACCTATTTTGATGAAACTTACACTATTTCCACTATTATTATTTTACACTATTTAATTTTTATATTAAATAATGGATTCAAATCCAAGTTTCTGAGAAATACGTCGACAAACATGCAATTACTTTTTAAATTTTTGCACTCCTGTTTAGAAGACTATATCGACGACAATATACGAATATTATTTAGTTCCAACAATGTATGATTTACCCGCAGGTTGAAATGCTAACTAATCTGCTTGTTGATGAAAACAGATAAAAATTCGGAAGTAAAACCAATGTAAATCTTATTTGTATACACTTATGTTACTCATTTACCAATTGTTTACTTTGTAAATTAATTTATTTGTTAAAAAATATTCTACAAAAATGCTCTGAAAACAATTTTTAATAAAACTAATTAAAAAATTATATGTCTTTGAAGAATTGCTTAATTTTAAATCTTTTTTATGACTTGTTTGAAATAGTATTGCTATCTACAATAAAGATTCTTTCAAAATTTTCAAGGTCCTAATAGATTACGAAATAAACACTAAAATCTTATTTTCAAGATGACGACCAAAGTACTCTCCCGTCAATCCCGAAAACTGAAAATTAAGTTCACGTAAAGTGTTTCTTGAAATTGAAAAATAAAGTTGCTGCCTTTTTTGAAATGCACTGTTGGGCATTTTTATGGAACGAATTTACTGAATTAGAAGATGAGCACTGAAGTTGAAGTGCATTAATTTGATCATAATTTAATTAACATAACTTGTTATATTTGCAAATATAATATTATCTATGAACATACATCAACATTCTACAATATACTCTATGGTCTATCATCATATGACGGTGTGTACGTATGTCTGTGTACATATAGTCTAGAAGGAATCGGTGCATTAGAGCCAAAAATATTCCAGCTGAATTTTTTTTTCGCGATTCTTTCCAAATTGTTCTACTGATGCTATAAATGCATGTTACTAGAGGGCAATTTGAACTAAAATTATTTTTGATTCTATTATTATATTTGTAAAGGTTTGAAAAATCTCCAATTTGGATCGATTAAAAATGTATTTTTTTTTAAATAATAATAAAATATAAAAAATATTTTTGTATATTATTCAAACAATAGTGAATAATATCATAAAGAGATAATTTCATTTTTATTCCAATTTTCAAATTATTTATTTGCATTTTGACTGACACGCTACATCGGCGTATGTGTATCCTAGATTATTATTTCTCATTATCATCTTCAAAACTATTATCTTCATTAAAATTTTTAATAAGAACCATGCTATTAATAATTTAATATATTTTTGCCTGAAGTTAATATTATAAAAGTTATTAATGATTGAAGCAACACATGTAATTAAAATTAATTTTAAATAACTTTTTTGTTATTATTAGAACAGAAAGTACTTATATTGCGTTGAATACCTTATTTACAAATAAAGGTATAAATAAAGAAGTATTAAATAATATAACAAGGTGTAAAAATATATTTTTTAATCATAATCATTAACTAATTTGTCTTTTTTCCATTACCCATCTATACGTGTGTCCGTCTGTCTGCCACCAAGATAACACGAAATGGTAAGTGATAACGTACCTCAAATTTTAGACGTGCATTCTAGACCTAAGACGATAGATCAAGTTTTAACCGACTCAGTGGTCAAGTGAGTAAAGGCATTAAATAATTTCGCAAATTTGAAGCTTGAAAATTTCATACAATGGCAACAAATGCTGGAGTAGTGTAAGTTTCTAATTTCATGGCGGTTACTTAAATCGGACCAAAGTTATAAAAGGGGTAAGAAGAGCTCAAAATATTTAGTGTAAAATACACAGTGTGTGCAGTTTTTTGTAACTTGTTCCGGCGCAGTGTCGTCCACCTAGTCATTCCATGAAACAAATGTATTTTAGAATTGAAGGCAGATAATGAAGCCATCGAAGCTACAGTACGCAATGAATATTTCTCTTTATCTTACATTAAAACAGCTTTAACAGATTATTTATAAAAACCATCATCGGAACATCAAGAACTTTCGGGTAATATAATAATTCGAGTTTTGCTACAGAAAGTACATTTTATTGTCTTGACCACACAGCATTAATAGTTGTTGGATATCAATTAATTTATCGATTTCTTTTAGCTCATTCGTGTTTTCATTTTTAGGTCTCGTTAAAATCTATAATCGTCATTTATAAAAATTGTTCGCAATTTAAATACTTTATTTTCTAATAATAACAAAAAAGTTTTTTAAACCGATTAATTTTAATTACATGTTTGGCAAACAAACATTGATTTCAGAAAAAAATTTATAGTAAACAAATTGTTGACAATTTAAATATTAATAACATTGCACTATTTAAAAGTTAATCATAAAGTTAATAGTCTTAAAATTAAATAGGGAATAATAATTCAGGTCGTGGATATGCCGATGCTGGGTGTCAGTCAAAACGCACAAATAAATAATTAAAAAGTAGGTATAAAAATGAAATTTTTTTTAACTTTTGTTTTTGGATATTATTAACTATTATATAAAGATTATTTAAAAAAATATCTTTTGTATTTTATTCTTTTTCTTTAAATATTTTTAATAAGTCAAAAGTAACCGAATTCGCAATTTTTGAAACCTTTAAAAATTAATATATCGAAAACTATTAACTTTATTGTAAAAAGTCATAAAACCTGTTTTATTAGTATTTCATCAAAAAATAAATTTTAAATAATTTGTCGTTTAAAATAACCATTCCGTTCAATTGTTTTGACAATTTCGGCCTAAGCAAACTGGCCCCAGGTTAATTAGTACGACAATTTGAAGAGAATCGCGAAAAAAAATTAAAGTGGAGTTTTTGGTAGTGAAGGGCCAATTCCTACTAGACTATTACTACATGCCTAGTACTGTGTATTAATACATCTATGATCTAGATCTATACTGTTCATCGTCCCACAACCACAATCCAGAAATGTATGTTCTCTATTGAGTATATATGTACATTAATATCCTTATCACTGTCAGGATTGAACGTGTATACACAAGTGAGTCTGATCTCTGGATGATTCTGATTAAGTGCATATAAGATAGAATAACAAACACCTATCAATGTAGTTTGTTACGTTACCATAATGTCTACTCTATTACTATGTTACTTAGTATATGTGATATACATTAGCTATTAGCTACCAAAGAGTACATATAGTAATTATATTCAATTTATAAAGGAGCTTCTAAGCGTTTTTTCTTCGAGTGATCTTCGAAAAAACACCAAATATTTCTGTTGGAAACTCTCTACCGCGAGACCAAACCATCTACAACTTTACCTTACTACTCAAAATCCTTAAAACACTTTGACCAACGTACCTGGCTTTTCATCAGAAGATTCCTAACGACATAAAACGACAATTTTAGCTGGTTCCGTTATAATCTTAACTGTATATATTTTGATTTCGGTGTTTTTTGTTCTTTTTTTGCGTTTTTATAACGATTTTATAAAATATTGTAATTTTGATGTAACTAGTGAATAAGAAGATGCAATACAGATAAGGCTTAGTCTAGCTACTACGTTGACGATAAATGTATACTTAATAATTTTAAATCGAATTTCATTGGTGTAAGCTGTGTGATATATTTCATTCTTTTTAACTTTTACTTAAAAAAAGAATAGTTACGGCGGAAAGTTGTTATTTTATATTAGTTTCAACTTTAAAATATCGTAGTATGTGAGCCTAAAACCGATTGGGAGTATCGGTCAAACAATTTCTTGGCATGGTTTCGATTTTTATCAATCGATTTTTAGCAATCAATTGAATAAAACAGCTTTTGTAAACTTAATAAATGTTCTTTCGACTGATAAACTGATTTTCTATAAAAGGTTGAACGGTTTAATGAAAAAAAAAAAAAAAAACATTTTTCTATATTGGTTCCATTAATTTTCTCTTGATAACATACACATTATCTCCTGATAACACCAATATTATCTCCTGATAACACCCATATTTATAGTTGTAAATTATCAATACAAACTTGTATACAAACTCAAAATTCCACCATTTCAAGTTTTCGAGGCGTTTCGGACATGTAGACATACCAATTTTAGAGAAATACGAAACTTACTATCAAATACAACAGTACATTTTAGAATAGTTAAAATCCGTGATGAAAATAATATAAAAGATAATTAATTAAACAAATTGCGGCTGATTAAATTCACGCATTTTAAAGGTTATCTTATTCGATTAAGTTTTTAAAAATAATATATGTTTTCAAGTTAAAGTGATCTGAAATTGAAGAGAATTTAATTATTAATGGTAGAGAGCTTTAATTTGTGGCATTCTATAGTATTAAATATGTTAGGTGAAGAAACAAATTTACACATTTCAATTTTTTTTATTTTGCTTAACCACTTTATTTTATTCTAATTATGCGACATGTTTCGGATGTTACTCAGATGCAGTTGAATATGGAGTAACCTCCGAAACATGTCGCATAATTAGAATAAAATAAAGTGGTTAAGCAAAATAAAAAAATTGAAGTGTGTAAATTTGTTTATTCACCTAATATAATTAATTAATTTTTTATTTATTTAACACATTTACTAAAAACCATTTCAAAACATTAATAACAGGTTTTAGGTATATGCTCTGTATACAAGTTAGTATCTTAATTAGTTTCTTTTTTAATTTATATTTATTTTCAGATAATTTAATTATTAAAGGTAATTAACAACATTTTATTATGAAATATTTATATAGATATTTATCTTAATTATCATCGTTTAAGTGGCTGGTTTTTTTCAATTTGTTTCAATTATATTATACATTGCTAAATATATGTAGGTTTGATGTGCCTCAAGGCTTTATATTACTGGTTAAATACAGTTTATGTTATTGTAATTACACTATATTCAAATTTCGCCATTGTCTGTTTCTTTGTTGTATAGGCTTGATAAACACAAAGTTTAAGTGGAATCACCTATTTATAAAAAAAAATTTTTTAGTTGGATATTGTAAGTAAAATTTTTCCACCAACACATCACAATTGATAGTTATGATAGTTATGATGATAGCATGAAAATTTTTACAATTGAGTATTTTTAGTGATTTCTAGTTTCTATCGTTTGTTTAAACAAATAAAGTTTTATTTTCACATATAAATAATTTTTTACAAATCTTGAGGATCGGTAAAACACCGAAAATATTTCCGATTATGAATGCTTTGCAGGTTTATAATCGTTATGTCCCATTTAGCTTGTAACAAATTTAACTAGTTAAAAGGTGTAATCTCTCAAAAAATGCACGAAAGCTGGCCCAGATCAGTTCAGTCATAATTCAAAATTCGTGCTTTCTTTATAGCTTAAACGATTATTATTTTCTCACACTTACAAATGTAACTGTAACTGAAGCTGAACTGAATCACGGAGACTGCCTAGTGATGGGAAAGTATATTAGATTCCAAGGAAGAATATTATTTCTAATACGGAATGACTGAACTGTGACGTAACTAATGTGTGTGAATAGACATTGAGTCTGGAACTTAAGAAGAACTTAACTCTTTAAACGTTATTCCTTGGTCACAAAGAATTATAGGTCAGCAGTTTCGCAGCCGTCTTAAGACACTTCCACGAACTAAGTAAATTGTAAAACAAATTAAGTTATATGTCTTTAATATTGTATTATGACATACTTCTGTAAAATGGCCAAGCCACACTGTTTAGCCAAATAGGTAGTTGAGTCGTCTAATGCTGTTTATGATTTGATAACTTCTTTATACTAATTGCTCCATTAGTTTGCGAGTCTTTGCAACATATGTTACTTGAAGCTTAGCTCTTTATCAAGGATATTGGATCAGATAAGTCATATTCGATGTAATACGATTAAATGTTCAAATTGTTGTAGAATGCTGTGAATAAAAATGAATATTTTTCAGGATAAAATATTATAGGTAAAATAAATTTGGATATGGATTCACATCAAGTTTAATTATATTAAAATTATGACATCCCATTGTAGTTGCCATCGACCTATGCTGTTCTGCCGTTATTCCATTCTATGTTCTTCAGGGCTCAGTGCAGTTGCCATTCTTCGTTGGTAAAGGGCCCGTCTTTCTTCTGCTAGAACTTTGAGAGGTAGGATTCCGGGAATGACGCACACTGCTTCCTCTGATATTGTGCGGAAGGTGCTAGCTACTCGTAGGGCGCTTTGTCGATAGATTGGACCAGCTTTACTCCATGATTCCTGTAAGTCAAGCGCATCGGCTCAAATAGATATGCCATATGTGAGCACTGGTGTGACTACAGATGATAGGAGTAGTCCATCTTGCGAGACTAACCCTCACCACCGACGCTCTAGCACCGACGAGTTCCACATGCTGCTTGAAGTTGAGTCTGTCGAGCATTATTCCCAAATAATGTGTTAATGGTTTTGATTCTATTTCGTGCTCTCCAACGTTTAACTTGATGGTTTAAATTTTCTTCCTGTTGATGATCAGCACTGCTTCGGTTTTATGTTGAGCCAGTTGCAAGTTCACCGTATTTATCCACATGATAATTCTTCTAATCGTGATGTCAAAAAACAGATTTATCTCTTCGAGATGTTTCGAGGCGATCACTACTGCTACATCATCAGCATATGCAATAAGTTTAAATCCCACTGGCAATGCTTTTCTCAAGAGGCCATCGTACATGATGTTCCACAGTAAAGGACCTAAGACTGAAGCCTGAGGTACTCCTCCGGTGATTTCGTACTCCTCTGGACCATATCGTATTTAAAAATCCTGTCCGTGAAGTAGCTCGCTACCATTTTGCGGAGGTATTTTGGAACCTTCATTTCTTCAAGAACTTGCATGATGCCCAATTGGCAGAAGCGTTCTTAATGCCCAGAGTAGCCACTAACCAATATTTCTTCTTGCCACCCTTCTTCTTGTTCCGGCATCCTTAGCGTCCTTATTGCATCCTTAGCTGTACTTACAACCAAGTCGAGTGCATCTTCCTTTCCGTAATCCATACTGATAGTCTCCCAGGAGTGGATCGACCACTGCTTCGATTCTCTGATGAATAATTCGCTCCAGTATCTTACCTGCCGTGTCTAATATGATGGCTCACCCGATGGCATCGTTATATTTGGGAATAGTATCAGCCTTTGCTGATTCCACCTTTTAGGAAAGATCCCCTCTTTGAGATATGAATCGTAGGTCTCTGAGAATAACGCTGGCACTGACTTAATAGCTGTTTTAAGAGCAATATTTGGGATTCCATCCAATCCCGGTGGCTTGTTATTCCCTACACGGTTGCATGCCTCCATTATTTCAGCTTGGGTGACAGAATGTTTTCTCAATCAGGCTGTTCTAGTTGATAGGTGACTTCACGCTGTTGAGGAAACAGCGTGGAGAAAATCTTCTGAAGGAGCGGCGGGGTGACGTAGGTGACGGCATTGGCTGGCTTGTAAGGTGGGTCATAACCACCTTGTATGGTCTGCCCCATGGCTCCTTCTCTACTTCCTCGACGAGTTCTCTCCAACAGCGTCTTTTGCTTTCTTTGATAGCTTTATTCAATTTTCATCGAGCTTCTTTGAACTCTACTACCAGCTCTGCAAAGTTACATCGACGAAAGTTCGCTGATTTATTCTTCATCTTCTAAGACACTCCGTACGAAGAGCGCTAATATGATCGTTCCACCAGTGCACCGATGCTCTTCGATTTATACCTCGTTTCCGAGGCATACAGGTGTCGCAAGCTTGGGTTACTCTCTTCATTAGCTCTTTTGTCTTCTCTTCAGAACTCTCTATGATAGTCGGGTCGCTATCTAAGGCTACTACCAGAGCCGCTGGATCAAAAGCTTTTACTTTCCATCCAACTGCGTTAGATCGTTTGATTGCTCTTCGAAGGTTTCGGCCAGGCAAGATGTCCCACTGCATTGCGCTGTGGTCGCTGGCTGTATAGGTGTTTATATCTTCCAAGAAACTTTTCCTCTAGTTTGACTGCTGCTGACGAACGTAAGATCTCCTATTGAGCTTGCCTCTCTTTTTGAATATGTCAGTGTTACCGAGGACAACATCTAGTGTAGACATCGCTTCCAGTTCTGTTTTTCCTCGTGCATTGGTGAACTTGCTATCCCTGTCTACTGCCCAGGAATTTAAGTCACCTGCTATTGTTACGAGGAAATATTGTCTTGCACAATATTGTCCACCGATACTGCTAAAAATCCAGCTTCTTTATTATTCAGTGCGTTCCGGAAAGCAAATTTGCCACAAGGCCTGATGACAGCGTTGGTGGTGCTGTTCGATTCCCAGGATTGGGTATTCAAGTGTTTGTATGGCTCTGCTAGTAGGACTAGGTCTAGCTCAAGCTCGCGCGCGGTCTGCAAAAGCGGATCATGCGCAGCCTCACAGTGATTGAGATTGCCTCACAGTATCTTCATGTTTGTTTATTTTTCAACTTCTCAAGCGCCTCTTTGTATGCTGGGCATTTGTAAGTGCCAGCATGGTGGACAGCGTTCTCTGCGTTTCGATGTTCAGCGCATAATACACACTTTGCTAAATTTTTACAATCAGCGATTATGTGCCCTTCCCGCCCGTATCTAATGTAGCACCGATCTATTTTGCTTCTAAACTGGGATCCATGATGCCCAAACAGCCAGCATTTGAAGCATTGGATTGGCCTCTTTGTTGCTCGTATTCGGCAGTTGACCCAGCCAATCTTTATTTTGCCGTTTTTTTTCCAGTAGCTTTTGTGCTGCAGCTGCTGGTAGTAATACTGTGGCCGTCTGCGTACCTCTTAAGGCTTTATGGATCTTGATTACCTCCAGCGATATCTCACAAGTTCCTCCACCTTCCGACTTCAGAGCAGTCTGAATGTCCTCCTTCGAAGTGTCGTCATCAATGTCTCGGATCTCGATGATCTCTTGTGGCCCTTTGCAGATCACTTTTGCAGGTCTTTTGCAGGCCTTGACCTTTGTCAGCGCACTTCCGCGAAATCGAAAGCAACAAGTCCTCGCTACTGGTCTTGTTGATCTTTTCCACGTGCGAACCTGTTCATCAGGAACGTCCTGCTTTTTCAACGCATAATCTCGGTATTCGTCGTTTTCTCGGCCGGGCGGATTATCAGCACATCGGGTCTGATCCATTTGCGTGGCTCTTTTCGCTTAGGCTCGGGCCTGGGCTCCTTGTATGCCTGTTTTGGGAGCTGCTCTTTGGCTTGCTTCCTCTTCTCCTTCCTTGACTGGACCTTTTGCCAAGTCACTGTCTCTATTTTATCGGCGTTCTGCTGCGACACATTTTTCGAAGGACTTGATTTCAGTCCTTCAGACTTGAGACCATTTTTGTCTCCGGCGACTGATTCAATATCACCTTCGACTCCGGTGTCCATTGCTTCGTCAATTTCAACAGAAGTTGGACTGCTTTTCTCTGATGTAACGCGGGAAGTGGGTCGTCGTTTCAAACGCGTTAAGAACACCGGTCGTTCTGGTCTTTATCTCCCTGTGTATATTGAGTTTCAACTGAAAGAACTCATGCAATCCACTGGTTAGCTCTTCGAGGCGCTCTAGGGCTTCCCTACGCTCAATTCCAGCGCTTGCTCTTATTGCTGCTTGTTGGTCATGAGACCCATCAATACTCTTATTTATTTTCTTACTATTTTCCATTCAATTTTCTTTGGTAAGACCATTTTTTATGCATATTTTATTAACAACGTATGTAAACATATTATTTTTAGTTTCATTAACATAATAATAAAATCTTTGTCAAATTGAACATTTGTAATTTTATAATCAAATGAAGCGTGTATATGAAATATGGTCTTCTTTTACATTTAATAAAGTCATCCTTAATTGGACTTGATCATAATACTTATGTTTTTCTTCAGTGTAATTCCATTTTTAGCAAGAATTTTCCAAAGCTCTAGTTTATTGCAGCATCTACAGTCATTCCTTTAAAAGGGCACTTTATTTCCAGTAAAGCATCAGGTTTCTCATCAGTTTTAAGGAGAAACCCGTAATTCTAACTCTATTTTCCCGTTCATTATCAATATATTTTTTCCCACATTTTGTGTGACCAGTTTCAGAATCCGTTCACCTTCTACAAAGATACTTTGTTTAGGATTCATACCAGTCCAATCCAAAATTGCGGTTACACTTATCACTAATTACTTTTAAAAATCAAAAAATTGCACAGAAAACTCTATTTTGCGATTAAAACTATACCGGTGATGTTTTTAGATGTCGATGTCGAATTATTTGCAAAAACAAAAGATTAATCGACAGATTTCTCACAAGAAAATTATTTGTGCAAGTATTTATTTACTATAAAACTATTTTTTACTTTTTGAAGTCGTAAATTTAAACCAATTGATAAATAACAGTTTTATTTAATTTGTTATGCAATATTTATACAATAATATAGAGAATTCACGTACTGGAAATCAATTTTAATGAAAAACAAACAATTATTATAAATATTTTATGAAATACAAAAACATTTATTTGGTTCTATAATGATTGTTTTATGCTTTTATTATACAATGCAATACGAGGGCTACACACCATTAGGGATTTGCACAATTTTTATATTTAGATAGAGTGAAATGTATATGTTAAGCTGGATGAAGTATTTTATAAGAATTTAATTGAAAAAAAATTCGTTGTCAACCCCAGACGCAAAAATATAAGTTAACATATTTTGTTTTTTTATTTTATTTATTTATATTATTTTTGCTAGAAAAGTGATTTAATCGTAAATTATCAGCTCATTTAATCATAATTATTAAATTTTGTAAATATAACTGGTTATAAAATCAATATTACAAATATAATTTTTTTTTTCTTCAAACTCAGCAACTGTTTGGAATCCACAGATCATATATACGCAATCAATGTCTCGAAATATTTTCGACTCGAAAGAAAATGACGTGTGCATTTAAAGACTTCTATTTAGCCCTAACTTTGACCCAATCGAAGTATAAAGCTCAAATAATATAGGATCCAGTAGCGATTTTAAACAATAAAGCGATAAACAATCGTAAATTGTTGTATATAATTTATTTTTATAATCTATTATAATAACTACTAGATGGCCAGGTGAACTCACCGATATATATATATATTTTTGAAAAATGTGGACAAAACTTTTTATCTACATTAAATGCAACACAGTTACAGGTACCCTTAATCCATTTATGGCTTCCTGATATACTATATTTTTTGTCTTTTTTGCAATGCGTAAATGTATATAGAAGATGGTCATCCGAATAGCGAATTCGCGACATATAATTGCTCATATGCAAAACAAGGAAACTCGAAGTTGATTCCACAAACTTTCATCGACTGGGTTTTTGTTTGTCAGTTCTCCTATAAAAAAACTAACGATAGATTTTAACAATCGTTTTAAAATTTTTTATGTATTGTCTTTTTTTCACTACCAACTGACATTTTTACACTTGTTTTCTTTCTGATACAAAACTTCAGGCCAAAAAAATTGGACCTATAAATTTTGATATCCAAGTGACAATTAAAAAAAAAAAACAAAGGACGACAAATTTAAAAGAATAGACGAAAGACATCAAATGTTTCACAGCTAGAAACATTTTGTATTGGAAAATTAAATTGTCATTGTTAATATTTTCCGTTACTTATTATTTATGTTTCTCACCGTTTAAACCTTCCCTGAACTTCCACAAATATTTCAAGTTCTTGCATTACGACGAGCAATATCGTGTTCCTTATCCAAGCTATATTGTCCTCGTTGCGCCTTATTATCACATGAACAATTAAACGACAAATATCTTATAACAACACAATTAAGAATATAAACAAGTGAAGATAACAACAGAGTCTATTGTTAAGATACTCGACATATGATTGAGTATGACCATTTTAATTAGCTTTCACAAAATACTCCAATATCCACTCTATAGACTTAAAACTACATGTATAATAATTATATGTGTTTATTTGCTAAATTTGTGCTAAAATTGTGATGAATTAAAAGATTTTTCTAAAAAATATTTCAAACATAAGTTGTTTGTTTTAAAAAATTGTTGTTCTATCTCTCATGACTAAAAATTTAGGTCTTGTATCCATTGAATCTAATGGACCAATATTGATCTTTCACGAACTTAATCTTACTTTTTAGGTCCAGAATACTCCACCAAACCTCGCTGTCTATCTGAGGATAGACGAACGGACGTAGAACCAGAAATAGACTAATTAGATGATTCTATGAACACCTTTACCAAGGTTTTGTTTATGCTGTCAGTATTTACTATCTAACGGTGCTTTTTAGACTAAAATTAATATACTGACTGACATATTGCATATGTCGAGTATAAAAAATTAATATACTCTAACATAATGTATACGTCGAGTATAAAAAATTAATGTCCTCTGACATATTGTATATATTGAGTATAATAAAATTAATATACTCTGATATTAAATAAGTCGAGTATAATCGAGTATATTAAGTTGGTATAAAATTGTTTGAATCAAAAGTTAATGGATGGGCTTTCCTCTATATTAATACACTAGTTAGCCGTACACCCGCGTAGTTCCTGGTACCATGGTAAATGACCGGGGTTAGTGTAGATTCCCCACAGTGACAGAATATTTCAAATCGGTCCTGTAGTTTTTAAGTTTATTACACACAAAAATACATACAAATGTTTCCTCTTTATAATATCAGTACTAATAGATAGAAAATATTTCAGTGTACATTAATATGTATAAAGTAAGCTGGTATCAAATAATATATAACTTTGATTTAGTATAGTCGAAATTAATACAATTGAATTATATAACGACTCAATGCTTCAAATTTCAATGTTGAGTTTGGTTTATTTAACTATTATTGTTCGGTTCATACTTATATTGAATATTACCAGCTACACCAGAACTTGTAATATATAAAATAATATTACTCAAGGATATTAATTTTATTATATATAAATATGATTTAAAATTCATATATAATGCATGATAATATTTGGAACGATTCCAAAATAATTATCCTGTGTTGTATGATTTCAGTTGCTACCGACTTTCTTATAATTTAATCAAATGTGCTTACAATAGATGTGAGCACATTAAATCAGGAATGTTAGGAGTAACCGAATCCAAAATAAAAATTTCGGATAATTTCGTATAGGGATGATATATAAAGTCTAAGTGCGTCATGTTATATCAGGTTTTGTTTTTATCCGACCCACTAGGACCGTGTTTCTCCTGCATTGTTTGTTGTAATTGTTGAGTATTAACATAATAATCATTCAGTTATTAATATCATTATAATTATTCATAACCATAATTGTTATTTATAACTGACATAACGAAAAATGAAAGCCAAAAATATAGGTAAATCATTCTTTATTTGTGTTTTATTATCACACAATTCTTTAAAATATAATATTCGTAGCCACAACTATTCGAAACTATAGGATAATCCGAAATAACTTATATACGTAATATTTTTGAAATCGATTTATTTTTATTTCAATATCCATATCCGTATCCGAAATTTTATAATCATAGGTATATAGTTTTATAAGAGATTTTTTTCAAAACAATTTCTGTTTCTCTTTTTTTTTTTTTAAATTGGTAGAAATATTAAAAGGAAATTAAAAAATCTATCGAACATGTTAGGTAAAAGATAACTAAACAGAAAGATTCTGGCTGAATTTTGTCAAAATACGATTTTTATCACTAGAAACATTTCTTCTTCTCCCATTAATATGGTTTGATAATAGGAGAAAGCTAAGTAGCCTAACTGATAACCTTTCTTAGTGACTTTTTTGTGCTTAGTGACTTTTTCTTTCTTAAATGCTTCGAAATTTTCGTTTAAATATTTCATTCAACTTGAACCCCTTTACACTCTTGTGTCTGATTGAGTAAGTAGCCTAATTCCCTCTTAAATATATCTTACTCATGGCAGTTTTATACAAAATAAAACCTTCTGCCCCATACGCTTTTAAGCGTGAAAGTTGAGAAATATTTGAAAATATGACTTATCGCGCACGGAGTCATAATGTCCAAATTCCTTTAACAATAAATTAAAATTATTAATTTAATCATGAACTCTTAACAATAATCAGATACACTAGTCAAAAAACAAGGATTCAAATAAATAACTTTACCTTCCCAATAATGTTCACAGGATATAATCCACTTTATAACGTTTTTTTCCCAATTTAAGCTTGAAAAGTTCATTTTCGAGATGTATGCTATCAGCAATGCTTTCATCGATTCGGAATTTATTTCTTCAATAGAGACAACAGTGTGCACGAAGTCATTTTTTTTAGTTTGATGCTAAATCAGAAAAATAATACAAATTCGGAAACTGACATTTGACATCAAATAACATCACGCTTACACCATACAAAACCTAGATGGCCAATGCTGTCAACAGAAATGTACGCTGTTTGCCGAGCTTGGGCGTTCGATTCCCGCTGTCGCTACAAAATTTAACCGTTGCGGGGAATGGTGGTAAAAGTACCTTCTAAAGCCTACCTGCCAGATTCATGCCTCCCCACCAATTTAAACTTATGTATACAAAATGAGTGGCAAATGTCAATTGATTGAAAAATTACCCACAAAAAATGATAATAAAAGTTGTTGCGTTCAAAATTTTAATAATAAGAGCAGAAATCCTATTAATGATAATTTTTTAATTATAAATAAAAATATGTTTAAATTTATTAATATATGAGAACGCAAGAAATGAATTTGATGCTAAAGTTTTAATCTACATTTACTTTTATGATATTTATGATTTTACGAAAAAATTAACTCAAATATTGATACCAAAAAAATATATACATTTTTCGAGAATTAATAAATTCAGAAAAAATTATTATGTCGAGAATACTCATATATTTTATGAAAATAAACTTATTTTGTTTTTTAATTATTCAAATAAATGAAATGTCTACTCATTCACGCGATGCGGTCAAATGATGATAAGAAAATGATGAGAAGCCATAAATTTAAATTACATAAAATTTAATTGTCATTTGTTTATGTTATAATACAATACTTACATTACAATGCAAGTATTTATATATGGCGACATTATTGTTATAGTCGTCGGGCAGACGACTGAAGCATATAGTTGTAAATTTTAATATGATAGTTATTTTATTAGTTTATAACATGACCTAGTATTTTTCAGATAATAAGATGGATGTGAGAAACTTTTTCTACACGGTATGTCCAATTGAGAATTGTGGAAAGTATCTAAAAATTAATATTATGGACAAAAAACTGGAATATGCAATTTTTTTCTAAAATAAAATAAAATAAATGTTACATTAAATATTTAAAAAGCCATTAACTCAGTGCTGCCTTTAATTTTCATTGTCTTTTACTAAACCTTATTCTAAGTAATACCCATTTTCTCATCAGAAAAAAAAATAATAAACCACATCTCTTACCATAATTTGTTTGTATGCAAGCTAAATATTTCAAAACTTGAACATACTGCATGCGAGAAGGATAATTATTTAAAACATTTACTAATGCAGAGTTCCAAACAGGCCCAAAAATAGGGAATTCCCTAAATATGATAGGCATGTCTACCTATTTTCATCAAAATTGGATAACGCATTAGAGACTTTCAGCGAAACAAACATATAAATACATGAAAAGATAAATAGGACAAACAAATGTGATTCTGCCTGGACTTACACATTGGACTTTTAAATGAGTTTTATTGCATTAGAGTTATCATATAACATTGAAATGTTATGTTGTCTGGTTTAACCGGATCAAGAAACAAAAGTTTGCAACCGAGATTCAGTTTTTATCTTTTTCTATGAAATTATCGTATTACTGTTTTATTCATGTTTCACTAAAAATGAATTTGGCACTCACCGTTTCAAATAGGACTAACTTCGGAGTATATCCTATCCAATCATAAAGGAATTTTTCAAATCAAATAACTCTTAATTATTAGCGTGTCCTTGCGTATTAAACAATGAGACGGGTCGCCGTGAAAACCAATTTTTTTTGTTCAGTTATATAATTTTGATCCTCAATTTATTTAATTACTCTGCCTTTATTTCTTCCAAAAATTTTTGGTGGACAAATAAAATGGATAATTAATACCAAGAAATGATGTGTAATTCAGTTTCAATCAAAAGTACCTTATTGAGCTAGATACCACCGTAGCTCAAAATCTGCATATTTCATTTTCATTTCTGGCAAGAATACTAAAAAAGTTATATTACAACACAATGATTTTTACAATATTGAGGATGGTATTAACAATATGATAATCTAAACAGTAAAATTCGTACAGGGAAGGACAATATGGTCAACGAGTGACAGCATGATCTGTAATACATCGCTGTTAAATCTAAAAGCAGCCCATCGTTGATTGGAGAAAAGGATACAAATAAAATAAAAAATTGTTTCCATTGAACGGCAGGATATCCGAAATTAAAAGGGAATATTTTATTCACTGAAGTCGAATTTCGAGGCTTGCAATACAAATCGATAAGTACAAGCCATGGTTTCCTCTTTCTACAAATTGTAAGAATTTTACATTAGGTAAAAGTTGACGATAATAATGGTTATTAGTAATTTATACCAAATCTGATAATGGAGGATTATTTAAAATACACTGATTATATATATATATATATATATATATATATATATACATCTATATATATATATATATATGTATATATATACATATTTATCTATTTATTTATATGTATGTATATATATATACATATATATATATATATATATGTATATATATATATATATATATATATATATATATATATATATATATATATATATATATATATATACATATATATATATATATATACATCTATATATATATATATATATATATAAAACCGAAATTTTCTTTTGAAATTGTACTCAGTCTCCCCATAATTCAGACACTGTGATATATTTTAATTCTATTAGCAAACGATATTCTACCGCTTAATAAAAAAGAATATTTTTGGGCGATTTTGCAGCCTGGAGGGATATTACCGGTAAAAATGGCTAAAATTTTTATTGTGAACGTTTAATCAATACAGGTAGATAAAATCACTTCATATTGTTATTATTGTTGCTAATAGTGATTTGCTAATAATGATCGTAAACATTACGTAACACCTTTAAATAATTTAATATCTCTCCTTATTTTTGGCATTTACGTCGGTATTTTGAATATTATACAGGGTTCGAAGCAAAATTGCAAATTATCAAAGCAAAATTTCTGTAGATAATATTTTGAACTACCGTTCTAATCTATAATCATTGCTAACCCATAGTTATATATGATTTTGACTAAGAAATATTTTACTTGGTTTTTATATATTATAATAAAAACACAATTGGCCACTTAGGAAAATGATATTTTACTTTAGTTTCATACCTATTTTAAGTAATACATAATTGTAGTTTACAAAAGTGGAAAGGTACTTGTCATTGCTATGCTTTATGTTTCACCATTAAGTGCCCATTCAGAAAACTATCCATATATCTTTTAGTATAATACAAAATATGCAGACGAAAAAGAAAATTATTATTTTTTTTATTTTTAAGTATACACACGTATAAGCTTTGTTGAGTTTTTGAAGCAGCTCATATATTTAGATACATGTATATAGTGTTGAATTTACTACACAAAGATAATTGCCTACTATTATTATTCTTGTTTTAAAACGACATACTTTATCTAATAATAATTTTATATGAAGTTTAATGATTTTCATACAATAAACAAAACATATACACCGATTTATTATTTCAGTATATATCAACGAAAATATTTTTTTTTTTTTTGTTGGAACAATGTTTATTTTTAAAATGTATATTTTTTGGGTAACTGATGAAGAAACTGAATTTTTATTAATAATTTTTTTATTTATTATACAAATTACAAATCAAAATAAGAAACAACAAGAATATCGGTACTGCTTGAACGTAAAGCTTATTATTAGAGATTCATGCTAACGAAAACTCCGACTACCTAACTATTTAGATCTACCAACATTTAAATACTATAGACATAAAACTTCTAATAAATGGACTATTTCATAATCAGGTATAGTATAAAATATATTACAATAACAAGTCTCATTTTTGTAGTCTATGGAAAATAGTTGAGTTTGTTATGAGTAGTTATTATTTTTGCTATTAGTGTGCTGAAACCTTAGCATGAATCTTCAATAAAAAACAAACAAAAATACTTATAAATTAGAAATAAAAAGTTATAATACTTCACATTTATTTCCATTTCAAATGTTTATAATTCTAATAAAGTTTATTTACAAGTTTTATTCAAATATTATAATTTTCATATACAACATCTATTAGAAAATAACAAATAAGAGAACTCGATAGAATAATTCGAAGAAAATCAGTTCAATGCGAAAAGTATTCAGTAGGGGCATCGTACGGTGAATAATTCAAACATCAATTTAGTAACAGTATATGTGGTTCGTTTCTCTGATAGATAACTATAGTTCGTGAAAATTATCATAGATGACGCAGCAAAGAAAAATGTTTGTGTTAAATTTTGATAAGTATGAATATTTTATTTAAACTTAGATTATTGAATCAGTTTTAGATAGAGCTACTAATCAATTAGTTTATTGTATATCATTATACTTTTAATTTTTGAGAACTTATAAAAATAATTTTACGAAATTTTTTATTCAGATTTAATTCTTATAACAATAATTAATTATATGAGCTACGTGTATCAAGAAATTAAAAAAAAAAATTATTAAAATTAAAATTTGGTTGGTGGCGGAATGTCGAATATATAAGCAATTTTAAAATTAAACTTCTTTTAAGGTTTAAATTTACACTGAATACTAAATATTTAATTTTAAAAATTGCTTTACTTATTTCAATTTCTTGAATTTCTCCATGGAACTTCATTACTATGAAAACTTGAGTGGCAACCACCTTGCCTCCCCGAGTTATTGTGAATATAATAAACAAAGTTTGACTGTTTTGGAAGTTATCAAGCTAAATAGATATTTTCTAACAACAATATTTTTTTATTCGTTTTACGTTATCTATTATTATTATGTCACATTTGGCTCATAGAATATGATAAGAACAACCATTTTGTCAGCTACAATGTATTTTAGCACCGTTTATAATGGAGTATATTATAATGCTATATATATATATATATATATATATATATATATATATATATATATATATATATATATATATATATATATATATATATATATATATATATATATATATATATATATATATATATATCTTTGTAGTCATTTGTCAATTGAGATAAAAGAAAGAAAAAAATTTTGACAAGCGCGATTTTGACTATCATTAATAGGGTGTCGTCGTTTCACTTAGTTTTTCCAGTATTTGATGCAGAACTAATAAAATAAGAAATTATATCATAGCCTCTAGAATAATATATATATATATATATTATTCTTTATAAATTTCTCAAAACTGGAGGATATATTCCATAATTACTATTGCGGCAAAATAATTATAAAATTGCATAGTCCCCTTTCGAATAAATTATATATTTTTTTATTAGCTGATGCATAGTGCTGGAAAGAGAAAAGAGTTTCTAGCCGAAATAAACATTTATTATTTAACATATTTGGAATAGTTTCCGTATAATGTCGCATAATAAGTGTGGTTGCTTGGATGACCATTCTTATCGTATTATGCAAGGCAAGAAATAAATGATGGAAAAAGAGTTTCTTATATAAAAAACATACAGTTGCTTCGATAGATTTTTGTATTTCTGATATTTAATATGTTTTGAAATATGATTTTTTCATGTATAACTGCAAATATCTAATTGCATTGAGTGTAATAAATTTTCGGAGTAAATAGTTTGGTTTTTTGAATAAATGTAAGTTTCTTTTCAAGATTTTTTACTATTTTTCACTTAAAATATTTAATAAAAACAATAATTTGAATAATAATTGAAATATGTTTGAATTATCACATTATCGATATCCAATAAATTAAAATCTGTGAAGCTGTGTGTATGTGTTTATATAGAATAACCAATAAATGACAATTACGCTTTGTGTATGATGATTGGGGTGACTGAATCTAATGAAAAGTGTGTGGTGGGAATGACTGTTAATATTATCATGTTTATAGATGAGTGAATGCGTTCATATACGTACAATATACTGAATACATACTAGAAAAAACAGTGAACTATTATTTAAAAATGAATATAATAACTAATCAAATTGTAAAATACAAATGTTCACTTGAAACTTTTGTTTACAAACAATGGACTAACGAAAACGATTCAAGTCATGTACTCAGATACTCATACTTATCAAAACAAATAACAATTAAATATTATATTAATCTAATTCCAGTCAATAATTCATATCCACCAAAAACCAAGTGGTCGTGTCGTTAAAGACGTTCAACGCGTCTTTGAGTTTGATTGCTTGAAATGGTAGGTAATTATTTCAAATCCCGTCAGTTGCGCAATTACCGTCTATTATTTCGAAGGTTTTGTGTAATTTCCCTCTCACAACTCCTGACCTTCGTCCTTAGAAAAGAAGGCTGCACAGACATTACTTACCAATTCTTATAGCCTCATTCCTCTTCAATGACGTTATGAATTTAATCGTGTTCATATCTGATTCGGAATATTAGATTTAGTAGTTAAATTTTTGAGACTACTTTATTAAACTCAATATTTTCCTTTCAAGAAAATCATCATCTAACAGAATCTACGCGATTGAGATAGTATCTTTCCAAAATAAGCATATGAGCTAACTCACTAGCAAACATCTGTAGCAAACATTTGATCACATATTATTTTATTAATTCTTCACGCATGAAAGATTAGGAATCTTTTTGATATACAGAACCCTAAAAATGTGATGTAATGAAAAATTAGATGAATTTATGTGGTTGATAGATATTATGAACGGCAAAGTTATGGAGAAGGAGGTAAAAGTAATAAAACTCTTTCTTTTTTTGTGATGAACATAAATAATATTGATGGGCGAATGTACGATAGGAAAGCTTTTGTGGGTGTGCTAGGATTATCTACTTATTATGTTGTTCAAATTGATTTGAAATATATGAGCTTTTAATAAAAGTATATGCTTTGTCACCGAAAAATTTTCTATTGATTGAGATTCGAATTATTTGTTTAATTAAATAATAATTAACAACTGGAATCAAAAGCAAATTTTCCAATGGCGTAAAAACTGTGCATTTCTAACGGTATCAAAGGAAGATGTCGTATTTGTAGGTCTATAGCGGCCACAATTTTGTTTTATATGTACCATGATTCCAGTTAAATTTGCAATTTTGTAAATTTTTGGCAAAAGAATAACAAAAGTGATGTTTTGCTTAAAATTTCGTTGATACGTTCAGTTTTCTACATATTAAGAAATTGAAACACATTGTATTTCGAAACCACTGTATCGAGCAATGGACAAACACCAAATGACATCAAAATAATTTGAGAAGTTCATGAGATTACACCTACATGATGATCAGTATTTAACAGTAATTCTAAATTAGAAATTCAAACTTTAAGAAGTCAGCGTCTGCGAATCAAAATAAGATGATCGTTATGATTAACATTACCGACTTCTAAAGGTATTTATTCACAAGGAAATTATAAAAGTTTTTAATTTAAAATTACTTTTTGATTTAATTTGAAATTTTAGGATTCGGTTCTATTTTTTGTTAAAAATGTTTATCTTTAACGGTTGAACAACTACGAAAAACGGCCTTTTCAGTAATTTATTGTACACAATCACCAAACATTTATTGTAACTCCTAACCTTTTTTCAAGTTTAAATGGGGCGAACTGCGAAGTGTATTCTATTCAAGTAAATAAAATCATCGATATTGGACTACTTTGTAGTAAAGTTATGGTAGATTAAACCTGATAAAAAATACTGGTCGTCTTCAGAACTTATTACTTTTTACGTCACTTGAAAATAAAATTATTTAAGACGAAATATTATTAATTAGATCTCAATAAATTTTTTTAGAATATGTCTGTTCAAAACCTAAAAATGGTAGACAAATTTTTCAACCGTAATTTAAAATGTTTTCATTTGCTTTAACGTCTATCTAACTTGCCGATAAGTACGAATTCTGGACTAAAGCCTTGAACATATTGTGATTTTTTTTGTTCATAATTAACAAATACGTTTTCTAAACGGTAATGTGGTTCGATTATTTTCTCATAGTATAGGATTGGTGTAACTTGCTGATGATGTATTATCGTTAAATGAAAATGCCTAAAATATGTGTAAGTATCCTAAAATTACGACAATGATTTTGGATCAATCAATCAATAGTAAATTATTAGGAGAATCGAATATTTTGAAATTTATCTCGACATTTATATTATTTCTAAGATTTATCAATGGCCTTATTCGAATGATGAGAAATATTTTGGTTATTTAGTAGAAGTTTTTTTTTTTAAATGCTTACCGCATGTACTAAAATATCGTTTTTAAAATAACTATTTTATACATATAAATTTAAATTAATAATACTTTTTTATTTAAATATTTTAGTGTACAAAATGATAAAAAACATTTTTCAAAAAAGTTTTCCCTGAATTCATTAATTGCCCTATAGATTTTTAAGAGTAACAACTAAATGAAAATAACAACTAACATAGTTAATTGTCGATATATCGTAACGAACAATGCTTGAACAATTTTTAATCATCAGAATTTATATATTATTATATGTATATATAGTTATATATATATATATATATATATTTTTTTTTACATACATATTGGATTATAATAATATGTATTACAATAAGGAATTCCATTATAATTATACATACATACTATGTGAAGCTAACAATTAGACGAATTTAAATAGTTAACGAAAAAATGTTATTTTCCTTGGAAAAAAAATGTGTATGAATTTGTCTTAAAAGTTTTTAAACAAGAAGGAATATTTTTAAATAAGTTTTTTATAAGAATTAATAAAAAGGCGGGAAAGAATACGAGTTGATAAATATTGAATATACCTTGAACCTTGAACCTTGAATTCACTCTTATGATTTGTCAACGTAAAAGTTTGTGGAATATATGAAAAAACGAAGACTCAAAAAAGCGTAGTAAACATAATTAAGGAATCTCAATTCTTTGTTTGATAAAAGTCATTTTCTGGATACACTCTATATCAAAAGTAATATTTCCGTTAATAAAATTTTGTTATGTTTACAATATTTTTTTAAAACGATATTTGTGATAATCTTTAAAACATTCAATTTTATATCGAATCGAATTTCTTTTTGTAATAAAATTTTATGCGAAATTTACAATATTTTATCTGACGTATTTATGTCACCGTATGGTTGCATTTTCGTAAAATTATATTCTTAGAATTTTATGATCATAAAATTTGAGACTAGATTTCAAACTTTGTTAAGGGTAAAAACCATACTGTAATATCAAAATACTTTCGAAGTATTTCCCATTCGAGATTACTTATTTCAATGTAAGATTTTTGTCATATATTTTTCGATTTTGATAAATTAGAGTAGAGTTTCGAAACGGATCAGTTTAAATGTAACTGAAAGTAACTGAAATGTAACATGTAAATGTAAAATGTAACTGAAAGGTGAAACGTGAAAAGTAAATTTGTTTCCAACTCTGAAATCCAAGGTCCATTACGAAGCTACACTTAAAATGATTCAAGAAAATTGTTTATCAATTCAATATTAATTTTTAATAAAGCAAGTCAGGCTAGAAAAAAGTTGATCTCACGGAGTACTTTACAAAAAAAAGGTTCAAACAAAATTTGCTCGAAAATCCATTGAAGCATTATATTAACAGTTCATTAGACGATTATGAAAAAGAAGTTTTACATTTTTGCAAAGATTTCCTTTTTCTATTTAAATTGTTTTAATTAAATTTTTTTTAAAACAAATTATGTTGAAAGATGGATTGAATTACATATTTGCCTGGAATTGAAAACATTATACATTTTCCCGGCAGATGGGTATTTTATCTAAATTTCAATTAAATAGCGAAATAGACTTTCTAGCTTTCGAGGTGCAAAAGTCATTTCGACTTCAATAAAACCAACAATATAGTTGTTTGTATAGTTTTTAAAAATATCTAGGTTGTAGAATCTGACAATTGCACACAATGTGAAAGAGTTCGCCTATGTTCATAACAGTAATAATAATTGATATACAATCAAGAACTATGTTGGTGTATAACTTGCACTGAAATATATAAACATAAAAAGGATAGTTTGAGGAGAATAAGCATAAGATCAGATCTATATTTAACTACTAAATATCTGTTGTGTAATTGATACATATTAGCCAGTAGAAGATCCGGGAAAATTTGTTAAAATTCAGGTTATAGAATCTGCACACAAAATAATTGCCTGTGTTCGTATAATCCGCACACAAAATGAAAACAAGTCGCCTGTGTTCTTAATAGTTATTAGTCATTGGGCATGTTTGGCCGAAGTAAGATACTTACTAAATTTAGTAAGTCACTCACTATAATTACAAAATTTTCGGCTGGGACGCAAAATAAGTGCTAACGCATTAAGCATGGCTTAATATACGACGGCATTTTGCGTATTGGTGCAGATCTGTCATTATTCAGATACACAAGCACTTAATATAATGATTTTAGACGTAATAAATTACGCTTGGTATAAACTGTCCATACTTTAATATTACTTCCAATAAAATTTTGAATTTCTCTTTAATTATTCATGTGCAACTATTTACAGGAATTAAATTATATTCATAAATTTAGTACTGTCAATTATATTCAGTCTATGAGGTTATGTACGGGATATAAGGTAAACCGGTGTTTTGTGTTATGTTAAGCCAGTAAGTCTGTCCTGGCCGAAAAGCGCTATAGCCAGCTAGTAAGATTTTCATTTTTTTATGCTGACTGACTTACTAAATTTAGTAAGTACTTACTTCGGCCACACACGCCCACTAGGTAGAAAAATACTTTTAAAATACAAAGCTTTTTTTTGAGAAAGCTCCAAACTGTTTTTTTATCAACCACATTTTGATACCAAACAAAACATTGTTACTTTCTGTATTAATATTTTTAATGGATTTATAATTTTTTATTTGATTAGTATATATTAAATTAATTATCATTCAAACGCATCACATAAACTCTTTTTTTAGTAACGGAACCCTTTCTGGATCTGTTCATATTGCACTTAACCGACTTTTTTGTTTTGACATTTACTAAATTTATTGTGTGTTAAGTTATAAATGACAGATACTCTATGTCTGATATTTTTTATTAGTCAGGAGATTTAACATATTTCCATTGATGGTGGTGTAATAAATAGAAATGTATATTTTGGAAATTTTGTTTGGAATTATATTGTTAATCTCTTTCTATATCAGTCCCCGATACGTAAAAGATTTGGAATTTGCTAGATGTAAGCATTTTAATATAACTGAAGAAATTTTAATTAAATTAGAAATATTATCTCATGTAAATTAGCAATATTGTCTCAAAACGGAATATTGATGATTTGTAATAAGCATTTTGTTTTCTAAATATTATACATAACTTAAACTAATATTATCTATAGGCGAGATATATTAGAAAAATAATTAGGGATCAGAGGAAAGTTTTGCTACCATTGTTGTTTCTCATACTTCATATTTTGGGTCATTGAATGCGAATTTGAAGTTTGTGGGCAAAACTTTTACCTGGAACTTTGGTTTCTAAGCCATTTTTGACCAAATTATGACACTCATGTTATACAAAATTAATGAAAGCAAAAGTTCTTAAATTTCTCATATATTCATCATTGTTCATTTGAAAGATTAACAGTTTCGCCGCTACAGCGCTCCCAAAAAGGACCTAATTTTATAAAGAGTGTAAAACAGTAAAAACGTGCACAAAAAGAGCCCAGAAAACAAAGTTTCAGGCAAAACTTCTACCCGCAAAGTTCAAAATCATGAACAGTGATCCTAATAATATGAAGGGTGAGACAATCAAAACTGCAGCAAAACTTTCTACTTCATTTAATTTACACAGCATTTTAGATTATTTTGAATTTATTGTATTTTTAGATTATTTTGAATTTATTGTATTTTGAGGATTCCATAGATCTTCTGGTTAATCTTATCCGTAAATGTTTAATTAAAAAGGGCTTAAGACGGATAGTTTGAGAAGTAGTTTATAGGCAACAATAACCCACCAGGCAGAATCATGACCTCAAATTGACGCTAATATCGTTTACAATTGATTATTGTTACAAGATAAACAGGCTGTTTCTTCTAAGTTTCTTAATTAAATTTAACAAAAACATTTCGTAATAATATTTATTTATTTTTAGATATAAGAAAATATGACACCTATAAATATACAACTTTCGAACACTACCAAAATCATTTAATGCGAGTTCAGGAGGAATTGCAAAAGAACCATAAACGACGTTTTCGTAAATATACTTGTTAAATGAAAAAAAAAATGAATAAAAGCTATGTACTTACAATTAATTCTGCTTTGATCTTCTTCAGAACGTGAGCAGAAACATCATTATCATTTTTCGCTTACCTATAAAACAACGAGAAAAAATTAATATATTATTTATATATATTTATTGAAATAATTTAAATATACGCTGTATTTTGTAAAGGATTTACGTACTATTACTTACAATGATCTTTGATTTTGAAAATTTTAGTTTAGAAAACAGCAAGTTAATCATTTGTCAATTTGAAGTCATTACCCCTATTCCAAGTTTCTTTTAAAATGTTCAATTAAAAAAAAAAAAAAAATTCATAAAATCTTCTATATTATATTATTTAATATTATTAATACAGAAAAAAATATATATCCGATTTTCCAGCTTTATTTTATAAGGTCTTTTTCAGAACCACCTGAATATTTCATGCATATTTGAAGTTGTAAAAAACGAGATTTTATGTCATTATATATTCAGATTTAAATGTTTCACTTAAGAATGGATACACGATATTAAATATTATGTTTAACCATTAATAAAGTATATTAAAGAATGAATAATATTGCAACTTTCGAATGCAATAAAATGATACTTTACTGTTTATTTAAGGTAGAAAATCAACTTAGATAATTAACATTCACCGTGTGTTATTTTTGACGGAAGTAGTATAATACTGAATAAAATTCAAGAAAACTTTGGGGTGCTTTTCATCTTAAGTTGTATCGAGCTGCGCAGAGCCTCTAATAATTGCAAAATAATTGAAAAATTACGACATAGTTAAGGGGGGGGGGCTGGTAAAGATGAGTATATCATAACGATAAGTGTAAGATAGTTTTAATAGAAACAAGTGAAGATAAAAACTAAATAGTTAATTGTTTTGATACTCGATATACTGTTCAGTATCACTGTTTGAACTATTTTATGATAAAATTCATAAAATACTCTAAATATACACACATGTAATATAATAATAATATGTATTGCAATTATATATGTTCGTATTAGCTAAATTTGAGCTGAAATCGTGCCGAATCTTAATAGTTGACAAAATAAAATTTCAAACAAAAATTACCATTTTTTTTCCGTAGAAATGAACTGAATAGATTATTCTATGAACACCTGCTTCTAAATTTTGTTTGTGCGATAAATATTTTGTAGCATTAATTTTGACTAAAATTAAAATACATAATATAAAAAGATGAGAGTCTCAATCTTTAAATTTTAATCACAAAAACTCATTATGTTGTTTTATTTCAGTATACTTGTAGGCCAATCTAATAAAAAGCATCTCTTTTAAACCTGGTTTTTTTTCCTAATAATGTGTACAATGGTTTTACAAAAAAAGAAGCATAATGATTTTAAAAAATCCATAAAGATTTTATGGCTGTAATATTTTATCCATATATAACACCTATAAACCCGCTCACTAACATTTTACATATTCAATACCAACTAGACCCATTTTACTCAAGTACTTGAAATTTATGAAAATTATGTTCAAAAAGTAAAAAAAATGTAAATTTAGTTAGGTAATCGAATTTTTATTACCCACTTTCAGCAAATTCGATTACACATTAATACATTAAAAAAAAAAAAAAAATGGTACAAGCTATTTAACAATTCCCATCTCTTTCTCTTAGTATTTTTATGAAGGTGTAAATATGATTTATAATCAGATATTTAAACACCCTTTATTTTCTTAAAAATGTTATGTATAAAAACTTTATAGGTCAAATATTTTACTACCGATTAGTAAAATTGCATTTTCTAATTGAATTCTTTCCAAAATACGTATTACCAATCAAAAAAATTAATAATAAAATAATAAAAAATCGTTATAAAATGAATTCTTATTATGTTCAAATTTTATTTTATTTTATTTTTTTAATTTCTGGCTTTAGCTACTTTCAGCTATATAGCCATTAACCAAAAGGGATTATAATTATTATTATTTTTACAACAACAGTACACAGTACTGCTAGGTGGTCACCCATCCAAATACAGATTGTGACTGCTGTTGCTGAACTTTATTGATTGGCCTAAGCCTGTCATTACGTTACGTCAGTCCGAGGTCTTATGTTCAAATTTATTACATAATTTTCAAATGATATTTGAAAATTGTATGTTGTGGATTTATCCTACAAGCCAAGGTGTTTTAGTGTTTCATTTCATCGTCTAATTAGTCCGAAATTTATCTATTTCTATCTTCGATATATTTTAACTAGACCATAACAGTTATAATACAGTGCAGTTATAATAGCAGTCAATTGGGTGCTTTTAGCTTATGCGTGTCTAACGCTTAGAGTTAATGGAATGTTTGTTTAAGTGTTTTCTCGCCATAATAACGGGCTGTAGAAGCTTTCAAATTGCTCATGAAATTTCAACAAGAATATCAGTTCTTACTGTTGTAATTATTTGTTTTAATTGATATCTATAGACAATTTATATAAACACTATTTGAATAAAATTTTAAATTGAGGGGGTTTATCAACAGCTGAAAGATGCACAATTTTTTATGTAATATAAACTCAATTTTCGAGCACAAATCATAAAAAAATACTTATCCCAATGTTTTTCTATTTAGTATGCACAATATTGACATGAGAACCTAATGCTTGTCGATTTTTTTCTGAAATACTTAATTTTTAAGGTAAATATCAAAATTTGATTACATATTTAGAAATTTTTTTGTTAAAAAACTCTTCTACAAGCACTTGGTTTTTATGTCAATATTATGTATACCAAATTTCATAATATTTGAATAAGTATTTTTTAAGTTATTTATGCTCGAAAATTGAATGTATATTACGTAAAAGAGTGTGCTTCAAACATCTGTTGATAAACTCTCTTCATATTAAATTAACATGACATAACAAGGAATTAACGTTATTATTGCAACGTTAATGTTCTTTAGTTCAAATCTAATTCTCTATAAAAAACTATCAGATCTAGGCTGAAAATCATGATACAAAATATAAATCCCATACATTTCACATTTATGGTTATAAATGGTTAGAAAACTGCTTTATTATTCCATCAATTTTAATTACTCATAGAAAACACAATAAAATTAGTAAAAATAACACAGTACATAATCGGATTAAGAGTCCAATTTTATTATTCTACTAGCTGCCCCGGCAAAACTTCTTTTTGCCACATATTTCTAATTAACTTCAACATTTTCTAAGTATAATAACATATTCTTAACAACTTTCCTCTTTTTCTTAATACTGAAAGCTAAGGCAAATTAGAATAAATAATGATATTAATATATATTTTAAAGCATACCCGGACACGGTGACCATTGATATTACATCGATTGCATGCAAAATTTTAAGCAGATTGGACGAAGGAATTCCGTTGTCCCATACAAACTTTGCCTCTGCTTTTCATCCCATTAGGGGTAGAATTTCAAAAAACCTTTTCTTATGGGATGCCCGGTATTTGGTGTGTAGCACACTATTTGGTGTGGGATACCCGTGACACGAAATATTTATATATACACTCGTATTTGATGTGAGCACCCGGTACCTCGAGCAGCCACAATACGTGTATATTGTGCCGTGGTTCTCATATACTTGATGAAAAATAGTAAAAGGAAGTCCAGAACCACTAATATAGAAAAGAAGAGATAAATAAATTCTATTTTGAAAAGCTGGCCCGGGTAAACATTGTTTTGTTATATAAATTATTTCTAATTAACAACAATATCTCCTAAATATAATAACATATTCTCAACTGTCTATAACTAAATAATGACGCTGCGGCAAATCAGAATAAATTATGATATTAATTTATATTTTGAAGCATACCCACCCGGTTTACGCGTTGCTGTGTTATTTTTCACATTTTAATAAATGATATTACATCGTTTACACGCGGATGCAATTCTACCCTTAGGGGAAGAATTTCAAATCCTTTCTTATCGGATTCCCGGTATTTAGTGTGCACCCGGTACATTTTATCCACCCGGTGTTTACCTGGTATTTCCTGGGGTACACCCGGGACCGCGATCACCCGATAATTTTTGCTGTGGTACACATACACTTGATGAAGGTATATGCACCTCCTGAACCAAGCATGATTCCGGTATGCGATATGCACACTTTATATAGTTGACAGTTCATGATACTGCTATTGAGAAGAGATAAAGAAGTTTTATTTTGAATAGATAAAGAAGTTTTATTTTGAATTTCAAAATTAGATTTTGGTTTCTATGGAAATGATGATTAGTAACATGTGAGAGAAATATATATTTCACAGCTAAGAACATTTTGTATTCGAAAATTAAATTATCGTTTATAGTATTTTCCTCTACTTATTATTTATGTTTCTCCGTTTAAACCTTCCCTGAACTTTCACGAATATTTCAAGACCAAAATTAGCCAAATCGGTCCAGCCATTCTCGAGTTATGCGCTTACCAACACATTTTTTAAACATTTCAACTGAATAATGCAAATATTTTTTGTGTTTATAAAAACTATATTTTATTATTTATGAATATGTTAAAAACATAAACCAGATGATAGGATACCTGGCCAATGTTATTTAGGTATTATTGAACAACAGCGTTACATATTTTATAATAGTTAAACAAACCATTTATGACATAACAGGAACATGACAAAATATGATACCATTACAACAGGACTCATAAATTTAAAATATAGACATTGGAGCTTAGTATATTGGAAATTGGCATGGAAATTTGAATGAAATCATCTTTAAATAAATTATTTTACTTAATTTGCAAAAATAGAGGCCGACAGTAGTGTTTACTAATAAAGGATAACTCCCTTTTTGTTGAATTTGTTTACCTTAATTGCAAGAATTCCGACTACAATTTGGATATTAGAAGAACAGATGCATTATATACATTTTTTTAAATAATTAAATTCAATTTTCTGTAGTAAACAATTTTCACTTATTTTTCGGGATTTTCTATTCCGGTTTCTGCTTTTTACAAGTATCAATACATCAAAATTGGATGTAAAGTCCATGAAATATCGGGAATTAAGTAAATAGATAGCAACCTCTGTATATTGGGAACGACAATAGATAGATGCTTAGTAAAATGCTTTGTTATTGTAATAACAAAAATTGAACATAATGCAATTTATTTAAAAAAAGTGTAATCATTCTCTAAGATCGCGGATTAAGTAGAGGCGCCCAAGCGTAGAAACAAGCGTTATTTTAAGCTTAAAATACAGAAGACCAATATTCATATTCCTAGTTCGCTATGAAGAAAAGCATATTATAGTTTTGATTTTTGAGAAAAACAAGTTACTGTGAAGTCTATCTTTGTTTGAAACACATAATCTCTGGAATAGCACATCAAATGCTTATTGTATGAATATTGTCTAATAAAATTTGTATTCAAGCCTATTTATTCAGGAAAATTATAATGCATGTATAAACATTGCGTTACGAAAGTTAGATAAAAGTACAAGGTTAGGTACTTAATCGTGCACTTATGTTTCAATGAAGATATATAAAAATATGTCAGCATTAGACAATACTGCAAAATGTCAGTGGTACCATTTATCTGAATACAAAATCGTTTAAAGAAAGATAGAAAAACAATTATTTTTAATATAATATCTCTTTTGTTCATTCAGACAGATGTCCTTCCAACTTTTTAAGTTTTTCAGCAAAGAATGAGTATGTGAGTTCCTCAAAATAAGTATTTATGTATGCGATGACCACATTTGATACAATATTTTTAAATTTGGGAAAAAAGAAATCACTCGGGCAAGGTGAATACTGGAGGATCACTCAATTGCTCTGTAATGGATTTTTTTACTAGTTTTCAAAAGGTACGTGCCGTTAAATACTAGATATTTTTATAAATTATTTATTAAATCAGGTCGTTTAAAATTATTATTTAGGGATGTTTACATTATTAATCATTTAATAAAATCATATTTAAAATCAAATATTTGTTTTAAATATTAAACTATATAGGTTGTTCTATAAAAATAGAATTCTATACGTCAATTATCATCGTTTATCATATAGAGCAGAATGAAGAGGTACTTGAGTATGCAAAAATCTAGCACCGCATTCGATCAATGTAATTAGGTTAAGATAAGCTCAAATATTAATGACCCGGAAACCGATTCACCTTTTTATCCTTTTTTTTCTAAGTCACCTTCCTTTTTTCGATGGGATATTAGGTTTGCAATTTTAACGATTGTTATGTCTAAGAAGAACAAAAAATAAACACTTTCAAACTCATAGAATATTTTCCAAAAATGATTCGTACGAAAACCATTAGCGGTCATTCTTCACCATAATAAATGGTTTAAGATTTTAGATTGAAAACAGGTTTTTCAAATATGGTTTATCTGATTCAAAATCTATTGATTTTAGGATTTGGGTAGTCAAAATTACATTGTTCAATACTTCAATATCATTGGCCATTCTTCATTCTCTTGATTAAAATTTATTCGAAAAATCCTAGAGTTCTCTATGATAATATTTATATGTATAACAATAATTGATTGATAAAGAAAAGCTCAAATAAGTAAATAATGTTATGTAATTATGATTATTCTTACAATAGAGGTATTGACCCTTGCAATTTCTTGTGAAGTTATGATTAAATGATTAAAAATAATATTCAGACACGTAAAACATATTCTTTAATTATCATTTCGTCATAGTATTTTAGTTTAAACAGAAATTAAAAAAAAAAAAATTGACCTAATAAAAAGGACAAAAAAGTATAAAATAATATTAAGTTAAATAAATTCCTAATGATTATTACTAATCGAAGACAGCACAATTTATATTGTTAATAATACAGTGATGAAATTATTACTTCATTAAGAATTCAAATTTTGTTACATTGTTATATAATAATTTTAATACATCACTGCGCCGCGCCGTATTAAAACTTGATTCCATCAAATTTTATATAAAATAGTTTTAAATTAATTTTGTAATATTGATTTTTGTTTATTATATTGATGTACGAAATATTGAATTTTGAATTTAAGATTAGGCTCGGATTTAATTAGTAATTAAGATACAACTGATTTGTTCTGCATGATAGCCATCAAAATAGTATAGACCTGGTTATATTCCATTTTTTATTAAAGTTTTAAAACCGAAAATATTAAAAACCATGATACCTTCAAAACGGTTAAGATCGTCGAGGTTAGGTATTAGAATCAAATGTTAAATTTTAATCTTAAATAGTTTAGAATGACACCCTCTATTTAGAGCAGAAATTGTCAATTGAACCTTGAAATTTAACTTTAAATAAAAATTTAATATAAATTTATCTAACAAAATGCACTTTTAGTGTTTTCGTTTAAAATAAAAATACCATTTATGTTTGTTGTTGAGTTTAAAAATGAAAATCACTGCTGTTATTGTTTTTAGAAATGTATGAGAAAATGAATTGTTTCAATAATAATATAAGACACATTGGAAAATAGAAAAAAAAAAGAAAATCCACTAAAACGTTTTACATTAGGTGTATAGTCTTATCTTGTCTTGGTTTGTGTCTTGTCTTGTCTTGAATCGTATGACGTGTTTTGTGTCTCATTTCTTATACTGATAACCTCTATTTCCTTTGAATACAGTATGGTCCATTGCAGAAAGTTCAATATTTTGCACAACTTGAATGAAATTCTATGAATGCTATTTATGATTTAATATCTAAAAATCGTTTTTATTTTTATTAAATGCCCAGATAGCTTTCCCCCCCACAGAAATTCTTCTAAACTTCAACACAAATATGTACCTAAGCTGATCACATCTGATTAATAACTAGAGTAGTAGAGTTAATAAAATGGAGTGAAAATGAAAGAGAGTGGTGAAAAGGGACCTATTTCAGTTCTCAAACGAAGCATAAACTTGATATACTTTATATAAATTGAACAGTATAGAATTTGTCTTCGAAATAATCTATTTAAAACCTTATGTTAAAAAATGAGAAAACAAAAATAAAATTGAGCTCAGATGATGTTGTGGTCTGTGATGTGTTGTCGAATCAGAAACACTATTTAGAAGAATGCTTTTATGCAAGCCATCTGCAGGATTCGAAGAGTATTTCAACTATGAACTATCATCGTATACAACATCAATTTTTGACCGGTTAAATTCGAGGAAATATAAAAAATCTAGAATCTTCACACCCATTGAAGACACTTCTATAAATATAAACATTCATCATGTCATTGATTGTGGAATATTGTATAATATCGTATGGAATGATAATGAGATATTTACAGAAATTATTATAAAATTTATTAATTATTTAGTAATCTCTTTCTTAAACTGCACTGTAGTCTTTGAAAATTATCCCATTTGCCCAAATATTGTTACAAAATATCATGAAAAAGAAAATCAAATTAGAGATGATTTAAAATCACTATTAAAACCCGAAACTTTACTATCAAATGAAAGCAATAAAAAACATTATTGGATATTTGATTAAAGAATTATAAGAAATTAAATTTAGACACAGTGCAAGCGGATGAAGATGCAAGTGTACTTATTTTATAATGTGCAAAAGAAAAAGTATATAAAAATAATATATATAATAAGTATATATAATAAAAGTATATCACAATCAAAAAATACAATTATTGTTGGTCAACATGAAGACTTCCTCATCATTTTGTCAGTTTTATCAGAGCAATATGAAAATGTGTATCATTTGAAACGAACGGTCGGAAAAGTTACAGGAATATTATATAAACGAAAAAATTTCAATTTTCATCACGAGCAAAAGTATCTTTGATTCTTTTATGCTTTTTATCGTTGATATTATGAAATTTATAATAAAGCTACAAAAATATATGGAGATTTTTAAGGATAAAATGAGGAATTCAATTTTAGTCCGATATTTAGTATAACTGAAACTAGGTCCATTTTTATAGGAAATGGTTCATAACTATAAAGGAAAAGACCAACAGGAGAGAATGGGATTACAGCACGATGTAACTGCTCAAGATGTAAGTTATATATATATATATATATATATATATATATATATATATATATATATATATATATATATATATATATATATATATATATATTTATATATATATATATATATATATATATATATATATATATACATTGTAGCTTCTTTGTTTGGAGCAAAATTGAACAAGAATCTCAGCAACAGCCACTTCCAACTATTTTGAAAATTATGAACAAGTTCACAATATTCTCTGTTGCAGTTGCCACTCACCTGTAGACAGTATAGCTTAACTTGGCATTTCCAAATCCAGCAGTGCCTTGGAAATCACTTAAACCTTTTAAACTGAGATTAGAAAAGTTTTAGATAGACCCTAATTACAATTCACATAACAGCACTTACTGCGCTACAATAGGTGCTGAAATACTCCACAATATTTTGTGGATAATTAAGCTTCCACGAAAAGTTTCACATAAAGTATAACAAAATTTTGCTCCTTTTGAGAGATATATTGAAAAAACTGGAAACGGTGCCTTTTCACCCCTGTCTCCCATTTCCATCTTCTAATTTAATATCACTCCGCAGTTTCCTTTCATGTATAACCCATTGACCGATTCCTGAAATTAAAACTCGTGAACATCAACTATTCCAAAGCCATCAACTATTTTTATCACCTTCAATATTGCCTATTATTATGAAATTTGTAAAATTTAGCGAAATGATTAGGTCCTAAACAACATTATAATAAAGTGTTTATAGTTATCATATATATATATCAATATAATACTGAAAGACAAAATTTATCCTCATACGATGTTATCGGAAGGTATTAAGTATCTACGTTGAGAATTTATTATATTATAAACATTCAGAAAATAAAATACAAAAGTTTATGATGTAAATTACCTACAGTTTTCATTTATTTAAGTTGTGCAAACTTTAAATTAAACTTTTTGAGTATCGAATAAAAAAATATTTTATGAATGGTGAAATACGTTCAACCTGTAGTTTTGAACTTTTTTTTTTTATGTAGCTTTAACTCAATTTGTATTCAATGCTTTAAGTGTATGTATACAGATTGGAGAAAAACGAAGACTCACTTTTGTCTGAAAGAGAGGAACACCAAAAATATTATAGTACGTAATTTCGTTTGAACCTAGTCAGTGATTGTAACACAATACTAAAACAATAAAACATATACAGCTGATAATTATGAAAGAATGATGAGGTCGGAAGACGAAGGAATTCGCAGTAGTTCTTTTACGAGAAAAAACAACTTCTTCAACCCAGATAATATAGTACAAAATTAGTATGTAATATAGTATAAAATGATTGGACAACAGAACAAATTAGATAGAAATCGTTGGAAATCAATAAAAAAATTTTGGAGTCTTTTCGAAAATACAAGAAAATCTTTTTGTTTTGATTATAACTTCGTCGGTTTTTTGGTCAACAAATTCCACAAAAAACTCATTTTAAATACCTTTTAACGTTCTTTAACAAAGATTTGATTAGTTTTCTTCAAAATATAGTCTTACCACTACTATGATTCTCTTCAAACAAATTGGGACGTTTAACGAGCTATAATTCGGTAAATATCATATCAACAAATGTTATAAACAAATATTTCTCCTATTTTTTATAAGCTTTAGATCTTAACACTTACACTTTATTCGTTAAAATGTAAGATTTTTGAGCTATTCGTGAAAAATCGTTCAACAACTTAAATTTTTTTAAAATAAAAAATGATTTATTTGGTTATTTTTTATGTTGCAGTTTTTCAATTATATTTTTCACCTACATTTAAATATATCATCACCTATTATCAAAATCGCAGTAATTTGGACCAGTTCCGACATAAAAGTCTAATTTTCTTTCAGTGTACAAGTTTTTCTTTATGTAAGGGTATAATATGTTTTATTTCTAGAATTTTCAAATTTATCAAATTTCTTTTCTTACAAATATTAAATAATATTTTTCGTACACATGTATTCTATTGGAGAGCTATGTGTATGTTGTGAATGAGCTCAACTTCTTTTCATCTGTAATATTTCCCATGACCTCTTTAGTAATACTTATATACATTATATACAAGAAATTACGGTATAGTCAAGTCGTTACATGCATGCCAGTAGCGTAGGTCATTTTCCTATAAAAGGCTGTTCGTATTATCACTTATTTTTATTATAAACTTATACATTCCGAGCTCATCAGAAACCTACATTTTACTAACTCAAATTAGATTTTGATTAAACATTTTAAAACAGACATATGAGTAACAATATCAAAAAATAAGCTCTTCACTCATCGTAAGCTTATTTTTATTATGCTTGTTTTTAGCTAACTTACATTAGTGCCAATTTCTAGTGACTGACTAGTAGTACTTATTTAGACACTGGTTCTTCATTAGATGAGTTGGCTTAAAATCACTTCTTATAGATAGTACTATTTCCTAGTCAAATGGAACATCATATCTGTCCAGTATTAATTATTTATAGATGAAATTGCACCAGAATGCAATACAAACTTGTTAATGCCTCATATGACATTTTAAGATATATAAATATAATCAGGCCCTTATTACAAATATATTACTAGAACGTAACTTTTTTACAGAGCACTTGTTTCTAATTAAATATTAGCTCAGGTTAAAATAGACTATTCTCAAACATCCCAGGTTTAAAAGCTGACTCAATATTTTTATACTCAAATATATAGATTATATCAGAGTATATTAATTCTAGTCTAAAGTTGGTAATGCTAGAAAATATTCAAGCCACAAACAAAATTTTGGTATAAATGTTCATAGAATCACCTAATAAATTCATTTCCTCATGTCCGTTCGTCCGTTATTCCGTCCATCTGCATGTGAGTCATCATAGATAACTCAAATACGAAAAGAGATAGCGGAAATTTTTGCGACGTATTTCAGACATTAATTCTGAGTTTAAGTTCGTCCAATTGATGATCCATCTTTAAACGTTAAAAGAGGGAAGAAAAAGGCAAACTATATTTTTTATTTTCGGAAACAACATTTGTTTGAAATATTGGGAAGCCGAAATATTTTTTTGGAAAATGATTAAATTTCCCACAATTTCAATTCAAATTTAGATAAAAAGCACATTTTATTTGCAATACAAATTGTTATCATATATGCATTTAAATGTGTATGGACTGGATACTTGGGGTATTTTATGAATGATAATCATTAAAATATTTCATATATTTATACTGAACCATATTCGAGTGTCCTGAATTACCACTGCTAATTATTATGTTCACTTGTTATTGACAGATAGTATTTATTTTTATAAATATTTTCGACCATTTGTGGTAATTTTCGAGAAATAAAATACTATTTTCTAGCCTTTACCACTAGTTAAAGTGATAAAAGTGGTAAAAGCTACAAAATAGAACAATATAATTATTTCATCAAAAAAGGCAAAAGCAATTTAGATACTTTTTAGTTTTTTTATAGGTTAAATTTATTCTTAAACACTTCCATAAAGCAACCATAAAATTAAACCTTAAGAGTAGCGTCGTGGGTAATTCGCTGAATTTTGAGGATGTAGAATCATGTCTCGTCATAACCAAATATATGTCCTATTTAATTCCGTCTAAGAAAAAATAAAATTAGAATACTTTGAGCTAAATACATAATAGTTAATGATCCTACAAGCTCAATATAAATATCATCAATATATTGCACAATAATTGATATTGTTCAATTATATTTACCATATATCTGTAGAACGATTGTGCAATATATTAAGTCAATCAAAAGCGGTTGAATTTATTGTACAAGCTAGTAAATATTCCTTCGCCTGTGGGCGAAATCGCAAAATACAGGCCATTTTATAATAGTAAATCTCGGAAAATCATGTTGATTGGGTTAATTCAATTCTGAATTTATTAATTAAATTGTTAGAGAATTAATCAAGACTATATATGCATGTTTTTAAAATGAGTGTTTAAAATGAGTCGGTTGTCATGAATAAATTAATGCTTTGGGATGTACAACATAAACAAACCATTCATGTTAAAAGTTGTAAACGTGTGTTTTTTCATTTTTTAATTGACCCTATGCAAGTAAAAATACAAAATTTATAATCAAATTTACAATCGAAAGATCGCAAACCAAAATTTCTTCTAGAATGTATTGAAGTGTGCAGATAATTTACCAGCATTGGGGAACATCAAATATAAAGATTATAGCAATTCAGTATAAAAGAAAAACGAGCAATACGATCAGTTGGTATTAAAATATAAAGATTGCTATTCAGATACGAATAGCTATTGCTTTTAGTAAAGAAATACAAATCTTTGCGCCCTAATTTTAGGAAAGAATACGGCCGAATTAAATATTCGAAAAAGTGGTCTTCTTCAGGAGCACGACAAACATTTTAATTTCAGGGATAACCATTTTTTAATAGGTCATCAAAGAATGTACTGTATAAACGCAGAAAGTTTTGAAAATCATTTGGTTCACTAATTTTATAATTCAATTAACAAGTTTTGATGGGTATAGTGATTCCTTTATTTGGATCATCCCTACATCCACATACGCTTCTTTATATGTGTTTTTGTATTGATGAAACTAATGCAATGACAACACAACTCGCGGATTTTTTATTATTTCGAATATTGACTGCAGAACTGTCAGTTGGAACTAATTATTGTGCAATAATACTGTATCATGTGGGTTGCACTTCTAAAATTATTGTACAATATAGTGATGTTTATATTTACCATCGAGGAGCGCCTTAAGTAGTTGATGATTCTTTTATAAAGTTTAGTAAGATTTTATAATGCTAATTTTATGCATTCTTCCAATAATAAGATTGTGAATAAAAGTAAGTGATATAAGTAATTCGTATTTTGTGTAACTAGCCTCTTAAACATTAACATTTCCTTAGTATAGATTATCATATACAAAAGTTTCTTTACTCCACTACTGGTAAAATATGAAACCGGAATAATTTTTTTAAGCTGGTTTTAAATAGTGTATGATTTATGTATATTTATATTATTATTTTCTAGCTTCTCTTTAATGAATTTAATATTTCTAGAAAAATGTGGTTTTTTCATCGTATGTACGTAACTATAAAGTATAGGTTGATTTAATACGGTTCGTACTTATAATGAAAATGACAATTAATACAGTCATTCAAACAGAATATACGGTTTCATCTCCCCATCTTGACGGAAAATCCCGTTGCAAACAAAAACCCACAGTTAAAAAGCATCTATCTGCGTCAAAGTTTTTGGGAAAAAATCTATGTAAAGTAAAGTATCAAATGAGTAAAATGAGGGAACTTATACAAATGAAATTATTAAATCCTATGCTAAGAACTTAGCAGATCTTAGCAGATCACAAAAAAATTTTGGAATATTTTTATACCCATTTAGGTAACATCTTCAAATTAACACTAGATTAAATATTTCTCTATTAGAAAGTATCTGCCTTGCCTTTACCTGTCTTGCTTTTAAAATTATCATATGAAAAACATATTAATAATTCATTTAAATAGATCTACCTAATCCATTAAAATATAAATCAAAACTAAATTAATCAATACGATTTTAATACCCATTAAAGTAACAGCGTCAAAGTAGCACTAGATTAAATATTTCTAATCTATTAAAATATTAAACAAAACTAAATTAATCCAATACGATTTTTGAAATATAGATTGCATTATGAATAAAAATGTTATTCAGATTTTTCTTCGTCTTAAACTTTAGCAAAAATGCAGTTAACAAATTCAAAATTCGATCCAACGTGTTGTCACATATTTTACTTTGGCTAGTTAACTAAAGTTTGAAAATGCAATTACTTGTGTCTCAACGTTAAGTTAACGATGAATTTTATTTTAATTAACTGCATTTATCTATGATTTTAAATGTGACCCAGGTATATAATTATTATATTTATTTTATTATATTATATAGTGAACTAACTAATTTTGACATTAAATCTAATAACAAATCACAAAAGATTAGTAGGAAATCAGGAAAATAAACACATCAGGTGTTTCTATAAATTTTAAAAACTGACCCTTTATCTAATATGCTTTGATATAATGACATCTTTATAATGTTTCTATTCTATTTGGTATGTTTTGATTTTTTTGCTTTCATTTGGCCAATACTGAATAAATAGGAAACAATTCTTCTGATAAATGGCTTTCTATTACGATTTAAGGTAGATATTGACGTTTGTAAATCAACCTTCGCTATTAGTGAGCACATGTGTGGCTGTGTATTTAAATACTCAAATCGCACTAGTATACAACAGTTCAAAGTGTAAACTTGTTATGATTCAAGTTGAAGTTTTATACATACCATAGTATAAATTACAGACGCAGATGCATACTTACTATATAGAGAGTAAGCAAATAATATAAATATTTAATATTACTCATATTTTATAAAACTAAAAATATATTATTTTTATTATACTCGGCATATATCACATTTAAGAGGAGTATATTAAATTAAGTCAAAAGTTTGTAACGTTAAAAAATATTGACGGAACTAACAAACATTTAAGTTTTCTTACAAGCACTTAACAAGTCTCTTTTCGCATAGACCAGGGTCGATATTTTTTGAAACCAAAAAAAATGAAAGGGAAAATAATTTACGGGCGATCTGAAATCGGGAAGTGACAGTGGATGATGGGTAAAACACGGATTATCTCGATATACCGCAAAACACAAGTCCTATGGAAAAAAGTTGAATGGCAAATTGGTTTAAAAAATATCGTCCCTTGTCTATATGATCTAAGAATTTAAATGATATTTTTTTTTTGAAGTTTTTATGTTACAACATTTTATTTAGATGCTTTCTTTGGGGCAGTTTCAGAAAAAATAAATTTTTATAAATTCGTGTGGGGTTTATACTGAATAAATTCGCTTTACTTGCAGCCATGGCGCAGTAGCAACATTATGCATTGAAATACAAAGAGCCTAGAGATGAGTGAATAAATGAATTATTTGAATAGTTCAGTTGTAGATACCAACATAAATAAAAACAAATAAATATATTATACACACATTTTATTATTTATATTACTACAAAGTTTATAATTTATTTCAAATGCTGTATTTTGTTTAAAATATGTGAATATACAGTACTTTAATATTTGAACAGTGAATCAAGTCTTTACTGTATAGTAAATACTGTATAGTATTTCAATCAAATTTATAAATATTTGATTAATAAAATATTAAAATTTAAATATATCAATAATATAATCGAATTAAATATGGTATATGATACATGAATTTATAGGTAAAATGAATAAGAGAAATGATGTTTTTCTATTATATTAAACCAATTACCTTAAGACGCCATTGTACTAATTTTATTGAACACAAATTTTGTGATATTGATAATTCCCGTAGTATTCCTGAATAAAGCAAGTGATCTAGGTACGATCCACATGACTTTTCAATTTTTCGATTTCCAGAAAATAAAAATAAAAATTTATTTATTACTGCAAATATGGGTATTTTGTCCTTTCTTTTTTGTTTTTTATCCCGAATAAATATGCCAGGACCCATTTTGGAGAAAAGTCATTTAGTTTTAAGCTACGTAATTACGAGTCGAATGAATGTGCTTTCACTTCAACATTCCACGATAATGACATAATTCATCTTCATCTCTCTTAAAAATTTAATTTGGATTTCAGTGAACTAAAGATATATCAAAATTCCTTATAGATATATATTTGTTTATAGATATTATATAATTATTATAAAATAAAATTTAGTCGCCATATATACCTGAGAAGAAAATCAAGAAAGGAAAATTATTATTTCCTTCGATTTAGACAGCCTAAGAGTCCACGACGGCCAGACCTTCGTTATTTTATAAAAGTTGAAAGTTTCTCTGAACATGTGTCCTATACAAGGAAGAACGACCAGCGATTATAGAGTTTGGGTTGTAGTTACCTGGGCAGGTAACAGGTAGTAAAGGTGTCAAAAATAGTACTTAAAATTTGTTCCAGTATAAAGCTCAATTTTTTTTTCGAGATTACTTCAGAAATCTTGTCATCCATTGCCGGACACTCATGACAGTTTCTACACCCTGCCAGACACCCCTAAACTTTTATAAAATAACGAAGGTCTGGCCGTCGTGGGATCTTGCTCTAAGATCATTTAAATAAAACCTTGGTTTTTAAACTTTTATTATTATTTCTTTTATAGTTTTTATTTGTATTCTACTCAGGATATCTTTTCATTTGATATCCATGGCATGGGCGCGTATAAAAATGTAAAGGTGGGTTTACATCGTTTTATAATTTGAAAAATGGATCGTGGTTTTAAATTGGGATATTTTACAAAAAGGTTAATATCTATTGGAAAAAAATTGCTTTAAAAATATCTTTATTTTTTTTGCCAAAGGAAAAATTGTTTTGTTCTAATAGTTAATATATTTAATTTTTATATTATGATAACAATTAATGGATTTTTTTGCTTTTATTTCATTAATGTGATCAATTTGTAAAGAAATCAATTTCGCTTAAGTATAAGCACAAAAGTGGACGCATTTTATCAAAATTAATAATTATTTTATGTATTAGATATCATTTTTAAAAATATTTTGTAACAAAAGATGTCAATGAATTCAATAAATTTAATAAAGTTTGAGACCAACAATGATTTGGGGTGTTTGGCTCATAAATTCGCTACGGTTACTAAAACAAATAACCATTTCAATAGTATGAGCAAAATAGCGATTCGTGATTGGGTTGGGTTTTTAGAAACGTACCAATATGTTAGTTATTCGTCAATTGGTGGCAGTTTGTTTAGCTCGGGCCATGTATTTCAATAGAATATAGGTTGAACTTTTTTATAAAAATATGATGGAATTGTATGAAAAATATTATTTCCAATCAAATAGAATTTATAACATAGGCGAAACTGGGATCAGCAATGCATCTAAAAAAATACCTAAAATTATTACAACTAAGAGGAAAAAAAGTTGAAGACAAAATTGTAAATGCCAAACGAGGCGTGACGATTTTCACTATATATTGCATGATAGTGGCTCTGTGAATACAGAATTTTGTGTTGAAATGGCTTATGCATTTATCAATTTTGTTCATACATCGAGTTAATATTATTTATTCTCAAGAATCACTCGTCTCATAGAAGCTCAGAAGCTGTAACACACACATGGAAGCTAAAAACTTCAACCTCTTGATAGAGCTATTTTCAATCCTATAAAAGTAAAATATTCCATTAAATATGATAAATTTATACCATTAATTCCAGGAAGAGGTATCACAGAATAAAACGTTCATAGTTTATTTTATGAAGCATTCAAACAAGTAACGATGAGTAATGCATAACCTGGATTTAAGGAAACGGGACTGTATTCTTTCGATAATAACCTTTTTGATGATGCTGATTTCGCAGCTTCTTTACAGAAAAAAATCTTTCAGATGAGGAAATTTCAAATTAGTGGGTGTGAATAAACATGACAATGATGATACAGAAAATGTACGTAGTGTGGAATATACTTGGATAGACGAATCTTCCAAACAGAAAAATTGTTACCACCTGTTCAAAATGTTTCCGTATCAAGTTTAACTACGAATGAAAGAGATAAGGCGTAATAGAAAACGTTCAATGATATTGCAAATTATTACAGATAGTGCATATATAAAGCACCTCGAAACTAAAAAAAACGACCATAAAAATCACATTTACAAAACTCCAAGTTCCGTTGAATATTCCTGTTGAAAACAAGAAGAAATCACATTCTGAAAAATTCTTTAATATTTTTGTCCTGTACGCAATGAAAAACACATAGATCTTCCAATCGAATAGTGGATATTGAGCCTAGTTTGTCATCAGTGGTTTCATAAAAATTGTACTTAAAACGTAATGGGAGTTTTTATTAGTGATTTTTCTTTTCATATTTTATAAAAATAGAAAATATAATTTTTTATATGAATTTATAATTGTTTTGTAAATAATAATAATTAAAACAATAGAATATCAAAGTTTTGTATTCAGTCAAGAATTAAAGGAGGTGTGATCCATTTTTATTCAAATTATAATAAAGAGCAATTTTTTTTCTTTTAATTACCCCTCATGCATTTAAATAATCATTGATGTTTATGGAACTCAATGTGTTTCTTTATCCCATATAATTGCGCTCATTTATCAGCACTCTTTGTTAAGTGAATGCATTTTGTATAGTTTTACTGTATCGTTAATTATTGAAAAACAAAAATAATTTTTATTTTGTTTTTCACGTGGATTGAAAGCCTATAGAATGTGCTATTAGAAAACCATATTTTTGTTTTTGTTACTTTTATACTTTGTACTATGAGAGCCTTCAAATACAAAAGTGCGCAAACTTTTCCCTACTGACTTTACGCAGATCATGTGATATTTTTGTGTCAGTAACTTCGGTATTGCATATTAACAAAAAAATCAAATATTTCACTACTACTATGTAGAATAAAAAGATTGGCACATTTTATTTTTAACATGATATGAAAAAAAAAATGAATCAAATTTTTTTTGAGAGGAAAATTTGTATCTTTTCTATTGTATTGTTGTCATTGTTATGTCCGTTCTGTATGTGCCCTCTTATGACAAAAGGAACCTTTTTACTTCTATATTCGTTTATTAATAGTTTGATAGAAAGTTGTTGTCTGCACTTCAAAGATTGAAATCTAGTTTATAATATAGTAAGGTACTAACGATCTAACATTCTGAAATACCTAGGAGGTGACTAGAGAATCAGGGAAGATACCGTATAGTAGAATCAATTTATATACTCTGCATGATTTAAAACCAGATGTTTTGAAGTTATTGAATGTAAATTCAATACATGAAATCAATATATTCGATAACAATGCTGCAATAATCAATGACAGTTGGCCATTCTCAACAAGAGTACGAATCAACCAATTAAGGTCAGCGGATATTAACGAAAAAACGTGACTGGCAACCGCGTGACAAACACAGTGCCCAAGGCAAGATTTCTCGCGATACGCGTCGCACGTTTCAATAGTCATAGTCAGTTTATAGGGCAATTAGGATTGTTATATATTGTGCTCTAAGATGTCATTACTTAATGTTTTTGAATCATAAAGATAATTTAAAATTTTCAAAAATTTATTTAAAAAATTTTATTTATATAAAATATTTACCATAATATTTATTGCCCGGATTCGAACCATTTATTAACGTCAGTATTTTTGTTATACTCTTAGCAGCGCTATTTATTGAAGGATAAGACTTCTATTTATATATTACTGGGTGAGAGAACTGCATTGCAATATGCGTTCCCCAACACGACGCGTGTATGTCACTCGTGTCATGTGTTTCACATATGTGAAACACGCGCCTCAATATGTGCCAGACCTAACACATATGGAATCTAGAATGTTAAATTTTAAGTTCATGCAGATGTTTACTTTTAGATGCGGAAAGATACATTTGTGTTTTTTTTGGAATTTTTCATAGGTACTTGGCTCAAAGATCATTAATAAACAATTTAAGATTATTTGGAATCGTTAGATTATATGGATGGTATGATGATTGTATTTATACTAAGTTATTGATTGAATATCAGCTAAGAATCACAGTTGTCTTTCTATGTTTGTTTATTGTATTGTTTCGCTCCAATGTTCGTTGCATTTTTCGTTTCCCATTTCAGTAATACTCATTCTTTTTTAAAAAAAAAACCGTAGTTACAATAAATTCAAATGTCGCCTAACAATGAATGTAACCACATATTCTACTATATTAAGGAAGAGTGAGGAAGTAAATGATGAATGAAAGAAGAGTGGGGAAGAAAAGGAGATGACCCCAATGATCTCCGCCCAGAATATAAACTGCTAAATATAATTATATTTTTACACATTATATACAAACTAAATGTTATATAAGCAAGTATACTTTTTTTAGTTCATACATTTTAAATGTGTTTAATTTATTTCAGTTTTTATAAGGATCAGATGAATTTTCGCTGTTATTATAGTACTTTACATTATCTAGTTTGAAATTTTGACGTCATTATAAGGGAAAAACATTGAGTGATAATAATGACGAAACAGTAAATACGTGTTCGTCTCAAGAATCGACGATCAAGTAAGGAACATTGAAATAGAAATCGATAAGTTGTAATCTGGTCAATGAATGGTCAATTAAAATCGCGACGATTTTGACGTAGGGCAGAATATACTCATTATTAATGTGTATGTGAAAATCAAAATCATTCCGTGCATTGTCGAAGCTGTCTATCATAACATAGTATCATGCGAAAGGTGATGACTAAAAAATTCTATATGGAAGTATAAAATTTGCTGTACATTATGAGCTTATCATAGCCTATTTCGCTTCTTGTAAAATTATCGTGATCTGTGGCATATGTATCCATATCCATAAATTACTCGTGAAACGGGGCTCATGCCACAATGTTTTGTGTCAAATTTATAGATTAAGTCCTTAAAGTCATTATTTTTCATTACAGGTGAAGAATCCTTCACCTGTAATCTGTAATGTCTTGATCCATTCATTAGTTCATATATGTTTCATGAATAAATAAATTACAAATAACTTACACTATATTTTCAATACATATTAAGCGTTATTTTGCCATTGACCAATTGAATTTTTACGTTTCTTAGATAATTAATTTATTTATAGTTTATATCTCCTAAATCGCCGATGCTTATTCTAGGTTAACAGGGAATAATAAGTCAAGCCCGTTTGATCATTCTAAAGTTCTTCAGAATTAGGTTTATATTTATAAATTTTTTATATTTGTAAAACGTCTAATATATTCATTTTGCTTCTCTTTTATGCTTTATGCAGTATGTAAGACCTCGAAATTGGTCTTTGGGTGGTTGTGATTGTTGTGATGGAAATGTTGAGTACGAATTTTTAAGTTTACATGATCTAATATGCTCGGATTTTTTTTTTAAAATTTTGAGATACCTCAGAGTCTGTCCAATGTAAGCACCTGAACATTCTTCGCGCGTTATTTTGTAGATCACAGATTCTTTGGAACGCAATTTTGATTTTATTGTTACACAATAAGCGAGCAATTTTTTTAAAAATTGGTCCAAAGTACGTAAGGAATCATTATAACGCAAGACAAAGATGAAAATTTCGATCAATTATTTTATAACTTGGCTTTTTGCAGTAGTTTTGACTTCGTTCGTTCTGTTATTGTGTTTGAATATATGTAAAAACTTCAAACTTACTTGAATTATATATTTTTATAATTATGGTTAATGAATAAAACTTTGAAATAACCCGTTAAAATAATATTCACTCACCTATTGTATATGTTGCACCATCGATTTGAAACGTTGCACTCTTACATTTTTTAAAAAGTTTACCATGTGGAAAACTTGGTACAGTCGATGACGTTGCTGTTTGATTTTTTGATGTAGTCCGATGAACTCGAACATTTGATGGATGAATGTTTGCTAAAATATCTTTCAATTCTGGAGACGATGGAGTAGAAGATTCATTTTTTAAAATTTCATCATTATCTTCGTTTTGATCCATTTTGTTTTAATTAAAGACACAATACTTTATTGTGTCCATAAATCAAACCATTTTTCAAAACAACACAAGCAGTTTTGTTTTTCTTTGTGATGGTTTAGATATTCTTCACGTTTTATTTTTATGTTATAAAAATATTTAATTATCTTTGAAGTTTTTGTGTAGAGATAATTTAATTATTTTTTTATTTCATTTATTATAATATTGTTTTTTAAATATAACATTGACGGCATAAAATAATTTTAGCCATTTATTACATTTAATGACATTAAAGGATTTTTTGAGTAATAATTTTGTAAATACATATTTTAAATTTTGAAAAGTTATATTAAATTCACAGAAGATTTTATGAGAATTATTGTTGGTGCCATACCAATTTTAGTCAGGCCATTAATAACAAGTAACGTTATTATAACTGTGTGAATAAAATACGGTTTTAAAAAACTAGGAAAAATTTCCTTCGTCATATGGATAAAAAATTATTAAATAATTTTAATTTCAATGTTAAAAAGCGTGAATTTCACCAATTTCCCCTCAAGCTTTTTACATTGACCTTTTGATGATAATCAAAATTATTTTATATTGTTAAATTCATATAAAGAAAGCTTCTTTGTTTAGTTTTTAAAACTTGATTTAAAAGTTACGATTAAAAACCCATCCCTGACACAAGCAAAAGATATACTCTCCACTTCCTATACTCTCCACAAAAATCAATTTCTATTTTGAAGGTTATTTTGGACTTTAAGTAGGTGGTACCGTAATATTTTATTGTCCTCGGGTCTTTGCACGTATTCAAAATTGCCGATCACTCAAATAGCATTTTTCCTACTTTTTAAAACTTTATTTCAAAACAAAGAAAAAATCCATATCTGGCATAAAGGAAGTTATGTCGGTTTTACAATAAACTTTCAGAATTTAATGAAACTTTGCATATTGGTACATTTTAATAAGAAAATGAACCAGTTAAATATTTAAAGGCGTACACAGAAATGAAAAAAATATATTTTTACCATTGAATCATATAGAAAATCACATTTTTGATTTTATGTTCTTCATATTTCATAAGGATCAACGATAAAAATATCTGTTTATAAGTTTTCTGCGTTCCTTTAAAAATTTAATTGGTTCCTTATGTTATTTCAATGTACCAATATGCCAAGTTTCATTTAATACTGAACCAGTAATACGCCTTAAACGAAACGTATAATTTCCAATACCCTCATGAAAATCTGTATCTAGAAGTGAATTTTCCAATTTCGACATGACAACAGGAAAATTGTACCGGGATATTCTATTGTCACCGAGTATTTACACTTCTTCATAATTTCATACCACGGAGCGATATTGAAGTTGAACAAGATTAACTCAAAAGATCCCCTTATATAGATATAAATTAAGCTAACATAAAGTGTTAAAAATAATCATATATATAGAATAGTCATAGGTAACAAATTCTAATAATAATAAAGTCACAGGTAATTATTTAGTAAGGTATTGTAATCATGAAATGCATCGCGCCGCTTCAAGTTTGTCAAAAGTACTAACAGATATAAATGGTTCCTAACCCGGTTGACATAGAGGAAAGTGCCCATAATACCCACTATTTGTTGTTTTCTTATATTAATAACGATTAATATTTCACAATATTATAATGTTATTTTTATATTTTATATTTTTATTTTCTTATCACCTCAACCTTTTCATACTAACTAATTATTAGTATTGGTAATTAAAACTGTCTATTTTAATGTCAATTACATAACTAATTACTGAATTTTTTTTCTTTGGAAAACTTAAAATAATTTTTGAATGCTTTGTCATATTTATAATAATCTAATTAGGATTTGGATAAAACCTTTTACTTATGTGCTTCAATTTTGCTTAAGTGCTTCAATTCAAAGCATTGATTTTTGCATGCTTTGTCATATTTATAATAATCTAATTAGGATTTGGATCAAAACTTTTACTTATGTGCTTCAAAACATTTATTTTCAAGTTTGGTTTTAATAGTAAATAAATTTATCGATAAACAAAGAAAAAAACTAGTCGTAAAATGTACGACTTCGGCTAGTTCCAATAGTGCTATATAAATATTTAATAGTTTACGTGTTATACTGTTTAAATACTATATATAGTTGAGTTTTTAATTTATTTATCGATAATGTATAAAACATTTAACGATTTTCATCTCTGGAAGTTCCTATATATGCATTTCAGCGAAAATCGTCCACTAATGAATTATTTAATAAATAAAACTGCTTATATATTTTTATTATTAATATAATTATTATTTGAAAATTGTATAATGTTAGCAAATTATAATTGAGATAGTATTCTGGATACCTAGTGTTATTTAAAAAATTAATTTACTAGTTTAATTGTTTAAATAATATAGTATTGCGTTTTTTAGTTTTTTATCGATGATTTTATTTACTGTAAAAGAAATATGAAAACAAATTTTTTTGAAGTATTTATGTAGAGTTTTATATGTAAAAGTTGAGATCCAAATTCTAATTAGATTATTTCCATAATGACAAGGCATTTAACAATTATTTGAAATATAAAGATCATTTAAATAGATACCTTTAATTATGAATATTAATAATTAGTTCATAAAAAATTGAGGTGATAAGAAAATAAAAATAATATATAACATTATAATATTGTAAAATCATAATCTTTATTAATATAAATTAAAAAAATAAAATAAAATAAACAGTGGCTACTGTGGACAATTCCCATTGTATTAGCTGGATTGAGATCCATTATTACATACAGTACTTTTTACACAGGATTGGCGGCTCGGCAACTTGACACATTTCCGAATGATTAGAATACCTTGCTATATAATATCTTAGTCATAGGAAGACAAAGTAACATTTATTTAAATGATTTTTATACAAAAACATCGATGGTTAAAACAACGACGTTTTAGCTTGATGGACCTATCTTTTTGATGCATCTATTTTAAACAGTAGTTTCTAATAATATAACTATTGATTGGCGAAGTTTTGTAAATAATTCAAGCGTTTATAAAGTTAAAATGACCATTCTATTTTCAAAACAATGAAAGAGTCAATGAAACATGTCACAATAATATTGAAGAGCTGAAAATTTAGTGAAAATATTTACAATACATTTACTACAGATTGAAAATAAAATTGCTATAAATGATTCTATACGACAAATTGAAATACCATGTATGTATAAACTATAAGCTATTATATAAAATTCTATTAAAATGATTTCAATAGAATTTTTAATGATGTATATTTTATGTTGTCCAATTGCATCTACGAACACATAATTGTGTAATTACAATTATTATTCTATGCATTAGGTCATATATTGAATAATTGTAGGACCGGAGTAAAAAATCAACTTCTGATTTTGAACATTAATATATAGTAAGTTAATACAATAAATATTACATAAAAATGTTTCGAAAAACAAAGAACGGCTTCATAATAATATAATAGTTTAAAAAAACTAAAAAAACACGCATGCATGCGTAGTTCGCGCACTAGCTCTATCTTTATTACTCTCATGCAAAGGATCCGTTCAGATGCGTTCTGCAGCCAACTTCAGAGAGTTACCTACAGACAAACAAACATACGAGTGAAGCTAATAAAAGCGTGTTAAAAATGAACTACAATTTTGAATAAGGCCGCACCTCTGCACTTATATAAAAACATAAATTAGTAGATAAAGATCCGAATTTTTAGAATATTATAGTTAACGAAACATTAATATACAAAATAATAATTTGTATGCCTTATCGATAAATTAATAAGTACTCTTAGTGCCGAGGGAGTTGCCTTAAATACTTGCTATAAACAGTTTCCTTGTCGCCAATTAATTTTCGAATTCGACACCAATGATTGTTAACCTAAGATTATGATTCGAGCTGACTTCGAAATATGATTTGTCATGAGGAATTTATATACATTATGTCACTTTTTTTTTTTCCAAAAATTTTCAGTTTTTGTGTTTAGTCTTTCTACTTTTAAATTTGTCATTTGGGTGATAGACAGACCGAAGATTTTGGAATTTTGAATAAATTTAAAATGACAATACAAGCTATTTTAATAAAAAAAGAAAATTTTCTATTTTCATAAATTAAAGAGAAATATTCCAACGTCATAATTAGGATGTTAGTATTGAGATTTATTCATGAGATGGTAGCCTGTACAATCAGGATAGTAAATTTTACTATCTGGATAGGTAAAAATGATTATATCAGCATTTTTACTACTACGTATACAGAAGTTGCATATATTCACCTCAATTGAAACGCCCTTACTTCACAAACATTTATTTCAGTTTTTTTTAATTCTTTAAAAAAACGCAGGATACGGACATTCGATATTATGACGTTTCAACATAAGATTTCATAAAAAAATCTTTGTTTTTCAAGAAAGAGATGGAAAATAATCTTTTTTAGCTTCTCTATTTTAAATTTATTTTAATTTGGCTTTCAAGTTTTATTACGGTATTAACTCTAGTTTTGTAAGTGTAACAAATTACAATTTTTGAAATGCAACTCTTTTATTATGACAAGTGTACGTATAATTAAAATTGATAATCAGTAATAGTAAGAGCTCCTGTTTAGTGTTCTCCCTATAATATTAAATCTTTTGTGCATTAAAGATACGAATATAACTTTGAATGTAAATCTAAAACAAATATTCTTTCTTGGCGCAAAATAATAAGGTTAAAAAAGCTTGTATGAAAAAACTATTTTTACCTCTTTCATGAAATTGTGTTTTTAGGAATTTTTACTTCATATAAGGAAATTTAATGCACCAATTTTCGCAAAAAGGTTGTTTTTCTAAAAATTTTGTATGAATTAAACAATAGGAAAATTTTGCAAATCAATAAATAACGTATAAAAGACAGACGCACATAATTCTGTGCTTAAAATATTTTTTTTTTAAAGGCGTCCTGCGAACGTACTAAAGTCATTAACTAAACAAAAAAAAAAAAGCATTAAAATCACGTCATATTATGTAAGTCAAACACGTCCTAACTAAATATTATTTCTATATAATTATAAAGCAAAATTATAAGCTTTTTTTAAATATTAAATAGCAAAGAATTATACAATTTTGTATGTATGTATAAAACCATCGTGGTAATACAATAGATCACACGATCCACCATCGAGACACGAGTACCAACCAAGCACCGAGATCACATACCTTGCATAATTTATTATATTTAAAGTACAGTTTTCATGGACATTTTATAAAAATTTATTACTATCAAATATAAATATATATTTCCCAGCCTGGTTTAAATTGGTATACTGCACATGGTACCTAATTTCAAAAAATGTTTAAAAAAAAGCACAATAGAGTCTTTCTACGGATATCTGACAAATCTTCGACAATATTCTTAAAACTGATAAATCCAGTTTGAACTAATAATGCGTTCTTGTACAGGCTAGAAAGTTCATGGTATTATATACAGTTTGGTATAAGAAAATCGACGATACACTTATAAAGAGTGAGAAATGTAATGCACGAAAAATTGAAGAATACATTTTGACAACGAAATCCTGTTAAATCCTGAGTTTTGCAATAACATTGTTCCCCACTCACATGCTCATGACAAATTTCGTGTATTAGCCAAATATTTGTGGATGTTAACAATTTATTATAAATAATATAATTTTCTTATCATATGGTAAGAGAATGGGAGGGTCACAAAACTGAACCAGCGTCACGCTCAAATTGTCAGATTAGTAAAATGTTCACTTTTCCGCAATCAACCTACCATATCTTAATTTGACGCGGTCGATTATAATTTACAGAGTTAAGATTTAATGGAGGTAGTCAACAAGGGGAAAGATATCTTCCATATCTTTATCTATAACGGCCTCGAGTAAATCCAAAAATTCCTGCTTGGGGTTCATTTTATGCGTAATTGTAATATTTTTAACCAAATTTTCAATTCTCAATCGGAACATTAAAGATTTGGTAGTTTTACTCCACATATTATTTTATTCGAGAAAAGCGATAACCGCCCAAGTCCTCGTTATTTTCGTTATTTTTCTGAATTTTGTAATATGAGTATAAAATATGTAACGAGTGATACTTTTAAAATAATAATCAAAATTTATATAACCAACGGGATTTTTGAAATTTTGATTACATAATACAAATATTATTCAGTTTTTTCTTTGTCCTGAAAACTTTCCAAAATTGTTTCTAGATGTATAAATTCAGCTTTATAATCAATTTTATATGCAATAAAAAATTTTTATGGGAAACTAATTACCATTATTGTAACATATAATAAAATCAACCTCCATCCACCATTATACATCAAAAATATTTATTCAACATTTTTTGAATATAAATTAAAATTCTTGTATTAATAAAATTTAAAAAAAGAAATTAGTGGACACGTGATAGACAATTTACATAACATAAATATCTATGTAAATTGCATAGAACTAAACAAAAAATCAATTTATTTGTCTGCATAGATGAATCTATATTATAAATAGATCACTGGCAATTGACAATTATTATTATAATAGTAATAATTAAATATTTGGTTTAATAATTTGGTTTTCACATATATTTTTAAATGATTAAATGACCAATAACTAGTTTTGTAGAAGTTTTAAAAGACCGAAACTGGCTGACCGAAAAAAATTTCTCCAAGAAATAACAATTATCATGATAGAATTATTTATTTTATAAGATACTAATAGTTTAATACATTCAATGTGTCAATGGATAAAAATAAAAATGCACACGAAATTATTTATCAAAATTTTTTTTGTTCGCCACTCATTATTTATTATATTTTATATTCATATTTTAACTTTATAATTTTCTGTATTTTATATTTCTGGGAGCTGTCATTTTTGGATGACATTAATTTGATATTTAATTTGGAAATATTACGAACAGCACGTTCTCATGTAAAATTTAAAATATGATGTTAATAGCTTTATATATAATATGTATACATTTGTATATGTACATATAACTTACCTATCTATTAAGGAATGCATATTCAAATATTTATTAAATCGAAGGCAACAAAGAGATTGGACGATAATTAGCAAGTATTACGATTTGAGATTTTTGGAATGTTTTTAATTATAACATTTTTTAACTGATCGGGATAAATGCAATTGATAAACGTTAGATTGATTAAGTGAGATAGAGATTTTGATAAGTTAGTTGCTGCACGAATAATGAAATTAGGAATTCTATCATAGCCTGCCGCTCGAGTTTGCACAGTTTTTCCTTTGTTTCAAGATATGTATTAGCATATTTGTAGTTACAGATGCTAAATAAAATGAGTTAGCTGAATAAATTGAATGGATCGGATTTCAAATTTTTCATGAGAAGTTTCTCTGATTCAACAAAATTATTCCTTTAGCGTTTCAGAAACGGATTTAATGTCACTCACAGTCTTCGAGTTGAATAGAACAACATTTGAATAGTAAGATATTTTTGTATTTTCTTTATGTAATTCACTCCTGAGGAGCATATTCAAAATAGTTATTACTATTCTCAATAGTTTTTGGAATATGATCGCGCTTTTTGTTTAGAATAAGCAACTTCAAATGTGTTTTCAAAAAAAGGTAGATATATCTGTGTGCACATAAATAAATATATTTATTTGCCAATAAGCTTAGGATATTGTCTAATCAAAATATACCAGTTAATAACTTTACTTTTTTCATTCTTTAAATGTAAATTTTCCCAACTAAAACATGTTCAGTTTTTGAAGATTTAATATCGTGGAATTTGGAAAACTTTAAAATTTTGATTAAATTGGTCTTAAAAATGCTTTAAGACTGTTTAATTACTGGTAAAAATTCTCCGTGTTTTATGTGCTGACATTTCCATGCATCAAAAAGTCTTTTTCAATAGACCTATGCAAAAATGCATCAATTTCCAACAATTGAGCATAATGGTCAGAGAAATTAATTTTTTTATTTTACCATGGATAATAGGAAAATTTTCGGTTATGTTATCTATTACAGACGCAAAGGTTTCACAAATTTGAGTAGGCTCTAAGATTTTCAGTTCCATATTAAAACATTTAAAATATTACAAAGCGAATGGTAATTCTTGTCTTTTATTTAAATAAAATGTTCAAATCTGTTAAAATATTATTTTTGTTCTTATTGCACAAGAGATTAACCACTTGTTCTAGTTTTATAAGAAAGAACATGATATAAAAAGTTTGGCAGAAGAAATAATATTTTTTGTCTTTGGATTGACAGCAGGCTATCACTGGAAATTAAGCAGCCATGCCAACAAACAGATACCAAAATCCGAAATGTGGCATAATAAATATAAACCTCGGTTAATAAAATAATATGTTCAGTTTATAATCAGTAAATATTCAGTTTATAATCAGCTTAAGGTGAAGCAGACAGACAGAAGAAATTCGACAACACAGTTACCAAAAACCCTACTTATCCTCATTTGCTATCCATCTTCCCAGCTGGTTTATACCTGTCACGGAGCATGGAGGTCAATATATAAAGATGAGCTAGCATCTTTTTACAAATTGGCTTGTGAAAATTAGTTTACATCAGTAAATCGTTGTGTGTTGGTGAAAATATTCACACAAGCGAAAAGTTTAGATAAAGTAAATTGTGTCTTGAAAGAAAAGTATGAGTTAAGTGCATTAACAAAGATGTGTAAGTGAGCGATGTTCCAATTGTTTTATCTATATGACAATTATGTGATAAAGAATGCTATACAATTGTACTTCCAATAGCTTTGTCAGTTTTTGGTATCATTGATATAACTATCTAAAAGTAGCATAAATTATTTTAATTTGTAAACAGCGGACATATCATCTGCGCCGTGTAAACAATTATGTTATAGAAGAAGCTCAGTTTATTTATTAAAATTTGCATGACGAAACAAACTTTACTTGAGAATACTGAATGTGAAGTCGATTAAATTTTATTAAATTTGAAGAAAAAAAATTTTTAATATTTTCATCTTCACACTAAAATTCATAATTTAATTTAAAAAAAAAAAGAAAGATCCAATTAATAGCAATCGAAAACATTGTTTATGTATCGGTGTGCACATAAATAAATATTACTTGTGTTCGTAAAGCAAAATACATATAAATAAATTTTTTAACATATGTTTGACACAGAAAACGATGTTTACTTCTAGAAAATTATGATGGATTCCATAATAAATATTTTATTTATACACCAAACAATAAAATAATAAATAATAAATTTTGTATGCCAAAATGCGATTATATTGTTGAGTCATTAAAAAACATGAACGAGAAACGTATGTAGGAGGTTTTTGTTTAATAATTATATTTTCAACATTCGAATGGAAACGAATCGAATCGTCATGTCGTTAAAATATACCTAGGGTCACATATTTGCTCATTTCTGAATGTCCAATTTACACAACATACATAAATCAAAATAGAAAAATTATATTATACAAGCATAGAATGTTTATTGAAAAATTGACTTATTTATAAAAATTGTAATAAAAGTTTTCTCTGTTAGCATCTTGTTCTTACCAGGGTAGGCCAGGGCAATCTATTTCGATAGATACTACGGAAAATTTCAATTCAAATCAAGGATCTATTCAAGAAGCTGTTTTAGTAGTGAAATAGAGGTATTTACGTAAATGGATTTTTCATTAATCAAAAATCAGTTTCAAAATGTGATAAATTTTCCTACTAGATTGCTCACTCAAAACCACTGGGAGGTAATCGTGATCCGGAAATTTCATAATTTCCAGTCAGGTATACCTTACGTTTGCCTTAAATTGTTATTCAATATAGTTACAAAAAATTAAGATGTTGTACAATGTGATATTTGGATTAGAGACAAAAAGTATTGAACTACAATGCCATTAGGAACTCGCCAACGAGAACAAGATCTACCGAACATTTAAAGATTTTACCAAAATGAAAGTTTGACAACAGGTTGCCAATGCATTTCTGGGGTTTACTTTTCCCCAAAATAAATAAAAAATATCTATTTATTATAGAATTCAAAAAGGAACAGTACATGTTTTTACAGAAATCGGTTAATTAATTATTTAGAACAAAAAATCGCGGAGTGATTTTAAATTAGAGGATCAATATATCTCGCAAACGAAGCAAAATTTCAATACTCGTTACACGAACTTTTTTTGTAGAGAATTGAATTTCCCGCGAAATAGCTTAATCAAAAAGCTTATTAGTATTCATGCCAAAAAAATTGCCAGTTTATAATTTTTAGATCAGAGATAGACATGTGTCCTTAGGATATATTTAAAATGCTGGATCGAAATATTTTTCTAGTAAAATATTGACTGAAATATGGTTACTCGAAAAAAATCAATGTTTACAAATTGCCCAGGGAATGAGCTGTTGTAATGGAACCCAATTATTCAAATTGAAAATTTGGAAATATGATCAGGTTCTGAATTACTTTATTGAACAGTTTCCTATTAATAGTATACTGAGAATTATATGTACGTGCTATAGGCTAGGTATAATTGAAATATTACGCAATTCAAAATAAACACCACAGTTATACGAATCATATCTCACATTAAGCACTCGCTATAATTTATAATTAAAATATCTGTGAACTGTACGTTTTTCAAGAGGATTATATGTAGAGCAGCATCTGGAGGTAGATGAGTATGCAAAAATCGTCCACCGCATTATCAATTGAAATGTGTTAAGATAAGCTTAAATATTATTGAGAATTTTTTACGATGTTTGGTCCAGTTGATCCAATTTTTTTTTTCGATGAAGTACAAACTTTCAAATCATTTTAATGATTGTTTTATGTAAACTCAAACATACAACTTTTAAACTCTAAATATTTTTTGGAAAATTTAGAAAATTCGAAATAATTTTAGAAATTCTTTATGTATGGTTTAACGGGTTCTACTGGATCTTTATAACTTTTTTTATAAATACACTTAAAAAGTTAGTTTTACATGCTATATATTTTTTTTTGGTCACAAAAAAATTTCATCCTCATAAAATTTGAGTTTTTGGTGAAGATTTTGAAAGTTTTATCGAAAAAAGAGATAGGGATTTGTAAGAAACTTTGGGCCAAAAATTAGTCTGCATATATTGCATACTCAAGAACCTCTAGATCGTGTTCTAATGATTATATATCTATATCATTTTATCCAGCAGTTCACTGTGGCTCAGTATACATATGTTCATGAAGTATATGTGTTAGCAAAACTTTACGAATTGACTTTTTGGAGTAGACTGTGATACTTGATTTAATAGTTAGAGTAAGAGTTAGTTTACTACAACCTCCTTTACCAAAACTTGCATACAATCTAATAGTACCTGCTAGTTTCGAATCGACTCGACCGCGCGAGCGCAGCCTAAGCTTTAGTAAATTAATCCTGATATAACATGTAAAAATCCAGCTATACGTAAAATTTCATGACTAACAGACGGCCTGGCATTGTAAAACACATAGATATATTCTGTAAATGAAAAATAGTACGGCTGTTAACAGTATATTTATTTATTTTTGTATTCAATTTCTTTATTCTTCAAAATCAGTGGCGCATTTGTTACTTGACTTGCCGGTTGTTGTTACTTAACCTGATTAGACGATATTACATTTGAAAGGAATTATTTCAGTTACGTGCCTTAGGTTTGTAACGACAATTTGCAGAACATCTCATGAGTATATCCCCTTAATTCATTCCTTAGTTGACCATACGCAGAAAATTCATTTATGAGGATAAATAATCGACTTGTTATTACCTTACTGCTTGATTTTGCACTTACTTTAAATATCCCGTCATTTTCAGGACTACGAGCAGTGGAGAACAATTCCCTAAAAAATCTAAGAGATGATCCTCGTAACAATATAAATGTATGTTTTTAGTAAGTATGATTCCTTACCAAGGAATCTAGCAAAATTGCAGCCATATTCATAACTTGATCTCGCTTTTATTGTCAGTTGGTGTAAACCACATTTGTTTCTTTAAAAATTGAAAACTTGAATTTAAAGCGGCAACTAAAAATTTTATTTCAAAAGTTTGACAATGAAATAAATAAAAGCCCAATTCGGTGTTAAGTAACCGAATAATAAAATTGCGATAAAAAGCTGAAGCAATAGAGGCTTCAATTTTGCAAGATAATTTGGGTATGAAAAATGTCTGCAAGATGGAAACAAACGCCACCACCAAGTCTCTTCTGAGGCTCTTTTGGAGAGCATGCGTCGCTATGCAATGAATTTTTGTTCTGATTGGTGACTGGAGATGAAACACGGAAACACCACCACACTCTTAAGGCTAATAAACAATTAAAACAATGGATTGTTAAAAACGGGCATCAAAGAAGGCAAAGGCCGTGGAATTGGCTAGGAATGTTATTATAAAATCGTCCTCATTTGAGGGAAATAAATTGCCTTTCTCCAGAATATTATACCAGTGCATACATGTGCAGTATCAATGACTAATATTCAGCAATTGAAGTTTGAATAGTAAGCCCATCCACCGAATTAGTCAGATTTGGCCCCGAGTAACACCTTTTTATTTTTAAATTTAAAGAAATTGCTCTGTGTACAATGGCTTGCGTCAAACGGTATGGTCATTACATACACACATGCTTATTTTGAGAAACTGCCACCATCATAATTTTATCTAGACTTGAAAAATTGGAAGGGCATCTTCATCTTAGTATATTAATTATATCTTTTTCAAAAAGTTTATTGACCAGCTCTTTTATGTACCATTTTTAACCGGTTAAGCAATTTTAGAATTTGAAAATTACATTTTGCCGTTATAATAAAAGCATTATGGTTAATAAAAACATAAAATTTATGACATTAATCCTTGAATACTATAATTATTTTCAGGAATAAATTAAACTTTGCATAGATAATCCCTTACCACTGATAATAATTCCAGGAAAGTACGAAACTTGATTTAAAATATTTATAAATTTTTTTAACATCAGTTTCAGAGAAACGACTACGTTTATTGTAGAAAAAGTTATGACTTAAGTTTACAGTTCTGTTAACTGTAAATCTCACTTAAAGAAGTAAATAAAAGTATATAAATAATTGGTACACAAAATTTAGAAGATTTCTGACACGACCAAAACATGATCTCAGTTAGACAAATTAAATATCATGTCAAAAAATTAAATATAATATGAATTAAATTAAAGAAAAATATAATATAAATAGTACAGTAATATATAGTACAGTCTGGTGGTTAGAGAACGGTAATTATTTCTTTTTTTTTTTTTAGAAAAAAGAAGAAATGAATATTTTCAAACTCTATAGTGAACTTTCCGAGTGTGGTTAACAGGTCTACCATATTTTGCCAAAATCGATCAAAATGTTCGAAAATTGTAGTCGAACAGACATAGATAGATACAGACATAAAAAGATGGATAAAAACTTACTACCTCACTTCGTTCGGTTGAATTTGGTTCAATAGATTCAGCTTCTTACAATATAGCCGTCATTGAACAATTAACAAATGCTCGTACGGTATTTCTCTTACAAGCAGCAGCGTTATTTAAATTTTAAATACTAGACAACCGAACAACAATATTATAAACAAACTTTTGTAATAGAGTAGACAAGCAAGACCTCAGGTGTAATTATAAACTACATATAATAATATTTACTTTACTTTTCGATAATTTCATTTTATATTTGATTTATTTTTAATTTATAATGTTTTGGTACATTAGTGTAATTAATTATTTGAGCCATTTGTTAAAAATTATTATTAATTTGAAATACTGAAACGAAATTCAAAAATATTTACTTTAAATGCGTGTGTTTAATCGTACTTTGACATGCGAGATCAAGGATACCGCACCATGAATAAAGATCAGAATTTACTCTACAGTTATATTGGAAATTATTGTAGAAATTTTAAGTTAAAAACAACAAACTTTTCAATTTCGACTTTGAATCTTGATATGTGCAGAGCTTTTTTAATTGTTTTAAAAGTATGAAACAATTAAATTTTTGTTTCTTTTTTGTGGATTAATTCATATTGAATTTTTTTCGCACGAATTCATTCATCGCTCAGCCAATATCGCTCAATATGTTGAACTTTGTCGCTTAATATCACGTGACCAATTTTTTCGATGAAATAAATACATGAACGAATTCAATCCAGCGATTATTGTCTGTTTATGAGACAAACAATAAATGGTTTATATATTATACCAAAACAAAATCTTTGAAATTCAAACATTGAAATAGTATACTTCCAAGAAATTCTGGACTAACTGATGACAAATGGAAAACTACATCATATGAAATATTGACAAAAAAACTTATAACTACTTTTATGTTAGAATTTGGAAATTTAACAAATTTTTGATACTAATTTAAAAAAAGACAACTTTTCTGCCTTCTAATAAATTTCCAATTAAATATTATATTTTTTCTCAATTATTTCTCAAGGTTTTCCTACATACGTAAATAAATGTACACTAAAATTTCAAAATTTTTCAAACGAATAATTATCGCGTTTTATATTGTTAAAAATTAATAATTCATCTTCCGATAGTGCATTCAATTTCCATCAGTAAAATTCCTCCTTAGAAATAATAAATAATTCTAATAGGAGTTATTTTAATGACTAGAATAAAAATTCCGATTATGTAATTTATACAGTTGACGACTAAATTGGAATCGAAAAACGTACTTATGAAAATTCACATAATATTTCAAATACCTCTCGTTTATTATCATTGATAATTTAGTTCTCATTAATTATCCTTGATAATTTAATAGTTAACATAGAGTAACTGTTTTCCACGTATTTTAAACTGGATAAAACACAATCAATATGAATGATTGAAATTAGTTTAAACTTAAAAGAAATTCAATAATTAATACGTATCTTTTGAATGCCTTATTAAACCTCCGTAGTTATTTATAATAAGGCCCATATGGTTAACTTATACTTTTCATAAATTATTTTCAAAAGGCCTCCTTAAAATTGTCCATAAATGACTTAATCTTTATAGAACTTTCATTTTATATTTCCTTTCATAATTACCTCGTAAAACTTTCCCAAAAACTATTGTCTTTGGAAGAGAAACTTGCTAAATCAAACTGAAAAAAACGACAATTTTTCTTTCAATAATGACGAAATTTTTTCAAAAAATTACTTTTTCATGAAATTTTGAATGTAGGTCTTATTATCTCCTGAGACATACTTTCCTTAGGTACCTTATTTTATATTTTGCAAAAGAACAAAATTAGTAGAGATATCTACATGTCTACTACTGAGATATACGAAAAGAATTAAATTTCAAAAAATACAATTTTTATAATCAAAAATTATTATTGAAGTCTTTTACAATATCAACATCAAATTGGCGGACGAATCGAGGAGTTTTTTACGAAAAAAATTCTAAACACAAAACAAAATTTTAATATTTTACTAGAAAAATTATTCTTCGGGAAAAACTTTTCGACACGCGAAAAGGAATTTGCAAATCAAGATTGTGTATACCAAATTTCATTAAATTCGGATGGTTATTTATTTTTTCGTGCTCAAAAATAATATTATTAAAGAAAAGGATTGCAACACAAAGAATGGTAACCTTAAAATTCGACTTAATAATATATTCAATAAACTAGATATAAAAATTTCTAAGAACTTTCACTAACCCTTTCAAATTTCACAAATGAATAAATACCTATTTCATATTGAATACCTATTTCATATTGAAGAAACTGCTTGATTAAATAATTAATGAAACAAAACTGGACGAAACCAGCCCGAAATACATTATTATAAAAAACTTTTTTTGTTTTAAATAATTTATTTATGATTTAAGTTAGTTAGAAGGGTTGTTTGAAAATTTTAGGGGGTTGCATGTTAAATAACAAATTAATGTTTATCTAAAAACCGCAATCTGCTCCTATATACTAGTATATATAGAGATATATATATAGAGATATATGTGTGTATGCTTGTATGCCTGTATAATAAAGCTTATATTCTCAATTTATTTCCCTTTCTAGGTTTTTTTAACCACAATGGTGTGACCATAAATTAAATATGTATTTTTTTTTTATTGTTAATTTTTCTGAACAATTTAATTTGTGAGAGTTTATTGTATTTTCGAGTATTGTTATTTGAAATAAAGCCGAACTGAAATAATTGAATCAATTTTTATTTGCACAATTTTGTTATTTATTCTCAGAAATTGAAACAATTCATATAATGAGTGAAAAAGTTTAACAATAGTATAGAATACAATTTTATCTACCAGTCGTATGGAATGTTTTTGTAAATTCATTGGGAAATAGTAGCCCAGAATATTTGTGGAAAAGTATTATAACTTAAAAGATGAATTATCTGCTTTGAAATGATAGATAGCATTCTTCCAAATATAGGTAGCCACATTGTTGTTTTAGAATATATTTTGAAATCCATGCTTGATTAGAATTCTCAGGTATGTCAACTTTTATAAAAATCGAACCAGCTGTTTGAAGGCATATTGTTTAATTGAATTATAAAAATTTGGACTATATGTAAAGGCTTCTTATTAAAGTTCTTCAATAAATAAATCGATTTGTTAAAACAAAATATCGATTTTTTCCCTCATATTTTTATATTCGCTTTGGTCTAAGTATATTAGTTTGTTATGGTAGAACATATTGAACCCAAAAATTTGTACTTAGGTGTCCATAGAATCATCTTATGAGTTCATTTTCGTTTGCCCGCCCGTCTTTCATCAAGATAATTTTATTATGAAAAGAAGAATAGTGAACTGAATTTTTGGCACTAGACTTAAAAAGTGAGATCAACTTCGAATTTACAAATTCGGTTTCTACCCATTGGACCGATTTGGATCTTAAAGTTGAATCCATGACTCAAATTTTGAAATAGAAGAAAAATTTTACTAATAAAAATTTTTTTTCAAAACAAATATTTTCCGTTTTCTTTCTAAACAAACATTCGCCACAATTTTAGCAAAATTAAGAAACTCATAGGTATGTATTAATTACAATATATATTATTACTATACATGTATTTTTAACTGTATAGACTGGATATTTCGAGTATTTTATGAATTCTGATGATTAAAAACAGTTCAAACATTAATATTCAACTATATATCAAGTATCAAAAGAATTATCTTTGTTAGTTATTATCTTTTTTGATTTAAAAAACTTACATGTTTATGTGAATTTTACAAAAAAATAGAAATTTACATTGGCAGTTTGGATTTTGGGCTTAAATCAGATTATTTTTCTATTTTGTAGCTTCCGATTTTCCAGTATGTAGCAAATATTGCACGATAAAAAGTATAACAAGATAAAAGTTGTTCGAAACATTTTGGAACATAGAAAATTATTTTTTGAGAATCTGTGAAAATCTATAGCACTTAATGAAACATTTGTTTTATTGGTGTGTTAATGTACAGGAATATTTCACTAATATATTGAGGCCTTTTGAGTTAAACAAATCATAAATAATAATGTTTATGGTTTTTTACCAAGAAATGAAAGAAACATTTTATAAAATTCCTGTATTTTTCAATTTTAACCACAATCTCCAAAACTAGTTATCTATTATCTATTATCCCATAATCGTTTTTTTGAAAAAATGAGTACACAAATTCCATAAGAAATTCGTAGCTCTAGGTATAATAAGTGTATGACATTTGTATTGCGAACCACAGTTGGTATAAAACATTGTTCAGGCATCATCGAATACCACTTGTATTTTTTTTTTTAGTATTATTCATATGATTTCATTCAATTCGCACATTATTTTTTTTCTCAACGAAAACAAAAAAAAAACCAATACAGATAGCGACAGTAGATCGACTTGTGCGTGTGTGTATTCGTATCTTCTAGGCCATATGTGGTTTGTTTTGTCTTTGTAAATGTACATGAAAAACTGAATAAAATTAATTAAAATATTTTTTTTTTATGTTGAAATCGATTGATAGTATACTATTTTCCAGAAAAAGTGAAAACAATCTGAAACAACAATCTAAGGATTGTACTATTAGCAAAGAAATAGCGTATTGTCGACTGCGTTAAATAATGTGAACCGTATTTAGTTTTGTATGCAGCTTCAGAATTGAAAAATTTTGGCATAGTTTTGTTAGTTGTGCTGTGAAATTTAATTAAATAACTAACGCACTATTTGAAACAACTATTTGCTACTGATGGCCATATTAACACTTGTATTTCAATTAGGCATATTAAAAAAGTATTTACTAAATTTTTCTTATACAAATGATTGTAGATATTATATAAGAGTTCGGAAATATGAGTCAAATAGTAGGTAAGTAGTGTTTGGCATTCGGTATATCATTTTAATAAAAAATTTATTTAACCAGAAAATACAAATATTTCATACAAAACATTATTAGTTTTTTAATTATTTGATTTTTACGACAACATTTAGTTACATATAAATGTGCAGTATATATACTTATTATTATTACTTAAAAAATCAATTGACATGCTCAAGCACATGCTTGGCATATACCGTTTTTACACCTCATTGAAATTTTTAAAATGCATATGATATTATCAGTATCCTTATAAGTGAACAAAAATAAACTTTTTATCATCATTTTGTATGAGTAATAATGGAATTACAGCACCTCTCGGCTTTATACGAGCCCTTTTTGTATTCACGGTGCTATACGGAGTTATAGCTGCCGACTATATTGTTATTCCTTCTTCGACTTGTTTTAAATACAAATTTTAAATAAAACACAACGTAAATAATTAAAAACAATGAAAATGTTTACCAACTTAGCCAAGAATAACAATGCATACAAAATAATATGAATAAATATTTAATATTTAATTAAATAATATAATATTTAATTAAATTTTTAAAATTTTAAAAATTCGATTCCATCCATTCCGTACCACTCCACCACTAAAAAGTCCACAAGCACTGGATCTGCGACCAGATTTCTTTAAATAAGCGATACTGCCATACAACACGGATTTTCCAAAAAAAATTCGTAATTGTTCGCAAAAGGGGTCATTATTTATTTATGTACTAAAGTGTTCATGTTTCATTTCAAACATTTATACATATTATGATTATAGATTTAATGCACCATACACTACGAAATCGATTATTTACAATTTTTTATTCCCGTTTTTTCTTCTACTATTTTTTTTTATATTCAATTTGTAAAAAAATCTTTACTATATATATAGATTTTTATTTGACATAAATCAAAAAATACAATTACAACAATCGTTCGAGATACAAAATAATAATAATTACAAATACAAAAACAAACAAAACAAAAATTAACCAAAAATTCAAATAAAGATTGATACAATTTCAAACAAAATGATTCATTATTCAAAAATAAAAAAATTAAATATCAATAAAATAATTTAAGAAAAAA